>OX387308.1:4183651-5506151 GCA_947562105.1 Shargacucullia verbasci
GAGATCGGCAGCCTAATTACGTAAAAATTGCGACAGCCACACGACAGCAGCCTCACTGTTGGCCAATATATATATGACACAAAAATGACGTTTGACAGTAGCTATCGCGCGATCTACGCCTGTCGCAAACTGATTTCTACACATAGGTAATTAGGCTGCGGGACTAGGAAGGTAGAACTTCATATATAAAGTCAGTAAATCGCTGCGAAGTCAGTGGTGACTGAAACATTCTGGCTGTATATTGTGAAGTCAGCCCTGTCTCCCGCTAGTACTGGCGTCAGTAACCGACTCACAAAATAACATAGCATCACGTTAGTATTCTCCGAAGGGTTAAGCAGAGGTGTGCTATTGTACACCCACATTTGGCGAACACTGTTATTAAGTCCCATGTAATAGGGGACGAGTTTATTGCCATCTACCAGGCACAGTTCCATACTCCGTGCTGCTACTGAGAATTTCAATACAGAAAGACCCAATAACATTTTGCTCGACCCGGGAATCAGTCCCAGGACCTCAGGCTCAACAGTTACGCTTGCGACCGCTAGACAAATAAAACTCCTAACATCACTAGACTAACACATTGGTCGTCTAATAACAAATTGATTGCGTTATTGGAGTCCATATATCGTCGTTGAGCAATTACAAGCAGCGCCATCTATTGACCCGTTGACGTGTGTTATATAAACAGACTATTGAGTCAAGGCTGATCAATTAACATTGTTTTGTTAGGGCTGCCACGTGAATTGATATTTTTTTTCATTTTTTTTAAAGTCGACATCTTTCTTGTATAATTATAATTTTTGTTACAGAGATTTGATCATTACGATTGACGCTATTAATTGGTGCCATAAAATACAAGGTGTCGTATTTCGCATTTGACTCGGCAATTCCCGAGACAGGCAAGCGACATCAAACATTTTGAAGGCAGTTTTTCTTATTTTAAAAATAAATTAAATGTTTATTTGGTATAAAATTACCTGAGTTCATTTTTTAGAACCCATTTTAACCATCGAACCTGTATAACATAAAAAAATAGCTAGCCAGTGGCGGCATCGTTAGTGCCGTGGCTAAGCGATTAGCTTTCTGCTACATGTCACGATTTTGATATCCGAAAGAAACAAATAATGTTTCTAAAAAATGTGATCTCATAAATATTTTATTTTCCTTCCGCGGTTTTGACAACCCTGTTCTTCATGTACCTTATATACAACACATACAGGAAGTAATTGGGTGTTTACATTAACTTAATGTTACCAAATTCAACCTTGACCCATGTACTAAATGAAAAAGGAACACATTCAGTACAAACAAACTGATGCCAATTGTTGCCACCTATACAAATAAATAAAATTGAAGTGTCTGTTTGTAATGTCAAAATAATAGCGTTTTACTAAATGCATATGAAAATATCATCAAAATAATATGTCCAGTCCGAAAATATCATCATCATCATCAGCCAGAAGACGTCCACGACTCCCTCAAGGGGTTTCCATAATCCCCACGCTTGGCAGGCGGCTTGGGGATCGCAGTGGCTCACCGATTAGTGAGAGGAAACTGCTGCCCGTCCTCCGGTGTCTGGCCGCAGTTTTAAGACGTACCCGGGTCAGTCCGAAAATAAATACTGTTATTATAACAAACAAAAAAAAGATTTTTAAAATTTTGTCTGTTTGTTATGACTAATCTCCGATACGGCTGGACCTATTTTGATGGGACTTTCACTGAAAGATGGCTGATGTTCTAAGGAGTAAATTAGTCTAGTTTTATTTTAGATAAATAATTAGGATGCCGCGAAAAAAATGAAAACCCATGAACTTGGGAACAAAATCCGATTCATATAAGGAAGTATTATATGTACTTAGATAGGACTGCTTTTTTACCTGAAAAAATGCACGGGATTGTAATCGACGCGCGCGAAACCGCGGGCGAAAGCTAGTAATAAATAATTATAATGTCGATGGTTCGGCTGAAGCAGTGGTTGGCCGATCGTTTGGATTCCTGCACTTAACATGCACAGAGGGGTCTCGATATTTGAAAAACGATCACCCATCCAAGGATTGACCGCAGCATGTCCTGCTTAATCGCAGATCGACTGGTCTGCGCGGTAGTTTAGCTATGAGCTCTATAAACCTAATAGATAAATGATGAATAATGAAATTTTATATCGAGGTAGGAGATATAGGCTTATCTATACATATAATTAAATTATAACAGGCCGATGTCTGTACATTATAGATATTGGAGAAAAACTAACATGAGGGTCTTTATTAGAGCAACAGAAGCCAGAACAACAGTTTTTAGAAGTTTTGTCTGTCTGTCTGTATGTTTGTACACGCATCACGCAAAAACTACTGCATGGAATTGAATGAAGTTTTCACCGATGTATTGCTAGAGGTCTAACTTAAAATATAGGCTTCATTTTACCGCAGGAAAATATCAGATTCTAAATTTAACGCGTACAAAGTCGCGGGCAAAAGCTAGGTATTTATAACGAGAGTAGACTTTTAGACGGCACTGTTGGCGCAGTGGTTGAGAGATCGACTGCTGCGCTACGTGTCGCGGGTACGATTCCCGCACGGATCAAATATTTGTATGATCTCGATCTAAAGTTTCGAGTCCAGGTCTTTGTGTACGTGAATATGTATGTTTGTAAACGCACCCATGATACAGGAATTATTATTAGTTAAAAACAAAAAATGTGAACGAAACTATTGTTGCATGTCTAAAATTACAATCAATTAACTAATTTCTGTCAATTGAGGAGTTACCGAGTTACGTGGGATGATGAATTGTTGTTCTTTTTATCTTTCATGACCTGGCTAATCTCTTCATTGACTTCAATCACCAAAGAGTATCCATGGAGTTTCTTACCGTACCGCTATCACGAGTTTTCTTACTATTTACTATCAAAGTAAAGTAAATTTTCATGATAGCGATTTTAGTTCTTAACTTGGTTACATTAGGCATTAGAGTCGCTTATGTGACTAATGTGTCATAGTAAAGTTTTGATTTACTATTTACTATATTATAGAGATGTCATGTTAGCGACTCTAATCCCTAATATAACCAAGTTAAGAACTAAAATCGCTTACACGAAAATTTACATTTACTGTGAAAGTAAATAGTAAAAAACTCATAATAGAGGTACCGGCCTCTTATCCATTGGACCTCCCCAGTTTGGAACCTAGCATTTATGTTCTTAAAATTTTAAAAGTGCCTGCATAGGCTATTCTGTCGTCATCTGCCTAGCCTTTTCCCAACTACATTGGGGTCGGCTTCCAATCTAACCAGTTGCGGTTGAATATCAGTATTTTACCACGCGACTGCAATCTGACCTCCGCCACCCAGTAACTGGGAGACACTGACACTTTAAGGTTAGACTGGTTTTCAGACTTTTGGGGTTATTGACACCCGTAATGACTGTCATAGGTCTTCGTATGACACCCAGGACCAACTGCTTAACGTGCTTTCGGCACGGAGGGGTCTCGATATGTGAAAAATGGTCACCCATCCAAGGACTGACCTCGTCAAGTGCTGCTTAATCTCGTAGATCGACCGATCTACACGGTAACTATGTAGCTACGAACCCCTCTTATAGTCTATAATATACAGATATATATATAAAAAACAATTGGCGGGTGTTGGTCTCACAAAATCTCAAAAATAGCGCAACCGATTTGTCTTTTTTGTTATGTTCGCTTCTGCACCGGAGTGTTACAATTAAAATTTTATGGGGTACGAAGTGCACTGGAATAAAAATCTTTGAGTTTGACTTTGACTTTGACTTTGAATCATACAGAAAAACTATTGTTCTAGGTATCCGATATTTTCTTTAACCTCATATAAAAATAGAATAGAATCGTTATTAGAAACAAATCTGCTACAGGCACTTTTAAAACGTGAATGCAATTTATGCCAAAAATTAAAAACGTTTTCAATCTTTGCAGGTGACTGACCTCTTCACCCAGATGCGGGAGCCATCACCGGGGACTCCAAGCCCCCGTGGGTCAAACACCTCGCTAGCTAACGGCGCAGTCACCAGGAACATCGGCTTCCAACAGCAGAACAGCTCCGAGCATCTACCTTGGAGCAGCCCTGCTATCTCTCTTCCTGGAAATTGCAACTCCAACCTGTAAGCATCTCCATCTTCTTGATAAGCATGTCTTTATATCATTGATGCAACTCCAGACTTCAAAAAAGACACAATATTGTAAAATTTCCAGCATTTTGGATACGTATTTTGGTCTTCAACTAGGAACCAAACCGGCACGACTTTCACGGCACGGCTGGCGCAGTGGTTGAGAGATTGACTGTTGCGCTACGGGTCGTGGGTTCAATCCCCGCATGGAACAAATGATCTATATATAATTGTTTCGGGTTTGGATGGTTATGTATGTGAATAATATGTGTTTGTAAACGCCCCCGCAAATGATACAGGAATTATTCATAGAGGGGGGCAAAGTTTAAAAAAAAATGAGACTGGCTACTTAAATAACAAATTTAATCAAGCCCTCTTAGGTGTGCAAGTTTCCTCACAATGTTATCCTTCACTATTAACGCAAGTGATAAATCAAATTATTATCTGCAAATATCAAAGGCCCAGGACGTATTCGAACTCTGACTGTCCTGCATGAAACACTCTTCTATCACTGCCTTGTTGCGAACAGAGATGACGTAATTAATTTCTTTCTCATACTACAATTCTTTATTGCGTTCCAGGAAAAGCGAGACCCAATCCACGATGGTCCGGAGCATCAGTAACGCGTCTGCACTGACCTCACTATGTGCTGACCTATCCGTATCAGACTCTCACTTCTTTGAGGTAACTTTTATGAACTCTTCTTTATATCGTTGAAGAAGTATGGCCCACCTCATTTGGACACTGTCATAAAAACAGTTTATTCTGTATACAAAATAGCCCTACCCCTGTTTTCTACGAAACAATTCGCCGATGCTGCTGTTACCTACCATGTAATAGGGGAAGAGGTATTGTCATCGAACGACCACAATTCCTAACTCCGGGCTTCTAGTGATATTTAAAACTTTTGCTCGACTCACGAATTGGATCCAGGACATCACGCTCAACTACTGCGTTTACAACCAATGAGGCAGTCAATTCTAGAAACTGATAGTGTTTTTACAGAGACCTATAATAGAGCTCCTCCTATTATAAGAGTGATCTATTTTGAAAAAATCCAAAAAACTACAAAAATGTACGCACCAAAGACAGTATAATTCATTTTAACGGCATCGTCATCATCATCCACAGCCCAACTTCACCTACTGCTGGTCATAGGCATCTCTTTGAATGTGTCAGTCTCTACGCTCCTATATATTTCTGGCTCCAGGTCCATTAAAAAAAGGGTGATGTAAGGTCATGTGTGTATCTAAATTTCCAGGTCTTATACATCGGTAAGGTCCGAATATCACAGCGCAAGGTCCCGGAGTCGCTGATCGATGATGCGCTGAACAAGTTCGCTCAGCATGAAGCTGAAAAAGCGCTGAAACAACGACGGCATAGCTTGCTGTCTTCTACAGGGGTAAGTGATTTTGACCACTTGAAACTTAACAACTAAAACTCTTCTGGAATTAATGTTTTGTAAGCTTGCGCTTCTTAATGTTTTGATCCGGGTACGTCCTAAATTTGCGGCCAGACATCGGAGGACGGGCAGCAGCGTCCTCTCACTAATCGGTGAGCCACTGCGATCCCCAGGTCGCCTGCCAAGCGTGGGGATTATGGCACTCCTCCCCCCTTTAAGGGGCAGGCCTTCGTTCAGCAGTGGACGTCTTCTGGCTGACGATGAAGTTTGCGCCACGATCTTAGTATTACTACCTATCATGCGCTGAAGGATATGGGGGCAATTCTCGGACGCTTTAAGATTTTGTCGAAATTAACCTTTGACCAGATTCTTGTAGTATGATGTTATAGATATCTTTACCTTTTAAGACTCGATCTGCAACTAATAGTGGGATAGAGACAAGATTTTAATGACCTTTCTTATAGAGGGAAATAATATCGCTTTTATCATCGAGATTCATGTTGAAAAGCGCGATGGTAAAAAACGTCTCGATAAAATTCTTGCAGAATAGTATATTATTAATTTGCGCGTCAATGTTAATTGAGCGTTAAATGTATTTCTTTATGGCTCAATTAACGTTGATAGAAAACTTTCAAAGTAAAAAATCAAGTATGAATACGATGTAAATTTACAATAATGTTTAACATCCCTTACAGACCTCAATATACAGTACAGACTCAAAAGAAAATCTGGAACAAGAGACCAACACACCACCTCACGATCTCTTCAACAATAATAAGAAGACTTTAATACCTAGCACAACGCCCTTAGAACCTGACAAAGCATGGGCCAGTGCTGAGACCCTCAACCAACGCCCAGACCCTAAGAAAATTGACGAAGAGTTTGACATGTTCACCAAAGAACGCGCCGAAACCTTCACGAAAGAAACGCACATCAGAAAACCAACCCCAGCACCTTTAGAACCGAATGTACTGGTCTTAAATGTTACGAAAAACAATTTGGACACAGTCAAAGAAGAAGACAAAGCCGAAATATACTCTGTCATATCCGAAACAGCGTCATCTATAACGGAATTCTGTCAGAAGACTAAAATCGAAGACTCCAAAATCGATGCTCAAGACCCATTTTTGGATAATCTACAAAATCAAAAGGGTCGAGAGGACAGTCCGGCTCCTATGAATTTCCAGGAGATTAGCAGGAAACCGGTGGTGGCTGAGAGGAAGACTTTGAATGAGAACAAGCCTTTTTTGAGAGACAGGTCGGCTTCAATAGGGACTATTAATCAGAAGACTCCGATTACACAGCTGATTGGAGAACAGAATAGAACAATGCTGTTTCAGGTAAGGCTTTATCTTTTGTCGTGTCGGAATAAGCTCTGAAGTGAAGAGAGAAATTGGCCTGTTTCTCATCTCTCTTTTTTTTTTAATTAAAAAGCCTTGCTCCTCTGGTTCCTTTTCTGTCGTGTCAGCATGAGGAAATCGCATGGAAATCGTTCATGCCGTAGTGGAAAGATTAGCAATAATGGTGTTGAGGCTAACTGCCCAGGATGCGCAGATCTTGTCACGCTGGAGTTTTCTTCATACTTCTCTATCAAGTGTAGTCTCCTTAACTTCTTCCTTGGTTTTTCTGATGTAACTTTTCTCATCTCAATAAAAAATCATTTGCCACTTTCCAAGGTTGGCCGCGCTGAACTTCGTCTAATAAGTCCTGATAGGAAGCAGATCCTCCTCCACCGTGGCTTCAAGGACGTGGCCTCCTGTGTGGTGGGCCGCCTCAACAAGGAGCACTTTGGGTTCGTGTGTCGCGAGACTAACGACACGTATGCGTGTTACGTGTTCAAGTGTGAGAGTGACGGCGTCGCGCACGAAGTTGTTAATGGTACGTTCTAGACTGATCTAGAATCACTGGCTTTCTAATATAAATATAGTGCTAAGTTGAGAATTTGGATGGGTGACCGAAAGTGACAGTGCCGCCGTTCCTGAGACTGGTTTCTAAACTTGCCCAAACGCCTTTCTTGTTCTGCTTTCACTCATGCAGGCCACAGTTTATGGGGACAGAATATGATCCATTATAATAATTCAGAGAGTTGATAGTCGTTATTTCTACTCACTATATTATGGTGATAATATAATATAATATACAATATTATAATATCCTAATCCTAATAATATTATAAATGTGAAAGTAAGTTTGTTTGTTACCTTTTCACGCTTAAACCACCGAACCGATCATCATGAAAGTTTGCATATACGTTGTTAGGGGTACAGAAAAGGACATGGGGTATCTTTCATCCAGAAAAAAAGTACTGTTCACGAGGGAAAGAACGATTACTTTCGACGGGCACAATTGCTTTAGGACGATAGATGGCGCTACGTGTGACCCGAAAAAATGAACGGGTTCGCAATCAATGCGGGCGAAGCCGCGGTCTGAAGCTAGTACTGTAATAAATGAGATGTATGATACTTGTATGACTCCTTTTAGATGATGTGTAATCATCACCACATCGTTGCAATCTGAATCTGAATTCTTTGTCTTAGCCATAGTACCATTTTGTCCATTTACTTCAAGTATTGACTTTATTTTAACCTTAAATTGGTCTATAATATATATAAAAATAAATAATAAAATATATAGTTTTATTCATATAGACCAGTTAAAGGCACTTATGAATAGTCAAATTCTAGTTGCCATGTTCCAAAGCTTCGTTTTCCTATGGAGAAGAACGGGCAAGAAACTCCATGGTTAGTTTTGTAAAGTTTGATTGTTTAACATTTCATAATAATTATGATGAATACATTGTTCCCTCAACGTTATGTGAGGAAAATGTAGTAGGTACGAGGTCTAGACTAAACAAACTGATAACTATAATATCTGGAAATTTCTGATAATACTGCCATGACAGTTATGAGCTGACCAGTCCCAGCAGACGGCACCCGTTCACGAGTATGACGTATGTGTCAGCGTCATTCAGCTCAACCATATTGCAGGAAACCGAACGTATGGAGTCTAACATATGGAATACCCTATTCAATTTCCAGTTAATATTAAACAAGCAAATTTATTCGTTATTTTTTTTTGCAGCCATCAAACAAGCATTTGTGGCGCACGCGGAACTCTTAAAGAAGACCAGAGAGAAATCACCGAACATGACTTGTGAACACTGTCCCATGCTATGGTACCACCGGCTGTGCCATGATATTGAAGGTAAAAATACCGTGGCTTTAATTATCACCACTGAATACAATTGGTCTTATAAGAAAACCCTTGCGATGTTTTTCAAATGTCTCTCTCGTGAGAATTGCCTGCTTGGCCATGCGAAATGTGACCATGATGAGTTCTTGGGTTCGATTCGCAAGATTTTTTGGAAATTTTCAGAAATTCTTAGTAGCAGCCCGGAGTTTCGAATTGTGCTTGGTAGGTGGCTATAGTGCCGTCTACCGGCAGCCAAATTATGTAAAAAAGCGACAGCAATCTCACTGTCAGCCAATACATTGAATGACACAAAAATGACGTCTGACAGTAGTTATCGCGCGATCTACGCCTGTCGCAAACTGATTGATACATCTGTAATTAGGCTGCGGGTCCTCCTCCGGACTCGACTCCTCTTCCACGAGACTTACTGGATCTACAAATTGCGAGAGAACAAGTCATTTCTGCCCAACCCTTCGAGGAATATTGTCGTGATGCTATGTTATATGAACATTTCCAGGTATGAACGACAAGAAGACACACGCGTTCATCCTCCGCCGTATAGAACACTTACCTGATGAAGAACAGGACCTCATCATCACGAAGTACCAGGGTGGCACCAACCATATGTATGAGGTAATCATCATAGTTCCATTGATCATAGTTCCATTGTTCTTGTATCTGTACAAGTACTCGTACACCTCTGTCTAACCCGTCGGGAATACAGGCGTGATGTTATTTTATGCTGTGTTAATAAATGCTAAAAACTGGATCCATCGACGGTGAAGATTTTGAAATTAACCTAATACAGTAGATGACTACTAGTTATCCGAGTAACTTTTTATGAACTGTCAAAATGGACATTTTGTTTTAAAAATGTTTGGTATACAAAATAATAATAATAATAAAACTTTATTTCGGACCAGTATCCATAGTTTTGTTAGTTACAAAATAAAACAAGTGTTAGTAAACGTTATAATTATTAATACAAAATACATGCTGTCCGCTGTGACGCGCCTCAAGCTCATGTAGTATGCATGAATTATTTGACTACATGTAGTTGCACCCATCGCTCGAGCAGCGGTGAGTCCCATCGGTCAGCCAGTACGCACAGGATGCTATTGGTACTAGATCGCAGCCGTTCAAGCATGGAGGCGCAACGCTTACGCATTATAGCGGCAAAACTGTCAATGCTAGCCCCCACAAACATGCCCGACGCACTGAACGACAGAATCGTGGTAGCCCCATTAGCACCCTGTACGCATTATTATACTGTACTCGCAGGTCGCTATATGCCCGATGCGTATAGCTGATCCATAGGCTGCACGTGTAGAAAGTCTGACAGTATGCTTTGAAAAGCGTTTTCTTCACTTGATCACTACAGCGTGCAAACCTACGGGCCAACATATTACAACGGACAGCCAACGACCTGCGCTCCCCTCTCGATGTCTACATTATCTCGCATATCATCTGTGACCCAGTGGCCCGATTACTTAAACTTTTCTACTCTATTTATTACAGCACCACATAAGTGAATGTCTGGAACAACCTCGTAACATTTACTCCCTGATTTGAATACCATAAATTCACTCTTACATGGGTTGTATTTGAGCCCATGGGCCACAGCGTATGAGTCACAAATTTGAAGTATTCTCCTCAACGCACTGATTGAGGGACTCAGCAGCACCATGTCATCAGCGTAGCTTATGTTATTAATACATACCCCGTCAATGTGACACCCAATCCCGGTGCCGCTAAGTCCCCGAATCAGCTCGTTTACGTACAGGTTGAAAAGGCGCGGGGAGGTTAACCCACCCTGCCTTACGCCACACTCCAACCTGTACTCTTCAGAGAGAATGCACAAAAGCGTGACGTCATAGTTTTGCATTGCCCTTTACATAATTATAGTGCGATTTTAATAAATCAAAAATTGAAAACGCCAAAGATAAGCAAGAGATTAAGTTTAACTGAGTTTTAAGAAGGAAAACTACTTACCAAACAAGATTTCGGAATTTATTTTGTGATGCAGTCATCTGGCCTATTGTTTGGACTAACTAGGTCAAACTGCAGTCTAGATTTTTAGGCCGAATACAAAATGAAAGCATCAATATTTATAGAAATGCTATATTTGTTACAGACAAGTGAACACAACGCATTCCTGATGATGCTATTGCGCGCGCACTGTGAAGCGAAGCAGACGAGACATGTTCACGACACAGCTGAGAATAGGTAAGTAGCAATTATAGGTAATAACATCTTGCCTCGTAGCTATGTAGATATGTACCACGCAGATAACTTGATCTGCGAGGTTAAGCAGCGGTTGTTGCGGTCAGTCTTTGGATGGGTGACCATGCCTCGAAAAGGACTTTAAGTAAAGTAAAAGTATCAGTACCACTCACCCGTTATTCTATAAAACCTGGTGTCCTGGTTTCCCGATTCCCGGGTCGGGCAAAGGGTTGCATGGAGTCTGAAACTGTGCCCGGTAGACGTCAATAAGCTCGCTCGGACTCAATAACGGCATCGGCGTCCTTATGTGCGATACAGGTGTTGTGCTATGTTATATTAGAAAATGACAATTTATTTCCAGATCGGAGTTCCTGAACCAGTACCTAGGTGGCAGCACTATATTCTCCAAAGCCAGACGCTCCATTTCCAGCAGTTTCGACCTCCTCAAACGGAAAGCCAGCAGAGATGAAGGCATGGTTGCACCACCTTCTATTATGAAGAAGGCAAGTTTAACTGTCACTCGCGTTAACGGTGAAGGAAAACATCGTGAGGAAACCTGCACACCTGAGATGGCTCCATAGAGTTTTTAATGGTGCTTTTTATTTTCTCAAGATTTTTTCGTTTTCATTTTCCATTGCCCATTCGTTTTCCAGTGGTTGGGCAAAGTGTTATTAGGTTTTTCTGTATAGAAATTCTTAGTAACAGAATGGAGTTTGGAACTGTGCCCGGTTGATGGCAATAGGCTGGCCCCCTATGACATGGGACTTAATAATAGCAGAGGCAATATGTGGGTGCACTATAGCACACCTCTGCCTAACCCTTTGGGTATACAGACGTGATGCTGTGTTATGTTAATATTTTATCATTTTTTTCTAGGAAGCATCCCCATTGCCTTCTCTTCCCACACAAGTACCAACAGCGATAGTGCTGGACACAGCATCAGAGCCTACCAACCAGGAGTTACTGCCTCCCGAAGTCATCAGGAGCAAGAGTCTTTCACCTGCGGTCTTAGACGGTGGTAAGTTACCGTAATCTTTATTTCAATTTGTTTATCCTCACATCACAAACTTATTTTCATAGCTTTCTTCTTCATTTCTAGAAGCAGCACCAACACCACGTTCTAATATGACCCCCACATTGGAAGAGAGTGAAGAAACCAACCAAGAAGCCCCTGTTAATTCTCCTATGATGGACATGTGAGCCGTTTTAATAATTCTTAAACCTGATGAGCTAGCGTATAATTTTAAAAAAATAAAATATCAGTATCATATTAAGATCCTTTAGATATTAGATCTTTTATTGTATTTTAGGTTGGCCATTGATAGCTGCGCCACAGTATTTTACATTTGTAAAATGTAAACTAAAATGATCCAAATAAATAAATGTATTAATTCTATTGCATTATATTTTCTTTCTTGATAATGACAATCACTCCCGCAAGACATGACCAGGAAAAAAATGTGTACGGTAGCTCATGTTTTTTCTTTAATTTCTTTGTACGTCTTGATATCCAGTTTTACCTTTATCTGGTCTATGTAGCTTCTTCTTGGTCTTCCTCTCCTTCTTCCTAAAGTTCTATCTTGCTTTCAATGATGATTTTTTGAAGGTATCGTGACGTATTAGGTGGCCTACCTTCTTCCTCTTCTGGTCTCTCCAACTTTTGGCCATTAATTTCGTCTTCTAATGCATTGCTAGAATGGATATCCATTACCAACTGTGTTACCCCATAGGCCTTTCGTTGTCCCAACACTCTATCATTTATTATTAGGTGTCTAATGTGTCTCTTGGTCGCGAAACATCTTTATAATTATTAAATAACTAGTTTAAAAAAATCCTTTTCTTTCTCATTGCAGTTTCCTGAAAGTCAGTGACACTCGTCCTGCGCCAGTTGAAGCCGGCACCGAGAATGAAGCTACATGGAGACAAGCCATCTACGAGAAGATCGTACAGCCTGATGTCCAAGTTGAAGGTGCGTCTTATTATCATATAGTCGGTTACTATTTCTCCGTGCATCTTAAAACACAGGCTAAACTTATTGGTAATTTTCAGGAGAACTGACATCGATGCGAAAGTCATCAGGTACCAAAGGCAAGAGGACAAGAGAGGAGTTGCGGCAGCTGTGGAAGATGGCTATCGATCAGACCATTCTGCTGGTTAGGATGGAGAAGGAGAATGCTAGACTTAGAGGTAAGCAATTGTATAAAAGCTCGATAAATAATTGACCTTTGTTAAAAACTTACTAGAAATGGATTTGAATGCCAGAAAAAACAACTTTTTTTTTCACAAAATATATTAGTATGTTTAGGCATTCAAATTCTTAATCATTAACTTTTCAATAAGACTCGGATTAATTTGTACACGTCAAGTCATCTTCATCATCCTAATCTGAAGAAAATTGAGATTTAAAAATATATTGTAGTGACTACCAAAGTGAAGTGACAACCATTTCACCATCTAACTACATACATTGTGGAATGGAATAAATATACATACAATTATATATATTAATACAATTCTAAATTGCACTATGAAAGTTTACTGTTTGTTAATGTTTAACATCAACCGTTGGGCTTAGGTCTGGCAGGCTAAGGACCTTGCTTTGTCAGAGAATCCTCCCTTTTCATTGGTGTAACAAAATTTTAATTTAAAATATTCATTATCAAATTGCTCAAGAGGTCCTTAAATAAAACGTACCATTTGTAGATAAATAAAAAAGAGTACAAACGGATCTAACCACAGAATTTACTTCCAGAAAACGAAGAATCGTCAGCAGTTCGTCGCATAAAGCTAGAATACACTGAGCTTGGCGTTTGCGACGCTGGAGTGAGTCTCATGTGGGATTCCCTTCTTTCTCGGGACCCTTCACAACCCATGGCGAAGGTCGATCGGCATATGCTGACCCAGGCTGTTATACAAGGTAACATATAATTATAATCGTAATATGAGCTAAGGCTATATTGGACCAAGAATGGTGCCTTAAAGAATTCCTCTTTGCATTTCAAACGTTCATTATAGAAAACGGTCTAAACTAATAAAAAAAAAACTACAATTATAAGTCGTACCGCCTTCTTGTAGCCATAAAAGATTCAACTGGATTTGGTTAGTTAGATCTTATATTATTAACTTCAATATAATGCTTAGTATATTGAAAGCTTCGGATAAGTCATAGAATTTTGCCAAGAGTTTCGCGTCTGTACGATAAAAAATTTAATTCTATCTCAACATTTTTATTATTTTTATTTGAAAATAAATATTGGCTATTCTTTTTATCTGTAATATATGTATAAATATTTTTCTATAGTAGAATATTTGTACGTCTCACCAGACGTAACATAACTCAGGGTGGTTCTGTGTTCCTATTGCTATAAATAAGTCTTATTATTCTTCTACAGGTGTTCCCCGCATGTCCCGCGGTGGAGTATGGTATTTCTTAGCAGAACAAGCCAGTTTACGTTCAGCGCCGCCTGACACCCACACGTGTCCGCTGTACCATACCCCGTATACATCTCTGCTAGGAGGACTGACCAAACATCAGCATGCCATACTTATTGATTTAGGTGAGTTCACATGAATTTGCAAAGTCTTTAGGATTCAGGATAGAATTGAATAATACTGTGCTAAAAAATTCAACGACAACAATTTTTTTTATATACTATATTTGATATTATTAATAAATCTAAATATGATAGAAAGTGATGATGCAATGATAACATTTTATAATATTTTCGGATATATAACATAACATCCGTGCCCAATCCTTCGACCGCCTGTATTCCCCGAAGGGTTTAGGCAAAAGTCTATAATGGTACACGCACATTTTGCCGATGCCGTTATTGAGTCCCATGTAATAATGGGCGAGTCTATCGGGCACAGTAGAAAATTAAATGCTACTACAGGAAGATTCCATATAGAAAGACCCAATAAAACTTTGCCCGATCCGAGAATCGAACTCAGGACCTCACGCTCAGCAGTCGTGCTTGCATCCACTAAACCAGTGAGGCAGTTAGTGTTAGTGTTTTTGGATACATTAAACATAATTTTAATAACACACGGTAAATTTTCGGGCACAGCTATTCTTTTGTTAAACCACACAATCCTAAAATATGATATTAATTGCACAATTCGTTTGGAGTGTTCCACAAGCTAAAATATACCAAAAAAATACAAATATTAGGTACTATTATAGTTCCTAAAACTAATTTTATCGTTTTCTCCTCAGGCCGCACATTCCCGAAACACTCCTACTTCGCATCAGCACTGGGTCCTGGACAGTTAGCGTTGTACAACATACTGAAAGCATACTCTTTATTGGACCCTGATGTCGGCTACTGCCAGGGTCTAAGCTTTGTGGCTGGAGTGTTACTACTACATGTAAGTACAAGCATACTCTCCATAAGTCAAAGTCAAAGTCAACATTTTTAATTTCAAATGGGCCTTTTAAAACGTTATGAATCTAGGCGCACGGTTCCAAAGTGATTTGGTCCTATGGAGAAGAGACCGGCAAGAAACTCCATGGACACTCTTTTCAAAAAATATTCTTACAATGCAATATTACATTAGAAAGAAGATTAGCAGAAGCTACATTACGCCACGTGTTATGATCCTTACATACTCCTTTTGCTTCATCTAAATTCATGCATAGTTTCTTATATGCATGCCGGTTGTGATTACAATGCATCTGACCTTTTTGAAGGACATCACTAACGAGGTTCATATAAGTCCTTCAAGAGCATGGAGCTCCCGGCATTTCCAGTGCTCTTTTGACTGACTGCCTAATTGGTCTAGTGGTCGCAAATGTGTCTGCTGAATGTGAGGTTCTGGGTTCGACTCCCGTGTCAGCCAAAGTGTTATTGGGTTTTTTTGGCTATGTTATTGGCTCAGTAGCAGGACGGAGTCTGGAAACTGTGTCCGGTAAATGGAAATAAGCTCGCCCCCTATTAAATCAGACTCAATAACGGCATCGGTGAAATGTGGGTGTATAATAGTACACCTCTGCGTAACCATTCGTCGAAACCGATTATATGTTTATGTTTATTAATCCTCTCCATATGACCAAACCTTCTTCTCATTGGTTATCTTCTTCATCTTCTGTCGTGTCTGACCAGACAGTTTTGTAACACGCAGCCTAAAAACTCCCCCAAATGTAGTTAGTTATCTTCAGTGAGAGGTTCTTTTCACCACATGTAATTTATTCTTCTGTTGACAGATGGAAGAGGGGGAGGCGTTCATTCTGCTCCGTCACCTAATGTTCAGACGAGGTCTTCGGAAGCAGTACCTGCCAGATATGAGCGCTCTGCAAGTTCAGGTAAGCTTTCTATATCAACTAATGGTTTTAGTATATTAGGTTCAAATGTTTTTTCTTCCAAGCTTTTTACAATAAAGCCAGAGATAGTTTTGTGACTCGACTTGTGTTCTGATCTCATCATCTCGCTAACCTTCGTGATGCTAAGGGCCATGTTCACCGACACTATAACAGATGTTTAAAATGAAAACGGGTTACTCATACAAAAATCGTTGTCAAACGGCTGATTTGTGCCTTAACCGTTTGTCCGTACCGTCGGTGTAATTAGGCCTAAGTGATGTTCATCATCAGCCAGAAGACGTCCACTGCTGAACGAAGGCCTCCCCCAAGGGGGGGTTTGCCATAATCCCCACGCTTGGCAGGCGGCTTGGGAATCGCAGTGGCTCACCGATTAGTGAGAGGACGCTGCTGCCCGTCCTCCGGTGTCTTATCAAGAGAATATTATTCAAACTTATTGATAATTAAACTGCTTCATTAGTTTCAAGTGGGATTGCTGAGCGTGAGGTCCAGGGTTTGGTACCCGAGTCTAGCAAATTATTATTGGGTTTTTCTGTATCGATATCAGTAGCAGCCCTTAGTTTTTAATTGTATCTGGTAGATGGCGACAGGCCCTATGATAAGCATTTATAAAATGTCAATACTCTAGACGCAAGGTTCCAAATACTTGGTCCTATGGAGAAGAACCAGCAAGAAACTCCATGGTACCAATAACGGCTTCTGCGAAATGTGGCTGAACAAGTCATCTGTGACGGACCCTTTGAGGAGTACATGCTATCAAGACATAATTATCAATGTCTTTCATAATTTCCAGCTGTACCAACTCTCCCGTCTACTCCGAGACCACGAACCAGATCTTCACGCGAAGCTAGAAGCCCTGGACATCTCCCCCGCACTGTACGCAGCACCATGGATGCTGACGCTCTTCACCAGCCAGTTCCCGCTAGGATTTGTCGTCAGAGTGTTCGGTAAGTCCCCTGCTG
Source organism: Shargacucullia verbasci (assembly GCA_947562105.1). NCBI lineage: Eukaryota > Metazoa > Arthropoda > Insecta > Lepidoptera > Noctuidae > Shargacucullia > Shargacucullia verbasci. The sequence goes on from OX387308.1 coordinate 4,200,886, forward strand.
GATATAGGACTCTTACAAAATCTCGTATTGAGATTGAACTGGATTGGCTATAGAGCTGATACTTTCACATAATCAACATATAAAAAAACAACGGAACTCACACGTAGAGGGGCTCGTAGCTACATAGCTACCGCGCAGATTGATTGATCTGCGAAGTTAAGCAGCGCCGGACGTGGTCAGTCCTCGGATGGATGACCACTTATTACATATCGAGACCCCTCCGTGCCTCGGAAAGCACGTTAAGCAGTTGGTACTGAGTGTCATACGAAGACCAATAACAGTCGTTACGGGTGTCGATAGCCCAAAAAGTCTGATAACCAATCTAACCTTAGAGTATCGGTGTCTCCCAGTAATTGGGTGGCGGAGGTCAGAAGGCAGTCGCTCCGTATAAAATACTGATATTCAGCCGCAACCGGTTAGATTAGAAGCCAACTCCAATGAAGTTGGGTAAAGGCTAGGCAGATGATGAACAGAACTCACACGTATACATATACATTTTTCAAACACGTAACTCTTCGACCGCCCTTGACAATCCCAGGCATATAAAGGATTATAATATTTCCTTCAAATTTTGTTAGTGTTATATTTTCTTGTTAATATAACAGTTTCATTCGAAGAAAGTTCTCAGGAACGGCTGCTATCACAGGCCCTTGGAGTTTCATTTTCAGGTCGGACAAAGTGTTATTAGGATTTTCAGAAATTCATTCATTCAGTAGCAGCCCGAAGTTTTCAGGTGTACCCAATAGATGGCAATAGATGAAACTTAATAACGATATCAGTAAAAAGCAGATCTACGAAAATTTTGACGTAGAGAAACCAATCGTTAATGTCAGTGAATTTTGAATCGAAAATACAACTGTCCTATAAGATTTTGTTTTAATTTTATGCGTGACGCACAATTTGTATCATACTTAGATATGAATAAAGTGTACAATACAAAAAAAATATTTAGATCGAAACTAATATTTTCAATTCAAAATTCTCGCTCGTTAACGATACGCTTAGAATATCAGACCTCAAAACAGACGCGACAATCTTAATAATTGAACCACACTCTTTGTTCCAGACTTAATCTTCTTGGAGTCTCTGGACATAGTATTCTCAGTGTCTCTCGCGCTGTTGTCCGCACATAAAGATGGGTTGATGCTTTGTGAGAGCTGTGAAGAAGCGGCCGAGTACCTCAAGCATAAGCTGCCGGATATGGACAGGGGCTTCTATGAGAAGGTTATGAAGAAGGTATGTTTGACATAGTTCAGAGACAGTCTAGTTACTAGACATAGTATCCACACTATTATAAATGCAAAAGTATCTCTGTCTGTTTGTTACCTCATCACGACTAAAAAACTGAATTGGAGATTTGAAATTTTACAAATAGGTAGGACTTGGTCCCGGAGAAGATCAAAGGCATATTTTTACCATTGCAGCAAAACAATAATTAGATAATAAATATAAAATACATGCAGACGAAGTCGCGGGCATCAGGCAATTCTCTCATAAAGACGAGCTGCTATGACTATGTTAAGAAAGAGGCACTCGGGCTATTTTATTATGGCGTCTATAAAATAGATTCAATATTCTTTCTTTGGAAACCAAGCGTCGTTCAGGTCTTATATTATTAAGAAGTACAGAAGGACTTCTTGAAGACCTACAGATAGTTTGTTCCAGGTCTGAGTGTTTGTCCGTGTGAATATTTGTGTTTGTAAACGCACCCACGATACAGAAATTATTTCTTATGTATATATTAAGTTTAGCTAAAAAATAAAAATATATGCACATGTTTTTCCATTTTCAATTTTAAATTTCTCTAGGTCCTCGCTCTAGACATAAGTCGTCAACTCTGCGACTACGCAGTTGAATATGCTGTACTACGTGAAGAGATGCCGAGGTTGGCAGCCCTGACAGAAGACAACAAGCAACTCGTAGAGGACAAGAACAGAATGAGTGAGGAGCTAGATGTAAGTAGCGTTGACTATATTTTTACATAATAACATAACAGCATGACTGCCCAGGGCCAGACGATCTCTGACGAGGCTCTTTCCTTGGACCCTTGTGTAATGTTGCTTGATACGCTCGTGCCTTAAAAATGTACGGTTGTGAAAATTGACTTGATTCAATTGATGCAATGCTATGTCCATTGATATAGTTGTCCCAAGCGTGATTTCGCGCCCGGATCGGGCAAAGTATTACTGGGATTTTCTATTTCATGCTTAATAACGGCATCAGCGATATGCGGATATACAAATTAGTACTCCTCTGTCTTCTGAGTGAACAGGCGTGATGCTCAGATCCAATGCTTGGAAAATGACAGAGGTATAGTTACAAATCTCATTTAATTTAATAGTAACGAAATTTAATCTCGTATTACAGGAGGCAATGGACGCGATAACAAATTACCAGAAGAACCAATCCCGACTGGAGGCTACCAACAAATCTCTAGAACAACAGCTTACGCTTCTCAGCAGATACATCTCTGCCCACCACAAGCAAGACTTACCTCTAGAAATAAAGAAAATAGTCCAAAACCACAGTAAAAAGATATCCTTCAAAATATTCTCCACAAAATTCTCAAACGAAGAGCCTATAGTTCCCGAAGATCCGAGGAAGAACTTCAAAACGGGGATCAGTTCACCGAATCTTTTCGCCAAGATCAACAAAGAAGATTCTCCAAAAGATATAGAACACGAGAGACGCCAGTTTATGATGAAGAAGTCACAGTCAGTACATTCAGGGTTGATTGCCAACATGAAAAATTATCAACTTAAAGTTCTTGACGAGAAAAACGAAAATCACAAAAACGAAAACATATCGGATTCTCTTAAAGATTCATTGAAGGAATTAGGAAAGAAAAATTCAGGATTTTTCGCTAGCACACACGAACAAATTCGCCAAGAGAGACTTTTTGAGCACCAACTCAAAAACAATTTTGACGAAAACCTAAGAAGGCTAGACGAAAAATTGAACGAGAAGTTAAACCCAAAATCTTACATAGATGACTTAAGTATTTTTCAGAGCAGAAAAAGCATGTCTTTAAACCTACAGTCAACGAAAGATGGTAAAGTCAGTGACAGTGGGTTTGTTACCCCGTTGAGTCCTGATGATAGAAAAGATGATTCTTGTTCAACAATATCTCACCCACTAAGTGATGTTGACGTCGATATCAAGTTTGATGGACAATCAACAAAATTAAAACAGATTAGACCTATAAAGCATGTAAATGATAAGTCATAATGGTTAGATGCCTTGTAATTAGTCAAAAGAATAAGTACAGAAATGCGACTCCATATAACAAGCAAGAAAGCACGCACACAGACGCGACTGACATTCGTTTGACATAGTTTAAGATCGCCGTACGTAAGCGACGTAAGCATCTATGTGTGCGTGCGCATGTTATCGCTACGCTCTTTGTATGGAGCCGACCTTCTATACGTATTTGTATTATGTATTAGTCAAGTTAAAACATCTATGTATTACAGTCCACCTAAAGTATGAGTATATACAACGTGTAGATATCTTTCAGTCTAAAAATACAGCCCCTCCAATATCTTTACCCCGCTACATGCAAAATAGTATATAGACGCAATACACGCAACCTCGTCAATATCACTGGTTCTTCAGTCATCTGTCACGAAAGTGGCATGCGTCAATTGTAAAGCAAATATTTCTTTTCACATATTTAAATATCACATTTAGTGTAGAGGCGTGCGTTTTTAGACTGAAAGATCTCCAAGTAACAGACTAAACGCAAGCCTTGAAAGTAGTTTGATCATAATTGACTACTTGTATAATAGTATAGAATAATAAGCATGCGCAATGACGTTATTGTCTTGCTTCTGCCTTGACTCCGCCGCCATTTTGTTTTTTTGACTCGAACATATTTGCAGTAATTGTTCAAAAAGCTCACTATTGTCTACGCTTCGAGTGAGTGAGGCACCCTTATGTGTCTATGGGGGAACGGTATGGTGTTACTCCATTGAAAAGGGAGGATCCTCAGATCAGGCAAGGTGATTAGCCTGGCGGGCCGAAGCCCGACAATTGATGTCGGACATTCGTATATGTGTTAGAATCGTTGTAAATTCTCATAGTGCGATTCAGGGTTTGTTGTTGTAGCTTCACTCCGATAGATGGCGCTTTACTTTTTGCCATGTTGCGAGTAGTAGTCGCTACATGTCCATCACTTAAGAAATGTAGGACTTTGTATAAACCATTATATATATAAGACCTAATTTTTTTGGTGATTGATGATACAGTGGTGTAGGATGATGTTTAAATGCTTTGTGCCTGTTATGTAGTACATAGATGTTTTGTAGATGCCTCTTTGCCGGTATTATAAAGTTAGTTAAGCAAATTGTTGCCTATAATAGTGATTATATAATTGTAAATGTTACACGCTCTTTAGATTTGTAGAATATTACCTAGTGGAGTAAAATACGCCTCCAATATTGGACGAAGACATAATAAGTTCAAGAAAAATGTAATACAGGGTGGAAAGAACGGTATGACAGAAAATGGAACCAGTATTTGATACCTATTACATTCTGAAGCCGTATGACACGTTTATATAAATAACTATATAGTTATATATCAATAAATACAAATTATATTATTATCTAGTGAAAGGTGTACTTATCATTTAATTGGTAACAACACATGAAAAATATGTAAGCTTTTAAGTTAATTCTGTATATTTAAACTGTTGTAAATAAAAATAACTATTTGGATAATATTTCACTCTCTCTCATTTATACAATTTTAAACTTATATAATATACTTATAGATTTTCTACAACGTGTTATAAAAAATATGTACTTCTTTAGTTTATTTTGTTCAAACTTTGCCTAAAGATCGTGATATTTGTTTAAAATTCAGAAAACTAACCATTTCCTATGACTAAACTACTGTTTGGATTTGATTGATTCTTTGTGTACAGTCACAGAAGTTGACACCAAATATTTCATTTCATTTTGTAGAACCGGTTTCGCCACCCTGTATGCTTGCCAGCTAGATCTAAAAGTAAATGTAACGCAGCAGGCATTATCTATCGTTCTCTCTTGTTTTAGTGGACTTTCTCCTTAGGCTCAGCTACCGAACATGTGTCTTGGCTTTCGATACAAGCGAACATCTCTCAGTTCGATTTTTGGCAGTTTAGGAAAATATATAAGCTATTCTCAGCAACTTTAAAGAGCGTGTATAAGAGGGTCTGTGTTCATATTAATATAAGATATAATACGCTTTTAATATTATAGGATGAGCCATAACATAATAATATAGCATCACGCCTGTATTTCCCGAAGGGTTCGGCAGAATTGTACACCCAAAATTTGCCATCAACAAGGCACAGTTCCAATCACCGTGCTTTTACTGGGTATTTTCCACACAGAAAAACCCTATAATACTTTGCCCGATCCGGGAATCGAACTCAGGACCTCACCACCAGACCAATAAGACAGTACTATGAGCCATATTTAAGAAAACAGTAAATGTATGTATTGAATGGCATAGAACAATGGTTTAAACGCTTAAAGTTCTTAAACAGATATGGCATATCCAATAAGTATTCTTTGTGTCTTTATAAAACCGAGGTCTAACTGTGGACTTAAATAAGTTGGGCGTATTTTTAGCAAAAAACTGGCTTATTCTAAAAGGTAAAAAAATATGTAAAATAAATATATGTAGTTAGTAAAAATATAGTATTGTAATATTTGACCCTCTATTAGCCTTGCTTAAAATATAAATCACAGCTTCCTATAAACACCAATAAAAAATAAATAAATATATAAATTTTAAAGAAGAAAATATATTTTATTTAATGCACAATATATAATTATTTTTACCGACTGGATAACAATGTATAAGAATAAGAAAATTTACGGCAAATGAATACTACCCACTTCCAATTTTTATCGCTATTTTTTGTATTTATATTATAATCAAGACCATTATCGTCCCACTGCTGGGCACTGGGCTCTTTTCAGAAAGAAAAGTGTGTCCACCTGGCCAGGTGCGCGTTGGTGAACTACTCTCACCATAGAAAACTTTATGAAACTCTCAGGTGTGCAGGTCTTCTCACGATGTTTTCCTTCACCGTTAACGCAAGTGATTATCAAATATTTATTATCGTAAAAAATATTCTTCTAACGGTGATGGAAAATATCGTAAAGAAACCCGAATTTCTTAGAACGAAAAATTGTATCAGTATGTCATTTACCGCACCGCCCGGAGCCAATATGGTGGATTACGTCGTTCGTGGACAATTCTCGCCCCTGATAGGAATATTTTAGGGATAGTCTTTTCTCCACAGAAACTGTCACTCAAATCTCTGACTGTGTCCAACCCACAAGTTGCATTTTGAGGGTTTAAAGTAAACATTAATCTAATGTGATATAACTGAAATTGGAAAAAATGTAGGACAGACACAGCCGCCATATTTTTTCGATTTAATTGGATTTACTGCGTGAGAATTGCCCATTTATGTCCAAGCAGTAGGGAGATAATAGTGTGATACTGATAACTCAGTCCTTGCCAGAGACGTTAGAGGGAAGCAGGGGGAGCAAAAGTTGTTGCCGCCCGCTCCCGGCGCGATTCCTTTCGCGTCATCATCCCCCGCTACATCCCAAGCGAGGGCTGAGTTATCAGGTCGCACTATAGGAGGCATAGACGTAACATTTATTTCTTTATATGCTATTGCTTATTTTATACAATTATACCTAAAAAATTGTGTTCATAATATTCAGAGCCAAAACTTTTGCTAATATTTACACATTTTTGTATGATTCTATTTCATTGCTATTATATTCCAGCAGGTAATAACGATACATGCTCAATTGGAGTCATAACAGCATCACGCCTGTATCCCCGAAGGGTTTGGCAGAGGTATACTAATGTGCACCCACATTTCTACAATCCTTTTAAGTCTCGTGTAATAGGGGGCAAGCGTCCTACTTACAACCGGTTCCAGTTCGACAATAGTACACCTCTGCCTAACACTTCGGGGAACAGAGGCGTGATACTATGCTATGTTATGTTGTCATAAGATGTCAAATGGTCACGTGGTTTGTCAAATGTCAATCTCATTTTTGACAGCGTTTCTATTCTTTGTTAATCGGTGATTATGTCGTTACTTTGTAATAAAAAAATATGTATCGTTACTATATTTTATATTGTTTTAATATATACTCATTTATATCTCTGCTGCTATATAATTATGAAACCAAAGAAATTATGCAACATACTTTTCATTAATTTATGCCCAAAAGCAGTCGGAAAATTTCTATATAAAAAAAATAACAATAAAAACAAAAAAATATTTATTACAAATATAAATTGCTCAAAATGTTTATTTTTTATTATATTATTTATATTGTGTAAGGACACTGTGACATTGTTTGGCTTAAATATAGTGAAATATTGTGATTTATTATAAATATTTAAATATAAATAAATGAATAGTTGTTTTAACTTCTTCGTTTTATTAAAAAAGGATGCATTTCGATGCATACAAATTTGACACAAGAAATAAGGCGCGTCGACAGCGTAAGCGAAATTCTAAGTCTATGGCGTCGACAATCTTCATTCACACAAGCATGAAAAGATGATCGACGAAAACATCAATTTATTTTTTATTTTTTATAATGAATCCTATATACTGAACATAAGGAGTAAAAATGTATGGCCGGGAAATCTTTTAGGTAGTTCGCTCACACGTTCGCGTCAACGACGACTGCATGAATTGTAATATTTTTATTATTGTATTTTTAATATATACCTGATCATTTTATTATGAAATGTTAATTTATTTTATTGTTTTAATTAATTGCGTGTGTATTTGAGAGACGGTTTTTTTAACCCATATTTTATGACGAGTTTCCATGGAGTTTCTTGCCGGTCTCTTCTCCATAAGACCAACGCACTTTGGACCCGTGCACCTAGATGCTTAACGTTTTAAAACCTGCCTCCGAAGGCCCAATTGAAATAAAAATCTTTAACTTTGGCTGTGCCCTATGGTGTGGCGGCAGAATTTTGGCGCGCATTGATAGTCCTTTCTGATTGGTTAATACTTAATAATAATTCCCGTGTATTTAAACTGTTTCAACTGCGCAGGTCATATTTAATGTGTACTTCTGTAAATGATTAGCTTTCAAAGAACGTGTCGTGGACGTTTCTATATTGAATAGGCTAGATGACTGCATCAAAAATAAATTCTGAAATCTTGTTTGGTAAATAGTTTTCCTTCTAAAAACTCAGTAAAACTTAATCTCTTGCTTATCTTTGGCATTTTCAATTTTTTATTTATCAATATCACATAATAAGTATGTCAATAGCAATGAAAAACTATGACGTCACGCTTTTGTATTCCAAACATTTTTAGAACAAAATGTCGTTTTTGACAGTTCATAAAAAGTAACTCAGATGACTAGTAGTATCTACCGTATTTTCTGTATGTAAATTCTCAGTAGCAGCATGGAATTTGGAACTATACCCGGTAGATGGCAATAGGCTCGCTCCCTATTACATGAGAATCAACAACGGTATCGGCGAAATGTGGGTGTAGTTCTCTGCCTAAACCTTCGCGGAATACAGGCGTGATATGTTATGATATGTGCCGCGGGTTCGATTTTTCTGACGTAATGAATACACCAGTGGTCTTTAGGACTACGATTTGCAGACCAATGAGGCGGTCCACGAAGCCGAGAAGACAAATATTGTCTTTATACCGAACCAAAGATTACAAAAAGCACAAACGTCAAACTCATTGTCCGGACATGTCAAAATTTCTGTAGACACAAAATTATCGAGACTAAATTTTAAATTAAATTCTAGTTTAAAATAAATATTTAAATTTTTGTGTAATTACAATGTAACTGTTATGAGTAAGTAAGAAAATATGTTCAACAGTTTTAAACTAAATTTACTGCGTAAAACGGTTGTTTAAACAGGTGTTTATCGTTACAAGTAAGTTCAAGGTTTATTTATTACTTTCAAATATAGCAAGAGACACAATTAGCCTATGTACCCACAGCTGGTCTCAGGTCTCTTCAAAGAAGGAGGAGGGTTAGGCCTTTGTTGACCACGTTGGTCTGGTGCGGGTTGGCGGACTACACACACCATCGAGAACAATTTCTGGAGCCATCTCAGATATGCAGGTTTCCTCACGATGTTTTTCTTCACCGTTACAGCAATGGTGAAGAAACATGCGCATTTAAAGTCATGAATAAAATCTGCCTCATTGGTCTAAGGGTTGCAAGCGAGACTGCTGAGGGTGAGGTCCTGGGTTCAATTCTTGGGCCAAAGTCAAAGTCAAAGTCAAATATTTTTATTTCGATTAGGCCTTTACAGGCTCTTTCAAAACGTTGTGATTCTAGGTGCACGGTTCCAAAGTGGGGGTAGGTCCTATGGAGAAGAGACCGGCAAGAAACTCCATGGATACTCTTTTAAAATAATAGTTTTAAACTGGTTACAATCTTTAACGGTAAAGACTATGCGAGTACAATGTAAGCGAATGTGCGCAAAACGACACACAAAGAACAGTATTAATATAATAGAATAATTGGTGTAGCTAGGCTCAGCCACAATAGTCGGGCAAATGGTTGGATTGGAGTCTGGAACTGTGCAGCTCGCCCCCTATTACATGGGAATGGAGTGTACATGGTACACCTGTGCCTCTAACCCTTCGGAGAATAAGGGGGTATTGCTATATTTAATCTGACTGAATCTGAATCCAGACCTACAACAACACTACTTATTTTCCTAAGAGCAAAACTTAACTTTACCAACTTGAGAATCGAAACTAGCTCTCTTGACTCCCACCCTCGCGACCACAAGACCAATTTACAAAGACGTTTTTTTTTTTACAGAAACTTAAAAGCCGAAATAAAAATATGTCGTTTTTAAAACTGCCAGTGACATTAACGAATACTCTAACAGCACATAAGAAATGGCTCAGCATTCTGGACGAAGCAAAGACGACAGTGGAAGAAGATGCCGAACTTCAGGTACGCTAAATTCTTCTTCTGTGGAGTCAGCATGACCTAACAACGAACGACTCGACGGCACTGTTGGCGCAGGAATGAGAGATCGACTGCTGCGCTACGTGTCGCCGTTTCGATCACCTCGATCGATCGATCGAGCACGGAACAAATATTTGTATGATCTACAGATAATTCTAACCTATTCTATGCTCTTATTCTGTGTTAGCGCCTAGTCGTCAAAGGGCTCCGCCTAAAAGAGCGCGCTCTACCCCCGGAGGTGCTCGGCAGAAACTACGCCCGATACTGCGGTCTTGTGAACAAGATGTATGACGCTTATTTAAACAGCGTCCATATACAAAGAGCTCCGTACATAGAAGCGATCATAACAATAGTTGTTAAGAGGTTGGTATAGATATTTACATAGCATCACGCCTGGATTCCTTAAATGGTAAAGCAGAGGTTACTTTTGTACACTGCTGCTGAGTCCTATGTAATAGCGTGAGGCAAAGTACCAAAATCCGTGCTGCTACTGAGAATTTTCATACAGAAAATTAATTATTACTGCCCGAGAATCGAACACGGGACAAGGCTCAGCAGTGCTCGCGCGTGTAGTGATACGATTATCCTACTAATATTATCCTATCCTATCCTATTCGACAAATATTATAAATGTGAAAGTTTGTGAGTATGTATGGATGGATGGATGGATCTTTGTTACTCTTTCACGCCAGAACGGCTGAACGGATCTGGATGAAATTTGGCACAGAGATAGATTGTAGTCTGGAATAGCACATAGGCTACTTTTAGCTCGGAAAAATATACGGGTTCGTAAACCATGCGGGCGAAACCGCGCGCGAAACCTAGTCAGTCATATAATTAACTGCTATTATCAGCCATGGAGAACAGACACGACCAGAAAAATATACCGTTCGAATCTCGAGTCCAACACATTCATGATGCGCTTGCGTCGCGCAGCCGTACTACCAAAATTCTTTCACTATACATTCAAGAACCTATAGTTGCAAGTGTTTTATAATACGTTACGTTTACGGAGCAACCAAACGTTATGTCAAAGCCTTGAATTGAGAACTGTCAAAGGTTTGTATAAGACAGCAGGACTTATCGATTAACTTCTAAAAAAAATTGTTTACAGGATGTATGAACTGCGGAATGAATTGGTACACCTGATTGTCAATGATTATATCTACGTTGATTCAGCGCTGGCACAACTCAGGATGACTCCTCAAGATATACAGGTAAATGTCAATGAACGCACGAGCCTTTGTTTTTTGGCATATAATAACATATTTACTACATAGGCAGTGATAGCCTAGCGGTTGAGCGCTTGCCTTCCATGCAGGATGGTCCGCGTTCAAACCCGGCCCGCACCTCTGACTTTTCGGAATCATGTGCGGATCAGAATTTGATTATCAGCATTTACGGTGAAGGAAAATGTCGTGAGGAAACCTGCACACCTGAGAGGGCTCTCCATAAAGTTCTCGACGGTGTGTGTAGTCTGCCAACCCGCACCGGGCTAGCGTGGTGGACTAAGGCCTACCCCTTCTCATTCTGAGAAGAGACCCTTGCCCAGCAGTGGGACAGTAATGGGTTGAATTTATTTATTTATAACATACTTGGAGTAACATAAACAAGCATGATTGAAAAAAAAAAAAAAGATAGCGTAACTAATTAGTATTATATAACTGCCATCAAGAAAGAAAATGTTTCAAATGTAGATGTTTATGAAAACTGAACCTTCTTAAATTAATTTGCTTTGTTAATAACTTGTCACACGCTAAAAACAAGTAGAAATAATGATCTTTGTAATGGCCACCGGATGGACAATGAAATCAATATAGCACTGTATTTATTCGTAAGTGAACATTGTTCTTTTGAATAAATAAAGAATCTTTAAACCGAGTATACTACTATTTTGGCTCCTACTACTATCGGATGAAACCCATGCGAGAGTTTAAAAAAATATATACATGTACAATCAGCATCAAAAAGAGTTATACACTGAATTAAATTCAAAAGCGATTTTTTATCAAAATCAAAATAATTTATTTGTAAAAACATAAGTAAAAAGTTACAAACTTGGTGGAATATTAGAAATAATTACGTAGCCATATGTTTCACCTTGAAAGGTATACAAACGTTTGAAAAAAAATAAATTCTTATTCTCATTAACTTAGTTATTGTTTCCAAAACAAAATAAAAATTACACAATAAATAAATCAGACATAATAAGATTAAAATACAGACATAAAGACAAAATAATTTAGATGAAATAGTGATTGAAATATTGACAATTTTTTCACATATTATCTGTGGATACATAAAAATACATAGTAATTTAAATTTTATTTTTAATCTTAACCAATAGTTTTCCAAGAATAAACGTTTGAATTTCGCTAAGTATATACATATTTTTGATGCTGACTGTACAAAAGTTAAAGGTACTTATGAATAGTCAAACTCTAGTTGCCACGTTCCAAAGTGTGGTTTCCTATAGAGAGACGGGCATGAAACTAATGTTTCCAAGAATCAAAGTTCACCACCATTCACTAATATTATTTCTCAGGTAAAAATATCCACCACACCCTGTATATCTGGTTTCAGATAGTGGTACCATACCATTTTCCTCTAGAAAGTCGAAGCGACAACATAGAACTTGTCCTACAGAAGATGTGGGCAGATGCCGTGAAGAGGAAGAGGATAAGAGAAAGACCTCCAAAAGTAAGACTTTCTAAATGTCATTTTAGTACCAAGAGACCCGAATGACTCGCGTATGGGCCGATATGCTGTCATTCAGAAATAACTCTTATTGTCCGGATGCTTAAGGTTCATTAAAAGTTTACAGGATTTGTGACTCGTGTATGGGTCGCGCGGTCCATATGACGTCATTCTGTAATAGCTCTTATTATCCAGATGCTTAAGGTTCACTAAAAGTTTACAGGATTTGCCAGGATTTGTGACCTTGAGAGAAAAAAGGTTAACTAAATTATTCATAACTAGCTTCCCACGACTTCGTCCGCGTGATCTACATATACCAATTTATAGCCTATCGCACTCGGAGATAATGTAGCTATCTATCGGTGAAAGAATTTTCAGATTCGGACCATTAGTTCCGGAGATTACCCCCTACATACAAACAAACAAATTTTACCTCTTTATAATATTGTCATAGATAAGCAGTTTTTGGTCGGAAAAATTCAAAAATATCAAAAATCTGCAACCTATATCTCCAAAATCCACTCATAATCGACGCGTGGTCTCTGGGGTCAAAATTGTTGCAATTAGACTCTAGTATAATCCCTTACATGGAATTGGTTGAATTGCTGAAATGAAATGAAATGAAATTATTTATTTTGCAATTAGGATTTTTCAATCACTTTTACACGTCTTTTTTAAACTAGATGGCGATTTCCTATGACTATCCCTGAGAAGAAACCCCGAAACAAACTCAGGGGTCAAAGTCCAGACAGATTGTAATGATGTAAGGGTTTATGTGAGAAAAATATAGGGTGGAATAGCCTTTTGAAGAAAGTGCCATAACTATTTGAGCTAACCTGTCGCAACAGAGTGCAAGCATGCATCAGTTATCGTGAGAATTAATAAAATGAAGAGCGCCCAGCCTAGATCTCACTCACATTTACAATGTATAACGGTTATATATAAGAAATAATTTCAATTTAAACGACATTACATTATCAAAATAATGAAGTAAATAATATAATAATTAATGGCAAAAATTGTATATAAAAAAAAGGAAAGGCTAAACTGTGCACCCTGTATATGTTAGAAGCATACTCTTAAGCGATTCAGGATTTTACTTCACTCCGATAGAGGGCGCTGTATTTTTTGCTATTAGTAGACTCTACAAAAACATAAAACCAACACCAAATTGCTTCCATGATCTAACCATGTTGAAAAAGGAGTATTTCTTCTTTGTGCTTAATTCTATTTTTCTTCTGTGATAGTCTTCTTAAAGGATATATTAGCCAGTTAGTAGGTTTTCATTTTATTTGTAAAATACTTCTTGAACAGCCAAAACCACCAAAACCAGCGCCGCCACCACCGCCACCGCCCCGTCGGAGTCTATTATACCTTGCACCACTTGAAGAAATGGAACATGTAGAAACCCTAGTACCAAAAGAGGAAAAACAAGAAGAAGAAGAAGCAGAAGAAGAAGAAGAAGAAGAAGAAATTGAGTCATTACGTAAGTCATCTTGTCTGGAAGATACTGGTTGTGTGAAAGAAGATTAGATCACCATTAGTGCATGTGTATAAACCGCAGCAGCGCTTGCTGCGATTAGCCATTGGATGAGTAACCGTTGTTCATCGAGACCCCTACGTGCCTCGGAAAGCACATTAAGCAGTTCATCCCAGGTGTCTGACAACCAATCTAACCTTAGAGTATCAGTGTCTCCCAGTAATTGTGTGGCGGAGGTCAGATCAGTTGTAAAATACTGATATTCAGCCGCAACCGGTTAGACTGGAAGCCGTCCTTAATTTAGGGAAGAGGCTAGACAGATGATGATGTGAACAGTGTAATATAACTTTGTACTGTTTCTTTTGGTGTACAACAAAGAATACTCTATGTGGCTTAGCCACATAATACTTTAGACAATACGTACTCCAGATTTTGTTATAGCATTAAGATCTCTCACTGGTCTAGTCGTCGAAAGCTGTTGAGCGTGAGGGTTTGGGTTCCATTCACGGTTCCGGCAATGTTACTAACACCACATTGGGTCACGTGGTAGATTCTAGCACAAATTCCAAGCATTTGCAACATTAAACCCCAATATTTTTTTACCGACCTGGGGATGGAACCCGTTAAGCAGCTGTTCACGACCCTAAACCAATAAGACCGTGATAAATTTTATGTGTATTCGTTTCAGCTCCAAGTGTCCATACATTAACTCCTGAAGAGTTTATTCAATCTGTTCTGATACAAAGACATGAGAGATTTAGGTAACAAAAAGTTTTCTTAATCTTCTTTAATAATCTTTGACTGAGAACTGGCCGTCTCATAGAAGATCCTATGGAGATCTGGTGATCCTCCATTGGAAAGGCAAATTCTCTTACATAAACATAATCATAATATAGCATCACGCCTGTATTCTTTGAAGGGTTAGAATGTTCCGCCGAACCCGTTATTGAGTCTCACGTAATGAGACCGTACTTCTTCTTTTACTTTCTAGTTATTTATAGTAAAAAGGCCATCAAGGTAGAAAAGACGTCTAACTTTTTCAGACAATGGTTCATGAAGGATTTACGAGAAAAAACTGTGCAGCGAAAGATGTTTTACGGTGCAAACGTTGAAGAGGCACCAGAAGAACTGAAGAATAAAGCTGCTAGAGTAATACAGATGCTATACAGGTCTTTATAATTTTTTATGTAGTAAAAGAAGGCAGTGATAGCCTAGCGGTTGAACGCCTACCTTCCATGCAGGTGGGTCTGAGTTCAAACCCGGCCCGCACCTCTGACTTTTCGGATTCATGTGCGGATCCGAACTTGATTATCTCTTGCGTTTACGGTGAAGGAACACGCGTGAGGAAACCTGCACACCTAAGAGGGCTCCATAAAGTTCTTAATGGTGTGTGTAATCCGCCAACCTGCATCGGGCCAGCGTGCTGGACTAAGGCCTAACCCTTCTCATTCTGAGGGTCTCTTACCCTTGCCCAGGAGTGGGACAGTAATGGGTTGAATTATGAAAGAAGGTAAACTATTGAAAAAGTTAATGTCGGTCATTTTTTTTGTTTTTTATTAACTTTGCCCTACACTAAGATTTCTTCTGTGTCGTGAGTACATTTTTACAATCATACATATCACATGCACACAAAAACAGACCCGAAACAAGTATCTGTAGATCATACAAATATTTGTTCCGCGCGGAAATCGAACCTGCAACACTAAGCACAGAAAGCTAATCACTTAGCTACTGCGCCAACCGTATCCAATTTGTATGTGTTAGAATCATTGTAATCTCTCATAGTGAGATTTTGGTTTTCTGCTGTCGCATCACTCCGATAGATGGCGCTTTACATTTTAGAGGTAATTTTTTAAAACTTTGCATTGAAATAACTCCTGTTTCGTGGGTGCGTTTAGGTCCACAAATATTTATATGAAAATAATCCCAGACAAGGAACAACTATCTGTAGGTCATACAGATATTTGTTTTGAGCGGGACGTATTATCTATCTGTCTGAATTTCAGGGAATATATGAAAATAAAGAGAGAAAGAGTCAGAGATGTTAGAAGAGACATATTGCTCGGTCTCATACCAGACCCCTTCAGAAGTGGACCTAGCTATACGGAGGAAAATAATAAAGTAAGGATTAAGAAAGAGAGAAAACAACTTCAGTCTATACTCTCATCATAATATAACATAACATCACGCCTATATTCCTCGAAGGGTAGGCAGAGGTGTTCTATTGTACACCCTCATTTCGTCGATGCTTATTTAGTCTCATGTAATAGGGGGCGAGACTATTGCCATCTACCAGGCATAGTTTCAGACTCCGTGCTGCTACTGAGAATTTCCACACAGAAAAACCCAATAACAATTTGCTCGACCTGGGAATCAAACCCAGGACCTGATGCTTAGCAGTTGCGCTTGCAGCCAATAGACCAATGAAGCACTCACCGTCCTATGGAGAAGAGACCGGCAAAAAATTCCATGGATATTCATTTAAAAAAAAAAAAAAATTACAATTAAAATCTTAAATTAACATGCATTATATAAGAAAAATACAAATTACTAAAACGTTACTTACATAATGAGGTAATATGATATGAGTTATACAAGTGTTCCGAATAAGAAACTAAAACGGAATAAACCGCTCAAAGCGGACAAAAAAAGTAAAACAAAACAAAAAAAATACGAAATAATGAAATAACAAAAATATCCAGACATGTGAAGTGAATGTAATGTAAAATAGAACTAGTAGATACAATGGATAACCAGGGAAGTAACCACAAGAGCTGCTCCACATTTATCTTCTTGCGTCGAGTCGGCATGAGATATCATGGGAATTGGTTGTGTGGTAGTGGAAAGATCGGAGATTTACAATGGTACTATCGAGGCTGACTACCCAGGATGCGCCAGGCAATCTCAGTTTGGATATTTTTTTATTTATATAAATTAATCAAATATTCAAACAGCGTCCTCTCACTAATCGGTAAGCCACTGCGATCCCCAAGCCGCCTGCCAAGCGTGGGGATTATGGCAACGACCCTTGGGGGAGGTCTTCGTTCAGCAGTGGACGTCTTCTGGCTGATGATGATGTTGAATCAAATATAAAGTAATTTTCGCGATTACTATTGTTATAAACCTACAAAGTATTTATTAATCCACAATTTGCGATTAACCATATAAAAAATTTGACGGGCTAAGCGCGCGACGCATGATCCACGCGACACGGAAATTCTATTGTGTATAGTAATACGCCATTGAACAGATTAATGCAGCTTCTGTAAGTCTCATTGCCTTATGGCTTTAATACTTTACTCTGACTTCCCCAGGTGTATGAAAGACGCCGCAACACAAGAATGAAGATCAAGCAGTCTTATCTGAAGGAACTGGAGAAGGAGAACACCAGGCTGTTGGCGTTCAGGAAGGGAGACCAGCTCGATGATATTACGGACGAAATTAGGACCTGGTTTAAGGAATGGTGAGAATGGGTATACTATTCTGTGTCATATTAGGCATAAAATTGGATATCTTTTTCTTCAATAGGTACTCTGTGAGACTGAGATTTGTTTTTTTTTTGTTAGGATTGGACATGTCTTTGTGGTCTAGTTTTAGCAAGCGTGCGTCGTGAATTGACGTGATCGTAGTTCGACTCCTATTACAGGAAAAGTGTAAATGGATTTTTGTGTTAGGGAATTGTCAGAAGAAGGCCGAAATTTGGAATTTTACAAAAAGCAGTTTACAGAGACCTTGCCTGATATCGACCTAACGATCAGTAAAATTATGGGTATACCAACAGCCTACAGATTTTTGCTGAACCCTTTGGAAAATACAGGTGGCATGATAGGAAAAGTTAGAATCTATCAGAAAATACCAGTTTCTCAAACATACTATGAATATCTCGGTTGTAATTTTAAGGCTTGTAGCTACAGAGCTAATGGGCATATTAGTGGTTTTGCGAGGTTAAGCAGCGCTTGCTACGGTCAGTCCTTGGATGGGTGACCGCGTTTCACACATCGAGATCCCGCCGTGCCTCCAGAAACGGGATATGCTGTTGGTCCTGGGTGTCATACGAATACCTATGACAGTCGTGACAGTCTCCCAGTAATTGCGTGGCGGATGTCAGATGGCAGTCGCGTTGTAATTCACGGATATTCAGTCGTAACCGGTTAGACTGGGAGTCGGCCCCAATGTAATTGGGAAAAGGCTAGGTAGATGATAATCTCGGTATTAATTTTAAATACTTATGTTGCTGACCACACAATTTCCAGGTATTATGGCTATGGGTTTTTCCCTGAATACCCTTACGAAGTGGAAGGCGGTACCCTGTTGGTCGTCAGGGGAGAATTTCCAACAATAGAAGAGAAACAGGAAGAAGATGAAAGAATAGCAATTTTGACGAAGGGAAAGACGAAGGATCAGGTAATGTTAATCTTGATGCAGTTATTACCAACACGCCTGTGTCCCCAGACGATAGGCCGAATTGTCCTATTATGTACACCCAGACTTCACCGATGTAATAGAGGGCAAGCTTATGGCTGGGCACAGTTCCAGACTCCGTGCTGCTACTGAGAATTTCCATACAGAAACCTAGTAACACTTTGTTTGACCCGTGAATGGAACCATGATGCTCAGCAGTCGCACTTGCCACCATAGGACCAGTGAACCAGTCCTAACCCAGATAATAATGTTCTTTAATTTTTTCTAGTCATAAAGAATAGGGGTGTATTTTGTAGACATTATCAGCCTGTACTCCTCGAAGGGTTAGGCAAAGGTGTACTGTAATTACACCAACATATCACCACCATAATTTAGTCCCGGGTACGTCTTAAAACTGCGGCCAGACACCGGAGGACGGGCAGCAGCGTCCTCTCACTAATCGGTGAACCACTGCGATCCCCAAGCCGCCTGCCAAGCGTGGGGATTATGGCAAATGATGATGATGAATTTAGTCCCATATAATTACCATCTACCAGCCACAATTGAATATTCCCCTCATTTCAGCTAAAAGAAGAAAAGGCACAAGCTAAAGCGGACGCATTATTAAAAGCAGAAGCATTGAAAGAAAACCAGAGGAAAGAGGCGTTAGCTCTGCAGAAGGCAAGGTGCAACCCCTTCACAGACCCTGGGTACATGCCGCAGGTGTCAGGTGTCGTGCAAGAATTGATTGAGGTAAATTATTTAACAGACACGAGTGTGGACCCTTTATTTGAAAATAAGGATTATCTTTAAACCAGCTTTAAGTCGTTTGAATGGTTTTTGTATTAAGAACCTTACTGTGATCGAAATATAGTTTTTAATATAAAACTTTTGACTTTTTTGTTAAACATAATCATAGTAACTTAATTTACTACATTTTTTTTCTCTATCTTCCAGGCTTTACACAACTACCGCACATCATGGTCTATTTACGATGATATGCAGCCAGATAAATTTGGAGAGACCATTTATGGGTACCTGAAGCCACTCCTCACTGAAGAACTGATGATAGTCATTCATAAGGACTGCAGGAAGTTTGTGGATGAATTGATGAGGTTATTATGATGACCGTTCATAACAACACAAACATATCCATTTTTTTAAGTTGCCCCTGTCTACCAATAATTTCTGTTCACAATCAGATCCAGCAAGTCCTCTCTTGTCTGTTCCCCAGCAACGCCCTAAGCCGAGGTTTAGTCCCACTATGGAACTCCCTTAGCAGCGTTGCTAATTTGCTCGGCTGGAGGCTCTTCTGGTCTCGCCATTAGCCCGGTTAAGTAGTGAACGCTCCTTGAGCTAACTGAGAGAGAAAATAACTGTCAAAAAAACTTTAATCGTGGGTGCGTTTACAAACACATATATTCACATACACAAAGACACAGACCCGAAACAATTAGCTGTAGATCATACAAATATTTGGTGCGCGTTTACAATGAGTTAGCTTGGGTTCTGGATAAGGATATAGGCTACTATTGCATCAGAACACTAATTAGATTATAAATACAAAATAGATCCGGAACACACGGGCGACAGTTATTTATAATATTAATGTTTGCGTGAACGGCAGCATCTCATCTGATGGCAAGTGACGATACTGCCGAGGATTCAGTCAATTCAGCACAGGGGACACATGGGAAAAGCTGATCATCATCATCATCATCATCAGCCTTAAGACGTCTACTGCTGAACGAAGGCCTCCCTCAAGGGGGGGTTTGCCATAATCCCCACGCTTGGCAGGCGGCTTGGGGATCGCAGTGGCTCACCGATTAGTGAGAGGACGCTGCTGCCCGTCCTCCGGTGTCTGGCCGCAGTTTTAAGACGTACCCGGAAAAGCTGATGCCGTAGTGGAAAGATTAGCCAGTCACCAATGATAGTATCGAGACTGATCGCCATTGGTGATTGACCTCGCCTTGAAGCTTCAGCAGAGAATTTCACAAAACAATGATATGATATGATCTTCTGATCTAGGAGCTTCTGTTGGTTAACATTATGAGTTTTGATGTCTACTTTTCTTTTAATTTTAATACTTTTCGTTACAGATTAGACCTTAAAGTCCTCATACAAATGCAACAGCTTATGTACAAGAGGTTTGGATGGAAGTATCCTAAGATTAAACCTAGGAAGAAGCCTAAGCCTCCTTCAGTGCGAAAGCCTTTAGAAATCGATCACAGTCTGTTGAAGAATTTTGAGGTACAGTCATTGTTAAGTCAGTGTATTTTTTTTATATATTTAAACTTGGCATTTGGAGACATTTTTGAAAAGTCAAGACTCAAGACGTCCCAAAAGTGGGTTGGTCCTAGGAAGAAAAGACCGGCTAGAAATTGCATGAATACTTTAAAAAAAAGGCAGATACCCTAGAATACTGGTGTCCAAATAGAATAAAACATCTCTGGTATTCATTGTCTTCGAGTCTGCAAAAGTATACAAACATTGTCGCAATTAACAATGAGAGGTTCAAAACTACATAGCTACCACATAAATCAGTCGATTTGCGAGATTAAACAGTGCTTCTGTCAGTTCTTGGATGAATGACCGTTGTTCACACATTGTGATCCCTCCGTGCTTCGGAAAACACGTTAAATAGTTGGTCCTGGGTGTCATACGAATACCTGGGAGTCGGGAGCTCAATAAATCAACTAATTTAACCTTAGAGTATCAGTGTCTCCCAGTTATTGAGTGGCGGAGGTCAGATGGCAGTCGCTCCATATTAATACTGATATTCAGCCGCATCTGGTTAGACTGGGAGTAGATCCAACGTAGTTGGGACAAGGCAGATGGTGGTTCCGCCGATGCTGTTATTAAATCCTATGTAATAGGCAGCAAGCCTTTTGCCATTACTGAGCACAATTCCAAACTGCAGCCTGCTACTGATTTTCTAACACAAATACCTCGTAACACTGCCATACTCGCCCGGATCAGACTCAGGACCTGACGATAAGCAGCCAAATCTTTCATCTCTTTTATTTCCAGCGAGTCTTCGACCTGAATATTGTCACGAAACCAACAACCAAGATTAGTGATGTATATGGAGACTCTAATTATGCAGCCTATGAGCTCAACGTAAAGGACCCGAACGCTACGTAATAATCTTCTATTTGTTTTTTCTTTTTATCACTAGACACCAAGAATATTGCACCAAGAAGCACCAAGAATAATTCATGTATCGTGGGTGGGTTTACAAACACAAATATTCACATGCAGAAACACTCAGACCGGGAACAACTATCAGAGGCCCTAGTGTAAGTTTATTTCGACAAACTCGATTTAACCAATCGAACGCGTTCGGCGGCCCGATTGGTGGAGAGCATGAAACGGACCAATCGGAGCGCCGAACGCGTTCGATGCGTTAAATCGAGTTTGTCAAAATAAACTTACACTAGGGCTTCTGTAGGCTATACAAATATTTTTTCTGTGTGGGAATCGAACCCGCTACACGTCGCGCAGCAGCTTATACGCCATCCGTGCCGTCAAACGTGTTATGTCAATAGTTCAACAACAGCATAGCATCACGCCTGTATTCCCCGAAGGGTTAGGCAGAGGAACAACTACATTTCGCCATTTCAATTATTAAATTCCATGTAATAGGGTGTGAGCAGTGGTGGTCCGAGGGGGGGGAGGGGGAAGATCATGAATACTAAATCGTAAATGTCAAATGGATAAACCTAAAAATACACAGTTTACGTAAAATTCTAAACAAATTGTTAAATTCTTGCTTATGCTTAAAACGTCTAAACAATGAAATAGGTATTTTTTTTATTTATAATTTTAATTATTAATAATAATAATATTTATTGTGAAATAAAATCTAATTTGCTCAACTTTAATACCCCCCCCTCTCCCACCTAGTAATTTTACTGTATATATGTCAAGTGTTTGACTGTGACCGCGCCTGGTAGCCTATCTCATCTATCGGGTAAAACGAATTCAGAACTACCACTGAGAATATTCTAGCAGAAAAAATGGAATAATATATCACCTGACTTAAGATTTGATCCCAAGAAATACTGTATGTGCGTTTACGATTGGTGTTCGCTCAAATGCGCGCGCATGAATTTTTCATTCATTTTTGGCTTAACAATAACGATGACCGAGGCCCCAGGTGCCACTAATTCCTTGATCAGTAAATCTCTCCATCCTCTTCCAGGTACCCTCTACCAGGGTATGGAGACATCAAGCGTCGCCTACTGTTTTCATGTGTGATGGGTTGTGGGATCCAACCAGGGGCTCCCAAGAGGAGATCCGTCATGCTGGTGGGTCCTGAGAGGAACGGGAAGTCGTTTCTTGCTGATGCTGTGGCTGGAGAGATGAGTAAGCGTTTTAGATAGGCCTCACGCCTTTATTACCTGAAGGTCTAGGCAGGGTGGCTTTTCTCTTTGGTAAAAGGAAGCGAGTATATTTCAAGACTGCTTCCCTGGTCTCTTGGTCGCAAGCATGAGGTTCTGGGTTCGGTCAGTCAGGCAAAGCGTTTTGGGTTCTTCTGATGCCTTCCTATTTTGTACCTTAATCAAAGCAGCGTAATAGGGGGCTAGCCTATTGCCGTCTATCGGGCACAATTTCAAACTTAGGGAGAATATCAGAAAATTCTAATGACACTTTGCCCGACCTGGGAATCGAACCTTATACCTCATGCTAAGCAGCTACGCATGCGACAAATAGAACAAAGAGTTTAATTAAAAAAAAACTTCCATTCTTTACAGATGCTGTAAAATTTGATATTACTCCAGAAGTATTCAGCGCTGTTTTAGGAAAGCCAGCAAGGGTGTTGACACAAGTCTTTGTGGCAGCCAGAGCATTCCAGCCATCTGTGATATTCTTTAAGAATATTGAGCGAGTATTCACAATTAAGGTACACAAACGTTTAAGTGATCTTTAATTATGTTCAGGGAAAATCTGATATTAAGATATTCTGGCAATGAATTTCAACATGAAATTGAGAACTTCAGCTTCAAGCTACCGTGTTTATTTATTATTATTAGATAGGTATTTCTTCTCCTTGCACGGGACTACAGAGTCCCGGACATTTGGAAGGCATGCGTGGGACCGAAGCCAACACGTAGAGGCCCTTTAAGACAACTTTAATAGGTTGTAATGGTGAGATACCCAGCGATTATCCCTAGCACTATAGAAATGCACTAATAGACAAACCCTGGTTTGTGCAGGACTATTGCAGAACATATTAATCTATGGCAAGAAAGATGGTGGACGTATCTTTACCAGAAACCTTAGGCATGTTTTTTGTGTCCCCCAAAAATTGGGTGGCGGAGGTCCGATGGCAGTCGCGTTGTACAATACTACTCCCAGTCTAACCGGTTGCGGCTGAATATTAGTATTTTACAACACGATTGCCATCTGACCTCCGCCACCCAATTTTTGGGGGACACTGATAGTTTAAGATTTGACCGGTTGTCAGATTTTTTGGGCTGCTGGCTCCGGTAACGATTGTCATAGGTATTCGTATGGCACCTAGGACCAACAGCATATTTCGTTTCCCGAGGCAAGGCGGAATCTCGATGTATGAAACGCGGTCACTCATCCAAGGACTGACCGTAGCAAGCGCTGCGTAACCTCGCAGATCGACTGATCTGTGCAGTACTCATATAGCTACGAGCGCCGAGGCTTTCTTATGGTGAATAATTAAATAATTTCTTCAAGGTACCTCCTCAAGACAAGTATCTAAAGGCAAAGGGTCTAAAGACAATTTTAACGAAGTTAGTGAAACAGATATCAGATGAGGATAAAGTTATTTTCATTGGTAAGTTTTTGTGAAATATTTCAGTATGCTTCTGAATGCCTAATTGGTTTAATGATTCCCAAGTCGAGTAATTTGTTTATGAGATTTTCCGAAATTATTAGCTCTGCTGTTTCTGCTCGGAGCACAAGCGAAGATATTCCATAATTTTGTTATTATCATATGTATGTCCTTTGTATGCACGGGACTACAGACACCCGGATCTTTGGAAGGCGTGCGAGTGGCTGAAGCCAACACGTAGAGGAAATTTAAGACAATAACATTGTAATTAATGGAATCAGGCGTTACTTTGTGGAAATCCATGATATACATACAAGATATACATTTCAGAAGGTGCGATAGATCTGTAATATGCAACCCAAACCGATCCTCGACACGTGTTTCGCTTCTCCACGGAGCATCCTCAGGAGATGTTGACTCGTCGACCGCGTCCAAGCGGTCAACGAGTCGAGATCTATCGACCATCTCCATCAATATCTCCATGTATCGCACCTTCTGCATGTGCATATATTTGCGGGCAGGAGGGCGGTGCTTCATGCACCCAATCTTTAACTAGTTTACATGCATACATACATAAAGTCACGCCTTTTTCCCATGGGGGTAGGCAGAAACTACGGAACGCCACGTGCTACGATCCTTAAACTAGTTTGGCGGAATTAAAACTTAATATTCTAGTTGTATATCTTGTATGTCCAGTAACATTGTGACAGTAACATTATTATTGAGCCTATTTTGTGCCACTGCAGGGCAAAGGCCTTTCTCCCCTATTTCCATTTATCCTGGTCCATTGCGATCTATGGCTTATCAATAGCAACATATTTTTTTTTGTTCTAGCAACATGTACAAACCCATTGGTTGCTAGAACTGGTCCTATGGTCAAAATGTTTGATGAGATCCTCCTGGTGCCGAGGACTGACTATGGATCATTACAGCAGTTCTTTTACGAAAAGCTTTTAAGGTACCAAAATTATCTTCTTTTTTGGTCTTCTGTTCTTGGATAGGTGAGGGATGTACACATAAAGACCCTCGATTCTTCGGAAAGCACGTCAAGCATTTGGTCACAGGTATCATACGAATATCTATGACAGTCGTTACGGGTGTCAGTAGCCCATAAAGTCTGACAACCAGTCTAACCTTACAGTATCAGTGTCTCCCAGTAATTTGATGGTGGATGTCAGACGGTTGTCCTTTTACGCCTTGTATTTTTTTTTCAGTGTGAAAAGTATTCCTCGGGACTGCCCGGTTCAACCTCTAGCACAATTGTTACAAGGATATGGCTTCGGTGATATCATAGAAGCCTACGATGACGTCATGACTCCTGAAAGGATAGTCAGGTAAAATAAAGCGTGATAACAACTGAAAAAATGGCACGTCGCTATCTGTCTAAGGCTTGTGACACGGAACAAATATTTTATTTTATGACTAAGGATTGGATAACCGGATGCATATATGCGTCCCGTCTGTAAGGACCGGTCCGCTGAAATCTGTCATGGCACTGCAGCAATGGTCCTTTTTTCCAAAGACCAGTGCAGACGTTGACCTGCATTGTTCTTACATGTCTTCTATATATGGTGTCATAAACCATATTTTAAAATAGTAACTATGGAGTTTCTTGCTGGTTCTTCTCCATGGAATGACTATTTGAACCAGCTTAACTATTTGTACTAAGTGCCTTTTATGGTTTACACGAATAAAAACATTTTGAGTTTGAATTTGAGTCATATTTTACTAAAGTTTAGGTGTTGGCTAATACGGAATGCACTGGCACGCGTGATTCCAAGATGTACAAGATAAATATATTTTTATTTTGTTAAGAGTATCGTTTAGCTGACAAAATTGCCTTGAAATACGCGCAAAATAGATGTTTGGGCGTTAACGTTTCTTACATCTAAATCTTAACGAATTAATTTGATTTTAGTCTCTATCGTTTTTTCAGTATATAAACTAGGTCGAGAACAAATGTCATTTTTTTTTTTTCAAAATTTCGAGATAAGTATGGAAGATTTTTAGTTAATAAAAAACGCATTTTGAGGATTAATTATTTCTTAATCTACATATAAACAATATCATAAAACAAAAACGTTTTTACCCTAGTGTTTACTTGTATCTATAACATATAAATCAGCAAAATCAGGTTATGTTTAGTGGGGTAAAAACGTTAACGCATTTTGTATGAAAACTTTTAGCTAAACTATAGTCTTGAAGTTTGTAGGCATGCTTAAAAAGGATTTTCCAAAACTCAAACTCTAATGGAGTTAAATGGGGCGTCATAGTTTGTATGAAAAAATCATTCTGTGCGGAGTGATGTGTACAGTCAGCATCAAAAACATGTATACACGTAACGAAATTCAAACGCTTATTCTTTGAAATGTATTGATTAAAATCATAAAATTTAAATTACCATGTATCTTTATGTATCCACAGATATTATGTATGAAATTGGTCAATATTACAATCACTATTTCCTCTAAAACTCAGTTTTGAATTTCGCTACGTGTATACATATTTTTGATGCTGACTGTACACAGAAAATACCATCTAGGGTCTAGAGTACATTTTTTTTTTAAAAACGTTGCCCCACACTACGATTTCTCCTGTATCGTGGGTACAGTTTACAAACATACATGTCACAATCACACACAACCAGACCCGAAACAACTATGTAGATCATACAAATATTTGTTCCGTGCGGGGATCGAACCCGCGACACGTAGCGCAGAAAGCTAATCGATTAACCACTGCGCCAACCATGTCGTCAATTAGTACTGCAGAGAATTTACCGTGGTGATAAGTTACCTATAACATTTCAGATTGAACGTGGAACCGTTTTCACCTGGAGAAATATTGGAGGCGTTGCTATATAAAGGGTTGGAACCGATGACGTTAGAGGTAAGGCATCTTAGGGGCCACGCATGGCTGATTGGCAACAACTTATCTGACAGATAATTTACAAGTTTAATTTTCTGTTTAACGCATAAATCTAGTAGATCTCTCCGATTCGTTTAGAGTTAGTTAAAGTAGCTGTATCTATCAGATATATATAATAAATGTATGTCAGATTACTATCAGACACTTTATCAGCAAGTCGTGAAACAGGCCCTCAGTATTTTTTTTTCTTTTGTGCTCGTGGTTTCCTTTCCTACTTTAGCCAGCATCTATGGTAGCGTCATATACCCTGGAACAGAAAAGGGGTCTGGGGTAGGCTACTGAGCATGAGGACCTGGATTCGATTACTAGGTCCAGTAAAATGATAATAGGATTTTCTATCAGGATATTTCCAGTAGCAGACCGAAATTTAGAATTGTTCCTGGTGTATGGTAATTGGCTCGCTCACTTCACATGGGACTCAATACCGGCAACGCCGCTAAAAACGTGTAAAAATATCTTTCTGCTGATCCTTTCGGGTGATACAGGTTTGAAGCTATAGAGTCGTATTCATGTTTAATTTCTTTCTGGTTTTTCTCTACAGAACCGTGCAATTAGAGTCCCGTATTAAAAATGCCTTGGAGTAATTCAATTTTTTCATAATCGCTTTCACTTTCAGGAGTACCAGAACTACGTAGACTTCTTCATCAATCACTCTCCACTGAAGACTGAAAGAGAAGACTATGAGAAGATCAACTTCGTAAGAGATGAGATGTATAAGAAAATGGAGAAGAAGAAGAGGGAAGCTGAAAAGGCTAAAGCACAATCGTCTTAGCTTCTCAATGAGGAGTTGGAGAGTGGAGGGCATCCGTGCTGCCGCTATCATGGTCTACTATACAGAGTGGTAAAAGACTTGAAGCGAAATCAAGAGCCACGTCTTCTTCAATAAATTAAGATGATTATTTTATATGGGACCATACCTGAGCTGCGACGGGGTTATGAGATGATAAGGGTTAAAGTCACATATGTCATGACTAAATGGTCTATGGCTACCTTACTCGTATACGCATCCCATTCTATACACATAGCATGAGTTTGATGTCAGTTACAGCTGGTTTTTAATACTTAAATATCAAAGTTTCCTAGCAATTATTTTTGCACAATACTACTTGGTTTGGTGAAGAAGCGTAGAGTCCCACTGCAGGTCAAAGGCCAGCCTTCCCTCCTTCCACGTTTCCCGGCCTGTTGCAATTTGGGACCAATCTTGCAAGTTTAAGGCCAGCTCATCATGCCATCTCCTGGGCCTGCTGTGTTGTCATTGTCTGCTATTTGGGACTCACTTTGTTGTTGTTTTTGCCCAAAGCTCCTCCGGCATGTGACAAATGTGATCAACCCAGTTCCATTATAACTTGGCCGCTATGTGTGAATATTTGACACGTGTTTAGGCGTTTTTATATACTAATAATAATGTTGTATAATTTTTCGTAAGAGGATAGGAAATTGCATGTTTATTAATGAGAGCAACTGTCACCTTTTGACAGCTGCACGACGATAGCGAAAAATTACTTTGATCGATTCAGGATCTGAAGTTCTTTCACAGTTATTTCAAAAATGTTTGACACGGAAAGTTTATGTTGGATATGTATAATCCAATGTTTTGCTAGCAGAAGAGAATTTTCTCGCTGGATTTTCAGATTTCACGATATAACCAATTACCAGATTATATTTAATGAAGAAGCATTTTGGAGCAAAATAACAGCTTGTTGGAACATGCATATACTTCGTAAGACTATATATTTCAGTGTTTAGAGTAACAATTACTTTGAAAATACTGTGAAGTAATAAAAATAGGAGTTAAGTGTTCAAGTGAAAATTAAAAAAATAATGTAAGTTTTTACTTGGTGGTGTTATGGGGAATAAATTATGTTTTTGGATAACTTTTTATTTATTTAAAGCATAAAGAAAGGCATTATGGAGGTACGAGGTATGGTATTTCTCGATTGAAAAAAGGAAGATCTTCCAGGCAAGGTGGTTAGTCTGCTAGATTGAAGCCCAACGTTTGTATATGTGTTAGAATCGTTGTAAACTCTCATAGTGCGATGCAGGATTTTCTGTTGTCGCTCGACTTCGATAGATGACGCTGTACTTTTTGCCGTATAGCGAGTGGTCTATATAGCAGGAATATTAACGAGTCTTATGGACCTTGGGTCTTAGAATTGGATCATTAGTTCCTGAGATTACCCCCTATATACAAACAAATTTTACCTCTTTATAATCACATATTATAAAACAAAGTCCCCCGCCGCGTCTGTCTGTCTGTTCGCGATAAACTCAAAAACAGCTGAACAGATTTTCATGCGGTTTTCACCAAAAGATAGTGTGATTTATGAGGAAGGTTTATGTGTATAATTCGTTAAGGTTTTTTGTAAATTGGCTAAAATATGACGATGATAGTTGAAGCTGTCCGAAAAAATCATGCTGACTGGGAGCTTTACTGGCGTGCGCCGAGTAAATGCTCGACGTAACAGGCTGATACGACACTACAACAGAAAAAAATAAAGGTGTATATGCTCTGCTACCAGTGCGAAGCCGGGGCGGGTCGCTAGTATTAGTTGAGAAGTATATTTACTTTTAATTAGGCGTTGTGTATTTTCACGCAAATAATTCACGCATAAGAAATGATTATTTACAACATTTGCTTAATAATAGGCAGTAATTGAACAAGCAGTTAGAAAATATGATTTTTTAAATACACAACGAGGCTGACGTCTCATCAAACCAACATAAAGCAAAGAAAGGTGAGTTTGACTTCAACTTTAATCTTATAGTTTTTATTATATGAACAATCCTATCCTACTCATCCTACTTAATATTATAAATGTGAAAGTTTGTGAGGATGGATGGATGGATATTTGTTGCTCAATCACGCCAGAACGGTTGAACGGATCTGGATGAAATTTGGCACAGAGATAGATTATAGTTTGGAATAGAACATAGCGACCGTGAACTGGCAATTGGTACTATCTCATTTTTTGACAATATTACAGGATTAAGAAGAAACTATCGACCGCGATGTGCATACAATGCGGCCGAGAGTAACTTTATAGTTGCTGCTTTAAAAACTTTGGTTTACGAAACCGTACATTTTCCCAGCCTATGTGCTATTCCAGACTATAATCTATCTCTGTGCTAAATTTCATCCAGATCCGTTCAGCCGTTCTGGCGTGAAAGAGTAACAAAGATCCATCTATCCATCCATCTATCCTCACAAAAGAAAGTTTAAATATTTTAGCAATATTGCATTATATTTGTTGTTTTATTTGGGGGTTAATGCCCTCAATGCCCGCCCCGGGTGGCAACCCATGGTACACCGCCACTGACATTTATACTACGTACAAAAATAACTTAAAATTCGCATAGCTTGTTCGAAATATTTGACATACATATATTAGACACACACGAGTATATTTCTTAAGATATACTCAACGATTTCACGCATCAGAAAACTCGGCTGTAGGCACGTTTTAATTTTTTCAGTTTCTATATTTCATATTTTCAAACAAACGCATGAAAAGTATGCCACATGAATAGTTTTTGAAGCAAGTACATGTTTAGATACATTGAGTACTGTCGCGAGCGATGGCGTTTTGTTCTTTATTCTTTTATTTTATATGACCAGTTGTTGGCCAACTTTGTGTGGGTGTGTTGATGGCACGGTTGAGAGATCGACTGCTGTGCTACGTGTCGCGGTTTCGATTCCCGCACGGATTAAATATTTGTGACACGTAGCCCAGAAAGTTAATCGCTTAGCCACTGCGCCAATCATGTCGTCATAAGTTTTATAGTTTCACGCTTTAATACAGACACACTTAACACTAATTGCTTTGGTAATATGCTCAGCGAGGCCAGGATTAAATTAAAAAAACAATTCTCTATTACTTATAGCAAATTTACGCAAAAACTAATTTGACTGTGATGAATAGCATCTACATAAATATTAGGTCTTTTCGTGGTGAGAATGCTCATGGACTATCCTCCGCCTGGTAAGATGGAGGGGTGTGCTCCTACCAGCATAACTCATCGCCGTGGTCTACTGCGGCTCCTGAAGGTGGGAACTCTGAAGACCACACCAAACCAAACCACGTTACCAAGCCCAATAACAAGCACGTCAGTATAATTATATCAGCCAGTGAAGGATAGTGGAGGCCAAATTCTAAGTCTATTAGAAAACCGGAGGCTCCCATTTCTCCCTCTCGACTCCACGGGACAAAACGAAAGGATGATATACGAGTTGTTAGGACAATCGTTACGTGAGTTATGGGACTTGCTAACCAGAAAAGTCTTTACAACTGGTCTAACCCTAAGGTATAATCCGGGTGTCATACGAAGACCTGTCAGTTCTGACCCCAGAAAGTCTGACAACCAGTCTAACCTTAGAGTATAAGTATCTCCCAGTAATAGGGTGGCGAAGGTCCGATGGCAGTCGCTACGTGTAAAATACTGATATTCAGTCGCATCTGTTTAGCTTGGGAGCCGACACCAACATAGTTTTGAAATGGCTAGGCGGATGAGGTATTTGTATAAAAACGAATCGTGTCTTCTTCTGCCGTGTCGGCACGGGAAACTCACATGCTGCAGTGGAATGATCAGTCAGTCAGCAATCGAGGCTAACTGTCCCAATGTTCCAGAGTTCCTCCAGGTTTCGTCACTCGTGTAGGCTCTTTCCGTGCACTCCAAGAAAGGCTCGTCATCTAAAGACCGGTCACCCATTCAAACAACAACCGCACCAACCGCAGCTCAACCAGATTGTTTAATAGAAGATTACACAAACTGTGCTCACCAGTACACAGTACCATGTTTAGAAATGAACTGCTCATCCAATTGTGTGGCTGCTTTGTTTCATAACAGTATTGGACACGATTGCCTCTCAGAATCATTGTTGTATCACTTCTGTTTTTGTTACATCTCATATGTAATTTAGTTTTGCGAGTGACGTTTAGTGATAATGATAGGATTTGAGACGTGAGAGAGGTTTAGATGTGAATTTTGATGACAGTGTTTCTTGATTTTAGTGATTAAGTTATGGTGGAGTGAAGATTCTTGTGATCAATTGAGTTTATTGTAAGTACATATTGTTTTATACCTACTTTTATACCTACCCTACAAATATTATAAATGTGAAAGTTTGTGAGGACGGAAGGGCGGAAGCTAGTAAAACCATATATCGACTGTGAACTGGCAACTGGTACTATCTCATTTTTGAGAACATTGCAGGATTAAGAAGAAACTATCGATGTTAGTACAAATTGAATGAATTCGATTTTGGCGTCTAATTTTGATTTAAGTAAAATAATTTAATTGAAATAATTTAGGATGGTATAACCAAGTAGAATCCTCATGAAATCGATATAGGACATGTTGCCAGTTCACAGTCGATACGTAAAATCATCATCATCATCATCATCCAGATCCGTTCAGCCGTTCTGGCGTCAAAGAGTAACAAAGATCCATTCGTCCATCCATTCATCCATCCATCCATCCTCACAAAATTTCGCATTTATAATATTAACTTCTGCCCGCGGATCCTCCCGCGTTTTCCTGGGACAAAATGTAGCATAAGTGCTATTCTAGACTATAATCTATCTCTGTGCCAAATTTCATCCAGATCCTTTCAGTAGTTTTTGCGTGAAAGAGTAATAAACATCCATCCATCCATCCATCCTCACAAACTTTCGCATTTATAATTAGTAATAGTAATAATTTATAAATTAGTAGGATAGGATATTCAGTAGGATGTACAGACATCGGCCTGTTATAATTTTATTATATGTATAGATAGACATAATGTAAGACTGCATAATTTGTATCTACATATAGCAAAATTACAATCAATGTTTAATTGAGGAAGAATGCCTATTCTTATCCAACAAAATATTTGCATTCTCATTGTAGGTCAAGTACATTTTTTTTCTAAACAGTTCTAGATCACATGAGAAGCAATATTCAGTTGTGAAGATTTCTTAAGTAAAAACGGTACTTAAGCATAATTTATTAAAAAGTGCTTATTCATTGGTAATTTTATGAAGTTTTCTATTGTTTATTAATCATTCTTTAAACATATTGACGGTAAGTTTTAGTTGAAATATTCGCGTAGAATGTGTTGTATTGAATCATAAGTGTCTACTTTCTTTTTATGTTAGAACTTACATATATTGTCTCTACATGGCGCGGTCGCAGCTAAAGAGTTTGGGGGGTCATATTAACAGTAGAGTAACTTGGGAGGGTCATTTTAATTTTTAGCAAATTAGAATAAATTTCACAAAAAGAATTGAATATGATATCTATACATATAAATAAAATTGGAGTGTCTGTTTGTAATATTGAAATAACCGTTTTTTACTACATGCATATGAATATATATACGGTACATACACCAAAATATCATTTTTTACAATTTTTGTCTGTCTGTCTGTTTGTATAGTAGTTGTAGCTAATCTCTGAAATGGCTGGACCGATTTTGACGGGACTTTTATTGGCAGGTAGCTGATGTAATAAGGAGTAAATTAGGCTACTTTTATATTAGAAAAAAAAAAATATTTTAGAAAAAAATAGGATTTGGTCTTCTTAACTTCTTAAGTTCCGACATCCACGCGAACGAAGTCGCGGGCACAGCTAGATATAAATAAAAAAAGACTACCTATTTTTGTTGATATCATTGTTTAGACGTTTTATTCAGAACTTAATTATTCATTTAAAATTTTCATAAATTGTCTATATTTAGGAGGTTTGTCAATTTGACGTGTACAATTTTGAGAAGGTCATGACCTCTGCGACCCCCCCCCCCGCCACTGGTAACTACATAGCTACTGCACAATTTTGTGAAGCGATAGAAATGAGGATATAATTTTATAATTAACTGATTTATTTTGTATTCCATCTTTTTTCATTTATCAACAATTAGCGATAAATTACACGACAGACTCCAAATGATATAATAAATCTATCTATCTATATATATAAAAATAAATGTGTGTATGTATGTTCCCTATGGACTCCAAAACGGCTGGAGCTATTTTAATTAAAATTTTAGATAATCTTCAGATTAGCCCAGCGGATGATCCTGTAGACTTTGGTAGCGATCGGATCAGCAAAAAAATATTTTTTTGGTATTTTGGTAATTTTATTTGCTATCCGTGCGAAGCCGGGATGGATTGCTAGTTCCAATAAAAAATTAATATTCAAATCTTTAATTAAAATATTGACATATACTGTTATATATGTAATGTTTCAGTATCAATCATTTATATATGGCCTACTCAGACGAAAATGACCGAAAATATTTTTTTAAGTCAAAGTTTTGTTAAAAATGACTGACAATATTATACAGTTACCACTTAACATCAGCTGATCGTATACTTGTTTATCACCTTAATAGTATAAAATTAAATATAAAATAACATAGCTTCACGCCTGTTATTTCCCGAAGGGATTATATGTTAACTTTCACACATTTCGCTGATGCCATAACGGCATAACGAGTCCCATATTATTATATGGCAAAAAAATAAGCAAAGCTTTGAGCTATGTACTGGCGAACTGCTATTGTGATTTCTAGACAGCGAAAACACGGAAATAGAACCCAGGATCTCAAGCTTGACAGTGGCGCTTGCGACGATTAGACCGATCGAATCGAAATCGACATCCAAATTTCGCCGATGCCGTAAGTGAGTCCCATGAAATAGAGGGCGATTCTATTACCATCTACCGGGCACAGTTCCAGACTCCGTGCTGTTACTGAAAATTTCCATGCAGAAAAATCCAATAACAATTTGCCTGATTCTGGCATGAAACCCAGAACCTCACCGTCAGCAGGCGCGATTGTGACCATTAGACCATTAAGACAGTTTTGCAGGGCACGGAAATCAAATAAAAAAAAAGCAAAATATAAAATGACAACGTTCGGAAACTACTTATACGCGGTTACATAAATGAACGCGACTTAATAGAAAGACATTCATAACACTTATTGTTTAAATTATTTGCTTATAAATCACGTCCAACGAGTTTAAAATTACCACAATTACCTACTGTCGCCATTTTGATTTAAAACTGTCAACGTGACAAGTATATCGATTCTATATTTAAATATTTCTTTTTTTATTTCGGCCTTTACAAAAGGTTTTATTTTTTTTATGTAATAATAGTTTACAATCTCGTTGGTGTGATAGTCACAAGTGCAAGGGCCGTGATGGGGTTTGATTCTCGGGTCGGGCAGTTGCTGCAGGGTTTTTCTGTTAGAAAATTCTCAGTATTACTGCAAAGTGGATGGCAATAGGCTCGTCCCTTATTACATGGTACTTAATTACAGCATTGGCGAAATGTGAGTGTACAATTTTAAACCTACGTTAAGGCAAAGTACAGCCCTGTCTAACCTTTCATCCAGTGCAGGCGTGATGATAAAATATGAAAAAAAAATTATACACTTCACTGAGAAACTATGTAAGTTTATCATTGTCGGATAGCCAGTATAGAAATTCTGTTATAGAATAAAGAAAAAGAATAAGAATACAGAAAAATATAATATTTACCCCAAAAACAAATGTTTTAGACAATATTACCAAACGTACGTACTGTATGTAGATTTGGCTGCTTACACTGTCTGCAATAACAAGCGTAATATTATAATCTACATGCCAGTAACAATCAACACTTAAAAATAATAATTTAACAAACATAAAATTATTCCAAACCGTTTTGTCCTCGACTGTACTTCATCGATGTGTATCTGTGTGTGTGTGTGATTATATGTGTGTGTTGTACAAAATCTTAAATAATTTTTGTAATAAGACGTGTTAAACAGTACGAGTCATTTCAATTCATTTGTTCGTGGTGTTATTGCATGATAATAATAATTATTATTGTGTTTAATTAATAATTTAATAATCTGTGGTGTTTTCATTAATGTTCGTGTGTTGATGAGGTTATAACGCTGAGTTTTGTTTAAAAATAATTACACTTATGATTTAGGATTCGTTATAGTAACATTTTAGTTTTATCTGTGTGTTTTTTATGGTTTTAATGACGATAATAGGAAGTGGGTTACTGAAAATCGTGGACCATATTTTCAGCAATATTTTTTGTAGGGTGAGTTTATTTATCGAACTTATATATTTAAAATTTCGGTGTCCGTGTGTTCGTTATTCTTATCTTCGTAAACAGCTTAATCGATTTTGATGTTTTTTATTTGTACTTATGGGGTCACCTGGACGTTTCTTAGCTGTGGTTGGACCCGGTAGGTGGCGCTGTTGTTGAGATCCAGAAAACAAAATCACGCAGCCGAAGTTGTGGGGAACGGCTAGTAAAAAATAAATCTTTGGACAATTTCAAAGTTTTCGAAATTTTTCTACGTATTTCAGGATCTTCGCAAAGATCTCGTGTCATTTTATTTATTTTGACATTCATGAAACACCGAAATACAATAAAGTTACCTACATATTTTTGATTTTATTTTAAACAAGCTGTTGTTCGCGACTTTGTCGGCGTATAATCAATTTATTATCTAACGCAAGGACCCAGGGTACAGATAGTGCCATCCACGAAGACGCGCCCCACTCTTCTTCCTAATCGCTTACAGTACAAGTGTGCAACCTTCCGCTAGTGTTTTAGTTCTGTCGATACACAATAATTACCTATGAGTGTACACGCACACTACGAAATATTAACTGATCACGAAAGAGCATTACGGTCAGCTGGAAAACCTCTACCAAAAATAGTGGGGCGCGTCTTCGTGGATGGCACTAACTATATCTCTTTGTAAAATTTCACAACGATCGGTTCAGTGGTTTAGTTGTAATTGGGTAACAAACAGACATAAATAAAAGTGTGGATTTACGGTTTTTTCTACTATATGGCATATGTCGTAGCTATAGAAACTATATATGACCCGGCCAGACACCGGAGGACGGGCAGCAGCGTCCTCTCACTAATCGGTGAACCACTGCGATCCCCAAGCCGCCTGCCAAGCGTGGGGATTATGGCAAAACCCCCTTTTGGGGGAGGCCTTCGTTCAGCAATGGACGTCTTCTGGCTGATGATGATGATGATAGAAACTATTTATATTCTGAAAAGATATACGATGCTGATAAATTGATGTACTAAGGTCTATCTCATCAAATCTATAAATACGTGCACATTAATATCTAATTATGCGCATTTGATCATGTATTTGAAACTGAAAGAGTTGAATATCTAATCAGCTATTTTATAAGTACTGCATGTGTCTCTTTCATTTCCAAAGTGGCTATACGGCTAATAGTATCACATCATTTTCCCCAAGCTGACCATTTTCTGAGGTCGACTCTCAGTCTAGCTAGATGCGGCTGACCCCGGAATCGAACCCGGGACCTCAGACTCAGCAGTCGCGGAGACCACTAGGCCAATTAGACAGTTCTAAACTAAATAATTACATTACATTACATAGCATCACGCCTGTATTCCCCGAAGGGTTAGGCAGAGGTGTACTATTGTACACCCACATTTCGCCCATGCTGTTATTGAGCCCCATGTAATAGGTGGCGAGCCTATTGCCATCTACCGGACACAGTTCCAGACTCAGTGCTGCTACTGAGAATTTCCATACAGAAAAACCCAATAACACTTTGTTCGACCCGGGAATCGAACCTAGGACCTCACGCTTAGCACTAGAATGAGGCAGTTTTAATAAATAATATAAATATTTATCTGTTTTTACAGTTTCCAAAATGCCTGACAACGGTGCCGGAATCGTAAACGAAGCCTTTGATTACAGAGAGGATCAAAATAACAGTAATGAAGCAATATTTACGAATGACATCGAAAATATAGAATTTTGTACAGAAAATGAAGAAACTAAAAAAGAAAAAAGACAAAATCATACAGACAATGCAGAAATACATATAGAAAATACTGACAATGATAATATTATTAATTTAGAATATGATGAAACCGAACATTCCATACCAGATACAATGTATAGTTTAAAAGGGCCAGCTTTCAGAAGCATGAGGGAGAAGAAATTGAAGAAGTGCTGGACAATAAGCTCATCTAAAGAAGAGGAGAAGCAGGAACATCAAGATATGACGTAAGTACTTATCTGTATGATTTATAGAAATATAAATATCATTAGGAGTGGTAAAATTGCATGTGCGGATCAGAATTTGATTATCATTAGATATAATGGTGAAGGAAAACATAGTGAGGAAACCTGCATACTTGAAAAGGGTACACAAGGTTCTTGATGGTGTGCATAGTCTCATAATTCAGACCAGACCAGCGTAGTGGAGTAAGCCCCTTCTCATACTGAAAAAAAGGCAATGCCATACTGTGAGACAGCAGTAGGTTAAATTAGTATGTACGTTTATTTAAATAGAACACAAATTAATTTGCATTTTTAAAGATAGCAAAATATAGTAAATAAAAAAAAATACACGCTCGTTTTAAAAAATATCAACTGAAAAGCGAAAAACAAGCTCTAAAATCTATAACTCTAATTTTGAAAAAGATATATCAGGCGGGGAAAGAGCATATAATTTCGAAACATATAAGTTGTAAAACTTTGAATATTTTTACACTTGGACATTTTATTATTTGGATTTTTTTATAGGAAACCTGGCCCCACACTAGGATTTCTCCTGTGTCGTGGGTACATTTTTACAAACATACATGTCACATGCACACACAACCGGACCCGAAACAACTATCTGTAGATCATACAAATATTTGTTCCGAGGGAACCCGCGACACTTATCGCAGAAAGCTAATCACTTAGCCAATGCGCCAACCGTGTCGTC
Organism: Shargacucullia verbasci; assembly: GCA_947562105.1. NCBI lineage: Eukaryota > Metazoa > Arthropoda > Insecta > Lepidoptera > Noctuidae > Shargacucullia > Shargacucullia verbasci. The sequence goes on from OX387308.1 coordinate 4,239,970, forward strand.
AAATTTATTAGTTTGTAATTAGCTTGTTATCTGTGTGTTATGAAAAAAAATAGAAATATGTACAGTCAGCTTCAAAAATATGTATACACGTAGCAAAATTCAAAAGAGAGTTTTATAGGAAAAAGTGATTTATCGTGACCAATTTCATACAAAGTATCTGTGGATACATAAAAATACATGGTCATTTAAATTTTATTTTTTAGATTTTAACCAATACCTATCCAAGAATAGGTGTTTGAATTTCGCTACGTGTTTACATCTTTTTGATGCTGACTGTACATAGATACGCTCGAAAAACATTACCTTTGGCATTCGGGTAAAAAAGTAATGACCAACTGGAATTGGGAATCCTATTTCCTATCCTACTAATATTATAAATGTGAAAGTTTGTGAGGATGGATGGATGGATGGATGGATGGATGGATGGATCTTTGTTACTCTTTCACGCCAGAACGGCTGACCGGATCTGGATGAAATATGGCACAGAGATAGATTATAGTCTGGAATAGCGCATAGGCTACTTTTTATCCCGGAAAAATGTTCGGGTTCGTAAATCACGCGGGCGAAGACGCGCGCTTCCGCCGTCTTCGCTAGTGAGTTAGTGAGTTCTAAGCTGATTATGTATAATATTTCAGGTGTATATAAAACAGCGTAGGTACTATCCATCCTTATGCTTACTATGTTAGTAAACAATATGTTCCTACTCACAATTTAATTGCCCGTTTGTGTATATCATCAAACGCCTGACGCAATTCTCATAGCTATAAAACTCTAGTGTTTGTTTATGCTCTAGAAAACTGGCAGTGACAATTTGTTAGACAATATGATCTATGAGATCTATCTTCTATATATTATAAAAACATGCGTTAGTCATGCAAATACTCGAAAATGGCGACTGATAAGATTTTTTGTTTTTGTTTTGTTCGCCGCAATGCTGGAGTGGTTTAGGAATAAAGAAAATTAGGAAAAACCCAAAGGAACAGCCGAAAAAATCGAAATTGGTATTTTTTTATGGGAATTGCCATATTACCGATATCAATGAATCTAGAGTTGAAAGGTTGATTAAGCTTGATAATCGCTTATGAAGAGGTACCATCAAATCAATTATAGGTAGTACGAAATTGCAGAAATACAATACGGTGGATGACTACTAGTCATCTGAGTTACTTTTTATGAACTGTTAAAAACTACATTTTGTTCTAAAAATGACTGGAATACAAAAGCGTGACGTCATAGTTTTTCATTACTATTGACATACTTATTGTGCGACTTTGATAAATTAAAAATTGATAACGCCAAAGATAAGCAAGAGATTTAGTTACACTGAGTTTTTAGAACGAAAACTATTTACCAAACAAGATTTCAGAATTTATTTTTGATGCAGTCATCTAGCCTATTGAAACATTAGGTACCTATTGGTGTTGAGGGTAGGAATCTTTTTACAGTCATAGTTGTCACGAAACATAAAGACGGACAAAAAAAAATCTAAAAACTGTTGTTTTGGCTTCTGTCGCTCTAATAAAGACCCCCATATTAGGTTTTCTCCAATATATATAATGTACAGTCATCTGGCTGTTATAATATTATTATATGTATAGATATTATATTTAATTATCAACTTTAATATTTCACCCCCTTCCCCGAAGTCACTTTACTGTTAATATGACCCCCCCTAAGTCTTCGGCTGTGACCGCGCCTGTTGGACCTGTATGTTCGTCTGTACAAAGGTTTTAATATCGCAAGTACAAACAAATTGTTTAAAAACACATAAAATCATAATGACCCATTAAAACTAGACTTGACAATTGAATGGAAAATTCGCATAAAATCCCAAAGATGTGATTCACCCATGTAGTATAAAAAAAGAAAAAAAATGTTTTTCTTATGTCCTTTATTTTACGTATTGTATGAGGTATTCCTGTATCATATCATAAACCTCCCTTTCTCTTTAATTTAAGCGCTTAGCTCTTGTCGGTGGAGCAATCGGCACTGCTCTCTATTTTCTGCCTTCGTTTTGACCTCTTGATACGACTCTACCCGTACTTTCTCCTTTACTTGTTGTACAAAGCTACGTCTAGGTCATCCCCTTTCTCTCTTTCCTTCAATTTTTCCTTCTAAAATTGTCTTGATGAAGTGATCATGTCGTATCAAGTGTACTTCCTCATTCGTTTTCTTTTCAGTCCAACTGATCTTTTCCATTCTTCCCCAGAACCACATTTCAAAAGCCTCTAGTCTTTCTCTGTCCCTTTGGTTCATCGTCCACGTTTCACAGCCGTATAGTGCTATGTTTTTATAAGCCGTATAGTTTTGTATTTTTGTGTGTATTTATTGTATGCGTCACATCATGGCGAAAATAAACAGATTTTCTTTCTTTCTTTCTTTCTTTCTTATATGCTCCAGACATAGGTTTTGATAAGTTGTTTTCTTATTTTAGTTTTTATAATCGCTTTAAAAATATGTTTTTTTCGGTTGAAGGCTTATAAGGCTTATAAATCCCCACAACCGCAAAAAATATCAGTAGCTCACACAAATATTTATTCCGTGTGGGAATCGAACCCGCAGTACGTATCTCAGGAGTCGGCCCCTCAACCATGTCGTTAATATCGTGTAAGTTCAATTTCAATTTTAGTTTTTTTTTTCAATATCTATTTTGACTTTATTAAATGTTCAATTTCAACTTCGTATTTCGATTTTCAATATCATCTTTAATTTCAATTTTCAATCTTAACTCTTCAATATCCATTTTTCATTTTCAATTTCAGTATCTATTTTATTTTCAGTTTTCAATTACTATTTTCAATTGCAAATGTTTTATTTCAATTTCAATATATTTAATTGATTTTTTTAATTTTCAACTTCAATTTTTTAGTAGTATTCTGGCTGTATATTTTGAATACTGTCCGCTCCACCGCTAGTACTGGCGTCAGTAAATGACTCAATATAAATCTGCCTTTATACTCTATTTCATGTAACAATAGACAATAGAGATATTAGCTATTCATTTTACCTTCAGCATTGAGTGTATTTCATTGTTTGTCACACGTTGGCTATCGTAAAATGTACAGCATATTTTTATGGTTCTAAAATTGTAGCTTAAAATGTATACCAGGAAAAAAAGAAACAATACTTTTTCTTTGTTACTGTTATCACTGAAATCTTTATGTTTTTAAACACAATATACCATATTTGGGTTCGGCTTCCAGTCTATCTGGCGGCTGAGTATCAGTATTTTACACGTAGCGACTGCCATCTAACCTCCGCCACCTAATTACTGGGAGACACTGATACTCTAAGGTTAGATTGGTTGTCAAACGTTTTGGGTTGTACCCCTAGTGTAAGTTTATTTTGACAAATTCGATTTGGTGTTCGTTCCGTTTCGTACTCTCCACCAATCTGAGGCCCTAGTGTAAGTTTCTTCCGACAAATTCGATTTACTACATCGAAGGCGTTCAGCGCTCCGATTGGTGGAGAGCACGAGACGGACCAATTAGAGCGCCGAACGCGTTCGATGTAGTAAATCGAATTTGTCGAAAGAAACTTACACTAGGCCCTCGGAGCCCCGAACGCGTTCGATGTAGTAAATCGGATTTGTCAAAAGAAACTTACACTAGGGCCTCTGACACCCGTAACGACTGTCATAGGTATTCGTAAAACACCCGGGACCTATCGCTTACCGTGCTGTCCAAGGCACGGGGGTTCGGACGTGTGAAAAACGGTCACCAATCTAAGGACTGACCGCAGCAAGCTCTGCTTAACATCGCAAATTAGCAGATCATTAGATTAATATGAACATTAATTAATATTTTTGTTTGTTCGTAGATGTCTGCATACTCAACTGCATTCTTGTCAAGCATTCATGAATTAATCGCTTAGTACATTACTACGCATGAATAAACAATACTAATTACCTTCCTTAATAGCCTAATATAGATATTTAAGTAGCTATCTGAAAACTGAAAATAAAACAATACATTATTCTATTTGCTAACAATATTCGGGTCCAAGTGTAGCGTAGAACTATACAGGTGACCCCACAAGTACAAAAAAAAAACATCAATATCGATTAAGCCGAGTAGGAGAAGAAGAATTACGAACAGACGCACACCGGAATCTACACTTATATTATAAAGAAGTAAAATTTGTTTGTAAGTTTGTATGTAGGGGGTAATCTCCGGAACTAATGATCCGATTCTAAAAATTCTTTAACTGGTAGAAAGCTACATTATTCCTGAGTGCTATAGGCTATAAATTATATATTGCATATATGTTACGCGGACAAAGTCACGGAAAAAAGTACTCGTTTTTTATAAAGATTTATTAGATTTACTAGGATTTACTCGTGGTATTAAAATTTAAATAATTTTCTTATATATTTATGACTAGACTCAGGTAAAAGTCAAAACAAATGGTTCTTCTGATTTTGGTATCCCTAATTTTAAAGCATAGCTTCACGTTTATCTTTCCCGAAGGGTTAGGCAGAGGTGTACCAACCTACGTTTCATAAACCCATATGTTCAAAATTTTTATAAAGTCTGTTCCTATAGTATATTAAGAAATAATGAATGATTGCAATTTCTATTTTGTAAAATCCCCCATATATTTCATTCTTATAGCTCTATAATATATATATATTTTTAATCTGGCAATACGGACATCTCCTAGAGACATACTTGAATGCTTTTTGCTTTATTAATAATCTCATCATCAGCCTAGCTTATAACCAATTATGTGGGGGTCTGCTTCCAATCTAACCAGATGCGGTTGGCTATCAGTATAACCTCCGCCACCCAGTAACTGGAAGACACTGATACTCTAAGGATAAACCGGTTGTCAGACTTTTTAGGCTTCTGACACCCATAATAACTGTCATAGGTATTCGTATGACACCCGGGATCAATACCTTAACGTGCTTTCCGAGGCACAGAGTGATCTCGTGTAAAAACGGTCACCCATCCAAGAACTGACCGCAGCAACAGCTGCTTAACCCCGCAGAAATATATACCTACAGCTCTGAGCAAACAAACAGACATGCGCGTCGTTCACGTTTGAGTTAACTAGAATCAATGTTTAATTAACAAGATAAGATAATAAACACTTGGAAATTAACACTTGTGCTAACTGAGAATAGAAATTATTGTTTTGAAATTAATGAAGAATAATGATAGTGGCAGAACTAAGCATCACGCCTGTATTCCTCGAAAGGTTAGGCAGAGGGGTATATTAAAACTTTGCACATCCCACACGTAATACCTATTGAGTTTCAAAATGTTGAAACTGGTGTTCTCATTGGTCTTCTAGCCGCTACCGCGACTGCTAAACGTGTAGTCCTGAGTTCAATTTCCGGGTCAGGTAAAGTGATATTGGGTTTCTCTGTATAAAAATTCGCAGTAGCAGCACAGACTTTGGAACTGTGCCCGGTTGATGGCAATAGGCTCGCCCCCTAATTCCATGGGACTTAAAAACACCATCGGCGAAATGTGGGTGCACGATAATACATGGGCCTAACCCTTTGGGGTTACAGGCGTGATGTTATGTTATGTTATGTGTCAAAATGTTTTCATTAAAATATATATATGTACATATAATTAAAATTTTATCATAACGGTTTCAAATTTAAAATCGTTTAAATAACAAAACACTTTCCTTATTAATAATTAACGAATTTATTAAAAGAATTACCTCTAATAACAACAATATCTTTAAAACTGTTCTGCGTTTGTGGCATCTCTTTTCATTCAAACGAAAGTGACAAGGAAAGGCATAATTTATGAAAAGCCAGATTAAATAACGGGAAAACTAATCCTTATTCAAAATGCGGAACACTCCGAAATTACACTAAATACTTTGTATCTATGCCAACGTTCAGAAACAACTAACTGATTCATTAAATAACAAAGTTCATCTAATTCAATATAAACAAACAAGCAACGAATATCTAAAGATATGCCACTGATAAAAACAAAACGTCAGTTGTGAATCGCGAGCGGGAGAAGGCGCACGTGTCCCGTGTTTAAAAAAAAAATTAATACCATAGCGCGCTCCCGCCATTTTCCAAGCTAACTGTCAAAAAGTTTCCCTCGGAAAATTAATACTGTTTACGTAAATAATTTTGATATAATAGTGTTTTTGTTTTGTGTTGCAACGAGTTGGGTTTATGCCAAATCCCGTTTGACATTTCAGTGTTTATATACAGTTTATTTTTGTATATGTAAGTTGTGATTTAGCAGAGTGAGACGGCAATATATTTACTATTATGTTGTGTAGGGTCAGCAGAAGTGAATTAACTAACGAATAACTTAACTACAGATGTTAATACGTCAATGTTGTAACGTTAAAATAATATAAAATTATGGACGCGCGTTTACCATACAAATTCACTAATATGCATAACGAAAACGACAGTCGAGGAAACTTATACGTGACCCCATGTTTTCTCACAGAAATCGATTGAGGAAAAGTATTCATTAAACGATGCAATATACATACATAGAATAATATACAGCGAGATAGGTCCTGCACTAAAAATTGCAACAAGTCAATGAAAATAATTTTTCCATTCTATTCTTTTATTAATTTAATCATACAACATTTTGTGGAGTAACCTTGTTTATTCTAGATAATAATTATAGAATCTAATAAATTCATATTATTCAATTTAGATGAATAAATAATTAAGTACGATTCGAATAAACATTTAAAAAAATGTATTCGGCGAATTGTCTGTTGAAATTATTAATTATTTATTTCAAAGAATATAAAACTATATATACATATATATTATCTGAAAATCATTATGTATACTTAAAATAACAATCGTTACACTGTATAATAGTTATGTAAATTTTATTTGCATTTTATACGAACGTAGGTATGTATAATATGAATAAATGGTTATTTATTCATCTTTATCAATGACATTGAATTTAGTAACAATTCCGTGGCTTTAGTAATAAATTTTAAATATTTAACGCATATAAAACATGATTGTATCGACTGTTTGCTAGAATTATCGAGTATTATAAAGGTATATCTATCAAGAGATGTTTTATAAGCCCAAATCAATTACCATTCATGGAGATTTTGAAAATACTAGTAAAATGCTTGTTTTGGCTTTGAAAAGACCACCATATTAGTCTAGTGGTCGCCAGTGCGACTGCTGAGCCTGAGATCTTAGGTTCGATTCCCAGGTCGGGCAAAGTGTTATTGGGTTTTACTGTATGGAAATTCTCAGTAGCAGCACGGAGTATGGAACTGTGCCCGGTTAATGACAATAGGAAAGTGTTATTGAGTATGGACATTCTCAGTAGAGGCTCGGAGTTTAGAAATTGTGCCCAGTGGATTTGACGGCACAGTTAGCGCAGTGGTTGAGATATCGACTGCTGCGCTACGTGTCGCGGGTTCGATTCTCGCACGGAACAAATATTTGTATGATCTACAGGTAGTTGTTTCGGGTCTGGATCTTTGTGTATGTGAATATATGTGTTTGTAAACGCACTCACGATACAGGAATTATTCCTAATTAAGAATATATTTTTAAACTACGTTTTTTTAAAATCGAAAGCTAAAGCGAAGCGATATAGGCTAGCTCCATATTACATAGAACTTAATACAGTATCGCTGAAATGTGGGTGTTCAATAATACACCTCTGCCTAACCCTTCGGGGAATACAGGCGTGATGCTATGTTATGGGTAATGTTACAAGACAAAATTAAAAAAGAATACTTGTTAGCAATATTGAAATATTCAAGGACTATCACTTAAGTATTAATTACAATTATCTTTTCAAGATTACAATAATTACTTCAATAGACATAAAGATAAATAATTGCATCCGATTACATATAAACTTATATATATATACTGTATATATATCGCAATTCCGTCTGCGTGGTAAAATGATAACGTACGAATATCAAAATTTAAAAAGTAAACTTGATTTTTTTTTAAATTAAAAAACGTTGCTCCTCACTAGTATTTCTCCTGTATCGTGGGTACAGTTTTACAAACATACATGTCATATGCACACACATCAGCATCATCATCCACAGCCCGACTTCGCCCACTGTTGTGCATTGGCCTCTCTTTGAAAGTGCCAGTTTGTACACTCCTGCGCCAGTCTCATCCATGTTCGATCCCCGATGGCAACAATATCGTCCGCCCATCTCGCCGCGGAATGACCGATATTCCTTCACCCAGTCCTTGGCCGCCATTCGGTCACAGCTTTGCTCCATCTGTTATCACCACGCCTTGCCAGGCGTCCTGCCCAACTCCACTTGAGTTCCATTAGTCGCTTTCCAACGTCAAAAACCTTCGTGCGTCTTCGGATTTTGACGTTTGGAACTCGGTCAATATTTTTTTTTTCAAGCACACACTACCAGACCCGAAGCTAGCTAACTATCTGTAGATCATACAGTGGCGTGCGGTTCATAAAGACAAAAAGACACTGCCTACCCTACATAACTCAGATAAATATTTACTATAATATATTCGAGGTGGCAAATCACATACATCATTATTTAATCGACAAGACGACGAACCAATACCAACATGCAGTAGGCATTTTTGGTAAGTAAGCTTTTAAAATTTTCTGCCTACCCTGTCTAATAACTCTGTGCAAACCGCTGAGATCATACAAATATTTGTTTCGTGCGGGAATCGAAACTGCGACACGTAGCGCTGTAGTCGATCTCTCAACCACTGCGCCAACTGTGTCCTCAAATCTACTGGGCACAAATTACAAATTCCGAGCTGCTACTGAGAATGTCCATACTCAATAACACTTTCCGAGCCGGGAACCTGGGCCCAAATGTTCAGCAGTCACGCTTGCGAGCACTATACCATTCAAACATCTTTTGTTTATGGTTACCGGTGACCGAAATACAGGTTTTCACACATCCTACCGGTTATTTCGCCGGTTGCCGATATCTAAACATTAACTAGTGTTTGTTAAACAATTGTAGCGTGAGATTCTTAGTAATTTAGCGCCCTTATAATAACATATAGCAGTGATAGTCTAGTGGTTGAACACTTGCCTTCCATGCAAGAGGGTCCGAGTTCAAACCCAGCCCGCACCTCTGACTTTTCGGAATGATGTGCGGATCAGAATTTGATTATCATTTGTGTTAACGGTGAAGGATAACATCGTGAGGAAACCTGCACACCTGAGAGGGCTCCATAAAGTTCTTGATGGTTTGTGTAGTTCACCAACCCGCACCAGGCCAGCGCGGTGGACTAAGGCCTTACCCTTCTCAATCTGAGAAGAGGCCCTTGCCCAGCAGTGGGACAGTAATGGGCTGAATTAATTAATTTATAATAACATTAACATTTAGCCCAACTTTCCCACTGTTGGGCACAGACCTCTTAGAATAATAAGGGACCAACATAGTTCATAAAACTTGAGTTGTGGGTTGGCGCACTACACATACTATCGATAACTTTATGGAATCAGGTGTACAAGTAAAATTACTGATATTCAGCCACAACATGTTAGACTTGGAGTCCACTTTAACATGGGAAAACGCTAGGCAGATGATATTACGCTATTCATAAAAAAGTACTCGTAAAAAATAATATTTAGAGCGATCAAAAATGGACTGTTTGTTATCTACTTTTACGGTACACAGTTAATTTGTATACGAGTTAGTGAATTTTTTTGTTTTGATGAAACCTATAGTACAGAGTACCTGCTTTTATACTCTATGCATCACGCCTGTATTCTTCGAAGTGTTAGTTAGCAGAAGTGTAATATTGTACACCCACATTTCGCCGATGTCGTTATTAAGCCCCATGTAGGCGAGTCTATTGCCATCAAACGGGCAAAGTTTCAGACTCCGTGGCAGGTGTGTACCTAAACTTTATAATACTAAGAATTGCAACCGGTAGAAATATGACACGGTAATATCATTTGAAGTATCATGTTCGCACAAAGTATCAATATCAAAGTTATTTAGATAATCCTACTAATCCTATTGTTCTCCTACTAATATTATAAATGCGAAAGTTTGTGAGTATGGATGGATGGATGGATGGCTGGATGGCTGGATGGATCTTTGTTACTCTTTCACGCTAGAACGACTGAACGGATCTGGATGAAATTTGGCACAGAGATAGATTATAGTCTGGAATAGCTCATAGACTACTTTTTATCCGGGAAAATGTACGGGTTCGTAAACCACGCGGACGAAGCCGCGGCCGGAAGCTAGTAATATTATAAATGTGAAAGTTTGTGAGGATGAATGGATGGCTAGATGGATGGATGGATGGATGAATCTTTATTACCCTTTCACGCCAGAACGGCTCAACGGATCTGGATGAAATTTGGCACAGAGATAGATTATAGTCTGGAATAGCACATAGGCTACTTTTTATCTCGAAAAAATGGACCGGTTCGTAAACCACGCGGGCGAAGCCGCGAGCGGACGCTAGTATTCTTATAAATACAATCAAATATTGCGACAGCTACAGATAAATATTGTTTGTTTATACTTAGCAACACTTTCATGATGACCCAGAAATATTTCATTATCAGTTTCGGAAATGCTATTGTGTAATCTTTAGAAGAACAATCTAATTATTACATAAATAAACAAAAACTTCTTCATTTCGTCATCATCGTCATCAGCCAGAAAACGTCCACTGCTGAACGAAGGCCTCCCCCAAGGGGGGTTGCCATAATCCCACGCTTGGCAGGCGGCTTGGGGATCGCAGTGGCTCACCGATTAGTGAGAGGACGCTGCTGCCCGTCCTCCGGTGTCTGGCCGCAGTTTTAAGACGTACCCGGGTCTACTGCTTCATTATTTGGTCGCAAACACGACTACTGAGCACGAGGTCTTGGGTTTGATGCCCGGGCAAATTGTTATTGATTTTTCTACAAAGAAATTCAGAATAGCAACAAGGAGTTTAGAATTGTTATGTAGATGGGAATAGGCCTGAGCCCCATAGGGGGCGAGCATTTTGCCATCTACCGGGCACAATTTTAGGCACCGTGCTGCTACCGAGAATTTCCATACAGAAAAACGCAATAACACTTTGCCCGACCCGGGAATCGAACCGAGGATGTCACGCTTAACCGTCGCGTTTGCAAACACTAGACTACTGAGGCAGTTTTCCATCACAAATATTATAATAAAAATATCAAAATTTTACTTCATATCATAATTAGATAAGATTAATTAAAAAATTTGGTACTAACCGGATTTTGATGAAAAAGATATACCTATCTTAATTCTTCACTATCTTAATAATGAAGAATTAAGATTGCACACAAATGATAAAAAATTATATCAAAACAACTAGCTTTGCTTACGATTTCATTTGCGTAGAAATAGATATATAGAGTGACGTCATATTTCCAATCTGACAAGGTCAAGGCCAACAACGAAGCAGGGAGAACGAAGAGATTTCTTGAAATTCCGGGAAATAAGGACTTATCAAATATTGTCGACACAATTGGCCCAGTGATTGAACAAGCGTTTTTTTTTTTTTTTATGTCATAGGCGGCAAACGAACAGACGGATCGCCTGATGGTAAGCGATTAACGTCGCCCATGGACACCCGCAACACCGGAGGAGTCACAAGTGCGTTGCCGGCCTTTTAAAAAGGAGTACGCTCTTTTCTTGAAGGTTTGAAGGTCGTATTGGTCCGGAAATACCGCAGGCGGCAGTTCATTCCATAGTTGCTGATTGCTTCACTACGTGTCACGGGTTCGATTTCAGCACGGAACAAATATTTGTATGGCCTACAGATAGTTGTTCTGGGTCTGAGTGATTGTGCATAGAATTATTCTTAGTGCGGGCAAAGTTTAAAAAAAATATTCATAGCATCACGCCTGTATGCTCTGAAAGGTTGAGGCGTACTATTTGTACACCTACTCGCTGATGCCGTTATTAAATCCCTTATAGAAAGTGACCTTGTAAACCCAAAAAAAAATTGGCGAGTAACAGAAATACCTAATATCACATTGCCCGACACAGGGATCGAATCCAGAGTTTTACGATCAACAGCCGCACCTGATGACCACGAGACAAATAACGCATTTTATAGAGATATTCATCATAATCACTCGGATTTAATTATTCTTACTAAACTAAATAATTTTTGATGTTATCATTAATATTATAATTAATAGGAAAAAGTAAACGTATCTATATACTAGCGACCCGCCCCGGCTTCGCACGGGTAGCAGAGCATATACGCCTACATTTTTTTTCTGTCGTAGTGACGTATCAGCCAATTGCGTGGAGCATTTAGGCGACGCACGCCAGTAAAGCCGGCATGATTTTTTCGACACCTTCAACAATCATCGTCATATTTGAGCCAATTTACACAAAACCTTAATTAATTATACACTTAAATCTTCTTCATGAACCACTCTATTTATTGGTGAAAACTGTATGAAAATCCGTTCAGTTGTTTTTGAGTTTATCGCGTTCAAACAGACAGACGCGGCGGAGGGACTTTGTTTTTTTATGTGAAGTGATAGCAAAAAGTACATTTATCTATATAAGTAGGTACTAATTATAAGGACCTTATATAATTATATCAGTAATTAAAATTGATTTATCTTGACGATTAAATAAATAAGATTGGCTATGTATTAAAAAGTACAAGTCATAAGATAACGATATTTAAAAAAAAAAAAAAAAAAAAAAAAATCGCCTCGTTGGTCTAGTGGTCGCAAGCACGACTGCTGAGCGTGAGGTCCCTGATTCGATTCCAGGGTCGGGCAAAGTGTTATTGAGTTTTTTTTGTATAGAAATTCTCAGAAGCAGGTATCTCCGGTAGATGTCGCTTGCGATTAGACTAATGATTAGTCCAAATGTTTCATTTTTCCGCGGAGTTCATGTTTAAGAGAGGAATATTAGGAACCCAGGACTTCGCGCTTTCGCAGTCCAAATGCATTACACAGTACCTATGTTCTATGGCTTGAACAATCGGACAAAGAGGTACTTGTTTTTTTTTTATAAAAATTTCAAGTCCTAGAGGCCCACACTAAGATCTCTCCTGTATCGTGGGTACAGTTTACAAATGTCACATATACACACATACATAGACACGACGCAACCATCTGTAGACCATACAAAATATTTGTTCCGTGCGGGAATCGAACCCGCGACAATATCGAAGAAACCTATTAAATTAGCCATTGCGCCAACCCAACCGAGCCGAAATAAAATGGCCATCATTATTATCGAGATAAAAGTTGAAAAAAAAATTCATAGCTACATAATTACCGCGCAGATCCGTCGATCTGCGAGGTTAAGCAGCGCTTGACGCGGTCAGTTCTTGGATGGGTGACCATTTTTCACATATCGAGACCCCTCCGTGCCTCGGAAAGCACGTTAAGCAGTTGGTCCCGGGTGTCATACGAAGATCTGACAGTCGTTACGGGTGTCAGTAGCCCAAAAAGTCTGACAACCAGTCTAACCTTAGAGTATCAGCGTCTCCCAGTTACTGGGTGCCGGAGGTCAGAAGGCATTCGCTCCGTGTAAAATACTGATATTCAGCCACAACCGGTTAGATTCGAAGCCGACCCCAAAGTAGTTGCGAAAAGGCTAGGCAGATGATGATATTTTTATGTATAAAACGAAAAGTTGATATAAAAATACTAATTAAACAAAATGAGACAATTATGGTGTAAAGGCGTGTACAGAGATAATTATGTCAAGGTTATAAAGTCACGGAATTATGATGTTTATTATTTTTAGTAACGCGCCTCCACTGACAGCTGAAAATTCTTTAATCTATAGCTTATATTCCATACTTTCCATTAGACTTCACATAAATGCGCGTGCGCAATTTTATCAGTGACTAAATGACCCGGTGAACTTTGTACAGTCAGCATCAAAAAGATGTATACACGTAGCGAAATTCAAAACCGAGTTTTAGAGGAAATAGTGATTGAAATCTTGACCAATTATCATACATAGTATCTGTGGATACATAAAGATACATAGTAATTTAAATTTTATGTTCTTAATCAATACCTTTCTAAGAATAAGTGTTTGAATTTCGCTACGTGTATATATGTTTTTGATGCTGACTGTACCACCTAAAATTGATTTGATTGCAACTCTTCATAACCGATTATCAATCCTAATCAACCTCCATCTATTGAAAGTAATCCGAAGTGGCAATTCCCATACAAAATTACCATTTTTTCTTTTTTAGGGTTCCGTACCCAAATGGTAAAAACGGGACCTTATTACTAAGACTTCGCTGTCTGTCCGTCCGTCTGTCAGTCACCAGGCTGTATCTCAAGAACCGCGATAGCTAGACAGTTGAAATTTTCACAAATTATGTATTTCTGTTGCCGCTATAACAACAAATACTAAAAACAAAATAAAATAAATATTTAAGGGGGGCTCCGATACAACAAACGCGATTTTTTTGCCCTTTTTTGCTCGATATCAATAATGGCAACAGGTAGGCACTTGAAATATTCACAGAATACTCAGTTGTATTTTTACTTTAATAATAAATACCTACTGTTGTACCTACTCAAGGATAAAAACGAAAAAAAAAAATATTGAAATCGGTCGAGCAATTTTCTAGTTTTTGCGAGACTAACGCATAGCAATTGATTTTTATAAATACACAGAAGATTTTTAGGTTGACATTAAGTAAGAATATTTGAGTGGATCTCGGTTTTTTCTACTAAAAAGAGAAAATAAAAAAAATATCAATCGTCATGAATACCTATACTACACAATATCACACCTTATTCTGATGGGTAAAGGCAGAAACTATGAGACGCCACGTGCGATATTTGGCAGTTGGATTTATGAAAAAAAAAAAAACTTTAGCTACAAAATTGACAATTCAAACTTATACTGACGTGACTGACTGACAAACAACACTCAGCCTAAACCACAGAAATGAAATTAAATTAAATGAAATTATTTATTTTGCAATTAGGATTTTGCAATCACTTTTACACGTCTTTTTTAAACTAGATGGCGTCGGCATTTCCTATGACTATCCCTGAGAAGAAACGCCGAAACAAACTCCCCCTGAGTTTGTTTCTATATAGCTGATAGTAACGTGAAAATTGGAACATGAGTTCCTTAGAAAGTGTAAACGAGCACCGAAAAAAATCTCTTCTAAACTGCCACGGGAACTCCTTCTATCGCTGGTGACACCGCGCGGCGCCCTCTATTGAAAGATTTAATTCTCATAGCTTTCGTTTATGGCTTATCTTGCAGTGTACCCAATATTAATGATCATACCGATTACTGATAAAATACTATTCATATTATCAGTGTAAGCAGTGATAATTATAGCACTATAAGTATAGCAATATATATGGCTAATACAAGTGATATTAAATTATATGAAATAATGACTGCGTGAAGTCCTCGGTTCGATTCGTGTCGGGCAAAGGGTTATTGGATTTTTCTGTGTGGAAATTCTCATTAGCAGTACGGAGTCTGGAACTGTGCCCGGTAAATGGCAGTAGGCTCGCCCCCTATTACATGGGACTTCCACAGGTTTGAGTTCGAACCCGGCCCGCATCTTTGACTTTTCGGAATCATGTGCGGATCAGAATTTGATTATCACTTGCATTTACGGTGAAGGAAAAACATCGTGAGGAAACCTGCACACCTGAGAGAGCTCCATAAAGTTCTTGATGGTGTGTGTAGTTCGCCAACCCGCACCGGGCCAGCGTGATGGACTAAGGCCTAGTCGTTCTCATTCTGAGAAGAGATTTTACCACAGCAGTGGGACAGTAATGGGTTGAATTTATATTATACTAGCTTCAGCGCGCGGCTTCGCCCGCTAGGTTTACGAACCCGTACATTTTCCCGGGATAAAAAGCCTAGCCTATGTGCTATTCCAGACTATAATCTATCTCTGTGCCAAATTTCATCCAGATCCGTTCAGCCGTACTGGCGTGAAAGAGTAACAAAAATCCATCCATCCTCACAAACTTTCACATTTCATAATATTGATTATTTAATAATAATAATTTAAGTTTATCTAATTTTAAAACTAACTACTTATACTAATGTATCAATAAAAAATAAAAAAAATGAAAAAACCTATATTAGTAGGATTATAATATTAGTAGGATTTATTATGATTTTTATTCGTATTATTTGAGACATCATAACAAACAATACTCGCAAAAATCACTACAAAAAGGAGCTTAGTGCCAAGACTTATTACGATGTTAAACAGACACTATATTTTACAAGTACTTCTATCTCTGAAACCCACGTGTAACAATTAATTACGTTCTGGCCTGAGATCACAACCATTGTAGTTGACATTCTTAATGTTCTTTTGTAATGAACCTATCTTTAATTTCCATGTAATGTGTTACTGTTACATAAGGTACACTATTATGTGTATATAAGTGTCCTAAAGATATTTTTAAATAGGGTTTAAAATCAATATTCGTCTTTAAAACGAAATAGTGCCCTAAAAATTATAAAAGAAGAGCTAATAAAAGGCGCTTTGCTGAAGTTTAACATACGTTTTGGATTTTGTTAAATATCAAATTTTTATTGAAAATTATTACTAATTGTTTTGTTTTTCTGTATTTACTTTTTTATTTCTTTCTTATTTTTATCATTTTTTTTTTGTATAATATGCAAATGAAGATCTAAAAAAAACCAGAGCCAATCTTCAGTGGCATGGAAGTATTAGAAACCACTCTTACATCAAGGGCAACAAAACCATTGCTGACCAGATTATCAGTATGAATATGGACAAGGGAAGATGGATGGATTGTGCAAAAAAGTGACATGGTGTACAAGAAATTGAACTCTGAGATGACATCTGAGGCCCTAGTGTAAGTTTCTTTTGAGTAATTCGATTTACTACATCGAACGCGTGCGGCGCTCCGATTGGTCCGTTTCGTGCTCTCCACCAATCGGAGCGCCGAACGCGTTCGATGTAGTAAATCGAATTTGGCAAAAGAAACTTACACTAGGGGTACTGATAGAGATGAATGGAAGAAAAAGACATATTGCGCCGACCACAAATAATATGGGATAAGGCCTTACATTTAAAGGTCAAAAATTGATATTGCTATCATCAGTCTCATCTTATTTCGAAAATAGATGATTATTTCTGAGTAGCACATTTTATTCACTTGTATTTTAGGCACGCTGTATATATGTATCGTTGTGTGGCGTGCAATGGTTGAACTGATAACAGTGATAAGCCAGTGAAGTTACGGGAAATGAGATAACACATTTAAGACTATAGTTTAGCTAAAAGTTTTCATACAAAATGCGTTAACGTTTTTACCCCACTAAACATGAGCTGATTTTTCTGATATTTTTATATGTTATAGACACAAGTAAAAACTAGGTCGTCACGTTTTTGTTTTTTTGATATTGTTTATGGATTGAGAAATAATTAACCTACAAAATGCGTTTTTTTTAACTAAAAATCTTTCTTATACTTATCTCGTGATATTAAATTAAACAAAAATAAGACATAAACAAAACGTGTCGACCTAGTTTATAATCTGACAAAACGATAGAGACTAAAATCAAATTAATTCGTTAAGATTTGGATGTAAGAAACGTTAACGCCCAAACACCTATTTTGTGCGTATTTCAAGACAATTTTGTCAGAAGCCGGCAGCTAAACGATACTCTTAATGTATATTGCAGTGATAGAAAAAGTGGTTGTAGGGTTGCCTGCTACCTCGTTGGTCTAGTGGTCCTAAGCGCGACTGCTGAGCGTGAGGTCCTGGATTCGATTCCCAGGTCGGACAAAGTGTTATTGGGTGTTTCTGTATGGAAATTCTCAGTGGCAGCACGGAGTCTGGAACTGTGCCTGGTAGATGGCAATAGGCTCGCCCCCTATTACATGGGACTCAACGGTTTCGGCGAAATGTGGGTGTACAATAGTACTCCTCTGCCTAACCCTTCGGGGAATATAAGCGTGATGCTATGTTATGTTTTTCAAGTATAAGCGTTTGAATTTTTCTGTGTGTATCCTACTAATATTATAAACGTGACAGTTTGTGAGGATGGATGGATGGATCTTTGTTACTCTTTCACGTCAGAATGGCTAAACGGATCTGGATGAAATTTGGCACAGAGATAGATTATAGTCTGGAATAGCACATAGGCCACTTTTTATCCCGGGAAAATGTACGGGTTCTGAACCGCGCGGGCGAAGCCGCGAGCGGAAGCCAGTATGTACATATTTTTGATGCTGATTGTACATGCAAAACAATATTTGTACTACGTTTTTTTTATAATTTCCTGGTTTGCTTGTAGCGAAAAGTCTTTTCCGTATTATATTTTTTCCGTCTGGTAATTTCCATTGAGATTTGGCATTGAAGAGTAAAAACATTATTTATTTTTAATATGACTCCCTCATTGGTCTATCGCAACCACGTCTGCTGGGCGTGAGGTCCTGGATTCGATTCTCGAGTCGGGCAAAGTGTTATGAAATTTTCATTAGCTGCACGGAGTTTGGAACTGTGCCCGGTAGATGGCAATAGACTCGCCCCCTATTACATGGCACTCAATAACGGTTTCGGCGATATGTGGGTGTACAATAGTAGTCCTCTGCCTAACCCTTCGGGGAATACAGGCGTGATGCTATGTTTGATGATGGAATTTGCCATGCTTTGCTATTTATTATCGTCATATCTAAATTTCTGCTTATTCCGTGAGAACTACTTTAAGTTATTCAAGTCACTCATGTTACAGTCTCCCACGCAAGTCATCAGTGCGTACAACATAATCCTACTAATCCTACTATCCTACTAATCCTACTATCCTACAATCCTACAATCCTACTAATATTATTTTATAAATATGAAAGTTGTAAGGATGGATGGATGGATATTTGTTACTCAATCACGCCAGAACGGCTGAACGGATCTGGATGATATTTGGCACAGAGATAGATTATAGTCTGGAATAGCACATAGGCTACTTTTTATCCCGAAAAAATGTACGGGTTCGTAAACTAGGCGGGCAAAGCCGCGGGCGGAATCTAATATATGGTCGAGTATACTATATACGAAGCATGTAGCTGTCACGTGATCTTATATATATATATAAAATACTAGCTACCCGCAATCGCACGGATGCAATTTACTAATGAAAAAAAAAACAGTTTATATAAAAATACCATCCAAATTTCCGACCACTTCCGTAGATTTTCCAAAAATTTTCTTTCATACAAAACTTGTACTGACAATTACGAATACAACAAAAAAAAAATCATCCAAATCGGTCGAGCCGTTCTCAATTGATACTCCGTCATACACGTGGCAATTGATTTTTGTTATTTACTAGCTTTTGCCCGCGACTTCGTACGCGTGGAATTTAGAATATGATATTTTTCTGTATGGAGCTTATATTTTAAGTTAGACCTCTAGCAATACATCGATGAAAAATGCATTCAATTCCATGCAGTAGTTTTTGCGTGATGCGTGTACAAACATACAGACAGACTAACAAAAATTCCAAAAACTGTTGTTTTGGCTTCTGTTGCTCTAATAAAGACCCCCCATATTAGTTTTTCTCCAATATCTACAATGTACAGTCGGCTAGTTATAATTTAACTATATGTATAGATTAGTTGAAGAATAAAAAAATAAAAATAATATCTCAATTCATGTAAAACGGTCACCCATCCTACTATTAAAAAGTATGCCTTTGTTTTTTTCTGTGTGGCACATAAAACATATTTAACCCTACACAAATACATAAAGTACATATAAGCAATACATAGAAGCGCAGTGTTACATATTAATGAGTGCATGATAACTTATGTTAAATGCATGACGTATTCAATGGCATCAGCAGAGACAATGGTGTTTTTGTGCATGTACTTTTTGTCTTTGGTAAATGAATACATACATACATACATAAAGTCACGCCTTTTTCCCATGGGAGTAGGCAGAAACTACGGAAAACCTCGTGCTACGATCCGTACATAACCCTTTTGCTTCGTCTACATTCCTGCATCGTTTCATACATGAACGCCGGTTGTGGGTACTGCGCAGCTGACCTTTTTGAAGGACATCACCAATAAGGTCCGTATATGTCCTTCCTGGCGTTTCTGTTTGGTAATAAAGTGTATATTTTACCTTATTTGAAACTGTTATTTTCCATGGTTTAGGTAAATTGTTATATGTACAGTACAAATTATATAGACAGGTCAGATGAAGGTGGTTTTCAAAATATAGGTGTACATTAAATACACCTCTACTCAGTCCTTCGGGGAATACAGGCGTGATGCTATGTGACCACAACTGTACATACGAAGTCTTCTACAGACTGTACTTCGGAGAGTGTGCGCAGGAGCTCCATGAACTGATTCCACCATCGCCCTTTTACTACCGGACTACCAGACGCACTGCAGGGTACCATCCGTACTTGGTTGATATTCCGACCAGTCGTACTCAGCGCTTCTCCTCCACATTTATTATACGCACAGCCAAGTTGTGGAACTCTTTGCCTACGTCTGTGTTCCCTTCCACATTCAACCCGTCTACCTTCAAAAACAGAGTTAACAGGCATTTTCTGGGCACGCTCGATCCATCATAGACCTCATCAATCGCTTGTCATCAGGCGTGATCGAGGTCAAGAGCAGGCCCATATAATAATAATAAAAAAAAAAGTAGTTACTGTGTAAACACAGGTTTATGTATATGAAATTGAACCACAGGTGCGCGCGTGCGCCTGAATTCAAATCTAAGACTGTAAGTCGGCCATGGTGACTAGACAATTTGAGACAATTCGAGCGTGGAGGTGAGATAATATAAAAACTCTTACATAACCTAGCATCACGCCTGTATTCGCCGAAGGGCTATGCAGAGGTGAACTAACAACCACAATTCGCTTACGCCCAAAGAATAAGAGGTGAAGAGATTGCCATTTCACACATTTCCAAACTCTGAGCTGCTACTGAGATACTACAGAAAATCCCAGTATCACTTTACCTTGTGAATCGAAGGTTCTCATGCAACTGCGCATGCGCCCACTAGACCAAAGAGGCAGTAAGATAATTTGTACAATGACACTGTATTAAGGTCAAGTCGCACAGGTGTAAATAACATTTTGAGTATTTTCCTCTAGCCTTGCTAGTATAGATATTATAGACTAGCTTTTGCCCGCGACTTCGTACGCGTGGAATTCAGAATCTGATATTTTCCTATACATATAATAAAATCAGAATTAGCCGATGTCTGTAGATATTGGAGAAAATCTAATATGGGGGTCTTTATTAGAGCAACAGAAGCCAAAACAACAGTTTTTAGAATTTTTGTCTGTCTGTCTGTATATTTGTACACGCATCACTCAAAAATTACTGTAAAATATAGGCTCCATTTTACCGCAGAAAAGTATTAAGTAGTTATATCATTATCTGTCTAGCCTTTTCCCAACTACACTGGGGTCAGCTGAATATCAGTATAGTACACAAAACGACTGCCATCTGCCATCTACCACCGAATTACTGGGAGACACTGATACTCTAAGGTTAGACTGGTTGTCAGACTTTTGGGTTACTGACACCCGTAACGAAATAGAAATTTAAATACTCTATATTTTGCGTAGATTTATAGATCTTCGTATTTAATAATTTGTTCCACGTTATTGGCATTTTTGTATGGAAATTCTCAGTAGCAGCACGGAGTCTGGAACTGTGTCCGGTAGATGGCAATAGGCTCGCCCCCTATTACATGACAATAACGGCATCGGCGAAATGTGGATGTAATAGTACACCTCTGCCTAACCCTACAAGGAATACAGGCGTGATGCTTTGTTTTTATGTTTCACATATTTCGCCTACTTAATTCTGTATGCAAAATGTTCTTTGGAGTATTATAGTTCTTATCCAACTGCCATAGTTCTTCGTATGACATCCTCGAGGAATATTTTCATTAAATTGTTTTTATTATTTGTACCTTCAGACAAAAATGAACCATGAACAATCGCTAGACCATAGTATCGACAGAAAAAGTTACTTTATTGACATTTAATGAGCTGTCAAATCAAATAAATAGTCACGTGATTCTAGGCTTGGGTCATCTTTACGCTGTATTGAATCGTATCTATATATCGGTTTTGAATATCAGATGTCGAATCTATATATTTCAATATCTATATATTGGTCAAAATCTATGGTACTCAGAAACCAAAGTAGTACCACATGTTACTGTTATTTTTTAACGTTTCGGTTTTAGTGAACGTATGCGGTATGGCGTATTGGTTGAATCTATGATACTCTGAATCGAAAGTGATGCAGCGGTTCGGTCGAATCTAAGTATTCAGAGTATTATAGATATTTTACGTTATTGTTATTGTGTGGTTCTGTGCAGTGTCACTCGAGTCGAGCGATATTGTACATAGTTTGTGCGCCGTTCGAGATATAGATATTGGATATTGTGCCGATATATAGATATTGTATCTATATACGATTTGTATCGCTCACTCCTACATGATTCGCTACCCCATAGGTACATTTAGCTGGTGTTTATTTTTTTTAAAGGTGCGCGCCATTTTTATTTTACGTATCACTAGCGACCCGCCCCGGCTTCGCTCGAGTAGCAGAGCATATAAGCCTTCATTTTTTCTGTCGTAGCATCGTTACATCCTGTTACATCGAGCGTTTACTCGGTGCACGTCAGTAAAGCTCCCAGTCGGCATGATTTTTTCCGACATTTTCAACTATCGTCGTCATATTTCAGTTAATTTACACAAAACCTTAATGAACTATACACTTAAATCTTCCGCATGTATCACCCTGTCTATTGGTGAAAACTGCATGAAGATCCGTTCAGTAGTTTTTGAGTTTATCGCGAACAGACAGACAGACACGGCGGGGGACTTTGTTTTATAATATGTAGTGATCATGTCCTAATTGTAGGTACCTATCATTCTAGGGGAAAATCCTATGTTTTTGTCGTGTGCAATCATTTTGGTGTGCAATATAGCAATAATCATTATGTTTGTAAATAAACTAAACCACAATATGAATATAAAAGAAAAACCGCATGAAATAAGCATATAAGGAAAGTGACGCAAATGTATATTTTTAATGTTTTACTTTTGAATCAGAAACGTCAACAGTCGTTTGTTTTGGAATAATTTTCCTTAAGAGGATAAATTACACATCTACCGGGCACAGTTCCAGACTCCGTGCTGCTACTGAGAATTCCCATAAAAAAAAATCCAATAACACTTTGCCCAACCCGGGAATCGAATCCAGGACCTCACGCTTAGCCGTCGCGTTTGCTACTAGACTAATGAAACAATCGAAATAACTATCCAATGGAGCAATAAAACCTACTGTATAATTAAAATCCTATTTTTATATCATTAGGGCAAAGTTGAACTTGCGATTAGTCGTGATACATATAATCAGAGTTATCTGATCGTGTATGACATGGGCTAAGGAGAAAATTAAGTACAGTCGGGCACAGAATTTTTGTGAAATAAAATAATATTATATTCCAATGTTAAAGATAAAGATACAAAAGGTAAAATATATTTTATTTTGCAAATACATCCACAACAGTTCAGCCATATTTTACCATTGGGCATGCAAAATTATGTTGTTTTTTTTAGCCGACGAAAAAACGAGAAATTTCTCAATTCGATGAATTTTTTTTTTACTTTACAAACGTGCCCAATCTACAACGTTTTGTCTTAGGATTTAGAGAAAAAAGAAACATAGCACACACAGATATGGCAAGTCATGATTGTGTGTTTCTACTATCTTTCAATCCATTTTTTTATTTAATATAGTCCGCCAACCCTTATTAGTCCACCGTAAAATATGGCCTAACCCTTTTTATTCTGGGACAAGGCCCGTGCTAAGCCGGGTTCGAGTTAGGTTCGGGCACGGGTTCGATTTCCGTACCAAACAAATGTTTGTATGATAAACAAATATTTGTTTCTGCTTAAGACATGTTTGTAAAATGTACCCACGATACAAGAGAAATCCAGGAATGAGGCAATGGTAACTTTAAAAATAAATAATATATCGCGTAAAGTATATTTGTCTGTCTGTTTGTTACCTCACCACGACTAAACCACTGAACCGATCGTTATGAAATTTTACAAAGAGGTAGCATGGGTCCTTGAAAATGATATAGGCTTTTTTTCTACTGCAGTAAAATACTGATTAGATAAAAAAATTACGTAGACAAGCAACATAAATAAAATGATTGCTACTTAAAAACACATAGATTATACTGGAAATATTTGGCATTTGGTTGGTGCAGTGGTTAAGTAATTAGCTTTCTGCGCTACGTGATCGGTTAGATCCCCCCACGGAACAAATATTTGTATGATCTACAGATAGTTGTTTCGGGTCTGGTTGTGTGTGCATGTGACATGTATGTTTGTAAACTGTCCTCACGACACAGGAGAAATCCTAGTGTGGGGAAAACTTAAAAACGAAAAAAGGTTTTTTTTCCTCTATCCGGATAAAGTGACTTCACCTTATTAATTTTTCGGTTTACTCTGAAAACCTATCACCAGGTGCGATTTTTATCGATAAACATACACCGTATTGAATTTATAACAATGTCAAATCGATAAATTATTAGAAATTTGTTCCAGGGGTGTGTTCACTTAAACATATTTTATATAACAATTTAGTATCACGCAAAGTCAATGTCAAAGACATTTCAAATGGGGATTTACAGGCGCTTTTAAGACGTTGTGATTCTAGTTGCGCGATTCCAAAAGTGGGTTGGTCCTATGGAGAAGATGCGGACAAGAAACTCCACGAATACTCTTTTCAAATAACTGTTTTATATTTCATCAGAATAAAAAATACAAAAGAGCATGAGAAAAGCAAAATTTGGATACAGTGTGACAGGGTTATAAGGGAAGCCGTATATTATGCAGAAGAAAATTAACGCCACACGTCTTTAACGTCAACATAGTCTGTAATGTTAATATTCCCCTAAGGCAGCCATACTCAAAGTGTGCTCCGCGGAGCCCTAGGGGTCCGCAAACCTCTGTAGAAGCTCCGTGAAAATAATGGTCACTCTCTTCACAGGCGACTCTTTTCTATCAACCCTTATATCAAACAATTGATGAAAGTAAAAAAAAAACAATTTGATACCTCCCATTAGATGCAAATGTTAATGTCAAGTAATATGATTATTAATTAAGTACACACATAAACTACTTAGGGCTCCGTCAACTATTTTGTTTTCCATAAGGGTTCCGGAGCAAAAAAAGTTTGAGAACCGCTGCCCTAAGGGTAAGGCAGAGGTGTATCATAATCGTCATATGTCGCCAATGCCGTAATTAAGTCCTATGTGATGTGTGCGAACCTATTGCCATCTACAGGACACAGTTTAAACTCCGTGCTGCCACTGAGAATTTCACTTCCCACTAACACTTAGCCCAACCTGGGAATTCCTAGCCTGGGTTTCATAATACTTTAATCAAAACCAAAATAATTTAAAGTTAATTTAAACCTAGCCTTCAAACCAGAGGTTCTCAGACTTTTTTCTCACAGACCACTTTCAAAATTTAGCTGGTTCCGGTGGACCCCCTGCAGCTACATTTCTACCATATTGTAAATTAAATTGTAAACGCCCATTTTTTGTCACGCCTACGTAGACCCCCGTCGAGTCTCCCGTGGACCCCTGGAGGTCCACCTGGACCACTTTGGGAACTAATGTTTAAACTAACGTGCACTTGAAATAATTTCTGTTGTACTCGTGTTAAGTTTTTGTTACCGACTGTACATTTTCACCGGCACTTTTCCCTTCTGCGTCGCATTCACGATCAAGTAGTGCTTTCTCCTTGTTAACTGTGTGCTTATGTAGCTCAGTTTTTTAAAGTGTGGTTTTAACATAGCGATTTATCTGTAAAATATTTAAAAAATGCGTAAATTATTTGATATTTTAGGAGTCGAAAGGTTACTAGAATTTTTGGTGTCTTGAGTATCGGTAGAATTAATAGTAGATAAATAAAGTAGGGCTTTAGTAGTATAATAAAAAAGAATATAAATATAACTTTTTAAACTGAAATGGTTATATGACTTAACATTTAAAAGAAGAAACTTAAAAGATTTTTTTGAGTTTTCGATATTTCAGTACTGTAGCAAGCATGCTCACAGATAAACTGAAACACAAAACAAATAAAATCATACATGGTAAACATCCCGTTTCAAGTTCTAAAAATAATATTTAATAAATAAAAAAAAGTACCCACTTGTTTGTTTTCCAGTTTAAATAAAATAAAAACTCAAACAAACAAACAATTACTCGTAAAAATACAAACCAGGAAGCCGAGAAATATTACATTTATTACATACAAGTCATACAACAGCATTTTATGACTTTACCTTATAAATGTAAAATAAACTTTAATTAAAATTCATATCAATGTAGGCCAGTAACACACTGCTTAGAATGTACATTTTTTTTGATAAACAGTGTATAAATTGCCTTAGTATGTACTCCGCATCAACTAGTGAAACAGTCTTGTAGTCGTAGAAGTCACAAGGTGTTTTCAAATCGTAGTCAGTGAGTCTGGACGCGTTCCCACGTCCCAACGACAAATCCTAGTGAACAGTGCTTTTTTTTACAAACTAAAACATAATCTTTTGTTTTAAATTCGACCATTTTCAATTGAATTTTATGTTACTTGCCTTTGTATCCAGTTTGCACTTCTAAATTGGTTGTCAAATTCATTTTTTTTTTAAATAAAAACAAAATTTTAAACAATTTCCTATTTACTCCTGTCGTAAGATAAATCGCTTCTTAGGAACCACACCTTAACCGGATTTAAGTGAAATATTCTGGTTAAACACGGTACAAACACGTTTGTAATGGCGCAACTCGATGCAATAACCACAATATCTGAGTAAGTTTATGATAGCCGTAAAATATTTATTAGTATTTTTAATTTGCACTATAAATTTAATCACTATGTAATGAGTAACCTCGACAGTGTGATTATCTGATGCATTGCGCACAAAGTTGAAATGGCTTTTTTTTATATTTGCGTGGTAAGAACTCCCTTGGGTTATCCTCCGCTTTGGGCGGGCGGAGGGGCCGGACTCCTACCGGCTAAACTCACCACGGTGGTCTGCCTCGACACCATATAGTGGGCCTCGGGAACTCTTAGAAGATCGCACCGAAGCCAACCATGGTTTCATGCCGAAGGGCACTTACCGGAGGGGACGTCTGCAAAGAGGCCACCCCCTCGTGCACAACCTGACTGACTGTACAGAGTTCCCCCAATTACCCCCGCTGCTATGCACGGCGACACGGGACCACACCGCGTCGCAGTCTTCTCGGGGGTCGCTAGACGAGAGCGTGCAGAGTCTCCATTCTGCACGCTTGCGACCCCTAAGGCCCCTCGCCAAGATGTGTTAGGCGGAGGGTTACGGTGTGTAGCGCCTCCTTCTCCGTCGAGCGGGATCGGCCCTCTCCCGATCCCGCTAAAGTTGAAATGCCTAGTGTTCTGTGCCTCGAGTGACTGTAAGTTTTCAATAGAACAGATAAATATTCACACCATCGAGAACTTTATGGAGCCCTCTCTGGTGTGCATCTTTCTTCACGATGTTTTCCTTCACCGTTAACGTGAGTGATAATCAAATTCGAATTTTGACTTCCTTTCATGAAAGGCATTCGGTCAACCCTATAACTGGCTCACATTTTCTGATATTTTGTTATTACATAATCTGATAGGTAATAAGAATCGATTTTTTTAATTAAATTACTTCTTACGTAATATAAAAAATAAAAGAACACCAAAATACTATCCTATATATAATATATTGTTTGTTTTATGCAAGTAAAAAGAATATTCTAATACCTTATATAATTTTAAGACGTTCAGTATTAAGTCTTTTAAAAATATCTATTTTTTCTTCATATTATTTACGTGAACTATTTGCATTTTCTTCAATGAAATGATTGAATTCTTATTTGCTTATTTGTTTCGGATTAACGTGATTTCTATTCTTTTCATGATAGATGACATACACCACTTACTGATAGAAAACCTAGCAAACATATAAAATATCTGCTAGATATAACATTACACCAGTAGCTGTAATTTTTCATCTTGATCATGGAGTTTATCTGCTAGATATAGGTGTCATTTGCGATTGATTATCAGTAAGTGATCGGTAAATAAAATAGGCCCTTATAAATTCTATTTGAGAGCAATTCCTTGGTTTTAGTTTCATAATATGTAGAAGAATGCATTACACAAATATATTTATATCATTTTTATTAGGATTTTATTCAAATTTTCATTAATTTCGACGAGTAAACATATAGACAGTCTCTCTAGCGTCTTTTCAAAAGTTAAACTCTACACAAAAAGTTTTTACACTTAACGCTATACCAAAATTCCTTTACGTAAAACTTCCATCAAAAAAACCCAACTTGTCAGCACAAAACAAATTCAGAAACATAACCTCAAAATTTTAGTGCGAACCAAAATATTATTAAACTGTAATAATAAAAGGCCATGCTAAGCTATGGATAAATTAGTGAAAAGTGTTAAAGCGTGGCGTGCTCCCAGGGCCAGTGAGGACCTGTCCCGCAGCCAGTACTCTCTGGTATCCACTGACCTGACTGATGGGGCCGTGCAGCTGTGGCTGGGGCTGCCTGACGAGGTCAAGTATGATCCGACGTTGGAGAAGTTCCGGCAATACTATGAGAAGGAGCATGGTAAGTTATTTTTTGTCTCTTTTCATCTTCACTCTGTTATTCCTCGAAGGGTTAGGCAGAGGTGTAACATGTTTTATAAAGGGTGATTGTATTCTAAAGCTTGGGTTGCTAGAGACATTACGCATGGAAAAAGTGGAAGACATTATCTTATCTGAGAATCGAACCTAACACTACAAACATATATGTATGTGTACATATTCAGACGTGGAAATCATACTCATTGTCTAATGGCAGAAAGCACGACTGCTAATCGTGAGGTTTTAAAAAGGAGTGCGCTCTTTCCTTGAAGGTTTGAAGGTCTGTATGGAAATTCTCAGTAGCAGCGCGAAATCTGGAACTGTGCTCGAAAAATGGCAATAGGCTCACCCGCTGTTACATGGGACTCAATAACAGTATCGGCGAAATGCGGGTGTACAATACACCTCTGCCAAACACTTAGGGGAATACAGGCGTGATGCTATATTATGATTCTTTCCATACACTGGTTGTTTGGAAGAAATTGCTTTTAGCGACAAGACCGCCATTTGTACCCTATGTGTAAAATATATTTTCGCTTCGTACTCTTTTTCCTTTGGTGTGCAATAAAGAATACATTTTTTTTATCTTTGCCTCTCACCAGGTATAAATCCTGTATCGTGGGTACGTTTACAAACACAAATATTCATATAGACATACACCCAGACCCGAAACAACTATCTGTAGATCATACAAATATTTGTTCCGTGCGGGAATCGAAACTGCGACACTTAGCGTTGCAATCGATCGCTCAACCACTGCGCCAACCGTGTTGTCAAAACTCTATCTATCTATCTAATAAATTAACATAGGAAGATAATAATGAGTCAGTCTAGACCGATATTACTGCTGTCTAGAATACTCTTTGCATTTGTCACTGTTCCAAATAACAGTTATTTTTAGAAAAGTAAATATTTGTCCGTTAAAAAATTCAGACGCATCTAAATTCTAGGCAAAATTTGGACTAGATAGATAACTTGTTGACGATAGAGACGTGTGGCGTTAAATATCTTCTGCACATGCGGCTTCCCTGGTTATCCATTGTGTCTACTAATACTATTTTACATTAGATTCGCTTTACATGTCTAGACATTCTTGATGTCTCAATATTTTGTATTCTTTTTTGTTTTTTTATTTATTTCTGTTTTATCCGCTTTAATCTGTTTATCCCGTTTTTAGTTTATATTCGAAACACTTGTTTAACTCATGTTGTATTGCCTCATTGTGTAAGTAGCGTTCTATTAAGTTTGTATTTTTTCTTATATAATGCATGTTAATTTAAGATTTTTTGTAAATTAACTTTTTGTTTTTGAAAAGAGTATCCATGGAGTTTCTTGCCGGTCTCTTCTCCTTATGACCTATCCCCTTTGGAACCGTGCGCCTAGAGTATCGACTTTTTAAAAGTGCCTGAAAAGGCCTACTTGAAATAAAAAACGTTGAGTTTGACTTTGGTATGCTGGCAGCTAGTAAATTTGCTAGTTTGATCGGAAAAGTTTGACGACACGGTTGGCGCAGTGGTTAAGCGATTAGCTTCCTGCGCTATGTGTCGCGGGTTCGATCCCCGCACGGAACAAATATTTTTATGATCTACAGATAGTTGTTTCGGGTCTGGTTGTGTGTTTATGTGACATATATGTTTGTAAACTGTACCCACGACACAGGAGAAATACTAGTGTGGGGCAATGATAAAAAAAAAAGAATAAATAAGACGATGCGACCTGCAAACCTTCAAGAAAAGAGCGTACTCCTTTTTAAAAGGCCGGCAACTCACTTGTGACTCCTCCGGTGTTGCGGGTGTCCAAGGGCGTCGGTAATCGCTTACCATCAGGTGATACGTCTGCTTGTTTGCCGCCTATCCCATAAAAAAAGACCTAATATAGAATAGAAAATATGGCTCGTAGCCACATAGTTACCACCGCGCAGATCGGTCGCTTTGGGAGGTTAAGCAGCGCTTGAAGCGGTTAGTCATTGGATGGGTGACCATTTTTCACATATCGAGATCCCTCCGTCCCTCGGAAAGCACGTTAAGAAGTTGGTCCCGGGTACCATACGAAGACGTATGACAGTCGTTATGGGCGTCAGCAGCCCAAAAAATCTGACAACCAGTCTAACCTTAGAGTATCAGTGTCTCCCAGTAATTGCGTGGCGGAGGTCCGATGGCAGTCGTGTTGTAAAATACTGATATTCAGCCGCAACCGGTTAGATTGGAAGCCGACCCTAATGTAATGGGGAAAAGGGCTAGGCAGATGATGATGAGAGAACCCAAGTAAACATCACACAGTTGGTGCAGTGTGCTACTGGTTACGACTTCAATTACCATGTTACTGAATTTTTCTGTCTCTACTACGTGACCATATTACAATAGTACACCTCAGCCGTACCCTTGAGAGAATATAGGCGTGATACTATGTTGGTTAATCTTACTACTATTATAAATTTGAAAGTTTGGATAGATGGATGTTTGTTACTCAATCACGCCAGAACGGCTGAACGGATCCGGATGAAATTTGGCACAAAGATAGGTTATAGTCTGAAATAGATTTTTATCCCAGAAAAATGTACGGGTTCGTAAATCACGCGGGCGGAAGCTGGCTTATAAGGAAAACTTAAGGTCAACAAAAATGTATTTTTTGGCGTGATGGTGTTGACAGATATATTGAGGTAGTCACACCATGGTGGCTACCTAACCATGAGACACCATACAAATATATTGTTTATTAATATGAACAAATAAACCCATATTTGAAAACCACATTTTGACGAGCAAATAATAAAACTTGTAGCCTTGGTTTAAACAAGGTAAATTAACAATGAGCTTAACATAACATAGCACCACGCCTATGTTCCCCGAAGGGTTAGGCAGAGGTGTACTATTGTACACACACATTACGCCGATGATGTTATTAAGTCCCATGTAATAGGGGGCGAGTGTATTGCCATCTACCGGGTACAGTTCCAAACTCCGTGCTGCTACTGAGAATTTCCATACAGAAAAATCCAATAACACTGCCCGACCCGGGAATCGAATCCGGTACCTCACGCATAGCAGTCGCGCTTGCTACCACTAGACCAATGAAGCAGTCGAAGAGTTTAAATTGAGCAATATTAGGCAAGTTGAAGCTATTCAAGGCCAATTATTTGTTATTTTTTTAAATATTTCCCGACATTAGCTATTTTATTTTTCTTGTCGAAAGATAATTATTCAATCATCGAGGTTCCTAACAAAGTGAGGGGATGGCGTGAGGTCTTGAGTTCGATTCTCGAGTGAGGCACGTGGTTATTGAGTTTTTATGTTAGACCATTCTAGCCTAGCGCAACTTCTAAGCGTGAGGTACTGGATTCGATTCCCGGATCGGGCAAAGTGTTATTGGATTTCCTATATGGAAATTCTCAGTAGCAGCATGGAGTCTGAAACTGTGTCCGTTAGATAGCAATAGGCTCGCCCCCTATTACATAGGACTCAATAACAGCATTGGCGAAATGTGGATATACAATATATTAACTCTGCCTAACCCTTCGGGGAATACAGGCGTGATGCTATGTATTTTATGTTGTGTAAAATTCTAAACAAACAAACAACCCCTTCAGCTTTAATATAGTACAATATTGAATATAGTTAGCTGCCCCCTCCGGTGTTACTAGTGTCTTTTTGAGATAAAAGGTAGCCTCTATGTTAAGTAGCTGCCCTGGAGTTTTGAATTGGCGCTGTAGATGACAATAGGCTCACTAAGCCTATCGTCCCCCACAAGAGACTTAGTAACAGCATAGGTGTAATGTCTCTGTTTGCACATCTCTGTTTTATCTTTCAAGGAATATGGGCGTGATGTTTTGTAGCGAAATTCTAGATTATAATAAACTAGCTTTCGCGCGCGGCTTCGCCCGCGTGGTTTACGAACCCGTACATTTTCCTAGGACAAAAAGTAGCCTATGTGCTATTCCAGACTATAATCTATCTCTGTATCAAATTTCATCCAGATCCGTTCAGTAGTTTTTGCGTGAAAGAGTAACAAAGATCCATCCATCCATCCATCCATCCTCACAAACTTTCACATTTATGATATTTATAATAAATAATTTAAATTAATGAACCTTGCATATTTTACTACCGTTTATCTCCATATTATCACATCTCTGTTTACTAAAGATTTTTTTTGTCACCGTTCCAAGCGTTTGCGCATTAGGCTATATTTAAACCGGTCTGGGCCGGTTCGCGCCGGTTTCTAACTATAGGAATGTTATTCTTGTGTGAGTGGTCGTCCTTCAGACGAATTCAAAATCATAACAAAGACTTTTTGGGCAGTTCAGGTACATACACAACCTTGAAATTAATCGAAATGATTTATTTTGCAACTACCTTTTGCCCGCGACTTCGTACGCGTGGAATTTAGAATCCGATATTTTCCTGCGTTAAATGCAGCCTATATTTTAAGTTAGATCTCTAGCAATACATCTATGAAAACTGCAACTCAATTCCATGCAGTAGTTTTTGTGTGATGCGTGTACAAACATACAGACAGACAGACAAAAATTCTAAAAACTGTTGTTTTGGCTACTGTTGCTTTAATAAAGTCCCCTAACATCGGCCTATTATAACTTTATTATATGTATAGATTAGAATTTTTCAATCACTTTTACTGGTCATTTTTTTATATGCTAGATGTCTCCGGCATTTTCTATTACTATCTCTGAGAAAAAACGCCGAAACAAACTCACGGGATCACGGTTTATTTTAACGTCCAGATAAAATCGTAGCTTCATGTGAAAATAATGTAGGATATTGTCTGGAATGGCCTTAAGAGAACAGTGTCATAGCTATTTGAGCTGACCTGCCCCGATCGGTAGCTAAACCCTATTTTAGGGAGCTCAACGACCCGACAAACAACAGTACCATCAGCAGGACCAATAAAGTAGGCATGAACTGCTCAAACCGCCAAACATCACACTTGAAATCAGCCACTAGCTAAAAAAAACTCGAGAAAAATGTTTTCAAAATGCACAATTTGCTTTATTTGGCCTTGTTTTAATTTGTGGAACTGCCTCATTTGTTTTGTGGTCGCATGCGCAGCCGCTGAGCACGAGGATGGAGGAAAATAGGTCGTGCAAATTGTTATTGGGTTTTTATGTATAGAAATTTTTGGTTGCTACTATGAATTTCACGGTGCAGCACGGAGTCTGGAACTGTGCCTGGTAGATGGCAATAGGCCCGCCCCCTATTACGTGGGACTGTAAAACGGGAGACTTATTACCCGTCAACATTCTGGGGTATTTAGGCTAGATAGTATTTATATACGAAGCTCTTGGCTATATTTAAACTGGCTAGATCCGGTTCATACCGATATTAATATGTATATTTATTTCACGGACGCTCATTTAGACGACTTTTAAATTAATTACGCAAATTAAATAAAACTAAACACTGGGTGTATTTCGGTCGGCTTCCAGTCTAAACGGTTGCGGCTGAATATCAGTATTTTACACGGAGCGACTGCCATCTGACCTCCGCCAAACAATTACTGGGAGACACTGATACTCTAAGATTAGACTGGTAGAATTTTTTTGAGCTACTGTCACCCGTAACAACAGCCATAGGTCTTCATATGACCGAGACCAACCGCTTGGCGTGCTTTCCGAGGTATGGAAGGGTCTCGATGTTTGAAAAATGGTCACCCAACTAAGGACTGACCGCGTTAAGCGCTGCTCAACTTCGCAGAACGACCGATCAGCGCGGTAGTTATGTAGCTTGAAGCCCCTCTAACTAGCGTTAGAATACATTACCTATATAAAAAAACGATAAGATTCATTCGCACAACTTCGTTCATAAGCTCTAAGCTGTTCACAAACCGGTTCTATCCAGTACCAACCGGTATTATATATACATATGCGGCTATATAGTATATGCCGCTGACCTGGCTTCAACCTCGCGTGCATGTCTGCATCATAATATCCTTTCACCTGACTTTAAGAGTTTGTTTATATGATGCATTATGCAGTTTGGGTATATGAAGTTGAAATTTCTTTGTAAATGATTACTAGAAAACAAAAAAAATCTAATTGGTCCAGTGGTCGTAAGTGCGACTGATGAGCGGAGGTCCTAGGACAAAGTGTTAATGGGTTTTTCTCTATAGAAATTCTCAGTAGCAGCACGGAGTCTGGAACTGTGCCCGGTTGATGGCAATAGGCTCTATTACATGGGACTTAACAACAGCCTTGGCGAAAGGTGCTACACCAGGATAGATGGGCCAGGAGCAACACAGTGGATTCCTGATGATGGGCGCTGTCGCCGAGAAGGCATAGGTAACGCTGGCGTTACAATACAACGCGTTCACAGAAAAGCCAAAGAGAGAACTGCAAGGCTATTGGAGAGAACTTTTCCCAACTGAGGGACAGCATAAATTGACTAAAAAAATGGTTGAATCGTTTTAATTATCTCTTGATTTGGGTACTGAAAGTCTTCGTGACAATGTGTTCAAGTTATTTGATAGTTTTACACAATGGGCGAAATGTTATGACGTAATTGGAAACAAAACAAGAAACTTTTCCACGTTGCAGAACATTTTTTTAACTCGATAATAGTTTAAAAAATGACATGCTTTTCTTCATAAAATTGGTCAATTTTGTCCAATCTTTTTCAGTAATGATAATGACAAATCATTAAAGTGTCTAAGTGAGGGGGCAATTCTCACGGGAATAGAGATTATGTCGAAATTGAGATCTTTAATTTAAGAGCTTAGCTCTTGTCGGTGGAGCAATCGCCACTGCTCTCTATTTTCTGCCTTCGTTTTGACCTCTTGATACGACTCTACTTCTACTTTCTCCTTTACTTGTTGTGCAAAGCTTCGTAAAGGTCTTCCCTTTCTATTTCCTTCAATTTTTTCTTCTAAAATTGTCTTGAAGAAGTGATCGTACCGTATCAACTGGCCAATCATATTTAATCTCCTTTTATCTATAATATGGTTCTGAAATTGAGATATATCGAATAAAATATTTTACTTTAAACGCTGGACACACAACTGATTGGATGCAATCGCGATTTTAGTGACTTTTTCTATTGAAGGATATATCTTTGTAGCGACTACTACTCGCAACATGGCAAAAAATGAAGCGTCATCTATCGGAGTGAAACTACAACAACAAACCCTGAATCGCACTATGAGAGTTTACAACGATTCTAACACATATACGAATGTCCGACATCAATCGTCGGGCTTCGGCCCGCCAGGCCAACCATCTTGCTCGGTCGGAGGATCCTCCCATTTCAATGCAGGAACACTATACCTCGTTCCTCCATATCTCTAATAGACATATAGGTATGTCGAAGCCCACATTGATTGCCTCCCTCATTTGCATGTACACAAAAACTACAATTTTCTTAATTATCATCATTATATTCTAAAATACTAAATTGGAGTCTACACTAATGTCTTTTTTTTACCATTTTGTTAACTTCATCGTCAAGGATAAAGATAACATGACATAGCATCACGCCTGTATTCCCCGAGGGGTTAGGCAGAGGTATACTATTCTACAACCACATTTCGCCGATGCCGTTATAGAATCCCATGTAATAGAAGGCAAGCCTGTTGCCATCCACCGGGCACAGTTCCAGACTCCGTGCTACAGAGAATTTTTATAGAGAAAAACCCAACAACACTACTCGAACCGGGCACTGAACCCAGGACCTCGCGCTCAGCAGTCGCGCTTGCGACAACTAGACCAATGAAGCGGTCTATGATTCTAGTTTTACGGTTCCAAAAGTAGGTTGGTCTTATGGAGAAGAGACCGGCAAGAAACTCCATGGATACTCTTTTCAAGTAACTGTTGTACAATGTTCTTGAGATACCAAATTATCACTACACACAATAATGTCCTCCTGACCGATTTCGGTCACGGCGGCCAATCTCACCGGAGATTAGCCAACTACGCAGGAGATATTGGTTATAGTGCACAAGTGTGTGCGCAAACACAGGTGCTCTTTCTATTCCTTCACTCTCATAGTCCGATGGGACGGCAATCCGACACGACCGGAGAGAGATCAGGCGCAGGACCAACGGCTTTACGTGCTTTCCGAGGCACGGTGTGTATTCACATACACGAAGACCCAGACCCGAAACAAATATCTGTAGATCATACAAATATTTGTTCCGTGCGGGAATCGAACCCGCGACACGTAGCTCAGCAGTCGATCTCTCAACCACTGTGCCAACCGTGTCGTCAATCACCGTCATCACTACACATGTAAAACCAATGTCCCCCCGCCGCATCTGTCTGTCTGAACGCGATAAACCTAAAAACTACTGAACGGATTTTCATACGGTTTCCACCAATGGATGGAGTGATTCATGAGGAAGATTTAGGTGTATAATTCATTAAGGTTTTGTGTAAATTGGCTGAAATATGACGATGATTGTTGAAGATCGTTGAAGAGTTATACATACATATATGCTAATACGACACTATGACAGAACAATTATGTAGGCGTATATGCTCTGCTACCCGTGCGAAGCCGGGGCGGGTTGCTAGTACAAAATAAAAACTCATAACATCACGCCCGTATTCCGTGAAGGGTTGGCCAGAGTACAATAACATTTCGGCAAAATTCTTGAGATATGCTAATCCAGATACTTTAATTATATTGTTCTGGGCTATTTTATCAAAAAATCTCACTTTCCGAAACTATCGCAATTAATTTACAACTTTCAAGTCTTGAATTCATGAACACCAAAGAACACAGCCTAGACACGTGAAATATGTTATAAATATCCCCGAATCTATACATATAAATAAAATTGGAGTGTCTGTTTGTAATATTGAAATAACTGTTTTTTACTACACGCATATGAATATATATACGGTACATACACCAAAATAACATTTTTTACAATTTTTGTCTGTCTGTCTGCCTGTCTGTCTGTTTGTATAGGCTAATCTCTCTGAAATGGCTGGACCGATTTTGACGGGACTTTTATTGGCAGGTAGCTGATGTAATAAGGAGTAACTTAGGCTACTTTTATTTTAGAAAAATACTTTTATTTTAGAAAAAAAATAGGGTTAATTGCATTTGGTCTCACTAAAAAATACACTGTTAAGTTCCGACATCCACGCGAACGAAGTCGCGGGCACAGCTAGTAACAAATAAATTTAAATTATAAATTGATTAATTTCAAATAGAATAACAAAATTACTAGTACTTCGAAAAAAAATTAAGTTTGAAAACCTCAAAAATCTTACGTGGTACGGAATTTTTAATTATGGATTGATATTAAGTACACATTAATTAATATAAAAATACATAAAATGCATAAA
Source organism: Shargacucullia verbasci (assembly GCA_947562105.1). Taxonomy (NCBI): domain Eukaryota; kingdom Metazoa; phylum Arthropoda; class Insecta; order Lepidoptera; family Noctuidae; genus Shargacucullia; species Shargacucullia verbasci. The sequence continues at coordinate 4,277,934 of OX387308.1, forward strand.
GACAAAAAGACACTGCCTACCCTACATAACTCAGACAAATATTTATTATAAGATATTTGAGGTGGCAAATCACATACATCATTATTTAATCGACAAGATGACGAACCAATACCAACATGCAGTAGGTATTTTTGGTAAGAAAGCTTTTAAAAATTTCTGCCTATCCTGTCTAAAAACTCTGTGCTCGCCGCTGGAGGCCACTCAGTTGCATATTGGCTGTAGACTAGTGTATTCTCACTGCATTCATGATTCATTGCTATTAATATAAACGGTGTTATTTGAAAACAAATTACGTTGGTTTGTTGCATAATGTGAGGTCGATGGCCTCTGCCATAGAACATTGATCGTTGCAAAATAACATAACATAGCATCATGCCTGTATTCCCCGTAGGGCTAGGCAGAGGTGTACTATTGTACACCCACATTTCGCCGATGCTGTTATTGAGTCCCATGTAATAGGGGGCGAGCCTATTGCCATCTACCGGGCACAGTTCCAGTCTCCATACTGCTACTGAGAATTTCCATACAGAAAAACCCAATAACTCTTTGCTCGACCCGGGAATCGAACCCAGGACCTCACGCCTAGCAGTCACGCTTACGACCACTGGACCAATGAGGCATTTATATTTTTTAAGCAGTGACAACCTAGTGGTTGAACGCTTGCCTTCAATGCAAAGGGTTTTGAGTTCAAACCCGGCCCGGACTTCTCGGGATCATGTGCGGATCAGAATTTGATTATCACTTGCGTTAATGGTGAAGGAAAACATCGTGACGAAACCTGCACACCTGAGAGGGCCCCTTAAAGTTCTCGATGGTGTTTGTAGTCCGCCAACCCGCACCGGTCCAGCGTGGTAGACTAAAGGCCTACTTCTTCTCATTCCAAGAAGAGGCCCTTTCCCAGCTTCGGGACAACAATGAGCAGAACTTTTTTTTATAATTTTTTTCTTTCTCCAGGTGGACTCGGTATGCCGTTGAAATCCAGGAATGGTTCAACAACAAACGTCAAGCGGCTCCCCTGCGTCAATTCAGCGCCACACTTGAACAACAATATACACATCTTGAAGGATGATGTGGCGTTTTTCAATGGCACTAAAATGTGCCCAGTGGAAGGCAAACAGAGTACATTGTGAGTATTCGAGTATAAGATAAACTATTTTGTACTTCATCATTATGGCCTCTGACGACTTACCCTGTGTGGCCTCTAAGACTGGCCTCTGATGAAAATCCCTCTGGTCTTGAATTGAAAGATTCTTCAAGACAAAAGATCACGATTTATCATATAAGTATGGCCTCTAATGATTCTCACAGTGTGGCCTCTGATACTGGTCTCTGATGATAATCCATCTAGCCCAAACTGCCTTGAATTGAAAGATCCTTCAAAACAAAATATCATTTTATCAAAATCTCAATTTAGATTACATGTAATTTTGTTTTTATTTTTTTATTTTAGCCTATAAATGTACTCCATGTAATATTGTAAAAATTGAAATATGTAAGTGTACACACCTGTAAGTGACAAATTCACTCTAGATTTTAAGTATAATTGTTACAGTACCCCAAAAATTGTATAAGTGAATAAGTCGTTGGAGTGCCATAATTAAATAAATAAATTACTAACAATTTCCATGCAGAAAAACCCGGAAACTTTTTACCCGACCAAAGGATCTAACCTAGGACCTCGCTCAACAATCGTGCTTGCGACCTTGCGTGAAAAACAGACTCAAAAACGAACTAAGCAACCATTTTTCATTTACAGACTCGAAGATGAACCAGCTCCCAAGAAGAAGACCAAGGTAATTAAAATTTTTAATTACTCTTCATAACAGTTGTTTCAAGAACCATTGTAAAGATGTTAATGTGCAGCAGTGTACTTTTGTTTTACGAGGGCATTGTATTAGGATCAAATAGCATTTAACGTCAGGGCAGAGCTTTAATAGCGTCATTAAATGAAAATTTCATTATCAGCGAGAATTGTAGGGCATTATATAAGGTTGAGAATGAAAAACTATAAGCTTGTAGCGATAGCACGCAACATGGCAAAAAGTACAACGCCATCTATCGGTGTGAAGTGACAACAGAGTATCCTAAATCGCACTATGAGAGTTTACAACGATTCTAACACATACATAGTGCAAAGTGTTATGGGTTTTTCTGTATAGAAATCCTCAATAGCAGCACGGAGTCTGGAACTGTGCCCGGTAGATGGCAATAGGCTCGCCCCCTATTACGTGGGACTGAATAACAGCATCGGCGAAATGTCGGTGCACAATAGTACACCTCTGCCTAACCCTTCGGGGAATACGGGCGTGATGCTATGCTATGCTATGCTTTATGTTAAAATCTAAAGAAGTTTTATATTTTTCCCACTAGATGGCGCAAGCCGGGCACGTCGTTAAGATGACCCTCCTCGTCGCCTGTTGGATGTTCTTCACCATCGTGTTCTTGATGTACAACGAGAAGGAACAAGTCAGTAGACACTCTTCAGTGACTCCAGGAGAAATCAAGAGTAAGTACTTCGGCCTAAGGAATTTAAAAAAAAAACCGCACGGTTTTTTCTGTAGTCAGTACCTACCCAGCTAGCATTATTCGTAATTAGTTCATACTGTCTCATTGGTCTGCGTGAGGTTCTCGGTTCGATTCGCAGTTCGAGCAAAGTGTTATTGGATTTTGCTGTATGAAAATCCTCAGTAACAGCACGGAGTCTGGAACTGTGCCCGGTAGATGGCTTTAAGCTCGCCCTCTATTACATGGGACTCAATAACAGCATCGGTAAAATGTAGGTGTAGAATTGTACACCTCTGTCTAACCCTATAGGGAATACAGGCGTGATGCTATGTAGTACATACTGTAGATACAGTTAGAACTCTGCGGGAATCGAAACCGTAACTAGATTTTGAAGGTTTCAAGATTGTTAAGTTTTTGGTTAGTTTACTTGAGTCTTGAAAACACATGTGTTTATATGAAATATCCGGTGTATTTTTTATCGTAAATCATGGTAGTTCCCAAAATCAGAAGCCTACATAAACCTTTTGTTAAAATAATGAAAAAAGCAGTGATAGCCTAGTGCAGTGATGGGCAAAGTACGGCCCGCGGGCCAGCTCCGGCCCGCGAAAGTATTTAATCCGGCACGCCGACGCTCCTTCGACATGAATAGTATATGGCCCGCGATAATTATATTTTGACGGTCCAGAAGTATTAAGTAGATTCTATTTAGTATAATAATAGACGCATAGATAAAGGAGCCCGCTAGACTAGCCGCGTAGTTCATGATTGTGTTGCGGGTCGCGGGGCAGGGCCTTCGAATAAAAGTTAAATTGTAATTTTTAACATTTGTGCAAGTGTGTAATGCTCTAATGTTTTATATGATTAAAAGTTTCAACAAAATGCATTTTTCCTATAATTCTGTTTCTCCTCTGATATTTCTTAAACTTTCTGGCCCACCATTAAGAAAGTTTGCCCACCACTGGCCTAGTTGTTGAACGCTTGCCTTCCATACAAGAAGGTCTGAGTGCAAACCCGGCCAGCATCCAGTGGCGTGCGGTGCATAAAGACAAAGAGACACTGCCTACCCTACATAACTCAGATAAATATTTATTATAAGATAATTGAGGTGGCAAATCACACACATCATTATTTAATCGACAAGACGACGAACCAATACCAACATGCAGAAGTTATTCTTGGTAAATAAGCTTTTAAAAATGCCTACCCTGCCTACCCTGTCTAAAAACTCTGTGCACGCCGCTGCCAGCGCCTCTGACTTTTCGGAATCATATGAGGATCAGGATTTGACTATCACTTGCGTTAACGGTAAAGGAAAACATCGTGAGGAAACCTGCACACCTGAGAGGGCTCCGTAAAGTTCTCGATGGTGTGTGTATTTCGCTTACCGCACCGGGCCAGCGTTGTGGACTAAGGCCTAACCTTTCTCGTTTTGAGAAGAGGCTCTTGCCCAGTAGTGGGACAGTAATGGGCTAAACTTATGTTATTACTGCTATTTAATATAATAGGCTAGATGACTGCATCAAAAATAAATTCTGAAACCTTGTTTGGTAAATAGTTTTCCTTCTAAAGACTCAATAAAACTTAATCTCTTGCTTATCTTTGGCGTTTTCAATTTTTAATTTATCAGAATCACACTATAAGTATGGAAATGGCAATGCAAAACTATGACGTCACGCTTTTGTATTCCAAACATTTTTGGAACAAAATGTAGTTTTTGACAGTTCATAAAAAGTAACTCAGATGACTAGTAGTCATCTATCGTATTAAGGCTTGTGAGCTGACTGCATTATTTAGGTTACTTGTCCTTCAGGGCCCGTTTCAACTGCAACCAACCACATAAATTGTCTGTTTGCAGAATAACATAGCATTTTTTCACGAAGTAGGTGAGATTTACAGATTTTTGTGTATTTTTCTCTGCAGGTTACACAGTGTACTCGGATAACGACCAATTATCAGTACTCGTCAAATTAACTGGTCCTTTCGTGTCCGAACAAAATGAGAAGAAAATTAACTCCAGTAAGAAGTTAACTATGCCCAGAATGGATGTGTGGTTGGACCAGTGGGCTTTGAACAAAGATGTGGAAAAAGTCGTTGGAGCTTCTGATCAGCCTGTGCGGGTATGTTACATGATAAACAGTTGAACTGACTGCCTCATTGGGCAGGTCCTGGGTTCGATTCCTGGGTCGAGTAAAATGTTATTAGGTTGTTCATTTTGGGGATCGTAAGTAACAGGTTTTAGTGCTGAGCGTGAGGTATTGGGTTCGATCCCCGGGTCAGGCCAAGTGTTATTGGGTTTTCTGTATGGAAATTCTCAGTAGCAACACAGAGCCTGAAACTGTGGCCGGTAGATGGCAATAAGCTCGCCCCATATTACATGGGACTTACTTAACGACATTGGTGAAATGTGAGTGTGCAATTAGTACACCTCTGCCAAACCCTTCGAGGAATACACGCGTGATAATATGATTTTTTAATAGTCCTTTTCCTTTTCCACAGTCATCTGACCGCTGGACAATATACCTCGACCCAGAAGACGAAATCGACTTCACAGAAGGGGAAACCCGGACCAAAGTCCTCAGATTTAGTCCAAATTCGTCCAGAAGAAATTTACCGAGCCGGGGCTCGAACACAAGCACTTACGCAATTCGGATGTCCACAACTTCTAAAACAACAACACCGTTCGCGTTGAGTTATACCCTGGACCCACTGGAAATGTCTACTGGGGTTATCTACGCATGCGTACTGTTGTGTGCCCTTTATGTTCTTATTATATTTGAGGTAAGTCTAGATATATCTTGTTTTTATACTAATGACCGCCTCATTGATCTAATGCACCGGTTCTCAAACTTTTTTAGCGACGGAACCTTTATGAGACTAAATTATTAAGCCTAAATTACTCCTTATAGCATCAGCTATCTGCCAGTGAAAGTCCCGTCAAAATCGGTCCAGCTGTTTTGCGGCCTTCGTTCAGCAGTGGACGTCTTCTGGCTGATGATGATAATGTACAAAACACCTCTGCCTAACCTACGCGCTAATATAAGCGTGATGTTAGTACTTAATTAAGTCTTCACCATCTATTGACTACGCTTCTCTTCTTCTCCAGATTATAAACAGAACGATGGCAGCAGTCCTGGTATCCACTTCATCCTTGGCAGTGTTGGCGTTAGCTGGCGAGAGACCCTCGCTGCCAGAGCTGATCTCCTGGCTGGACGTGGAGACACTGCTGCTGCTGTTCAGCATGATGCTTCTTGTCTCTATCATGGCGGAGACTGGACTATTTGACTTCCTTGCTGTTTTTACGTTTGAAGTAAGTTTACCCTAGTATTAGACATTACAGGGTAAATTACAGAAGGGTTAATTACAGAAGGGTTAATTACAGAAGGGTAAATTACAGAAGGGTTAATTACAGATGGGTTAATAACAGATGGGTAAATTACAGATGGGTAAATTACAGAAGGGTAAATTACAGAAGGGTAAATTACATAAGGGTAAATTACAGAAGGGTTAGGCAGAGGGGTATTTTTTGTACACCCATATTTGGTTGATGCCATTTTAAGTCCCATGTAATAGGGGGCGAGCCTATTGCCGTCTACCGGGCACTTACCGTTGCTGAGTGAATTCGAATGTATTTTTTTAAACCCCGCCCCACTCTTGGAATAATTCCTGTATCGTGGGTGCGTTTTCAAACACATATATTCACATACACAAAAACCCAGACCCGACATAACTATCTGTAGATCATACAAATATTTTGTTCCGTGTGGGAATCGAACCCGTGACACGTAGCGCAGCAGTCGATCTCATCCACGGCACCAACCGTGCCATCGGATTAAATATGTAATAAAAGTACAGTTTACTGCTCGAAGTGGAAATACGCATAGCTCCTGTGAGGTCTTTGATTCGATTCCAGTGTCGAGCAAAATCTTATTGGGTTCCTATGTACAAATATTGACCCGGGTACGTCTTAAAACTGCGGCCAGACACCGGAGGACGGGCAGCAGCGTCCTCTCACTAATCGGTGAGCCACTGCGATCCCCAAGCCGCCTGGCAAGCGTGGGGATTATGGCAAGCCCCCCCTTGGGGGGGACCTTTGTTCAGCAGTGGACGTCTTCTGGCTGATGATGATGATGATGTACAAATATTTAAATAATAAACAGTTCCGTATGTAGTTAAAACATTCCTTGCCTAGTTTTAAGATAACTAGTTAAACAAATTAACTAAGAGCAATTAGATTACACGCGTTTGTATCTCTATTCATAATGCACGTGCTTATGAGCACGACACGAGATAGAAGTTACTGAGTTCGTTTCGGCGTTTCTTCTCAGGGATAGTCATAGGAAATGCCGACGCCATCTAGTTTAAAAAAGACGTGTAAAAATGATTAAAAAATCCTAATTGCAAAATAAAATAATTTCATTTCAATTTCTTTTCAATTTCATTTCATTTAAATTACATCCATTTATTAATTGTTTTAATAAATTAACATACATAACATAACATAGCATCACGCCTGTATTCCCCGAAGGGGACAGATGTGTACTATTGTAGATCCAAATTTCGCCGATCCCGTTATTGAGTCGCATGTAATAGGAGGCGACCCTATTGCCATCTACCGGGCACAGTTGCAGACTACGTGCTGCTACTGAGAATTTTCATACAGAAATAGCCAATAACATTTTGCCCGACCCGGGAATCAAACCCAGGACCTCACGCTCAGCATTCGCGCTTGCGACCATTAGACATCAGTTTGTATATAAAACTAGATTCCGCCCGCGGCTTCGCCTGCACTGATTACGAACCCGTGCATTTTTTTGAGTCACACGAAGCGCCATCTAGCGTCCTAAAGCAATTGTGACTGTCGAAAGTTATTGTTCTTTCTCTCGGGAACAGTATTTTTTTCTGGATGAAAGGTACCCTATGTCCTTTTCTGTATCCCTGACAACGTATATGCAAAATTTCATGATGATCGGTTCAGTGGTTTAGGCGTGAAAAGGTAACAAACAAACAAACTTACTTTCGCGTTTATAATATTAAGTTAGGATTAGGATTTTTTTACACTGAAATCTAGACAGCAGACTAAACGGCTATTAGGTAAACATTTAAACAACATCTATCTTTTATCTATGTGACACGTGTGGCGAATTAGAATATTATGGTCATAAACACTGAGATAAGATACGGAGTGACGCGTACAATCCATAAACATACAGTCATAACATGACGCTATTCTCCAAGATCGGGGTGCGCAGGAGTTCTTTTTTTTTTAACGTTGCCACCATTAGTAATAATTCCTGTATCGTAGGTGCGTTTTTTTTTTTACAAAAAATAATCACCTGTTCTCACATGTTATGCATATGGAGGAACGAGGTATGGTATTCCTCCATTGAAAAGGGAGGATCCTCCGACCAGGCAAGCTGGTTAGCCTGGCGGGACGAAGCCCAACAGTTGATGTCGGATATTCGTATATGTGTTAGAAATGTTGTAAACTTTCATAGTGCGATTCAGGGTTTGTTGTTGTAGCTTCACTCTGATAGATGGCGCTTTAGTTTTTGCCATGTTGCGAGTAGTTGTCACTACAATGCAGGTCATACAAATATTTGTTACGTGCGGGAATCGAAACCGTAATATTGTCTTGATTATTTTATACTAGCTTCCGCCCGCGGCTTCGCCCGCGTGGTTTACGAACCCGTACATTTTCCCGGGATAAAAAGTCTATGTGTTATTCCAGACTATGATCTATCTCTGTATCAAATTTCATCCAGATCCGTTCAGCCGTTCTGGCGTGAAAGAGTAACATAGATCCATCCATCCATCCATCCTCACAAACTTTCACATTTATAATATTAGTAGGATAGGATTAGTAGGATATTAGTAGGAATGTAACTGATTCCTCGGTGCATAGGTCGCAAGCGCGAATGCTGAGCGTGACGTTCGATTTCCGGGTCGGGCAAAGTGTTATTGGTTTTTTCTGTATGGAAATTCTCAGTAGCAGCACGGAGTCTTGACTGTGCCTGGTAAATGGCAATAGGCTCACCCCCTATTACATACGGCAATGACGAAGTGTGGGTGTACAATCACCCCTGCCTAACCCTTTGGGGAATACAGGCGTGATACTATTATTAATTTTATTTTTTATTTCAGGTGACTAAAGGCAAGATTTGGCCACTAATAACACTCCTAAGTGCTATCACAGCTATTATTTCTACATTTTTGGACAATGTCACCACAGTGCTGCTGATGACACCAGTTACTATAAGGTACATGGTACATGTTTGTGGTTGTGTGAGTGAACTGTAGTGTTTATTGTAAGTGTATTAGTGATTTTTGTCATATTATATCGAAGATGTTCAATTAAAGAAGTCAGCCCATAGTTTTATATGATGAGCCGGCGCAGCATGTGGTCTCTTCTCAAGTATCTTCATTAAACGGAATTAAAATGTTAAAGATTATGTTTAAGGGGCTCGTAGCTACATAGCTACCGAGCAGATCAGTCGATCTGCGAGGTAAAGCAGCGCTTGCTGCGGTCAATCATTGAATGGGTGACAGTTTGTTACACATTGAGACCCTTCCGTGCCTCGGAAAGCACGTTAAGCAGTTGGTCCCGGATGTCATACGAATAACTATGACAGTCATCGTAACAGAGAGGAACAAATTCTTCAAATTTTTAAAATAAGCAAACTAAATATTGATCTGTTTCAAAGCATTCTAGCCGTTCCCAACTCGGCAGCAGCCAAACAAGTTTATGAGATGATGTGTAAACAATTAAGTAATTTTTAAGTTTAGCTTTTATATGTGGTTTCCTTTGTATTTTGTGACAATAAGACTGGCATATCTACACGATAAAAGTCCTGTAAATAAATAAAGAGAAAAAAAACTGTGACAGTCATTTCGGGTGTCAGCAGCATGTGTGGCGGACGTCTTAATTATAGCAGCCTCTGTAAAATACTGATATTCATCCACAACCGGTTAGACTGGGAGCCGACCCCAATGTAGTTGGGAAAAGGCAGGCAGATAATGATAATTTTTAGGTAATCCCATTAGTTACCATTTTCTTTTTTCGTTACCAGGTTATGTGAAGTGATGGACCTGGACCCTATACCAGTCCTGATGTCGATGGTGCTGTACAGTAATATAGGAGGCACCGTCACTCCTGTCGGTGACCCTCCGAATGTCATCATAGCTTCCAACAAGGCTGTTGTCCAATCTGTAAGTACCTATTTAACAACAGCATCAAGATTCAGGCCTGTATTGCGCGTTATGGGGGGGGGGGGACGAGGTATGGTGTTCCTCCATTGAATAGTTTAGCCTGGCGGGCAGATACCAGACAGTTGATGTTGGACATTCGTATATATGTTAGAATCGTTGCAAACTCTCATAGTGCGCTTCAGGGTTTGCTGTTGTAGCTTCACTCCGATAGATGGCGCTTTACTTTTTGCCATGTTGCGAGTAGTAGTCGCTACACCGTTATGTTAGGCAAAAGTATATTTTAAATCCATAATTCGATGCCGTTTAATAGGTGGAACCTATTGCCATCTACGAACCACAATTCTTAACGCCGGACTGCTGCTGAGAGTTTTCTAGCAGACAATTGCAATAAAACCTTATTCGACACAGCAATGGAACCCGATATCACATCCTCAGTCACGCTTACGACCACTGGAGTCAGTGGTACTGTGCCACTCAAATCAGCTAAATACTCATTGAATAGCTTGAGTACAAGAAAATAAAGGGATAAAGAATAATAGATAGCCTATTTCACTACTTGCTGATAAAGTGTTTGATAGTAATCAGTCAGATGTAATATCTGATAAACATAAAAATTGAAAGCTACAGACAACTACAAGAGGATCTAAATATGAATAAATCAGAGCATTTATCTGCTAGATTTACATATCGGACACCTCTGTAACAGAAAATCGAATGCACTCTATGAGATTACTTGTGGATAAGCTATCAGCTAGTTCATCAGGAAGTCGTATCAAAATATGTGTACATCTCTTTTTCGTAACAATCAAATTGACCATTTCTATAAATCTCAATTATACACAAATTTTTTCAACGTTGTCCCAGGGCTGGTATACTAAAAATCAAAACTCAACTTTAACCTTCTGCCCTCAGGGTATAAACTTCACAAACTTCACTCTTCACATGAGCTTTGGTATCATGCTGGTTGCCGTCCAGACTTACTTCCAGTTGAGGTTCATCTTCAGGGACGTTAACAAGCTGAGGCTCAATGTGCCAAGAGAAATTCAAGGTAAGTGATGATTTGGTTACTTTGAAACTACCATTGAGGTGCAAGTAGAGAGCTCCCACGAGTGATAAAACATTGAGCTCGTCTGCCGCACCCTGGGCAGTCAACCTTGATAGCACCATTACTGACCGGTAATCTTTCCACTACAGCATGAGCGATTGCCATGTGGTAGATCGTGTTGGCTCGACAGAAGAAGAATTGTAAGCTCATCATCTATCTAGCCTTTTCTAAATTATATTGGGGTGGTGTCTAGTTTAACCAAATGCGGCTGAATATCAATATTTTACACGGACTGCCATCTGACCTCCACCACCCAATTACTAAGAGACTCTGATACTCTAAGATTAGACTGGTTTTCAGATTTTGGCTGCTGACAGCCGTGACTACTGTCCCCTCCGAGAAATGACACTAGCATGCGCCGCTTTACCTCCCAGATCCACTGATCTGTGCGGTTGTTATGTAGCTATGACCCCTTCTTTTAAAAAGAACTCCGAAGATAATTATGATGAGTTAGATTGCCAAGGTTTTGCTGCTAGCGTCAATCTTTAATATTATATTTTGTTGTCACCAGACCTCCGCCACCAGATTTCCATCTGGCGTCGCGCAGCAGATTCCCTCCCACACTTGAGCAGAGATGAACTGGTAGTCAGAGAGAGGTTGGAAAGGAAAGTCCGTAAGCTGACTATCAGACTGGACGCGTTAGTCAAGGAGACGAAGATCAGGGCTTGTCCGAAAGACTGCTTTGAGACCATGTTGGCTGATATGAAGACTAAAGTAAGTAAAACCAATTCATATATAAATAACTGCTTCATTGGTCTCGTGGTCGCGAGTGCCACTGATGAGTGTGAGGGCTTGGGTTCGATTCCCGGTTCGGGAAAAACGTTATTGAGTTTTTCTGTATGGAAATTCTCATTAGCAGCACGGAGTCTGGAACTGTGCCCGCTAGATGGCAATAGGCTGACCCTTTATTACATGGGATTCAAAAACGGCATCAGCGAAAAGGTGTGCCTAACCCTTCGAATACAGGCGTGATGCTATGTTATGTGTGTTATATAAATAACTAGCTGTTTCCACAACACTCTACTTAGAAAGATTTTTTACCCTTTTTTGAATCTTCATTACATACCCTTACGGTTGATTTTTGCAAAATTCGTCTATAACGGTTAAGGTTCTTGTCCTTACTGCTCCATCTCAAAAATCCACCCTGTATATAAATTGTTGTGTTTTCGTTTGACAGTACATGATAAGAGACAAGGGTTTGCTGGTGAAATGTACAGTTGCCATCACGTTCGTGGTCGTCGTATTTTTCCTTCACTCCATACCAGAGTTCAGTAAGTGTTTAACTATAATTAATTTTATTAGCCAGTGTTGGTATTGATATTTGTATGATCTTCTTCTGAAATATGTATATGTCATATATTTTAGGACATTTCTAAAGCATTCGATAACTTTAGTCACCCATCTTCCTTAAATAAATGGAATGGAAATTGAATATATGTGTTTGAATTTATCAAAAAGAAATTAGCAAGATTATTTTTTTTAAATCCTCCTTTATCCATATGTATATATTATATATAATTATTAACGTATTGACTCAATGATACAAGACTTCCTCAGGGTAGCACAATAAGGCCATAGTTTATTGAGAATAGACTAAGCTAGGTTTCTATTATACGCTTGCCTTAATTTTTTTAATACCTTCAGCAGTAATTACATTTTATCGCTATCTTTTCTCCATAGATCGCGTGTCCTTGGGCTGGACGGCGTTGCTGGGCGCGCTGCTACTGCTGACGCTAGCAGACCGCGAGGACCTGGAGCCAGTGCTGCACAGGATCGAGTGGTCCACACTGCTGTTCTTTGCTTCACTCTTCGTCCTTATGGAGGTAATCATCAACCTAGGATAGGTTACTTATAGGTTACGTTAAGATAATAGTCGCTTTGCAAAAAAAATTGCTAGCGAAAAGTTCCGTAATGGCGACCGCGTACCGTAAAGCGCAGCGAAGGTAGGGCCCCCTCAAGGTGGACCGATCATCTGGTGAAGGCCGCGGGAACCTGTTGGTTGCTGGGGATGCCTATGTTTTTGAATATTGATGATGATGACCCAACGATAAATATATTTTCTTCCTAGAATGAAGGTTTCATTATTATCCTGTTTAGTTTCTGCTCACGCGTTTCGGTAACTCTTAAATAGTACTTAAATGTAAATTACCGTGATGCTGACACATTAGTATAGATTTTGAACCTAATGTTTTTATTAACCTGAATTCTCTAAATTGACTATTAATTTAAAAGAGATGAGAACATGAGACGTTTGACAGTTAACATTTGGCTGTAGCTACTTTTGACAGTGATTTTACTAATATTTGCTTTTTTTCAGGCCTTATCCAAACTTGGTTTGATAGAGTTCATCGGGGGTATCACAGAGGGCGTTATTCTCAAAGTGGATGAAAGTGCAAGACTGGCCGTCGCTATCCTTCTTATGTTATGGGTATGTTATTTTATATCAGAATTATTTATATACTGCAGTCATAGCTTTCGTAATGTTCGCATTATCATCATCTGCCTGCCTTTTCCGAACTACATTGGAGTCGGCTCCCAATCTTACTGGTTGCTGCTGAATATCAGTACCTATTTTGCAACGCGACTCTCATCTAACCTCCGCCACCCAATTACTGGGTACTAACCAGTCTAACCTTACGACACTGATACTCGTAAGGTTAGACTGGTTGTCAGACTTTTTGAGCTACTGATACCCGTATAGATAATGATGTTGTAAGATATGCTTATTAAGGTGATTTCCGAGTCACAAAGAGGTTTTGATGTGGGAAAAACTGTCACCCATCCAAGGACTGACCGTAGCAAGAGCCGCTTAACCTCGCAGACCGGCTGATCTCTACAGTTGCAATACAGCTAATAGCCTCTTACAAATTTAAAAAAAGACAGAAAATATTTAGAAGTATCATTAGTAGCGACATATGGTGATGACGATCAAATTCACATCGGTAACAATCGTTTGTGAAAGAGAGACAGTAATAGTGATTATAATTAGTTAAATGCGATACACAATAGAATCAGTTCTGTTATCTTTTTTATCTTTTCTGTCTCAACAGGTATCAGGCATAACATCAGCATTCGTAGACAACATCCCCCTGACAACTATGATGGTACGTGTGGTGACGTCATTGGGCAATAATCCTACACTCAACTTGCCAATGACGCCACTCATTTGGGCGCTATCCTTTGGAGCCTGTTTGGGAGGTAAGATTGAGACAACATTAATATAATTTTTATTTTTAAACTGTACTGCACATTAGGAATAATTCCTGTATTGTGAGGTCATTTACGTGCACAAACTATATCTTTACCTTTCGTAGTTTTGAGAAATAGCGTTCATATCCTACTAATATTATAAATATGAAAGTTTGTGAGGATGGATGGATGGATCGTTGTTACTCTTTCACGCCAGAATGGCTGGCCGGATCTGGATGAAATTTAGCACAGAGATAGATTATAGTTTGGAATAGCACATAGGCTACTTTTTATCCCGAAAGAATGTACGGGTTCGTAAACCACGCGGGCGAAGCCGCGAGCGGAAGCTAGTAGTACATATGTATTTTTATTTTTATGAGGATAGAATGAAAAACACATAAGAAGCGGTCAAGGTCGGTTTTTTTTTTTCAGAAATGTTGTAATTAAGTAATAAATAGAAAAAAAAATGGGATGATTATTTAGAAAGTCGGAAGATACGTTAATAATTAAAATTATCAATCACTCTTTACAGGTAACGGCACACTAATCGGTGCAAGCGCAAACGTAGTATGCGCAGGTGTGGCTGAACAACACGGATACAAATTTACGTTTCTACAATTCTTCAAGATTGGATTTCCAATCATGATTGGACATTTGATAGTAGCGACTGGTTATCTACTGGTATGCCATTGTGTGTTCACATGGCATTAGAAGATGGTGAAACAAACCAAGAAGATGAAAGGAATTTAGAAATTAATCAAGAAGAGTGGGACAAGAAGAGGTATATAATTGGTATTAATAAAAGTGATTGCAATAAGAAAGACAATAGGAAATATTATACTGAGTGTATTAATAGTGAGAATTTTGTAGAACATAAAGCTAAAAATGATGTTGATCTATGAAAGACAAGAATTAATTTTATTAAGTTGTAGGTGCTCTTGGTTATATTGCAAAAGCAAGTATTAAAGTTTCGCTTGTTTTGATAGAAATATGTGTATCAGAAGTCCAAGAAGAAGATACAATTGAGATAAAATCTGTTGGTGGAACTCTCGATTAGATGAATGAAACCAGGGAGTCTAAAGATGAATCACAATGATTCACATTACAATTACCATATAAGTACTTAATACAAATATCTAAGTACTTAATTGACGAGTCTTAATATCGAGTGCGTAAGGTTCATTATTCAGAAATCGTCTGTTTGATAATTACTTTAGAGATTTCTAAATGAATTGGTGAATGTGGTCAGTTGAATGTTTTATTGCAAAGTGAGAGTAAAAATATTCTTCTTAATTTTACTTCATTGTTTGTCTATGCTTAGCATGTGTTTTTTTATTTAGTCAGATCTTAGTTTACTGCTACAAAATAAATAGGTACAGAAGGTCTCCTCCATAAAACAAGCGATAGCGGCCGCACGCGCACATGACGCTTACGTACGGCGATATCGCACTATGCCAAATGCCGGTCGCTTCGAGTGCGCGCGCTTTGGCGAACGTACGTGTCTGCGTGCGTGCGTTTTCGCTCGTCAGGGGAGCCTTCTGTATAGTATTGATTTATGCTGTGTTCCTACTTTATGTGTCTATGTAAGATGTAAAGTTGTCCGTCCAATTGTTTAATTTAGGCCCATAAGTCAGTCAAGACTCAAGGTATCCCAAATTTCGATTTCGTTTGTCGTCTTCAGCAGTGATTGTTTAACGGTTGAACGCTTACGTTTAACGGTTGAATTCTAACCCAACCCGCACTGACTTTTCAAAGTCATATGCGGATCAGAATTTGATTATCACTTGCGTTAACGGTGAAGGAAAATATCGTGAGGAAACCTGCACACCTGAGAGGGCTCCATAAAGTTCTCGATGGTGTGTGTAGTCCGCCAACCCGCACCAGGCTAGTGTGATGGATTAAGGCCTAAACCTTCTCAGTCTGAGAAGAGACTTGTCGTATTGTGTGACGGTGTATCTTGTCTTAAAAATAAGTCCTTGTAGATTCTTCCTTGGCCTTAAATCAAGGTAAAATAATACTGTAATGAATAATGTACTTCCATCAATTTATTTATTTGTCTATACACAATAATATAACTATATTTTAGTTTTGAAGGTAGAGTTTCTTTTTCTGAAAGATTTAAGCTCATAATCACGCCCGTATGCCCTGAAAGGTTAAGCAGGGGTGTATTGTGATTGTACACCTACATTTCACCGATATCGTTATACATTATAAAGACCCAAAATGGGGGCGAGCCTATTGCCATCTACCGGGCACAATTCTAAAATCCGGGCTGCCAATTTTCTAACAGATAAAGCCAATAACACGTTGCGTGGCACTGGAATCAAACTCAGGACCTCAAAATAATGATGGGTCCGCTTCAAACCTGACTTTTGAAGTACTTCAGATTCAACATGTCTTATTTTCTGACCAAATGTTTTCTGTCTGGCTAAATGGCTAAGTTTCTGGCTAATTCAGTCTCGTTTGTGCCTAAACGGCCTTTGTACAAATATGTAGTGTGATATTACAGTATTGTTCTAGAACAAATTATAGTGTAAGTTAATTTATGTAATTATTTTATTGTTTAAAGCAGTGGTTCCCAATGGGTCGCCACCCACTTGTAGATCGCGAGCGAATATTGGGTGGGCCTTGAAAAATAATAAAAAATAAGAAACAAACGCATCCTTTTCATTAAACAATAGCACTCCTTGTATTTAAATATTAACACTTTAGATGGGAACAGAATGTTGTTTTCTTGTTTGAACAGTTTTTCATTCATATAGTTTATGCCCCTTTTTCGTTCATGAAAACCAAGAGGTGAGTCCCGAATTTGGAACTTTTTGCTAGGTGAGTCGCGGTCCAGTCAACTTTGAGAACCACTGGTTGAAAGTGTTTTACTAAGTTTGTAATTTCCCGACTGTAAAAGAATGTATAATGTCTTAAGTATTTAATTTCATGGAAAAGATGGAGATTTTTTAAGTGCCTGTTCAATCGCGTTTGAATCGAGATATTTTTTTTTTTTGATAAATTGTGTACTAAAATATGTGTAGATATAAAATTACAGTACAAGTTATTTTTGTAAAAAACATGTTTTGAAATTAGAAAAAAAAACTAAATATAATAATCAATTTCGGTTACATGATACATAAATACTTTAAGCGATTAAAATACATATATATATATTTCGCCTTAATTTTATAATTAATGCATTATGGAGATAACAATTAAAAAAAAAAAAGAACTTCTTACTGAAACTGATGATTTTTTTCTGAGATTAAACTTAGCTGAATCTATTTTGCGCCCTCGAAAATTTTCTTAAGCATTACGGGGTCTGGAATCGATCCCAGGCTGCAGGCAGGCAGGCAGGCCACTGGTCACTAGCAGTTGAAGTTTTATTTTAATAACATAATAAATAAAATAGCATCACGCCTGTATTTCTGAAGGGTTGGGCAGAGGTGTATTATTTTGCACAGACAGGTGTATTATTTTGACATTAAGTCAAAGTCAAGGTTTTTTATTTCAAATAGGCCTTTTCAGGCAGTTTTAAAATGTCGAGACTCTAGGTGCAAGTCCCATATAATAAGGGTGAGCCTATTGCCATCAACCGGGCACAGTTCTAAACTCCGTACAACTACTGAGAATTTTTATAGAGAAAACCCCAATAATACTTTGCCCGACTCCATTTTGTATAATATATCAAAATATATTTACTTGATAAAGTCTTGTAAATAAATTTAATAAATTTTGTGATATTTAACAAATAGAAAAGCATTATTTGATTCAAATTATTGTAAGTGTTTATTTGTATACTTAGACGTCATATAATATTGTTTAATATTTTTTAAAAATGAAATAAAAACGACGTAATAATTATAAGTTTAAATAAAAGTTATGAGTGATATTTTTTTTTGTTTTATTTTAGACTAGTTGTTGCCCGCGACTTCGTCTGCGTGCTACTATTTTTTTATTAAATACATTTCTTTATCGAAAACCGTCTCATAAGAACCTAAAAAATTTGTAAGTTTTGTATTAAAAACTTTATTTCTATCATAGTAAGGTTCATAATAATCATAATGCAAAAACTGTCTCGAAAGTACAGATAGGTAATCCTTGTATTTTAATAAGAGGGTAGTCTAAAAATTTACGCATACAACGCGCATGCGCATTTGAGTGAACTTATAAAATATTAAACGTTATTAATTGACATTTATTTATTACTGTTCTAAAAGGTTAAATTCTATATTAATTTTAATTATCTAGGGTAGCATTACCCTTATTTTATCAATTGTCTGAAAAAATAATTGGATTTGATTTGGTCAAATTGCTGGTCCGTCATTCGAACGCTGTGCTATCTGATTGGTTGTTGGTTGGCACAGTAGCGCCGCCCCGCGTTTTTTACTACGCAACTGTCTATCGATTTTGCGCCCGAGCCGGTGCACGCGCGCTTCATACTCTCTTTGAGAAAAAGTGTGTTGTTCGTTATTTTGTGCCAAAACGATACGAGACGAGAAATATAGACTAGTGCCTGTGGTGTACATGTGCAAAAGTTTTAACTAGATTCAGTGCATCATATCCAGTGCCGGATTAACTATGTCACAAGAGTACCAATTCCTATGGGCCCCGCGCAAAAGAGGGCCCCGCGTATCCAAACCTGGTTTGGATACCTCCGCCTCAGCGTAATTTTTTGGGTGAAACTTATTAAGAAAATATAACACAAAATTTCATACGGTAAACGCACAAGTTCTACAAAAAGTCATTCTATACTTAAGAGGCCATAGCAGATCAAGTGCCCCCTATAGAATTTGCTACGGGCCCCGCGCTTGCTTAATCCGGCACTGATCTGCCAAGCCAAGTGACTCGCCGAGCCTACGAAGCGCGAAGCAGTGGATGGTTTCTGGTGAGTTTGTTTGAATCCTCACCCTTTGCTATAGCATACTTATTCTATAAAAAATACTAATTTCTCAATCATTCGTTCCCAAAAATTCATTCATACACTGACTCTCGTGCGTTCACCGGCGGAAGAAAATCGTAATGTGATACCGGATCTCAAAATAGACGATTTAGAAAGATAAATAGATAGAATTGTTTTTATTTCAAATAAACTTATTACAGACACAATCAAAAATTATCAAGCTTTCTGATACTCATTATTTGAACACTAGGAATAAACACAACCTTGCTGTACATGCTACGCGCCTCCACAGACTAAGCAACTCGTTCAAGGGACAATGTATACGCTTTTACAATAAACTTCCCAATGATATACGTAATTTAACACTAAAGAAGTTCAAAATTGTAATTAAATCTAAACTTTGTATTAGATTATTGATTTATTCATTAACCAAAACTTTTATGTATTATTAGCAATACTTAATGCATTTGAGTCTTATTACCATTTAATTAAATTTATTTCTAGGCTTAATCGACAGTATAATAAATGCCTTCTATTATTTACTCAGACCGAATCAGTAGTCGGATATTGTTACTGTTAGCCTACATCATCCCACTGCTGAGCAAAGGCCTCCCCCAATGATTTCCAGACCTTTCGGTCTGGAGTCAATGTGGACAATTCTTTATTCAATATATCAAGCTCGTCCCACCATCTTCTTCGTGGTCTGCCGCGACGCCTCCTCCCCGTATCAGGGCTCCATTCTGTGGTTAACTTAGCCCACAGCAGTCAGTTAAGTAAATAAAAAAATCCAGAGCTTTTTCTTATTGAAATTTTATTTGTATATCACAAACAAATACAATGATTGGAACTTAAAAAAAAAAATAGCTTATACGTTTAGTAAGTAGTTTGAAACGAAAAGACCAACCGCAAAATAATGACCATATCAAAAATTAAATATGTATCTTCGTTCATCGTTATTATATTCGTCTCACAAGATTAGTTTCATACGAGACGAATCGACGAACATCTCCATAGTACTAAGAGCCGGCCTTATATTTTGACTGAAGATACATTAGAAAAAGATATTTTGTCTCAGCATAAATAAAATAACATAACATAGCATCACGCCTGTGTTCCCCGAAGGGTTAGGCAGGTGTATTGTACACCCTCATTTCGCCGATGCCGTTATTGAGTCCCATATAATAGGGGGCGAGCCTATTGCCATCTACCGGGCACAGTTCCAGAATCCGTGATGCTATTGAGAATTTCCATACAGAAAACCCTAATATCACTTTGCCTGATCCCAGTCAATAATATACAAAATAATTAAAAACATCAAATAAAAACGACAGTTACATGCACACAGACATGCTAACATAAAATAAAAACGACAGTTAAGCTAATTAAAAACTTTAAATTACACCAAACAACACTGGGATTTCTCTTAAATTATTATAATACTTAGAAAAGTATTAAAAATAGATATTTATTTACTGGATTTGTATACCCACGCGTACAATTGTAATCACGTCGGGGTCACCAATTTAGTGGGAATACTAGGTCATGTTGAAATATTTAACTTTCACTAGTACAGTCAGCAACACGAGTTGATGAACATTTCGTAATTTCGAATCTGATTTATCAAAGAAAATTAATTATTATTGTTCTTAACAAACCATTATACTAGTCGATAACTGTACACTCATCTAGAATATTTATATACAGGGCATTTTTTATCACATTCCAAATTTTCACAGGTTGTTCTACACAAATATGAACAACTTTCATTGTGGGACCAACTCTGAAATCATGAAAATAAAACCACCTGTTTCATACAAAAGTTCAATACCTATTCGACCAAATTGGATACCCTGTATAAAAGAATGGAAATTTCTAAAAATTTTTAAACTTTGTACATTTTTCAATTAATTTTATCGCTTACTGTACCAGATAACAAGTACATATTTACGTAATTACAATCATGCGCCTGAGTATATAAAATAAAAACGTCAACATTCTACATGCATCCGTATTAACGATAAAAAAATAACTTTGGCTGATGTAACAATATAATTATTGATTAAGCTATAAATTGATCATCACGACTAAAAATATAGGACGGTTGTTTTATTAGAAATATTTCATATTTTATTTTATTATTAATTGTATATATACATAATTATAAATTGAATTGTATAATTTCTCAAAATCTATACAATTTAAACTTTAAACGTTGCCCCACACTAGTAATAACTCTTGTATCATGGACACGTTTACACAAATACTGTTATGGTCATACACCTCAACCCGGAACCACTATCAAATCATACAAATATTTGTTCCGTGTGGAAATCAAACCCACGACAGATAGCGCAGCAGTCGATCTCTCAACCACTGCGCCAGCCGTGCCGCGCCAAATTATACAATTCATATAATATTTTTCGATGTCCCAAAATTCTGATTAATTATTCAAATATAATATTATATAGTAAATAATTACATTATATTTGTACCTAATAAAGCTTATGAAATTCACTTTGTACTTGTATACATTATTTTTGCCTATTTCTTTTTTTTTTAATACCTTGCCTCTCACTACTAATAATTCCGGTATCGTTAGTGCGTTTACAAACACGTATATTCACATACACAAAGACCCAGACCCGAAACAACTATCTGTAGATCATACAAATATTAGTTTCGTGTGGGAATCGAAACTGCGACACGTGGCGCAGCAGTCGATCTCTTACCCACCGCGCCAACCGTGCCTTCAATTGTACTTTTTACAACTCTCAATTGTTGTATGATTGATGTGTATGAATTACTATAATACGAAGGGTTGTTAGACCCGGGTACGTCTTAAAACTGCGGCCAGACACCTGCGGACGGGCAGCAGCGTCCTCTCACTAATCGGTGAGCCACTGCAATCCCCAAGCCGCCTGCCAAGCGTGGGGATTATGGCAAACCCCTCACTTGGGGGAGGCCTTCGTTCAGCAGTGGACGTCTTTTAGCTGATAATGAATGAATGAAGGGTTGTCGACATCATCTCCCTAGCCTTTTCCCAACTATATTCAAACTCAAACTCAAACACTTTATATGAATATATGTATATTTGTATGAAAAATCCAACTATATGAACGGAGCCACATGCACAAGTAGTATGTGATAAAATCCTTTAACCAGTCAATGTAAAACCGACACATTGAAAATATACAAAGTGGTACGATGATAATAATTTAAACCATATTCAGAGAATCGCGGTAGTAGTTCGTACACCAAAAATTATCAAATTATATTCAAGCGTATAGCCACAGATTTTATTTTGCACTTTAAACATTTTGTACGAATTGTCTAAGTAAGTTGACTAAGTTATTCATCTATGGAACGAAACACTTTAGATTTACCTACATGCGTAAAATACAACTAAATAAAATGTGCGGCTAAATAAACAAAATGTGTGTCTGTGTGTGTGTGTGTGTGTACTTATGTACGCACGTAAGAAGTTATACTTCTTATTTTTTCTTATTTCCACTGATATGTAACACGTGTTACAGATACACAAATATTTAAATAATTACCTTGAATATAGCTATCAATTCGAAAGAAAATTTAAGAGACATTTACCAGCCAACTTCATGGTGTCGCTTTTATATGTCGGTGTGCGCGCACATCGTAAGAATTCACTCTCATCAAGCGCGCCAAAACAAGTATAACTTCAAAAACGAAATAAAGTAATACAATATTGATGACAGCAATTCAGATTTGTGAATTTTTATGTAACACCTATTTTAAAGTATTTTGATTGACTAGTAGCGATCGTGTTTTAATTTGTCATTATGTCGCCACCACCCTGTATATTGGTTCTTTCTACCGGGCGCCTCCTGCGTCATAATGAAAACTAATGCCAAGCAAAAACACAATGGCACATCAATAGATATCCAGTAGCAACCACTAAATGCCCCACCATGACTGGGAAGCCAATTTTGAAGAACTGCATGAAGCTAATCTTGTAGCCCTCTTGTTCTGCTAGCCCTACACACACCACGTTCGAACTAGCCCCTATTAAAGTGCCGTTACCTGAAAAAAACATCCAGCTGTAATACTGTGACCGCTTTCTTTCTTGAAACACTGCCCACACTAAGAATAATTCCTGTATCGTGGGTGCGTTTACAAACACAAATATTCACATGGACATACACCCAAACCCGAAAAAACTATCTGTAGATCATACAAATATTCGTTGCGTGCAGGAATCGAACCCGCGACACGTAGCGCAGTCGATTGCTCAGACACTGCACCAAAGCTGAAAGTAATCTTAATTTTTGTTTTCTTACCTCCCAAACATACTCCGAAAGATAAAGCCCATATCAGCGGTGCCATTGGTAGGTTTAATGTTGGATGGGTGCCCAATGACGTCACTACTCGTATCATCATTGTGGTTAGAGGTACGTTGTCTACAAAGGCTGATGTTATCCCTGACACCTGGAATCAATTTGAGGATATATCGGCATCACTTGCTTCAGTGAAGGAAAACATCGTGAAGAAGCCTGCATGTGAAAAGGCTCCATGAAGCTCTCGATAGTGTAGTCCGCCATAACCAGGCTAGCGTAGTGGACTAAGATTCTTCTCAATGTGAGAAGAAGCCCTTGGCCAGGAGTGGAACAATAATGGACTTGATCTGTAGCGACTAGTACTCGGCAAAAAGTAAAGCGCCATCTATCGGAGTGAAGCTACAACAACAAACCCTGAATCGCACTATGAGAGCTTACAACGATTCTAACACATATACAAATGTCCGACAACAATCATCGGGCTTCGGTCAGGGTAACCACCTTACCTGGTCGGAGGATCCTCCCTTTTCAATGGAGAAACACCATAACTCATTCCTCCATAAATCTATTTCTTCAATTCAAAATGATTTAACCAACAGTATCATTCAAGTTTACTTACCCATAGCATCAGAACTAAGGCAACAGCCAAACGGTCACTTTCATCCACTCTCAAGATTAGAGATTCAGTCCAACCACCGATGTAGCCTATTAGGCCAAGTTTGGATAGAGCCTGTAAAAAATGCAAAACAAAATATTTATTTATTTTTTAAATAAGCAACTATAGCATCATTACAGACAACTAATTCAATGCTTTAGCTTTTAATATGTTAATATCATAACTGCCACATTAGTCTAGTGGTTTCAAACGCGGCTGATGATCGTGAGGTCTTCTATCATCAGTAGCAGATTAGAGTTCGGAACTGTGGCCGGCGGATGGCAATAGGGTGGCCCTCATCACATGGTACGTCCGAAATTTTGGTGTACAAATCTGCCCTAATCCTCCGGGGAATAGAGGCGTGATGTTACATAATACCATAATCCTCTAAGAGGGCATAAAGCACAAGCGACCTCTCTTATACCCAATTCTTAATATTTTTCTTCAATAGTGTCACCGTCTCTCCAACTACCTTTAATAAATCATCCATCCTCCTTGCTTAAGGTCTTCGAAGGTCTGTGAACACACTTTCATCCTCCAAAATGGACTTCCCAAGCCATGGTTAGCAGTGGATATTATCTGACTGAAATTTACCTCCATAAGCACAAACAGCGCTGCAAAGAATAACAGCGTGGACCACTCAATCCTGTGCAGCACTGGCTCCAGGTCCTCGTGGTCTGCTAGGGTCAGTAACAGAAGTGCTCCCAACAGCGCAGTCCAGCCCAGGGACACGCGGTCTGGCAAAGAAATCTTGATGAAGTTCTGGATAAAAACTATAGAATGGGACTTCTCCAGTGTTTAATTTCCTTCCTATATGACAGCAATTGGAAACACTGGGAACATAGATAGTACCATAATGCAGCCTGTTGTAACACGTTACTAAATAATTATAAAAACATAACATAACATGGAATAAACGTTAGCCCTATTATGTTACCTTGAGGAATCCCTGTTTTGTTATGCCTATAGATACAATTATTCTTTCATGTACACCACTTTGCTATTTTAATACTGAAAACTTTTAAGGAATCTGTGATCATGTAAAATATTGTCCATATCTCTCATATTCATATAAAAGAACTGGATGACTAACATAATCAAACGCTACAGATAAATCTAAAAACATAGCCAATACAACCATGTACTGTCATCACTTGGGAAAGAGACTCCACAAGTGATGAATCCCAAGATCGTTTATTGGAGGCAATGAAATCCTGGGCGACACATATATCACTAGTCCACCAATTTTGACTGGTTAATCTTTTCACTATACCATGAGCAGTATCCTCGTGAGTGCGCATGATACTAAACATAACTGATCGTTTAGAAGTATAGCATGTAAGAAACGTTGTTGCAGTGTTGATATAAATACTTACTGAACTCTGGTATGGAGTGCAGGAAGAACACGATGATTACGAAGGCAATGGCAACAGAACACTTAACTAGCAACGCCTTGTCTTTGATCTGGTACAGTGATGAAAAAAATATATTTATTTTTTTAAATATCTTTTGCTTAACTTTCTATAAAGTTTTGATTTTAAAAAACCAGATCGAGCAACTTTTATTAGTTTTTCTAATTTTACACTTTTGAAATATATTTTACGAAGAGTAATGTATACAATAAAATATATAGAACGGATTGTATCGACCTCAATAATATACTGGTACACCAAAAAGAAAACTACATTTCCAGATGTCTGTTAAAAATTCTCACCTTCTTCTTCATATCTGCCAACGTGCTCTCAAAGCAATCTTTTGGACAAGCTCGGACCCTAGCCTCCTTGACCAGAACATCGAGCTTCATCGTCAGCTTGCGGATTTTCCGCTCCAAACACTCTTTAACTATCAGCTGATCTCTGCTCAGTTGAGGAAGCAAGTCGGCTGTTCGACGCCATATTGCAATCTGGAGACGGAGATCTGAAAATTCAGAGTTAAAGAATGTTAAGTAATTTCCGACAAGTTAATTACAGCTGCTATCCTAGATTAATTGGATTTGCATGATAGGAAGAAAATGGAGAGTAAAGTTAGGAGTGGTGCTTTTTGATTTGGAGCAAGCTTGACTGCAAGTCCTTCTAATGTGATGTTTAGGTATAAAAACGGAAGGCTTTTTTGAGAAAGTGTTGTCATAACAAGGAGAGCATTTAAATTTGTTGCGCATTTTGACGCAAGTCAAATAGTCACTAAAATATCAGCTGCATCCTAGAGTACTAGTTGCATGGCAAGCATTTAAAGTGATGATATCTTTGTTGAGGATTGAAACTACCAGGAATATATCTTCAACTTTATATTTATAAAAAATGAAGGTGGCTGGCAGAATGTTTTCGGAGTTCTCCGCAGTGCGGCTCCCGCGCCCACTTGTCTGTGCTCACGTGCTTTGAGCGTGTTCAGTCTTAAATGTGATATTATGTACGAGAAATCAAAAAAGGTGATAATACCTTGCACATTTTTGGGCTCGTTAAGCCTCAGCTTGTCTACGTCCCTGAAGATGAACCTCAACTGGACATAAGTCTGGATGGCAACCAGCATGATACCGAAGCTCATGTGAAGAGTGAAGTTGGCAAAGTTGATGCCCTGTTGATGATAGGAAACGGTCAAGATTATCAGATCAGGCACAATGCTGAATTCACCGAGGGGTCGGCAAAGGTGTAGGAACCCGATGCTGATATTGTTATTTCAAAATGGTTGGTTGCTACTGAAAATTTCACAGAACACTTCCAAAGTCAGAGGTGCGGCCGGGGTTCGATCTCAGACACTCCTAAAAAGCAAGCTGTTACTGCTATTTATATACTTCTTAGCTAGCTTTAGACTTTGTCAATGTTTTTGAGCGTCTACGAGCGTTTTTGACTGAAATTTTGATTGAAAGAGAGCCTGTCACATATTTTGTTATGCAAACTTCACCGCGTGCAATCATGTTTGTCAATCATGATCTATGTAACATAGGGTTAAGCTGAGGTGTATTTTTTGTACAGTTCTGCTGGTAAGGTTCCATGGGGGCGAACCTATTGTCGTCTACCGAGCACAACTCTAAACTCCGAACCGCTGCTAAGAATTTCAGAAAATCTCAATAACACTTTACCCGACCTGGTCATTGTACCGAAGACCTTATGCTGAGGAGCTGCAGTTGCGACCACTAAACCAAAGAGGCAGTCTGTGAAACAAGTTTATTCATTTACTTACTACTTATTAATAAAATATTTCGGCCCCGGGTACGTCTTAAAACTGCGGCCAGACACCGGAGGACGGGCAGCAGCGTTCTCTCACTAATCGGTGAGCCACTGCGATCCCCAAGCCGCCTGCCAAGCGTGGGGATTACAGCAAACCCCCCCTTGAGGGAGGCCTTCGTTCAGCAGTGGACGTCTTCTGGCTGATGATGATGATGATGAATAAAATATTACACACTCACCGCTTGTACAACTTGCTTATTGGAAGCTATGATGACATTGGGCGGGTCACCCACAGGTGTCGCGGTGCCACCAAGGTTGCAGAACAGTACCATTGACAACAACACCGGAACTGGATCCAGGTTCATTACTTCACATAACCTGGTGACGAAGGAAAACGATTTGTATTTAGTTCCTGAAGACATATCAAGATCAACTGCAGCTGGAACTTGGCGCAGTGGTCGAGAGATCGACTGCTGAGTTACATGTCGCGGGTTCGATTCCCGCACGGAACAAATATTTGTATAATCTACAAATATTTGTTTCGGGCCTGGGTCTTTGTGTATGTGAATATATGTGTTTGTAAACGCACCCACGATACAGGAATTATTAGTAGGGCAAAAATTTAGTAAAAAAAAAATATGCTGTGATTTTAGTAGCTAATTACTAAAATATAAATATATAAAAGTCAATTTACTGTAAGTTTATAAACGTTTCCAAAATATAGTTCATTACATATTGTAAATATTTAAGTATTAATAATGTTGTATATTGCACTTTAATATTATTTTCTTTTAAATATTATTTTTAACTTTTTAGTTTATACAAACCGGCAAAGTTTTGAAGACTTTACTTACTTAATTTTTTTGTAAAAAAAAAATACTTTTGATGACCGAGTCTGATGATTCCTTACCGTATGGAGACAGGAGTCATCAGCAGGACAGTTGTGACGTTATCCAGGAGTAAGGATACTAACGCAGTTATCACACACAACAACGTGATTAGCGGCCAAATCTTGCCTTTTGCCAACTGAAAACAAAAAGACAGCACAGTTGACGAAGTGGCTAAGCGATTAGATTTCCGCACGGACCAAATATTCGTATCAAATCAAATCAAATCAAATCATTTTTATTTGCAACTAGCTGTGCCCGCGACTTCGTTCGCGTGGATGTCGGAACTTAACAATGTATTTTTTTGTGAGACCAAATGCACTTAACCCTATTTTTTTCTAAAATAAAAGTAGCCTAAGTTACTCCTTATTACGTCAGCTACCTGCCAATAAAAGTCCCGTCAAAATCGGTCCAGCCATTTCAGAGATTAGCCTATACAAACAGACAGACAGACAAAAATTGTAAAAAATGTTATTTTGGGTATGTACCTTATATATATTCATATGCATGTAGTAAAAAACGGTTATTTCAATATTACAAACAGACACTCCAATTTTATTTATATGTATAGATGTATAGATATAGGTAAGTAAAAAATGTTACAGAATGAGGTTATGGTATCTCTATATTTTGCCACAACAAGGCGTGCAAATGTTTAGTACAATGTCAAAATATAACATGGTTTAATTCAGTGTAAAAAGTCAATAAAATTATTCATGTCAATATTATCTATTCATCAACATCATCAGCCAGAAGACGTCCACTGCTGGACGAAGGCCTCCCTCAAGGGGGGGTTTGCCATAATCCCCACGCTTGGCAGGCGGCTTGGGGATCGCAGTGGCTCACCGATTAGTGAGAGGACGCTGCTGCCCGTCCTCCGGTGTCTGGCCGCAGTTTTAAGACGTACCCGGGGAAATCATTAATTGTATAATAATATTTGTCAACCAAAAACTTATTCATACATGTTTTTAAATTGCGTTATATTAAATTTTTTAATGTCATCTGATAATTAATTAAAGATTTTTTGTGCCATGCAAAGAAAACTCTTACTCAGCAGTGCTGTGCCGGCGCCGTACGTAATCTCTACAGTATGATCTACAGATAGTTGTTTCGGGACTGTCTGTCATAATTTTGCCATATTATATATAGTATACCTGCATCACCTTGACTTGTGATCTCTGTCTGTCTGTATGTCTGTTTGTCATCAAACACAAGCATAGATTACGTCATGTACCTATTACTATTTTTGGGGGGCAATTCTCATGTGATTAGTGTCTCGTCGAAATTGAAAAAATCAGAAAACACATGGCTGTTACCACTCGCCTTCCTTTGTTCGACAGATGTCAGTCGCTCCGTGTAAAATACTGATATTCAGCCCCAACCGGCTAGACTGGGAGCCGAACCCAATGTAGTTGGAAAAAGGCTGAATAGATGACTTGAAACGATCGAAATACCGTCGGATGCAGTGAAGATTTAAAAGACGGTTTTAATAGCCAGCCTCATCGATCTAGTCATTGCAAGCGCGACTACTAAGCGTGAGGCCCTGGGTTGTATTCCCTGGTCAGGCAAAGTGTTATCGGAATTTTTTGTATGGAAATTCTCAGTAGCAGCACGGAGTCTGGAACTGTGCCCTTTAGATGGCAAAAGGCTCGCCCCCTATCACATGGGACTCAATAACAGCATCGGCGAAATGTGGGTATACAATAGTACATCTTTGACTAACCCTTTGGGAAATATAGGCGTGACGATGTCAAAGTCAAAGTGTTTTTATTTAAACTAGGCCTTTTCAGGAACTTTAAAAAATCTAGACTAGAAAGTTCCAAAGGGGACCTCCTTTATGTAGAAGAGACCGACAAGAAACTCCATGGATACTCTCTTCAAAAAATAAAAATCAGATGTTATGCACACGAGAATCGACCCTCTTAGTTCTGTATGAATGTGTTGGTAGAGTGAGATGCAAGGATGTGAGCACGTGCTATCTCACGTGGTATTCATGTGTTTGCCATTGATAGTTTTAATCGTTTTAATCAATAGCTATTGTTTCTAAAGATATGTGTCAGACTTCTTGTACAAGAACAAATATTTGTATGATCTACAGATAGTTGTTTCGGATCTGGGTGTTTGTGTATGTGAATATTTGTGTTTGTAAACGCACCCACGATACAGGAATTATTTCTAGTGTGGAAAAAGGTGGATTAGTATTTCAGATCTGGGTGTGTCTGTGAATTTTTAGAAATTGGTAAACGGATAACGTTTGTCAGAATCAGAATCAGAATGAGCATTCAGAATCAGAATATTAATTTGCCATCAATGTATGTATGTATACATAAATAGACTAGCTTCCGCTCGCCGCTTCGCCCGCGTGGCTTACGAACCCGTACATTTTTCTGAGATAAAAAGTAGCCTATGTGCTATTCCAGACTAGAATCTATCTCTGTGCCAAATTTCATTCAGATCCGTTCAGCCGTTCTGGCGTGAAAGAGTAACAAAGATTCATCCATCCATCCAACCTCACAAACTTTCGCATTTATAATATTAGTAGGATAGGATACGGTCTTCTGCATTGTACCTTACGGCAAGCAAAAATATTACAATCATTTACACTTGTTAAATATTAGTTTAAATAATCCTACTCCCTATCATACTAACTGCCTCATTGGTCTAGTGGTCGCAAGCGCGACTGCTGAGCGTAAGGTCCTGGGTTCGATTCCCGGGTCGGGCAAAGTGTTATTGGCTTTTTCTGTATAGAAATTCTCAGTAGCAGCGCGGAGTCTGGAACTGTGCCCGGTAGATGGCAATAGACTCGCCCCCTATTACATGGGACTCAATAACGGCATCAGCGGCATGTGGGTGTACAATACACCTCTGCCTTACCATTCGGGGAATACAGGCGTGATGCTATGTTATGTTATGAAAGTTTGTGACGATGGATGGATGGATTACAATGCATATTATGGAAAAGCAATAAATATTGAATATTGGATGGATATTTGTTACTCAATAACGCCAGAACGGCTGAACGGATTTGGATGAAATTTAACATAGAGATAGATTATAATCTGGAATAGCACATAGGCTATATACTATTTATCGCCCGAAAAAATGTACGGGTTCGTAAACCACGCGAGCGAAGCCACGGGCGGAAGCTAGTTAAACATAAAACATTTCAATGATAATGATGACGACACGTTTGGCGCAGTGGCTAAGCGATTAGCTTTCTACGCTACGTGTCGTAGATTCGATCCCCGCACGGAACAAATATTTGTATGATCTACAGATAGTTGTTTCGGGTCTGTTTGTGTGTGCATGTGACATGTATGTTTGTAAATATAAGAGAAATCCTAGAATCGGGCAACGTTTATTAAAAAAAAATAAGTCCAGCCCCAATCTAGTCAGTAACTGTTCTAAAAAAGACATCCACCTGAAAAGTCACCACAGCAAAATAGTCGAAGACTCCAGTCTCCGCCAGGTGAGCGACTAGTACCATCATGCTGAACAGCAGCAGCAGTGTCTCCACATCCAGCCAGGAGATCAGCTCCGGCAGTGAGGGTCTCTCACCGGCTAGCGCTAAAGCTGCCAAGGATGTGGTGGATAGGAGAACTGCTGCCATCGTTCTGTTTATGATCTAGAGAAATGGAGTAAGCTGATCAGAAAGATGATGATTATGATATTGCTCATGATGCAGTGGAAAGATTATCTAGTCAGCAATGGCCGTATCGAGGCTGACTGCCCAGGGTGCGCCAGACGATCTCGGTTATACACTTACACCCTTATTGTTTAATTACCAGAATGTTTTTAAGATCGTATTCAGTAAGTGAAACTAACCATACATATGTAATAAAAAATAGGTTGTACAAAAAAAGCAAAATGCTTCGTGCATGTATGTGGAATATCAACGATATTCGTTCTAAAATCTCTCATAGTGGACTAGAAGAGCCTTGGATCAGCAGAGGACGTTTAGAGTCTGATAAAGAAAGACTTACCTCAAAGACAATCAAAGCATAGAGAGCACAGAGCAGTATGCAAGCATAGATGATCCCCGTAGTGCCATCTAGCGGATCCAAAGTGTAACTCAAAGTGAACGGCGTGGTACTATTGGATGTGGTAGTCATCCGAACAGCCAGGACACTGCGGTTGGTCTCCAAGGGTGCCAGTCGAAGAACTGCTGAACGGGTCTCGCTTTCATGGAAGTCTTCATCTTGATTTTCTAGGATAATTGTCCAATGCGGTGATGTCTATAAAAGGAAATTGAATTTAATATCTCCAAGGTTAAGCAGAGTTTCCTTGGGTCAGTCTTTTGATGGGTGAACGTTCTCAGATATCGAAACCCGTCTATGCCTGGGAGAGAACGTTTTCGATTGTTATATGAATACCTATGACAATCGTTACGGGTGTCAGCAACCCAAAAAATCTGACAACCAATCTGCCCTTAAAGTATCAGTGTCTTGGTAATTGGTGGTAGAGGTCAGATGGCAGTTGCTCCATGCAAAATACTGATATTCCGCCGCAACCGGTTAGACTGGGAGCCTCAAGGTAGTTGGGAAAAGGCTAGGCAGATGAAGCCATTTTTCTGGAAAGACCAGTTTACCTGTACAGCATCATAGTCTAAAATGCCATCCAATTCTTCCTCTCCACTCTTCGCTACCCAGTTCTCAAGCCATACATCCATTTTGGTCATATTAATCTTTTCGCTATCATTGAGTTTTTTCTCGTACTGTTCTGATATAAATGGTCCAGTCAGTTTCAGAAGTATTGAGACCTTGTTTTCATCATTTTGGATTATGTAATCTAGAAATTATCAGAAATACGTTTTTTTATTAAATTTTACTTTTTAATCTAAATATGATAAAGATGGGCGGACGATATTGTTGCCATCGGGGGTCGAACATGGATGAGACTGACGCTGGAGCGTAGGAACTGGCACTTTCAAAGAGAGGCCTGTGTCCGGCAGCGGGAGAAGTCGGACTATGGAGGAGATGATGATGATGATAATCTAAATAACCTAACATGGCCGGTATCCTCGTAAGGTAAGGCATATTTTACAATCGTTCATATTTTCCAATCTATAAAACTCCTGCATTTTATAAAAAATCTTTTCAAGTAACCTTCTTTTAGGATTACCAAAATACGCTAGTATCATAAAAGGGTTCTTACTCTTGATATCTCCTGGAGTAACTGAGGAATGTCTCGTCACTTCTTCTTTCTCATTGTGCATCAGAAACACGATGGTAAAAAATATCCACACCCCGACAAGGAGAGTTATTTTGACTGTCTTCTGTGCTACCGCCATCTGTTGGTAGAAGTGTTATACTAATGGTATTATGATGATGACCTAACCGATGACCTCCTGGCCGAATTTCGGTCACGGCGGTCAATCTCACCGGAGATTAGCCACCTACGCAGGAGATATTATAGTGCACAAGTGTGTGCGCCAACACGGGTTCACTCTCTATTCCTTCACTCGCATAGTCTGATGGGACGGAAAACTGACTCGATAGGAGAGAAATCAGGCGCAGGACCAACAGGTTTACGTGCTTTCCAAGGCACGGTGTGTATTCACATACACAAAGATCCAAATTCCAAACAACTATCTGTAGATCATACAAATATTTGTTCCGTGCAGGAATCGAATCCACGACACGTAGCGCAGCAGTCGATCTCTCAACCACTGCGCTAACCGTGCCGTCAGTAATGGTATTAAAGGAATATAGTAAAATAATAAAAATAAATAAATCCAGCCCATCACTCTCCCACTGCTGGGCAGGACCTCTTCTCAGGTTGAGAAGGTTTAGGCCTTAGTCCACCACGCTGGCCTGGTGCGGGCTGGCGAATACACACACTATCGAGAACTTTATGGCGCCCTCTCAGGTGTGCAGGTTTCCTCCCGATGTTTTCCTTCACCGTTAAAGCAAGTGATAATCAAATTTTGATCCGCATGACGCCCAAAAGTCAGTGCGGGCTGGATTTGAATTTAGACCCTCCTGCATAGATGGCTATCACTGCTTAGAAATATACAACAGTAAAAAAAAAATGGTTTCTTACTTTGGTTTTTTTTTTCTGTATCGGCACACTGGATCGATCAGGTCTGCAATAAATGAAAATTAAATATTTATCATCACCTGACTGCCTTTTCCCTACTACACTGGGATCGGCTCCCAGTCTAACCAGATGCGGCTGAATATCAATATTTTACAACGCGATTGTGACACCTGTCCTCAGCCACACGATTACTGGGAGACACTGATACTCTAAGGTAAGACTGGTTGTCAGACTTTTTGGGCTGCTGACACCCGTAACAACTGCCATAAATATTCATGTGACACCTGGGACCATCTGCTTAAACTGGTTTCCAAGGTACACAACAGTCTCAATGTGTTAAAAGCGGTCACCCATCCAAGTATTATGACCGCGGCAAGCGCTCCTTAACCTCACACATCCCGCTCACACATATAAACCACTCCTAAGTATAGATCATTTCATGAGTTATACTTACACTTTCTCCTGCTTCTGCTCACCGATTTGGCACTTTTTAGTGCCACTGAAGGTGACATCTTCTCCGTTAGCATTTCTATTGTCATTAAGATGTGGGGCAGAATTAACAGATGGTAGTCGCTTTGACGGAGATCCGTTCTTTGATATCAGTTGTATATCCGAACCAGCTGGGGGCAAAATAATCACATACCATGATCTTCAAAATAGTGTTAGTATTAGCGAACGCTCGGCAGCTGCTCTTGGGACCACTGGACCAATAGTGGTCCCAAGAGCAGCTGCCGAGCGTGAGAGCCTAGGTCCGATCCCCAGATCAGTCAATGTAATTGTATTTTCCTGTTAGAAAGTTATCAGTAACAGCCTGGAGTTTGGAATTGTGCCTGATAGACGGCAATAGGACGGTAGTCCGCGAAAGAGATGGCGGCGCGAACTGAACACATTTGGTAAACACTGGACATCTTTGGCACAGAACAAAACAGCTTGGAAATCAAGGGACCTCCTCCCTCGATTTCCGAGCTATTCTTTGCTCAGTAGTGGGATGTGACAGGTTAGCCGTAACAGTAAATAGGCTCGTAAATAGGCAATAGGCTCGCATATTAAATGGGACTGAGTAACTACATATTTCTTTGCCTCACCCTTCGGGGAATCCAGGCGCGATGCTATTTGTATATTCTGTAAATTGGGTGTTAATTGTAGGACGCCCGAATTTAGCAGATGACGACATCTAGCTAAATACTCAAAGTGAATACTTACAGACAATATTTTCAAGGACATCGTTTACGTAATTCATTTCTATATTAATCCTTTTTCATTATTTGCTTGTCAAAAAGTAATTTACGAAAATGGCTTGACAAATAAATTGTATATCTTATTGGTTTGGACAAATATCTTTTTATGGAATTCATCACGTTGTACTAAAACATTATGTACATTCGCAGAAAAGATAATCAGTAAACAAGGTGACCTGAGGCCCTATTGTAAGTTATTTTTGAAAAACTCGATTTCACACATCGAACGCGTGCGGCGCTCCGATTGGTCTGTTTCGTGCTCTCCACCAATCGGAGCGCCGCACGCGTTCGATGCGTTAAATCGAGTTTGTCAAAAATAACTTACAATGGGGCCTCTGGGGGTATAGTCGATCTCAACCTTAATTAAGCTAAAAATGTGCGTGCGTTTACGATAGGAGTTTAAAGCGCGCACAATTTTTTCATAGTATAACGGTAACGAAGGGATCAAGGAATACTTGTGTTAGACCCATTGCTCTTTTGATTCTTTCTAATTAGACATACAATATCTATGCAACCGAGCGTCCGTACAGGACAAAATCTTTTATTTCTTAAATTTCGACGACACGGGTGGCGCAGTGGCTAAGCGATTAGCTTTCTGCGCTAAGTGTTGCGGGTTCGATCCCCGCACGGACCAAATGTTTGTATGATCTACAGATAATTGTTTCGGGTCTGGACGTTTGTGTATGTGAATATAAGTGTTTGTAAACGTACCCACGATACAGAAATTATTCCTAGTGAGGGGCAAAAAGAAAGATCAATTTTCGCCCCCGAAAACCCCTATATTGTGAACATCATCGAAATCGTTAGAGCCGTTTTCGAGAACGTGATTACAAACAAACAAAAAAGATTCAAGATGTCTAT
The DNA here is from genome assembly GCA_947562105.1 of Shargacucullia verbasci. Classification (NCBI taxonomy): domain Eukaryota; kingdom Metazoa; phylum Arthropoda; class Insecta; order Lepidoptera; family Noctuidae; genus Shargacucullia; species Shargacucullia verbasci. The sequence goes on from OX387308.1 coordinate 4,313,984, forward strand.
TTTGCCAACTCTTAAACTAAGTTGCGCTTTTATTGCAAAAATTGAGTATTATAATACTTAAATTAGCTTTAGATATACTTTAAACGTCTAAAAATAAAAGAACTAGATCTCGCTATTAACTTTGTGTAAGTAAATAGGCACCTCACTTATATCTATACAAGTAAATAAAAATCAATTGCCGCATGTATGTAAAATCATCACTTGAGAACGGCTCAACCGATTTGGCTTTTTTATTTTGTTGTGTTCGTAATTGTCAAGAAGGTTTGTATAAAAGAAAATTTTTGGAACATCCACCGGAAAAGTCGAAAATTTGGAATGGTATTTTTATATGAAAATTTCAATAAAACTTAATATTTTTTTGCTAAGAGCACTTCTCATTTTCTTCAGTAGTAAATTGCGCCCATGCGAAGTCGGAGCGGGTCACTGGTATATCAAATATAAAAAATATAAAAGGAGTAAAAATGCTTCAATTACCGTTAAAAATTAACGTTCCAAAAATGAAGTCGGTTTAAATTTGGAACTTTTTTTTTTATACTTTGCCCCACACTATGATTTCTCCTGTATCGTGGGTACAGTTTACAAACATACATGTCACATGCACACACAACCAACTGTGACAAATGCTTCCGACATCTACATGTGTTTTTGCCTTGAAATTATTTTAAGATCTGAGAACGATATCATTGTTTAGCCATTGCTATACCTATTATTTTAACGTTGCCTAGCAACGTCTTAACATACATAATGAAATGAAATAATAATGAAATAATGATTTATTTTCTGTAAATAATTCCGAATAGGAAGCTTTCACAAGTCTTTTTTAGATCTAGGTGATGCCGGCGTTTCCTACTGACTGCCTCTGAGAAGAAACGCCGAAATAAACTCAAAGGGTTCTTTTTTAAAGTCCAGACATTTATTTTAGATTATGTGAGAACATGTAGGGGTCTGAAATAGCCTTTTGAGGATAAAGTCATACAGTTTTGAGTTGACCTGTCGTGTGTTGTGACGGGACACATGCATCAGCCATCGTGGAGCTCAACCCTATTTTAGGGAGCTCCTCGACCCGACACACGACGTCACCCTTATCGGGACATTTGCGTAGGCCATTTAAAAATACTCAAAACCGCCAGACAGATATAGGAAAATATATAATAAACTAGCCTACATGATACTCACATTTACAATAATAAAGAATAAAAAATGCAAATACAAAAATATTGTTAATACGAATGTGGAGCGGCTCAATCCCAAGCGTTTTTATCATCCATATAATCTGATACTTTATAGAAGCCCTCATTACTAAGTTTTTGCTTTATACATGACTTGAATTTGTTAATGCTAAGCTTCTGAATGTTGCTTGGGATTTTATTGTAAAAACGTATACACTGGCATTTAAATGAGCCACTGATCTTCTGGAGCCTTGTAGCAGGAACAACGAGTTTCTCTTTGTTCCTGGTATTAATACTATTAACATCACTGTTTTTCGTAAAAAGATTAATATTTTTATGTGCAAACAATAAGTTTTCATAAATGTACTGAGATGGAACAGTCAGTACATTAATCTCTTTAAATTTGTCCCTAAGTGAATATCTGGAGCTTAAATTATAAATTGCACGTACAGCTCTTTTCTGCAGCACAAAAATACTTTGTATATTGGCAGCATTCCCCCACAACAGAATACCGTACGACATATACATAAAGCATATTGTACCTCTTTTTACACGAGCGGCCTGTGGGCGAACTTTACGCAAAGATCCTATAACGCCCTTCGCGTGCAGTTCAATAACACATTTAGGGTGGTGCTGGGATTGCCCCGATGCTGCAGCGCATCAGGGATGTTTGCAGAAGCGCGCACCGATTGTTTTTACGCGATAATGCGGAAACGATGCGCGTCCCTGGTGCGCAGAGTTAGGGTCAGCTCCAACAGCATTCTGGCTATGATAGCGGGTAGGGTTGACTGTCCATACGTGAACCACTGCTGCAGGGCTCACGTAAACTATATTAATATTCCATATATGTAATATACTAACCTTAGTTTGTAAGTGTAATGTGTGTTACTAACAAAATATGAGTCTATGTTACTTGAAATAAAGTTTTAAATAAATAAATAAAAATAATACTATGAAAATAACTGAAGTATACAAGTCTAGTGGTTTCAACATCTGTTAAATTACGTGTCTTACGGCATACGCTGCAGAGCTAAGCTGTTTTGACAACTTATGTTCGTGTGGGGCCCATTGAAGCTTAGCATCCAGGGTAATACCAAAAAACACTGTGGTGTCCACAAGGTCCAACTTCTCGCTATTCACTTTTACACTGGTTTTAACCTGTCTGCCTAGTTTTATTTTTGTTCAAAAGGAGGTTATTAACATTAAACCAGTGCACCACTTTAGAGAGAGCGCTATTTACATCGTCAATATCGAGCTGTTGACGTCTAACTTTAAATAACAATAACGTGTCATCTGCAAACAACACAATTTCGTGACTATCCTTAATGAGATAAGGCAGGTCGTTTATGTAAACAAGAACCAAAAATGGGCCTAGAATTGAGCCCTGTGGAACTCCCATTGTAACCACAAACACAGAAGATGTCTTTCCTTGATGTCAACTTTCTGAATCCTATTACTCAAATACGAGATAAGAAGATTCAGAGCTGTATCCTTTATCCCATAGTGATGTAATTAACATAACATAGCATAGCATAACAGCATCATGCTTCTGTTCCCCGGAGGATTAGGTAGAGATGTACTATGGTACACCGCCCAATGCTGCTATTGAGTCCCATATAGGGGGCGATCCTATTGCCATCTACCGGGCACAGTTCCAGACTTAGTGCTGCTACTGAGAAATACCATACAGAAGAACTCAAAAACACTTTGGCTGACTTGGGAATCGAACCCTCATGACTGACCTCACGCTCAGCAGTCGCGCTTGCGACCACTAGACCAGGGAGGCAGTCGAGATATATTTGCCATAGATTTTCGATAATCTCGATTTTGACTTTGTTTCTTAGTCTCCAAGAATAGCTCACCTAATCTGAAGGGCGCGCAAACCAAAAAAGGGTGACAACCAGTGCCGGATTAACCAAGCGCGGAGCCCGTAGAAAATTCTATCGGGGGCCCTTGATCTGCTATGGCCTCTTAAGTATAGAGTGACTTTTTGTAGAACTTGTGCGTTTACCGTATGAAATTCTGTGTTATATTTTCTTAATGAGTTTCACCCAAACAATAACACTGAAGCGGAGATATCCAAACCCGGTTTGGATATGCGGGGCCCCCTTTTGCGCGGGGCCCGTAGCAATTGCTACTCTTGCTCCGTGGTTAATACGGCACTGGTGACATCCCCTGCTGTGGGGGTAATTATGTACACCATTCGCTCACAAAACTTTCAATTTTGACGGCACGGTTGGCGCAGTAATTGAGCTATCTACTGCTGCGCGTATCGTGGATTCGATTACCGCACGCAACAAATATTTGTATAATTAACAGATAATTGTTCCGGGTCTGAGTGTTTGTGCATGTGAATATTTGTGTTTGTAAACGCACCCACGACAGTACGGCTTAAAAATATTATAACATATCCTTACCATGCTCTTTCTCATATTGCAGCCGAAACTTCTCCAACGCTGGATCATACTTGACCTCGTCAGGCAGCTCCAGCCACAGCTGCACGGCCCCATCAGTCAGGTCAGTGGATACTAAGGAGTACTGGCTGCGGGACAGATCCTCACGGGGTTTAGGATCCCGCCAGGCTTTCACACTATTTAACAGTTTCTCCATGGCTCAGTTTCTCATGTTGTATGACTTGTATGAAAGTTTCAACACTACACTCGATGATAAATTAATTCGTTTCGAAATCCACTGATGATAAAATATTTAATTCTGTAATACATATTAGGTCACGTAATTTTAATTATTACAAATAATACATTATTCTCTAAGCAAACTAAATAACATCAAAATTATGACGAAACGCGCTTTTGCCATCGTGAATATTACCATGTGATTTGATGATTAGGTATAATGAAGTTGTTTATATATCACAGATAAAGACATAGAATTTTATTTGCAAGAAACGCGGTTTTCACAAAGATGTTAAAACTATAGTTTGGCTAAAACTTTTCATACAAAATGCGTTAACGTTTTTACCCCACTAAACTTTTTTAAGGGTAACTTCATATCGTATAAGTGATAGCTCCCTTATATCTTTAGGTATTTTATTATATACTTATATATGCACTAAACATTATCACATGCACTAAACGTTATCGTTTATATATAAATCAACATAATAATACCTTTAATAATGATAGAACTTCCTTCTAGCATATGAATGGAATTACTTGTGTATGCGAGTTCTCGAGGTCGTTCAAGAAAGAATGGCCTTCAAAGCTTAGCTTCTTAGCTAAAATGGTCCTTATTTATTTATAGAAATAGAGTATAAATCACGTGTTACTCATATCAAATTATCTGTTGTTAGGGTAAGTACATGTGTGTACAAGAACAATGCATATATAATTTCAAAATTAAGCGTAGCGTAAAACATGAAATACAATAGCAAAAATATAACGAGTGTAACGACATAATTACACGCCTGTATTCCCTAAAGGGTTAGGCAGAGGTGTACTATTGTACATCCACATTTCACCGACGCTGTTACTAAGTACCGGGGCGAGTCATAGTGTTATCTGCCGGACAATTTATTTCAATCTAATTAGGAGTTTATTTACAACGCGATAACTTACTAACAACTGCGACATATTCTTAATCTTACAAATAAATAAATTAAAGTGTCTATTTGTAATGTAAAAATAACGGCTTTTTACTAAATGTATATGTAAGTACATACGGTACGTACATATAACTTTTTTTTTTTGTGAGTTAATCTGTCTGTCTGACTGTTCCGGCTATTCTCCGAAACGGCTGGACCGATTTTGACGGGACTTTCACTGGCAGATAGCTGATAATACGGAGTAACTTAGGCTACTTTTATTTTAGGGTTTCGCGCTATACTATGCCAAGGGTTCGTAATCCACGCGGGAGAAGCTGCGGGTGGAAACTAGTATATCATAAACACAGTACATATCATGTAACCTGGTTATCACCAAGGTGCTATGTGCTAAACAATCACACATGTCGCACATCGGCAACGAGAGCGTCACAACACAAAATACGAAGTTGAAATAAGTATGCCATGAGATAGGCAATCACAAACTTTATCTGCTAAAAAACGTCATAATTATAATGCGATTCTTCGCCGAGAGGTGACAGGTTTTCCGTAAGACTCCCCAAAAAAAATTAATGGAATTATAAGTTTAAAAAAAAAAAGAAAATAGTGACCTTCCAAAAAGTAGATTTAACGTGTTGTGACACTCTTGTTGCCGATGTGCGATTAGATACACATGCACAATGCACATATAATTATTACTTGGAAATCGTTCATGTTTATTTGGGCTCAGTCGCAATATGTCCACTTCGCAAAATGTCTGTAGGTCTCAAAATGTCCCTTTCTCCCAATGTCTCTTATTATTAGGTGTATGATTCGTTAAGGTTTTGTGTAAATTGGCTGAAATATGACGCTGATTGTTGAAGATGTCGGAAAAAATCATGCCGACTGGGAGCTTTACTGGCGTGCGCCGAGTAAATGCTCGACCTAACAGACAGATACGACAGTACGACAGAAAAAAATAAAGGGGTATATGCTCTGCTACCCGTGCGAAGCCGGGGCGGGTCGCTAGTTTACTTATAAATAATAGGAAATAAGATACATAGATTAGAAATAATTATAGTTAGTTTATGCTGCAATTGAGGCCCATATCATCATAATTATGGCCTTTGAACCTAGAAGTGTACGTGCAATCTCATACCCAGTGGTGTCCACAGAGTTTTTAGACAGGGTAGGCAGAATATTTTAAAAGCTTATTTACCAATAATACCTACATCATGTTGGTATTGATTCGTCGTCTTGTCGATTAAATATTGATGTATGTGATTTGCCACCTCAAATATCTAGTTATATTATTTCCTCTATTTATCTTAATACATATTTTCTTAAATTTATAAATATAATTATTAATAATAAAAAATACGTTTATAAATATAAAAAATAGGGACCAACCGGCGTTATATTATTATTATTATATATATAAAAAAGAATTGTTCGTTAGTCTCGCTAAAACTCGAGAACGGCTGAACCGATTTGGCTAATTTTGGTTTTGAAATATTTGTGGAAGTCCAGGGAAGGTTTATATGTGTGTAGTGTAGTGTTTTTCCTAATGAAAGACGAAGTCGCGCGGGTCTCCTAGTCTTATAATAAATATTTATCTGAGTTATGTAGGGTAGGCAGTGTCTTTTTGTCTTTATGCATCAAAAGCTACTGCTCATGCCCTCTTTAGAAAATAGTGTAGCTAAATTAGTAACTTGGGGTGCATGAAAGAAGCCTCCCCGAGTAACGTATCCACTGAGCCAGGCAATTAGCGAGTTATCCGTGCTTATTAGGTAATCCAGAATAGCAAATTTATAATGATTCTGACTCGCTAAGAAGAGTTAGTAACATCTATATATTCCTGCAGTCATAAGTACAGTCGGCAAAAGACGACACGGTTGGCGCAGTGGTTAAGCGATTAGCTTTCTGCGCTATGTGTCGCGGGTTCGATCCCCGCACGGAACAAATATTTGTATGATCTACAGATAGTTGTTTCGGGTCTGGTTGTGTGTGTATGTGACATGTATGTTTGTAAACTGTACCCACGACACAGGAGAAATCCTAGTGTGGGGCAAAGTTTATAAAAAAAAAAAAAAAAAAAAGATATGCATATACAACATGAGAAATTCAATAGTGAATTTTGCAAAAATTATAGATAGCCAATATTTTGTACACATTATATCTGAAGATACACTGTGCAATAATTTCAAATGACTTCACTAAATAGTTCTTCTTAAATTCACTTTTAAATTTCGCTACGTGTATACATCTTTTTGAGGCTGACTTTACCTACTTATACAATTGTATTCTATTTTGCTTGCTTGACGAGTTAGAGATAAGAACTAAGCGATTTATGGAAATTCAATCGTGAGCACAAGGTTCAAGTTTGTTTGAGAAAATCGGCAACAGAATTTAAAATTCAAAGTTAACAGACAAAGTCAAGGGCACAAATTACTTAGCTGAAATAAATAGGCCCTTAAAGTAAACCAAAAAAAATCAGTAAGCCGGAAAACGAGTTAAATAAATAGATACTGTAAGACAATGCATTAGAAACTATTTTCCATTGTTATAAATACCTAACCTAGGGTTGCCATACCCAAATTCTGAAAACTAGGATTTGAAAGTGGAAAAGCCAGGAAATTTCGGTTTAAAAACAGGACGCAGTAAAAGAAAAATATAGAAAACAGAGTCAATGAAACTCAATGAATAGCAATTACTAAATTATTTTCAATTAAATTATATAATATAAGAAATTAAATGAAGGATTGAATGATAAAATTATAAAATAACGCTGATGATTAAACGTAAGGTTCGAGGCAGTAGTGGCGAGCGAATTATAAAACATAGGACCTTACGAGAACTCTGCAAAAAACCCAGGACGCTACTTAATAACTATCCAGGACAACCCAGAATACTTGAAAAAGCAGGAAATGTCCTGGGAAAACACGACGGTTGGCGACCCTAACCTAACCTCAAAATGTAAAGATTATTTTATAATAGTTTCAATGAATGAATTAATCTAACATGGATTAAGACCCTCTTTTCAGAACGACAGTCATGACTCAGCGATGGTCTACTTGTGCAGCATCTGAGTTACATATTTGTATGAAATGATAAACGCCTACATAGTACCTAGTAGATACCTAGATAAAATATCACGCGTGAGTATCGTAATAGACAAGAATAAACAACCTTAAAAATACGAAGTACCAAAACATATGTAGGTACAAAAAGTCTAAATACAATGAATAAACTAACTAAAATTATACCCTTTATACACGAAAAGGTCACACGGATATTGGCAATATCTCAATTTGTAGCAACACACAAAACACTGACCTTTTAATTAAAAAGTAAACAAACAAACATCTATTATAAAAAAAAAACATATGACAGTTTACTAGAAAATGGCGGGAAAGCACTATGGTACACTCTTTTTTTTTCGCGACACAAACAACGTGCTCGTTCAGCCGCGCGCGGTTTCTGACTGGTTCATTTCATTGCCAACACAAGCACAGTATTTTTATCACTCGCATATATTATTATCTTTCGATTTAGTCACTAGTTTGTTTGTTTATAATATTGGTTAAGTGTTAATGAACTTTGAATGATGGCGTTGGTCACGCGACGGTTTTATTATTTAATAGATCAATGGTAGTAATTAAAATAAACAGAATTCTATAAAATAAATAACATACACACACACACACACACACATGCCGTGAAATTCCATGCGTAATTTGAATTTAGAATTTGGTATCATTATTTATTTTAATTTAAATTACGACGTCGCGGGGAGATACATTAATTTGTGGAAAAATTTACATCCGCGGAGGTCAATCTTTGGATGGGTGACTGTTAGAAATCGAGAATGTAGTTCTCGATTTCTAACATGGCTAAAAAAAACTTACAACAAATAATAATTCAACCCATTACTGTCTCATTGCTGGGCAAGGGTCTCTTCTCAGAATGAGAAGGGTTAGGCCTTAGTCCACCACGCTGGCCTGGTGCGGGTTGGCGGACTACACACACCGTTAAGAACTTTATGGAGCCCTCGCAGGTGTGCAGGTTTCCTCACGATGTTTTCCTTCACCGTAAACGCAAGAGATAATGAAATTCTGATCCGCACATGATTCCGAAAAGTCAGAGGTGCGGGCCGGGTTTGAACTCAGACCCTCCTGCATGGAAGGCAAGCGTTCAACCGCTAGACTATCACTGCCATTACAACAAATACCACCAAAAATAAGTGACAGATAAGATATCAAATATTTATTTTATCTTAGGATCATACAATCATAAAAAATATATAACACCTTATCATAAAATGACATATCGTCGTTTATATTACAACACCACAAAAACTTTACAGGAGATGCATAAAACATTGTTAAAAAATTGTAAACATTATAAAAAACATTTTTTTTAAATGCTTACACGAACTCCGCCGCAAAAACACTATGGCGACTATGGAGATTCGCGGTGTTTTCGCCGCGAACGGACCAATATGACAATATTGGCGGTGATACAGTTTTTGTATTATAGCCTATAATTGGCGGATTTTCTTGAATCCGACTGGCGCTATTGAAGCGGGATTGAATTCTCTATCCAATGAGTTTAAAACATGCATAACGGTAAAATTTCATATGCGCATGTTGTAATAGGTATAAGCAGCGGCGTGCACAGAGTTTTTAGACAGGTAAGGCAGACATTTTTAAAAGCTTACTTACCAGAAATACCTACTGCATGTTGGTTTTAGTTCGTCATCTTGTCGATTACATAACGATGTATTTGATTTCCCCCAAATATCTTATAATAAATATTTATCTGAGTTATGTAGGGTAGGCAGTGTCTTTTTGTTTTTATGAACCGCACGCCACTGAGTATAAGCGACAATACGCAATACATTATATTTCTAGGTTTTGCAATGTCAAAAATAAGAACTAAGACCTGGAAAGCCGAATGCTTGAGCCATTTATTACTATTGTCTGCCTCATTTGTCTAGTAGTCGCAAACGCGACTGGTGAGCGTGGGGTCCTGGGTTCGATTCGCGGATCGCGCAGTGTTATTGGGTTTTTCTGTGCGGAAATTCTCAGTGGCAGCTTGAAGTCTGGAACTGTGCCCGGTAGATGGCAATAGGCTCGCCCCCCTTACATTACATGGGACTGATTAACAGCATCGGCGAAACATGGGTGTACAATAGTACACCTCTGCCTAACTCTTCCGGGAATACAATCGGGGAAAACAATGAAATCCGTGTCGAGAAGCAAAGTCAAAGTCAAAGTCAAAATTTTTAATTTCAGGCAGGCCTTTTCAGGCACTTTTAAAAAGTCGAGACTCTAGGCGCACGGTTCCAAAGGGGGTAAGTCCTATGGAGAAGATACCGGCAAGAAAATCCATGGATACTCTTTTCTTTTTGTATCAAGCCGTAGATCCAGTCTTTTAATATTACTATATTCTAAAAGGCTGCTAATAAGAAGACATACTATACCATAATACCACACTATCGCTCGTGCTAAGTCACCAATACCTTGCACTCTCACCACAATCAATAGTCTCTTGGATTCTAATCCAAGTTACGATCGGTACCCCTAGTGTAAGTTTCTTTTGACAAATTCGATTTACTACATCGAACGCGTTCGGCGCTCCGATTGGTGGAGAGCACGAAACGGACCAATCTGAGCGCCGAACGCGTTCGATGTAGTAAATCGAGTAAATTTGTCAAAAGAAACTTACACTACGGGGTACTGTTTGTGGATGAATGGTCGAAGATCTTGTCAGTGTGTCTGAAGTATTGTGAGAGGAACTTATGAATGTTTTCTTTTTGTTGTAGTAGTAGTTGTTCTGTTATTTTTCTATTATGTAGCTCTAATTATTGTAATTGGTCCCAGGCCGTTGTAATTAAAGTAAAATAAATAAATAACCTCGACTCATGGAAAATGGATTGGTGATCAGTAGACCTGTATTTTGTTACTTAGTATAACATTATGCAGTAAACAAATTATTCCAAACTTCGGGCTTCTTTACTCGACTTAGGAATTTACATTTAGCGACGGTGTTTGCGACGACTCCAACGGATTTTGCCAACATTCGGCTACCCGTCTGTCCTGCCAAATCTTATGCTTTTAGTACATGACATACTGGCTTTGGTCTCTGCGTCTAACCTTAGAATATCAGTCTCCCAGTAATCGTGTGGCGGAGGTCAGATGGCAGTCACTCCGTATAAAATACTGATATTCAGCCGTGTCCGATTAGACTTGGACCAGGCCCCAATGTACTTAGGAAAAGGCCGGACATATAATGATGTGAGTTCATATTGGCTGTCAACATCAGCCTACCGTCGTAACTACCCACATTTGGTACACAGGGTCCCCAAAGGAACAAATCTCAGTGCGAGTTGGTGGAGGTCTCACCATTCGTTTTGTTGGTTCTAAAACATATTTTTAGACTATATTTTGATTCACCGTTACAGTTATATAATTCCGATAGACTCTCGTATCATTAGGTATCATAACAGAAAACTAAGAGATTTGATTTTCTATAGGTAGTAGATTGGCAACAGCTTGGTCGCTGTGCCAATTCCAACATACTACAAAGCAATCTCTTGGGCAGTCTGTTTCCATACATCCCGCACGGAGACTCCCATCGACGGGGTACATGCTGTGAATATCTTATGAACACCTTTTGACGATTTCAGGTACTAAGGCTCTATCCCTACTTCAGAAACTATAGACATAGATAAATAGATACCTAATACAGGCACTTTTGAAACGTTATAGGACTCTAGTTGCACGGTTCCACAAAATCGGTCCTATGGAGAAGAACCGGCCGGAAACTCAATGGATACTCTTTTAAAGTCTCTTTTAACAATCTTGCTATGTACATAATGTGGATAAAGTATGAGAAAACAATGTAGGTTTCGTCAAATAAATACTAAATGCAACTTTAACATAAAGTCTGATAATAAAAATAAAAACAAAAGTATAAAGAATACCCATACACTGTGCTCACGTTTACAAATATGAATCAGTTACTATCCTTTGCCAAGCAAGCCATGCTGCTACTAGGTACCTACATTTCAAAGGCCGAGTTTATAATGATAACAATTATACCATCATTTGTCTATGTATAATAACGTATTATCTCTATTTATGTATAATCGTATCGTTTATAATAACGTGTAATTTTGAGAAAATAACAAAAGGAAGTAGGTGTAATTTTACAATACACTGGAGCTAAATCCTAAGTATATGATACACTGTGAGGTTTTCAGTACGTCGTATAAGGTTGTTTATGAATGACTTAGGCCCGAGTCCCAGTAGGAGCTTTAATAAATAGATAGGACGTGTGATTTAAGGCCAAGTTCGGTAGTAATAGTTGTCATGCTCGCCAAAATGTCTCGCTGATGGTGGTCTGGTGTGTTGGGTCGTTGAGTTAGTGAGTTCCCTACATAGTGGTTGAGCTTAGCGATGCTCACGCATGCGTCATGCTGGTGAACGGGTGCCGTCTGCCGGGATTGATCAGCTTGTAACTGCCATGGCAATCTTATTCGGAGGCAATCTTATTATGTTTTGTTTTTCGTAGTATTTTTTATTTTTGTTTTTACACTTTGATCTACATTATTCTCGCATTCTCTTACCACAAGTGAACATGACTGTAAGATCGATTTATTTTAAAAGATTATCCATGGAGTTTCTTGCCGGTTCTTCTCCATAGGACCTACTATTCAGAACCGTGCGTTTTGAGTCTCGACTTTTCATAAGTGCCTGAATTTGGTTTACATGAAATAAAAATATATTCTAATAGAACAAATGTTTCAATTTAAAATGGCCGATTGCATTAAACAGATGTCTTATTGTCAATGGCTTAATCTGATTGGCTGAACCGGCTAAACGTAACGCTAAGACCGAATTTCATTATAATATATATAAACATAGAGAAAGAGAAGAAGGTATAAAAAAAAAACACTTTTGTAAAAACATAAAAAAATATAATTGAGCATTTATTATAGTAAAACATGTTACCTAACCTAAAATGTAAAAAAAAAAAACCATATAACATTATGATTAGTTCAAAATCAACATTGGAGAATTAGAACTGGAACTAGTTATGTAGAATGGCACAAGGACATTTAAAACTATGCATTAGAATGTCATTATTAATTAAACACATAAGAATGAGAAAAAGGAAAAAAAAATTTTTTTTTTCATACATTTTCACTTTTTAGGAACACGCAAACGTTACAGAATACGATAAAAATGGTGATATTCCAAATATAACTAAAAAAGATATGAGAAAATAAAAAAAAAACATATCTCCATAACCGTGACTCTTACGACCCAGGTTCCAAGGTCGGAAAGATTCTGGAAAGGCCGAAAAATTCTGACGGTCCACGCGCCGAACATCCTGTATAGTGTTAGGGGTTCTAAAGGAAGATTTTTTAACAATTTAAATTGAAGTGAGAGCTTGGAACGGGCCAATTGGCACGAAGAATGCACTTGAGGCGTTAAAGGACGATTTGTGTTAGACCGTAATGGGCGCGATCTGCGCCTCATCCGGGACGCGCCGCACGGCAGCACAAACTGCTTCATGCAAAATGTTCGTAAAGTTAAAATTCGTGCCTCGTACAAATCATAAAATTGTTAAAATATATTTAGGTAGATCGAGGTCTCTGAATTAAAAAATATATCCTACAATATTCCGGATTAAAAAATACCTACGCAAGCTCTAAACTTCGCCTCCTACTTTATATACAGCGCACACGCATCCTAAAAACTTACTACCTACGTCATAGAAAAAAATTACAACGTAAAATTGTGTCTTAAAATAATAAAATATCACTAGGTAGTAATTATATCATTATAAATCTTTATATGTATACAGGTGATTATGATTTTTTGATATTTCAATTTAAATGTCTTGTTAAAAAATAATACAATATTTATGTTAAGTACCAATTATACATACATACAATATTATACATATTAGAGGTACGGTCAGAACCAATAATATGTTGAAATAATTTATAGGGAAGCTACTGTATTATTCTACTTCCAAATATTATTCTTCCAAATATTTGTATTTAGGGAAAGGAAAACATTTTTTTTTGCTTTGTAAAAACTTTGCCCCTCACTAGGAATAAATCCTGTATCGTGGGTGCGTTTACAAACACATATATTCACATAGACATACACCCAGACCCGAAACAACTAACTGTAGATCATACAAATATTTGTTTAGTGCTGGAATCGAAACCGCGACACGTAACGCAGCAGTCGATCACTCAGCTCGAATGCTCATTAAATCATTTGTGTTTATAAAACCGATTCAATTTTTGCATGTATATGTGTAAATACATATTTTTGAAGCTGACCGTATTGACATTGACATATTATTTTGGTATAAGAGTATTTAATAATATTTAGCAAAACCAATAACAATGATATGAGCAAAAATTATGGCAACAAATAGATTACCTATAGACTAGAGAATTTCAATAATTAAATCTCAATCAAACCATTTAGTACATTAACAAAATCATCCCATAGACAAAATCCATTTTCATTGGGCTTACAACCCTCCATCTCTAAAGAGGTGAAATTAGGAGGATTATCCATAGACAACCTCCTACCTTGCCTCATCTGGTACGTACACTGGTAAACATAATCAATCTTTGCGTAGAAACGTCCAGAAGTTTCTTCCATCCATTTCTGGAACACAATTTTCCCACCAGCGGGTGTTACTTCATGTTGGTTTTTAAGGCTATATGGTTTAAAGCCCATGCTTTTCAATACCGTATAGATATTTGCGTCATGGCCCATTAGAAGTGAGACTTTATGTTCCTTGTTTAAAAGTAAATATTGCATATATTTCAGTAACGGTTTAGCAATATCTCTGGCTATTAATGTTGTGTTAAATATTACGCTGTGGTAACCTTTACTTAAATCTAAAACTAAGTCCCATTGGTCTGTATTTTTCAGTTGTCCCCAAGCAACTTCTGTATCAGGAAATCCTTCATAATTCTCCATTATAAAAGAATCTACTGCGGACTTAGAAATTTTCAGTGGTCCTTCCAAATTCGGTTTAAAACCAACATTAACAAAGATTTTATTTATATCTGTGACAAAATCACATTTATGTTCTTTTATACAATATTCTGATTGCTTATATTCAAGTATTTCTTCCAAGTCTTCATAAGAATTGTTCAAATGTAATGTTTTTAGTAACATCCGCATTTGTTCGGTAGCTTCAAGTTTAAATATGGCTGATGTGTTGTGTATTACAGGATTAAAAATTTGATCTTTGTCTTCGGAAGTATGATGTATCGTGATATTACATGTAGGAAATGCTTTACTTACAAAAGCTTTTGCCGAAGCCATAGTCCGTTGTGCAGTATTGGCATAAATAAAAAATGCATCTTCATTTGGGCAATCATTGTCCAACAAACCTTCTTTACGAAGCCACGAAACAAAGTATTCGCCCATAAACCCTTCTAATAATGCACCTTTTGCTGTCAAATATCCACTCTTCTCTTTCCAAGTCGGCCAGGTTTTAGGACTGAAATCTGCTAAATTTTTAGACAAAGGAGTCCTCACATTATGCCTACTCAAAATTAACACTTGCTTTAACATAAAACTTTGTTCACACAACCCTTCTAACACTAAGACTAACACTAATAAAATCTTTACATACATTATCACTGGCTAATAAAATTTATTTTTAAATAAATGACAATACTACATGAAATTAGGTTTATTTGTAGCCGTGTTAGCGAATGGAAGTCACATGACATAATTTATGAACAAAGGGAAAGTAATATTATATAATGTAAACTGCAATCTGTGTACGATAAATAAACAAAGTCATTTCTAGGTTATATTATACTCACGCTTGAAAATATAATAATATTCATCCAATTACATACAACACAAACATATTCCTGCTGAAACGAGGTAATCGTACGTTATGACGATTCATTGTTTATAAATATAATAATACCTAACAATGATTAGAGATTACACAAAAAGTGAACGGACAATGAAAAGGTCAACATACGATTTTTTACGTACCGTCAGCTTCGAGCTTGCGTCACAAATTTGTGACACTGACATACATCAAAGTGCGTTTACAAATATAGTTTTAGATAACTGTTATATCATAACTATTTAAATATTTGCATGGTTCAAATAAGCTTGTTTGGACAAGATAGAGAAAACTAGACGTAGAATATGAAAACGGTTTATAAGTAAATAATAATATATAATAATATAAGTAAATAGTAATAATATATTGTAAGGCAATAATTAGAATACAAAATATTAATTGTCATGAACTTAAAAGGATAAAGCCACATTTATGACTAGCGAACTTCAGAAGCATACTTTCTGGTGAGCTTTCTGGAGCATTCGTTATCAACTAATATCACTAGATGTCGCTAAAGGTTAAAATCAACGAAAGCGTTACCTACATAAATCTTATTTATTACATGTAGATCAGCAGAACTTTTAAAATCATCGTTTAAATGTACACTATATTAGGATACTCGAACTATGCATAACTCTGTCCTACGGAGAGTGTATTTTTATAGCATGCAATAATATAGATATTAGGTATTAAAAGAACCAACATTATAGTTTAGGTACAATTATTTTGTATACGAAAATGTTGGAATAGCAATAAAATATGTTCTTTTTGTAATTCAAGTGGCAACACTGATAGCCAACAGACAACACTCTCTCTCTATGGTCGCGTCCCTGTAATGGCTCCTCTGTAATATTAACCTAATAAAACGTTTTCTACTGCGATTCAATCTGCGTTTCAATTAAGTCCTAACAGGTTATGGGCTCAGGTTCCTTTAATCGTGTTAGGTGAAGAGCTGGACGATAAAAAGGTGTGTTCGCTGCAGTGCGAGTTGTAAACCAACGCGGGCACGTGGTATCATTGAAGCGGACTTGTCGTGTCAGGTGAACTCAAGTATTCGTCTGGGAGGCGAAACGAGGATATCCAAATCGAGGTTATCTGGAGGAGGTTGTACGGAGAGAAGTGCAGCACCAGATTCCATTGGAGGCTACTTTTGAGGCTGACACTTCAAGATGGAGACATTGGACGTTGAGGTTATAAGGTCGCATATCAAATTGGAAGGCCAAAAGAATTGGAGTGTATGGCGTTTTCAAGTGGCAGTTGCACTCAGAGGAGCTGGTGTGCATGAAATAGCCACAGGGGAGTTGAAGAGGCCAGAGACGGAGAAGGAGTTGGTACACTGGTTGAAACAAGATGCTAAGGCGCAAAACATCATAGTGTCGAAGCTAAGCGAAGCAGCCACTGTACATGTATTAACTTGTACTACAGCATATGAGATATGGACAAAGCTGCATAGTGTGTATGAGGCTAAATCTGCTACCAGTACGCTTATGCTCCAACAGCGCTTTCTGTCATTAAAGTTTGAAGATGGAGAACTAGCAGTGTTTTTAGCAAAGGTGCAGGAGATGGCAAGTCAACTTAAACAAGCCGGAGAGGAGGTATCGGAAAAGTTTATTATAACAAAAATATTGCTGGCACTGCCCGATACATATAAACATTTCATAACAGCTTGGGAGTCTGTGGAAGCAAGTAAACAAAAGTATGATGATCTAGTGGCAAGGCTGATGGTAGAAGAAGAGAGAATGAAGGAGAAATCAGATGAGGAAAGTACAGCATTTTATATAAGAAAGCAAAGAGGCTATAATACTAAGAGACCAGGAAATACAAAGTGCTTTAAGTGCGGAAAACTGGGACATTTCGCAAGAGAATGTGTAAATAATGTGGACAATAGGAAGTGTTTTTCATGCGGAAAATCGGGACATTTAAAATCCATGTGTTCAAACATTAAAAGTGGGGATAGACATTCAAACAAAAAAAACTCATGCATTTATGGCGAATGGAATGTATCCGAACCATAGACAATCAATCTGGCTGATTGACAGCGGCGCGAGTGAACACATGTGCTGTGAACGCAACTTATTCAAGGACTATACGTCATTGTCAAATAGAACTGTCATTGTGGGCGATGGACGTTGTTTACCTGTTTTGGGAACCGGAAATTGTGAAATATCCGTGTATGATGGAGAAGAATACGTGAAATCAACGTTAAATAATGTGCTACACGTACCTGAACTGAGAATAAACCTATTTTCCGTAGCTAGCGCGACTAAAAGAGGTTTCAAAATAACAATGAGTGACCTTCAATGTTTAATCTACAAAAACGATACTTTGTGTGCAATTGGTAACTTAAAAGAGAATTCTTATGTGTTGGACACTGAATTTACACATGAATCATTAGCTACAGTTACCCTGAGTGAGTGGCATGAGAGACTATGTCATCAAAACAAAGATTTAGTACGAAGTTTGTTAAGGAATAATAATATCGAGTTTACGTCAGATAATCAACAATGCGTTTCGTGCATAGAGAGCAAAATACACAAATTACCTTTTAACAAGAGTGAAACTTGTACTACTGAACCACTACAGCTGTTGCATGTCGACCTGTGTGGGCCAATGGAGGTGGAGAGTGTTGGACAGTCAAGGTATTTTTTACTGATTAAAGATGACCACACATCATACAGGGTGGTGAACTTCTTAAAGAAAAAGAGTGATGCCGTTAAGAGCATTATAGGATTTGTTAAATGGGCAGAGAGATTGACAGAGAAGAAAGTAAAAATTATAAGATCAGATAATGGCAAGGAGTTTGTGAATGAGGACCTAAAAAGATTCTGTAAAGGGACTGGAATAGAACATCAAACAACAATATGTTATACACCCCAACAAAACGGAAAAGTTGAGAGAGATATGAGGACCTTAGTCGAGGCAGCTAGATCAATGTTGAATAATAAAGGGGTATCTAAAGACTTGTGGGCTGAGGCTATCAATAATGCAGTCTATGTACTCAATAGAACAAGCAATACAAAAATAAGTAATAAAACTCCATATAATCTGTTCCATAACAAAGAGTATGATATATTAAAATTAAATAAGATATTTGGAACCAAGATTATTGCACATATCCCAAAGCAAAAAAGACTTAAATTAGATACAAAAGGAGAAAAGGGAATATTTGTAGGTTATGATGGTTCTAAAGGATATAGAATTTATTTCCCAGATAAAAAAGATGTCCTCACAAGGAGAGATGTAATATTTTTAACAGATAAAAATATGTGTGATAATAAAGAAGAAAAGGTGATTTGCTTGGATTTACCTAGTGAAGATATATTGAATGAAGACTTACCGAATGGACATGAAGATGTGAATATATCTGAAAATGTAGGATATGTTGAAGAAGAGGATGAACAGTTTGAGGATGCAGAGCATAATAGAACACTAGAAGAGATCACCAGTGGGAGCAGCTGTACTAGTCCTCTTCCAAATCCAGAGAGGAATCAGAGAGGATCTACTGAAAGTGAACATGATGAAATTGATGAACAACCTTCAAGGAAAGATAAGAGGGTAGTGAAGCCACCTAAATACCTCAAGGATTATGATCTTAGTTACCTCGCGATAGAAGAGGAACCTAGAAACTATAACGAAGCCATGAGATCTAAAGAAGCAAGCCAATGGAAAAGTGCAATTAAGAAGGAATTAGAACAGCTGAGAGAAAATAAGACCTGGACAGAAGTTGAAAATATACCAGAAGGAAAGGAGATAATTACCTCAAAATGGGTTCTGAAACGAAAAGGGGATGGCTCTTTTAAGGCGAGGTTAGTCGCTCGTGGATTCGAACAGCAGATTAATGATTATAGTAAATTAGATTTATATGCTCCAGTAGCAAAGCTTAATACTTTTAGAATCATGATGGCAGTTGCAACCAAACTCGGCCTTGAAGTAGGGCAAATGGATGTATGTGGGGCATTTTTAAATTCAAAATTAAATGAGGAGTTGTACTTAGAATTACCTGAACCCTCAAGTCTATATGGAACCACAGGTAAATATGTAAGACTAGAAAAATCTATTTATGGGCTTAAAAGATCACCAAAATACTGGAATGAAACTTTTAGTAATGTCATGATTTCAATTGGATTTAAACAGTGTGATAAAGATAATTGTCTGTTTACTAAATGTATCGAAGGAAAGAGGATTTATGTGTTGGTATATGTCGATGATATTTTGTATTGTGGGGAGTCAGAGGCTGAGATTTCTAAACTGAAAAATACTTTATGCAAAACATTCAAAATGAAAGACATGGGAAAGATAAGTAAATTTTTAGGTATTGAAGTTGAACAGAATTTGGAAGAAGGGTGTACTACTATTTCTCAAAGAGATTATTTAGAGACATTATTGCAAACTTATAATATGAGTAATGCCAAAACTTTTTGTTTACCTATTGATAAAAATTTTAATTTCCATATTTTAAAGAGAGAAAGTTCTGAGAGTTCTGAAATTGAGAACAAGTGTAGGAAGTTAATTGGCAGTTTAATATATGTGGCAATGGGGACACGACCAGATATTTGTGCAGTTGTTAATTTCTTAAGTAGATATCAAAGCTGTGCTTCGGAATTACTGTTTAAACTACTGTTAAATGTTTTGAAATACATTAAGGGAACCCTTGAGTTAAAATTAGTTTATCATAAAAGTTGTAATAATAATGTAGAAGGTTATGTTGATAGTGATTGGGGAGGCTGTGTTGATCGCAAGTCAACAACAGGATGTGTTTTTAAAATATTTGGTTGTACAATAAGTTGGTTTTGTAGAAAGCAAGCAACAGTATCACTGTCTTCAACTGAAGCTGAGTTTGTGGCACTATGTACTGCTTCGAGTGAGGCCTCCTGGCTGAAAGACATATTGTTAACTTTTGGTTTTAATTGTGTTGTTGAGATGTATGAAGACAACCAATCTACAATTAGAATGGCACAGATGGCCACTGGGGATACGAGAGTAAAGCATCTCTCTATAAAGCAGGCGTTTGTTAAAGAAAGAATAGAATTGAATATTGTAAAACTAAATTACATATCCACCAGTGACCAACTTGCTGATATCCTAACCAAGGCTTTAGGGGGTGTCGCGTTTAGGCGCTTGAGAGAGAAGTTGTTTAATTAAATAAAACATTTTATTGAGGGGTGGTGTTGGAATAGCAATAAAATATGTTCTTTTTGTAATTCAAGTGGCAACACTGATAGCCAACAGACAACACTCTCTCTCTATGGTCGCGTCCCTGTAATGGCTCCTCTGTAATATTAACCTAATAAAACGTTTTCTACTGCGATTCAATCTGCGTTTCAATTAAGTCCTAACAGAAAAGACATCTATGTACATAATTATTACAAAAGTTACCACTGATAGATAATCCTCATTCTTACCGTGGGAATTAAATAATAATTCAGTTGAATTCAATTAAGTTGAAAACAACTCCTAGACTAAACATATTAGCAATTATACATCTAGTTGTAAAATTAAACTTTGTTCAGGCGTTAAAAGTAAACTGTCTGAAAGCCCCTAGAACCAGAGCCGACGTAGGAGGGCAACGTGGTTGGGCCGAAGTCTGGGGGCATCCACAATATGAGATTGTATTATATACGGCTGTGTTCCCCGAAGGGTTCTTGGTTGTTATGTTTATCAAAACTATTTTTTTTAGACTTAAATTTAAAAATAGGTATATCTATTCGATAAAGTTACCCTACCCCATTGACCCGCTTTGAATCATCTGTCAATGATTTGAAATAGCGGGATCCGGAAGAGGACACGTGTAATAAGGACGGCTGTCAAAGTGGAGATGAAGAAGAAGAGGCGGAGGCCCTTTTGTCGGAACTAGTGTGGCACCGCGCTGGCTCTACCCAACCAGTGCCGGATTAAGCAAGCGCGGGGCCTGTAGCAAATTCTATCGAGAGGCCCTTGATCTGCTATGGGCTCTTAAGTATAAAGTGACTTGAACTTGTGCATTTACTGTATGAAATTCTCTGTTTTATTTTCGCCAACAAAATAATCGGTTACGGATTGTCAGACGTGGATTGTCTTAGTCGGAAAACAGGTGTAACGTTTCAAGTTTTTGTGATATCAAGTAAATTCAATATACAACGTTTAAAGATTTGATTTTCACAATCGTAGAATTCGTTCGAATACCTAGATACAACCTAGTGATACGTAATACAGGTGTACCTACCATTGTGACGGCACGGTTGGTGCTGTGGTTGAGAGATCAACTGCTGCGCTACGTGTCGCGGGTTCGATTCCCGCACGGAACAAATATTTGTATGATCTAAAGATAGTAGTTTCGGGTCTGGGTCTTCGTGTATGTGAATACACACCGTGCCTCGGAAAGCACGTAAAGCCGTTGGTCCTGCGCCTGATCTCCCTCCGGTCGTGTCGGATTGCCGTCCCATCGGACTATGAGAGTGAAGGAACAGAGAGAGCACCTGTGTTTGCGCATACACTTGTGCTCTATAATATCTCCTGCGTAGTTGGCTAATCTCCGGTGAGATTGGCCGCCGTGACCGAAATCGGTCAGGAGGACATCATCATCAGGTCCTATGGAGAAGAACCCGTACTAACTCGGTGGAAAGTCTCTTAAAATAATAAATTATACAATCTTGTCTACGAATAAAGTATGTAATTAAGTATGTAGACATTTAACGATGTAAATTATCTAAGTATACTTAAGTTAAGTCTATTAATCTTAAGTTTATACACACTTAAATAACTTTAGTCATGCCCGGCCATAACATATAATTGTAAATGAGCCCACAAGGAAGTCTTAAAACGACTTTATGAGGTACTAGCTGCCGCGCGCGGCTTCGCCCGCGTGGTTTACGAACCCGTACATTTTTCCGGATAAAAAGTAGCCTATGTGCTATTTCAGACTATAATCTATCTTTGTGCCAAATTTCATCCAGATCCGTTCAGCCGTTCTGGCGTGAAAGAGTAACAAAGATCCATCCATCCATTCTCACAAACTTTCACATTTATAATATTAGTAGGATTAGTAGGACAAAACGAAGTACTTACGTAAGCAACAAGTATAGCGTTAGGCATAGGTGTACTATTGTACACCGACATTTCCCCGATGCCGTTATTAAGGAGTTACTGAGAGCTATTGCGAGTTTCCCGGGGACCGGTGAGTGACCCGGGAATCGAACCCAACACTTCATGCTCAGCAGTCGTGCTTGTAAGTAAAAGTAGCTTTGTCTGAAAACCATTGGTACGGCTTTCGCCTGTTTTTTTCAGTTAAAAGTACTTTTTACTGATTGAGAGTTTTGACTGCAACATGTGTATCTGTAAAGTCGGCAACAAAAAATAAATAATTTTATTTTCTTAAATTTTTATCTAGTGAATATTGTGATGGTTTTGTTATTCTTGTGTTTTTATCCTGTATTTTTTTTATTTTTTTTTCAGAGAACTATTAACCGACAGGAGTGGAAAGAGGATAGGGAGGCCTTTGCCCTGCAGTGGGACGATAATGGCTGATAAAAAAAAAATCTAGTTTAATTTAACTTAATTGTAATAATTTTAGTTCACCTAGTTATATGTGCATGCTGTGATCTCCTTTAATTGGTGGAGCACAACTCACAAATACAAATGTATTTATTTTAATACGGAACGTAATTTGTGTATCCTGTGTTGGAGGTCCATAACATAATAAATAAATAACAGTTGAATTAAATTAAATTTTTGGACGACGCGGTTGGCGCAGTGGCTAAGCGATTAGCTTTCTGCGCTACGTGTCGCGGGTTCGATCCCCGCACGGAACAAATATTTGTATGATCTATAGATAGTTGTTTCGGGGGTTGTTTGTATATATATAGAATATTGCCTAATAAATTCAGTTTGCCGATATATATATACTTCACATAATTTAATCCTTCTTAGTGATACTATCGGAAATCGTATCGTGCAAAAATAGTTTTTTTTTTTTCAAAGTAATAACTTTGAAAAAAAAAAACTATTTTTGCTTTACTTTGAAAAAATTATGCAAAATTATTCTTTAAAAAATAACGATATCGTTTTACTTTTCATCAAAATTTTGGTTTTGGTCATACATAAACACTAGGAAAATTAATATTTAATGTCTTAATATTTTTATTACATTTAACATTTTTGCTTTAATCTAAACTACTTTTGTTACTGTCTGTACGGAAACTTTAAAGTTCAAGGTTTATCAACACAGTCAAACAAAACATTATTATTTTTAATAGACATTTAATTTCATAAACTCACTCCAAGGGCAAAAACCATTTGGCGATGTTTTACAGTTTTTTAATTTTAATGTCACTCTTTGTGGGGGCTGTAGCATAGACAAACGTTTACCAAATCGCAGTTGTAAAGAAGTCTGGTATACATATTCTAATTTTAAATATTGGTTCGATTTGTCAACCCACTTTTGAAATATTAATTTCCCGCCGATAGGGAAAGGCTCAAATTGATCCGGCAGTACAAACGGTTTTATATCTAAAGCCCTTATAACAGGGTTCAAATTCGAATCATGTCCCATTAACATCGTAAACTTTGGAGTTCCATATTCAAATATATCGAACATGTATTTTAGGAGTGGTCCAGCTAAGTCTTTTGATCCTGATGTTAAGTTGAATCTGACATTCTGGTTTTCTCTACTGATTTTTGATAGGAGTTCCCATTGCTCGTTTGAACTAATTTCTCCCCATGCCACATCTTTTATGGGTTTCCCTTCGTAATAACTCATTATAAATGAATCAATAATTGAATTTCCAATGAACAATGGCCCACTGACATTCGGCTCTTCATTTTCTTCGTTAACAATTTCATTATCAAGTAAAGTTAGATCGCACAAAAATAATTTCTTACATATTTCCGAATTTTCAATATTTAATATTCTGCCTAATTCCAAATACGACTGTGTTAAATTCACCTCTTTCAATTTATTCGCCATTTCTTCTGCAACATTGTTTCTAAAACTTTCCGTTTTGTTATGGAATACAGGAAAAAATATTGGATCGAAAATTGATATGTTATCGTAATGATGTACAGTAAAGTTGCAATATCGGAACGCGGATTCCGTGAATGCCTTTGCCGACGCTATTGTTCTTGGTTTCGTGTTTGCATAAATAAGTACTTCATCCTCTTTCGGACAGCCTTCTATGAAATCTTCGCTGTTTAGCCATTCTGCTATGTAATCACCCATATAACCTTCTAGAGAAGCGCCTTTTCGAGTCAAATGTCCCGTGGGTTCGTTCCATTTTGGCCACGGCTTTTCTGTATACTTCTCCAGATCATCTGTCAAAGGAGTTCGAACATTGTGACGACTCAATATTAAAACCTGTTCCATTTTCAGGCTGTTTATATCAATTCCTTTGCATAACACAACGATGCACGACAAAATAAATAATGTTCCCGCCATTTTTTATTGTCTTTTTTTTTAATTTACGAAACACTGACAACTTTTCGGTTCTTCCTTAATGGTTTTAATTAAAAATCACAAATAATAATTAATGTTTTAACACAATTTTACGCATGATTGAAAGGTACTTCGCGCGTCTGTGAGCAAAACAAGACTGGTTCGATTCGCTTAGGCGATTCGATAAGCGTGTTTCATCATACGACAAAAATGATAAAACATTGTAGGTTACTATCACACCGAAGCGTAATCGTTGCAATTAAATTATTTTTTATTTTTTGAACAGATCAAACTTTATTTTATTTTATCACTAGCGAACCGCCCCGGCTTCGCACGGGTAGCAAAGCATATATGCCTGCATTTTTTTTTCTCAAACTATAGTCTATATAAAAGAAATATAACTCTATTGGTTCACGCGGCGCACGCCAAATCATATTCCAGCCAATTTACACAAAACCTTTACGAATTATACACCTAAACCTTCCTCGTGAATCATGTTTTTGAGTTTATCGCGTTCAGACAGACGCTGCGGGGGGACTTTGTTTTATAATATTTAGTGATAGTGAAGAATCAGATTATAATTTATCCATTATCAGTACTTAAAGTACCTATGTTTATGGAGTACAATAATGTTTTGACCTATTCACCTAAATTCATCAATCAATTCATCATCAATCAATTAATATAATTATTAACCTATACTCGTTTTCTTTAGGTATTTAACTAAAGATAAACAACCTTGATGTGTCTTTTTAATATTTTTTTGTTTAAAAACTCAGTTTAAAAATAAAACGCTACTAAAAACCAATGTAAAACAACAATAACGATTACCAAATCAATTGAATCTAGGATTTAAGCAGTAGTTTATTTGTTTAATATATGTTTGTGTAAAAAGTCACATCAAGATTGTTTACCTTTATTTAAATATCTAAACAAAACGAGTAGGTATAGGTTAATAGCTTTCTTGTAACTCCTTATTGGTGTAGTCGTCGCAAGCGCATCTGCAAGCATTGGGTTCCATCCAAGGATAAGACGAAATGAAGGGTTTTGCCTGTAAGAATATTCTCAGTAATTAACTAACAGAGTACATTTTGAAACTGTGTGCAGTATATGGCCATTAGTTCGTCTCTCATCTACTTACATGGGACTTAATAACGGCGTCGGTGGTATGTGGCTGTATACCTCTGCCTAACGGTTCGGAGAATACAGGCGTGATTATATTCTTCCTATAAAGAGAGCGGATTAGTCGAAAATACTGAATTAAACCAATATATTTTTGGCCAATTTATTTTGTTTTCGGGTTTGAACCCGCGACACGTAGCACAGCAGTCGATTGTCCAACCGTGCCGTCAAAGTCTGGTAGACTACCTTGTGCACACAAGGCCGCGGGATCGATTCCCGCATCTGGACAAACACATATTTTATATGGACCATAGACAATGATATTTGTTCAGCTTCAATCTGCATTTTTCCGTTACTTTATACAAATGACTAGCTTCCACCCGCGGCTTCGCCCGCGTGGTTAACGAACCCGTACATTTTTCCAGCATAAAAAGTAGCCTATGTGGTGTTCCAGACTATAATCATCTCTGTGCCAAATTTCATCCAGATCCATTCAGTGGTTCTAGCGTGATTGAGTAACAAATATCCATCCATCCATCCAACCATCCATCCTCACAAACTTTCACATTTATAATATTAGTAGGATTGTCACAAATACCATTTAAAAAACGTGATATTATCATAAGAGACAAAATAAACTGTTTACATATTGTTAGCATTAACTTAGTAGTGAAGATTCATTTTAGCGATTTTTAGGGATCCACATCCATAATAGAAAAACCATACCTTCAGCATCACCTTTTTTGGTCTGGCTGTGACAAGTTCCTTTTTCTCAGAAACGGCTTTAGGTATCAAGTTATATCAATATCAAGAACTAAAGCCTATAGCCTCATACTGCTGTAAAAAAATCAAGTTTCTAGATAAACGTCATCAAAAGATATGGCCTTTCAAAGCGTATTTTCATATTACAAGTACCACTCACTGGCTGAACATAGAATATATTTATAATAATAATTATAAATATGTACAAATCCCGGGTAAAATTACGAGATGCAATTACATTTTGCGGTTAAATTCACATGCAGAGAGACACGCGAGCGCCTGCAAAAAATCACTACTTACATATTATAAAACAAAGTCCCCCGCCGCGTCAATCTGTCTGTCTGTATGTTAGTGATAAACTCAAAAACTAATGAACAGATTTTCATTCGGTTTTCACTAATAGACCGAGTGATTCATGAGGAAGGTTTAGGTGTATAATTCGTTAAGGTTTTGTGTAAATTGACTGAAATGTGACGATGATAGTTGAAGATGTTGGAAAAAATCATACTGACTGGGAGCTTTACCATGCGCCGAGTAAATGCTCGACGTAACAGGCTGATACGATACTACGACTATTTATAAAATAAATATTAAAACACGTAGCGGTACAGAACCCTCTCAGATCAGCGAGTCCTGCTCGCACTTGACCTTTTTATTTTAATTTTTAATGTTCTAGCATGAATGTGATTTTTATCTGTGATAAGTGCTAGTGCATGTATTTTTAACTGTTAGGTATTTCTAATCTCAACATCGACTGACATTTCGCCGATGCCGTCATTATATCCTGATATAGGAAACGTAAATGAAACACAAAATAAACGAACCAATGCCATCTAGCGGGCACAATACCAAACTTTGTACCGGCCAATTTTATACAGAAGAACCAAAATTAATACTATGTAATCGAGTCGAACCCCTTACCTCAAACTCAGTAGGAGCATTTATAACCAGTAGACCGATGAGGCAGTATTTTTATAACGACTATATTATTTTGTATAATCTACAGATATTTCTTTCGGGTCTGGGTCTTCGTGTATGTGAATACACACCGTGCCTCGAAAAGCACGTAAAGCCGTTGGTCCTGCGCCTGATCTCTCTCCGGTCGTGTCGGATTGCCGTCCCATCGGACTATGAGAACGAAGGAATAGAGAGAGCACCTGTGTTTGCGCACACACTTGTGCTCTATAATATCTCGTGCGTAGTTGGCTAATCTCCGGTGAGATTGGCCGCCGTGACCAAAATCGGTCAGGAGGACATTATTTTTATAAATTTTTATTTATGTTGAAACAACCTGTATTGAATTTGAAGTCAAAATCAGTGTTTTAATGTGGCACTTTAAAAATATCGAGACTAGGCGCACGGTTCCAAAAGGGAGTAAGTCCTACGGAGAAGAGACCGGCAAGAAACTCCATGGATACTCTTTAAAAATAAATAAAAATTATTCACAATTAATAATCTTGAAGTAGTACATATAGATAGGTTTTATTATAAACCACTGATATTCAGCGCCATCTAGACAGATTGCTTGTTAACATCCATCATACTTATGGTAAACTAGCTTTCACCCGCGGCTTCGCCCGCGTGGTTTACGAACTCGTACATTCTTCCGGGATAAAAAGTCCTACCTACCTATCTTTGTGCCAAATTTTATCCAGATCCGTTCAGCCGTTCTGGCGTGATTGGGTAACAAATATCTATCTATCTATCCATCCATCCATCCTCACAAACTTTCACATTTATAATATTAGTAAGATTAGTAGGATAGGATAGGATGTCAAAATGATCGAACGAAAAAACAAAAATTTAAAATTCAAACTTTTCATCGAGCGAATGTTACATCTATTGTTACAGATCGCGAATAACCGTGGTCCGAATATTGCATAAGCGAATAAACAGTATTACACAATCGTGTAACAACAGTTATAACCTATTTTAGAGAACAAGTCTTGCACAAGTGAATAGCTTTTAACCCACGCGTTTACATAGAACTGTTCTTTCTAATACTATTATGACAGGGCCGGATCACAGGTGCAGATACACCGGAGCCTTCGCAGTATGAGGACGTTTTCTTCTGTCGAGCGGGCACGAGTTATCACATGGGAGTAGCTCATGCTAGTGGTAAGATTAGCCATTCAACAATGGTGGTATCGAGGTTGTCTGCACAGTGCGCCAGACGATAGTTTTTTTTATCTTGGAATTAATTATTGAACAACAGAGGCAAAGACATTTTCGTCATTTATTAAAACTGTGGACCCCAAACCTCATAATCGGGCTATCTATTCACCCGAAGCTAGGGTTGCCAAGTACAGGCTTATCATTTCCGGGACAATTCTAGGGTAACGGTGTCAGGCCGTAGTATTAAATACATATATGAATATAAATAGGTATTTAATTAAACCTCGATAATGTTTTTACATGTTGTATTTTTTAAAGGGGAAAAAATGCAAGTTATTTTCAAACTTGTAAATGTAAAAAAACCTTTTTGGTGTTCGGAATCCGGGACAGTAAAGTCTAATTACTGAACACGGGACAAGACACAAAATTCCAGAACATTACGGAAATGTCCCGGAATTTTCACGGTCATCTGGTAAGCCTACCCGAAGCAGGCAGGCAGGATCTGTGCATTTTGCCTTTCTTCATTCAAATGAGTTAAACGCTGAATTAAATAAAATTGTTGTTGACAAGTAATCCAATCCCAGTAGAAACAAAAATGCTAAAAAAGCCATTGAAATAGTATGTCGTTAGCAACGACTGGACATATTATTTCGATGAAAAAAACACAGGGATAATGAATTGACAGCTGTCAAACCGTTACGTAATTTGGAAATGTCAAACCCCTACGTCATATTGCCGGTTTATATTCTCCGGGGATCGGAGAGTTTACACTTGTCTAGCAAGTTCAAATTGTATAATTACTCCATTACGGAATAAGGTCTATCATCCAATTATTATGAAAATCTACAATCGATTTATTATTGTTTCAACTAACTTTTAACCGAGAAATCAATTTTACGATTTGTCGGCAATTAGAAATATTATAGACAACTAATTACCCGCCCTGGCTTCGCACGTGTGCAATTTACAATTTCAAACAGAACGTCACGTTTTTTTATTGAGATTTTTATAAAAAGATACCATACAATTTGCCATCTAGGGATCTACTCAAACACAAAATATTTCATCAAATTCGGTCCAGCCGTTTAAGAGGAGTTTAGTGACATGCACATGGACAGTAGAATTATATATAATACTAGCTTCGGCTCGCGGCTTCGCCCGCGTGGATTACGAATCCATGCATTTTCCCGGGATAAAAAGTGCCCTATATGCTATTCCAGATTATAATCTATCTTTGTGCCAAATTTCATCCATATCCGTTCAGCCGTTCTGGCGTGAAAGAGTAACAAAGACCCATCCATCCATCCATCCATCCTCACAAACTTTCGGATTTATAATATTACTAGCTTCCGCTCGCGGCTTCGCCCGCGTCGATTACGAATCCGTGCATTTTCCCGGGATAAAAACCCTATATGCTATTCCAGACTATAATCTGTCTTTGTGCCAAATTTCATCCAGATCCGTTCAGCCGTTCTGGCGTGAAAGAGTAACAAAGATCCATCCATCCATCCATCCTCACAAACTTTCGCATTTATAATATTAGTAGGAAGTAGGATAAAGACACTAAAAACTATTCTATCTCTCAAATTGGGCTAAACAATACATGTTTACAAAGTTTCACAAAAATCGGTTCAGCGGTTTCGGAGCTTAGCGTAAACGAACATCGTGACACGGGATTTTTATAATAATTATCTAAAGACTGATGTACAAGTTTTTAAATGTTATTTAGTTTTAGTTCCGATTTTTTAACTAGATGGCGTTGTACCACCTGTCTAAATCTATGGTTTCGTCACACGGAAATCATATGGTCAACGCAATATTTTATTTTTTGTGTACTTGATCTGTCCGATAAAAGTTTGCTTGTTGAATTCATAGAGGGCGTTTCATTGAGACCATTATAAAATATTCAACTGCAAAATCGACTCTAGATACATAGAAATTCGGTTACGTTGTGATACGAAGTCCAACATGCCAGCGTGATATAATATTCATACTGTTTTTATTATGAAAATTATTGTATAATTATTCATGGGCATCTGCATAAAGCGACATGCAGAAATATCAACCCATACAATCTTCAATTTATTGTTACAAAATCCACTGTTATATATACATAACATAACATAGCATCACGGCTGTATTCCCCGAGGAGTTAGGCAGAGGTGACTATTGTCGGAAAAAAGGTTCTCGAGTGGCGACCACGAACCGGAACACGCAGCGTAGGAAGGCCTCCTACTAGGTGGACCGACGACATTGTGAAAGTCGCGGGCAACCGATGGATGCAAGTGGCGGAATGTCGTTCGATGTGGTGGTCTAAGGGGGAGGCCTTCGTTCAGCAGTGGAAGTCTTCTAGCTGATGATGATGATGATGATGATGATGATGACTATTGTTTATGTACCCACATTTCGCCGATGCCGTTATCAAGTCCCATGTTTTAGGGGGCCAGCCTATTTTCATCTATCGGGC
Organism: Shargacucullia verbasci; assembly: GCA_947562105.1. NCBI lineage: Eukaryota > Metazoa > Arthropoda > Insecta > Lepidoptera > Noctuidae > Shargacucullia > Shargacucullia verbasci. The sequence goes on from OX387308.1 coordinate 4,345,480, forward strand.
ACTGTTCCAGACTCCGTTCTCCTACAGATAATTTGCGTACAGAAAAACGCAATAACACTCCTGACCCGGGAATCGAACCCAGGACCTCACGATCAGCAGTTGCGAATGTGGGTGTACAATATTATAACTCTGCCGACCCCTTCGGGGAATACATTCGTGATGCTATAAATAAATAAATAAATTCAGCCCATTACTGTCCCACTGCTGGGCAAGGGCCTCTTCTCAGATTGAGAAGGGTAAGACCTTAGTCCACCACGCTGGCCTGGTGCGGGTTGGCGAACTACACACACCATCAAGAACTTTATGGAGCCCTCTCAGGTGTGCAGGTTTCCTCACGATGTTATCCTTCACCGTTAACGCAAATGATAATCAAATTCTGATCCGCACGTGATTCCGAAAAGTCAGAGGTGCGGGCCGGGTTTGAACTCGAACCCTCTCGCATGGAAGGCAAGCGTTCAATCACTAGGCTATCACTGCTTCATGCATGCGTGATGCTATACAATGTAATTATGATTCTTTCCATGCACTGGTTGTCTGGAAGAAATTGCTTTTAGCGACAAGACCGCTATTTGTACCTTTTATGTCATTAGTTCTCAAAGTGATCCAAAAGTGACCCCCAGGGGTACACGGGAGACTCGACGGGGGTCTACGTTGGCGTGACAAAAAAATGGGGGTTTACAATTCAATTTACGATATGGTAGAAATGTAGCTGCAAAGGGTCCACCGGAACCAGCTAAATTTTAAAAATGGTCTATGAGAAAAAAACTAAGATTTATAACGCGGTTGTTAATGGAAACGCCAGGAGGGGACGCCCTAAAAGGACGTATACGGACCTTATTGGTGATGTCCTTCAAAAAGGTCAGGTGCGCAGTACCCACAACCGGCGTCCATGTATGAAACGATGCATGAATGTAGATGAAGCAAAAGGGTTATGTAAGAATCGTAGCACGTGGCGTTCCGTAGTTTCTTCCTACCCCCATGGGAAAAAGGCGTGACTTTATGTATGTATGTATGAGAAAAAAACTCTGGGAAGCTCTGGTTTATGTAAAATGTTTTTTTTTCTGCTTTGTACTTTTGTATTTGGTGTACAATAAAAAATACTATATCTATGTAGCCCGTGTTGCTGCTCTGTAGGTCAATGACATTGATAATGAATATGTCAAGGGAATTCCCAAAAGATAATAAAAATTTAAATATAAACAGTCGGCGTAATGGTTGAGAGATGGATTGCTACGCTACCTGTCGCGGGTTAGATTCCCGCACGGAACAAATATTTGCATGATCTAGTAGTGAGAGAGTGAGAGAGATTGTAGTGGTCTGGAAATTATTAGCAGTGCGGGGCAAGGTTTAAATAATAAAACGATTTCATTTAATTTCATCATCCAGAGTGAATCATATTGTCTGATAAACTATTACATGGAGATCAGAATATTAGTAAACAAATGTTTTTGTTTACTGAATAGTTGGAATCGTCGTTACTCATTTATTAGCTGTTATATTTGGCATTCAATGAATTCAGATTTCGTAGCTATGCCGCACGAGAAAATCTATACATATAATAAAATTATAACAGGCCGAAGTCTGTACGTTATAGATATTGGAGAAAAACTAATATGGCGGGTCTTTATTAGAACAACAGAAGCAAAAATAACAGTTCTTAGAATTTTTGTCTGTCTGTCTGCTTGTACACACATCACGCAAAAACTACTGCATGGAATTGAATGCAGTATTCACGATGTATTGCCAGAGGTCTAACTTAAAAAATAGGCTCCATTTTACCGCAAGAAACTATCAGATTCTAAATTCCACGCGTATAAAGTCGCGGGCAAAAGCTAGTCTACATATATAATTATATAAAAATTAATTGTCGCATAGAATACGATTGGTCGATACAACTCGTTAGGAAGAAGTTTTTATTTACTCTATCGTTCGCTAGATGGCGTTAAAATAAAATACCAAAATCACTAAGATTATTTTAATAACAATTGAGTATCACAAAGTTATATAAGTAAAAACAATTAATTTACAGTAATAAATAGTTGTTTAATAGATACATCACACATTTTATATATTAAATATTGCAATCTCATACATGAACATCCTAATTTCTAAAGAAGTACACAATACAGTCTGTTAAGGAATACATAACGAAGGTGCCACCTGTCGTCTTATTCATATTATTAATTTGTATACCATATTAAAAAAAATGTTGACTATGGTAAAATTGGGGGTATGTAGATCCATAGGGGCGAATGGGAAATTCCGATGCCGGTATTTAGACCCATATAATAGGAGGCGAGCCTATTACCATCTACCGGGCACAGTGCCAGACACCGTGCAGCTACTGAGTATTCCATATAGAAAAACCCAGTAATACGATGTTCGACCTGGGAATCGGGAATCGAACCCAGGACCTCATGCTCAGCAGTTGCGCTTGCGACGATTAGACCAATGAAGCAGTCAAACAGTGCATCCCTTTCTCGCTTATATATTTTTCCATAACAGGAAACGATTAACGAAATATCATGCTCATTATTAGTAATCAAGGGGCGGTAATGATGACTCTCGAAGAGGTCTCTATGTGAAAAGATCGATCACCCATCCAAGGATTGACCGCGGCGGCGATAGAAAACCGCGGCCAATAAAGGTCCAACCAATCATCACCTGCCTATCTTTTTCCCAACTACATTGGGGTCTGCTACCAATCTAACCGGTAGTGACTGAATATCAGTATTTTACACGGAGAGACTTCCATCTGACCTCCGCCACCCAGTAACTGGGAGACACTGATACTCTAAGGTTAGACTGGTTGTCAGACTTTTTGGGCTACTGACATCCATTACGTCTATCATAGGTATACGTATGACACCCGGAACCAACTGCTTAACGTGCTTTTTGAGGCACGGAGGGGTCTCGATATGTGAAAAATGGTCACCCATCCAAGGACTGACCGCGTCAAGCACTTAACCTGGCAGATCAACCGATCTGCGCGGTAACTATGTAGCTACAAGTCCAACCAATATCATAGAATATACTACGGACACGTAAGTACAAAGCTTTAGAATACTGCTTATCCCTTCAAGTATATAAAGGTAACATATTCATATGTGTTTCACTACTGGTTGATTACAGACATCCATCACTACAATTTAAAATTGAAGCTCGACTCGTACTCGATACAAAGCCGCCATCTTTACAAAAATTGGCGGCAAATTTGACAGCTGTCATTCGGAATGTTTTATTACTTTTTATTTTTATTTTTTCTAACTTTTGGTTGATGCTCTGTCGAGCTGAGCCAACTGGTGCGCTAGCCTTTCTTCCCTGGCCCGTCTAGCTTGACCTATTCCTCGTTTTTCCGCAAACTTGGCTATAAAAGTTTCCACTGGCATGTTACCTGGAATTGAATGTTTTAATTTAAACTGTTGTTAATATTTTAAAATGATAATAAGTTAGTAAATCACATCAGAGGGCCTAAAAACTCCATTGCAAATTGCCTATGAAATTCCATAGTGCCTGTCAAAGAGATGATTGCTAAATATAAACTTTATGGCTGTTAACCTATACATACCAGTCAAAAACTGTTCTGCAATATCCTCAGACTCTTCATCAGCTTTTAACGCAGCCTCCTTCAAATAATCTCTGATTCTATGCGGATCATACATTTCTGCTAGTTTCATATGCTTTTTGTTAAGCTCTTCGAAGTTCATCTTCATTTGTACGATGGTGGATATACGGTCAACCACTTCGCTCTTCAGATTATCTAACACTTGTTGTTTTGCGATGTTCTCTTGGGCTATTTCTTCAATGCTATTCATTAGTTCTTCGGTTTCAAGGTCCAGTTCCACGAGTTGGGGGTTTACTTCTATTATTTTGTCCTGAAAATGTAGATAGTAAAAATACGAAACTTTTGAGGTAATAAATTTGATGGCAATATTGTATGAGCATTATATTAATATTTAGACAAATGTTCTTGTTGATCATAGTCAAAAATTGCTCCGAATCCAATGCTTAAGTGCCTAAATTAATAAAAACCTTCAAAAGTATACGAATCAATTTTTATAAGGTTACAGAAACTGTGACTTGAGCTTGATGGATGGAATAAGGAAAAAAGATAGTGTAATAAGGTTTTAGTAATACCTGTAAATCGGTATTCTCCAAAATCTCCTGCAACTCTTCAATGCAGCACTCATTTAGCTCTGGAAACATCAAGGACTGTCCGCTTAAATGTGCTTGCGGACTTACGTCATTGCTTTTAGTTGCTTCATCAGAATTTCCCAACATTGGCATGGCTTTCTGAAACTCTCTGATAATAGCTTGGACTACGCGCCCCAAGTCAGAATGTAGAGTGTAATTTAACAGTCCAGGAGCACCAATGACCTGGTTAGAGTTTTCCCCTATCCAGGAGTGTGGTATAGGCGGGTTGACGAATATAGAAGGCTTCTCATTAGGAAATTCGGGTCCCAATATCACTGTCAAGCTCATATTTTTGCCGTCAGCAACGAATTCCACTCGATATTCCGCATTTTCATTCACTTCCACAACGTGATCATTGAATATCTTTAGCGTGTCGATTTGACGTTTTCTCATGTCTTGTTCGCTATAATACTGTCGGGGCAGCATCTTTGAACACAATAGTTACTGTAAAGACGAAAATATCTCAGTCATATAACAGTAAAAATCATTTTATTTGATGTTTTGTTACACAAAAAACATTTGCTCACACTTGGCAGATTAATTTACGCTTTTGTGTAATTTGTATGGCTTGTAAGAGATACACTTTAACAAAAAAGATTACTTACCTGCAAATTGCTGTTTAAATTTATAGTAAAATGTACGATAATAATTATTTAAATTGTGAATTTCCAATATATTATTTTTACATAGCAATCAATACTTCAATAAGAATAGAGTATGTTTTCAATTGCACGTTATTGAATGAATACCGAACTGTGATTGGCTGGAACAGTCTATATTTGGGAACGGATTAAAATATTAACCAATGAAAATAGAGTATAATTCCAAAAGAACGGAAAATACGACGAGAACAGACTTTATTATCAAATGTCAAATAAACGTCAATAAGTCACTTACGTTTTGTGTCTGAAGTAATTTTTATAGTTATAGTAATTTATATAATTAATTAAATAAATAATGACATTATCAAATATTAATATAAAATATTTTGTCAAACTGGTTAATACCGGTAAAAATATAAACGGTTAAAAACAGCAATCGTTTTTATGTGTGCCAAACGTAGTTTTCCATGAAAATTACTAGATGTCGCTTTTTTGAATTACGTTTTCATCATGTTCATCGGATTAGATGGGTGGGCAGAGTTGTTTGTAAATCATTTAAATCCCGACTCCCTCGTAATTACGGCCAACATTGGAATCTTTACCAGAAACTAGCGCCATGGCTTTGAGTCGGGGCGGGCGCGTACCCACCGTCGCGTCGCCATCGGTGTGAATAAATTCATCACTGCCGCTCACACTGCAAAGAAAGATCGAGTAAAGTATCTTAAAATATACTTAATATGGGTGTATTATTTGCAAAAACAAATGCATCATGACAAAGCATAATCAAGCTTTAATTAAAATATAATGATAGGTTTATTTTGAAAATCACTGTCATAAAATTGTCAAATGACAGTGTTTGTGATTGTCACTGTACGGCAATTTATTTTGCAAAATTTATTAAAGTGACTTTTTAATTTTTGCAAGAATGATTTTATTATAGGCATTAAGTGTTATGTTTTTAGAACGTGTTGCGAAGGGAATAATACTAAAATAAGTAGGTACATAACCAGGTTACGATTTACCAAATAATTTAAAGATACTTTAAAGTTACGTTTAGTTATACCATTAGATATTAATTTCAAACGAAAAGTTATTATAATGTGTCATTATTGCTTGTTATAATATTACACATAGCATCACACCTATGTATATTCCCCGAAGGGCTAGGTAGAAGTGTATTGTACACGCACATTTCAAATCCATCGTATACCCGATACAATTATAAACTCTACTAAGTATATTCTAACAGAAAAACCCTGTAACACTTTTCCAGGGATAGAAATCAGGACTTCACGTTTAGCAGCCGCGCCTGGAAACACTAGACCATCTTCATACTATGTCAATTCGCAAAGTTTCTTGACGATCTTCCACGCTAGCCTCGAAATCCTCTAAAAACAGCATTTAATATATTTTTAACTTCGACGACACCGTTGGCGCAGTGGTTAAGCGATTAGCTTTCTGCGCTATGTGTCGCGGGTTCGATCCTCGCACGGAACAAATATTTGTATGATCTACAGACAGTTGTTTCGGGTCTGGTTGTGTGTGCATGTGACATGTATGTTTGTAAACTGTACCCACGATACAGGAGAAATGCTAGTGTGGGGCAAAGTTTAAAAAAAAAAATCTTTTTACACATTTTATAGCGCTATATAAATGCAGATTTAAAGCCTTGTACAAAATTTGCTGGAAAAATATGGATTAGTGCTTTTCTAATAAGGTAATATTGCTCACATTGTCAAGGTTTAATTGGCTTCTGGGAACCGTTCTGTTAATTTGGAAAGGCCAACCGGAATTGATGTAGATGACTCCGGATTAGGAAATTCATAGCATACCATCACGCCAGTATTCTCCAAAGGATTGGGCAGAGGTGTACTATTGTTCGCCCACATTTCGCCGATGCCATATTTGAGTCTCATGTAATACGAGGCGAGCTTATTGCCATCTACCGGGCGCAGTTCCAAGCTCCGTGCTGCGATTGGGAATTTCCACACAGAAAACCCCAATGACTACCTAATACTTTGCCCGACCTGGGAATCGAACCCAGGACCTTACGCTCAGCAGTCGCGCTGATCAATAAAAAGGTCCTCGAATTGAAAATGAACTCCATTGCCGATTTTGCCTCAACGCACCTTACTGATATTCAGCCGCAACCGGTTAGACTGGAAGCTGAACCAAATGTAGTTTGGGAAAATGCAGGCAGATAATCGAGTGTTGTGCGCACGATTTCTGCATGGAAGGCAAGTGTTCATTAAAGCTTGGTTATCACAAATAACTTTGTCATTCTGTGAATATAAACACGCTTGGCCTGTAAAGATTTTCCTTATCTATTTTATACAGTTCTATTTCGGAAAATCCATTGCTTAAAACCATAATTCAAACCATAATACATAATTAAAATATCGGTCAATGTTATCATGAATGCCTCAATGGTCTTGGGCTAAGATTCGACTCCCAGATCGGACAAAATGATATTGGGATAGCAGCGGATTTAGATGCCACCGCTGGCACAGTAGTTGAGAGATCGACTGCAGCGCTACGTGTCGCGAGTTGGATACTCATAGAGAATAAATATTTGAATGATCTACGTATAGTTGTTCCGGGATATTGTGCATATCTATGTGAATATATGTGTTTGTAAACGCACCCATGATACAGGAATTATTCGTAGTGTGGGGCAACGTTTTATAAAAAAAAGAAGTTGGAAAATGTGCCTCGTGTACGGTTATAAACCCTATTCCATGGGACTTAATGATGAAAATGGAAATATCAGAGTTCACTTAAGTACATCTCTGCGGGGAGTACCTAAAGTCGTGATGCTGTGTTATTCTATGCAGTTATATTTGGGAAAATGCATTAAAAACCACATATCTAATTAAAATATCGGTCAATGTCACGACCAGTAAAAATTCTCCGTAATATTCACGGCACTATGAATAAGTTGACGAATTGTCAAAAGGTCAAAGTTTGAGTCACTCCCGTTTGACAGTTTTGGTGAAAAAAACATCTACTTACCACAAATTTACTAATAAACAAACCTAAACGAAATAGGAAAATAGCCGTTTAATATAATCCGTTATTTTTTATACACCATTATTACCAATATATCCTTACATATTATAAAACAAAGTCCCTCGCGGCGTCTATCTATCTGTTCGCGATAAACTCAAAAACCACTGAACGGATTTTCATGCGGTTATCATCAATAGACAGAGTGATTCATGAGGAAGGTTTAGGTGTATAATTCGTTAAGATTTTGTGTATATCGGCTGAAATATGACGATGATTATTGAAGATGCCGGAAAAAATCTTGCAGATTGGGAGCTTTACTGGCGTGCGCCGAGTAAACCGATAGAGTTATTCTTGTACGAATAAGGTTGTAGGCTAATTTTAGACTCAAAAAAATGCACGGGTGCCTAATCCACGCGGGTGAAGCCGCGGGCGGAAGCTAGTATTATACTAAACCTGAAAGTAGTTTGTTCAGAATCAGTAACAGAACCGATTGTAATAATTTTTTATACCATGTTATTTGTCTAAATAACATTCAAAAACTCCTACAAGTTTAAACTCGATTGCAATCAAGATCGTATTAATGTAATACTCAATGAATTCATTAACACTGTACGTTGAAATATCTTTACATGAAACACACATCGCGTTAAATCGAGTTTGTCGAAAGAAACTTACACTAGGGCCTCTGGGCACGCAAACTTCACGCATCATTGCCATGATCCAATTTGTAGAACAAATATTTTAGTTCAACTTTGTGCATACTATGTTATACGTAGGTCGCCGGCACGCTTGGCGCAGTAGTTGAGAGATCGACTGCTGCGCTACATATCGCTTCGATTCCCGCACGAAACAAATATCTGTATGATCTACAGATAGTTGTTTCGGGTCTGGGTCTTCGTGTCTCGGAAAGCACGTAAAGCCGTTGCTCCTGCGCCTGATCTCTCTCCGGTCGTGTCGGATTGCCGTCCCATCGGACTATGAGAGTGAAAGAATAGAGAGTGCACCTGTGTTTGCACACACTTGAGTTCTATAATATCTCCTGCGTAGTTGGCTAATCTCCGGTGAGATTAGCCGCCGTGACCGAAACAATGTTCTAACACCGCACAAAATTAAAACAGACAATATTTGTGTAATGCCTGTTCATATGCTTGTAGTATTAATCATCATCATCATCAGCCATAAAACGTCCACTGCTGAACGAAGGCCTCCCTCAAGGGGGGTTTGCCATAATCCCCACGCTTGGCAGGCGGCTTGGGGATCGCAGTGGCTCACCGATTAGTGAGAGGACGCTGCTGCCCGTCCTCCGGTGTCTGGCCGCAGTTTTAAGACGTACCCGGGTCTGTAGTATTAATATAAGTGGCTATTTTAAGTAAAATAAAATTAGCCTGCCTCACTGGTCTAGTGGTCGCAAGCGCGACTGCTGAGCGTGAGGTTCTGGATTCGATTCCCGTGTCGGATAAAGTATTATTGGGTTTTTCTGTGTGGAAATTCTCAGTGGCAGCACGGAGTCTGGAATTGTGCCCGGTAGATGGCAATAAGCTCGCCTCCTATTACATGGGACTCAATAACAGCATCGGCGAAAAGTCGGTGTACAATAGTACACCTCTGCCTAACACTTCGGGGAATACAGGCGTGATGCTATGTTATGTTAAGTTCCTATTGTATCTTGATTACAGTTTACTCACCTAGAACTAGAATAACTTCTAATTATATAGGCCGTATAAATATATGTTCGGTGCGGGGAACGAACTCAATACCCACAGTGGATATAGCCAAGCTTTTAACCACTTATTTTAAAATTGCCGTTTCACATCAAAAAATTACCTAAATTAATAATAAAATCCTGACGTAATAATCTCACAAATTAACATTCTTAATAAACTAACAATCTACCCACCCATCCATTTCTCAACCTCACATAAAACCGCTTAACCGCAGCTACATAACACCAATTGACCTCCTTTGCTAAACCTTACCATTTATGACCTTGATAAAACTAAAATCGTTTTATTTTTTATCATAGCGATACGTACTATAATCTTTTTTTGATGGACATCGCGAGGCATTGGCCAGTTATCCCCACTTTCGCTGTGGGAGGGGACGGCAATTTGCTGAATTACTACACCATCGAACGGCAGCATTCCCATTCATACTCAACGGCACTTTCGAATAAAACACGCGTCTCTGCCGAAATAGAAAAAAAAGTAAATAAAAAAAAAATCGCGCAATCCGTATCGGGCTTTGCGGTTTATAAGATTTGAATTTCGAACTGAAATTCGAATTTTTGATTTATTTTTTAATTTGGTGTTTTTATATATATTTTTGTTCTTTTTTTTGTTTGTATTTAGTTTTTTTATGGGTAAAGCCCGGTAAGGATAAATCTTATAACCTAAAAAATTACTCTTTGCATAATATAACAGTTGTGCCGACGGCAATTTTTATGTAATACAATGTAACAGTATTACATAAGTATCATTTCGGCCTCATATTTTGGTAGTTGCGATAGTCGACGTTTTGCCATGGATAAAACAGCTCGCGCTTTCCAACTAAAAACTGTGTCACAAAATCATTAATTAAAAAGTTTTGGTGTTCTGTGTTTAAAAAGTGAATAGTGTCGGGACTTTTTGGTGATCAAGTAAGTTATTTTTTTCTGCTATTTTCTCCCTATGTGTTTTTAACGTCGTTTTGTGAAAGTTGCTATTTTTTTAACAGAATGCTATTTTCTTATGTATGGTACATATTTTAAGTTGCTCAATTTACGTGGATTAGATAATTCATTGCGATAGCATAACCTACTTTTTTCTAAATATCATTCTTGATTCTTGACTTTGTTGAATTTGTTGTTCGAGTATTATTTTGTAATAATGCTAAACAGTATGGTAATTAGTATGCATAACTGTGAGAACATATTATTTTATGCAATAAGCTTGAATCTATTTCACCCAGTGACCTACACATAGTGCCCTAATTTAATAGCACTGCATATACAAGATGTATATTGATTCATCTAGAACTATTATCCTGTAATTTCGCCTGGATTAGGAGGACGGTTGTGAGCTCCCCTCTAGAATTATCCTTGTCTATACAAATCTTAACACCAGTAACTATATATTTTTATTTCAACTAAAATCTAGGTCATCACTAGTCTGCAAACAATTTGACATACTAAACTTATGCATACATACAAAATATTAGTTTCTCGATAATCAGCATTGTACATATATTAACGCTGCTCTGTGGTAACAGGGTTGGCAGTAAGCCAAGTTTCTTAAGAGAACCGCTTGTGTGCAATAATATATTTTATCATTTGGTATAGGAATCGTGCGTTTATGTCTTTTGTATTGGGGACGAAACGTGACATATTTGTTCCTTATTTTAACGTTTTTGAACGAAATTTTTCTTGTTAATTAATGTAATTAAGTATTGAAAAGTTACACAGAGTTTCGGTATTGTATACATACATTTCGTTGACGGTATAATCACGAGAATTTAATGACAGAAAAAGTCCTAAAATTAACATTGCTTGAACCGAGAATTAAACATAAGACATCACTTTGAGCGGCTGCGTTTGAACCACAATACCACTGAGGCAAATTTAATGGACCGATTTTGATAAAAAAAATTGCGAAGTTAGGTCTTTTTTTTATTTTGTTGGAAACCGTTTGTCATTTATTTTTTCAACTTGTATATTGTTTTTAAAAATCGTAATGTCCTCCTGACCGATTTCGGTCACGGCGGCAAATCTCACCGGAGATTAGCCAACTACGCAGGAGATATTATAGAGCACAAGTGTGTGCGCAAATACAGGTGCTCTCTCTATTCCTTCACTCTCGTAGTTCGATGGGACGGCAATCCGACACTACCGGAGAGAGATCAGGCGCAAGACCAACGGCTTTACGTGCTTTCCGAGGCACGGTGTGTATTCACATACACGAAGACCCAGACCCGAAACAAATATCTGTAGATCATACGAATATTTGTTCCGTGCGGGAACCGAACCCGCGACACATAGCTCAGCAGTGGATCTTTCAACCACAGCACCTACCGTGTTGTCGATCGTTTAAAGATCATAATACAGTGTTAATGTATTCATCACCTTAAGAGTATCGTTTAGCTGCCGGCTTTTGGCTTCTGACAAAATTGCCTTGAAATACTCCCAAAATATCGAAATTTTAACGAATTAATTTGATTTTGGTCTCTATAGTTTTCTCAGATTATAAACTAGGTCGATAAGTTTTGGTTTTCCAAAATTTTGATTGAATAAATAATAATAAGAAAGATTTTTAGTTAAAAAAAACGCATTTTGAGGGTTAATTATTTCTCAATCCATAGACATATAGTTCCATAAATTCGATAATTGATGACATCCTAAAATCGGCACTGGGTTCATGTGGTACAGTTCATTTTCTTCAATTGGGCAAGTCGTCAACTTGGACCAGGGTCGTAATATCAGCGGTGGGGACATTTGTAATTATGAGTATAATTTTACTGTTACACATATCATAGCATCACGCCTATATTCCTCGAAAGGTTAGGCAGAGGTGTACCTACATTCACATTTCGCCGATGCCGTTATTGAGTCCGATGTAAGGGCGAGCCTATTACCATCTATCGGGCACAGTTCCAGAATCCGTGGTGCTATTGAGAATTTCCGTACAGAAAAACTCAATAACATTTTGCCCGACCCGGGAATCGAACCCAGGCCTCACGGTCAGCAGTCACGCTTGCGATCACTAAACCACTAAGGCCGAGCATGTTCATAAATTATAATATTCAAATTTATTATTGTAAACATTAATTGATTATTTTTTCGTAATTATTTTTTAGTTAGCACGCAAAGGATTTCCGTTCCTAATAATTAAAACGCAGATAAAGAAGATTATTTGGTTCAAAGATCAATTAACCGTATTAGATTAGCAGCATCCAATTAATATAAAATTACATAACATTAAATAACATAGTATCACGCTTGTGTACAAAAGGTTAGGCAGAGATGTACTGTGCAGTCAGCATCAAAAACATGTATACACGTAACGAAATTCAAAAGCGAGTTTTAGAGGAAACACTGATTGAATTCTGGACCAATTTTACACACAGTATCTGCGGATAAATAAAAAAATACATAGTCATTTAATTTTTATGATTTTAACCAATGCTTTTACAAGAATAAGCATTTGAATTTCGCTACGTGTATACATGTTTTTGATGCTGACTGTACAATACAGTAAAATACACTTTATTGCATAGCAGAAACAGAAAAAATATATGTACATCCTCATTTTTTCTATTCCGTTATTAAGTCCCATGTAACGGGTGGTGAGCCTATTGCCATCTACTGGGCACAGAGTCGAAAGTACGGGCTGCTACTGAGAATTTCAGAAAAACACAATTACATTTTGCCCAATCTGAGAATCGAACTCAGGGTCTCTTGTTTAGCAGGTGCGTATAGTATTATATTATCTGTGACCTAAGTATTACTCGTAGCATATTCCAAGTGCGAAATTTATACATATAATAAAATGATAACAGGCCGATGTCTGTACATTATAGATATTGGAGAAAAACTAATATGGGGGTCTTTATTAGAGCAACGAAAGCTAAAACAACAGTTTTTAGAATTTTTGTCTGTCTGTTACAGACAGACAGACAAAACAGACAGTGTTTGTACACGTATCACGCGAAAACTACTGCATGGAATTGAAATAGGGGTCTTAAAATATAGGCTCCATTTTACCGCAGGAAAATATCAGATTCTAAATTCCACGCGTACGAAGTCGCGTCACTAGGTATATATAATTTTTGACTTAATTACATCATAATTTTTAGTGCGTATCGCGAAGTTTATTTTATAATTATGTTAGGCATTGTAATATTTAACAAGAGGGCAGGTTCCACAATCTTTGTTGAGCAATCTCGGGCGAGCAATCTAGCCGGCCTCTACACTGACGGGTAACTAAAAACAGTGGCGTGCGGTGCATAAAGACAAAAAGACACTGCCTACCCTACATAACTCAGATAAATATTTACTATAAGATATTTGAGGTGGCAAATCACATACATCGTTATTTAATCGACAAGACGACGAACCAATACCAACATGCAGTAGGTATTATTTGTAAGTAAGCTTTTAAATTATATTGCCTACCCTGTCTAAAAATTCTGTGCACGCCGCTGATAAGAGGCTCATCATTTACCTAGGCTTTTCCCAACTACATGGGGTCGGCTTCCAGTCTAAACGGTTGCGGCTGAATATCAGTATTTTACAACGCGACTGCCATCTGACCTCCGCCACCCAATTACTGGGAGACACTGATACTCTAAGGTTAGACTGGTTGTCAGACTTTTGGGCTGCTGGCACCCGTAACGACTGTTATAGGTCTTCGTATGACACCCGGGATCAACTGCTTAATGTGCTTTCCGAGGCAATGAGGGTCTCGATGTGTGAAAAATGGTCACCCATCTTAGGACTGACCGCGTCAAGTGCCGCTTAACCTCGTAGCTATGTTGCTACGGGCTAAAAAGCTATCATGAAAATTTACTTTACTTTGATTGTAAATAGTAAGAAAACTCGTGATAGCGGTACAGCTCTATATTCTTTTCGTATCGAAATCACTCCGTGTCTCGAAAAGCACGTTAGGCAGTCGGTCTTAGGTGTAATACGAATACCTATGACAGTCGTTATGGGTGTTGAAAGCCCAAAAATTCTGAAAACCGGTCTAGCTAAGAGTATCAGTGTCTCCCAGTAATTGTGTGGCGGAGGTAAGATGAAAGTCGCTCCGTGTTAAGTACTGCTTGGATTTTAATGATATGAATACTTTGAAGTGTATGAATTTTAGAAAATATCAAATCTGAGGCCCTTGTGTAAGTTTGTCTGTTTTCAAAATTGATTAGGGCCCCATTAAATGCTCCGTGGGCCGCATGCGGTCCGCGGGTCGCATAAAAAGGTCGGCGAACAAACCCGCGGGCATAGCCTAGCAACCGAAACAAATGTGTGATTAGTAATTTGTAGTTTCATAATTATAGTATTTTCTTGGTATTATTCTCAGAAAATATAGTACTACTTAACTTGTATGAGTGTTAATTAATACTTATCTTAACATCTTTACGGCTATGCATCAACATAATAGGTTTAGTTATAGTTGTTGACACACCTGGCTTTATATAACACAATGAATAATCACGCTTGCAATCCTTTAACCCAATAACCGCCAACGATTATTTAAAGCGTCAATCACGATTTTAATCCAGACGCCGATGCAGCCTTCAAGCGTCAATCCACATGTAGCGACAACTACTCGCAACATGGCAAAAAGTAAAGCGCCATTTATCAGACTGAAGCTACAACAACAAACCTTGGATCGCACTATGAAAGTTTACAACGATTCTAACATATACGAATATTCGACATCAACTGTCGGGCTTCGGCCCAGCAGGCTAACCACCTTGCCTGGTCGGAGGATCCTCCCTTTTCAATGGAGGAACACCATACCTCGTTCCTCCATACACACATAAATGCGAAAATAGTGTTTATTACCTATTTCACTGTCAAATATAAGGCTAAAGAGTCTGGATTGATATCGTGATTGACGCTTTAAACCGTCGTTGGCGGTTAAAGGGTGAGTTAGGCAGAGGAGTATTGGTTAAGGGTCTCGCCGGTATATGACCTGCCACGATGCCTGACGGGGTACGGTAAATATGAGAACCCCGGACCTCACACTCAGAAGTCGCACTTGCAACCACTTGGCCGATGGGCAGCTCTTTTTGATTATCCCTATTACTGCATTTTGGTCTACTGGTTGTAAGCACGACCGCTGAGCGTGAGGTCCTTAATTCGATTCCCGGGTTGTGCAGTGTTATTGGGTTTTTCTGTATGGAAATTCTCAGTAGCAGCACGGAATCTGGAACTGTACCCGGTAGATGGCAATAGGCTCGCCCCCTATTACATAGGAATTAAACGGTATCGGCGAAATGTCGTTGTACAATACACACTACACTTGTGCCTAACCCTTCGGGGAATACAGGCGTGATGACATGTTATGTTGTTACCTATAAAAAAAAATGTAACCTTCTTAATTTAGACACGGTTGGGCAATACCCTGTCACTTTCTACCCATCTCTCAAGGTAGACACCGTCGAGTGTCGAAATATGATGACTAATGCAGAATGGATATCTGAAGATGTACAGGAAAAACGCTGGCAAAATATAACTACAACATAGGCAACATAAGATCACGCTTAACGGCACGGTTGGCGCAGTGGTTGAGAGATCGATTGCTGAGCTACTTGTCGCGGGCTCGATTCCCTCACGGAACAAATATTTGTATGATCTACAGATATTTGTTTCGGGTTTCAGTATTTGTGTATGTGAAATTTTGTCAGTCTGTCTGTTTGTTCCGGCTAATCTCCGAAACGGCTGGACCGATTTTGACGGGACTTTCACCGGTAGATAGCTGATGTTATAAGAAGTGATTTAGGCTACTTTTACGTATCCGAAGACATACTCAATACTCAATATTTTATTGTGTGGCGTTTACATGGCGCCATTTAAATAATAAATAAGTTTTTTCGGGATTTTTAAACAAATAATCGTATATTTGTTAGTTAAATTGATACAAATCGCTATTAAAGTCCATTATCTATCAATAGTCTAATGAAATCATTTTGTACACTATCAAATAGCTTAGAATTTATTAAAAATAGATGTTGCCCGCGATTTCGTCTGCGTTTATTTTGTATTTATTATTTTATTATTGTTTTGCTGCAATAGTAAAAATAAGCCTATATCCTTCTCCAGATTCCAGGCTACATCTTTGTAAAATTTCATTACGATCGGTTCCGTGGTTTAGTAGTGATGAGGTAACAAACAAACAAACAGAGTTACTTTCTCATTTAATAGTGTGGACTAGTCTAACCTTAACCTATATGTTTTTGGATTAATTTATTTATTGATTATATGCCTAAAAACCTAATAAGCAAACGCATGGCCATTTCCGTGTTATTTTGATTCATCAACACCAACAAGAAATATAACATAACATAGCATCACGCCTGTATTCCCCGAAGGGTAGGCAGAGGCGTATTCTAGTACACCCACATTTTTGGTCATTTACAAACGCGGATGATGTGATGTTAAATACATTTACATAAGGTTCAAATTGGTTTATCTCCTTTGTGAGACGGATTATAAAATTTTACTTACATTGGCGTATTAATTCATAAACGCAACGACTGCGGCGCGGTATCAATGTCGCGTGTGGGTGTAGAAATTGCTTTTGGGGATTTTTAGTCTCTTAATAACCTTCTTAATACTTGTCAAGAACAAAGCCATTAGCCTAGCTTCTTCTCAAGGCACATTAGCCTAGCTTCTTCTCAAGGATCGACTGCTGCGCTACGTGTCGCGGGTTCTATTCCCGCACGGAAAAATATTTGTATGATCTACAGATAGTTGTTTGGGTCTGGGTCTTTGTGTATGTGAATACGCACCGTGCCTCGGAAAGCACGTAAAGCCGTTGGTCCTGCGCCTGATCTCTCTCCGGTCGTGTCGGATTGCCGTCCCATCGGACTATGAGAGTGATGGAATAAAGAGTGCACCTGTGTTTGCGCACACACTTGTGCTCTATAATATCTCCTGCGTAGTTGGCTAATCTCCGGTGAGATTGGCCTCCATGACCGAAATTCGGTTAGGAGGACATTATTTCTTCTCAGGAATATTGGGGTTGGCAGCCAGCTTACCAGACTCCTAGACTAGTATACAATCTATAAGAGCTAAAGCAGTGTTTCTTAAACTTTTTGCAGACACGGACCACTTCCAGAATTTCTAAAATTTCACGGACCCCTGTCAAAGAATATTAAAGGGAAAAAAAATCATGTGGAGTCGTGTAGGTACAGTCCCCCTGCACCGCGGGCCGTTCAACAGTAGCCAGCGAGAGCGGTTTTAAACAAACGATGCGTTAGTTTGCTACACAATTTTCTAATTAATGTTAAGGGTTAATTGAGCTGCTGCGGACCCCTAACACTTTTTACGAACCCCTAAGGGGTCCGTGGACCCCACTTTAAGAAAGCTAGAGAATAAAAACTCCTGCAAAATATACTGAATTCACACATCATATGCCTAGCGTTTTCACAACTACATTGGGGTCGGCTTCCAGTCTAACCGGTTGCGGCTGAATATCAGTATTTTCAACGCGACTGTCATCTGACCTTTTTTTTATTACTAATTTAAGTGCCTTTGGCAGCACTTCACCTGATGGTGAGTAACAATGCTGCCGAGAATGGATCATGCAAGCTCAAATAATGCCCATTCACTCTCGCCTTGGTCCCCCAAGTGAATGGAGAGGGAAGGCGGCAATTGTGCAAGGCGCCCAGCTCTGGACAAGCGCCACTGCACACACCCGCCTTCTCAAATGGCTTCCCAAGGCAGCAAGCCGGAACACGCCCGAGGTCGCTTGGCGGCATGACTTTGCCTTAAGGGTGGTGAATAGCCACGGCCGGAGCCTACCACCAAAAAAGCATCCGTCACACAATTACTGGGAGACACTGATACTCTAAAGTTACACTGGTTGTCAGATTTTTTGGGATCTTGAAACCAGTAACTGTCATAGGTATTCGTATGACACCCGGGATCAACTGCTTAACGTGCTTTCCGAGTCACGGAGGGGTCTCGATGTGTGAAAAATGATCACCCATCCAAGGACTGACCGCGTCAAGCGCTGCTTAACCTCACAAATCGACTGATCTGCGCGGTAGCTATATAACTACGAGCCTTATCGAAAACAATAGTTTTAAAATAACAAGAAGAATCAACGCATCGTAACGAGTAACCAAATATTCGTGTAGCGAGTCGGAATCGAACCACCGACCCATTTCACTAACCTTGTATGGACGGGACGCAACCTGCATACACAATGAGCTCTAAGTATGCGGACTTGCACAAACAGCGTGTATGCGTATGCGCAGTGTAATAGTGATAGTGGTATTAATACAGAGCGAATTTTTAACACAAGAGATATTTAATTCAAGTTTTTTTTTATAACATAACATACCATCACGCCTGTGTTCCTCGAAGGGAGGCAGAGGTACCTTCATTTCGCTGATACTGTAAGTCCTATGTAGGTAAAGGACGGAGTCTGGAACTGTGCCCGGTAGACGGCAATCGGCTCGCCCCCTATTACATGAGATTCAATAACAGCATCGGCGAAATGTGGGTGTTCACTGTTCATAGTACACCTCTGCCTAGCCCTTCAGAGAATACACGCTATGTGTAAAAGTGATTGAAAAATCCTAATTGCAAAATAAATAATTACATTTCATTTCTAACACTGCCCGACCCGAAAACTGAACCCGGGGACTCTTTTTTTATTATTTTTTTATTGATCAAATAAATAGTTTTACATGGGTAATTTACATATATATCACAAAAACCATCGCCGGTTTAACAGTGATATATCAGACACGACATCTCGATATATAATAATAATACACATACACAGTAGTACAGATCACATACACGCTAGGAAATATTTTACTACACAATTTTAAATTTTTTTGCATTAATGGCATTGCAGATTTCAAAGGGTAAGTCATCTTAGCTCAGCAATTGCGTTTTCAACCACTGGAACAATTATTTTTTCCTATAGAAATATCTAATTGTATATAATTAAATGCACACAATACATCTTGATAACACTATAAAAATATATATTTATGTAAAGGTTCAAATAGTCACTTTATAATTTAAAAAAACCTTTGACTTTATCTTAAGTTTACGGTTCAAGCCATTTAATTCATCATCATCATCATCATCAGCCAGAAGACGTCCACTGCTGAACGAAGGCCTCCCTCAAGGGGGTTTGCCATAATCCCCACGCTTGGCAGGCGGCTTGGGGATCGCAGTGGCTCACCGATTAGTGAGAGGACGCTGCTGCCCGTCCTCCGGTGTCTGGCCGCAGTTTTAAGACGTACCCGGGCCATTTAATTACCTAGTATTAATTATTAACTGACTGCCTCTTCGGTTTAGTGGTCGCAAGCGTGACTGTTGAGCGCGAGATCCTGGGTTCGATTCCCGGGTCGGGCAAAGTGTTATCGGGTTTTTATGCATGGAAATTCTCAGTAGCAGCACGGAGTCTTGAACTGTGCCTGATAGATGGCAATAGGTTCGCCCCTATTAAATGGCATTTAATCAAATATATTTTGTTTATGTAAACCATTTTCAAGCACTTTTAAATAGTCAGACTCTAATTGCCACGCTCCAAAGTGTTGATTTCCAATGGAGAAGAACGGATAAGAAACTCCATGGTTACTCTTTTTAACTCGGAATTTTACATACAATATTAATTTATACATTGATCTCGAACAACAATTATGTGAGTACAATGTAGGACAAAAGAGTCTAACTTATGTAAGTCTGAAACTTAAAGAGAATCGTTTAGCTGTCGGCTTTTGACAAAATTGAAATACGCGCAAAATAAGTGTTTGGGCGTTAACGTTTCATACATCTAAATCTTAACGTATTAATTAAATTTCGGTCTCTATCATTTTATCATATTATAAACTAGGTCCACACGTTTTGTTTTCTTCAAAATTTTGATTAATTTAATAATTATCACGAGATAAGTATAAAGAAGATTTTTAATTAAAAAACGCATTTTGAGGGTTAATTATTTATCAATATATAAACAATATCAAAAAAACAAAAACGCGACGACTTAGTTTTTAATTGTGTCTATAACATATAAATAAATCGACAAAATCAGTTCATGTTTAGTGGGGTAAAAACGTAACGCATTTTGTATGAAAACTTTTACTATACAATACAATAAAATACACTTTATTGCACACCAGAAACTGAAAAATATACAAAATGGAAACCAATAGAGATGTACTAGGGGCGGTCTTATCGCACTTGGCGATTTCTGCCAGACAACCTTAGGATGGACAGAGTAGCAGGTAAAAAGAGAAAGGGTAGTTCACGGTGCAACATAAATATAAATATAAACTACATAAAAAATACATATACATATATATATATGGGTGTGTATAAATAAAAATTGGATACATAATGACTAAAATAAATACAATAATACATACAGTTTTAGTTAAACTAAAGTCTTAAGTAAGTAATATCTTAAACCTCAACGAAATGTAGGTTTACAAATACACCTCTGCCCAACCCTTCGGGGAATACAGGCGTGATACTATGTTATGTATGCCGATACAAGATGGGACAACCAACTTAAACTTTATAAAGATACCTCTCTCTTTTACATTCCGAAATAAAACATAATTATGTATTTTTTGGTTCAAGTTCATCTTGCGTAAAGACACCGGATTTCGCCGCGTGTCGTAACTATAGTGGTACTTTAAGTGCCGAAGGTTGGTTTAAACGAAAGGGTCAAGCAGTTCCCTTGGGTTTTAGAATGGAATTGACCAATGTTGGTTGTTCTAGCTCGTAAAGGTCGGTTAGTAGGTAGCTTAGTACCTTAATTGTCTCATAGGTCCAGTGGTCGTAAGCGCGACTGCTGAATGTGAGGTCTCGGGTTCTATTCCCGGGTCGGGCAAAGTGTTATTGGGTCTTTCTGTATAGCAATTCTCAGTAGCAGTACGGAGTTTGGAACTGTGCCCGGTTGATGGCAATGGACTCGCCCCCTATTACATGGGACTCTATAACGGCATCGGCGAAATGTGGCTATACATAGTACACTTCTGCCTAACCCTTAAGGGAATACAGGCGTGATGCTATGTTATATTATGTTTTCCAAGGAACCTGCCAAATTTCAAGTTTGTATATATTCAGTGAAATCGAGACAAATAGATGTTCCGTACTGCTGCCTGAAAATGTATGGAGATGTCGAGATTTTTGACTCCATTTTAGAATTTCGGAACATAACCAAACTCGTATAGAATGATGAGCAGAAAAGGCCCTTACAAAGTCTTGTAAAAAAAATAAAGGTTAACAATAATATGGTAAATAGGTTATGTTTAAAGTTTAAGAAAAAAATAATTCATTCAAAGGTTTTCTGGAACAGATCGCTGTGTGCAATAGGACATACATATATCATACTAGCTTCCGCTCGCGGCTTCGCCCGCGTGGTTTACGAACTCGTACATTTTTCCGGGAAAAAAGTAGCCTATGTGCTATTCCAGACTATAATCTATCTTTGTGCCAAATTTCATCCAGATCCGTTCAGCCGTTCTGACGTGAAAGAGTAACAAAGATCCATCCATCCATACATCCATCTATCCTCACAAACTATCGCATTTATAATACTAGCTTTCGCTCGCGGCTTCGCCCACGTGGTTTACGAATCTGTACATTTTCCCGGGATAAAAAGTAGCCTATGTGCTATTCTAGACTATAATCTATCTTTGTGCCAAATTTCATCCAGATCCGTTCAGCCGTTCTGGCGTGAAAGAGTAACAAAGATCCATCCATCCATCCTAACAATCTTTCGCATTTATAATATTAGTAGGATAGGTTAGGGTAAGTTTCGCCACCGGACATATTAAATATAGATATAGACAATTGAAGTCATATAATGGAATTAAAGATAGGTACTATATAAATTATACAATTATACTTCAATATATAAAACACGTTTCTGCTTCTCAACATTACTCCAATACCGACCTTTACCGTCTCTCTTCCCAAAAAAGCAGGTCAACTCCTCGGCGCTGAACAAGCAATATCGGCAACACATGATTTGTTTACTTAAATCAGCATTTATTATGAAGTAACACAGTTCTGCGCGATGCCACATACTCGCGGTTTACACTTCCGCAAATCTTTCCTACTTGTATATAACGGATTTCTCTTACATCATATTCGTAAGGCTGTGGTCATATGACATAGGAAAATAAAGGAATTAACATATATATTTAGTACTGGCTTCCGCTCGCGGCTTCACCCGCGTGGTTTACGAACCCGTACATTTTTACTACGAGACTATGAGAGTGAAGGAATAGAGAGAGCACCTATGTTTGCACACACACTTGTACTCTATATCTCTTGCATAGTTGGATAATCTCCGGTGAGATTGGCCGCCGTGACCGAAATCGCTCAGAAGGACATTATTATTATTGAACCGATCGTAATGAAATTTTACAAAGAGGTAGCCTGGGATCTGGAGTAGGACACCGGCTTATTTTTACTGTTGCATCAAAACCTTAATTAGGTAATAAATAAAAAATACAGACAGATGAAGTCACGGGGAACAGCTACTTACTAAGATACAATTATAAAAACTACCTTTTGTAGAGTCGGCACGAGACTGGAACACATGCTGCAATAGAGATATTAGTCAGTCAGTGATTTTGGTATCGAGGCTGACTACCCAGAGTGCGCTATACGATCTTAGGTACCTTCAATCGCGAAGGCTTTTGAAAGACACCGAAAAGGTCAAACGTATGACCTCAATACGTTTAAAATTGTTATTTAAAGACTGAGTAAAATGGTTGTCATTGAATTTATGAAAGAATGTAAACAAAGAATTTTTAAATTTACTTATTCATCACTTTTCGTGATCAAAGTACTAAAGACTTGTCAGCTTTGTTAATCATTACTTATGTAATTAATTTTTGTGTTATTACAATTATTTAACTGCCTTAATGGTTTAGTAGTCGTAAGCGCGTATGCTGAGGTATTAAGTTCGATAACCAGGTCACGCAGTGTTGCTGGGTTTTTCTCAATGGAAATTCTCAGTAGCAGTCCGGAATTGCCAACAACCGGACACAGTTCCAATCTCCGTGCTGCTACTGAGAATTTCTATACAGAAAAATTCAATAACACTACACCCGAAATTAAACATAGGACCTCATGTTCAGAAATCTCGCGTCACCACCAGACAAATGAGGTTCATAAAAATCCTTTTACAAACGTTAGTGTGAAAGCGTCTTAAAGTTGAGAACATTATGTGTTGACATTCAGTGTGTATCATCCAACAACATGGCACTATTTTAATCATACGACCGATGAAAGATATACGATCAGCTATAATCACTTTGCGACACTTGAATCGGTTAATTACAAGGCAATTATACTTTATTACTAACTACTAAAAACACTAAACAGATTAAATAAAAATCTATAATAAAGTACCACCAGACCTGAAAATGTTACCAATTAATAAGTTCAAGGGTAGAATGTTTTATTGGCTCTTAGACATGTGTTTTTATTCTGATTTTTTCAATTATAAATTTTGACACTGTAATTCATAATTTTGACATTGTAATCCATATTTTGACATTGTAATTCATAATTTTGACATTGTAATTAATTTAATCTGTTGAATCACTGTTAATCTGTCAAATTTAAATTGTATCGAATCCTTAATTTTTACACATATAAATAAAATTGGACTGTCTGTTTGTAATATTGAAATAACCGTTTTTTACTACATGCATATGAATATATATACGGTACATACACCAAAATAACATTTTTTACAATTTTTGTCTGTCTGTCTGTCTATTTGTCTGTTTGTATAGGCTAATCTCTGAAATGGCTGGACCGATTTTGACGGGACTTTTATTGGCAGGTAGCTGATGTAATAAGGAGTAACTTAGGCTACTTTTATTTTAGAAAAAATTTTTTATTTGAGAAAAAAATAGGGTTAAGTGCATTTGGTCTTCTTAACTTCACGTAACTTTTATAATATTTTTTTTAAATGACGTTTCGCACTAAAAAATACATTGTTAAGTTCCGACATCCACGCGAACGAAGTCGCGGGCACAGCTAGTCGAATTAATATAATTTGTAGTGTGCCTTATGATTTGCATGCATAGTTTGTTTAATATTTTTACACCAGCAATGGTAGTATATGTGAATCAATGATTATATGTAAGAACTCAATGTACCATACACTGAGAAATAAATGCTATTTTATTCTAAACTATTTTAAAAATGTAAAAAATATAAAAACATTACCTACGCGTCAAAATAGTTATAAAAAAGGTGTGTTCGTCTATTGCCATCTACCGGGCACAGTTCCAAAATTCCGAGAATATATGGTGACCCTATTCTATTCAGTTGTAAACTCCGGGCAGCTACTGAGAATTTTCTAACGGAAAAAATTAATAACAGTGCCCAACCCGGGAATCGAACCCATAAACAATTGCTGGATAACCAAATAATAAAAAAAATGATTCTTCATCAGCCTAGCCTGCTAATTTAACCGGTTGCGGCTGACTATCAGTATTTTACACGGAGCGACTGCCATCTGACCTCCGCCACCCACTTACTGGGAGATACTGATACTCTAAGGTTAGTGACTGGTTGTCAGATTTTTCGGGTTGCTGACACCCGTAACGACTGTCATAGGTCTTCATATGACACTCGGGACCAACTGCTTAACGTGCTTTCCGAGGCACGGAGGGGTCTCGTTGTGTGAAATATGGTCACTCATCCAAGGATTGACCGCGGCAAGCGCTGCTTTACCTCACAGATCGACCAATCTGCGTAGTAGCTATGTAACTACGAGCCCCTCAAAAAACAATCGATTGTTGTTTAGAAAAACAGCTGAAAGACAGCCAACGAAACGAACTTACTGAAAATTGGTTTCGTTGTAATCTTTTTTTTTTTTTCTTTTGTTTAAAAAAACGTTGCCCCACACTAGGATTTCTCCTGTGTCGTGGGTACAGTTTACAAACATACATGTCACATACACGCACACAACCAGACCCGAAACTATCTGTAGATCATACAAATATTTGTTCCGTGCGGGGATCGAACCCGCGACACGTAGCGCAGAAAGCTAATCGCTTAGCCACTGCGCCAACCGTGCCGTCAGATCTTATTAGTATGAAACTCAAAAAACCGGTAAAACTTCAAGTTACGCACTTCACAGGCTCAGCAGAGTGTGGCGACCCATTTGTGTCACATATGTTGTAAAAATTGATTGAAAACATTCTAATTCAGGTTTTAATGTAAAACTGTAGCAACACGTGAAAGAAAAACGTGTTTTAGAAAGTTTTCAGGGCAATGTCATTATTGTTTACATAGGTGTAATAGGCCAGTTGACTGCATCAAAACTAAATTCTGAAATCTTGTTTGGTAAATAGGTTTCCTTCTAAAAACTCAGTAAAACTTAATCTCTTGCTTATCTTTGGCGTTTTCAATTCTTAATTTATAAAAATCACACAATAAGTATGTCAATGGCAATGAAAAACTATGACGTCACGCCTTGCTATTCCAAACATTTTTAGAACAAAATATCGTTTTGGACAGTTCATAAAAAGTAACTCAGATGACTAGTTGTCAACTACCGTAGTACATTGATTTCCTAATGATTAGTGGTCATAAGCGCGACTGCTGAGCGTGAGGGTTCTATTCTCGGGTCAAACAAAGTGTAATTGGGTTTTTCTGTATAGAAATTCTCAGTAACAGCACGGAGTCTGGAACTGTGCACGATAAATGGCAATAGTTTCACCCCCTATTACATGGGACTCAATATCAGCATCGGTGAAAGGTGTACAATGCCTCTGCCTAACTCTTCGGGGAATACAGGCGTGATGCTTATGTTTATGTCATAATGATTTCCAAGCAACATTCTGGTTGGACATCTACCCGCAAACCTGAATTTTCGCATCCTAATAACATCGTAGCTTTCTTTCGTTTGGGAATTTGAATCCAGCACCTCACGGCATCCGACCTTTCAAAGTTCATCGATAACAGACGGCACATTTTTATATTGGCACATTTTGGTGTCAAAATAACGGTTGTATGACATGCTATACGCATGCGCTGTGTCATTAGTGAAACCACGCTAACATATAACGGGCGCCCTAATTTCGGACAGACGCAACAATTGGTTCCTTTCATTTGTTTGTTTTGCAAATGTTTGCTAACCAAAATTATTAGTAGTCATCATTTTCGGAATGTCTCATTGGGCGCGGTAATAAGCGCGGCTATTGAGCCTGAAGTTTTGAATCCGATGGATAGTTCGGACAAAGTGTTATACAGGGTACGTAAAGTATACATATTTCTCTACCTACCTACATACGTCATACTCGTGAACGGGTGCTGTCTGCTAGGACTGGTTGTCAATTCATAACTGTCATGGCAGTACTATCAGAAAATTCAGGATATTATAGTCATCAATTTGTTTAGTCTGACCTAATACTACATTTTTCTCACATAACGTTGAATTAACAATGTATTCATAAATATGAAATGTTATACAATTAGAATTTAAGAGTAACCATGGAGTTTCTTGTCCGTTCTTCTCCAGTAAGTATTTGATTTTTATGAAAAAAATATTTTTATTCAATTCTCCATTCCATTGTGAACGCAACCATTTTTGTTAATAAAGTTTCTCATCTATGTCTATGGTTGCTTGCTTATGGTCATTGTACGTTGCAATACGAAAATTAATAAAACTAAGTTGTTCAAACTATATCTGTTTATTTACCACAATCACGCAATTTTTCCTTCACATTGCACTCAGCTCTAAAACGCCACCCTGTATGAAAATAATCTCTTATAACATTAAGAAATGCAAATCAAACAATTCTATTAGCTAATATGCAATAAAATGCGGGCGGTACCTCACTAGCCCATAGACAAATATTTGAATGTATTGTATAACGCTTATATAACGATACCATGGCGGTTTGAGGGTCAGTAGGTTGGTTGATGAGCATAGATTACGTGTTTTGACTTGCAGTGGCCGGAATGTGTGAGGAAGATTTGCAATCTGCGAATTTTAAATTGATGGCAAGTGTTAGGAATTGATGGAAATTGATAGGAATTGATAGTTTTTTTTTTGTTCGTTAATAAAAATTAGCATTACACCTGTACTGCCTGAAGGGTTAGGCAGGGGTGTGTTACGTACTGTTATGCACCTATATTTCGCCGATTCCTTTCTTAAGTCACATTTACGGTATAATTCTAGACTATGGGCTGCTAGTGAGGTTTTTAACAGAAAAGTAGAGTAATTTTCTGTCCGACTAGAAAATTGAACCTAGGGCCTCACCTGACAGCAGACGTGATTGTGACCTGTAAATTAAAGAGGCAGATATATTTATTTTTCTATTTTTAAGAAAATGTTGCCCCACACTATGATTTCTCCTATATTGTGGGTACAGTTTACAAAAATCTCTCCTGCACACACACTCGCCATAAGAAACTTTATAATTATTAAGATTTTGCCTTATTATCAAAATTTTACACGTAAATATTACAAAAAAAAAATAATAAATATAAAAAAGTCTGTAATCATTTTCTTTTTGTTACAGAAAAATGCAAGAACAATAATCGCTAAACAAGAAAATTCAACATGGCCGCCACGCAGCTTATCTCCGTCGCTGACAGAAACAACCAGTTTATAAAGAGTGATACACCCATTAACAACGAGTGTTTAAATAGTGATACACCTGTTAAAAAAGAGTGTATAAACAGTGATACTCACATTAACTATTGTGCACAGTGTATAGATAGTGTTGATGAGAACATGAACAATAATAATGAAAATATATCTGAAATTCAAAGGTTTTATGACGGGAAAAATGTTTTAATAACTGGAGCCACAGGTAAGGAATTTAAACGTTATTTTTTCTTTCATATTGTTAGGTAAATATTTAAGTTTTATTTATGTAAAAAGTACGGTACTTACAGTCGATTTTTTCAACCTTCACTGACTTTTTATGAATATATCATATTTTATATTTATGAAATTCTAAAAAAAAAACAAAATTATACGATTGCTTTATAGGATTTAGTGAATTTTTTGTTTCGAAAAATCCGCCTTTATGACTAATCACTAAAATTATGGAAACGATGAAATTTTCAATCAATTTTCTCCCTCGCAAAACCTCATACATAAATTCTACTAAAAACTTTTACCTATCACTCGCAAATACATCACACGCTGTATCTACAATCCAGGGTTCGGTTGAACATAATAAGACCTGGACCTGGAAACCTGCACACCTGAGATAGCTCCATAAAGTTCTTTGGTGTGTGTAGTTCACCCATCCATAGCATCGTGGTGAACTCAGGCCTTTCTCTTTCTGAGAAGAATCTCACGCCCAGCCCAAGATAATGGACTATTCAGCAATAGTAAATAATTCTTAGTCTTTACCAAAATCTGACAAAGCTCGAATGCCGTATGAGTTCGGCTCACCAGCCAAGTGCGTGGTACTTTTATGAAACAATATCCAAGGTCCTGACTTCAGCCATTCAGGGACGTTCTTTCTAATAAACATACATAACACTTTTGTCCATGGGGGTAGACAGACACTACAAAACGCCACATGCTACGATCCTCACATAACCCTTTTGCTACATCTACACTCACACATCGTGTCATATATGCACGCTGGTTGTGAGTGCCGCATCTGACCTTTTTGAAGGACCAATGAGACCTTTATGTCTTTCTAATGCCTGGCATTTTCAATTTCTCTATAAATCCCTTTCGTTAATAGTCTTTCATCCATCCTCTCTACATGACCAAACCATCGAATCATACTGTTTTTTATCTTTGTCACTACATCTTCTTTCAAACCGCAACGATCTCTTACCACACAATGTCTTCAAAATTAAGCAAAGAGCGCATTTCTACTGCATCCATTCTTCTTTTATTCCCTTTCTGTCAGACTCAACGTTCTCTTTTTTTTTCTTATCGGCACCATGAATCACATGGGAGTCGCTCATGCCGTAGTGGAAAGATTAGCCAGTCAGCATCTGCCCAGGGTATGCCAGACGGTCTCATAGTTCGTCACTCGTGGAGGCTCTTTCTTTGTACCCCTCTATTCCACTCTCTACTATACATAAGCTCATATCTCATACTAATTTTATATCCGTCTATATTTACATAATTTTCTAGGTTTCCTCGGCAAGATCTTGGTGGAGAAGCTACTGCGATGCTGTCCTGGCGTGGAGAACTTATATCTTCTGGTGCGGCAGAAGAGAGGGAAGG
Organism: Shargacucullia verbasci; assembly: GCA_947562105.1. Lineage (NCBI taxonomy): Eukaryota > Metazoa > Arthropoda > Insecta > Lepidoptera > Noctuidae > Shargacucullia > Shargacucullia verbasci. The sequence goes on from OX387308.1 coordinate 4,375,196, forward strand.
ATATTTACACGAGGATGGAGGAAATATTCGACGACCCTGTGAGTAAACTTTCTTTTTGATCTTCTTTTTGGTATTTTAGTATATTCTTAAGTTATGGCTGAGGCCAGAGACTAAGAGGAGGATGACTGAATGAAAAAAGGAATGCAAAAAAAAATTGAGGCACGTGTTTTTTTTTTACTCATAATTTGAATAATAAATTTAAAACTCATATGAATTGTCTATTACCCATCACTTTTTTGTAGATCATAGTGTATCTGTTAGATAACTATCTGATACTTTCATCATCATCATCATCAGCCAAAAGACGTCCACTGCTGAACGAAGGCCTCCCCCAAGGGGGTTGCCATAATCCCCACGCTTGGCAGGCGGCTTGGGGATCGCAGTGGCTCACCGATTAGTGAGAGGACGCTGCTGCCCGTCCTCCGGTGTCTGGCCGCAGTTTTAAGACGTACCCGGGTCCCATCTGATACTTTACTAGCATCCAAATGTTTAGTACAAATTATGAACACAGGATGTCACAGAGTATTCTGTCGCTGACTGTACGTTCGTTTATAGCTTATTTCAACCGCACCCACATAAGTACTTACAGAATTATTTTGGTGCTAAAGTACCTAGTACTTATATAATTTAATTCTTCAGTCAGGGTTGCCAGGCTTGATTTTAAATACATATTTACAACTTGACCACAGATCATTATCCCATAAAATGCCATAATTATTGCCAAGACCTTGTCATTTCGCGACGGATGCCCAAGGCAAAGACTTTAGCCATAATAGGCAGGACTAGTCAACAGATTACATATGTATATGCCTAAAACATAAGATGACTGCCACATTGGTCTATTCGCAAGTCAGGTCCCAAGCGCAACTGCTAAACAAGGTCCTGGGTTCGATTTCCGTGTCGGGCAAAGTGTTATTGGATGTTGTAGATGGCAATAGGTTCGCTCCCTATTAAGGGCCATCCATAAATTACTCCCCCTCCCCCGTCCTTGTCACAGCTGGTCACATTGGTAAGACTCCCCCCTCCCTAGTGTGACGTCACATATTTTGCAATTTTATATCCAAAAATTACTAAATTAAAACAGCAGTTCCGAAATTAGTTTTATTTCCATTTATTTGAAACCAAGGCGAGGCTCTCAAGGAACTCGCCAACATAACAATTTAAATCTTATATTCACACAGATAGAGTTGGAAATATTTTTAAGTTTTTCGTTAATAGTTCAAATTTCACGTTTTAATACTTAGATATATTAGATTTTGAAATGTGATGTCACGAAACTTAGGACCACTCCCACCCCTTGTCACACAATGTCAATCTTCGTCGACCCCCTCCCCCCCTCTTAACGTGTGATGTAATTTATGGATGGCCCCTTATATGGGACTCAATAACAAAATCGGCGATATGTGGGTGTATAATAGTACTCCTCTGTCTAACCCTTAGCGGAATACAGGTGTGATGATGTTAACCTTGTAACGTTAAACTTTAATACCATTGAAGTATCGGATGTAGGCACTTATTAAGAAAATTAACATAATCAGGGGGCTGACGAGTTTTCTTCGTACTGGTTCGTCGCTAAGCAAAAAATGTATGAAAAAAAAGTGCGCGCGCATTTAAGTGAAATCCTATGGTAAATGCGCTCAAAATGATTAAAAACACGAAAGTAACTAGCTCTGTTTTGTTTTGTTTTTGTTTTTTAAAAAAACTTGCCTCACACTAGGAATAATTCCTGTATCGTGGGTGCGTCTACAAACACATATATTCACATACACAAACACCCAGACCCGAAACACCTATCTGTAGATCACACAAATATTTGTTCCGTGCGGGGATGGAACCCGCGACACGTAACGCAGCAGTTGATCTCTCAACCACTGCGCCAAACGTGCCGTCAATCAAAATCAAATCTCTGTCTATTTGTTACCTCATCACTTCTAAACTACTGAACCGATCGTATTGAAATATTACGAAGAGATAGTTTGGGACCTGGAGAAAGATATAGGTTTATTTTTACTATTGCAGATATAGATGATTTAAAAAAATATATATATTACTTTGCCTCACACTAGGATTTCTCCTGTATCGTGGGTACAGTTTACAAACATTAGATCGAACCCGCGACACGCAGCGCAGAAAGCTAATCACTCAGCCACTGCACCGTGTCGTCGAGGCTTATGAGGTCTCCTAGATGCTTCTTAGCTATAGTTGGACCCGGTAGGTGGCGCTGTTCTCGAGATCCAGAGAACAAAATACACGCAGACGAATTTGTGAACAATACCTGGTTACTTTATAGTCAGCAAACTTTTGAATAGGCATATAAGCCAACAAAAATGGGTTTGTATTTTTAAGTTCTTAAGAATTATTTTCTTGGCTTCAGTTGATATCTTGCCTTTACCTTTAAGGCGAAGGTGCTCGCTTTGCCAAAACGTTTCAAATTTTATTTGCTTTTTTGGAAATTGTAGATTTATAATAGACTGTCTCATTGGTCTAGTGGTCACAAGCACGACTGTTGCGTGTGAGGTCCTGGGTTCGACTTCCGGGTCGGGCAAAGTGTTATTGGATTTTTCTGTATGGAAATTCTCAGTGGCAGCACGGAGTCTGGAGCTGTGCCCGGTAGATGGCAATAGGCTCGCTCCCTATTACATGGGACTCAAAAACAGCATCGGCGAAATGTGAGTGTACAATAGTACACCTCTGCCTAACCTTTCAGGGAATACAGGCGTGATGCTGTGTTATGTTATGTATTAATAGATTGTAGGTTTATAACATTAATAATTGCGACAATCCTACTAATATTATAAATGTGGATGGATGGATGGATGGATCTTTGTTACTCTTTCACGCCAGAACGGCTAAATGGATCTGGATGAAATTTAGTACAGATATAGATTATAGCCTGGAATAGCACATAGGCTACTTTTTATCCCGGGAAAATGCACGGATTCGTAATCCACGCAGGCGAAGCCGCGAGCGGAAGCTAGTATAGATTAAAATATAAAATATGTATAAAATAGCGTAGGGGAGAGGGGGGCTAGTTGTAACAGGGGTAAGTAGTAACAGCTTAATTACTCAGCAGGTTTCGAATATTTTGTTTCCAATTTATACTTAATCTGCTCCTTATAACGGGGCCTATGACGCAAGCACAGTCAGTGAGGTGCGGGAGAGCGCAGTGAGTGGTCATGAGTAGGTGCACCATTTTTGCCAGGTAACATAAAAAAATTAAGTTCGTAAAGTTTGATTCTAAGTTACGGCAATGTCATTTTGAAATGAGTATCTATTAATTTATATAGTCAATACATTAAGCTGTCGTACGTAACTACTTTCATTGGATAATAACATAAACTTTTTTTTCAATAATCAAAAATATTCAACATTTTGTCATGGGGCTAGTTGTAACGAAATTTTGGGGCACATTGTAACAAAATTCAAATACAATATTCCACTACTATGCAAAGGTCTTACCTATTGCAGACCTAACAGATTTATCTTAATCAAATTTATTTTTGTCTTAGAATGAGAAATTAAAGAATGTAAGAGATTTAGCGACTTCTTATTTAAAGGCGTTAAAAACATCCCTCCGTTTTGGTACAAAAATGGTACGGTTGGAGCAGATTGGTTTCAAAAAATCATGAAAAGAAATCCAATCACTCAAAATATCACTTTTCAATTATTGAAAATGATTTTGTCTGTTGATAGACATGTTGTTATTTTGTTTAAAAGACTTAATAGATACTAAGCGACAAACAGTATCAAAATGGTGATAAAGAAACACTGGTTACCTCATTAGTTTGTAATAAATACTTTATAAATAATATATCTCATATTGATTTACAATAAATACCTTAAAATCGAACAAATATGTTGTTTTATTATGTTGTTACTACTTACCCCACGCCAGTTACAATTAGCCCCAAGAACGGGGTAAGTTGTAACATACTCCAACTTTCACAAAAAGTCATTTATACAAGGATTTCTTATCAATTTAAGCCCAATAATCATTCCGATTGATACCTGAATAGACGTTCTCTTATTTTAAAGTGCTTCATGATGAAAATATTCAATATTTTGACTTCCCCAATGAAAAAACTAAAAATTGTTACAACTAGCCCCCCGCTCCCCTATACGTTATCATTCTAGCATTAAATCGTTGATAATGTGTAGTTACAAATTTCTTTATTTGCCTGAAATATGATATTTTAACAGATCTTATCAAATAACATAGATCTTCATATCTCGCCTACTAAATTTGATCTGCAAAATAGTAAGCATTAATTTGAAAATTAAATTGTTATAATTTCATGCAATAATAAATTACCTAGAATTTCTAACAATAATTTCTAACAATATTAAGTAAGTATAGCTTCCGCTCGCGGCTTCGCCCGCGTGGTTTACGAACCCGTGCATTTTCCCGGGATAAAAAGTAGCCTATGTGCTATTCCAGGCTATAATCTATCTCTGTGCCAAATTTCATTCATTCAACCGTTCTGGCGTGAAAGAGTAACAAAGATCCATCCATCCTCACAAACTTTTACATTTGTAATATTAGTAGGATTCAGAGTCAGAACATCAGCATAAACAAAAAATCTGAATTAAAATGGCAAGTTTAAACTGCAATAATAAATAATTGGAATGGACAGGGAGCGACTCCGCCTTAAGTAAGTTTCTTTGTGAAGCCTTTCAAACGAAGTGTTAGACTGACTACTTAGTGTTGGCTTACCAATTGATCAGCTAAGGGTTATTTGCACCGACACTATAACAGAGGTTTAAAAGTAAAACGCCCGTTTAGACATTTTCATGGTTTGTTAAATTACCGTTGAATATGGACCTGAATGAATTAAGATTCTGCATTCACTTTCGAGTTTTCTATTTAACTTAAAGACCTATGTCTAATGGTCTAATAGTCGCAAGCGTGACTGCTAAGCGTGAGGTCTTGAGTTCGATTCTTGGATTGAACAAAGCATTATTGGGTGTTTCTGTATGGAAATTCTCAGTAGCAGTACTGAGTCTGGAACTGTGCCCGGTAAATAGCAATGGGCTCGCGTCGATAGGATCGAAGACAGAAAAACGGTCACCCATCCAAAAACTGACCTCGGCAAGTGCTGCTTAACCTCGCAGATCGACTGATACTACTACAAATGTATCAAAAATAATAAATATTTATACCAAATAAGTTCAATAAAAGTAGCCTCCAAGCTACAAACAAACAAACATACAAGGCGGCCAAGGTGCCTATTATCGTCAGAGAATTTGGCACACCAAATATTTGCCACTCACCCAATGCCGAACATAAAGGAAAAATACAGTAGGTATTTATATAGAATTTCTGACGGTGACGATTCAGGGAAATCTCGATAACAACAAAAAGATGGCAGATGATAATCCTCGATGGCTTATGTATTGAATCATAGTATCACGCCTGTATTCCCCGAAGGGTTAGGCAGAGGTGTACTGTACACCCACAGTCGCCGATTCCATTATTGAGTACCGTCAGCGACGTCCACAGAGTTTTTAGACAGGGTTAGCAGAAAATTTTAATAGCTCACTTACCAATAATACCTACTGCATGTTGGTATTGGTTTGTCGTCTTGTCGATTAAATAATGATGTATGTGATTTGCCACCTCAAATATCTTATAATAAATATTTATCTGAGTTATGTAGGGTAGGCAGTGTCTTTATGTCTTTATGAACCGCACGCCACTGAGTACCGTGTAATAGGAGGCGAGCTAATTGCCATCTACACCTTTTACTCAAATGTACCCTGCATTTGAGTAATACAAGTATATTTATAGCTAGATATACGTACTATCTCGCCGATATTCTTCAAGGGATTAGGTAGATGTGTAGATGCACGTCCTTAGGAGTCGCGAGTGTCGTCTAGCGACCCCCGAGAAGGCGACACGGTGGGGTCCCGTGTCGCCGTGCACAGAAGTGAGGGTAACGGGGGAACCTCTGTACAGTCTCCCCCAGAAGGTGCATGAGGTGGTGACCTCTTTACAGTCATCCCCTCCGGGAAGTGCCCTTTGGCACCGTGGGGGGCTTCAGTACGGTCTTCTAAGAGTTCCCGAGGCCCACCAAATGGTGTCGAGGCGGACCATCGTGGTGAGTTTAGCCGGTAGAAGTCCGGCACACCTCTCCGCCCCCCCAGGCGGAGGATAGCCCATGATGGGTTCTCACCAAGCTAATAAAAAAAGTGTGAGGGGGCCCCATGTGAGAGTCCAAGCTTATTGCCACCTAGCACAGTTCCAGACTCACACACACAGCTCCAAGGGATTTCAGACCAGAATATTTGATATTTATTTCAACTTGATACGTCCACGCGTTCCTGAGAAAATGGTCTTAACAGACAAACAACGAAGTAATCGTATAAGGGTTCCTTTTTTCCTTTTGAAGCACGAGACCCTAAAAAGTCATTACATACAATGTTGTTTACCATGGATACTTCTCCTTAATAACGCCATTGAACCCAAAAATATAAACGCCAGTCAAAGAAATTGTAATTATTTACGGCCCAAAATGTTCTTAAGGTCAATTTATAATTAATGCAATCGTGTCAGTGTTGATGACCCTTAATAGGATTGAATACCCAAAATAGCTGAATGTTTTATTATTAATTATCGAGATATTTTTAAAATAATTTTATTTATTTATGAAAATTTTATTTATTTATTAATTTTTATTGTTTATGTAATAACTACATTTTATAAATAGCTGACAGACTTTTATGCATTTTAATGTTTTAGAAATGTTAATTTTTAGACGCCACGCTTGGCGCAGTGGTTGATAGATCGACTGCGGAGATACGTGTCGCGGGTTCGATTCTCGCACGGAACAAATATTTGTATGATCTACAGTTAGTTGTTTCGGGTTTTTGGGTGTATGTCCATGTGAATATATGTGTTTGTAAACGCACCCACGATACAGGAATTATTCCTAGTGTGGGGCAAAGTTGTTTTTTTTTTAAATAGATTCGATCTAAAGTCATCAATATGATTATTGAACATTGTAATTATTGTTATATTTTGAAATCGTTTAGTTTGTAAATACTGCATCAATGGCCTAGTGGTCGCATGAGCATCTGCTTAGCGTCCGGTCCTGAGTTCGATTCCGGAGTCGAACAATTTAGGTTTTTTTCGATATGAAAATTTTCAGTAGCAGCCCAAAGTTTGAAATTGCGCCCAGTAGCTCAAAACACTTTTACACGGGGCTTAATAACAGCATTGGCGAAATCTGGGTGTACAATACAACTCTGCCTAACCCCTCGAGGAATACGTAATTACTAATGTATGTTTTCCATTGCTTTAGATCTTTGGCCAGCTGAAAGAGGAAGTGCCGAAGTTTCGTCACAAAGTGGTCGTGGTGCCAGCTGACTGTGAAGCTGCAGGGCTTGGGTTAACCCTCACCGACAGACAGATGCTCACTGAGAAGGTAAGACTCATCATCATCACCAGTTCATCACTGTTAGGGTTGGGTGCCAGTCGAAATGCGGCTGGGTTATTTCAGAGAATAATATAGTTGCTTTAATGTAATTTGTATGGTAGACTAGCTTCCGCCCGCGGCTTCGCCCGCGTGTTTTAGGAACCCGTACATTTTCCCGGGATAAAAAGTAGCCTATGTGCTATTCCAGACTATAATCTATATCTGTGCCAAATTTCATCCAGATCCGTTCAGCAGTTCTGGCGTGAAAGAGTAACATAGATCCATCCATCCATCCATCATCACAAACTTTCACGTTTATAATATTAGTAGGATAGATAGATAGAATACTCTTTATTGTACACCGATAAAAATTTGGATACATGTTATGTATTAAAAGATATGTACAAACGGTGGTCTTATTGCAGTCGGCGATTAAGTTTATTTATCCTAAATTATAAATGCGAAAGTAAGTTTGTTTGTTTGTTTGTTACCTTTTCACGCCTAAACCACTGAACCGATCATTATTAAATTTTGCATATACGTTGTCAGGGATACAGAAAAGAACATAGGGTACCTTTCATCCAGAAAAAAAGTACTGTTCCCGAGAGAAAGAACAATAACTTTCGACGGTCACAATTGGTTTAGGACGCTAGATGGCGCTGTCTGTGACCCGAAAAAATGCACGGGTTCGTAATTAATACGGGCGTAGACGCGGGCGGAGACTAGTTAGACATATTTAAGCATGTTAGGTACTTGAGTTGTTGGTACACAATCAGCCAATTTATCAGAAAATGGTGAGACTAATTTTATAATACTCACTCTACCAGTCCTTTTCACAAAAATATACGACGACACGGGGTTCGATTTTTACAAGGAACAAAATATTTGTATGAGCCAGTGCCAGATTAACCACGTAGCAAGAGTAGCAATTGCTACGGGCCCCGCGCAAAAGGGGGCCCCGCGTATCCAAACCCGCCCACCTCCGCCTGAGCGTAATTTTTTGAGTAAAACTTATTAAGACGTGGTATATTGAATTTACTTGATGTCACAAAAACGTGAAACGTTACACCTGTTTTCTGACTACGTTAGACAATCGGTAACCGATTATTTTATTGGCGAAAATTAAACACAGAATTTCATACGGTAAACGCACAAGTTCTACAAAAAGTCACTTTACACTTAAGAGACCATAGCAGATCAAAGGCCCCTCGATATAATTTGCTACAGGCCCTGCGCTTGCTTACTCCGGCTCTGGTATGAGCTGCAAATAGTTGTCTTGTCTCAGGTCTGGTGTCTGGTTGAGTGTGCGTGTCACATGAATGTTTATAAACTGTACCCACGAAATAGGAGAAAGCCTAGTGTAAAATAAATAAATTAATTCGACCCATTACTGTCCCACTGCTGGGCATGGGTCTCTTCTCAGAATGAGAAGGATTTAGCCTTAGTCCACCACGCTGGCCCGGTGCGGGCTGGCGAACTAAACACACCATCAAGTACTTTAAGGAGCCCTCTCAGGTGTGCAGGTTTCCTCACGATGTTTTCCTTCACCGTAAACGCAAATGATAATCAAATTCTGATCCGCACATGATTCTGAAAAGTCAGAGGTGCGGGTCGGGTTTGAAGTCAAACCCTCCTACATGGAAGGCAAGCAGCGGCGTGCACAGAGTTTTTAGACAGGGTATGCAGAAAATTTTAAAAGCTTACTTAACAAAAATACCTACTGCATGTTGGTATTGGTTCGTCGTCTTGTCGATTAAATAATGATGTATTTGATTTGCCACCTCAAATATCTTATAATAAATATTTATCTGAGTTATGTAGGGTAGGCAGTGTCTTTTTGTCTTTATGAATTGCACGCTACTGAAGGCAAGCATTCAACCGCTAGGCTATCACTGTTTATAAGCCAAAGTTAAAAATATATATGATAAAATTTTCACGTTTTGTAATACCTCTTTCCAGGTGAATATAATATTCCACTCGGCAGCCACAGTGAAGTTCGACGAGCACCTCCGAGCAGCCCTGGTGACTAACGTCAGAGCTCCTCTCCACCTCCTCAGACTAGCGAGGGATATGAAGAAGTTAGATGTGAGCATACAATACATGTAAAAGACGGCAATGACAAGATCCTACCTTCCTGTATTCCATTAGTTCCCAAGTGGTCATGGGAGACTCGACGGTGGTCGTTGGCGTGAGAAAAAAATGGGGGTTGACAATTCAATTTAAAATATGCTAGAAATGTAGCTGCAGGGGGTCCACCGCAACCAGCTAAATGTTGAAAGTGGTTTATGAGACAAAAAGTCTGGGAACCTCTGCTGTATTCCATCATCACGCATCGCAATCCTCTCCCAGTGGCGGTCCAAGGGGGGATCGTAGGGGTCATGACTCCCCCAAAATCGTACAAGTTGACAGATCTCCTAAAAATAGCCAATTCAAAAACAAAATTAAATAAATATTAAGTTCCTGCTACAATCGTTTAAGTAAATAATTAAATCAAAAATAATTAAGTAGTAAACTATAATATTATACTTATTTTTTTCTGAAGTAAATTCTATTTTGGTCAACTCTTCTGTTACATCCTTTCTACTTTGGGTCTATATAACCCAGTTCTGGATCATGAGCCCTATTGTATGTTTCCAGGTTCTAATGCACATATCAACAGCATACTCCAACTCTCATCTCCCGAAGATCGAGGAGCGGTTCTACCCATGTGACGCGGACTGCGAACAGCTTCATCAGATGATAGACAAACTGACAGATGACCAGATCAATGATGTGTTGCCCACGTAAGTTGTGTAGCTTTACATAAGGAGGGGTTAAGCAGCGCTTGCTGTGGTCAAAACTTGGATGGGTGATCGTTCTTCACATTGATATCCCTCCGTACTTCGGAAGGCACGTTAAGCCAGTGGATCTCGGGTGCCATAAAGTTAAACACAAAATAAAAACGTCTGACAATTGGTTTAACCTTAGAGTATCAATGTCTCCCAATGATTGGGTAGCGGAGTTCAGATGGCTGAAAATACTGATATTCAGCCGCATCTGGTTGGACTAGAAACCAACCTCAACATAGCTGAGAAAAGGCTAGGTAAGTCACAGGTAAGCTATAGCACCAGTAGGACCCTTATAACTGAAAAGTCCTCAATAACAAGATTTCAATCAAATTCTGATTGCCATGGAATGGAATACAATGGAGCAAATGAGTCGTTTAATTATGACCGCGGTTCGGTAAACGTAGCTTGGGACGATCGTCCCCAGCTACCTGAAAGGGTACCCATGCCGGGTGGGCCCCATCTCAAACAAGTTCACGGTAATTCAAATTCAAAATAAGAAGTAAGGTTCTTGGCTAATGTTAAGCTCATCCACCATTAAGTAGAAATAATAATTGTACTACACAATCAATAGTGCGCGCATTTTTGATAGAAGTTCCCTGAAATGCGCGCGCATTTTTATACAACTTTGATTTGACGGCTATGGTTACGGCATACTCGGAGTTTAGTAACGCTGCTACCACCAAGTCTTACACTACAGATAATTTATATAGAAACTAAGTCCTATGTTAAGCTGGACGAGTTCATATCGAAATAGGAGTGCTTAATATGATTTTTGTACCAATATGTTTCAGGATACTTGGTCCATGGCCCAACACTTACACCTTCACAAAAGCTTTAGCAGAGAAAGAACTACGGATAAACGCGGGAGGCATGCCTATAGGTATATTCAGGCCAGCTATAGGTAAGTGAACAGTAAATGAAGCTATAGCACCTGACAAAATTAACAAAAACGTTGCCAATACTAATATTTCTTCTGTATTTATTTATTTACTAGCTTCCGCCCGGGGCTTCGCCCGCGTGATTTACGAACCCGTACATTTTTCCGGGATAAAAAGTGGCCTATGTGCTATTCCAGACAATAATCTATCTCTGTGCCAAATTTCATCCAGATTCGTTCAGCCATCCATCCTCGCAAACTTTCACATTTATAATATTAGTAGGATAGTAGGATTAGTAGTAGGATTTAATTCATGGCATCATGGCCCATAGAGATACAATAAAACAAAACAATATAAAACTTATGACTAACATAAAAATACTATACATAAACAATAATAATATAAACACTAATTTACACGAGTAGTTGGCGTCGTGTGTCACGCGGTGTCCGGTAGCCGGTCTCGGAATGGCCAAAACTTTACACCTTTCGACCAAAAATCTTTCTTCATGAATGTCGACAGATGTTCGATATATTGTTGGTACAGTTTACAGACAAAATCTCATATATCCGGAACAACTATCTGTAGATCATACAGATATTTATTCCATGTGGGTACCGAACCCCAGACCAGTAGCGCAGAAAAACAATTGCTTAGCCACGGCACCAACCATGCTGTCAAAATGGTAAGATGAGACGATGAGATCATAAAGCTTTTCGGTAAAATCTTGGTCTAGTTGCCCGAACTAAAGCAGAAAGCTGTACAAGGCAGAAAGCTTGTGCCTTATAGCAGTTTGACATAAGTTGAAAATGATAATGATGATGATCGGGAAATAGAAAGAGACAGTCGCGGATAATCAAAGATCATAGCTGGTGGTCTTTTTCTTCTACTCAAAGTAGAAGCAAAACTATAGATGGTTGTCAAGTGTCGATATGAAAACAATAATATAATTAAAATATATTTCGATAGATAATTAAAATATTGAAATGTTTCAGTTGTATCGACAGCGAAGGAACCTCTAAAAGGCTGGTTAGATAATATGTATGGACCCACAGGAGTTGCCGTTGGCAGTGGTAAGTAAATCTACTATCTATAGTTGAACCTTATGCGTGACAAAAATTAGCTGGTGTATTTTTAAAATGACAATGGGGCAAGTACTTGCTAGCTGCTCTAATCGTATTCGATTTCCATAAATGATCAGCAATGGAGAAGCTAGGTGAACCATAAAATATATTAAAAAAAAATTATAAACCACATTTTCCCCCCAATGCTAAAATGTGTTGTTCGGAATGTCCCAAGGAACTGTAATGGGACCCACACCGAAATTAACAAAAATTGAAATAGGAAAAAGTGACCGATCAAAACAAGTGAGTCCATCGAGTGGCTGATAGGATCCTGCCTTCCTGTGTCCCATCATCACCTGCGCAATCCTCTCCAATCTAACTTCACAAAGGAGGACTAGTAATTTGGCACCTCTTTGACGTCATTTAAATCATAAATTATGTCTTCTTCTGCCTCATTAGTCTAGTGGTCGCAAGCACGACTGGTGGGCGTAAGGTCCTGGGTTCGATTCCCGGATCGGGCAGTGTTATTTGATTTTTCTGAATGTAAATTCTCAGTAGCAGCACAGAGTCTGGAACTGCTCTGGAACTCCTGGTAGATGATAATAGGCTCGCTCCCTATTATATAGGACTCATTAATGGCAGAGGCGAAATGTGGGTGTACAACCACTCCCTTTGGGAAATACAGGCGTTTTACTATGTTATGTGTGTTCTTCTTTCAGCCACCGGCATCCTCAGAACAGTACAATGCGACGAGCTGGTGTCAGCAGACATCGTGCCTGTGGACTCCGTGGTCAACTGTCTGATGGTGGCCGCATATAGTGTACATAACGCCTACAAAGAAAGGTTTGTATTACATAAGGAACTTGATGGTGTAAATGGTTGACGGCATGGTTGGCGCAGTGGCTGAGAAATCGACCGCTTCTCTGCGTGTCGCAGGTTCGATTCCTGCACGAAACAAATATTTGTTTGATCTACAGATAGTTGTTTCGGGTTTGGGTGTATGTCCATGTGAATATTTGTGTTTGTAAACGCACCCTCGATACAGGAATTAATCCTAGGGTGTAGGTGTAGGGGTAGTAGGTGGTCCAACGTTTATTATTCAAAATAAAAATAAATGAAATCTAAATGATATTTTTCATCCGCGGGTTTTGTTATTTGTATGTGACAGGTATGTTTATAAACTGAACACATGATACAGGAGAAATCATCGTGAAGGGAGACATTTCAAACATACCCGATTCACGGTAGCAATTGATGTCATTCTTGATTTAACGAAAAACATTGCTTACCGTTATGTTTTTTATGCTCGTAGTTCACCACCGCTGGAGCCTCCGATCTTCAATTACGTGAGTTCAGTAGAGAACAGGATAACGTGGGGAGACTTCGTGTCTCAGAACATGGCAAGGATCCACCACTACCCGTTCTCAGATGCTGTGTGGTACGTTTATTTCTTCTTCTTCATCATCTTCTTGTTCATATTCTTAATTTTCTTCTTATTCTCCATCTTCCTCATCATCATCTTCTTCTTCAGCCAATCTTTATCCAATGCTGGGTGGAGATTTTGTACGTTTTACTTTAACTTACTCCTATTCAGCCGCATTTGGTTAGGCCGGGAGCCTATCTCAACATAGTCGGCAAAAGGCTAGGACTTATCTAACTTTGTGGCAATAGGCTTGCCCCCTTTTACATCGGACTCAATAATGGCATTGGTGAAATTTTTGTGTACAATAGTATGCCACTGCTTAACCCTAAGGGGTGATGCTGTAAGGCTACTGAACAGACCAATTTCATTCACGTAAAATTAACACTCATCTGAAATCGTCTGGCGCACCCTTGGTAATCCTCGATACCATTGCTGACTGGCTAATCTTCTCACTGCCGTAGTGGATGAGCGATTCCCATTTGATATTAATGAGCGAGGCTCTTGCCATCTACCGGGAATAATTTTAAACTCCTCGCTGCTACTAAGATTTCATCTGACAGGAAGACCCTATTACTCTTTTTTTGATCCTTTATTGGGTCTGCTGCGTGAGGATATGTGTCAAACAAATTGTGTCTTAATCACCATTATCACCATTCCAGGTTCATATCGCTGAGGCTGACGAAGTCGGCGCTGGTGAACAAGATCTACATGTTCTTCTTACACCTGGTGCCGGCTGCGCTAGTGGATGGACTGGCGCTGTGTCTGGGGAGGAAGCCAAAGTTAGTATCAGAAATAACCATGTATTTTGTTTTTGTGTAAAGACTACAAAATATTTTGTTCTACTTATATTTTTATTTAAGTCTTTGGTCTACTGGTCGCAAGCGCGAACGCGCTTGAGATCCTGGGTTCGACTCGGTCAGGCAAAGTGTTATTGGGTCTTTCTATATGGAAAGTCTCAGTAACAGCACGGAGTCTGGAACTGTACCCGGTAGGCTGCTATGGGCTTACCCCCTATAACATGGGACTCAATAACGCTATCACCAAAATGTTGGTGTACAGTAAACCTCTGCTTATCCCTTCGGGGAATACAGGCGAAAAGCTATGTATATCTAGCTATATATATAAACATCTATTACTCAAATGCTCTCTATGCATTTGACGGCACGGTTGGCGCAGTGGTTGAGAAATCGACTGCTGCGCTACATGTCGCGGGTTGGATTTCCGCACGGAACAAATATTTGTATGATCTGCAGATAGTTGTTTTTCTGAGAAAACTTTATTTACATTTTGTAAACATCCACACTAATCTTCGTGTGTACATAATACTAAGGAACTTAAATCCGCCAAGGGATATACTCATCATCTTCTTTTGTCGTGTATGAGCTACCATGGAAATATACACATGGAAGTCGCTCATGCCGTAGTGGAGAGATTAGTCGGTCAGCAATGGTGGTGTCGAGGCTGACTGTCCAGGGCGCGCCAGACGATCTTAGAGTTCGTCACTCTTATCACATCTCTCTGTGACAGGATGCTGAAGGTGTACCGCAAGATCCATAAGTTCTCATCCGTCTTATCCTACTTCTGCACAAGGGAGATCAAATTCTGCAACAGTCGGACGAGAGAACTTTGGGAGAAGACTTCTGAAGTCGATAAAAAGGTAAATTTTTATATCTTCTTGTTCTTCTAGGTTTGCAGACTGATACAATTTCGGTAGATTGCCTCTTTGGTCTAGTGGTCACAGGTGGTATTGAGCGTGAGACCCTGAGTTCGATCCTTGGGTCGTGCAAAATGATAGGTATTGGGTTTTTCTGAAATTCTCAGTAGCAACGTTTAGATTTTTGCCTGATAAATGGCAATAGGCTCGCCCCCTATCTCATAAGCCTTAACAAAGGTATTGACAAAACGACGGTGTACGATAGTATATCTCCGCAGACCGGTAGGTGTATAGAATTTGCAATAAATATGAACATTAACTGACCTTGACCTGCTTTCTTTTCAAAAGGGTTACTTTCATTTCGTAACAATGACTATTTCATAACATTACATACCATTGAAGATAGAAGGATTAAGCGGAGAGATGTGCTATTGTACAGCCTCATTGCTTCAATGCCGTTATTAAGACTCATGGAATAGGCAGCGAGCGTATTGCCATTACATATGCCGTCAAAATAGTAGTACTATTTTGACGGCATAGTTGGCGCAGTGGTTGAGAGATCGACTACTGCACTATCTGTCACGGGTTCGATTCCTGCACGGAACAAATATTTGTATGATCTACAAATAGTTATTTTAGGTCTGGGTCTTTGTGTATGTGAATATATGTGTTTTTAAACGCACCCACGATACAGGAATTATTGCTAGTGTTTGTGATACATTTAAAAAAAACTTTACGAGAATTTCAGAAAATCTCAATACCTAACATTTTTCCCGAACTGGGAAATGAACCTAGGACCCAACACTCAACAGCCGCGCTTGGGACCAAGGAACAGTTTAAAAAATTCAGAAAGAAGATAAAGAAATGTTAGCTCTGCTATGTCGCTGATTATTCTTCTTCTGTCTAATCATCACTCGGGAATCGCTCATGCTAGTGGAAAGATTAGCCAGTCAGCAATGGTACCGATGCTGACTGCCCAGGGTGCGCGAGACGAGCTCAGGCTTCGCCACTCGTGGAGGCTCCTTTATTCCACCTGCTGATTGTACCTACTCCCTTTTTCAGATATACCCGTTCAGCATGGGAGCTATAGACTGGAATGAGTACTTCGAGGAGTACATGGCCGGCATCAGGCGGTACCTCTTCAAGGAGAGCGACGACACCCTACCACAGGCCAGGATTAAGTGGAAAAGGTATTAAACGATTGAAAATTATGCTGATTCTATTTCATTGTTCTCTTGATTCTTTACAGGCACTTTTAAGAGAGGAGATCTTAGGTGCACAGTTCGAAAAGTGGGTTGGTCCGATGGAGAAGAGACCGGCTCCAAAGACCATTTGACGTTTCACGAATTACATAAGTTGAAGCAATCTTCAGGAATGTCTTATTAATATATTTGTATGTACTTATATTTGACTGCTTTTTTGGTCTAGCGCGACTGCTGAGCGTGAGGGTTCGATTCCCGAGTCGGGAAAATTGTTATTGGGTTTTTTTTGTATGGACATTCTCAGTAGCTCTCAGTAGTTTGACGACACGGTTGGCGCAGTGGCTAAGCGATTAGCTTTCTGCGCTACGTGTCGCGGGTTCGATCCCCGCACGGAACAAATATTTGTATGATCTACAGATAGTTGTTTCGGGTCTGGTTGTGTGTGCATGTGACATGTTTGTTTGTAAACTGTACCCACGATACAGGAGAAATCCTAGTGTGGGGCAACGTTTTAAAAAAAAAAAGTAAAATGAAAAATAAAGAAAAAAAGCTGTCTGTCGACGAAGTTTGGAACTGTGTACCGGTAGATGGCAATACATCATCATCATCAGCCAGAAGACGTCCACTGCTGAACGAAGGCCTCCCCCTTAGACCACCACATCGAACGACATACCGCCACTTGCATCTATCGGTTGCGCGCGACTTTCACAATGTCGTCGGCAATACGCTCGCTCCTTATTACATGGGACTCAATAACAGCATCGGCGAAATGTGTGTGTACAATACGGTAGATGACTACTAGTCATCAGAGTTACTTTTTATGAACTGTCAAAAACGACATTTTGTTCTAAAAATGTTTGGAATACTAAGGCGTGACGTCATAGTTTTTCATTGCCATTGACATACTTATTGTGTGATTTTGATAAATTAAAAATTGAAAACGCCAAAGATAAAAAAGAGATTAAGTTTTACTGAGTTTTTAAAAGGAAAACTATTTATCAAACAAGATTTCAGAATTCAGTTTTGATGCAGTCAACTAGCCTATAGTCTCTCCCTAATCCTTCGAGGAATACAGGCGTGATGCTATGTTATGTTATATATTTTTTTTTCTTTTCCAGATTATACTATCTACATCAGATAGCAAGAATTGTTTTCTTCGTCCTGGCCGTCTACGCGTTATGGTCGACCTTATCTCTGTTATGGTGATTCATAATTACTGTACTGTAAAGTTGTCTGTCTGTTTCAACACTTATAACTTAAAAACTGTTGGACCGATTTTGATGGGACTTTCACTGGAATGCTACTTAAGAATCGAGCTTTAATAATAAATATGTATCATCACGCTATCGCTCATAGGAGTTGAGCAGCGCAATATATTATGTATACTATGATATATATTTATGAAATGTGAGAATTTCACAAATTAAAGCATTCGAAGTGTACGCCAACGGAGTCGCAGGCGCAGCTAGTGTTTAATAAACTGTACAGCAGTATGTAAGAATGGTGATTTAAAATATACAATTAATTTTAAAAACGAAATCACGTTAAACTGGTTCTTTCCCAGGACCTCAGGCTCAACAGACGCGATTGGGACATGGGTTCAAGTCCTAGGTCCTTAAAAAAATCAGTAACAACTCGGAGCTTGAAATTGCGAACGGTAGATGACAGTAGCTTCAACTCCTTTTTCATGGGCCTTAATATCAGCAATATGAGTAGCATGGCTGGTGATAGGTAATGAAACAGTGGGGCTGCAAGTACCTATATATTCTATGGCCAAGCAACCTCTACTAAAAATTTAATTACATTATTTAACAATAGACACAAGTGGCCCACCAAGTTACGACCATTTTTTGGAAGCACTACTTCAAGTAGTTTTAGCTCATCTTGCTTGACCGTTAAGGTTCATAAAAGCGTGACACTGCGATGAATCCTTGAAGCAAACACGTTGTTTTTCTCTATACATTTTCATGCTATAGTGAGTTTTATTGGCCTATTATAATAAAATGTTTCTTAAAAAAATCTGCGCAGTTTGAAGGATCCTAAGAACAAGGAAAATGGAACGAGAAGAATGTACCGAAACTGTACCCCTAGTGTAAGTTTCTTTTGACAAATTCGATTTACTACATCGAACGCGTTCGGCGCTCCTATTGATCCGTTTCGTGCTCTCCACCAATCGGAGCGCCGAACGCGTTCGATGTAGTAAATCGAATTTGTCAAAAGAAACTTACACTAGGGGTACAGTTGTAAAATAAAGAATGTAATTTAATTATTGTGTAATTAAATAATTAAGTTAAACAAAACAAAATGTTACCAAAACATGTAATTGTTATTTGAAATGTGTTAATAATAAATTGATGTATATGAAAATATGTTGTAAATTTTGACAAATTTTAATGTTATTATAATTTGTATAGGATATAAGTTATTAAATATAATTATACACTTAACTTTGGTGCTAAATAATACCTACCTGTTATTTTAGACGCCAATAATTGGCTTTCTATATCATTTTATGAGGCCTATTTCATTTCTAAAGATAGGTAACAAAATATAGCCTCATTGATCTGGAGTGGCTGCTTAGGAACCTGGGTTTGATACCTGCGTTGGTCATCATTTTTTTAATGAGGTGTTTTTTTGTCCGTTTAAACTTATGCCCATTGGATGGCAATAGGCTCACGTCCTGATAAAGGGGTCTTTATAACGGCGTTGACAAAATGTTAGTGTACAATATTAAGTAGTTACATACGTTTTGTTATTTTTTCTTCATGCCCAGCCGTGGGCTTTGATAGTCTGAGCTTAGTAGAAGTTGAGATTGATTTGCGAAGTGTAATAAAATAATTTAATTGATTAATTAAAAGGGTAAATTGTAATTATACCTTGGGACCTTTAGTTTGTAAGTGAAAAATAATTATGATACATTTATTACACAAAAATAAACATTTGTAAATTGATATCTGTATTTTTTTATGATTCTTCAGCATGATGCCATGCTGTGATCCCCATAAAGTTAACCACGAAGTCGCCATGACTCCTGGCTCAGGTCATTGTCCCCATCACGCTAATACGAAATGAAATAGAAAAATTATTTTTAACAAAAAACATCGAATATCTCGAAAACGGTAGGTCCTAGAGAAAAACTGATGAAATTTTCCTATCCCCCTTTAACAAACCCAGCTATTATGGCTTTTCCCGTAATATGCCATGCTGTGACCCCCATAAAGTCGCCATGACCCCTAGCTCAGGTTATTGTCCCCATTTCACCATGATACGAAATTAAATAGAAAAAATATTTTTACAAAAAAATCATTGAATATCTCGAAAACGGTAGGTCCCAGAGAAAAACTGATGAAATTTTCCTATCCCCTTTTAACAAAACAGCTGCTATGGCTTTTCCCGTAATATGCCATGCTGTGACCCCCATAAAGTCGCCGTGACTCCTGGCTCAAGTTATTGTCCCCATTGCACCATAATATGAAATTAAATAGAAAAAATATTTTTACAAAAAACATTTAATATCTCGAAAACGGTAGGTCCTAGAGAAAAACGGATGAAATTTTCCTATCCCCCTTTAACAAACCCAGCTACTATGGCTTTTCCCGTAATATGCTATGCTGTGACCCCCGTAAAGTCGCCATGACTCCTGGCTCAGATTATTGTCCCCATCTCACCATAATATGAAACGAACTAGTACTGGCTTTTCCCGTAACATGCCATGCTGTGACCCCCGTAAAGTCGCCATGACTCCTGGCTCAGGTCATTGTCCCCATCTCGCTAATACAAAATGAAATAGAAAAAATATTTATACAAAAAACATCGAATATCTCGAAAACGGTAGGTCTTAGAGAAAAACTGATGACATTTTCCTATCCCCCTTTAACAAACCCAGGTACTATGGCTTTTCCCGTAATATGCCATGCTGTGACCCCCATAAAGTCGTCATGACCCCTGGCTCAGGTTATTGTCCTCATCTCACCATAACATGAAATGAAATAGAAAAATGACTTTTAAGAATTCTCTAAGAAACCCAAACCTTAGGTTATTGTCCTCATAAAAGTCTCACTACCTGTCCTTGTGGATAACTGCCTGATTTGTTGGTCAAAAGTGCCGCTGCTGAGCATGAGGTCCTGGATTTGATTCCCGGGTCGGGAATCGTGGTTAGGTTTTTCTGTTGATCTGATTTGTGCATGCAGGTTGTACACTTTTTAAACAGATATGGCGATTATAAAAAAGGGGAACTGAATGTATGTATATTAAAAAAAATATATACGTTTTCATTTCAAAATTGTCTTTATTCAAACAAAAACACTGCACTTTACAATGGTATATAAACAAAACTGAGATTCTCTTCAAGTCTTTAAATAATTATAAATAATAATGAAGCGGTTTATTTAATTCATACTATATTGCTAAAGCCACGTAAATCGCAAAGTTCTAGATTCGTTTCCCATGTCGGAAAAAAATCCCAGTTGCAATTCCGAGATTGGAATGGCAATATGTTTACAAGAATACACCTATCTGATTAACCTTTCGGAGTAAATAGGCGTGATGATACAGTCATAACACTAGAGATATGTGTCTTCAGCATATAGCATGAACTCAAACAAGATTCTCAAACAGCAATTATAAATTAATAAATCTTATTTTGATATAATTAAAGTTCATTATTACATAAATGAAAAGCGTGCAACAAAAACACAATTACATATCAAAGTTATTTATGAGAAGTCAGTCATTTAATTTAAAAAAAAAATCAGAATATACATCCAAAAATCCTAAGAAAATTGTAGAAAAATTTTGACTAAACAAAAATTGTGTATACATTAGTACTAAAAGTCTTTCACTGGATGGTATTCAAGTCATAATTTTCTAAAAACTAATGTGATACAAATCGTATACAAGATTTAAATACATAGACGTAATATTTAAAAAAAGATGACACGGTTGGCGCAGTGGCTAAGTGAATTAGCTTTCTGCGCTACGTGTTGCGGGTTCGATGCCCTCACGGAACAAATATTTGTATGATCTACAGATAGTTGTTTCGGGTCTGGTTGGGTGTGTATGTGACATGTATGTTTGTAAACTGTACCCACGACACGGGAGAAATCATTATGGGGCAACGTTTTTTAAAAAAGAAGATTGAAGATCTCGTACAACGCCGCAAAGATTTCCCTATCGGTGTTCTATAGGATTAAGTCCGAATTGTGTCTAGGAACTTCATGACCTCATCATCCATCCTTCGCCAAGCGATTTCCAAGGTTGCTCTGCCTGTGTTCCACGATTGGTATAATCTAGGAATCTTAACGATACGGCGCAGTGGTAAAGAGATCGACTGCTGCACTACGAGTCGCGGTTTCGATTCCCGCACGGAACAAATATTTGTATGATCTACAGATAGTTGTTTCGGGTCTAGGTCTTTGTGTGAATATATGTGTTTGTAAATGGACCCACGATACAGGAATTATTCGTAGTGTGGGGCAAAGTTATATAAAGAATCTACAAGGCTTCTTGCGTCCATCCATCCTCACTACTATCAGGTGAGGCCCTGCCAAAGGCGCTTAATTTTCACAAAAATATGTAGTGAATGTACAGTACTGTTGAACCCCTCGAGGAATGCAGGCGTGATATTATGTCATATTGCATTACTTAACATTGTAAGTTCCACAAATGCTTCTATACAAATTGTATCACAATTTAGTCAAATCACGGAATGTATAATTTTCATAATAATTAAGTTACAAAAACATATTTTATACTTATTAACTAAGACTAAATATTAAATTAGTGTTGTTTATTGATTGATAGAAATAGTATGCAATATTTTTTTGACCAAAAACATCATTTTTGAGTCCATTATTGCCGATACAATTTTTCAAGAACATTTCAATATAAAGTCATGAAATGGACACAAAAAAGAAATGCAAATTCATAAAATTAAAAATCGTTTTATACAAAACATTACACATATACACTAAAAGTAATATCTTTAATATACATATTATTTTAGTTGCTTCTAATTAATGTTACTTTTTCATTTTTTTTAGACATTTAAAGGGGGTCTCATACGACTTTTCCTAAATCTCAACCACAGTTAAAATAAGCCAAAAATGTATGAAAATCACGTGCGCGCATTTACGATAGGTGTTCACTCAAATGCGCACGCGCAATTTCATAAATTTTTGGCTGAACGGTAACGTCAATTGAGATAAAGGAAAATACATACCCTCAAATATCAAATAACAAACATAAATTGTAGTATGTTCAATTCATTTTTGCCACAAAACCATGGGCTTATTTGGGAAAAGTTGCTATGAACTTATGCATAAATATGAAATTTCGCATAAATCAGCTCCTGCGCAACGGAAATTGGACCTATAAATCATCCGTATAAAGTTAATTTTTATTTTTCGAAACGACCCGCAGTCTAATTACGTGAAAAAATGCACGCCCCTTCAATGTTTCCCCGCTACATGCAAAATAGTATACAGACGCAATACACGCAAACTCGTCAATATCATTGTTTCTTCAGTCACCGGCTAGCCACGAAAGTGGGATACGTCAAATATTTATTTTCACACATCTAAATAATCCCGTCTAGTGGAGGAGCGTGCATTTTTAGACTGAAAGATCTCTACCCTGATATATGTATACTGTAGTGAGAAAACATCTCTAGGATAGAGCTGCCATAGTAAATTTGTTAATGTACTTAACTCATAAATTGCAGGCTTTTTTTAAACTTAAACCAATGTCATTAAACCCGATAAAAACTCGCAAATCTTCAGTAGATATCTAATAATTACATAAATCAAAATAACACTGAATTCATATAAACCAATCTCATGATTACTAACGATGATCTATTAAATATTTAAAGTGCAGTTAAGCTTTGAAAATTTGAGAAATTGTACACACTCTTATGTTAAAGTATCTGTTGCAGTAGATATGCGATGCTAAAGATATAAGAAAGATATGTTTGTTTTACTAGTTTCTAGTTGTTAGCACGGCTTCTGAGAGTGACGTTGGGTCTGATTTTGGCAAAGTGTTGTTGAGTTTTTCTGTTAGAATATTCTCAATAGCATCAGCGAAATGTAGGGGTACAATAGTACACCTCTGCCTAACCCTTCGGGGTGTACAGGCATACTATGTTATAATTCATGACACTTAATCTTGTAGGTTTTCTAAATACCCGCCTAAAAAAGTTAAGCTTTGCCGCAGCCAGGCCTTGGATGGGTGACCGTTCACTACACACCGAGACTCCTCTGTGCCTCAAAGAGAATTTTAAGCCGACGGTCTCGGCTATTATATTTCTTATAGCATCGCATAGCACTGAAACAAGCCTAATTACGTTTCGTATAAAAATATTAAAAATTACTCACACGACATCTATATTTGCAGGTACTAAAACTATTTTTAATTATATTATCGCTAAAAGCTAAAAATTGCTGCTTTGCTTTTATACACACTTATTTTTTAATCATCAGAAATATTCAAGGGCGTATTCAATCAAAGAAATATCAATCAAAATGAAAAAAATTAAATTGATCAAAAAATCCGGAATGTTCAATGTGATGGCTCAGTTGGCGCAGTGGCTAAGCGATTAGCTTTCTGCGCTTCGTGTCTCAAGTTCGATTCCCGCACGGAATTAATATTTGTATAACCTACAGACAGTTGCTTCGAGTCTGATTGTGACATGTTTGTTTGTAAACTGTACCCACGCTTCAAGAAAAATCCTAGGGTCAACGTAAAAAAGGGATCTTAAAATTTTCTAAATTCAGTAATAGCACTGGCATGCTTGTGAATTTCTCTGATAATACGTAAAATGGTTTTATTGTCCTAGTACAATATAAATCTAGAAAGGTCACAATTTTAATATAATTTTTAAAGTAAAACAATTACGAATGACGACACGGATGGCGCAGTGGCTAAGTGATTAGCTTTCTGCGCTACGTGGCGCGGGTTCGATCCCCGCACGGAACAAATATTTGTATGATCTATAGATAGTTGTTTCGGGTCTGGTTGTGTATGCATGTGACATGTATGTTTGTAAACTGTACCCACGATACATGAGAAATCCTAGTGTGGGGAAAGTAAACCATTTCAAATAAGCCCTTGATTATTTCTGGTAATTAATATTTTGTGGTATATTAATTACTTACTGATAAAGGTTACAAGACTTTAAACTGGACATATTCAAGAACATGACAATAAAAATTTAAATATTGTAATTATATTCGCAATGTGTGACTATACTCTTGCGCATGCGACTGATCTTTTCTATGATAGTTATGAGGCCGTTTTCCATTCATACTTCAAACCTGGCCAAGATCTAGCAATAATGCTAGATATTTGTAACTTTATCAGTAAATAAGAGGTACAATCAACCTCAAAAATGCATACACTTAGCGAAATTAAAACGCTTATTATAAAACGACACGGATGAGCAATCGACTGTTACGTTACGTTGTCGCGAGTTCGATTCCCGCACGGAACAAATATTTTTATGGCATACAAATAGTTCAGAGTCTCAGTTTGTGCGATATAGGAATGAATATCAGTATTTTACACAGAGTAAATATCATTTAATCTTCGACACAGACTAGGAGACACTGATACTCTAAACTGCCCCGTAGAATTTTGAATTTCGCTAATTATATGATTTTAAGGATGTAAATATTTAATGTACCATAATTTATATTTTTAATTACTAATATCAAATAATGTTGGAATTAATGCCAACATTAAATTATATATAATTATTGAAAAATATATTAAGAATTTTATTTCGATGGCAATCGAAATAAAATTCTTAATATATTTTTCATTAGAAAATGTAAGGCAAATACTTTATATAGATAGTGCCATCCACGAAGACGCACCCCACTATTTTTGGTCGAGGTTTTCCAGCTGACCGTAATGCTCTTTCGTGACCAGTTAATATTTCGTTGTGTGCGTGTGCACTCATAGGTAATTAGTGTGTATCAACAGAACTAAAAAAGAAAAAAATATCCTCCTGACCGAATTTCGGTCACGGCGGCCAATCTCACCGGAGATAAGCCAAACTACGCGGGAGATATTATAGAGCACAAGTGTGTGCGCAAACACAGGTGCACTCTCTATTCCTTCACTCTCATAGTCCGATGGGACGGCAATCCGACACGACCGGAGAGAGATCAGGCGCAGGACCAACGGCTTTACGTGCTTTCCGAGGCACGGTGATCAACAGAACTAAAACACTAGCGGAAGGTTGCACACTTGTACTGTAAGCGATTAGGAAGAAGAGTGGGGCGCGTCTCCATGGATGGCACTATCTGTACATAGTGATATTTTTCTATTCGTTTAAGTAATATGTTTTAAATTATCACTGGTGCCGAAATAGATACAATGCTATCAAAATAAGAATAGGATTGATTTTCCGCCATATTGTGACGTAAGTGACAAATACATTTTACATAATAAAAAACTAAAAAAAACACATAAACACATAAAAAAAAACAGCTGGCTGGTTTCATGGGACTGAATAACGGAAATGTGACGTGTATGTGGCGAAATTTGGGTGTAGAATAGTACACCTCTGTCTCACCCTTCGGGGAATATAGGCGTGATGCTATATTATGTTTACTAAGAGTTAATTTAATTACGTAGTAAAAAACGTTATGTATCTATCTATCTATGCAAATGGTACTTTTCAAATGACATTGACAGGTGTTTGACATTGACGTTCCCATTCTGATATTGATCGCGTTATATTATATTTTTTAAAGCGTTTAGAGAACGTCAGATTATAATTATGAGTGTAATTTGCGTTTGATCTACTACAAAATTACACAAGTACCCTATTATCAAGAAGAAAAAATTTAAAGAAAAATGAAAAAAGAAAGACATACCTATCACTTTGGCACATAATGAAAAAGTAAATAAACCTGACGTCTGTTTATAAATTAATTTTACATGTCAAATTAAATGCAATTTTAAAGCATTATAGTAGTACAAGACTGCATAAAGAATCTTGCAGTGTTAAAAAGAGTTTAAAGATATTGAAAATCCGCCATTTCTTTTTTCAAAATGGCGTCCTCGTGTTTTCATTTAAAAATCGATCGATGACATCAATACGAACAAGAATTATTCTTTGATAAAACGTTTCGAAGATAAGCAACAAAATATTTTTCTTATTGAATGAATAACCCGTAAACGCCATTTTGAAAACAACATGGCGGACCAATTGATAGTCTAGGTTCTAAATTAAAACCATAAGAGCCCTATTTTACTACTAATTACTGATAAATTAGCAAAGAGCCAAAACGACACTAATAGCCGTCATATTTCATCTAAATGCATATGAATCAGAGTTTATCTGTTAGATTACTTATCAGATACATGTCAATAACGCATTATATCAGTTAATTTGTGGATATGCAATCTGCCAATTTACCAGTAAGTAACCTAAAACTCCTTTTACATGTTCAGTCAACATTTTTTCGACATGTAAAGATTATTAACAGATCTATCTAGCTGTTGCCAAAGATTAAGTTAATACTATTAACAGATATGTGGTCAATATGATGTGTGGAGACAATATGTTAGTACTTGCGGAGTCTGGGTAGCCGTACACCAACGGATCGGGGCGCAGGCCAGAGAAATTAATGTCCGGCATTGGCGACTCTGAAAATAAAAAGTATAATTTGTAAAGACGTCCAAACGTTTGTCACACCTGCAGGAACAAATTGTGGTCTTTTCCGTCGTGTCATGGGACATGGGAATCGCTCATGCCGTAAAAGATTTGCCAGTCAATAACGGTATCGACGCTGGTTGCCCAGGGTCTGCATTTTTAGTTGAATTTGATTAATCAGCTGATGAAAATTATCCCAAATCGTCTAACTAATTAAAATAATCGACAAACAAACAGGCCAAATAGACATGAACATAAAAAATCTAGTTTTTTTAAGCTAAGTTTAAAAAAAAAATACTGTTAACTTATCTAAAAACAGGTAACAATCAAGCTAAACAGCATGTACAGTCAGTATCAAAAGTCAATCAATCAATTTTATTTTACCAAGTTTCATAAGTTTATAAATGAATGAAAACTTGTCAATTTTTATTGAATTTAATTATAATATTATTCTAGAATTGAGAACAATAATTATGTTCTCTGATATTAATTCCAAAATAACGAAAACTTCATATAGTTATGTCGCTAACTGTACACTGATGACATTTGCAAATTGTTATGCTTATAATTTGCCGGGTTCCATAAGTAGTCACTTTGTTACTTATCAAATGGATGACAAAAGAAATATTAGCACAACTAAGTTTCCGATGACTTAAACTAGAATAAAAAAAAAACAAGAAAAAATAACAGGCACAAACATTTTCTAGCTAACAGAAAAAAAAACAAGCCATAAATGTTGATAAAAAGTTAAATACTCTTTTATATCGAGATCAAAAAATGCAAGCATTAATTTTTATTCACCAAAAACTAAAAATAAAAGATTTATCTGGTGGGTCTATTTGGAGCTACTATCACTAGTGGATGTCTACAGACAAACTATTAATTATGATTATAATTCATTGTCTCTCTATGGTAAGCCATAGTCACGGGCTCAAAGCTACATATAATACATCCAATCTGCGAGGTTAACCAGCGGTTGATGCGGTCAGTTTTTGGAGGGGTGACAGTTTTTAACTTACTCTCCATACCTCGGTAACCACGTTAAGCAGTTGGTCCCGGGTGAAACATATGACAGTCTTTACGGGTGTAAGCAGCCCAGTCTAACCTTAGACTATCAGTATCTCCTAAGTCAGCAGGCCTCTACCTGACTAGGCACAGGTCAGATGACAGTTGGTCTGTATAAAAATATTGATATTCATTCGCTATTGCCGACCCCAAAATAGTTGGGAAAAGGCTAAGCAGATGATGTCTGGTGATGCCCAAATCCAGCTATATATATCTACGCTCAATTCCAGCATACTTAAAAAAAGCGAACTCACCTTCTCACAGCATAGCCGATGTAAACAGCAAGCATTGATATAAGGGTACCGACAGACGGTGCGATTGTCGCCGCGCCAGCAAAACGAGTCGTACCGCACGCCGGTGGACACACCGGGATAATTGATTCTAAAGAAAAAAGTATAATGTAACATGCGACAAAAACATGCAATGCAGATGCGGATTAAATAAGTAAAAATAAAGTATATTTGGAAAAGAGGTTGAGATAAAAAGGAGGATGCATTAAAAAAAAAAATCTACGAGTTTTCAAAAAGTCAATCTGATTTGGAAAGAAGATTTTGATGAAGTTTTTGATATTTATCTCATCGAAATAATCCTTGGAAAGCGTAAAAAGAAATATATTTTTTATCTCACTTTGTATAACAATTATAACTATGTCGTAAATATCAATATAATTGAAACACAACCGCAAAAGGCGTTGTACCATAGACAAAATCATTACAGAATATAATTAAGCTACGTTCAAACTGACGTGAAGCTGCTGTCACACATATCTAAAATTATCGGATTTGTATCGTATTTTATTTCTATATAACAATGACAGAGCATGACACTCTTGCGGTTTGAGCGCAGTTTGAATGCAGCTTTATACACACTACAAACGATGAACAAAATATGCACATAATATAAGCCAACTACATACATAAAATAAAACAAGATTAATAAGAAATGTGTCCCTATACAAATCAACATTTTCTTTTAGTTTTGCCATATGTCATTACTTCCCAGAATCGGAGCGTGTAATAATACAGCGTGTGTATTTTTTTCCAAATCGACTGTTTCGATTCCTGGCTATGAACATTGATTTTTCAAAAATCCAATGATGCAGTTTTAGTTTTCATCAAAATCGGGCTCGAGACTCCTTTGAGTATTTTTCGCTATTCTTTATAGCCATCCACGCCTACTTGAAAAATTCACACTGTACATAATATAAGAGGGTCCAAAAATTTAAAACACCTTAATGTTATTTACCACCCAAACAAATATCTGTTTTTTTAGCTGCAGTTTATGCAATCAACAACAAATTTTACGAATAACTATCCCTTAACTGAATATGCAACTCAAAAACATCCAGGAAACTTCATATCCCTTTTAAAATAATAAAAATCACTTCACTTTGTGTTAATTTTGTGGTTTTCGACTCCAGGTGTAATAATGACTCATATTTTAAGTCGGTATATTTTTGGCAAGAGCAACTGAGTGCAACCCGGCTACACCTCTGACTTTTCGGAATCATGTGCGGGTCAAAATTTGATTATCACTTGTGTTAATGAAGGAAAACACATCGTGAGGAAACCTGCACACATTAGAGGGCTCCATAAAGTTCTTGATGGTGTGTGTAGTCCGCCAACCCGCACCGGGTCAGAGTGGTGGACTTAACCTTTCTCATTCTGAGAAAAGGCCCTTGCCAACAGTGGGACAGTAAAGGGCCGAAATTATTTAAAATACTATATAATTTATTGTATTTTTATAATTAAATCACACTTGATGTTGAAATGCAGTCAGAAAACCAGTTTGACGACCACAAAATTAACACAGCTCAAGAGTACTGCAACTTACCAACTAACTCCACTTGTCCTTCATCTGTGCCCAGTTTGTTCTGAGCCTTGCACTTGAAGATGCCGTACTGGCGCTTCTCTATGGTGATAACTCTTATAGTTGTGTCTGTGAACTCGTCAGCTGTCGCGAAGTGAGAGATTCTGGAAACATACAAGATACATAAATACATATGTATGTGAGCAGAAAATACGGAAAGCCTTGTGCTGCGATCCTTACATAACCCTTTTGCTTCATCTACATTCATACATATTTTTATACGTGAACGCCAGTTCTGGGTACTGCGCACCTGACCGTTTTGAAGGACATCACCAATAAGGTACGTGTATGTCCTTCGAGGGCGTAATATGCAAGATATTTTAGCGATATATCTATTTTTTTATTTCACATGAGACCAATAATAGCATTATTAAAATGTGCATGTATAATAATATTTCTACTTAAAGTTTCAGACACAAGCGTGATGCTATTAGAGATGTGTAGGTCCCGCATCACTCGCTTTAATGATGGATGTACATCCAACGGAATTCGAGACACCTATCCGCCTGTACCAGTGTAGTCACAGCAGTGTGGTAGAATTACATTGTCTGTGGTACTGACCGGAGCGGTAACAAAGAAGGGGAACTGAATCGAGAATAGCGGACCGGGGACGGCGAGTTGGAGTGAGACGTACGGGGGAACGGAACGCGCGATCTGATTGGACGTTTTGAAGTTCGCTGAACACGGTTCGGGTGCCGGACCCAGGACACAGGACCTGGATGTAGGTCTTTAGAGCTGACCCCACTATGAATAATCCTCGGACCTACACATCTCTAGATGCTATTTTGAAATATTTTACCTGTAATGCTGGTTGTTAGACAGCTGTACTTCATCCTTGAGCCAAATGATGGCGGGAGGTGGGTAGGCTTCCACGTGACACTCCAAATCCATATCATATTGTAGGGCCTGGAACAAAATAACGTTGCTATAACTTATTGTGGAGGAACGAGATACGGTGTCCTTCCATTGAGGGAGGATCCTCCGACCAGGCAAGGTGGTTAGCCTGGCGGGCCGAAGCCCGACGGTAGTTATCGGACATTCGTATATGTGTTAGAATCGTTGTAAAATCTCATAGTGCTCTCATTTTATTTTAGATTTGGGCTATAGATTTTCGAAAAATTAAAAAACATATGTTTAAGTATTTTTATCAATTCTACCCCTAAGGGGATAAAATAGGGGGTGAAAGTTTGTTTGTAATTCTTTCGTTTTATATTGATATACTCGTGATCGCAAAATGAAATTAAATGAAATTATTTATTTTGCAATTAGGATTTTCAATCACTTTTACACGTCTTTTTTTAATAAAATTGAAGTGTCTGTTTGTAATCTAAATCTAAATGACAAAACAGCTTTTTACTAAATGCCTATAGAAGTATATACGGTACTTATAACAAAAAACAATTTTTAAAATGTTTGTCTGTCTGTTTCTTCCGGCTAATCTCCGAAACGGCTAGACCGATTTTGACGAGAGTTTCACTGGCAGATAGCTGATGTTATAAGGAGTAACGCGTGTCCAATGTGGTTAATAAGGTAACTCTACGCCAGCCAATGTGATGATTTCCTCCAATATCCCAGATTGGTGATTAATATAAAAATATTAGCCCGGGGTGGTGATGGCTGTATATTACGTACCTGTGCCAACCTTGGCCTGGGCACGGTGACGACAGGCGCGAACTCCACTTCCAAGTTGATGTTCCTCCTCGCTCCCTTGCCGACTCCGTTTTCAGCTACACAGTAGTACGTGCCGCGATCTTCTTTGTGGACTGTCGAGATTTTCAAGATGTTGCCTCTGTGAATACAAATATATATCTTAGTAGGTGTTGCCCGCGACTTTGTCTACATCCATTATATATTTTTCTTTTGTGTTCGACACACAGGTGACCCTAGAGTTCAATTCAGACGGATGGGCAGCAAAAATGTGATATCCGAATGAATCCGTTTGCCTTTCTAGTAAATATGGCAATATCCATGGTTTTAGAAGTTTTATAAATGTGTAGAGTTTAATTTACCTGTAGATAGATCCACCGGTGGGCAAAATGGCATTGTTCTCACGACGCCAAGAGATCTTCGGCAGTGGGAAACCACCAGCGTAGCACTCCATCTCGACACCTGAGGACAGAAAGAATTAAATGCATTAAAGGTTATATAGTTGGTCAGGACCCCAGACTAGGAACAACTGTCTGTAGTTCACACAAGTATTTATTCCGTGCTCGAATCGAAGAGACAACTTGACACGTAGTGGCATACTCGAGTTCTAACTGCGTTTCGGAAATTTAAGTATTATATAAGGTGTAAAAATCTATTGGGATCCCGTTTTTTTTCTACACGTTAATGGCGCGTGTATGGCGGCAGAACTTCTAAATTGGTTGACATATGCCTGTGTATTTAAATTATGACGCAGGAACGTCAGTGGGCTATATTAAGTACTACATACTACATCAGAACTGCCAGTCACCATCACCACCCTGGGCAAGCAGGTTATAAACTCTATAACGATTAGCGGTATTACAAGTACAGCTAAACACAAATATGAAGTAAAAAAAAGTGCTTGCCCAATATGGTGATTAGTGCAAATTGTTCCAGATACTTACTCTCTCCTTCACTAGCGACAACAGACCGGGTAGAGTTGTCAGATATGATGGGAGGACGTCTGACTTGCAACTCCACTTCTGCTGTTATCTTGTTACTGATTGACATCAGCACTTGGCATTGGTACCAGCCAGCATCGTTCTCTTGTAAGTCTTTAATCTAGACAAAGATATAAAGATTGTTATAAACAAACTCAGTAATAAAAAAAAAACATCCTGTATAGTCGTTTAATATAACTTAATTCCATGTTAACGGGTGAAAAAAAATATTTTATAATAGAAGGGGAATTCGATTGAATATAACGCCATCTATTAACTATTTGACAGAAACTCTGCATATTCTATTCGATCATTAAATTAATCAATATACAAGGCAACACATGGGAATCGCTCATGCCGTAAAGATTATCCAGCCTGCAATGGTGGTATCGATGCTGACTGCCCAGGGTGCGCTAAAGGATCTCAGGTTTCGTCACTCTTGGAGGCTTTTCTTCTCGTTATAATAATCACCCATTCCAAAACATGGAAATTTCTGGTAAAACCAGAAAATTAAAGATTGTGAGAGCTTAACAATAAAACAAAATTAACTATTAATATAAGTATAGTTATATACATATTGACATAGTTATATATATATTGACCCGGGTATGTCTTAAAACTGCGGCCAGACACCGGAGGAGGGGCAGCAGCGTCCTCACACTAATCGGTGAGCCACTGCGATCCCCAAGCCGCCTGCCAAGCGTGGGGATTATGGCAAACCCCCCCTTGAGGGAGGCCTTCGTTCAGCAGTGGACGTCTTCTGGCTGATGATGATGATGATGATGATAAGTATAGTATTAAAAAAATCTTACCGAAAGAGTGTAAGTTGCAGTAGCATCGTCAAATCTGAGGGAGAATCTGGAATCCTTGATGATCAGCCCAGCATTACTGGATAAAGGAATTGATTCAATTGTCTTGTACCGGTCATATTTTACCTGCAAAAGGTGTGTTAGTTAATAAATAATCCATGGTACTGTTATGCATCCAGTGTCACATGCTTCGAGAAAGAAATATTCAATAACAGAGAAGGAGTGCTCTTGACAAGTAAAATTTTGTATTTAGGATTTTAGTTGGGTTCGCTCGATGCGAACAATACACAAATTAATATTATAATTGCAGTTTCATTCCTGTGTACTTTATAGATCTGTCTTAATTGTATTTGAGCGAGTAGTTAATTTAACAGGAGTCTTTTAGATGGCGTTGTTTATATAAAATGAATTATGTGACATTTTCCACCATGTGACATTATATTCAAAAGCAGTTCAGAGTTTTATTTCTTGTACAGTATTCTTTTCTTTCTTTTTTTTTTTTCTTTTTTTAAAAAACACTGCCCCACACTAGGATTTCTCCTGTGTCGTGGGTACAGTTTACAAACATACATGTCACATGCACACACAACCAGACCCGAAACAACTATCTGTAGATCATACAAATATTTGTTCCGTGCGAGAATCGAACCCGCGACATCGAGCGCAGCAGTCGATCTCTCAACACACTGCCAACCGTGCCGTCAGTATTAACATTATATATATATATACATCAGTATTAACAATATCATTCAGTGATGGATCTTGGCTAGTTAAAATTGTATTGTTATTGTATTGCAGTTTCATTCCTGGATCCTATTGTACTTAAGATGAAGAAAGTATGGGGACCAATGGAGGGACCATTGAAAAGGAAGAATCCTCCGACTAAGCATGGTGGTGCCTGACGGACCAAAGCCCTTCTTTTCCAGAAGACATTTTATATATGTGTTAGAATCGATGTTAACTCTCATAGTGCGATTCAGAATATTCTGTTGTCGCTACACTCCGATAGATGGCGCTTTTACTTTTTGCCATGTTGCAAGTAGTAATCGCTATTTAGATAATGAGATTCTAAATAAGGTTTTCCTTTAGATTCAGACATCTTATGGAGCCTGTCGAGATGTTCTTTTACTATTCTTACTTAAATGGCATTAAAACGGCAATATGATCAAGTTCAGATAACAGATAAATATTCTCGTTTTGATAAAAATGTCTTACGAATATCGTTATTTTAAAACTTTGCCACAAATGGGTTGAATACTATTTAAGGTAAAAAAAAAAAAAGAAAATTCGGTGATCGCCTTACTTTTTTTTTCGATGCTTAATGTGTATTCTCTTTAAACAGGTAGAAAAACAAAAAAAAACTTGTAATCTATAACCTTGGGCTACAACGGCATTGGGGAAATGTGGTTACACAATACATCTCTGCCTAACACCTCGGGGTTTACAGGCGTGAAGCTATGTATGTATTTTTACAAAATAACTTTTGGACTACCTATAGACTAGAACGCAAACATTACTGATGTAATACGTCTTAGCTGTCAATGTATTTTTCATATTTTCTAAGCTGGTGAAATTCAATAATTAATTTGTTACAACACTATTATTTAAAAAAAGACGTAACTGTTTTAGAGACGTTTCGTATTCTTCTAATATATTCTATCATATTATTTAACGCGCCTAAAAAATCTATGTATTTTTTAAAAACACTATATGTAATTACTGATTATTTTATTGTTTCTTTCAGTTTCGTTCGTCCAAGTTACATTGTATGGTCTTTCTGAAATGTCAAAACAGGCCTTTTATTTTTGGACAACTTTACATAATATATATCCGTATAAAATACTTTAATATTATACTCGTTTTCATTTATTTCAACAATAACAATGCAATAAAATCTTGGTAAACTATTAGTGTTTATAATATCAAGTATACTGTTTAACACCATTGCTGAAATGTCAGCGAGATATTTATGGACAACCTTGGAGAAATGAAGAGCAATTTAAACTCCATTGAACTTCTGTTAGTCATACACTATTGTATGGTAAACGAGTTCCGTATACGTGTATTTTATTAGAAAGAAAAATCATATACGATCAAGGGATGGCCAATTCAATATGAATTTTAGATCTGAATGCTTTTTTTTTCTTATAACATTGGCACACTAGGATTTCTCCTGTATCGTGGGTACAGTTTACAAACATAAGTCACATGCACACACAACCAGACCCGAAACAACTATCTGTAGATCATACAAATATTTGTTCGGTGCGGGAATCGAACCCGCGACACACCTAGCGCAGAAAGCTAATTACTTAGCCACTGCGCCAACCGTGTCGTCAATTTGAAGACTTCCTTTCTTTGAAAGAATTTTATTACAGGAATGAAATTATTTTTTTCTTTTATCTAAAGCATTAGTTCCCAAAGTGGTCCAGGTGGGCCCTCAGGGGTACACGGGAGACTCGACGGGGGTCTACGTTGGCGAGACAAAAAAAACTTAGGGTTTACAATTCAATTTACTATATGGTAGAAATGTAGCTGCAGGGGGTCCACCGGAACCAGCTAAATTTTGAAAGTGGTCTATGAGAAAAAAAGTCTGGGAACCTGTGATCTAAAGGATCTCTAAAATGTTGTATTGAGTGCTACGCCGTATTAAATCAGAGTACACAGGGTGTTGGTTTTGCAGGATGGTCGTCTAGTATGTACCGATTGTGTATTTTTTAATAGTTCTTAAAAGAATATACTATAAAGCATTAAAATATGTAAGTACTTTTTTAATATCTTGTCAAAATTAACACTCCGTTTGTAGTTTAGCCCATATTAATCTAATATATAATAAATGACCCGGTTACGTCTTAAAACTGCGGCCAGACACCGGAGGACGGGCAGCAGCGTCCTCTCACTAATCGGTGAACCACTGCGATCCCCAAGCCGCCTGCCAAGCGTGGGGATTATGGCAAACCCCCCCTTGGGGGAGGCTTTCGTTCAGCAGTGGCTGGACGTCTTCTGGCTGATGATGATG
Source organism: Shargacucullia verbasci (assembly GCA_947562105.1). Lineage (NCBI taxonomy): Eukaryota > Metazoa > Arthropoda > Insecta > Lepidoptera > Noctuidae > Shargacucullia > Shargacucullia verbasci. The sequence continues at coordinate 4,411,712 of OX387308.1, forward strand.
ATGATGATATAATAAATCAATGTTTGTTTGTACGTATTTTATGCGCTGCCATACCGTTCATCTGATTGCGATAAAACTTTGTGCACTTATTGCTTGTACTTGCGCAAAGATTGTAGGCATAGTACAATTAATTTACAGCAGGTGGCGCGTGTCGTACCTGGCATGTATTTGGAAGAGGAAATTTATTTCTTCTACGGCAGCAACGTGCCGGTTACCAGCTAGTCTAGACTAATGTCCTCCTGACCGATTTCGGTCACGGCGGCCAATCTCATCGGAGATTAGCCAACTACGCAGGAGATATTATAGAGCACAAGTGTGTGCGCAAACACAGGTGCTCTCTCTGTTCCTTTACTCTCATAGTCCGATGGGACGGCAATCCAACACGACCGGAGAGAGATCAGGCGCAGGACCAACGGCTTTACGTGCTTTCCGAAGCACGGTGTGTATTCACATACACGAAGCCCCAGACCCGAAACAAATATCTGTAGATCATTCAAATATTTGTTCCGTGCGGGAATTGAACCCGCGACACGTAGCTCAGCAGTCTATCTCTGAACCACTGCGCCAACCGTGTCGTCACTAGTATTATAAATAGGTAAAATTTGTTTGTACGTAGGAAGTAATCTCCAGAACTAATGATCCGTATCTAAAAATTATTTTACTGGTAAAGAGCTACATTATTCCTGAGTGCTATCCTACTGTCCTACTAATATTATAAATGTGAAAGTTTTGTGAGGATTGATATTTGTAACTTAATCACGCCAGAACGGCTGGATATGGATAAAATTTGGCACAGAGATAGTCTATCGTCTGGAATAGCACATAGGCTACTTTTTATCCTGCAAAAATGTACGGGTTCGTAAACCACGCGAGCGAAGCCGCGGACAGAAGGTCGCCGCGGATAGTAGGGTATAAATTATATACTTATTGCATGTAGGGTACGCGAACGAAGTCGCGGACAAGCAAAGCAATAGGACTTTACGAAACATACATTCATCTACGACACGACATAGAATTAAACTCAAAGTCCTGGGTTTTATTTCCGGGTTGGGCAAAGTATAATTTGGTTTTACTGTATGGAAATTTTCAATAGCAGCACGGAATTTGGAACTGTGCCCATGTGCAATAGGCGTATATGCTCTGCTGCCCATGCGAAGCCAGGGCGATTCGCTAGTAAAGCTAATAAAAAACACAATCTTATTGTTATAACTGCTTTCTGTCTTAACTTTCCAGTTGTAAACAAGCTTATCTGTTTATTTAAATGTCAAGAGGTTAATTTTTATCTTTTACTAGCAACCCGCCCCGTCTTCGGTAGCACTAATTTTATCTAAAACGATTGACAAAAACCCAAAAAAGAATGTTTGTTGATCCGATCGCTATCAAGGATCACCCTAAAAATTTCATTAAAATCGCTCCAGCCATTTTGAAGTCCATAAGGAACATACATACAGACATTTATTTTTATATATATAGATAGATAGATAGACTAATACCTACTTGAGAAAAAAAAAATACTACTTAACATAACATAGCTTGTAAGTCCCAAAGCAATAAGCAGAGGTGTACCTGCTATTGTATTACACATTACACTAATGTTGCTATTAAATTCCAAGTAATAGGGGTGACGGGATATTGCCATTTTCAGGGCACAATCCCAAATTTTTTACTAACAAAAACCCCAATGACGTTTTGCCTGAGCCATCAAACCCTGGACTCACTCAACAGCCATGTTTGAAACCATTCAGTTACATTTGGTTACACTGGAACCAGCAGCGGCGTGCACAGAGTTTTTAGACAGGGTAGGCAGTAATTTTTAAAAGCTTACTTACCAATAATACCTACTGCATGTTGGTATTGGTTCGTCGTTTTATCGATTAAATAATTATGTATGTGATTTGCCACCTCAAATATCTTATAATAAATATTTATCTGAGTTATGTGGCAGTGTCTTTTTGTCTTTATGAACCACACGCCACTGGTAACCAGCATTAGGATCCATGACCATAATGATTTTACTACTTACCCATATCACTGGAAAGTCCTGAGCGTAATGTACGGAGCAGTCTAAATCCACCTGCCCTCCGATATCTCTGATCTGTTCTTGAGTTATGTGCGATATTGTTGGTGTCCTTTGTGCGTGTACTGCAAAAATAAAATTTATAGGTTAGGAAGGTGTACTATTAAGGTGCACACCACACCATAACACCATAATGATGTTGAGTATCATGGAATATTAAGCAAGCCTGTTGCAATTTATTGGGAGAAACAAACCTAGGACCTTGCACTTTTTAGTGAGTCCATGAGACCAGTAAAACAATTAGTCTTCTTTACAATGCTGTGTTAAATTAAAGGTTCTGTGCATTTTTGTGACTAAAGGAGATTTTGTTAATAATGAGAAAATACTAGTCAGCCTACATTGAAACAAAAGATTTTATGAATTCACAGTAAAGTAATTTTGTATGCTTTAAAACTGTCACATTTAGCCTCAATTAGTCATTTAGTAAATAGAGCCTACAATTAAACCCTTTTGTTATAATATTATCAATGTTATAAGTCGCCATTAATGAGCCTATAACTCTCATTTAATTAAACTATGTTTCTATATAACGAAAAAAGTTAACATTGCATTGTTAGATCAGGAAGAAGGATCAGTGGTTTTCTTTGTTTTGCTAATGATCAGTTTTTTTATTTCGCCGAGCCGGAAGAATCCCATCAAATTATATTCTTAAAACCTAACGCCATTCATAAACTTAAAAAATATTGCTCATAGCAAATTATCTAAATATCTAATTTAGTTACGAAGGAGTAAAAAACATATACATTTGAATTCCAATACTAATAAATAAGGTTAATATTGTAAATACACGTAATTCCAAAGATAAATATTCAAAACAAATACGTATTGTTGGCTGAATAGAAAAAAAAACAAACGTACTTTATGTAGCTAACGAATATTTAGGTATCGTTTTTATCTAGTAATTAGACCATTACAGTCGTTTTGTTACATATTAATAAATACTGTTTTAGGGCAAGGTATTTTAATGTTTAAAACGATCATGATCATGAAATGGGTGTGTCAAACAACAATCGCGGAAAAACGGTAGAAATCAGTCGCGAAAAACTAGGCGTGGACTGGCGAATTTACGGTAATCTACGCCATTAACACTCGCTAAACTACCTCAATAAACTTTTATAAAGTTGTTTTTACTCACCAATTGTTGTTATGCACAATAATAAAACTAAACACAAATAAATCCCAAAGTTCGACATCGTCGCAACACGCATCATCAACACTCACAACAGAAATTTGAGAATTCTTTTTATTCCGTTTGAATGATTTGTTTGAATGGGAATGAACGGCGAGTGTTTAATTTACTGCCAAGTAAAAAAATATACATTTCATTTTATTAGTGTATTTTATACGTTGAAAAGCTTCTTTTAGTTATTAATTTTGAAGTTAAAAAAATGTTAATTTTTGTTTGATTTTTTCTTTTTATAATTATTCTGGGTACCGCGCCTTTGTTGATAAAATTATAGTTCACATTATTTTATTATCTGGCCACACTCATTCGGGTCATTCGACATAAACAGACATAAACTAGTCATAGAGATGAATGAATTATAATTCCATGGCCACGCCTCGCTCTGTCGGTAAAACAGATTGGATTTCGTGCGAAAATAATACCACTATTCTATACTAGATGTCGTGATTACAAATAATGAATAGTAAAACATATCGTTGCCAGAGGGCACTATTTTACTACAATATTTTTGAATTTTTGTTAAATCTGAGAACAGTAAAACTTAAATAAAACTATCCATACTAACTACAAATATTTGACATCTCATTTTAACCCTGAAGATATTAAATAACACTTATAACTCTTCGAAAGATATAGATATAAACACATATGGAATTATTTAAATTATAAGTAAAAAATAAAATGGTATATATTAATATTGTAAAATTTTGCATACCATGTACTACCTGGCAGAATATACAACTATGCGCAAAACCATCTCTTTTTTTTATACATTGCCCCACGCTAGGATTTCTCCTATATCGTGGGTACAGTTTATAGACATACATGTCACATGCACACACAACCAGTCCCGAAAAAACTATCTGTATACAAATATTTGTTCCGTACGCGAAGCGAACCCGCGACACTTAGCGCAGAAGGCTAATCACTTATCCACTGCGCCAACTGTGCCGTCATCTGCTACTGTAGCTCAAAAATATTTCGGCAAATAAAAATTATTATTATTATTATTCAAGTCAACTCTAGTGCTTCTCAAAGTAAGGCCTTTTAGGAATCACGCAAGAGAAATTCTTTTTTACGGTCGTCGTCATTAAAATCAATGAGGACTATGATTATAATGATCCCTTTGTAAGTTACGGCCGTATGTTTTTTTTTTTTTTTTTATTGTAGTAATTTGCTGACAATACGTAAAACACCTTAGAGGATATTATAGAGCCCTCTCAGGTGTACATGTTCTTCACCGTTATTGCAAGTTATGAAATTGTGATCCGCACATATATTTCGAAATGTCAGAGACTCGGGCCGGATTTGAACTCATCAAATCCGGCCCGAGTCTCTGACCCTCTTGCATGGAGCGCAAGAGTTCAAATAGTTTATCACTGTTTCAGTTTAATACTTTGACATACTTGAATATATGAGTCTAGTGGTCGCAAGCGCGACTGCTAATCGTGAGGTCCTGGGTTCGTTTCCCGGATCGGGCAAAGTGTTATTGCGTTTTTCTCTATGGAAGTTCTCAGTAGCACGGAGTCTGGCACTGTGCCTGATAGATGGTAATAGGCTCGCCCCTTATTACATGGGACTCAATAACAGCGTCGGCGAAATGTGAGTGTACAATAGTATACCTCTGCCTAACCCTTCGGGGGATACAAGCGTGATGCTATGTAATGTCAATTTAATATTATGAGTCTGGAAAAACCGTAAATTTATACTATGAGTCAGTTTAATAAAAAGCTGTTAGAAGCCGCGGGAGATCCTTAGTATCTGATTAAATATACATACGTATCAAAAACAAGCCAGTTAATGATAAAGTATCTGTTATCTCTCAGTTAGTAGAGTAACTGTTTAGTAAGTGAAATATTGGACAAAGAACTAGGATGGTATATGAAATACAATTTCTACAAATTTTTTTTATTTCATCAATTTACATAAACATTTTGACGACACGGTTGGCGCAGTGGCTAAGCGATTAGCTTTCTGCTCTACGTGTCGCGGGTTCGATCCCCGCACGGAACAAATATTTGTATGATCTACAGATAGTTGTTTCGGGTCTGGTTGTGTGTGCACGTGACATGTGTATGTTTGTAAACTGTACCCACGATACAGGAGAAATCCTAGTGTGGGACAACGTTTTTTAAAAACAAAAATAAAATATTTGTTTTTAACTTTGTCTCTAGATATTATTCCTATATCTTAGGTGCTTTTAGAGACACAGATATTCACATACACAAACACCCAAACCAGAAACCAATGCCGGATTAACCACGGAGTAAGAGTAGCACTTGCTACGGGCCTCGCGCAAAAGGCGGCCCTGCGTAAAAGGAAGCCCCGAGTATCCAATACCTCCGCCTGAGCGTAATTGAGTGAAACTTATAAAGACGTGGTATATTGAATTTACTTGATGCCACAAAAACGTGAAACGTTACACCTATTTTCTTACTAAGACAATCTACTTCAGACAAGCGGTAACCGATTATTTTGTTGGCGAAAATAAAACACAGAATTTCATAAGGTAAACGCACAAGTTCTACAAAAACTTAAGCCCTTAACAGATCAAGGGCTCCTCGAAATAGTTTGCTAGGGGCCCCGCGCTTGCTTAATCCGCCACTGCCAGAAACAACTATCTGTAGATCATACAAATATTTGTTCGGTGCGGGAATCGAATTCTCAACGCGCAGCCCAATCAATCGCTCAACCACTGCGCCAACCAAACCAAGAACCAAATTTAGATTTTTTACATTATTTAAAAGTATACATAATTATCTAACGTCACGTCTTTTTCCCAAGGGGATAGGCAGAAACTACAGAACACCACGTGCTACAATACTTACAAAACCCTTTATTAACCGACTTCAAAAAAAGAGGAGGTTCTCATTTCGACTGTATTTTTTTTTTATTTCGTCTACATTCATGCATCGTTTCACACATGAACGCCAACGTTCATATCATATCCTCTGTACGTGACCAAACCAAAAACGTACATTGTACATATTGTCGTTGAAGTTCTAACACCACGAAGATATGTCAAAAATAGCAAACTTTTCAAGAGAGTGATAAAACTGTATAATTTTACATAGACACCAGTACAATACCATTTTATATTAATTTAATTTTACGAGTTTCTATGGGACGATGCTTGTTTCTGATAGGCTGAAATAACGTGTCTTTCGATTCTCTAGCGGTTGGTTTTTACTTCTCATCAATTGTTTGATGTCAGGCTTGAGAGAAGAGACTGTGAAGAGAAAGCTCAGTATTTTTGCGGAGCCCCCACAGAGACGTAACGGAATCCTAGGGCTCCGCGGATCACATTTTGAGTATGGCTGCTCTAGCAAATGCCATAAAAACCGCCAAAAAATCACTTACGTGTTGTTAGAACTTCAACGGCAATATAAATGTATTTAATGCGTAGATATATCCCTTCTTCCCAGATTATTGTTGATAAACAATATATCATGGCCAACCTACAGTAATAATAATCATTTTGTGGTACATCGCTATCTGGCTTACATAATATTGTAAATAACATATTATATTCTGTTTACTACTGGCTTTATTCCGAGATCAACTAGCGTCCGAATATAACGTAAGTCGAGTTTATTTAATACTAGCTTCCGTCCGCGGCTTCGCCAGTGCATTGCATATTTTCAGGTCACACGTAGCGCCATATAGTGTCCTAAAGCATTTGTGACCGTCGAAAGTTATTGTTCTTTCTCTCGGGAACAGTACTTTTTTCTGGATGAAAGGTACCCTATGTCCTTTTCTGTACCCCTGATAAAGTATATGCAAAATTTCATGATGATCGGTTCAGTGGTTTAGGCGTGAAAAGGTAACAAACAAACTTACTTTCGCATTTATAACATTAAGTTAGGACTAGCGACCCGTCCCGGCTTCACACTAGTTGCTACCAGTAGAGCATTCATGCCTTTTTTAAAAATGATTTTCTAATTTAATTTAACCGTACCGCGTAATCTCTATTGGTTTACGCGGCGCACCCCAGTAAAGCTCCCAGTCGGCATGATTTTTTCCGACATCTTCAATAATCATCGTCATATTTCAGCCAACTTACACATAACATTAATAAATTATACACCTAAACCTTCCTCATGAACCACTCCGTTCATTGGTGAAAACAGTATGAAATTCCGTTCAGTAGTTTTTGAGTTTATCGCGTTCAGAAAGAGAGACGCGGCGGGGGGACTTAATTTTTTAATATGTAGAGGTTTATAACATGCTCCTTACATTATTTCATGTCATAATAATCATTTGTGTATAAACACACAAGATTGTCTCAACAAACTAACTTTCAGATTTGTTATTAGTAGCTAAACACAGAGATAAACCATCAGTAAATATTATTATAATATAACTTCATTTATAAACACAATGATATTAAAATTTTAGGTACACAAAGATATGGATTTTAAATTTTAAACAATATACCTACTTAATCTTTGCTTCATAAAGTTCTCAATGGTGTATGTAGTCCGCCAACCCGCACAGATAGCGTGGTTGGACTAAGGCCTAACCCTTCTCATTCTGTCTAGAGGCCTTTGCCCAGTTGTGGGACAGTGATGCGCTGAATTATTTATTAGACTAGCTTCCGCTCGCGGCTTCGCCCGCGTGGTTTACGAACCCGTAAACTTTTCCGGGAAAAAAAGTAACCTATGTGCTATTCCAGACTATAATCTATCTATGTGCCAAATTTCATCCAGATGCTTTCAGTAGTTTTTACGTGAAAGAGTTACAAAGATCCATCCATCCATCCTCACAAACTTTCAAGTTTATAATATTAAGTAGGATACTAGCGTTTGCCCGCGATTTCGTCCTCGTAACTTACGTGCAATATATAATTTATAGCATATAGCACTCATGAATAACGTAGCTTTCTACCAGTGAAAGAATTTTTAGAATCGGATCATTAGTTCCGGAGATTGCTCCCTACATACAAACTTAAAAACAAATTTTACCTCTTTATAATATTAGTGTGGATTAATTCAGATAGTCTCATATTTTAACGGAATGTGTCAGAAACAATACTTTCAGAATGAATATGTGTACCGAATTTAAGGTGGTCCCTTATGATGGAGGATGGTGCATCAGTTATTTTCATCAGTATTATCATCACCTCTATCTGCGGAAGTGAAACTTCTTTATACGCTCACGCAGATAGGGGTTAAAAAATGTTTTTTTTTTTTTAACTAAACGTAGCCCCACACTAGGATTTCTCCTGTATCGTGGGTACAGTTTACAAACATACATGTCACATGCACACACAACCAGACCCGAAACAACTATCTGTAGATCATACAAATATTTGTTCCGTGCGGGGATCGAACCCGCGACACGTAGCGCAGAAAGCTAATCGCTTAGCCACTGCGCCAACCGTGTCGTCAGAATATAAGTTAGTTGTAAGTTACTTTTATAATATTAGTTTATATTAATAAATTGTTCTTCTATTGAAGTGAAATGTACACTAAGTGAACAAACTTCCGAAAATAAATATATATAAAAAAACAAAAAAGTGCCATTACGAAATTTAAAAAATGTAAGGCAGGCAAATAATAGATATTTATTTAATGTTTTCTTCCAGTAATCACCAATCATGGAGGCAGTAGTATTTGACGGCAACAAGCTGACCCTGAAATATCAGAAGGACTACCCCATGCCCAAGATCACAAAGGATGATGAGGTCATCGTGAAGGTCCACTACTCAGGCATCTGTGGAACTGATCTTCATATTATCCAGGTATAGTTAGTTGCCTTTAATATTATGTTTCTCTTTCGAGTCACGGGTAACTTCCAAAGCTTCGCTTTTATTCTGGATACTACTTAGACTAGGCTAAATGGTACAGTCAGTGTCTTACATAACCTGACCCCCCTAGAATGTATCATATAATGTCTACGGGGGTCAGATATTGTAGGACAACAACTGTACAAAAACTATATTTGCTTAGTTAGTTCGGAAAGGTTCTTAGCACTTCAATCCTCCCTTCTAATACTGGAATACCATACCTCGTCTCTCCATACTAGTGAAGCTGCATCGTGTTCGACTGGAAATCCACCGCTACCGATCAGGGAAGACTGGGAAGAGGCTAGGCAGATGATGAATATTTTGTTTACTTCCAGGGTGAGTTCCCCGCGATCAAGTCTCATCCCATAGCCATGGGCCACGAGTCTTCGGGCGTCATCCACGCCGTGGGCAAGAACTCCATCTTCAAGGTTGGGCAGAAAGTCGTCATCGATCCTAACTCGTAAGCATCTTGAGAATTTCATCTTGAATGAGAAAATTGCTCTGGAAATTGGAAAGTTTAGCTTGAGCAAGGATCACGAGGGTGAGCCCCGAAGGTGTACTAGAGGACTTTACATAATATAGCATCAAGCATATATCACCCAAAGGGTTAGGAAGAAGTTCACTGTTGTGCATCCATAGTCCCATGTAATAGGGAGCGAGTCTATTACTATTGACCACACATCCCTGACCCCAGGCTGTTACCGATAACTTTCTTACAGTGCCCCAAGTGCCAGATTTCCTCGATCGTAGTTACAGAAAACCCCAATAACATTGCCTGTTCCAAGGGTGGAACGCCAAGCCTCACACTCAACCGAATTTGCGAGTATTTTTTTTTTTGATTATATGGGTTTTTACCCATCATGGGCTATCTTCAACCTGGGGGGGAGGGGTGTGCCGGACTCCTACCGGCTAAACTCACCACGGTGGTCCGCCTCGACACCATATGGTGGGCTTCGGGAGACTTGCGACCACTGGACCAAGGCGTTGGTCTTTACATAATTTAATTTCTGCTTCCCCAGCCCCTGTAATCTCTGCGATTTCTGCCGCACTGGTAACTACCACTACTGCTTAACAGGCGGCATTAACAGCACCATCGGAATTTGGAAGGATGGTGGCTGGGCGCAGTACGTCTTGGTCCCCCAAAACCAAGTCTACGCGTTGCCTGATGGAATTACCACTGAACAAGGTAAGACGGCTTTATTGTCATCAGATTAATCTTTTCTCTATGTTGGCTCCCAGTCTGACCAGATGTGGAGTATCAGTATTTTACAACAGTAAGTGCCATCTGACTTCCAAGTTTAGACCACCTGTCAAATTTTTGGGCAGCTATCTGCCAGTCATAGGTATTCGATAGAACATGTTTCTATTCATGTAGACCATATACAGGTACTTAAGAATGGTCCGACTTTAGGTGTCACTTTCCAAAGTGACTACCTATGGAGAACAGCGGGCAAGGGACTGTTTGTTCAGAATTTCTTACAATATTTTATGAAAATATATTGTTTCCGAAAAGTTATGCGAAAACAATGTAACAAAGTTTAATCTAAACAAATCTAATTGCCAAATTAATAAGAAATATTTTGCCGTGACAATGATGGCAGCTATGAACTAACCGCCGATTTAGTTTAAATGTCGATCTTTTATATTATATAACCGCTATACATTGTTAAACTGAGTAAGATGGGGGCTGAACGCTTTAAAATTCAATAATTCTCACGATTACTGATCCATGCTTGCCTTCTGTTGCGACAGGTCAGCTTAAATAGTTATGGCACTTTCTTTAGAAGGCTATTTCACCCTATATTTGTCTCACATAAATGTTTACTATAATCCCTGATGTTGTTCTGTTGATACCTGACTTTGTTTCGGCGTTTCTTCTCAGGGATAGTTATAGGAAATGTCGACGCCATCTAGTTTAAAAAAGATGTATAAAAGTGATTGAATAATCCTAATTGCAAAATCATTTCATGTCATTTCATAACAAATCCCAAGAGACGGCATCCGTCCACAAGTATTATGCGTGTGTCATGAGAACCCGGACCAACTGCTTAGCGTGCTTTTCTAGACACAGAGGAGACTTGACGGGTGAGGAACGGTCACCCATAGAGACGTGTGGGGGTAAATATCTTCTGCACATGTGGCTTCCCTGGTTATCCATTGTGTCTACTAATTCTATATTACATTAGATTCGCTTCAAATGTCTGGACATTCTTGATGTTTTAATATTTTGTATTATTTTTTATATTTTTGTTTTATCCGCTTTGATCTGTTTATGCCGTTTTTATTTTATATTCGAAACACTTGTTTAACTGTTGTATTGCCTCATTATGTTAGTAGCGTTCTATTAAGTTTGTATTATTTCTTATATAATGCATTTTAATTTAGGATTTTAATTGTAAATTAACTTTTTGTTTTTGAAAAGAGTATCTATGGAGTTTCTTGCCGGTGTCTTCTCCATAGGAGTCTCGGATTTTTTAAAAGTGCCTAAAAAGTATTACTTGAAATAAAAAACTTTGACTTTTGACTTTTTGATCGAAGAACCAACCGCAGCACGGGCTGCTTCTAGTCCACTTTTGTTTTTCATGCTGTACATCTTATTTTTTACAGCTGGTCTGTGTGAGCCCTACTCTTGTGTGTCCCACGGGTTTGACCGCGCCTCCCCCCTCAAAGTTGGACAGAAGATCCTCATTGTTGGCGCTGGTATCATTGGTAAGTAACTTAATTACTTTTTTCACTTAACATCATTTCTATATGCGGCATGCTGACTCAAATTTGGAATTCAGCATTTCATTCAGACTCGGCAAGCTATTCGGTAATTTTGTATGGGATTTTGGTAAAAAATACCCAGTGTAATTGTTATTCTAACGAATATGAAATATATTAAAACATAACAAATACTTATATAGAAAGGTCAAAACATGGTCATAACAAAGATTAAAATAATAAATGAAATTACATGAAAGAATAATGTAGGTACTTATGTAAGTTTTCTGAAAAACAATATGTTTATTGAATTAGATTAGTAAAATGCTGTTTTATCTAATTTATCTTGTTACTTTACAGCATATAATATAATAATATGTTTACCAACGATAAAAAGCCAATTACGTCAAAAAGTAATCTTTATTATGTAATTGAGAATCAAATAAAAACGTATAAAATAAACAAAGTACAAATGTTTATGTTGATTCGTTAATTTATGAACTCACTAGCTCCCGCCCCCGGCTTCGCCCGTGTGGTTTACGAACCCTATACGGGTCTTTCCGAGATAAAAAAGTAGCCTATGTGCTATTCCAGACTATAATCTATATCTGTGCCAAATTTCATCCAAATCCGTTCAACCGTTCTGGCGTGAAAGAGTAACAAAGATCCATCCATCCATCCATCCTCACAAACTTTCGCATTTATAATATTATAGTAGGATTAGAACGGCTGAACGTATCTGGATGAAATTTGGCACAGAAATAAATTATTGTCTGAAATAGCACATAGGCTTGGCACTTTTTATCCCGGGAAAATGTACGGGTTCGTAAACCACGCGGGTGAAGTCGCGGGCGGAAGCTAGTTTGTCATATTTTCGAAGAGAGACGGAGTGGCATTCCCAATTAGTACATAAATATAATCACTACATATTATAAAACAAAGTCCCCCGCCGCGTCTGTCTGTCTGTTGGCGATAAACTCAAAAACTACATTTTCATGCGGTTTCCACCAATAGACAGAATGATTCATGCGGAAGGTATAGGTGTATAATTCGTTAAAGTTTTGTGTCAATTGGCCGAAATATGACGATGATAGTTGAACATGTCGGAAAAAATCATGCCGACTGGGAGCTTTACTGGCGTGCGCCGAGTAAATGCTCGACGTAACGGGCTGATACGACACTACGACGGGAAAAAATGAAGGCGTATATGCTCTGCTATCCGTGCGAAGCCGGAGCGGGTCGCTAGTTTGATAATTAATACCTGTAAGTTATCGTAACCTGATCAATGACTTTGACATCACCAGGTAACTTATGGATCACCACCCTCCATCACCACGGACACAGGGATGTTACCGTGTCAGAGATGAACAAGAGCAGACTAGAAATCGTCAGTAGATTGGGTAAGACATGTTACATTATCATGATGGTAGCTAGAATTCGTCTTGAGAGCTTCGTATTGAAGTCTCAATAAAAGAAGATGTTCAAAGCATTTTTTTAAACATATAAATAGTCACTGTATAATTAAATGTAAACAGTGTACTTAGGTATAATTAAACACATTGTAAATGTGAGTAAGATCTCGGCTGAACGCTCTTAATTTCATTAATTCTCACGATAACTGATGCATGCTTGCACTCTGTTGCGACAGGTTAGCTCAAATAGTTATGGCACTTCCTTCAAAAGGCTATTCCACCCTATATTTGTCTCACATATACCCTTACATCATTACAATCTGTCCGGACTTTAAAATAGACTTTGACCCCTGAGTTTGTTTCGGCGTTTCTTCTCAGGGATAGTCATAGGAAATGCCGACGTCATCTAGTTTAAACAAGACGTGTAAAAGTGATTGAAAAATCCTAATTGCAAAATAAATAATTTCATTTCATTTCATACAACAAAACAGTAAAAGTTACAAGTAATATACGCGACGCGAACCGCGATCGTACCAACCAAGCATGTAATGTTTTAAGTGATAGTGATAGTACTGATTGATATTACTTTGGGGGGAATGTGATGTAATATTACATTACACGTTGACGTAATGTTTTGCGCATGTGTACTTTAAGTACCATGTAGTAGACGTTGAGAAGAATCTGTGCCTACATAATAAATATGATATAATTGGAAATCAATAATAATCCAGTTCATTACTGTCCTATTATTTGCCGCATAGTCTTTACCGTTAAAGATTGTAACCAGTTTAAAACTATTATTTTAAAAGAGTGTCCATGGAGTTTCTCACCGGTTTCTTCTCCAGAGGACCTACCCCCACTTTGGAACCGTGCGCCTAGAATCACAACGTTTTGAAAGAACCTGTAAAGGCCTACTCGAAATAAAAATATTTGACTTTGACTTTGCCACGGGTCTCTTTAAAGAATAATAATAGTTGTCTCGCTGCTCAGCACGAACCTTTTTTGGTTGAGGGTTTTAAGGTTAGGCCTTAGTCCATCACGCTGGTCTGGTACGGGTTGGCAAACTCCTCACATCATTAAACCTTATTACCCTTCATTTGTGAAGGCTACCTGATGTTTTCCTTCACCGTTTACGCAAATGATAAAGATATAATAATTCTGATCTGCACATGAGTTCCGTAAACTCACGGGTGTGGGCTGGGTTTGTTCTCTGGTCTTGGGTAGACCATTTTGTATGGAAGCGAAGCGTCTAACCTCTTACATTGCAAAGAAATATATTTTATTAATTTAATTATACTGTTGTTTTCAGAAACTGGCTACAGACTCATTACTCCGGATGTTTTGGGAAAAGAGGATATTTTCTACGATGTCATCATTGACTGCACAGGTAAATATATATTCATTAGAAAAATATCTGAAAGAAAATTTGTTTATTTCCGCCATGATGTGACGCGTAAAATAAAAGCAACCAAAAATAATAAGAAAAACAACTGAGGAAAATATGCGCCACATTCGCGCAAAAATGTGACAGGGAGACACAGCGCTGGTTTTCAGTGATAGCCGGCGTTGACATTGACGCTCATCAACTATCTCTAGACTGACACAACATACAGCCTGAACCACTGGAAACGTTAAAATTGGAAGGTGTAGACGACCACCAAGAAATGATTTTCACAATTCTCACGATTCTCAAAATTCCCACGGGAATTCTTTCTACTAGTTATTTAATAAATAGACTTATGTAGTTGAGATATATCAAGAAGTCACAACGAAGGCAGAATATAGAGAACAGTGACGATTGCTCCACCGACAAGAGCTAAGCTCTCAAATTAAAGAAGAAGTTGAAATATATAATAACACCATCATCAGTTCTTTTGAAAACTTAATCTATATTCGATGACCTACACCTATCTCTTTGTAGGACAGTACTAAGCATTAAATATACATAAGAGATCATAGTGTGTTTGAGAGAAGTTTTTGTTCAGAATATTTAACTTACATAGGACAATGTATGTACAAAGTTTGTTTTAGTTCTCTTGCAAAAATTTATATGGTGTGCTTTTTGTCTAGGCGTGGGCAAAGTTATGGAGATCAACTTCAACTACCTGAAGGAGGGAGGCAAATACGTAGTGTTTGGCTGCTGTCCCCCTTCTCACACTACGACGTAAGTATGCATGGTGTCCATTTAAATAATTATAAGTTCATGAGATGAAATGTATCAACCATTCAACTAGCGACTCTGCAAAATATATTGTTTTCAGTGTAGGTGACAGAATACACCCTTGAGGTATACCTTTTTTAACCAGGATAGGGTGGAACTGGTATTCCTATTTTCCTCATCCTCTTGCTACTGTGACTTTTATTACTGCACTTAAAGATTCCTGATATTAAGTACACCTTCTCAAGAACAGACCGTCAAAGTTTCTTCTGCACTACACAGTCAAAGGCATTAGTTTAATCCACAAACCACTGTCCAAATTTTACAGCGTAGACAAGACTCCATTGTCATTGAGGAAACCTTTTGCTGCGTGTGTCCTTTACTATAGTATATTCCTTGTTTCAGCGTTAACCCGTTCCAGATCTACAATAAAGAGCTGACGATAATCGGCGTAAAGATCAACCCCTTCAGTTTCCCCAGTGCCATCAGCTGGCTTAAGGCTATGGGCAGCAGGTATTATATTCTTATATCTTATACTGTATCTTATATGTATTGTATAATATCTTATATTGTATAAAATCTACGTGATTCATGAGTTTTAATTAAATTGGTGGTACAGTCAGTGCAGTGGCTAAGCGATTGCCTTTCTGTGCTACTCGTCGCGGGTTCTATTTCTACACCGAACAAATACTAAGACCTACAAATAGTTCTTTCGGGTTTGGTACAGGATAAATCGTAGAGTTAGGCACAACCCATAAAAAACTTTTATTATTATTATGAGGGGCTACATGGCTACATGGCTACCGCGCAGATCAGTCGATCTGCAAGGTTACCAGCGCTTGCTGCAGTCAGTTCTTAGTGTCTAGTGATCTTTAAACATCGAGACGCCTTCGTACCAACGAAAGCACATTAAGCACTTAGTCCTGCGTGTCTAACGAATACTTATGACAGTCGTTAGTCAGTGGCCTAAAATGACTGACAGCCTGTTTAACCTTAGAGTATGAGTATGCCTTACTAATTGGGTAGCGGAAGTCAGATAACCTTCGCTCCATGTAAAATACTGAAATTCAGCAGTAACCGGTTGGACTGGGAGCCGATCTCCAACATTATTGGAAAAAGCCTAATCAGATGATAATGATTTTCTCATTTCTACAAGACCGCGGCCGCGGTGATTTGACTTTCTCAAGCCGTTTGATTTGTTTAATGGAATTATTTTTACAGGTACGTGGACTACCACAAGCTAGGAGTAAAGACCTACCTTCTTTCCGAGTATGAGTCTGCTCTCAGCGACCTCAAGAAGGGCTCTATCGCCAAAGCCGTCTTCAAGATCAACCAGAACTAAATGAATTGTTAATTATATTGTTTTTTATTGTTTTCAACACTGTTTTTATTCTACCAGTCTTTTATCCTATTGATCATTTACCTGTCCTCATTCAGTTAAATAAATTATAATATCATCATCATCATCATTCTCCTGCCCTTATTCCATCTTATTTGTGGTCGGCGCAATATGTCTTTTTCTTCCATTCATCTCTATCAGACGTCATCTTAGAGTTCACTTTCTTGTACACCATGTCACTTTTCAGACAACCCATCCACCTTTTCTTGAGTCTACCTCTTCCCTTGTATCCATTCAGATTCATACTGATAACACTTCTAGTGACATGTTTCTCATCCCTCCTCATCACGTGTCCATACCACGACAAACGATTACTTCTTACCTCTTCTGTCACCGGTGCTACTTTTATACTTCCTTTAATTAGATTGTTAAAATAAATTATAATATATATATATATATTAAATTCAAGCCATTACTGTCCCACTGCTTGGCAAGGGTCTCTTCTCAAACCTTAGTCTACCACGCTGACCTGATGCGGGTTGGTGGACGACACGCACCATCGAGAACTTTAAGCAGCCCTCTCAGGTGTGCAGGTTTCTTCACGATGTTTATTTTCACCGTTTTTGGAACTGATAATCAAATTCTGATCCGCACATGGTTCTGAAAAGTCAGAGGTGTGGGCCGGGTTTGAATTCAGACCGTCTTGTATTGAAGGCAAGCATTCAACCGCTAGGCTATCACCGCCTCATTCAGTTGACACCGTTTAATAAAACCTCAAGGTGTATTCCGTTACGGGGTATGACACAAGTCATCAATCATCTTATGATATTGTTATGTTACATTTACTGAGAACCGTTACGGTGTCTTGCAATAATTTGATCAATTTATCATTTTGAACATAGTTTTTAACTAGGGTTGTACCGCGGTTCCACGCAAAAAATAGTTGGACCTTCGCGCAAGTTAGATTCTCTTTACATCTCTCTGTTTTCCTCGATCAAAACTAAGTTTACGACTAACCAAAAAATGTATAAAAGTAGTGTGAACTGAAATGAAATTGTTTATTTTGCAATTAGGTCGTTTTCCACGTCGTTTTTTTTAACTGGATAGCGTCGATATTTCCTAATTCTATGACTATCCCTGAGAAGAAACGCCGAAACAAATTCAGGGGTCAAAGTTTGTTTTAAAGTCTATAAGTAGTTCTTTCAAATGCGCGCGCACAATTTGTTCATAAATTTTTGCGTTTACGACTACTATGTTTTTTTTTATTAAACCTTGCCCCACACTAGGAATAATTCTTGTATCGTGGGTGCGTTTACAAACACATATACTCACATACACACAAACACTCAGACCCGAAACAATTATCTGTAGATCATACAAATATTTATTCCGTGCGGGAATCGCTACGGACGGCTAATCTCTTAGCCACTACGCCAACCGTGTCTTCACCGTGATTGCAGAGTTCAACCCGAATTTATTGTCAAATTCTAAATTAACGCGAGAGAACGCGCGCAAATGCTAGTAATCCATAATTATTAAATAATAGATTATTTAATTAATGGACTGTTGAATGCAATTATGTATATTCTACATCTGGTGATCCTTTATTCGCCTGTCTTTGTTTGACTGCACAAGAAAATTGACTCATTGGCCTAGTAAGCAAGTGCGGTTGGTAATCATGAGGTTCTAGGTTCGATTTCCAGATCTAGCGGAGTGTTATTGAGTTTTTATATTAAACAATTTTCAGTAGCAGTCCGTACTTTGGAACGATACACAGTGGATGACAAATGGTTGATCTCTTTAATATTAAAAATAAATAAAAATTAACTGATATATTTACGGACAAACTGTACCCTTTCAATATATTGAAACAGATAAATAAAATTATAATTTGATCTCTAAATCATTATTATGACTAATAGATTGCATCATGGGTCTAACCCACAAGTAATAATGACATAGCATCACGCCTGTATTCCCCGAAGGGTTAGGCAGAGGTGTACTATTGTACAGCAACATTTCGCCGATGCCGTTATTGAGTCCCATGTAATAGGGGGCGAGCCTACTGCCATCTATCGGGCACGGTTCCAGACTCCGTGCTGTTACTGAGGATTTCTATACATAAAAACCCAATAACACTTTGCTGGACCCGGGAATCGAACCCAGGACATCACGCTCAGCAGTCGCTTGCGACCATTAGACCTGTGAGGCAGTTATCTTTCAATGCTCTCACATTTTAAAAAGCTAACGACCCATCCGCCCACACTGCTCACACAATGGTCCCCGAACCATTGTCTGTCCCATGGCACAGTGACCGACATTCCCAACGGTCGTCGGTTCGATTCTTAAACAATACAGTTTAATCGATAATGTTTCAGAGAAAGTTTTCGCTTTGTCATTCATCTCGGGAATTGCTCAACCGATTTCGATGGTGTTGTGCGCATGAGTCATTATGTTTTTCGCTTTTCGAGTTCATTATACGATTAATTGGATAAATTGTGGTTTTATAGACAGAGTATCGGGTTTGAGCGTATTGGTATAGTTGAAGAGGCCTATATTCAGCATATGATTGGTGCAATGATGGTATGTTCATTTATAATCACGGTTGGTTTAATGGCGAATGGCGATCATGAAATGAAATGAAATGAAATTATTTATTTTGCAATTAGGATTATTCAATCACTTTTACACGTCTTTTTTAAACTAGATGGCGTCGGCATTTCCTATGACTATCCCTGAGAAGAAACGCCGAAAGAATGGAAAATGTTATCATCAAAATCGAGAAGAATGCGTGAAATTTCATATAGTAACAATAGCTTCCGCCCGCGGCTTTGCCCGCGTGGATTACGAAACCGTGCATTTTTTACGCGTAACCCTAATTATTTTTCTAAAATAAAAGTAGCCTAATTTACTCCTTATAATATCAGCTATCTGCCAGTGAAAGTCCCGTCAAAATCGATCCAGCCGTTTTGGAGATTAACCGGAACAAACAGACAGACAGTGTATGTACCGTATATACTTTCATATGCATTTAGTAAACAGCTGTTATTTTGACATTACAAACAGACAATTCAATTTTATTTATTTAAAACATAACATCACACCTATCTTTTCTGCAGGCTTTGGCAGAGGTGTTTCGTCGAATGATGCTGTTATTAAGTCCCATGTAGCGTATAACCTTCTACAGATCACAATTATAAAAAATGAATTACTACTAAGTATTTTCTAACTGAAACCCGGACCCAGGAATCGAACCCAGTACCTCACTCTCAGCTTAGCAATAGCGACGCAGCCATCAAGGATTAAAAATTGATGTCTTCGATAACAACGACTTTCGAATATCGTATGAATCATTCGACAAGTGACATTTGGATTTATTTAGCCGTAGGTAACTGTATCGAGAATTGATATACAGTTTTGGAATGGTCAGTGGTAAAAGCTTTCCTCTGTAATGTCGAAACGGGCGTGAGAATCGCTCAGGCCGTAGTGGAGAGATTAGCCAGTCAGCAATGATGTTAATTTTGAAATTACGACTTTTCAATAACAAAAAATATGTGTGTATACTTATGTACGCACGTAAGAAGTTATATTTCTTATTTGTTTTTTTTTTTATTTCCACTGATATGAAACACGTGTTACAGATGCGCAAATATTTCAATAACTACTTTGAATATAGCTATCAATTCCCAAGAAAATTTAAGAGACATTTGCCAACCAACTTCATGGTGTCGCATGAATAAAGGTGTCAAAGCTAACTGCCCAGGGCCAGGATACGCTACACCTTTAATTTTATGGAACCCTATATCAAATACCTAAAGTGCGGAGGGCGCCCGGCCTGGCCATAGTCCGGGTTGAATTCTTAAAATAAATAAATATTGTTCCTGAAAATAAAAATAAAATTATTTTGTATATCTTCCAAGAATAAAGTAATAAAGAGTTAAATAATAGATCGATCCTGTCTCGTGGAAGTCTTAAGTAGTCTAATTATAACAATATTTTCCTTGGGGAAGTTCTTTACATAATGATTTCCTGAAGCTACACCCAAATTTCAACATAAAGGATGATTCACAGTACGAGTGACATTTTAGCGAAATATTCAACTAACTGTACTTATGAAATGACATCTCACGTTTGTGAATACAATGCTGGTGGTTTGGAAGGGATCGACAACGTTTTTGTGAAAATAAGGGTATAAACAAAACGTATTCGTTTAAACAATGACGCAGTTAGGGGGTTAAAAACGGCATTGTTTAATTATAAGTTAGTTTAATTTACTTTATAATATTACTTTTATTTTCACTAAGTGAACAAACTTACGAAAATAAATAAAAATTTCAAAGAGAAACGTATTGTATGCCAAATTTTCATACGCTTCTATGGTTATTTTAGAGATAGTCCATAGACTGACTCACAAACATTTGACAGCGCAGATATGTCCAACCATTCATTGCTTTTCGGGCCTTTAAATAGCCGAATCACCAGTAATTGACGAGAAGCCAAACTGGACGAGAACCGTACATACCAAAAAATATTTTTAAATTTAAATAAAACTTACTTCAGCCCATTACTGCCCCACTGTTGGACAAGGGCCTGTTCTCAGAAAGAGAAGAGTTTTTAAATAAATGTTATCAAAATGAAAAATGTTCCGAACCCCTGCCAATGAATCATACAAATTCTTTGTATGACAAATGTCATACATAAAATTTTATGTCAGTTATGTCGAATTTAGATGCAGTTTGGAAGTACATGAATTATATTACTTAATACATAGCCATGTATCATATTGTTTTGTTTTTTCCTTAAACTGAATACTTGTTTGTACAATTGTTTCATACTTAGGTCAGATAAAGTATTAGTTTATTGTCTGAAAGATTTTTTGATTAGCGTCCCGTAGAAAGCATTTGAAACAGATTCTAAGCCAATATTTAGTTCTATGGTCAGAATTCTGATTGAATTTTTGGTTCTTTCTGGACATTTGCCAGTCTAACCAGAAGCGGCTGAATATCAGTAGTATAAACGGAGCGACTGCCATCTGACCTCCGCCACACAATTACGAGTACTGGGAGACACTGATACAACATGCGACTCCCAAATTCCCCTTAAATAAAGGGGAATATTTACAAGTCCACGATAAGGCCTGCTGTCTTGTATGTATTAGAATGTTGGACTACGAAAGCGACGAACGAAAGCCAATTACATGCTGCGGAGATGCGAATGCTAGAGGTATGTGTGGTGTGGCAAGAATGGACAGGATTAGGAATGAGTATATTAGAGGAAGTATGAAAGTGGCACCGGTGACAGAAAAGGTAAGAAGTAATCGTTTGTCGTGGTATGGACACGTGATGAGGAGGGATGAGAAACATGTCACTAGAAGGGTTATCAGTATGAATGTGGATGAATACAAGAGAAGAGGTAGACCCAATAAAAGATGGATGGATTGTGTGAAATGTGGCATGGTGTACAAAAAAGTGAACTCTGAGATGACGTCTGATAGAGATGAATGGAAGAGAAAGACATATTGCGCCGACCCCAAATAATATGGGATAAGGGCAGGAGGATGATGACACTGATACTCTAAGGTTATAACGGTTGTCACACTTTTTGGATTGACCAGACGTAAGAAGTTTAGTGTACTTAAGTGTGTATTTGTCTTCTTTTAATGTAAGCTATCTTCTATACAAATGAATTAAATTGAAATGTCTGTTTTTAATGACAAAATAACAGCTTTTTACTAAGTGCATATGAAAGTATATACGGTACGTATAATAAAAAATCAATTTTCACATTTTTTGTCTTTCTGTTCCGGCTAATCTCCGAAACGGCTGGACCGATATTGACGGGACTTTCACTGACAGATAGCTGATCATATAAAGAGCAACTAAGGCTACTTTTATTTTAGAAAAATAATTAGGATTCCGCGCAAAATGCACGGGCGGGTAATCCACGCGGGCGAAGTCGCGGGCGGAAGCTATATACCTATATTATTAAGTGAAATACCACCTTCTGAAACTACTAAATTAAAATTTGGCGGGTAATTTCCTTAAGTCTTTAAGCATTCTCTCTCTCTCTCAAAACCGCAAGGTGTGAAGAGGCTGTCCGATGTTTGAGTCAAACATTTTTCTACGGATTTAGGGGTTCAGCTAAATATAGGTTTTTTTTTTTGCCTAGTCTTATCAATTCGTGAGGAGTCGGCCCTCTTCGTCATCTTTCGGCTTACGAGTCCGGTCCAGTCTTCGTGTCAAAGTCAGAGTCAAAGATCTTTATTGTGAGACAGTGGTTACAGAGTTGTTATTGAGTTATTTTTGTGTGCGTTCGCACTGCTCAACCATCTTTGGCATACAATAGTTTGAAACAGTTTCTGTTATCTTACACCTAAGTTTAATTGATATATTAGACGGCACGGTTGGCGCAGTGGCTAAGCGATTAGCTTTCTGCGCTACGTGTCGCGGGTTCGATCCCCGCACGGAACAAATATTTGTATGATCTACAGATAGTTGTTTCGGGTCTGGTTGTATGTGTGTATGTGACATGTATGTTTGTAAACTGTACCCACGACACAGGAGAAATCCTAGTGAGGGGCAAAGTTTAAAAAAAAAAAAAAAAAAAAGAAAAAAAAAAAAATATATTAATCTAAATAGTTATTTTAATTGAAATTGTCAATTATTTAGTTAAGTTTTAAGCTTAATAACATAGCATAATGCTTGTGTGAAATAGGGAATCCTATTTCCATCGACCGGGCAGATACAAGGCATCTGCTACTAAACACCCAATAATAGTTTTCCCGACCTGAGAATCCAACCCAGGACCTCATGCTCAACAGTTGCGCTTGCTACCACTAAACCAAGAGGCAGTCGAACCCGAGTTTATGCAATTTCAACAAACGATTTCCTGTTACTTAAGTATTACGGTTATCGAGCCATCTTAAATGTCATGGTGTCAGATGGGATCGGGCCATTGTGTGTAGGCTCAATATAGGACCCTATTCTAAAGGCCTTTGTAACGGGACGGGGTTGCCAGGCAATGTTTGACATACATTTTTAAAGAACCTACAGTGGATTTCATTATATCATTCATGTTATTGGTAAAAATTTAAGCTTAAAAAAAAAAATGGCTTTTATTTTACGGCCTCTTTGGTCTAGTGTAGGGTTGCCATCCCCAAATTTTGGAAACCAGGATTTGAAAGTGAATGTGCCAGGACATTTCGGTTTAATAACAGGACGCAGTATAAGCAAACAGTGTCAATAAAACTCAATGAACAGCAATTACAATGTTTTATGAAATTATCTTCAATTAAATTATATAATATAAGAAATGAAATGAAGGATTAAATTATAAAATAACGTCGATGATTAAACGTAAGGTTCGAGGCAGTAGTGGCGCGCAATAAAACACAGGACTTTACGAGGACTCTTTAAAAAACCCAGGACACTACTTAACAACTATCCAGGACAACCCAGGATACTCCAAAAAGCAGGACATGTCCTGGGAAAACAGGACGGTTGGCAACCCTAGTGGTCGCAAGCGCAGCTCCTGAGCGAACCTGGGTTCGATTCGCGGGTAGGACAAAGTGTTACTAAGTTATTCTGTATGGAGGAACGGGGTAAAGAGAGGCCTCTGACCAGACAAGGTGGTTAGTCTGGTGGGCCGAAGCCCGACGGTTGATATCGGACATTTGTACGTGGTATCGATGTAAACTCTCATAGTGCGATTCAGGATTTTCTGTTATCACTTTACGATAGATGGCGCTTTACATACGAAATTTAGCATTTTTTTAATAACGGCATTTACCTTCCGTTTCATATGTAACATTTAGCAATTGCTACGGGCCCCTGAGCGTAATTTTTTGGGTGAAACTTATTAAGAAAATATAACACAGAATGTCATACCGTAAACGCACAAATTCTACAAAAAGTCACTTTTAGCAGATCAAGGGCCCCCGATAGAATTTGCTACGGGCACCGCGCTTGCTTAATCCGGCACTGGGTGGGGATTCTCTGAGGATGATAAATAGGCTTGCGGCGCTACATAGACAATGGAGCACCTGCTGTTTTGCCCTAACTGCCCTGTCTCCTGTAATCCGATGGATCTCATGGAGGCCAATCCTAGAGCAATCGAGCCGGCCATGTTTTGGACCGGACGGATTTTAATTTAGCCAAAAGACTGGCAGAATTTCCATTTGAAAAACTAGATACAAAATAAGATAAAAAAAAAACGGGGCTAGGTCACAAATCTAGGTTTCCTCAGGTATTACAGTTTCCATGAACGGTCACCCTGCCCTACTTAACGCTGAAGTTATTAATGAATATTTCACAAATCATCACTAATTAGTCTCATGTGTTACACACGGCCTCGACTTAGTACTTGTGTAAATATAATGTAAAGTAAGCAAAAGAGAATTGTGCAAAATCGTCTCAATTCAAATAAACATAACATAGCATTACGCCTGTATTCCCCAAAGGGTTAGGTAGAGGTGTATAATTCTACACCTATAGTCTTTCTACCTTGAGTCCCATGTAATAGAGCTTAGAGCTTATCACCATCTAAGGGGGCATAGTTCCAAACTAATTGCTGCTACTGAGAATTTCCACACAGAAAAACTTTATAACACTTTTCCGGGACCAGGAATCGAATTGGCCGTTCAGCAGTCACGTTTGCGACGACTTAGTCTAAGGTGAGATGAGTTTAGTGAACACATACCTTTTTCTTCTTCTTATTTAAGAGCCTTGCTCTTGTCGGTGTAGCTGATGCAAGTTCTTTCCATTGTTCTCTGTCCAGTGCAGTCTCCTGTACCTCTTTATACGACATGACGGCAACCTTTTCCTCTATTTGGCTCATGTAACTTATCCTTTGTCTTCCTCTCCCTCCCCATCCTTCTATCTTTCGTTCAATTATCTTTTTAATAAACCTGTCATGTAATAAAATGAAATTAAATTATTTATTTTGCAATTAGGATTTTTCAATCACTTTTACACGTCTTTTTTAAACTAAATGGTGTCGGCATTTACTATGACCATCCCTGAGAAGAAACCAGACAGATTGTAATGATGTAAGGATTTATGTGAGACAAATATATTTCGTATAAGATGGCCTATAAAACATACCTATAATCATAAAAAGGCTACTTCTCAATGAAAACCTTCTTCTTTCATTTATTTCATCACCTTATTAGTATAAAACTAATAAATATTAATAAGCCATTGTTCGTCTAACCGTACGCCACATCTGCGCATACGCATAATGTCCTTTGCACAAAATTATGGGTCAAAGTTACGCGCACAGATAATATGGTAATATTCAATAAATAACTGAAACTAGGCCGAGAGTATAGAGGTATTTCATCTGGTTACAACCAGTTATGAGTTTTTTTAGATATTAAACTATAGTAGATGAAGTTGTTTTGTACCTAGGAAAAAATGTAAGGCAGTCTGTAGATGGATCTAGAATGAAAAAAAATTGAAAATTAGATAGTTTTAACAGTACGGTTTTGGCAGTGGCTGTGCTAGCTTTTTACGGTTCGATGTTGCCAGGGAACACATATTTTAATTTTTGTGGAGGAACGAGGTTTAGAGTTCCTCCATTGATAAGGTAGAATCCTCCGAACAGGCAAGGTGGTGAGCCCAATCGAAGCGCAACGTTTGATTTTGGACATTCGTATATGTGTTAGGATCGATGTAAACTCTCATAGTGCGATTTAGGGTATTCTGTTGTCGCTTCTCTTCCATAGATGGCGCTTTACTTTTTGTTACGTTGCGAGTAGTAATCGTTACATCGTCGTTCTACTAATAGTTGTTTCGGGTTTCGAGAAAGAGCCTCCTCGAGTGATGAAACATGAGATTAACAATCTCGTTTGTCTCGATGCTTCTGCTTCTAACTGGCAAATTTTTCCATGGCGACGATACGAAAGAAGAAAATAATTGTTTGGTAAGGTTAAAAAGGATGAAAAAAAAAAAACAAATTAGTTGTAGATAGTCAGGCGAGTAATCCTTGCCTTACGTTTGATCCATTATAAACGGGACACCTGTATATTGGGCCGTGTCATAGTTCGAAGAAGAACAGAGAGCAAAGTTGCCCAATATAATCCAAATTTTACATTTTGTATTGAGTGTTGCCTACCTAAATAATTGAAATACCAAACAATGGTAATCCAGCAGATGCGGCTGAATATCAGCATTTTATACGGAGCTACTGCCCTCCCACTGCTTTTCGAGTTTACTGTCTCCCGTAACGACTGCCATAAGTATTCATATGACAACCAGGACCAACTGCTTAACGTACTTCTTGAGGCACGGAGGGGCTTGGTGTCTGGACGGTACCCATCCAAGCACCAACTGGAACAAGCGCTGTTTTACCTCGCCACTATCTAGCGACGACTCCCCCGTTTCATTGACTTCTGTTAATTCAAATCATTAGTTCCGAAAGTGGTCCAGGTGGATCCCCAGGGGTCCACGGGAGACTCGACGGGGGCCTACGTTGGCGTAACAAAAAAAAAATGGGGGTTTACAATTCAATTTACAATATGGTAGAAATGTAGCTGCAGGGGGTCCACCGGAACCAGCTTAATGTTGAAAGTGTTCTATGAGAAAAGAAGTCTGGTAACCTCTGATTTAAATAATACATCCTTAAACTTTTCCGTTCATATTCAAATGGTAAATTATGTGAACATAAATTTTGTAGTAACTGTTAAACATTAATAACGAGATTATGTGCGTTATTCCGGAAAATTACCAGTTTAATTTGTTTTGTTATGCGTTCCTAAATAACTACAGATAATGAAAGATTTGTTACTTTGACTGCCTCGTTGGTGTAGTGGTCGTTAGTGCGGCTGCTGATTGGAGCCCTAAGTTTGATCCCCGGGCCGAGCAGTGTTATTGAGTTTTTCTGTTAGAAAATTCCGTTGTGCGTGTATTCGTAATTCTTCTCCTAAAAACTTTGATCGATTTTGATGAATTTTGTTTTGTATTTATGGGGTTACCTGGATGGTTCTTAGCTATAGTTGGACCCGGTAGGTGGCGCTGTTGTAGATCCAGAAAACAAAATACAGGCAGACGAACTTGTGGGCGACAGCCAGTGATAATAATGATAATTTATTTAAACTAAACCTACTGACCCGGGTACGTCTTAAAACTGCGGCCAAACACCGGAGGACGGGCAGCAGCGTCCTCTCACTAATTGGTGAGTCACTGCGATCCCCAAGCCGCCTGCCAAGCGTGGGTATTACAGCAACCCCCCCAAGGGGGAGGCCTTCGTTCAGCAGTGGACGTCTTTTGGCTGATGATGATGATGATTTAAACTAAAAACAACAGAAACCATTTAGTTAGTACAGATTTTTAGACTATGTAGCTACAAAACAAAAGCTACCGGCAATAATAATTTTCTCGACGGTCGCAGGTTCGATTCTTGCTCGCGGTCCTATTTTTCTTTTTACAACTTATTGTACATCACATAACATAGACATGACAGACATTAAACAATTCTTGTGTACAATGGGCGGTCTTGTCGCACGAGGCGACCTCTTTCAGACATTTACTACTTTAGAATTTGCTATATATCTATCTAAGAAGACTTGTCCTGATTGATTGACTAATCTATGAAGGCAGAGCCCAAACAGCTGGGGTAAGAAACTGAAAATTTTGACAGTAGGTTCTTTTTATGACGTAGGAAACTACAAAAAAGGGATTTTTAGAAATTCCACCCCCCAGTGTAGGATGACAGTTTTTATAAAAATCTTTTTTTTTTTAGTTATTTTCGTAGAAATGTATTTAGGCCTCCGATTAAAAGTAAGAAAACCGGCCAAGTGCGAGTCGGACTCGCGCACGAAGGGTTCCGTACCATTGACTAGGTAAACAACGGTAGGTATTTATTATTAAAGTAAAAATACAACTGAGTATTTTGTGAATATTTCAAGTGCCTACCTGTTGCCATTATTGATATCGAGCAGAAAAGGGCAAAAAAATCGCGTTTGTCGTATGGGAGCCCCCCTTAAATATTTATTTTATTTTGTTTTTACTATTTGTTATTATAGCAGTAACAGAAATGTATAATTTGTGAAAATTTCAACTGTCTAGCTATCGCGGTTCTTGAGATACAGCCTGGTGACAGACAGACGGACGGACAGACAGCGAAGTCTTAGTAATAGGGTCCCGTTTTTACCCTTTGGGTACGGAACCCTAAAAACGTGTGTCGGTATTTTCTAAAATTCCACCCCTAATGGGTGAAAATAGGAGATGAAAGTTTGTTTAGAAAAACAATCCAAGTCATTAAATGCGATCTCACGCGAGCAACGCCGCCAGGAACAACGAGTTGAGTCATAGAATCATTTGGCTATGAAGCCGAGCAGGCAATCGTATTTGTCCCGCAGACCATGGCCCACCGTCCATCCTGTTCCATGTTCCCTTCCTGCTCGCGGGAGGAGGTAATGGCCGCTACGGAAAGTGAAGACCGTGTGGAGGAATTTCGGTCCAAACTTTAAATAAGTAAGTTTGGCCCGAAATTCCACCACACGGTCTCCACACATTTGGCATCGACACGCTAAGAAGAAACTGACAATAGGCTAGATGACTGCATCAAAAATACATTCTGAAATCTTGTTCGGTAAATAGTTTTCCTTCTAAAAACTTAGTACAACTTAATCTCTTGCTTATTTTTGCCGTTTTCAATTTTTAAATTATCAACATTACACAATAAGTATGTCAATGACAATGAAAAACTATGACGTCACGCTTTTGTATTCCAAACATTTTTAAAACAACATGTTGTTTTTGACGGTTCATAAAAAGTAACTCAGGTGACTAGTAGTCATCTACCGTATTCTCGATGTCGGCTATCGTTTTCAAGATACTTTCGGAGCTAAATCTGACGCAACATGACATAACATCACGCCTGTATTCCCCGAAGGGTTAGACAGAGGTGTACTATTGCACACCCACATTTCACCGATACCTTTATTGAGTCCCCTGTAATAGGACGAGCCTATTGACATCTACGGGACACAGTTCTAGACTCCGTGCTGCTACTGAGAATTTCCATACAGAAAAACCCAATAACTGCCCGACACGGGAATCGAACTCAGGACTTCACGCTCAGCAGTCGCGACCACTAGACCAGTGAGGCAGTCAAAATACGATGCAACTTTTATGAAAACGAAATTTGACTATTTCTGTCAAGTCGGCACGAGGTTACCACATGTGAATCGCTCATTTTAGTGGAAAGATTAGCCAGTCAGCTATGGTGGTATCGAGGCTGACTGCCCAGGGTGCGCCAGGCGATCGCGAAGCCTCTTTCCTTGCAGTAATTAAACCCTTTTTAAAGCCTTTTAAAGCCTTCTTAAACCCCTTTTAAAGCCTCCTTAAACCCGTTTTAAAGCCTTTTAAAGCCTTCTTAAAGCCTTTTTAAAGCCATATTGCCACCATAAAATTGACCACCATTGAACAGAAATAAAAAGTTTAATTAAACTTATGAATATTTTATTTTCCATAGTCCTTTACAGGCAGTGGCAACTATATTGCGACCAAATTTACACGAAATAAAAAAATACATAGGGCATTCATAATATATTAGGGTACAATATCCGTTTAGTGTTATGTACCTGTCCTCGTTTCCTCTGCCTTATAAAGGGTTAATTCGAGTAAACTCGTAGTCCTTAGCTAGTGCAGAAAACGTTCTTTAATCTATTTTTCATTTAAATGATGTACATAAACGCAGAGAATGCGATTATCTATGATTATTGATGAACTAAAGTACTTGGTAAGGACGACATTGAACAAATGTTCTAATATAAGGGATTTGTTTTGCGCGATATCGTTATCTTAAGACCAGAATGTTAATTAATAACAAAACTATATTTAACAATTTAATAAAAATATGGATTTAATTTTTATGGCTGCCTCGTTTGTTTAGTTCAAACGCGACCGCTGAGTCCTTCTGAGATCCTTGTAAGGTCCTATGTTTTATTATTTGCGCGCCACTACTGCCTCGAACCTTACGTTTAAGCATCGGCGTTATTTTATAATTTAATCCTTCATTTCATTTCTTTTATCATATAATTTAATTGAAGATAATTTCATAAAACATTGTAAAAGCTTTTCATTGAGTCTCATTGACAGTTTTCTTATACTTTTCTTATACTGCGTCCTATTTTTAAACCAAAATGTCCCGGTGTTTCCGCTTTCAAATCCTGATTATCAAAATTTGGGAATGGCAACCCTCATATATCTAATAATAGCTATCATTAAAAAAAGTAACTAACCACAAATAAAATAATAACGAGACACAAATCCTCTTAAACTAAATACCTAACAAGCTGCACAATTGCATGTCTAACATCTCTTTATATACTTGAACTATCAAAGTAAACAAAAAATACAATGAATACCGTCTCACGCGTCCTTTCATTTGTATAACACATAAATGCATCTTCGGATCGATCCAGTGACACACATTACCGTCTGTAGCGCACTGTCAATGTAATCGCAACCTTTGCGCATGTATGTTAAACAAAATAAAAACGGTCCAGTAATGTCTCATTTAGTTTTCGGCCGCCATAATGTGTGGACGCCTTAGATTTTAAAATTTAGAACTTTATTTTTTTGAACTTTTTGAATCGTTTCTCTTTTCAAATTGCAACTGTAACTTTATAAAAAAGTGAAAACTTTGAAAGTTACGCACGGGGAAATTGGCACGAAAATGCTGAAATACTTGATTTCTTTATTTTTTTTATTGAACGCCGTCGGTTGTGAATATTTTTTGAGCAAAATCAATCATATAGAGTATTACAAAAATAGAACGAGGCCTTCTAAAGCATTTTCTAGTTTTTCTTCGAATTATTTTAACCAGAATCTATTGGGCAAGCCGGGTAAGGCGGACAAAGTGCAGTGTGGTACTAGAACAGTGGATTTTAACCCTAGAAGAACTGGCAAGATCGTCGGCGGTACCGAAACGCCCTATGGGGCATTTCCGTGGCAAGTAAGTGTTATTTTTTATATATTTTTTCTATCTGCCCCATTGGTCTAGTGGTCGAAAGAGCAACTGCTGAGCATGAGGTCCTGGGTTTCATTCTTGGGTCGGGCATTGTGTTGTTGGGTTCTTCGGTTCTTCTTAATAAGGGAATTACCCCTAAGGTTATTTAAAATAAAATTGCAAAACTGGCTTATGGAGAAATGTTTCTACACTATCCAAGAATTTTATGACTGTAAAAGATTTTAATACAAAGTACGTTTATACATTTAAAATTTTAACATTACATTATAAATAAATTTTATGAAAATAGAATAATTGTGTGATGATACTTAAATAAATACATTATATAATTTAAATGGAAATCAGTAAATTATGTACCTATGTATTACAATACCTAAACTATGACTAAAAATTTGTATGCCAATACCTGGCTAGACATGCGAAGACCAAATTTAATTATAAGATCACTAATGTACCATGTTTAATGCAAATAAATTTCTTTATCTTTATCTTTATCGGTATGAAAATTCTCAGTAACAGCACGGGGTTCGGAACTGTCCCCGGTCAATGGCGATAGGCTCGCCCCCTATTACATGGAACTTAATAACAGCATCGACGATATGTATGTACAATAGCACACCTCTGCCTAACCCTTCGGGGCAGGCGTGATGCTGTGTTATCATCACTCTGAGAATATTCTTCGCTGTACCTATTTTACTGGTCTCAAGAAATATTTATTACTAGCTTCCGCCCGCGGCTTCGCCCGCGTGGTTTAAGAACCCATACATTTTCCCGGGATAAAAAGTATATAAGCCTATGTGCTATTCCAGACTATAATCTATCTTTGTGCCAAATTTCATCCAGATCCGTTCAGCCGTTCTGGCGTGAAAGAGTAACAAAGATCCATCCATCCATCCATCCTCACAAACTTTCACATTTATAATATTAGTAGGATAGGATAGGATAGGATATTGAGATATCCTAATCCTAACTAATATTATATTGTAAATGCGAAAGTAAGTCTGTTTGTTTGTTTGTTTGTTACCTTTTCACGCATAAAGCACTGAACCGCTCATCACGAAATTTTGCATATACGTTGTCAGGGGTACAGAGAAGGACATAGGGTATTATTCATCCAGAAGAAAAGTACTGTTCTCGAGGGAAGAATAATAATTTTCAACTGTCACAAATGCTTTAGGACGCTAGATGGCGCTTCGTGTGACCAGAAAAATGCACGGGTTCGTAATCAATGCGGGCGAAGCCGCGAGCGGAAGCTAGTTTGTTTATACAAATGTTTATTTATGAGTTAATATTCATACACCGACCATTACCCTCTATATTTTCTTCCATGATTCTTTCCACGCACTGGTTGTCTGGAAGAAATTGCCGCCATTTGTGCCCTATGTGTAAAATGTATTTTCAAAGTCAATGTCAAAGTAATTTACTGTGTGGCAGTAGTTACAAAAGATGTTATTTCTATAATATAAATAGAACTCTCACTGCTCAACCATGTGAGGCGTACAAAATAAAATCGTATCCTATCCTATCCTTCCTACTTAATATTGTAAATGTGAAAGTTTGTGAGGATGGATGGATGGATTGATGGATGGATCTTTGTCACTCTTTCACGCAAAAACTATTGAACGGATCTGGATGAAATTTCTCACAGAGATAGATTATAGTCTGGAATAACACATAGGCTACTTTTTATCCCGGAAAATGCACGGGTTCGTAAACCATGCGGACGGAAGCTAGTTACGTATATGTGCTCTAATAAATGATCAAATGTATATAAACAAAATCTCGATTAAAAAAATTGCAAACAAACACATAGCATGGCTCATATTAATATATATCAGAAAGAAATTCGTTAATATTGTAGTAAGGTCTAATTACTAAAACTTCCCATAATATCCTCCTGACCGATTTCGGTCACTAATCTCACCGGAGATTAGCCAACTACGCAGGAGATATTATAGAGCACAAGTGTGTGCGAAAACACAGGTGCTCTCTCTATTCCTTCACTCTCATAGTCCGATGGGACGGCAATCCGACACGACCGAAGAAAGATCAGGCGCAGGACCAACGGCTTTACGTGCTTTCCGAGGCACGGTGTGTATTCACATACACAAAGACCCAGACCCGAAACAAGTAACAGTAGATCATACCAATGTTTTATAAAAAAGAAAAAAAAAGAAAAAAAAAAAATAGTGCGGCTACTTCTATTGTTTACAAAATTTAGTTTCTCTACGTCTCTTTCTAAAAAAGGATGAAAAGCAATATTTAGTATAAGCAATAATGTGACAAATTAGTCTACTTGCTAATTTGTCTACCCTTAATTCAGTCCATTACTGCCCCACTGCTGGGCAAGGGCATCTCAGAATGGGAAGGATTAGGCCTTAATCCACCACGATGGCCCGGTGCGGGTTAGCGAACTACACACACCATCGAGAACTTTATGGAGTCCTCTCAGGTGTGCAGGTTTCCTCACGATGTTTTTCCTTCACCGTTAACGCAAGTGATAATCTAATTCTGAGGCCCTAGTGTAAGTTTCTTTTGACAAATTCGATTTACTACATCGAACGTGTTCGGCGCTCCGATTGGTGGAGAGCACGAAGTGGACCAATCCGTCCGTTTCGTGCTCTCCACCAATTTGAGCGCCGAACGCGTTCGATGTTAACGCATCGAGAGATATTCACTCACATTGGTTAGAACAGCCAAACCCAACGTCAAAGCTTGGCAGATCATGATTATTATTTATTAAAACACACTACCGGACCCGACAGAACGTAGTCTTGGCCGAAAGTTGCAAATTTAAAAAACAAATCTAATAAAAAATCCTTGAACTCGATCGCAGTCCCACATACCACATCCAATTTGTGAATCTAAACCAAACGCACACAAAAAATTTCATCAAAATCGGTCCAGCCGTTTAGGATGAGTTTAGTGACATACACACGGACAGTAGAATTATATATAAAGACACTAAAAACCATCCTATCCTATCTCTCGAGTTAGGCCAAACAATACACATTTACAAAATATAATTAAAATCGGTTAAACGGTTTCGGAGATTAGCGTAAACGAACATCGTGACATGGGATTTTTATATAAAAAGATAACTCACAAAGATTACAAAACAGTTCAAAATTAAAATTTTACACAAAATAAATATTACGTTACAAAACAGAAGTGTACCAAACCGCCATTACATAACCTAACCTCTATTTTAGTTGTTTCCCGCGCAAAGAGGCCGCGAAATGTCAAGATGACAGACTTTGTTACGTTCGAAAATGAATGGCCGCCAATTATTGCAACTTTCACTTTTTGTAAAGAGGTTTGCATGGTGTTTACATTTCGATTCTGTAATCTGTCAACGGGCCTGTTTTTTGCGTTTGTTTTTTAATTAAAAAAGTTCCGGATTTTTGTATAACCGATAAATTTAAACAAATGTTTAAATTATAGATTATCTGACATGGGTCATGCATGATCTCTGCTGATAGGTAGATATGTGTTGATCCGAGGATAATTCAGAGCCGGGTCGGGATGTACACCCACCTTTAAAGACCTACATCCAGGTTTCGTCTCCGTCGGATCCATATGAGTCCAACTGTGTGCAGCAGACTTCAAAACGTTCAATCAGATCGCACGTTCCGTTCCCCCGTACGTCTCACTCCAACTCGCCGTCCCCGGTCCGCTATTCTCGATTCAGTTCCCTTCTTTGTTACCGCTCCGGTCGGTACCACACATAATGCAATTCTACTACACTGTGACTACACTGGTACTGGCGGATGGGAGCGTCGAATTCGGTTGGATGTTACAACGAGTGATGTGGGTCCGCAAATTCGTATCCATCTGGACCTACATCTTCACTGATAGGGAAGATTAATCCTTATTTCGACTCTTTATTTGGCTTATTTTGTATCTCAATGAATCCCTTTGTTAGGCGCAATCGCAGAGCTACTCATGTTTCGTTGATATAGCGGCTGAAAACGAGTCAAAACACATTTAAATATTAGTAATAGTTATTAATATTAGCAACATAATAGTAAATAACTGCCCCATTGGTTTAGTAGTCGCAAGCGTGACTGCTGAGCGTGAGGTCCTGGGTTCGATTCCCGGACAAAGTCATCATCTACCTAGCCTTTTCCCAATTACATTGAGGTCGGCTTCCAATCTAACCGGTTGCGGCTGAATATCAGTATTTTACAACGCGACTGTCTTCTGACCTCCGCCACACAATTACTGGGAGACACTGATACTCTAAGGCTCTAAGGTTAGACTGGTTGTCAGACTTTTTGGGTTACTGACACCCGTAACGACTGTCATAGGTCTTCGTATGACACCCAGGACCAACTGCTTAACGTGCTTTCTGAGGCACGGAGGGGTTCGATATGTGAAAAATGGTCACCCATCCGAAGGCTGACCGCGTCAAGCACTGTTTAACCGCGCAAATCGACCGATCTGCGTGGTAGCTATGTAGCTTCGAGCATCGGTGAAATGTGGGTGTACAATAGTATACCTCTGCCTAACCCTTCGGGGAATACAGGCGTGATGCTATGTTATGTTGTAATAAATACATTTGATTATAAATAAAATCGTAAAGAAGCTAAATGGAAACATAGAATATTTTTCGAAAACGGGCATTTACAATTAGTATTAATAAAAACGACACAGAAGTCAAAACAGATGACTGAGAATTTTTATGGGTTTATTTATTGTATGTATCATGTAAAAACATGTAACTTGTAGTCAGCGGCGTGCACACAGTTTTGAGACAGAGTAGGCAGAATATTTTAAAAGCTTACTTACCAGTAGTTACTGGATGTTGGTATTGGTTCGTCATCTTGTCGATTAATGTGATTTGCCGCCTCAAATATCTTATAATAAAAAGTTTTCTGAGTTATGTAGGGTAGGCAATGTCTGTCTTTATGAACCGCACGCCACTGCTTGTAGTAATTAGTAAGAAAATCATAATAAAATCATATATTAATTGGTGTTATTGTTTATTTCATCAAAATCAGTTCATTGTATCTGACAAAAGGTCAATGGTTTTTAAATATGGCGCTTCCATGCCATCTGTCATTTTAAATCAAGAAAAATTCTTATAAAATTGCCTGAGATTTAAGTTAACATGAAATATTAAAAAAAAATCAGTTATAAAAATTAAAAAGAAAATAAATTAAGTTTATAAATTTATTAAATTAAATTATTTTTAAAAAATACGGATAATTATGACGCGTATTTTATAAAGCCCGACAAATTGAATGCTCGTAGAGCAAGAGTTAACCAGTGTAATGGATAGATGGCGTTGTGCAAATGACGTCATTATCTGGATGGCGGTGTTAAGATTTTCCACAGTAGAATCAAAATTATCTGATCTACTTATCACAGCTTTTCTACTCTCACAAAAGAGAAGTGTCTAGTCTAGTTAGCCAAATAAGTCGGGTTTTCGCTTGGAGTTCACCACCCAAATGCGCGCGCACTATTTTTTCATACAATTTTGGTATACCGATATCGACACCAGTTGAAAAAAGAAACTAGAAAGAGAGGGCGCTTTTTCCGTTCTTACAAAGTTGAAACGATTTGTCTCAAGTTGGATCTCGTATCGTCGTTTGTCAGTCACATCACTCACCACATGGGGAGGCTTGATCACACAGAAAAAGGGTTAGGCATTAGTCCACCACGCTGACCTGATACAGGTTGGCAGGCTACACTCACCATTGAGAACTATATCGAGGCGTCTCAGGTGTGCAGGTTTCATCCCGATGTTTTCCCTTACCGTCAACTCAAGTGATAATCAAATTCTGATCCACCAAGTCAGAGATGCGGGCCGGGTTTGAACTCACACCCTGGCATGGAAGGCAAGCGTTCAACCGCTTGACTATCATTGCTTGTTGCTCTCATATAAAACCTTTTGAAATATGGACTGTGTTCTTTACTTTTTAGGTGGAGATTCAGATGCTGGACGTGGACAAGTTGACATTCGAGCACCACTGCGGGGGCGCTGTCATCGCGGAGAGGCTGGTGCTGTCAGCCGCACATTGCTTTGATAAAGTTAGTTGCCTTTTTAAAAACACTTAACTCCTTGTTCTTCTCTTAACCCTTCGGAGTATGAACACGGTTGGCGCAGTGGTTGAGAGATCAACTACTGCGCTACGTGTCGCTGGTTAGGTTCCCGCTCGGAACAAATATTTGTATGATCTACAGATAGTTGTTTCGGGTCTGGGTCTTTGTGTATGTGAATATGTGTGTTTGTAAACGCATCCACGATACAGGAATTACTCCTAGTATGGGGCAAAGTTATTAAAAAAGAAAGAAGAAGATGAAAAACTATTATTATATGTATTTGTCTCTTTCTCCTAGCAACCCTTGGAGCTTGAACATATCCGGGTCGTGGTTGGTGAACATCGTCTGAAGTTTCAAGATAAACATGAGCACCGGTTTCTCGCTGACAAGGTTATCCGGCACCCGGACTTCAGGAAAAGTAAGGAGTTCTCATACATCATCGGTGTGATGGTTACAAGCGTGGCTTCTGAGCCTGAGGTCCTGGTATTAGAATAAAATATATATTTATTTCATGTAAACCAAATTCAGGCACTTATTAAATGTCGAGACTTTACTGTTCCAAATAGTAGGTTCTATGGAGAAGAACCGGAAATAAACTCCATGGAAATTCTTTTAAAATAAATCGATCTTACAATCATGTTTGGTACACTGGTGTAAAAAAATGCGAGAATAATATAGTTCAATGTGTAAAAAAAAAGAAAATTCAAAACATAATAAAATTGCCTCTGAATAAGATTGCTATGGCAGTTCCAAGCTGACCAGTCCAGGCAGACGGCACCCGTTCACGAGCATGACGCATGCGTCAGCATCGCTGAGCTCAACCACTGTTTAGGGAACTTGGAATTGAATTCCTGGTGGGGCAAAGTGATATTTAGATTTTGTTAGGATATTTCCCATGATAATATCATCATTGAAATCTGGGTACAGTAACCATTTTGTCCTAGCAGAGGTGTAACTGTACACCCTAATTTCGGTGACGCTATTATTAACACCACTCAAAACTGAGCTGCTACTGAATTTTTTTGAAAATCCCATGTTCAGCAACCGTATTTGCGGCCCCTAAACCAATGAAGCACTTAAGTAAGCAAGCAAGACCATTACGAATAAAAAAAATGTGTCATAAAATTTTCGGTAGTCACTGCTGTATATAGGCATCGTAGAGGACACATGAACAAGCTTTCCCGATTGTCAACCTCGCTTCAGGAAGATTTGCTTCGCGTTGACTGACAACGCCTTCCCAATGAACACCATAGGCGGCAAAAAAACGGAACCATATCCTGACTGGTCCAAGATTGTCCTGGATCTTCAAAGTCCTTTGTTAAGCAGATCCCTATCTGACCTTTGCCTTACCGTAGACTGTGTTAAACAGCCCTATAAAAATAATTTGACGCACAGAAACATTTTAATGCACCATAGTTGTATATGAAGCTCGATAGATGGCGTTGGAGTCAAAATAGAAGTCGCTATGGTTTCGTTACATGGAAAATGATATATACTCGACATGAAAATTTGAAATTTACTGTGCGTCTTAACGCACTGCGCCTCCATCAATTATAAGTATTTACAAAATACATTGGATTTTTGAAAGTCGGGCGCTTTCGCCCGATTGTTTAGCCATCAGTCTTGCGCATAGTAGTTCGCGACGGAGGTCGCTCAGTTTAGTTCGCCGCTCCTAAACGAACTAGTTCACTCTTCTAGTTCGTCAGCTCTAGCGGTGGGCAGTAGCATCTTTTTTGGATAACGAAACGCAACTGTCTATCGGATATCAATAATGGTTATTAAAACATGCTATCCTGCTATCCTGCTATTGGTCGCTACTAGCACGACTAATAGCGGGATAGCGCGTTGCACATGAATGAGCAACACGTAATATGATAGTGAGGTTTTGATGAACTTTTTTTTTTTTTTTAGCTTTCACTGATGCTCAAAATTCGCGAATTGTCGTTGTTGTTCCAACAAAAGCAAGAATGAATGGATTTGGGTGGCCCCGTAAGATTTTGATGACCTTTTTTTTTTTTTAGCTTTTTTTTCTACCTTTTTACTCAAAATTCCCGAATTGTCGTTGTCGTCTCTTAGCAAGGATTAATGAACGGCTCCGTGAAGTTTTAATGAGCTTTTTTTTTTTAGCTTTCATTGATGCACTTTTGGATAACGAAACGCAACTGTCTATCGGATTGTTTGGATGTTAGCTACTTTAGCGTTAGCATGTTAGCAGGTTAGCAGGTTTTTCAAATAACCTGCTAACCGTTATTATGACGATAGCTCGTTTCAACAACGTTTAAGTTGCGCAACGACCACCGCTAGTCAGCTCCCAGTTCGAATCAGAGGAAGGCAGATCGTTCGCTCGTTTTGATACTGCTTCAGGCTCCTGCAGTTCCTACACGATCACGCGACAAGATTATGAATTACTGTACTTTTACCTACAATTTTTACACTATAAACAGCAAAAACCTCTGAATGAATATTCTTAAAAAGTATATCATTATTGTAAATAATACTTAGGCTTTGACCCTTGTTCATTCATTCGGTCACGAACGAACGAACGATGGAGCGGGGAATGACGGAACTAGTTCGCGTAGTTCATCTGTGGGAGCGCTCTCACGACCTAGTTTGTTCGCGAACTACACAAGACTATTAGCCATCTAAGGGAACGGAAGGGATATAATTATACTGACGGCATGGTTCGCGCAGTGGTTGAGAGCTTGCCTGTTGAGTTACGTGTCGAGAGTTCGATTCCCGCACAGAACGAATATTTGTATGATCTACAGATATTTGTTTCGGGTCTGGGTCTTTGTGTATGTGAATACACACCGTGCCTCCGAAGGCACGTAAAGCCGTTGGTCCTGCGCCTGATCTCTCTCCGGTCGTGTCGGATTGCCGTCCCATCGGACTATGAGAGTGAAGGAAAAGAGCGAGCACCTATGTTTGCGCACACACTTGTGCTCTATAATATCTCCTGCGTAGTTGGCTAATCTCCGGTGAGATTAGCCGCCGTGGCCGAAATCGGTCAAGAGGACATTATAACATAGAGCGTGTATCAGATATGCGTGGTCATATTCAAGGGTGTGGTCACATCAAAGTGAACAGTTTTCTCTATGGGACCAACACCTGTCTCATACAAAACTTGAATACCTACTCGACGCAAATGTACATATTTTAATTTGTAAAGAACCGCCATCTATCCAAAGATTGACCGCGACAAACGCTGCTTAACCTCCCAGATTGAGAAGACCGATCGATATGCAATTTTACAAAGACGTAGCCTGGGTCCTAGAGGACATAGGCTTATTTTTACTATTGCAGCAAAACACAAATTTAAATAATACATTTTAAAATAATAAATATTTCAGACTGCCTCATTGATCGTGGGTTCGATTCCCAAGTCGGGCCAAGTGTTATTCGGTTTTTCTGTATGGAAATTCTCAGTAGCAGCACGGAGTCTGGAACTGTGGCCGATAGATGGCAATAGGTTCGCCCCCTATTACATGGGACTCAATAACGGTATCGGCGAAATGTACAAGAGTACACCTCTGCCTAACCCTTCGAGGAATTTGGCGTGATGTTATGTTATGTAAATATTTTGCAGATGGCCCTCACAGCAACGATATCGCTCTCATCGTGGTCTCCCGCTCCGGCAACGGAGTCCAGTTCAACTCTCACGTCCGTCCTATATGCTTGCCCGATGACGGAGTGAATGCTGGCAAGTGGTGTGCCGTCAGCGGCTGGGGGTACCAGGCAGGTATACTGATGTTCTTCGCTGAACCTTATTTTTGATTGAGGGTCTAATAAGACCTCTGAACGATACCAAAACTAGTAGAGCTATTTGTTTTGATGAATATTCGATGACACGATTGGCGCAGTGGTTATGTGATTAGTTTTCTGCGCTAGATGTCGTGGGTTCGATTCCCGCAAGGAACAAATATTTGTATGATCTACAGATTGCTCTTTCGGGTCTGAGGCTCAAATTAACGCATCGAACGCGTTCGGAGCTCCAATTGGTCCATTTCGTGCTCTCCGCCAATTGAAGCGCCGAACGCGTTCGATGCGTAAAATCGAGTTTGTCGAAAGAAACTTACACTAGGGCCTCTGGTTGTGTGTGTAATATGTACGTTTTGTAAGTTTACAAAACGTCCTTTCCTGCATCATGGGTACAGTTGTACCCATGATGCAGGAAATCAAATATATGGGCGAGGTTTTAAAATAAATAACATAAAAATTATCAAAAAATGTTGACGTCAAAATTTTTAATTCTAATGGGCGTTAACAGGCAAT
Organism: Shargacucullia verbasci; assembly: GCA_947562105.1. Lineage (NCBI taxonomy): Eukaryota > Metazoa > Arthropoda > Insecta > Lepidoptera > Noctuidae > Shargacucullia > Shargacucullia verbasci. Next base: position 4,453,671 of record OX387308.1, read on the forward strand.
TTTAAAACGTTGAAAGCTAGGTGCACGGTTTAAAAGTGAATTGGTTATAAACAACCGGAAAGAAACTGTATAAAACTGACAATGTACCACACATTGTCACTGTGTCAGTATCATGCAGGACCAGATTCAAATGTCTGGCGGTCCTGTGGCAAAGAAAAAGTAGGCCCCAAAACGAATAAGTAAAGTTATAGGCCTGAATCACATTTATCAGCATCGATTCGCATTTTAACCTGCCTATTTTGTATGAGAATTGATGCGTACGCATCTATCTAAGTAGCCATTTTCAATAGATAAAACGCGAATCGATGCTTTTAAGTATTATCCAGGCCATAAAGTGGTGGCCTCACAGTTGTGGAGGCCTCGGGGTTTTAGACCCTGCAGCCGTCCCCTAAATCCGGCTCCAGTATTAGGGTTGTTAGTATCAGAAGTGTCAGTATAATAAGGAGTTTTAGTTCGCTTTTTATAGCTATTGTAGAATCAAGAACCGATCTTGAGCTCATCAGCTTTTATACCGGCATAATCATTAGCATAATCAAATTAAATTAAACAAGCATAACATTTTTTATTAGAAAAGCATTTTATTTGTTTATTTATTTATGTTAATAGAACGGTACAACACTTAAACACTTCATAGTTCACCAAAAAATAGCATAAAAATGTATGCGTAAATGCTTAACAGTCAATTAAATAGTAAATTTTGTAACGCCTGCAAGAAAACTGTTAGCAAAGTATTACTTCGTCGACAGTATGCTATTTTGCTCTTTCTATTCATAGTATCATAGCATCGGGTCTGTATTCCGCAAAGGATTACGCAGAGGTGTACTATTGTATACCTACTCGCTGATGCCGTTATTGAGACCCATGTAATAGGGGGCGCGCCTATTGCCATCTACCGGGCACAGTTCCATACTCCGTGTTGCTACTAAGAATTTCCATGGAGGAAAAACTAATAACACTACCTGACCCGGAAATCGAACCCACGTCCTTACGCTCAGCAGTTGCGTCCACAATCTCTAGACCAATGAGGCAGTCAGAAATTTAAGCATTTCAAGACAATGCTCTTTCAATGCTCAATGCTTCGATTCCCGGGTCAGGATTAAGATCTTGACTCGTGGGGATATGGACTCAGATAAGGGGGCGCTCTCCCCTTGGAGTGCCAGGACAAAACCTTCACGAGTCACAAAACCTAAAATCCTCTGGCGTTAATATACCTATATAAACAAAATGTGTGTGTGTACTTATGTACGCACGTAAGAACTTATGCTTCTTATTTTTTTTTTCCACTGATATGGTACGCATGTTACAGATGCACAAATATTTCAATAACTACCTTGAATATAGCTATCAATTCCCAAGAGAATTTAAGAGACATTTACCAACAAACTTCATGTTGTCGCTTTTATCTGTCGGTGTGCGCGCGCATCGTAAGAATTCACTGTCATCAAGCGCGCCAAAAGAAGTATAACTTCAAAAATCTTACTACCGTTGATGTCCTATATATCTGGTTTCCAGAGAACACGGAGAACTTCGCACCAATCCTAAGAGCAGCTGCTGTCCCTGTGTTGGACCTCACGACCTGCAGGAAGAGTCAGGTCCTGGGTGGGAGACAACAGGCTATACTGGACTCTATGATATGTGCAGGTAGGTTTAAAGACGCCTGAAAATACTAAGGTACTTAATTTTTTGTAATATTATATGATGCATGCGCAGCGATTTCTAGTTATAATATTTTTGGAAAGAAAAATTCGACTCCGAGCAGGAATCGAACCAGTCATCATCTGATTAAGTACCTACCTATATTTAAGAAGTTCCCATGTTGCCGTCGACATCTTCAAATATTGGCGTCGGTGTAAAGATTTCAATTTTTTTTTTATCGCGGAGCTATTTTCTTATATATTTATTACTAGCGACCCGCCCCGGCTTCGCACGGGTAGCAGAGCATATACGCCTTCATTTTTTTTTCTGTCGTAGTGTCGTATCAGCCTGTTACGTCGAGCATTTACTCGGCTTACGCCAATAAAGCTCCCAGTCGCCATGATTTGTTCCGACATCTTCAACTATCATCATCATATTTCAGCCAATTTACACGAAAACTTGACGTATTATACACTTAAACCTTTCTCATGAATCACTCTGTCTATAGGTGAAAGCCCTCATGAAAATCCGTTCAGTAGTTTTTGAGTTTATCGCGAACATACAAACAGACATACAGACAGACGAGGCGGGGCACTTTATTTTATAATATGTAGTGATTATGAGCCTGTTATGTCATCTGCCCTCTTCTCATTTATTCCGATCCATTACGATTTTGGAGCGAATCTATTGTATAAGATTCCATCTCATCTCGCCATCTCCTTTTGGGTCTACCGTGCTTTCATTTCCTGTCTGTTAGGACCCACTGTGTGGTTGTTCTAGCCCTCAGCTCCTCCGACGTGGCCAGCGCAGTTCCAGTACCAAAACGCACATTTGTTTGTTGCCAGGAGTGCTATCAGGCGGCGTGGATGCATGTCGCGGTGACTCGGGAGGGCCGCTGGCTTGCATGGGCTCCAGCAAGTGGCAGCTGCACGGCGTGGTGTCGTGGGGCTCCGGCTGTGCGCGGCGCGCGCGCCCCGGCGTCTACACGAGGGTCGCGTCCTATGTGGACTGGATACGACGCACTGCTGCAGGGTTGGGGCATAAGATTGGATATTAGGACGCTCCTTGTATTTTAGTACAAAAGGTTTTCACATTGTACAACGTTAAGTAACTTTCTAAAACGCTTCTGTGGTCGAATAACTCACGTATGGACCTCGCGGCCCATATGACGTCATTCAGAAATAACTCTTATTATCCGGATGCTTAAGGTTCACTAAAGGTTTACAGGAGTTTGGCAGGATTTGTGACCTTGAGAGCAAAAAGTTAAAATATTTTTTGTTATTATCATGTTTTTTTTTTTTGTTAAGCATTGCGAATAATTCCTTTGGTAATTCTATGGTGAGTGCATTTAGAAACACATATATCCACATATATAAAGACCCAGACCCGTAACAACTATCTGTAGATCATTCAAATACCTATTTGTTTCGTGCTGGAAAAGACACGACACGTCTTGCAGCAGCAAGCAAAAAATATATTAATTTTCCGTTTAGAAATCGTATGTCTAGAAAGTTACTTAAAGTAAAATGTTGCTCCACGAAGAGTAACTTCAGTGTTAATGGACCTTTAAATAGCATCACGCCAGTATCCTCGATGGGATAGGTTGGGTTACACATTTCACTGATGCCGTGATCAAGAGCGGATATAGAGAGCGGGCTAATCGCCATCTACCGGGAATATTGCCAAACTCCAGGCTGAAATAGAGAATTTTTATATAACAGAAAAACCAAATGCTTGTCTTGGGAAACGAACCCAGAATCTCACGTTCAACAGTCGCGCTGACGACGACAAGACCAATGAAGTCCTTGCATAATTTTGACTCAGTTAATGCTATATGCTGGTTTTAAAGTGTCAATGTGTCATGTTTAAAAAAAAACAATGTGTGTGTGTACTTATGTACGCACGTAAGAAGTTATACTTCTTATTTATTTTTTTATTTCCACTGATATGAAACACGTGTTACAGATGCACAAATATTTCAATTACTACCTTGAATATAGCTATCAATTCCCAAGAGAATTTCAGAGACATTTACTAGCCAACTTCATGGTGTCGCTTTTATCTGTCGGTGTGCGCGCGCATCGTAAGAATTCACTCTCATCAAGCGCGCCAAAAGAAGTATAACTTCAAAAAAGTCTAGACAAAGTATATATTTGGATTTTTTAAAATCCTTAGTACAAGGATCGAGTTTGGACTGGTATCCGATAGATGGCACTAGGTTCACCCCTGCGGAACTCTGCGGGGAATACAGGCGTGATGTTATTATGTCATAATGTTTGATTACATAAGGATCTTGCTGCTTATGGCACATGACCTTACGCTCTATATAATTAGGTATGATTTGCAGAAAAAACACCTAAATCGCCATGTTTTTTTCTAGCCACAATTATTATTAAAATAATTATATTATTAGTTAGTAGTATAATTAGTTACCATATGTAAGATTAATGCCAAAGGTTAAATATATAGGATCTTGTGTACTTATGTAATAATTAATTTGTTCGTAATTAACTGTGTAAATTAAAATTAAATTATTACAAGTTTTTTTTTTTTGTTTTTCTCTTCTGTTTTTTCCTAGCCCAGAGATTTTTTAATGATTGCCAGTATATATATATATATATATATATTCCGAAAACATGAATACAGCACGCAGTTTCGCGAAATTACTAATCTAGAATCAACAATGCAGTAGGATCGCGAAAATGTCCGCCTATACACCGTATTCAGAATTAGTAGAAGTGAATAAGTAATTTTCGCAAAACCCCGCGGATTTTCGTGAAAGTACGGAATTTCGCGATTCTACGCCGACATATTTATACAGGTAAACTTGTTGTGTGAATAGCGGTAGACGGTTTCCACCACCCCTATAATAAAAATAATTTATTTTATTTGCATAAAATGTGGTTCGAAAGATGGTACAAAGATGTAGGATAAGAACAAGACACATTCCGCAGTATCATAACAGCATGCAAATATTTTACGTAACGGCACATAATCAGATTATTTTGTTGTAATGTATAAAAAATGAAGATGCTACTAGCACTCTAGTTGATCGCTTCCAAAAAGTTAGTCCTATGGAGAAGAACCGGCAAGAAACTCCATGGATACTCTTTTAAAATCTCAAATCTCTCAACAGTCTTGTTATGAACACAGATGTGAGAAGACAATGTAGGTTTTGTTAAACAAATACTAAAACGACATCTAATCTAACATAAAATCTGTTGATAAAAACAAATCAAAAATTAAAAAAGTGAGCCGTCGCGGCACGCCTGGCAGATGTGAAAAATCGAAATTATTTTGTACAGATAATATGCATAAAAGGTTGGTGTATGAAAGGAAATAAATATAGCATAATCAAAAATAAAATATTCAGGTTTATTTTAAAGAAAAATAGATTTTTATTAAAAAAAAATAATTGATATAATAAACGCCAAATTTATTTCTTATAATAAACCTCCTTTCGTGCATATTTTATATTATTGTTTTATACTATGACTGCCGGTCTGACACGCCGAATTAGATGTTTCACATAAAAATTAAAAAAATTAACCGACTTCAAAACATAAACGAAATGAAGAATATTTTAGATAGATAGGTATTTATAGTTATAATTCCCGTGTATTTAATATTTATTTATTTTGGCTGTCGTTAAGATTTCTAGTAAGTGTTAATTTTGTTTACAATATACGAGTACTTTAAGTAATTAACTAAAATACACTTATCAGTCGATATCTTAAAAACTGCTGAACCGATTTTGATGAAACTTACATTGTTCCCTAAGTTGAAAGATTCTTAATTCAATGAAAAAAGAATTATTGCAATTCTTATTATTATAGGTGTGCCATACATAAGAATTATTCAATACTTATGTATGGCACACCTATTTGAAAGTCCACATAGACTAAATACAGAGCCGTATTAAGCAAGCGCCGGGCCCGTAGCAAATTCTATCGAGGATTGAAGATCTGAGATCTTGATCTACTATGTGCTCTTGAGTATAAAATGACTTTTTTATAGAACTTGTACGTTTACCGTATGATAGATAGATAGAATTGTTTTTATTTCAAATAAACCTAATACAGGCACTTATGAAACGTTATAGGACTCTAGTTGCACGGTTCCAAAAAGTTGGTCCTATGGAGAAGAACCGGCAAGAAACTCCATATGAAATTCTGTGTTTTATTTTCGCCAACAAAGTAATCGGTTACCGATTGTCTGACGTGGATTGTCTTAGTCGGAAAACAGGTGTAACGTTTGACGTTTGTGACATCAAGTAAATACAATATACCTAAGTTTCACTTAAAAAATCAAGCTCAGGCGGAGGTGGGCGGGTTTGGCTACGCGGGGCCCCCTTTTGCGCGGGGCCCATAGCAATTGCTACTCTTGCTACGTGGTTAATCCGACACTGCTAACATATAGGTACGAATATTGTGCAATTCCAACAATATTACAGACATACGGGTGGAATTGATAACCTCCTTTTTTTGAAATCGGTTAAAAATCTATACCCCTACACTGTGCTCACATTTACAATACGCTGAATCCTACTAATATTATAAATGTGAAAGTTTTTGAGGATGGATGGATGGATGGATCTTTGTTACTCTTTCACGCCAGAACGACTGAAAGGATCTGGATGAAATTTGGCACAGAAATAGATTATAGTCTGGAATAGCACATAGGCTACTTTTTATCCTGCAAAAATGTACGGGTTCGTAAACCATGCTGCCGAAGCCGCGGGCCGAAGTTAGTAATACATTATATTGTTTTCTATAGTTATATATTATGTACTTGTGTATGTATGTCGTGTTGTGAAATCCGCAGTGCCGTTTTACCCAATTATTATATTATCAATACTATTAAAATATATTATTATGAATATTAGTACTGTGCTACTGACATTTCTGACCCATTTATGGACTGTTGCAGCAATAATGTTGATAAGATAGCAGCATCCTCGAATTTGAATAATTATTGCAAGTAAAATCAGCCTTCTTAATTATTCCTTCCATCCTATCCTATCCTACTGATCCTACTAATATTATAAATGTGAAAGTTAGTGAGGATGAATGGATGGATGGATATTTGTTACTCAATCACGCCAGAATGGCTGAATGGATCTGGATGAAATTTGGCACATTGATAGATTATAGTTTGGAATAGCACATAGGCTAATTTTTATCCCGGGAAAATGTACGGGTTCGTAAACCACGCAGGCAAAGCCGCGGGCGGTAGCTAGTAGTATTATAAATGTGAAAGTTTGTGAGGATGGATGGATGGATGGATCTTTGTTAATCAATCACGCCAGAACGGCGGAACGGATCTGGATGAAATTTGGCGCAGAGATAGATTATAGTCTGGAATAACACATAGGCTACTTTTTATCCCGGAAAAATTTACGGTTTGGTAAACCACGCGGGCGAAGCCGCGGCCGGAAGCTAGTCTAATATTCTAGCGACCCGCCCCGGCTTCGCACGGGTAGCAGAGCATATACGCCTTATTGTTTTTAGTCTGTTGTGTCGTATCAGCTTATGTTCTGTTGTTTTACGCGGCGCACGCCCGTTAAGCACGCGGAATGTTTTTTTCCGACGTCTTCATCAATAATCGCCATATTTCAGCCAATTTACACGAAAACTTAATGAATTATACACCTAAACCTTCCTCATAAATCACTCCATCCATTGGTGAAAACTGTATGAAAATTCGTTCAGTAGTTTTTGAGTTTATCGCGTTCAGACAGTCAGACGCATTAAGGATATGTTAAGATCAGATTAACAACATAACATAGCATCACGCCTGTATTCCCCGAAGGTTTAGGCAAAGGTGTACTTTTGTACACCCACATTTCGCCGTTACAGTTATTGAGTCCCATGTAATAGGGGGCGAGCCTGTTGCCATTTACCGGGCACAGTTCCAGACTCAGAGTTCTATATGGAAATTCTCAGTAGCAGTATGGAATCTCGAACTGTGCCCGGTAGATGACAATAAGCTCGCCCCCTGTTACATGGGACTCAATAACAGCATCGGCGAAATGTGGGTGTACAATAATACATCTCTGCCAAACCCTTCGGGGATACAGGCGTGATGCTATGTTATGAGTTACAGTAAAATGCCGTAAAAGAGCAGACTCCATAGCGTAATCTATAACAAGCTAACCACCTTGCCTGGTCGGAGGATCCTCCCTTTTCAATGTAGGAACACAAGTATGGGTCTCCATAATGACTGGTCTCACCCACTGGTTCCAATCAGTCTGTCTTATAATTTTGTTTGTCACATGTTATCCGAGCGTACTGTTAAAACGTGATTCCAGTTAATATTTATCGCTAATAGGTTAACACATTAGTACAACGCCATCTATCGAGTTACATATTTATAATTTACTAGCTTCCGCTCGCGGCTTCGCTCGCGTGGTTTGTCTTGCAATATTTACCTTTTAAATTTTAACCGAAGAAAGACGGCCTCATTCGTCTAGTGGTCGTAAGCGCGATTGCTGAGCGTGAGGTTCTGGGATTCTATTCCCGGGTCGGGCAGTGTTATTAGGTTTTTCTGTATGGAAATTCTCAGTAGCAGCACGGAGTCTGGAACTGTGCCCGGTAGATGACAATAAGCTCGCCCCCTATTACATAGGACTCAATAACAGCATCCGCGAAATATGGGTATACAATAGTACACCTCTGCCTAACCCTTCGGGGAATAATGGCGTGATGATATGTTATGTATTGTTTATGAAAAATAAAGTCAAGTAAATCTGTAAGACACATTATATCGTGCGCTTGCTCTCATTTAAAATTACGTCATAGCAACCTATGACATTGATATCTTTATGTCACGTTTTTATAAAGCGTCTGTATGACCACGCACACGTGATGGAAAATCAACAACTACCCGTTTTCTTGGTTGGGGGAGATCTGACAATCCTCAGAAGAAGCTCAGAGGTTGAGATTCTGCATGGAAGATGATAACAGGCATATCGTCGTTGAAGTTCTAACACCACCTAAATAATTTTTTGGAGGTTTTGACATTTTGATGCCATTTGCTAGAGAATCGGGAGACGCGTTGTTTCAGCCAATCAGAAACAAGCATCGTCCAATAGAAACTCGTAAAATGAAATGAAGATAAAATGGAATGTAATGGGTCTCTTCTCTATTGGACCTGCCCCCTTTGGAACCGAGCGCCTTGAGTCTCGACTTTTTAAAAGTGCCTGAAATAAAAGACTTTGACTTTGAATTTCAATCATCCCACCCATTCAAACACATAAAAATATAAATAAATTCAACCCATTACTGTCCCACTGCTGGGCAAGGGTCTCTTCTCAAAATGAGAAGGGAAGGCCTTAGTCCACCACGCTGGCCCGGTGCGGGTTGGCGGATTACACACACCATCAAAAACTTTATGGAGCCCTCTCAGGTGTGCAGGTTTCGTCACGATGTTTTCCCTTCACCGTAAACGCAAGAGATAATCAAATTCTGATCCGCACATGATTCCGAAAAGTCCGAGGTGCGGGCCGGGTTTGAACTCGAACCTTCCTGCATGAAAGGCAAGCGTTCAACCGCTAAAAAACACCAAAATCGGTACAGCCGTTTAGGAGTTCTGTGAAACACAGCAATACAGAAGAATTGTATTATATAAATATTAATTAATACTCTGTTCCCTTCACCGATCCTTTTGTTCACGCCCCATCCAGGAAACGACCTTTGCCAGTAGGTCACACTGATAAAGATGAAAGCATAAATGCATGTTATTGGCAATAAAATGCACTACAATCAATCATTATATCGCATACTGAAGGTTGGTGAAGATTTAATAATCTATTTAATTAAAAGCGATACGCGATAGCGTTAAGCAGAGCTTGACGCGGTCAGTCCTTGGATGAGTGGCTATATTTTACATATCGAGACCCCTCCGTGCCTCGGAAAGCACGTTAAGCAGTTGGTCCCTGGTGTCATACGAAGACCTATGACAGTCGTTACGGGTGTCAGTAGCCCAAAGAGTGTGACAACCAGTCTAACCTTAGAGCATCAGTGTCACCCAGTTAATGGGTGGCGGAACACCAACATAACATAACATAGGGTCATTGCATTCCCCGAAGGGTTAGGCAGAGGTGTAGTATGAGGTGTACTTGTGTCCCATGGCCTATTGCCATCTATCGAGCACAGTTCCAGACTCCGTGCTGCTACTGAGAATTTCCATACAGAATAACCGAACAATACTGCCCGACTCGGTAATCAAACTCAGGACCTCATGCTCAGCAGACGCGCTTGTGACTAGGCCAATGAAGCATTCAAGGTCAATGATGCAGTCTCAGATACAACATCAAGGATCTCCCGCCCTCTTCATGTAAAAAGGTCCTAAAAAATGGCTACTAGGTCTGAGGTATGATGAATCGGAAAAAATCCTCACGACATAACAACGCATCCACAAAACCACATACACTCATCCCTTTATATTGACAACACATACACACATATGCACACATAGGCGTGCACAGAGTCTTTAGACAAGGTAGGCAGAAAATTTTAAGAGCTTACTTACTAAATATTCCTACTGCATGTTGGTATTGGTTCGTCGTCTTGTCGATTAAATAATGATGTATGTGATTTGCCACCTCAAATATCTTATAATAAATATTTTTCTGAGTTATGTAGGGTAGGCAGTGTCTTTTTGTCTTTATGAACCGCACGCCACTGATATGCACACACACATTGCTTGTCAATTTGTATAATTTTTATTTTTATTTTTACTCTTAGTGTTAATTTACGATACCTATTGATTGTCGTTCAAATTATAATTTTTACTATTATTACCATTTTTCTGTATCAACATTTTTTATTTGTAATGCAGGTTCCCAAGATACAATACAATGTATACGCTTTTACAATAAACTTCCCAATGATAGGTATACGTAATTTAACATTAAAGAAGTTCAAAATTGTAATTTAATCTAAACTTTGTAAAAAAGGATACTATAAAATTTCGGACTATTTAGATGGCAAAAACGCTTGGGATTGAGCAGCTCTTTAGCCTTTCCTTTTTTTTTATACAATTTTTGCCATTAATTATTATATTATTTACTTCATTATATTGATATTGTAATGTCGTTTAAATTGAAATGACTTCTTATATATAACCGCTATACATTGTAAATGTGAGTGAGATCTAGGCTGAACGCTCTTAATTTCATTAATTCTCACGATAACTGATCCATGCTTGCACTCTGTTGCGACAGGTTAGCTCAAATAGTTATGGCACTTTCTTCAAAAGGCTATTCCACCCTATATTTGTCTCACATAAACCCTTACATCATTACAATCTGTTTGGACTTTAAAATAGACCTGGACCCATGTGTTTGTTTCGGCGTTTCTTCTCAGGGATAGTCATAGGAAATGCCGACGCCATCTAGTTTAAATAAGACGTGTAAAAGTGAGTAAAATAAATAATTTCATTTCATTTCAGGCTTGCATAGATTGGGAACTGCCGTGTACTTGCAAATGTTTATGATATTTAGGATAAATAAACTTATTAAACTATTATTAAACTTATTCTATCACTTGAGGCCATGAGAACCAGAGTGGCCTAACTATTTTTTATTTTTTTTATTTTTTTACATTATTGAGTTTATGATTTCTTACAGTTAAAATTAATCATTTTGGTTTCTACAAATTGCCAATTTTAACAATCTACTGAATATTTATTGAATCTTTTTTAAGCCACCCTGGAGAAACCATTTGGTAAAAACCAAAATGATCAATTTGTTGGTTGGCGCAGTGGCTCAGCGATTAGCTTTCTGCGCTACGTGTCGCGGGTTCGATCCCCACACGGAACAAATATTTGTATGATCTACAGACAGTTGTTTCGGGTCTGGTTGTGTGTTCATGTGACATGTATGTTTGTGAACTGTACCCACGATACAGGAGAAATCATATTGTGTGGCATAGTGTGTTTTTAAAAAACAAGAAACAAACGAGACACGACAACATAAAAAGTAATTTCTCTGCAAGTAATCATACACCCAGTTCAAAGGCCTAAAGAAGATTATTACACTGCTATCAGAACTATTGACTAGGTGACATTGATCGGAATCTTCTAGAAACATCAATTAAAAGATAGAAATATCAATAAGTTTAATCTCGTTTTTTCATGCAAAAAACACATGTTTTCTTGAGGTTATCTCTTTAATTTGCACGTTTAATGCAATTTAAAGTATACGATGACATAACGCCCGAATTATCTAGAGGGTAACGATATTACACCCACAGATAAGAATAAAATAGATATATATCTATGTATATAAATAATAATAATAAATTCAACCCATTAATGTCCCACTGCTGGGCAAGGGTCTCTTCTCAGAATGAGAAGGGGTAGGCCCGGTGCGGGTTGGCGGACTACACACACCGTCGAGAACTTTATGGGACCTCTCAGGTGTGCAGGTTTCCTCACGATGTTTTTCCTTCACCGTAAATGCAAGTGATAATCAAATTCTGATCCGCACATGATTCCGAAAAGTCAGAGGTGCGGGCCGGGTTTTAACGCGGACCCTCCTGCATGGAAGGCAAGCGTTCAATCGCTAGGCTATCACTGATCGATAAGTATGGTATTTATGTATAAAATAAAATTATAACAGGCAGATGTATGTACATTATAGATATTGGAGAAAGGCTAATATGGTCTTTATTCGACGCGTAGGAAGTCGCGGGCAAAAGCTAGTTTATTACATGTAAACGAAATTCACACAATGAAACGTCGAGACTAGGCGCACAGTTCTAAATAAAACTCCATGGAACCTCTTTTAAAATAAAACAATCTTACAATATTATTTAATACATTTTTTTGAGATTAATATAATTTTGTGACTCGCAGTTTTATAGCTACTTATCAATGAGTGATATACATTTATTATAATTTCACTAGTGCCCCCTTTCTGTATCTCCAAAACAGCGCCACTAAGAACCATCCAGATGACCATAAGTACAAAAAAATGATCAATATCGATCAAACCATTTAGGAAGAAAAAAATTACGAACACGCATACCCGAATTATATATAGATAGCTCATTTAATAACTTGAACATTTTTAGATCGCGAATCAGAAATTTCAGGAAATACCTGATTTTGACCAAAGCTATCACTGCCTTATACATACATACATGAAGTCACGCCTTTTTCCCATAGGGGTAGGCAGAAACTACGGAACGCCACGTGCTACGATCCTTACATAACCCTTTTGCTTCATCTACATCCATGCATCGTTTCGTACATGGGCGCCGGTTGTGGGTACTGCGCACCTGACCTGTTTGAAGGACATCACCAATAAGGTCCGTATATGTCCTTCTAGGACGTTCCCTCCTATAATTTCCAAATATGTATATAAAAAAACCAACTTCAAAATACTCAAAAACAAAATTAAATAAAAAGCAAAAAATAAATGTTTTATTATACAATATAGTAGTCGAAGAATATTGAAGTCGGTGCCAAGTAAAACGTAAAAGTACCTACAATATTTGAGGGTATCCCTCGATTTCCCTAGGATCCCATCATCAGATCCTGACTTGCTGACAATGGGACCAACTTGGGAGCATAATATTTCAAACAAAAAAATAATTTTTAAAATCGGTCCATAATTGACGGAAAAATCAAGTAACAAACATACAAAAAAAAAAAAAACAACATACAGTGGAATCGAGAACCTCCTCCTTTTTTGAAGTCGGTTAAAAAAATGAAGCCATATCTTAACAGCTTTTTTTTTTTAATTATATGTGTGATTGGCACTCTATACATTTTAACATCTTCCATGATTAATATGCCTAGGAATTTCACGAAATCACTGATATCCTCATTTCCATGTGATGATGACATTCACCAAGTATTATTATGGAGCAAAACACGTCACTCCATTCAGCTATAAATAGCTACTAGTGGCGGAAATTTTATCAATAAAGAAGCATTACTTTACAACCCTACGTGTCTTCTTCTTCTCTCCTTTTGGTACATAGGAAACACATAGGAAAGATTAGCCAGCCAGCGATATAGAGGCTGACTGCCCAGTTTCTGCCAGAAGCTCTCAGATTTAGTCACTCGTGTAGACTCGTTTCTTGCACCTTAAATCAGATTTTTTATGTGATAGCTGTCCACATAATATAACATGGCATCACGCCTGTATTCCCCAAAGGGTTAGTCAGAGGTGTATTTTACGCCTACATTTTGCCGTACAGAAATGTTGAGAGAGAATTTCCATACAGAAAAACCCAATAACACTTGGCCGAACCGGGAATAGAACCTAAGTCACGCATGCGACCACTAGACCGATGAGGCTGTCCCCCATAATAAAAAATATGCCGAAAACCCAGGCTACCTCTTTGTAAAATTTCATAACGATCGGTTCAGTGGTTTAGTCGTGATGAGGTAACAAACAAACAGAGTTACTTTTGCATTTATAGTAATGTAGATGAGAGTACCTATCCACATATTATAATTTATGCAAAAATAAGGCGAACATGCCAATACGTATTTTGTGGCTTCCTCGTTGCTTTAGAGCTCGTACAGTCAGCTTCAAAAATGTGTTATTCACTTAGCGAAATTAGTTAGAATTGTGGCCGGTAGGTGGCAATATGCCTCTTAATATTGGACTTATTAACAGCATCAGTGAAATGTCAGTGTAAAATAGTACCTACACCTCTGCTTACCTCCTCAGAGAATACAGGCGTGATGCTATTATATAATATGCATATTGTTTTCACTTTTTTATCAATCCACTACAAAAACAAGATGATATATAAAATTGGACAATACTCTCGCATTTTTTTAGTATTACTTTCATTTCTGTCCACTCCACAACGGGCTTGAAGATCAAAAAATAAGGACAGATATATAAACGTATAAATTTTATTAATAGCATCACATGCATTATTTCCTATATATGATAACAGTTTAATGTAAGTCTCCTCGTAGTCGAGACAGTACGTGTTATAATTAAAATTATTGTTTAAGGGAAACGCGTCACCAATAATTAATTATTTTAGAGAAGTCTCTTTTATAATTATTGTAATTATTGGTGTAATAATTAATTGGTGGATTGTGGACAATGATAGTGATTTGTGACGGTTCGGATTTTTCTGTTTTTGGTCAAGTGTGAGTATTCTTTTTTTTATTAATTTTGATGAGATTTTTTTTTGTTACTTAGTTGGTCTAGTGGTCCACTTTTTTTTATTTTATTTTTTGAGTTGTGTCTCGCTCTTAGGTCAGGGAGCTTTTACTCCTTAACCGGGCAAATGGCGAGACCAGAAGGGCCTCCAGCCGAGCAAATTAAATTATACTAAGCACCACTGCTAAGGGTGTCCCATAGTGGGACTCGAACCTCGGCTCAGGGCGTTGCTGGGGGGCAGACAAGAGAGGACTTGCTGGATCTGATTGTGATTATTTAGGGACATTTGATTTATTACTACTGGCTCAGCGCGGGCTGGCTCGAGCAAGGGTCGGGGTGTATGATCTATTGGTCGCATGTGCGACTGACTTGAGGCGGGTTCGAATCTCAGGTCGAACATGGTGATTGGGATTTTCTGAAGTTCTCAGGAGACCGGAGTTGGCAATAGAGTTGCCCCAAATAACACATTCATCGCTAATGTGACATCTAATCATAGTAAAGATTTGATTTACTATTTACTATTTTATAGTGATGTCATGTTAGCAACTTTAATCCCTAATGTAACCAAGTTAAGAACTGAAATCGCTTGCATGAAAATTTACTTTACTTTGAAAGTTAATAGTGAGAAAACTCATGATAGATGTACTGGTCATAACATAATGATATACAAATATTAAAGCTCACAATAATATGAGAGCGTGTATTTCAGTATATTAATTTGTATTAAAATCTATCATCTAAGTATTTCTATGACCCGGGTACGTCATTAAACTACGGCCAGACACCGGAGGACGGGCAGCAGCATCCTCTCACTAATCGGTGAGCCACTGCGATCCCCAAGCCGCCTGCCAAGCGTGGGGATTATGGCAAAGCCCCCCTTGAGGCTTTCGTTCAGCAGTTGACGTCTTCTGGCTGATGATGATGAAGTATTTTTTTAATTGGGTGGGTCTAAATAACGACTCTGGCGAAATGTGGGTATACAATAGTACACCTCTGCCTATACTTCCTTCCAGGTATTTTTTAATTGAGTGGAACTTAATAACGTGTTTGGCAAAATGCAGGTGTACAATAGTACACTGCCTAACCCTTCGGGGAATACAGGCGTGATGCTATGTTTATATGTAGCCCTCAGAAATTTCCACATAATGTCTAGTAGGTTATAATAATGTGCTCCTGACCGATTTCGGTCACGGCGGCCAATCTCACCGGAGATTAGCCAACTACGCAGGAGATATTATAGAGCACAAGTGTGTGCGCAAACACAGTTGCTCTCTCTGTTCCTTCACTCTCATAGTCCGATGGGACGGCAATCCGACACGACCGGAGAAAGATCAGGCGCAGGACCAACGGCTTTACGTGCTTTCCGGGGCACGGTGTGTATTCACATACACGCAGACCCAGACCCGTAACAAATATCTGTAGATCATACAAATATTTGTTCCGTGCGGGGATCGAACCCGCGACACGTAGCTCAGCTGTCGATCTCTCAACCACTGCACCAACCGTGTCGTCAATATGAAATGTTATGAAATAGGTAATTGTCTAGTAGGTTAAAACATGACAAAAAACGTGATCTAAACTGACTCCTGCGCAAATAGCAAAGGCCGAAAGATAGGTATGATTATTAGCATATAAAATAGTCTGGTATCTGTTACATTAATAACATTTTAACTTATAACCCTGCGTATCTGCAAACAACGTGAGTTTAGTCAATGTGCTGTTTATTTAACTTTTGTTAAAGATAAACTTTAAAATAATTACAACTAGTGTACTATTTGTGTGTGTGTGTGTTGTATTTTTGCGGCCATAACTAAGTGTAAATGTTTTTATAATAGTAACTAGTATTATATATATATATATATAGACGACCCGGGTACGTCTTAAAACTGCGGCCAGACACCGGAGGACGGGCAGCAGCATCCTCTCACTAATCGGTGAGCCACTGCGATCCCCAAGCCGCCTGCCAAGCGTGGGGATTATGGCAAACCCCCCCATTGGGGGAGGCCATCGTTCAGTAGTGGACGTCTTTTGGCTGATGATGATGATGATGAACTAGTATTAGGTTTTTTTTTTTTAAAAAAACAAAACAATATATAAGGAATTTCTGTTCCGCTCATTATTAAAATAAGTCACTGTAATATCATGTTGCATGTTATGCATGAAGTGAAATTTGTTTTTTTAACCATATAACGCCAAAGAATTGTCAAGTACAAGTTCATTTAACAAATACTGTTTTGTTCTACTTAAAACCGTTTTTTTAACGTTGCCCCACACTAGGATTTCTCCTGTATCGTGGGTACAGTTTAAAAACATACATCCTACTTCATACTTTAATATTTATTGATATTATATTATCCTATCCTACTAATATTATAAATGTGAAAGTTTGTGAGGATGGATAGATGGATGGATGGATCGATGGATCTTTGTTACTCTTTCACGCCAGAGCGGCTAAGCGGATCTGCATGAAATTTGGCACAAAGATAGATTATAGTCTGGAATAGCACATAGGCTACTTTTTATCCCGGAAAATGTACGGGTTCGTAAACCACGCGAGCGAAGCCGCGAACGGAAGCTAGTGTCACATACACACACAACCAGACTCGAAACAACTATCTGTAGATCATTTAATATTTGTTACGTGCGGGAATCAAGCCCGCGACACCTATCGCAGAAAGCTAATCACTTAGCCACTGCACCAACCGTGCAAAGTATCTTTAGTTAGGTGTTCTAAATATCAAGTTGTATGAAAACATTTTTATTGTGGAATATTTAATGAAAAATACGAGTATTACATTTTTAACTAATTTAATTTTGCATTATAATATAAGCACGATAATAATTATTTTTTAAACATTACCACACTCTAGGAATAAACGTGGGCGCGTTTACAAACACATATATTCACATAGACATCGACCGAGGCCCGAAACAAATATCTGTAGATCATACAAAAATATTTGTTAGTGCGGAAATCGAGCCCACGACATGTAACGCAGCAGTTGATCTCTCAACCACTACGCCAAACGTGCCGTCAATATGAAATGTTATGAATTAGGTAATTGAAAAAAATAAATCATATCATTTTAGTTCACCGTAAAATGTCAGTGACGTAAATCCAGAAGGAAAATACTTTAATCCATATTCAGTTTAAAATTCATTTATTCAAATTATAATATCTAATATGCTTTTTGAATGTCAAAAATATTATACATATAGACAGAATTCATTCACCCGTCGTTGACAGCTTCCAATTTATTTTGGCTTGGAGAGAAGAAACGGCCCAACAAACTCCCCAGCAACACCAACAGTTTAACGAAATAAAAACGGTTAATGGTATATAGTGTAAATATTTTCATCACGTCAATATTTTGTTTCTGCAACCAAAGCTGTTGTAACTACGTGCGTAACCGCGCGCCACCGCCTACGCACATCTTACTGCTACACTCACTACGCGCGTAGCCGCGCAGTTACGCTCGTAGCGTTTGTAGCGTTACGACTGAGAGTACGATTTTTCAACGGAATACAACCAAATGCAAAACTCTGTCTGTCTGTTTGTTACCTCATCACGATGAAACCACTGAACAGATTGTGATGAAATTTTACAAATAGGTAGCTTGGGTCCTGAAGAAGGACATAGGCTTATTTTGACTATTGCAGCAACGCACAAATTAGATGAAAAATACATTCAAAAGTCGCGGGCTACAGCTGGTTATGGTTTAACGGTTGGTTCAAAATTCCTCTACTTCATTTATATATTTACATCTAGCGCGTGCCGATAAGCAGCCGTAACATTAAATTACCATTTTTTCTTACAAATCAGCGTCTATTTCTTAATTACCTAATACATCGTCTATCGACGTGAATGTTTAAATATTACAACACGTTAATAGATAAGAACTATTTAAATTCTCTTATCTTTAATATCAGTTGGTTTATCATAACATAGCATCACGCTTATATTCCCCGAAGGGTTAGGCAGAGGTGTATAATTGTACACCCACATTTCGCCGATGTCGTTGTTCAATCTCATGTAATAGGGGGCGAGCCTATTGCCATCTACCGGGCACAATTCTAACTCCGTGCTGCTACTGGGAATTTCCATACAGAAAAACTCAATAACACTGCCCGAGCTGGGAATTGAAATTAGGACCTCACGCTCAGCAGTCCCCCTTGCGACCACTAGACCGATGAGGCAGTTGATCTTTAATGTTGAACATAAATAAAAATATCCTTTGTAGCTAAAATTATGTTTTTATGCGCGCTTTGTATAACATGTTTTATTAACTTACACAGTAAGTCTATGAAAGATCCCATATTGTGATTTATATATTCATTTTCATAACCTTCTAAGTGGCTATATTTTCGAGCCGTTTAGGGTCGAAACACTTGGGTCATGGGGTCCGAGTGCTCGCCTCTTGTTTAAAGAGATCGCAAAGCGATTAATCGACTCTACGCGTGACCAGAGGGCTGGCCTATTTTTTCTGGGCTCACTGCCGGTTGACAGCGATGCGGAGGAATATTTTGATGCGTAATGTTTTTTTATTTATTTTTTTACTTTTCTAATCTGATTAGTGTGTACATATAGTTTAATGTGTTAGTATTTTCAACTTATCTTATATTCATTTTAGTCTTTAAATTGAAAAGTATCACTTATGACAGCAACCGGGTCATCATCTGCCTGCCTTTTCTCAACTATGTTGGATCAGTTCCCACTCTAACCGGTTGCGGCTGAATATCAGTATTTTACAACGTGACTGCCATTTGACCTCCGCCACACAATTACTGGGAGATACTGATAATTTGGTTGTCAGAATTTTTAGGCACGGTTGATGCAATGGCTAAGCAAGCTCAATTCCCGCACGAAACAAATATTTGTATGATGATAGATAGTTGTTTCGGGTCTGGTTGTGTGTGCATGTGACATGTATGTTTGTAAACTGTACCCACGATACAGGAGAAATCCTAGTGCGGGGAAAAGTTAAAAAAGCAAGAAAAACAACTGGATGGCAATGAGATAATTAGGTTACAAAAATATGCAATAAACAAAAAAAAAACTGACTAATTAAGAGAAAGATTAGGGTTTAAATGTAAACAGATAGACACAGACTCTCAGAACTTGATAAGCCTCGTGAGTTTTTTTAAACAAATATATTTTTATTAATCAAGTGTTGTTTAAGGCGACTGACCTTTGTCATTCACGTGTAGCAAAACGTGGCATAATATGAGCATTGCAGCCGGGGACAGGGCTGAATTAGGGGTTAGGAGGTCCTAAGGCTATGAAGAAGAACCTGAACATAGTATTACGCCTGTGTTTCCCCAACGGGTTAGGCAGAGATGTACTATTGTTCACCCACATTTCGCCGACGACGATACTGAGTCCCATGTAATATGGCATAATTCCAAACACCGGGCAAACACTGGGCATAATTTTCTAACAGAAAACCCAATAAATCTTAGCCCAACTCAGGGTTTGAACTTAGAACCTAACCTAACCTAAACCTAATTTGCTGTATCAAATAGATCTACCTCACGCGCGCCACCTACTATAAGTTAATTGTACCATGCTTATAACCTTCGCGCAAGTGCAAGCAATAATTTGACAAAATTTTATCGCAATCAGATGAACGGTATGGCAGCATATAAAATACGAACAAACAAACATTGATTTTAGATTGACTAATTTAAGCCTTAAGTTCAAAATTAATATCAGTAAAAAAAGTAAAAAATAAATATGGCTGCGTATTATTCGACGCGCCCAAAGGACAATATTTACTTCATATTCATAAAAGATATTGACACCAATAGAAATTGAAACACTTAAAACTAGAGTTGCTTATCGATAGTCGACAATCGCTAAACTATCGATGGTCTATCGATTGTAGACGTCATATCAATAGTATCGATAGTCTATCGATGGTATCGATACCACCGATAGTATCGAAAGTATTAGCTCCGATAGTATCAATCGTATCGACAGTATCGATACTATCTTACTTCTTCTTGGATTACTTTAAAAAAATCGATAATATCGATACTATTGATAGTATATCAATCAATAGTGTTAGTTAATTTTTAAACAATATCGATACAATCGATTACACTATCGATATTGTTACTAGTTTTCGAGATTATCTATCGATAACGAAACTATCGACAGTTGGGCAACTCTACTAAGAACCGTGTAACAAAGGGTTTACAATACTAATTGGCAAATACCGTCATAAACGAAGATAATAAAAAATTGAGGGTATCTTCAAAAATGACACTATTAATATGTCATTCACTGTCATGTCATAATTCTTGAAATTGCATAAATAAAGGATCTGAATGTTTTAAAAATGGTTGAATGGGTTATGCCAAATAACTTTTGAAAGCCCTCGTGTGAAGTGGTGTGATGGTTTTTAATTAATGTAGTGTTGAAGCAAATATAATTAATGATATTTCTTGTAAGTAAGCTTCTATAATTGTATAAGACTAGCTTCCGCTCACGGCTTCGCGCGCGTGCAATGTCCCGGGATAAAAAGTAGCCTATGTGCTATTCCAGACTATAATCTATCTTTGTGCCAAATTTCATCCAGATCCGTTCAGCCGTTCTGGCGTGAAAGACTAACAAAGATCCATCCATCCATCCTCACAAACTATCGCATTTATAATATTAGTAGGATTCTACTTTTGTAGTCCTGATGCCTTTAATTAAGGATTTATTGCACTCATCAGTATGAACAACTTTTAGTGAGGACCCAACTGGGAAATCGCGAAAAAAAAACAGCTATTCGGTATATTTAGGTCGAATAATATTCAGCTATTTTATTTTAATCAAACAACATTTTATGTACATTTTATTAATTATGCTAATGTATTAATTAAACGTTAAAAAAACAACAATGAAAACCGAACCTAAACGAATACTTAGGCGTCAAAGAACTCCACATCGCTGTCAACTGGTAGCGTGCCCAGAAGACTGCCAGCATTACCACGTTGAATGGCAATGCTTATTCTTTGACCAAAGAACAGGCCAGCCCTCTGGTCATGTGTACTGTCGACTAAGCGTTTAGCAAGGTCTCTAAAAAAGAGACGTACTGTCGGACCCCATGACCCGAATGTATGAATTATTTTAATTTTATGTACACCAATAAGATGTTTACACTTAATGAAATTTAAAAGAGATTTTTACATAGGATCACGCCCGTATTCCCCGAAGGGTTAGGCAGAGGTGTACACCCACATTTCGCCGATGCCGTTATTAAGTCCCATGTAATAGGGGGCGAGCCTATTGCCATCAACCGGGCACAGTTCCAGACTCCGTGCTACTACTGAGAATTTCCTCTCATAATATAATATCATAATATAATAATAAACTCATTAACACTTTGCCCGACCTGGAAATCGAACCCAGGACCTCACGCCCAGCAGTCGCGCTTGCGAGCACTAGGCCAAAGGCAGACATTTTTAATCCTCTAAAAATCGCTTTTGAATTTCAATAACGTTCTTCATATGTAAACAATATGATACAATATCATATATCACAATATCTTTTATTGCATCGCGACCCGAATCTTTGCCAATTATTCATATCTATACAAAATATATTTTATGACTAATATGGCGGCTTGAAAACTTGTTTACATAACCGAACATCAAAATATATAAACGTTTTTTTTTATAAAACTGATTTATTAGGCCGAACTGGGCATGCTATATGAATTAAAGGATAAAGGTAACAATTTTAGAAAAATCAACCCTCAAAGCGGTGAAATGGGGGATTAAAGTTTGTACAAAAATTCTTTTCTGAACGAACGCAATCTCATTAAAATCATTATTTAAATTATCAAAAAATTATAATAACATAATTTGATTACCAGAAATAAATGATGATTTTATTGCTATTTTATACAATATGCATATTATTAAAATTGGCATTTAATTACTTCATGTTTTGGAACTAATATCCGGGACTTCCTGACTGATTGCATTAAGATCAAATTTTAAAAGGTCCAGCCTTTTTTACACTCACAGAATTCACTGGGTTTTCGACTGGAGGGATTAGTTATAAGTTTATTTATTTCAAAGATCATAAACATTTGCAAGTACACGGCGGTTCCTAAAATAAGCAAGCCATACAGGCTTGGGAAATGAAATGAAATGAAATTATTTATTTTGCAATTAGGACCTTTCAATCACTTTTACACTTCTTTTTTAAACTAGATAGCGTCGGCATTTCCTATGACTATCCCTGAGAAGAAACGCCGAAACAAACTCAGGGGTCAAGGTCTATTTTAAAGTGCAGACAGATTGTAATGATTACAGACAATTTAGGTACAGAAAAATGGTTCAAATATGTAGTGAAAAATAAAATTGAAAAGTAATGTGTGTGTGCGTATGTGTGTATGTGTTGTGAGTGTAAGGGGGTGAGTGTGTGTACTTTTGTTTATGTGTTGTTGTGTCGGGAGAATTCGCGTGAGTCGCTCATGCAAAGATGTCCTTAAATTTGAACACTTTTTTTATTATATATAAAACGTTGCTCCACACTAGGATTTCTCCTGTATCGTGGGTACAGTTTACAAATATACATGTCACATGCACACACAACCAGACCCGAAACAAACATCTGTAGATCATACAAATATTTGTTCCGTGCGGGGATCGATCCCGTGACACGTAGCGCAATAAGCTAATCGCTTAGCCACTGCGCCAACCGAATCGTGAAAGCAGCAATGATTATTTTTTAAAAAAGGATAACAATATATTGTTTATTTTCATTGCTGTTTTAAAATGATCTTTATTAAGCCATTATAAAAGAGGTGGTAAGACCTTAACGATTTTTAAAAGGATAATATTGGTTTCTTTTGACCCCGATCGCATTGAAAGGGTTATAGACAAGGGCAATTTATTATGACGTATTTGCAATGCACCTTTTTACCTTTCCTTTTTTTAAAGAAGGTCAGATCTTAATTTTGATTATATAAAACTTTTTTACGAAAAATAGTTTTATACCCTTTTTTACAAAAGAAGGGTTTCGTGATCAGAATCAAAATTTGTTAATGAATTTATTGTATGTCAGGGCTAAAAATATCAGCGGGTTCTTGATCTCCTTTTTGGTGAACTGGTGCATTTAAAAATAAATCGTTGTACCCAAAAATATGTGTTGGTCTCTGACCTTATTAAGAAAGTGTATTTTTAGACGGGTGAATTTAAATATAAGCTTTTGGACCCAAAAATAACTGTCGGATTTTGAACATGCTTTTGCGTTTATTTTTAGAACCACGTGTACGTTTAAAAATATGAAACATGGCCGTTTATGTTTAACAAGCTTTATGTTTATGGCCGTAGATTGAGCTGTCTCATTGGTAATGGATCCCATCGTTGTCCTAGATGATGGGGATGAGCGCTTAACGCTCCACCAAGGCATAAGCGTTTTTATTTCTTTTTTATAAACGTTGCTCCCCACTAGGAATAATTCCTGTATCGTGGGCGCATTTACAAACACAATATATTCACATGCACAAAAAACCAGACCCGGAACAACTATCTGTAAGCCGTACAAATATTTAATCCGTGCGGGGATCGAACTCGTGACACGTCGGGCAGAAAGCTAATCACTTAACCACTACACCAATCGTGTCGTCAAATCCGTCGTTTACATCCATTGAAGTGTCTGACGTCACAGTTACGTCCACCGGTTGGTTTTACATCATCATACAGGGTTACTAGTGAAACGTTTGACATTTTCAAGGACAAGAAGATTCTATATTGAATTGGGCCACGTTGTATTAATCCTATATCGTGGGTGCATTTACATACACAAATATTATATTCAAATGCACACACACCCAGAACCGGAACCACTATCTGTCTGTGGCTTGCATTGTACTCGCATAGTCTTTACCGTTAAAGATTGTAACCAGTTTAAAACTATTATTTTAAAAGAGTATCCATGGAGTTTCTTGCCGGTCTCTTCTGCATAGGACCTACGCCCACTTTGGAACCGTGCACCTAGAATCACAACGTTTTGAAAAAGGCTGTAAAGGCCTACTGGAAATAAAGATATATGACTTTTGACTTTGACTTTGACAGTATTATAAAACCAAATAATATATTGTCTGACTATTTTATTAACCCTCCTTGTATATTTTGTTGCAGGTTACCCAAGAGGAGTGCGGGGAAAAGTGGCATAACATTTATTTACAAGATTATGAAATGAAAAGCACCCAATTAATATCAAGTACCAAACACAAGAGAAAATAGTTTCTAGTTTTCTTTCTCAATTTTTTTGTGTTACATTCAGTTATAAAGTGGTTATTTTAAAAGTTCTTAGATATATTATTATTCGTCCATTAAGAAGAATAACGGAGTATCATCATGTATACTTTTAACCGTAAGTACTTTACCAATTATATTTTTTTAAATCATCATCATCATCTCAGCCGAAAGATGTCCACAGCTGGACATAGGCCTCAAGCATCCCCAAATCGATTGGTCCTTTACCTTTTGGGGGGCCTACCCACATTGCGCCTTTCGGTACGCGGTCGCCATTCCAGAACATTACGATCCTATCGGCCATCGGTTCTGCGTGCAATTTGTCCCGCCCACTGCCATTTAAGCATTTTTTCTGGCTATATCGGTTACCTTGGTACTCCTGTGAATCTCCGCATTCCTGATTCGATTGCGTAGGGAAACGCCGAGTATTTTTTTTTAAATCGTTCTTCCAACTATTTTTATGTATATGGTCGGATCAAAAATTATGTTTAGATATCAAATGATATTAAACACAAATCATTTATATTTTGAAACTAGCTGTGCCCGCGACTTCGTTCGCATGGATGTCGGAACTTAACAATGTATTTTTTAGTGAGACCAAATGCACTTAACCCTATTTTTTTCTAAAATAAAAGAATTTTTCTAAAATAAAAGTAGCCTAAGTTACTCCTTATTACATCAGCTACCTGCCAATAAAAGTCCCCGTCAAAATCGGTCCAGCCATTTCAGAGATTAGCCTATACAAACAGACAGACAGATAGACAAAATTTGTAAAAAATGTTATTTTGGTGTATGTACCGTATATACCATATATTCATATGCATGTAGTAAAAAACGGTTATTTCAATATTACAAACAGACACTCCAATTTTATTTATATGTATCTATAGATAATCATTTCCTAGGTTATCTTTTACTAGCTTCCGCTCGCGGTTTCGCCCGCGTGGATTACGAATCCGTGCATTTTCCAGGAATAAAAAGTTACGTTAAGCCTATATTCTATTCCAGACTATAATCTATCTTCGTGCCAAATTTCATCCAGATCCGTTCAGCCGTTCTGGCGTGAAAGAGTAACAAAGATCCATCCATCCCCACAAACTTTCGCATTTATAATATTAGTAGGATTATTAATAGGTCTTTCCTAATTTTGCTTTAATCTATTTTTAGAAATGTCATATTATTACATGCAATGATATTTTTTGATCAGAGTAATGTGATTTAACTGTTAACAAAAACAGGTTTTTTTAGAAATAGACCTTTTTTTTAACACTACGCGAAGCCTTGGTTTTAAACTCTAATGTTGTGTATTTAAATACGTAAATAAATAAATAAAACAACAAACAATTGATGGCACGGTTGGCGCAATAGTTGAGACAATAACAATTTGCTCGACTCTGAAATCAAACTCAAGACCTCACGCTCAGCAGTCACGCTTACGACCACTAAACCAATGGCGATCTTTAATTAACTTTTACCAACAGAAATCTTGTAAAGGAAAAACCAACCTTAGCGTAAATTATATTCGGCCATCGGAATTCGGAAAGTGAATAACCGGTGTTATTCCACACCCAACTTAATTGTATGGGAAAGAAAGCCGGAAAGAAAGATTTGATTGAAGGCGTGATCTGTGGAAACCAACTCACTTTTGTAGTAAGGTTATATGATTTATCAAATCATTTCAAAGAATAAAAGATTTCTATGGGAATTTACACGTAATAGAGATAGGTAAGAAAGGCTTCGGAAAGAAAAATATTGATCTGTGAAAAACCATCTATTCACTACAGTAGGTACTATGTTTTTTTAAATTGTTTTATTGAATAAAATAAAACGATAAGAAGAAAATGTAACAAAACGAAAAGCTTACCTATCTGTAACATAAATAATGTAGATTCAGAATCTTTAAAAAAATAAAAAAACGTTGCTCCACTCTTTGAATAATTCCTGTATCGTGGGCGGTTTACAAAAACATACTTTTTTTTTTTTTAAATCGTTGCCCCACATTAGGATTTCTCCTGTATCGTGGGTACAGTTTCATTCATATACACAAAGACCCAGACCCGAAACAACTCTTAAGAGAATTCTCAAGGATTCTCTTCAATGTATGTCCTACGAAGATACAAAGAATCTACTAGTTGTGCCGAAGTAAATATATTCAAGTATACAAATTTTCACCTACACTAAGCATTTAGTTAATTTAGAAACTAAAAGTTAGCCTATTTTAATTTTATAATCTGTCTAATTGAGGATTATTTTCTTTTTGAACATTATGTAATAACTCTTTGATTGTTTATTAATTACTTTAGACTGTTTTAGCTCTTCTTGCCTAAAACACAGGATTTACCTAATTCAGGCACGTAAGAATTAGGAATATAATTAACATTTAAGCACCATAGATCATACAAACAGTTGCACTGTGCGAGGATCGAACCGTGACACGTAGCGCAGCAGTCGATCTCTCAAGCACTGCGCCAACCGTGCCGTCATCTCTGAATGACGTACATACACAATAAACCCATAACTTATGGAATATTTGTAGTTTATTAATAACAATTTTAATAACACTGCAATAATACAAAAACCAGTGTTAATTATTTTGTGCAAAAACCGGTCGTTTTAATGCATGTCCAGTTAAATTGACCGCGCTAATCCACGTGCAAGTTTGAGATTAGGGGTCAAGTTATAGTAGGTAATTGCTGAGCACCAGCCAATGTAAGTTGAGCTGTGCAGTCATTGATTTGGTACTAAATAGAAGTTCATGATGTCAATGGAATATTTCTAATGACACATACTTTTGTTATTTGGGTTCTCTTGGTAATTACTCTTTCTGCGTATTTAATGAAGACTCATAAAAAGGTATACCTATTTATATTATTTATGCTATTTTACTCTACATAGCATCACGCCTGTATTCCCCGAAGGGTTAGGCAGAGATGTAGGTACTATTTTACTGTTATCGAGTCCCATGTAATAGAGGGCGAGCCTATTACCGGGCACAGTTCCAGACTCCGTGCTGCTACTGAGAATTTCCACACAGAAAAACCCAATAATTTTCCCGACCCGGGAATTGAATCCAGGACTTCACGCTCAGCAGTCGCGCTTGCGACCACTAGACCTAGAGGCAGTCTTTCTTTATTAGATTAATTAAAATTATCACGGACTGTCTCATTGGTTTAGCTGTCGCTTGCAAGACTGCCGAGCGAGAGGTCCTGAGTTCAATAACCGTGTTATTTTTTTTAAAATTACGTATAAATCTTCGCCCTCTGCCAGGCAGGGACAGTCCGAGGGGGGGGGGCATTTTACCTCCAATTTCCATTAACGTCATATCAATGTGTCCAACATCAAACGAACCCTACTACAATTCAAATAGTTTTACATTACAGGTCACCTTACATTGGACGGTAATCGCTGCATGCACAGCGTAAAATGACCTAGCTTACTAGAATGTTTGTTAGCAATCACAGGTCATCAATACTGGTTAGTTTAATACAAAAATAAACGCTAGGTATTTTAATTCATGTACTATTTATAAAGTTAAGTTAATTATCATGTATATATTATATAGTTTTATTTTTAACAAAAAAAAAACTAAAACACGGTCGCAGTAGGGGGTTATTCAATTTTGGACTGATCTGATGAAGACAGATTGAGGGTTAAGTTTTTCCCCATCGGTGTAGTGCGTGAGGTCCTGCGTTCAATCCCCAGGTAGGGTACAGTGTGATCTGGAAATCGAACTCAAGACCTCACGCTCAGCAGTCACGTTTGCAACCAATAGACCAATGGAGCTGTTGGAAATAATAATAATTCAGCCGAGTACGACACGGTTACCGCAGTGGATGAGCGATCGACTGCTGCGCTACGTGTCGCGGGTTCGATTCCCACACGGAACAAATATTAATATTAAATAAAATTAATATAAATCTACACAATAATAATGCCTACTTAAATATCTAAATATCAAATTTTCTGCCTTTATTTCAATATATTATGTTTTAAAAAGCGCTCTTCATCCTCTCCTCTAAAAACTAACTTGCTGTGCCCGACAGGGTCCATAATTGTTTCTCTTTAATTTTTACCCACCAGCCTTTGTATACATTATGGGATGCAATAAAGTTATTGAGTATTGAGTATTTGTACGACCCGGGTACGTCTTAAAACTGCGGCGACACCGGAGGATGGGCAGCAGCGTTCTCTCACTAATCGGTGAGCCACTGCGATCCCCAAGCCGCCTGCCAAGCGTGGGGATTATGGCAACCCCCCCTCCCCCCCTTGGGGGAGGCCTTCGTTCAGCAGTGGACGTCTTCTGGCTGATGATCAGTATTTGTATGATCTACAGATAGTTGTTTCGGGTTTGGGTTTATGTCCATGTGAATATTGGTGTTTGTAAACGCACAGGAATTATTCCTAGTGTAGGACAACGTTTTTTTTTTAATTTTTTTTTTCCATTGGGACAGACTTCCTAAAATGGAAAGGGTTAGGCCTTATTGCGTTGGCGGTACGGTACGGGTTGGAGGACTAAATACACTATCAAGAACTTTACGGAGCCCTCTCAGGTGTGCAGGTTTCCTCACGATGTTTTCCTTCACCGTTAACACAAGTGATACTCAAATTCTGATCCGCACATGATTTCTAAAAGACGGTACTGATCGGTTTCGAACTCAGACCCTCCATCGTCATATTAGTTTTTCTCCAATATCTTTAATGTACAGAGTCGCGAGTTCGATCCCCGCACGAAACAAATATTTGTATGATCTACAGATAATTGTTTCGGGTCTGGGTCTTTGTGTATGTGAATATATGTGTTTGTAAACGCACCCACGAAACATGAATTATTCCTAGTGTGGGGCAAAGTTTTAAAAAATAAATAAAAAAAAAAACTCAGAACTCTCCGATCCTTGTGACTACCAGGTAGCAGCGGCGCGCACAGAGTTTTTAGACAGGGTAGGCAGAAAATTTTATTAGCTTACTTTTCAATAGATACCTTCTGCATATTTGTATTGGTTCGACGTCTTGTCGATTAAATAATGATGTATGTGATTTGCCACCTCGTATATCTTATAATAAATATTTATCTGAGTTATGTAGGGTAGGCAGTGTCTTTTTGTCTTTATGAACCGCACGCCACAGCCAGGTAGCTGTCAACAAGTTATTTATTACATGTTGGTATTTGTACATTCGTCATGGTAACTGATTCTATGTAAAATTCCATCGCGTTGCAGTATATTATATGAAATTAATTATAAGGCTGTACTCACACTTGTTTAAATCCTATCCTATTTAATATTATAAATGTGAAAGTTTGTGAGGATGAATGGATGGATGGATCTTTGTTACTCTTTCACGCCAGAACGGCTGAACGGATCTGGATGAAATTTGGTACAGAGATAGATTATAGTCTGGAATAGCACACAGACTACTTTTTATCCCGGGAAAATCTAAGGATTTGTAAACCACGCGAGTGAAGCCGCGAGCGGAAGCTAGTTTAAAATAAACCTTTATTTAATATTACCTTCCGCCCGCAGCTTCGCCCGCGTTTTACGAACCAGTACATTTTTCCGAGATAAAAATTTGCCTGTGTGCTAATCCAGAATATAATCTATCTCTGTGCCAAATTTCATCCAGATCCGTTCAGCCGTTCTGGCGTGATTGAGTAACAAATATCCATCCATCCATCCAACCTCACAAACTTTCACATTTATAATATTAGTAGGATAGGATAGTAGGATAAGATAGTAGGATAGGATACCAGTAAATCCCGTGTCTCCGGCGCTACAGGTATACGCAGGAACACCGTGATGTTTTAGTCGGTTAAAGTCCGACATCACCCGTCGCCTTCCCCAGGGCGGGGCGGCGGGTATGCATGACCATGTCCACACGTTAAAAAAAGGCCCTGGACGGTTCCAAATAGTATAATTTATTTTGTTTTAAACTCAGGAATTTGAATTTCAACCCTGCTTCATTGGTGGACTGCCGAACGTGAGGTTCTGGGTTCTGGGGTAGGGGAAAGTGATATTGGGTTTTTCTGTACGGAAATTCTCAGTCGGAACCGACTTCCGTCCGACTTAAGTTCGCACGGAGTCTGGAACTGTGCCCGGTAGATGGCAATAGGCTCGCTCCCTATTTCATTGGACTCAATAGCAACATCGGGCCGAAATATCGACATTTTTGTTAACCTTGAACTCTCATTGAAACCAGCGACCGGTAGAACTGAGGGTGTACAATTGTACACCTCTCCAGTGCTCTTTTCGAAGGTTTAAACCATTGGAGAACTCAGACGTATTTTTATGTTATGTAGACGATATTTTTCAATTAGGCAGGTGCTTCAAAAAAGACAGTGGCATATTAATATATGTTAATGATATATTTTTTATTTGGTACTTTAATAAAAAAAAAACATTACTTGTGATAATATTCATATTTTTTATGAACACATCCTAACATTAATTGGAATACCTACCTATGATTTGGAAAACCCAACTATTACAAGCAAATTGTTAGTTGCGAAGATTGTTTACTTCGTGCCGTGAATATTTCCATGCGCATGCGCGGGATTCGCTTGAAATCACACGCTATGCCCGGTGAACCGGTGAAGTTATGCAAGCATAACGAGAACCCCCTGTGTTCCCCGAAGGCTTAGGCAGAGGGGTATGGTGTCATGGTGCATATTTTGTCGAAGCCATTTTTAGGTCTCATGTATAATGGAGCCTATGTCTGCCTAATTGGTCTAGTGGTCAAGCGCGACTGCTGAGCGTGAGGTCCTGGGTGTTATTCCCGGGTCAGGCAGTGTTATTTGAGATTTTTTTGTATAAAATTCTCAGTAACAGCACGGAGTCTGGAACTGTGGACGGTAAGTGCCAATGGGACTCAATAACGACATCGGTAAAATGTGGGTGTACAATAGAACACCTCTGCATAACCTTTCGGTAATACAGGCGTGATGCTAAGAATCTTATAACAGTTTGTGACCCGGGGATCAAACCCAGATACTCAAGCTGAGTTGCTCGAGCCCAATTGGTTATGTAAAAAGGAAAATCCCTTAGATATCTAAATAAAGCGATTATCCAATTCTTCAGTATTTTCAACAATCTTGACCAATATGTTTTACTAGCTTCCGCTTGCGGCTTCGCCCGCGTGGTTTACGAACCCGTACATTTTCCCAGATAAAAAGGAGCCTATGTGCTATTCCAGACTATAATCTATCTCTGTGCTAAATTTCATCCAGATCCGTTCAGCCGTTGTGGCGTGAATGAGTAACAAAGATCCATCCATCCATCCATCCATCCATCCTCACAAACTTTCACATTTATAATATTAGTAGGATAGGATAGGATGGGATAGGATTTATATTTTTCTTAAAAAACGTTGCCCCGCACTAGGATTTCTCCTGTGTTGTGGGTACAGTTTACAAACATACATGTCACATGCACACACAACCAGACCCGAAACAATTACCTATAGATTATACAAATATTTGTTCCGTGGGAGGATCGTACCTGCGACACTAAGCACAGAAAGCTTCACTTAGCCACTGCGCCAACCGTGCCGTCAATGGTAGTCAATCAATGGCAGACAAGACACAGACTAAGAAACGTGTATTTTTGTGTCTATATCATGGTAAGCTGTTAATTTATCAAATCTGAAGATAACCTTATGACATTGAGAAGCATTCTTTAAATTATAATTACTTGTTGCCCAGTGCCGGATTAACCACGTAGCAAGAGTAGCAATTGCTATGGGCCCCGCGCTAAAGGGGGCCCCGAGTATCCAAACCGGGTTTGGATACCTCCGCCTCAGCGTAATTTTTTGTGTGAAATTTATTGAGACCTAGTATAATAAATTTACTTGATGTCACATAAACGTGAAACTTTACACTTGTTTTCCGAATAAGACAATCTACGTCAGACCAATATTTTGTAAACCAATATTTTGAAAAGAGTATCCATGGAGTTTCTTGCCGGTCTCTTCTCCATAGGACTCACCCACTTTGGAACCGTGCGCCTAGATTCATAACGTTTTAAAAGTGCCTGCAAAGGCCAATTTTAAATAAAAAACTTTGACTTTGACTTTGACTTTGAAGACAATCGGTAACCGATTTTTTTGTTGGCGATAATAAAACACAGAATTTCATACGGTAAATGCACAAGTTCTACAAACAGTCACTTTATATTTAAGAGCCCATAGTAGATCAAGGGCCCCTCGATGGAATTTGCTACGGGCCCCGCGCTTGCTAAATCCGGCACTGGTGTTGCCTAATTACTGAACTATGAACCGGATTATTCGGAGCTTCATTGCTAACGCGCATATCAGTCAATCTGCGAGGTTAAGCAGGGCTTGCTGCGGTCTTTAATAGGATTAAGAGTATAGTTTAGGGGTCGTACATTAATCACGTGATGTTTTTTTTTTTTGCATTTTTGACCTCTCCCTCCCCCTTGGTGATACGTGGTGAGGTTTGAAACTACACGTCCCCCCCACCCAAAATCACTTGTATTTTATTAAGTATTTGTCTTGTCTTAAAGGCTTATCACCAGGCTTATCAGCCGAGTAATTATGGGATGACCTTTTTTTAGACGCTTATTTTGCAAAGTTCAACCTTCCCGAAATTCGACAGTCACTGTAATTCCAAAGTAACGCCTTCGCCCATGTCTATTAGCAAGTGACAAAATAAATACACGTGGTATCTTACTAGACCCCCTCTTACTCCCCCCCTTTCGAGCCTCACGTGATTAAAGGACAGCTCCTTAGCTGTCGGCTTCTAAAAAAATTGTCTTGAAATACGCTCAAAATAGGTGTTTGGGCTTTAACGTTTCTTACATCTAAATCTTAATGGATTAATTTGATTTTGGTCTCTATCGTTTTGTCAAATTAGATCATTAGTTCCCAAAGTGGTCCAGGTGGGCCCCCAGGGGTCCACGGGAGATTCGACGGGGGTCTAATTTGGCGTGACAAAAAATGGGTGTTTACAATTCAATTTACAATATGGTAGAAATGTAGCTGCAGGGGGATGAGAAAAAATGTCTGGGAACCTCTGTACCGCTATCACGAGTTTTCTTACTATTTACTATCATAGTAAAGTAAATTTTCATGATAGCGATTTTAGTTCTTAACTTGGTTACATTAGGGATTAGAGTCGCTAATGTGACATCTAGTCATAGTAAAGTTTTGATTTACTATTTACTATATTATAGAGATGTCACGTTAGCTGTTATGTTATTTATATAATAATTCTCCTACTTATTCTCTCTTTTTCATAGGTTGCTATGACATCTTGTTAATGAAATATTAGATTTTTGTATTTTGTGTTATCAACAATGATCCTAAATTATTTTATTATTTTGTTTAATGTATCCGTAAGCTAGTTGCCATTGTAAGCTAATCTTTGATAATTAATTTCTTTATATACATGTATAATGTAATCTTACGCTTGTTACTGATGGCTATCCATTGTAAATGTGAGCACAGTGTAGGGGTATTCTTTTTACTTTTATTTTTATTAACAGACTTTATGTTAAAGTTGCATTTAGTATTTATTTGACGAAACCTACATTGTTCTCCCATACTTTTACCACATTATGTTCATGGCAAGATTGTTAAAAGAGACTTTAAAAGAGTATCCATGGAGTTTCTTGCCGGTTCTTCTCCATAGGACCAACTTTTTGGAACCGTGCAACTAGAGTCCTATAACGTTTCATAAGTGCCTGTATTAGGTTTATTTGAAATAAAAACAATTCTATCTTCTATCTATCTATCTATCTATAGATACTAATGACACTTATGAATTTTTGAACTATTTCTTTAACTAGATTTTCAGCTAAACCTGATTTAATTTATTTTATTTGTTTTTTGTTACAATAATATGGATAACTAGCTTCCGTTCGCGGCTTCGCCAGCGTGGTTTATGAACTTCTACATTTTTCTCGGGATAAAAAGTAACCTATGTGCTATTCCAGACTATAATCTATCTCTGTGACAAATTTCATCTAGATCCGTTCAGCCGTTCTGGCGTGAAAGAGTAACAAAGATCCATCCATCCATCCTCACAAACTTTCACATTTATAATATTAAGTAGGATTAGTAGGATTAAGTAGGAAGTAGGATAGTAGGATTATATACATAGAGTAAAGTTATTTTTTCTTTTAATTATAAATAAATAAAATAAATAAATAAATAAAATAAAATTTATTTAAAAACTTTTACAAAAGGAGTACAACTAGTCACAATGGTATTAATAGGAAAACCCTTAATAGTTAAATTAGTAGCTAAATAAAACTAGTTTATTACTAAAATATATTAATAAAAAAAGTGCAATAAATGTTAACGGTGGATAGGAATTAAATGTAGCGCTGCCTGATCTAGGTTTATTCAAACCTGTGTTTCAGGGCATCACTTTACGATGTTTTATACAATGAGAGAAAATATTTATGTTAAAACTAAAATAAACATATTTTTCCGACGACTAAGCATTTAGATAGAAAAATTAAAAACGAAACTATACAAGTATACAAAATAAATACTTACGTTGTAACATGATCATTTCAGAATTTCTAGCATTTTTTCTGTGTCTGTGTAATTTAATTTCACTAAAAAATCTGTTAAGATTAGTCTACAATTTTTATAATTAACACTATATATTTTTAGTAATGTATTTAGTTTGTTATACAAAAAAGGCCCCAAAAACATATAAAATCTATTAGCAAAAGCATGTCTAGTTTGAGGCTTTATGCAAACCAGATCTTTTCTTCTCTTGCCTGAAGGCACTGGGTCAAAAGAAAGTTCAGTGTGCTGGAGTAGTACGATGTTCAAGATAAATAATTGACGTACTGTTAGGACCTCGCATGCTATGTAAAGCTGGTGTGTGGGAAATCTAAAAGGGCGATAAGTAGCTACCTTTAGGATTGCTCTTTGAGCACGTTCTAGAGGTAGTAAAATTGACTTTGCAGCACCACCCCAAGAAGTTATGCAATACGCTAGAATGGATTGGCACAAAGCCAAATAAATCTGTTTAATTAATTTGTAGATAGCTATGTTACGTAAATTCTTAAAAATTACCAACCAACCAACCAATTAATATCATTGAAAATCCAGATATTTTAAATTTTTATTATAACCTATGAGGAAATAACACAACATGCCCCGAAATATTAGGTATCAAGGAGTAAATACCAATTGGTTTGTATGCGCCTGCGACGGCCGGATGTGCCGCCCAAAACACGCCCCTTTTAATTCGTGTGTGTTTTTCATCTTTATACATAAAATTCCGCGTATGCGTGTGTTCGTAAATCTTCTACTAAACGGCTTGATCGATTTTGATGATTTTGGTCTCCTCACAGTCCCAAACTCTGTCCTGCTAATTATAAGGCCCAGGACTTCACACGCGCTAGACCAGTGAAGCAGTCAGCTTGAAACCATAAGATTAATTATAGCATGACACATAATCTTGACACTTGTTGATATTAATTCGCTTTGAATTTTAGATCTGCGTCATAAAAACAACATAAATACTCATATTTAATTCCAGTTAACAAAGTAATTTTCCATACATATGCAATTAACATTTCAAATATAGTAAAAACCGCATAACCTTCTGAATTTCCAACCTGCATCCTTCTCTATCGCACTTTCAAATTTCCTAGACAAGAAAGAGATAGGTATACTTGAGTCATGACATTCATGAAACACTACTGGACTTTATTATATTGGTTTTGTATATTTTATTGTGTACTGAAGGATTGTTGTTAGTGTTTTGAACCTTTTTAGGTTAAATCAACTTGTAAAGTTCAATAGTAGTATGTAAACAAGTTTATAGTTAGCTATTTTAATTAATTTTAATATATGAACGAGGACAATACTACATCCTACTATCCTATACTATCCTATCCTATCCTACTAATATTATAAATGTGAAAGTTTGTGAGGATAGATGGATGTATGGATCTTTGTTACTCTTTCACGCCAGAACGGTTGAACAGATCTAGATGAAATTTGGCACAGAGATAGATTATAGTCTGGAATAGCACATAGGTTACTTTTTATTCCGGGAAAATGTACGGGTTCTTAAACCACGCGGTCGAAGCCGCGGACGGAAGCTAGTGTCTTATATATTTTATGATCTGTACATATACAACGAATAAAAGCATCACGGCTATATTCCCCGAAGGATTAGGCAGAGATGTATTGCACATCCACAATTTCACCAATGTTGTCACTGTGTTCTTTGATGGGGCGAGCCTATTGCCATTCCCCGGGCACAGTTCCAAACTCCGTGCTGCTACTGAGAGAACCTACAGAAAAACTAATAACATTTTACCCGATCCGGGCATCGAATCCAGAACCGACGGTTAGCAGTCGCGACTGTCACGAGAAAACCAATGAGTCCGATAAATGTTACGTAATTTTGAAATTAACCATTAAATTATTCGGTAAATTTACGTAATTCTGTAACAATTAATTAAAAAATGGAAAATATTTACTTCTTCTTCTTCTTCTTCTTTAGATAACGCTGCCCCACACTAGGATTTTCTCCTGTATCGTGGGTACAGTTTCCAAACATACATGTCACATGCACACACAACTTGTTTCAAAATAATCAAAGCTTTTGTTACAATATCCAGCTATTTTGATGCTGACTGTACTTAAGCATTGCCGCGGTTCAGGTAACTGTACTGTTAACCGGATTAGCAACAGAAAAATATAATTAATAACAGACTAATTAAGACATTATTAATAATAGAATACACGAGAAAAAATATGTAATTAAATTCTGTGATTGTTCTACAAAATAATTAATTTGCTGTGTTTTAACGATTCTCTTACTGTATAATAAAATATTTTAATAGTGATAGCATAGTGGTTGAACGCTTGCCTTCCATACAAGAGGGTCCAAGTTCAAACACAGCCCTCTGACTTTTCGGAATCATGTGCGTATCAGAATTTGATTATCATTTGCGTTAACGGTGAAGGATAACTTCGTGAGGAAACCTGCACACCTGAGAGGGCTCCATAAAGTTCTTGATGGTGTGTGTAGTTCACCAACCTACACCAGGCCAGCGTGGTGGACTAAGGCCTTACACTTCTCAATCTGAGAAGAGGTCCTTGCCCAGCAGTGGGACAATAATGGGCTGAATTTATTTATGAATAGTATCAAAAAGACTCTTAAATGTCCCACTGGTGGGTACGGGCCTCTTTGCAGAACGAGAAGGGTTAGAGCCGGGACTTAATCCAGGCCTCTGTCGTGACACGGGTTGGTGAACTACACACACCATCGACAGTCTTTAAAGAGTGTATTTTTTTTTACGTTGCCCCACACTAGGATTTCTCCTGTATCGTGGGTACAGTTTACAAACATACATGTCACATACACACACACAACCAGATCCAAAACAACTGAATGTAGATAATACAAATACTTTTTCCATGAGAGGATCGCACCCGCGACACGTAGCGCCGAAAGCTAATCACTTAGCCACTGCGCCAACCGTGTCTTCGTAACCTATAAAATTATACGAACAATATCATGGGCGCCGCCAGGATTACTTTCATGGAGGTGCATCTGCATCTACACACTATTATCATCATCATCATCTTAGCTAAAAGACATCCACTACTGGACAAAAGTCTCCCCCAAACATCGCCACATCGACTGGTCCTATGTCCCGCAACCTTCACTAGGTCATCGGTCCACTTTGTGGAGGGTCTACCCACAAGTGGACCGATTTTATTAACAGTATAGTGTGTAAGACACCTCAATTCATTGACAAGGTGATAAACAAATTTCGACAACAACTTCTTGAGCTTTTATTCAAACAGAGACACAATAAATAAAAAAATCATTTTCTGTGTATTTTCTTGACCTGCGTATTTCTGCGTATTTCTGCCTTGCGCCTTTGAGCAATATTTATGTAATAGTAGCGACCCGCCCAGCTTCGCACGGGATCAATTTACTAATGAAGAAAACGAGAAATTTCATACAAAAATACCATCCAAATTTCCGACTTTTCCGGTGGAAAAAATTCTTTCATACAAACCTCATTGGTCTAGTGGTCGCAAGCACGACTGCTGAGGGTCCTGGGTTCGATTCCCAGTCGGGCAAAGTGTTGTTGGGTTTTTCTGTATGGAAATTCTCAGTAGCAGCACGGAGTCTGGAACTGTGCCCGGTAGATGGCAATAGGCTCGCCACCTATTGCATGGGACTTAATAACGGTGTCGGCGAAATGTGTGTGTACAATAGTACACCTCTGCCTATCCGTTTGGGGAATACAGGCGTGATGCTATGCTATGTAAACCTTGTCATGAAAATATCAACCAAATCGGTAGAGCGGTTTTCTTATTTATATATTTTACGTCATGTTTTGGACCCAATAAAATAATTATTGACGTCACGTTTTACCATTTTGACCTATTGCCAATATTAACCTTTGTACTTTCCTTATGATTTGAAAAGCTGCTCGTTTGACCTTTAATTTTAATTATGTTTTTGTGGATTAATTTTCGACTAACGATAATAGCTATTTATAAAAAAAATGTGTCCTAACATGGGTCGATAAAAAAGCACAAAAAGATATATAATGACGTAAGTCTATTTTAGTGAGATGTCAAAAAAACATTTCGACCGTGACAGGACTCGAACCTGCAGTCTTCGGATCCGAAGTCCGACGCCTTATCCATTAGGCCACACGGTCCTTACTTCATGTCCTATAATAGGCACATAGGCAGTACTTAGATAATATCGACGGGTAATTAAATTTATTTGGCCTACGCAAAGTTCTACTCAGGGAGATAATTAACAATAATGTCCTCCTGACCGATTTCGGTCACGGCGGCCAACCTCACCGGAGATTAGCCAACTACGCAGGAGATATTATAGAGCACAAGTGTGTGCGCAAACACAGGTGCACTCTCTATTCCTTCACTCTCATAGTCCGATGGGACGGCAATCCGACACGACCGGAGAGAGATCAGGCGCAGGACCAACGGCTTTACGTGCTTTCCGAGGCACGGTTTGTATTCACATACACAAAGACCCAGACCCGAAACAACTATCTGTAGACCGTACAAATATGTGTTCCGTGAGGGAATCGAACCCGCGACACATAGCTCAGCAATCGATCTCTCGACCACTGCGCCAACCGTGCCGTCCGGGGGATAATCAAGCGC
This sequence comes from Shargacucullia verbasci, assembly GCA_947562105.1. NCBI lineage: Eukaryota > Metazoa > Arthropoda > Insecta > Lepidoptera > Noctuidae > Shargacucullia > Shargacucullia verbasci. The sequence goes on from OX387308.1 coordinate 4,493,854, forward strand.
GATTGGAAATAATGGCGAAAATGAAAAAAAAAAATACCGAAATCGCTCGCCTGCCTTTTTCCGAATCCTTGTTTATATTACTAGAATGCCTCATCGGTCTAGTGGTCGCAATCGCGACTGCTGATCGTGAGGTCCTGGGTTCGATTCCCGAGTCGGGCAAAGTGTTATTGGGTTTTACTGTATGAAACTGTGCCCGGTAGATAGCAATAGGCTGGCCCCCTATTATATGGGATCGGCGAAATGTGGGTCCACAATACTACACCCCTGCCTAACCCTTCGGGGAATACAGGCGTGATGCTATGTATGTATGAATGAATGTTTAAGTTAATGGAAGTTCTACATAACTTAGACGGGTATAACCCTTAGGTCTTTCCGAACTTTAATCTAGAATGAAAAACCGGTCTAGAAAGGATATTGAAAAAAAAAATGTAAAAGGAAAGTTTTCGATACGTACTTGTTTTTTTTTTATATTATAACTAGCTTCCGCCCGCAGCTTCGCCCACGTGGATTACGAATCCGTTCATTTTCCCGGGATAAAAAGCCTATGTGCTATTCCAGACTATAATCTATCTCTGTGCAAAATTTCAGCCAGATCCGTTCAGCCGTTCTGGCGTGAAAGAGTAACAATGATCCATCAATCCATCCGTCCATCCCCACAAACTTGAAAAATACACGAATTCGTAATACACGCGGGCGTAGCTGCGTGCGGAAGCTATGTTAGTTAAATATAAAATTATAAATAGTAAAAACCTACCTACTTTTGATTTCATTCTTAGGTTTGTCGTGTGACGTGTGCAATTTACAGGGGTCATGACCCTTACGACCCCCCCCCCCCCCTCTCCCGCCTCGGACCGGATCTGGTTAGACTGGCAACCGACCACAATATAGTTGAGAAGAGGTAAGCTGAAGAACTCACTTATGTAAACGATCAAACCATAGCAACAGACAAAAAAACGCGATGTCATAGAAATTATCAAGAGTGCCATAGTATTAGGACTATTGTTGCAAAGACAGTTTTTGTTATAAATCATAATTTAATAACACCAATTATTATTTAATATCTTCATATTGTAATTATTAATAATTATTTGCACGGAAGAAAATAACTAAATAAGTACATAGGAAATTACTTGATGCTATGCAATTACACAGTATCACGCCTGTCTTCCCCGAAGGGTTGGCAGATGCGTATTACCACAAAGTCCCCCGCCGTGTCTGTCTGTATGTTCGCGATAAACTCAAAAACTACTGAACGGATTTTCTTACGGTTTTCACCAATAGACAGAGTGATTCATGAGGAAGGTTTATGTGTATAGTTCGTTAAGGTTTTGTGTAAATTGGCTGAAATATGACGATGATAGTTGAAGATGTCGGAAAAAAATCATGCTAACTGGGAGCTTTACTGGCGTGCGCCGAGTAAATGCTCGACGTAACAGGATGATACGACACTACAGAAAAAAAATGAAGACGTATATGCTTTGCTACCCGTGCGAAGCCGGGGCGGGTCGCTAGTTGTATTATACGATACAGACATGCCTAGTGTGCAAGGGCGGATCCAGGGTCATTGGGGTCATGACCCCCCCCCCCCCGCTGGTTTTAGGTCGACCACTGATAATTTTTCTAATCGCATTGATCGTACAGTATTTATTATTGTAATCGAATAGGAGCCTGTCCCGACTAGACTTCAGACATGTGACCCCCCGGACTTGAAAGCTGGATCCGCCCTTTGTTGTGTGGGACCACGTTTAATAACTACTGTGCTCAATTCATAAAAAAATGTACAAATTCTATAAATTTTCTTTTTTAATCTCATAGGTAAAGTTAAACATTTGTAAATGATCTTTTAAAACCGCTATACATTGTAAATGTGAGTGAGATGTAGGCTGAACGCTCTTAATTTCATTAATTCTCACGAACTGATCCGTGCTTGCCATCTGTTGCGATAGATCAGCTCAAATAGCTATGGCACTTTCTTTCAAAAGGCCATACCACCCTATATTTGTCTCACATAAATCCTACTATAATCTGTCTTGATTTTAAAATAGACCTTGACCCCTGAGTTTGTTTCGGCGTTTCTTCTCAGGGACAGTCATAAGAAATGCCGACGCCATCTAGTTTAAAAAAGACGTGTAAGAGTGGTTGAAAAATCCTAATTGCAAAATAATTTCATTTCATGTACCTGTTCTAATTTTTTTTTTTTATTATTTTCCTACACAGCTGTTGAATGCGAGGTCCTGGGTTCCAGTGGGTTGGTTAAGTGTTTAAGGTTTTCTGATAGAAATTTCTAAGTGACAGTCCGGACTTTGAGAGCAGCCTGGTAGCAACAAGCTCGCCTCCTATTACATGGGACTTAATAACAGCATCGGTGGAAGGTGGCCTTATAACCTTATTATCTTAACCCTTTGGTTAATACAGGCATGATGCCAAGGGCGGATCCAGCTTTCAGGTCACATGTTCGAAGTCTAGTCGGGACAGGCTCCTATTCGATAAATACTGTACGATCAATGCGATTAGAAAAATTATCAATGTTGGACCTAGAACCAGCCCAGGGGGGGGGGGGGTTTGTCATGACCCCAATGACGCCCCCCCTGGATCCGCCCTTGCATGATGCTATGTTATGTTCTAAATTGCTAAACTATCACGACCTTTGAGCTTTATCGCAGGGGTATTACCACTTATGTAAGATGTGTCAATTACGGTGAGGTCGTTGACCATGAACTTGGCAGAGAATCTTCTTGGTAACTTTGTGAACTTATGTTCTGTAACCAACGGTTAACCGATAACCAACAGTTAACAGATTGTGTTGGTTCGAATGGAATTATTATTCACTAGCGACCCGCCTCGGTTTCGCACGGGTGCAATTTACTGATGAGAAATTCTATACAAAAATACCATCTAAATTTCCGACTTTTCCGGACGATTTACCTAGAATTTTCTTTCACACAAACCTTGTACTGACAATTACAAACACAACAAAAAAATAATTAGCCAAATAGGTGCAGCCGTTCTGAAGTTATGCGTTTACAAACATTTATGGCAATTGATTTTTATTTATATAGATACTGTGACATTTTTGTGTATTGGTAAAGAATAGATTGGGATACAGTGCCATCTATTATCGTATATCGTTTTATTATATTATATATTTTTATATGTATAATATAAAAAGCTTCCGCGTGGATTATGAAACCGTGAATTTTTTTGCGCGGTTCCCTAATTATTTTTCTAAAATAAAAGTATTCTAAGTTACTCTTTATAATATCTGCCAGTCAAAGTTCCGTCAAAATCAGTCCAGCCGTTTGGGAGAGAAGCCAGAACAAACAGACAGACAGACAAAAAATTTAAAAATTGTTATTATTTTTGTACCGTATGTACTTCCATAAATGCATTTTTTGACATTACAAATAGACACTTCAATTTTATTTATTTGTATAGGTTTCCTCACATTGAATTACAATACTTTTATAATTATAATAGGTACACGTATAAACATGTTTTAAATAGTTTATTTGTTTACAATTTGGGAGCCATAAATATTTTTAAATCAATAGACAAACTAATTAGGTTATCACCGCATATAAAATACTATAAAGTTAATGGTTTACGTCGTCAATGTGTGATGATTGGTTTATTTAAATAATCAGTCACGTGCAAAAATATGGAGACAATGTCACACGGGTATGACGTAACGGGATTTCAAGAAATCCCGGTAATTGTTTAATAAAGGTAAATAGTATCTAATAAGTTCAAATCTAACTACCTCGTTGGACTATTGTGCGCAACCTCGACTGCGAAGCGTGAGATCTTAGGCTCGATTTTCGAGTCAGACAAAGTAAGATATTGGGTTTTTCTGTACGGAAATTCGAAGCTCGGAGTTTGAAACTGTGCCCGATAGATGGCAATAGGCTCATCCCCTATTACACGACACTTAATAATAGTATCGATGAATATGTCGATGTACAATATATCTCTGCCTAACCCTTCGGGGAATACAAGCGTGATGCTTTGTTATGTTATACTATAACACTTATTACTGCGTAAAGAAAAGTAAAATCAAGGTCGATTTAAGTAGGTGGAGATCAGAAAGCTGCTCTTGGCATTCAAATAAAATCAAATGACGTTATTAATAAATTAATTGTTGCGTAAAAATACTCTGATACTACGTAATATTATTAGATGTGACGGCCTATCGTTACGCGGGTTACGCGAGCCTTCTATGGAGCGGTCTAACGCGTAACGCGTGTCCTTAAGTTGCAGCTACCGTGCAAATATTAGTCCACCACGCTGGCCCATCGAGAACTTTATGGAGCCCTCTCAGGTGTGCAGCTTTCTTCACGATGTTTTCCTTCACCGTTAACACAAGTGATAATCAAATTGTGATCCGCATATGCTACCGAATAGTCAGTGGACTACCGCGTAACGTAAGTGGATTAATTCTGGCAATGAATTGAAACACTTGGGTTTTTCTGCATGGAAATTCTCAGTAGCTGCACGAAGTCCGGAACTGTGCTTGGTAGATGGAAATAGGCTCGCCCCCTATTACTTCGCACTCAATAACGGCATCGGCATAATGTGGGTGTACAATAGTACATCTCTGCCTAACCCTTCAGGGAATACAGGCGTGATATTATGTTATAAATTGAAACATGAAACCGTAATTTGAGCTAATAATACAAGTTAGCTCAAATTACGGTTTCGTGTTTCCTGATCATAATCGTTGGGGAGTGACCGACATTTTTTTTCTAGCCCAAACTGTCCCACTGCTGGACAAACGCCACCCGTAAATTCTTCCACATGTTTGTATCCTCCGCCCCACCTCGAACCTACTCTGGTGCGGTGTGGTGGAGGTTGACTTAGGTCAGAGGTTCCCAGACATTTTTTCTCATAGACCACTTTCAAAATTTAGCTGGTTTCGGTGGACCCCTTGCAGCTACATTTCTACCATATTGTAAATTGAATTGTAAACCCCAATTTTTTTTTTGTCACCTCTGGGGCTGCTTGACCACTTTGGGAACTAATGGTCTAGTTCATCTCGCCACCTCGTTCTAGGCTAGCCTCGCCCATCTAACCATGCTCTGTGGTAATTTTGAGAAGGATCGCGTACCGTGCTATTTCTTAGCTAAATTAATATACTTAACTAAGATTATATAATATCTTTATCTGCTTATCTTCTGGGAATACAAGCAAGATGTTACGTTGTTATGTACTTGCACAAAAATTAAAAACATTATTAGTATTTTAATTAATTCTTATTTTATAATTGGTTTAAGAGTTTTTTTGAGACATTTAAAATTAGAATTTTGTTTATACGTGTTTAAGGTTATTCTGTTTGTGTCGTATGCAGTACTTTTTTATTGTTTTAGGGATATTCCAAATTAGAATAATTATGTTTATAAATATGTTTACGGCCAGTGTTTACAAACAAAGGCGTTTTGCTAACAAAGCTTATGAAACAAAAACATTACGTTACTTTACCCTAACTATATCAATTCAGGTAAATAAATAATTGCAGATTTCTGTGTATTTTGCTTTTTGTTTTTATAACAAAGCGATTTGTCAAGTTATCACGAAATATTTATGAAGATTTTTTTTCGTCCCATAAAAATAATTTTAAGTATAGGATAATGCAAAATTATATGCCAATGGCTGCTTTAAACTGTTTTTTTTTTAAGTAACCTTAGAATATTAAATAACAAATACATTTTAAAAAAAGAAGCATAACATTTTGTATTTTTGATTGATCTCCAAAAAAACCGTATCGGTTAAATTATCTGTACTAATTTAACAAGGCTGCAACTAAATACGTTAAAAAAACGTGAACAACGAAATGTCACGAAACAAACACTTTTGTTTGTTCATTTTACCTTTATCTAATTAATCCGTGGCCTGTCTTTATTCATCTAATTTGCACCAGAAGCATATGAAACAAAAGAGTAGATGTATTAAAAAACAGGTTTCATACGTCATGCCTACGCAGCGACGTCCGCAAGCTTGCGAAATTTTATATAAGCCTGTGTAAGATCGCAATTCTTATTAGATACAAGTCTGTTGCAGTACATGGTGCATCGTGCATGCCTAAGCTAATACAAAAGCGCGCGCTTTTCAAAAACTGACGCGTATTCTAAACGTCTGTTATTTTTAAACTGCGAAATTCCAATTTCAAACAAGAGATGTGACTTTATTTGTTTTTTAATTTCGCAAATAACTTGTATTTGTGGACAGTTTTAAAAACTATTTATTTAAAAACTGGAGTTATTTATTCATTGAAAAGTGACATTGAAAACGAGCTGACAAACGTTATTTAACCACACTTTTATTTACGGAATTGATGATTGTGTGATATTAAATACATATTAATAATCAATTAGTTGCTAGAAACATCGGTTTGAGCGATATATTTGTTGTGTATAGACGTGTTTTTTGTTCAAAATGAAGGACTTGGTGCAAATTTGGAACAGTGTTGCGAACAGGCGTTATTCTTCAGTGAATACTAGTGAATTAAAAGATTTACCAAATAGCCGCGTGAAGAGATCTGAAATCGATAATTTCGAAGCCAATTTTGCTGAGTGTGAAGCATTAAACAATAAGTTTAATGATGACTTGGAGTTCAATACCCGTAAAGATGCGATTATTAATCGATTGTTCGAGAGAAGGAAGAAGGGAGAGTTCGCGAGGCAACCGAAATGTAAGTTATTTTTGATATTCAGCTAGTTTTCTTGATTCATTAGTAAATTTATTTCATTTTAAACTGATTACCAAAGGAATTAACTTAGATTCGTTTTTTTTTTATTATTATAACGTGTATTAAAAAAATCGTACTATAGTTTCTAAAAAGAATTGTGATGAGTATAATATATTTACGTTTTTTTTTTTATTAAATATATAAAAACCTTTGAAAAACTAAATAGCTAATAAAAATAACGAGTATAAAAATAACTGATTTTGAATTTTCTCACTAGTTTTACAGTTCTTAAAAAAAATACAATAATAATTTTTTTTAACTGACATTCTAAAATCACCTTCTGATCAATGATTTGTTTGATAGTTTGCGAATTATTTAACATTTGTTAATGTTTATATTTCCTTGACCCTAGCGATATTAATTAAGGTAAATTCATTAAGAAATTACGTAAAGAGTATATTATTTAAATCAAATAATTGCATGACTTCTTTGTCATTTTTTTTGTTTTATAACTAAGTTATCCTGTACGTCCCATAAAAATAATTTATTATTAATAGTAATATTACAATAATTTCGATAGGATACTGCAAAAATATACTAAAATATCTATATAATTAATATAATTACAAACTGAGTCATTGTTTAGGGCTAATTACTTGTTGTCGGTAATTAAGACTAAATATTATGATGTTATAATAATTATCATTAGAATTGCGCATGCGCATATTTTTTGCGGAATTTTGAAAATTACCGTTTAACTAAATCGATATCTACAGGTTTTACTACACCAACTGTAAATATAAAAATCTTTATAACCATCAAAAGCCAGGCTTCGCATTACTGTACGCTATTTCATATCGACAACGAAGTGACAAGAACGCCTAACTGACATTTAGGCCATTTTAAGCTTTTTACTTTACATAGAATTTAAATTTATCTGCCAGTCTCATACATCCAGAACAACTACACAAAAAGTGTGTGTCACCACTTATTTTGTAATTGATTAGCAATATTTGTTTTTTTCATGCCCTTATAAAATAATTGGACGTTTTTTTTTCGTTTCCTGTAAAATTCTGTTTCGACAGAAGTTTTTGTCAGTTCATCGTCGATATACGAAAAAGGCTCATTTTAGGAAGAAAATGTGAAAAATAAATTTCCTTTCAACAGGAATGCAACATACTGAAATGCCTTTCTATGGACCTTAACGGTCAATCAAGATCAGCTCAATCTTTACTTTAAAAAAAAACGTTACAAATGATTCGTTCTTGGGTGGTCCACCTTTGTCTATAAATGGTCCACTTATGGTTTTTGTTCTAATGAACTAGTTTTTGCCTACGACTTCATCTGCGTAACCTACGTGCAATATATAATTTATAGCCTATAGCACTCAGGTATAATGTAGCTTTCTATCAGTGAAATAATTTTTAGAATCGGATCATTAGTTACGGAGATTACTCCCTACCTTCATACTTACAAACAAATTTTACCACATTATAATATTAGAATAGATTAAAAAAAAAGAACAATCAAAATATTTTTTGTAGGTTTTATAATTCTTTAGCAGTTAAGTGTTAATTGTAGCATCATATCACGCCTGTATTCCCCGAAGGCTTAGGCAGAGGTGTACTATTGTACACCCACATTTCGCCGATGTCCTTGTTGAGTCCCATGTAATAGGGGGCGAGCCTATTTCCATCTACCGGGCACAGTTCCAGACTCCGTGCTGCTACTGAGAATTTCCGTACAGAAAAACCCAATAACACTTTGCCCGACCCCTAGACCACTAGACAAATGAGGCAGACGTGTTAATTGCAAAAAAATATAATTCCGGTTTATCTGCTATTAGTACGAGTACCTATGGCTTATAAATCTGGATTTGCGAGTTTATTATGCGTATTAATCATAAAATCTAAATCAGAAAATATTATAATTGAATTCACCAAGAAATCGTTTTAGAATGTGGTCTTTTGTACTAAATAGTACATATATCAAGAATATATTCGTTTATAATGGTCATTGGTCTAGTGGGTGCGCTTGCGGCTGTTGCGCGTGAGCATATTTGAGATGTAATGTCAAACAAAACATTAGAATATGAATATAGGAATGTTTTAAAGTGCCTCATTGGTTAGTGGTTGCAAGCGCGACTGCTGAGTGTCCTGGGTTCGATTCCCGTGTCGGTAAAAGTGTTATTGGATTTTTCTGTATAGAAATTCTCAGTATCAGCACAGACTGGAACTGTGATATATGTCATGCCCGATATTACATGGGACTTAATAACAGCATCGGCGAAATGTGGGTGCACATCTCTGCCAAACCCTTCGGGGATACGAGCATGATACTATGTTATGTTAAAACCATATTATAGCCAGTGCCAGCAGGACAAACGCTGACTTGGGGGCACCTCTACGCCACCTGACAAAAAATTCTAATAAGTAGTTCTATAATCTCTAATCTCGATATCTTTGCTCTGTCGGATGGTAAAATATGTCGCTTTATCCGTCGGTGTGCGCGCGCATCGTAAGAATTCACTCTCATCAAGCGCGCCAAAACAAGTATACATTAGATTAAATTAGATTAGATATATTTATTTGCCAAAAACATGTGTAGACAATAAAACATGGTTGAGATGTTTATTTTAGGTGTTAAATTATGGTGACTGGTGTACAAATATTAGAAATTGATGAAATTATTTAGGTAACGTCATAATATTTCTATAAATATTGCATTCATCATCATCATCATCATCAGCCAGAAGACGTCCACTGCTGAACGAAGGCCTCCCCCCAAGGGAGGGGGTTTGCCATAATCCCCACGCTTGGCAGGCGGCTTGGGGATCGCAGTGGCTCACCGATTAGTGAGAGGACGCGAGACGTACCCGGGTCCCGCATATTGCATTGCACGAAACTATTTCATTATAATATATTTTTAATATACATTAGCATACATTTATTACAAAACAATTTTTTAATAAAGAAAAATTTACATTCATAGAGTATTTTCATTCAGGAATTACTTCTTACATAACTTCAAAAATTAAAATGTTATTTCTTGAAGCGATTCGTACCTTTAAAAATACTTTATTTAACAGAGGTAATAAGTATTTTTTTATATACTTATGTCTTATGTACTACAATTATGTATCTTGAATAACAAATTATAAAGCCGTTTTTAGAGCCAGAACCGTTTTTATGGTGCGTTTATTGGTTTTTACGTGCGGTTCTTAAAAGGCGATTAAGAGAAATAGGTTGACTTTGATTGGCAATTTTAATTATGACTAATTACTAAATTGTGGTACTAGACCAGGGTACGTCTAGACCCGGGTACGTCTTAAAACTGCGGCCAGACACCGGAGGACGGGCAGCAGCGTCCTCTCACTAATCGGTGAGCCACTGCGATCCCCAAGCCGCCTGCCAAGCGTGGGTGATTATGGCAAACCCCCCTTGGGGGAAGCCTTCGTTCAGCAGTGGACGTCTTCTGGCTGATGATGATGATGATGATGACTAAATTGTGAGAACTATTGAATTTATAAGTTTGGAATTTTGAGGGTAGGTTCCTTTTACGGTGATGTCAAATGAAATGATTTTGCAAAATTAAATTAATTTTGTTTCCTAATGTAAATCGACTGCCTCTATATGGTCTAGTGGTCGCAATCGCGACTGCTGAGCGTGCGGTCCTGAGTTCGATTCCCGGGTTGGGCAATACGATATTTGGTTTTACGGTACGGAAATTCTCAGCAGCAGCACGGAGTCTGGAAATGTGCTGGTAGATGGCAATAGGCTCGCCCCCTATTACATGGCGTGATGCTACGCTATTATGTAATTATAAATAGTAAGAAACATGACATAGCATCACGCCTCTATTCCCCGAAGGGTTAGGCAGAGGTGTACTATTGTACACCCATATTTCGCCGACGCTGTTATTGACTCCCATGTAATATGGGGCGAGTCTATTGCCATCTAGCGGGCACAGTTCCAGACTCTGTGTTGCTACTGAGAATTTCCATACAGAAAAACCCAATAACACTTTGCCCGACCCGGGAATCGAACCCAGGACCTCACGCTCAGCAGTCGCGCTTACGACCACTAAACCAATGAAGCAATTTATATTTATATTTATAATTTTGAGAATATAATATTTAATTTAGCCATTTAGGTCTTATTAGGTAATAACAAAATACCAATTTTAGATTTGCGTACTTGTTTTATGTACGCGTTAACATTTAGTTTATTTGCAAAAGTCACGATCGTGAACGATCGAAAGTATATTATTCCCTCCGAACACGTTCGTGAACGATCTAAATTAATTATTTTTCCCTCATCTTTCCTTCGGGGAATAGAGGTGTTATGTTATAGCCCGTTACCGCTAGATGGCAGTCAGCAGCGTGCATAGAGTTTTTAGACAGGGTAGGCAGAAATTTTTTAAAAGCTTACTTACCAGTAATACCTACTGCATGTTGGTTTTCGTTCGTCGTCTTGTCGATTATATAATGATGTATGTGATTTGCCCCCTCAAATATCTTATAATAAATATTTATCTGAGTTATGTAGGGTAGGCAGTGTCTTTTTGTCTTTATGAATCGCACGCCACTGATGGCAATGCGGCCGATGCCGTTATTGAGTTCCACATCGAAATATGCGTATACAATAGGACTCGTCTGTCTTATACATCGGGGATTTTTTTTTAAATCTTTGCCCCCCCTCGGATTGCTCCTATATCGTGGGAACAGTTTACAAACATACATGCCACATACATACATAACCAGACCCGAAACAACTATCTGTAGGTCATACAAATATTTGTTCCGTGCGGGGATCGCACCCGCGACACGTAGCGCAGAAAGCTAATCGCTTGTCCACTGCGCCAACCGTGTTGTCAAAATTAGGCGTAATGGTATTATGTAATGTAAAATATTTTTCTAATAACCCATTGGAAGGTAAGCAGCAACCTTAGTTACGGGGCTGACTACCCGGTCTTTACTGGACTCACAATATCCTCTCTTGGGGAGGTTATTTTCGTGCACCCAACAGATTATCTAAATTGCCATGGAAGTATGTTACTCTAATAACGAAAGTTTGATAACTGGTTTCTGGTTCAACGGTATTTTGTTGTCCATAATTATGATATTGAACCAGTGTGCGCCATCGGCGATTTAGCCTTGATAAAAACATAATATGACGTACGAAGAAATACAAGAGAAATCCTTGTGTAATATTCAAACGATTAATTTATTTAATAATTATAGATATTACCCAGTTTCGTTTCGACGTTTGCTTTTTTAATCTTGCAAAAAGTTGCAAATTCTAATCATCTACATTATTATAGTTTATTCTTTTCTTTTTTTAATTGTAAGCGTTAGTTTAGACCGAACGAAGCAATGAAATGGCTAGAACTAGAATATTCATTTTGGAATTTAAACAGTCTGACTTTTCAGAACTACAGAACGAAAAAAAACGAAAGAGAGTCTAGAAGAATTATGCTGTGACTTTGTTTAGCTGACAATAATTCAAAAAAGGAGACTATTTACGATATTATAATAATAAAAAATCAACCAGTACCTCTATTATAAGTTTTTTACTATTCCCTAATCCCTAATATAACCAAGTTAAGAACTAAAATCGCTATCATGAAAATTTACTTTACTATGATAGTAAATAGTAAGAAAACTCGTGATAGCGGTACAGGTAGTATTCTATATGATTCTATATATTCTTATTTTTATATATATTTATATATTTCTAAATAATCAAACGACAAGGAACCGGAACTCTAAATGATAGAATTTAAAAACACATAAATATTCAAACGTTATAATTTTATACAATTTGAACGCCATAAACGTTCCGAACGTTATTTTTTACGCCGCCATTTTGTTTTAAATTTGACCGCGGATTTTGTTGTTATTTAATTGACGTTACACTTAAGTTGATTTGACATTGGCATTGATCTTGCTCTACGTTTGATTGTCTCAATCGTAAATAAATTTATCTCACGTGGAAAAATACACAATTATGTCAAAATGTCAGGTGATTGTATCTTATTTGTTCTCTTTTGCACAAAGCTGTCATGTCACTCAGTCCGTACTCGTTAAATTGCTGTTTGTTTTATCAAAATGATAGATTTAAAAAGTATGGAGAGCGGCGTTGTTTTTCTTTTTTTAAGTCGCAGCGTTCTTTCGAATTTTCTACATTCTGCCTCAGTTTTACCCAAGTTTTAAATCGTAAACAATTTGAGATTTATAGGCGACAGCTTGATTCGAGATTTACGTATAAATAGGTTAGATTTTAAAACGAATTATTTCCTATACATATGAAAAGACTTGTCGTGACTGACTGTTCTATCAAAACACAGCCTGAACTGCTGGGCAAACTAAGATTTTAGACAGTAGGATCCTTTTATGAGGATTTTCTGAAATTAAAATAGGGTATGAAGTTATGAGAACCCGTCATATATTATATTTAGCCACTTATATTTTAAAATCTTTACAGTTTAAAGCTAAGCTATCACAGTATCTTTTGCTTGTGGAGAAGTCCTCTACCGAATTGCTTTATCATACGTCCTTAGCAACTTATAAAAAGTCGACAAAAGGCTCGTATATTGCCGTTTACAGCCTTACCGTTGCCACCTTTAAATGCCATTGTAGTTTCGCACTGCTGTCATACTGAATTGCTACCATAAAAACTGACGTCATTGCACGAATTATCTTATAAGCAGCGCTATTAAAGGGCAATGCGATTTATGGAAAATACGTTTTTTTATGACGATCGAGTGGCGCGCGGCTGCGGAGTTCGGGGTCAAAATCTGCATGATACAAGTCTTGCGAGTCTGGCGTGTGTGTTCATACCTTTATAATATGATTTCTGTCAAATGTTCTGTTTCTGTCATAGCTACGTCTGTTATATACATCTTTGGGTACCTTTGGGTATCTTTGGGTACCCGCGGCTTCGCCCGCGTGGTTTACGAACCCGTACATTTTTCCGGGATAAAATGTATGTGCTATTCCAGACTATAATCTATCTCTGTGCCAAATTTCATCCAGATCCGTTCAGTTGTTCTGGCGTGAAAGAGTAACAAGGATCCATCCATCCATCCTCACAAACTTGCACATTTATAATATTAGTAGGATAGGATTAGACGTAAAATAGTGTTACGCCTGTATTTCCGAAGGGTTAGGCAGAGATGTATTATTGTGTATCCACATTTCGCAGCCGTTTTTAAGTCTCATATAATGGAGGCGAGCCTATTGCCATCTATCAGGCACAATTTCAAACTGCGCAACATTTCAAATAATTCCAATAACGTTTTGCCCGACTTAGGATTCTAAATCGAGATCAGAAGTGGCGCATGCGTCCACTAGACCAACGCGGCAGTAAAATCTATCACGTACACTTTTGACCAGTTGCAAAGTAATATTTAAAGTCATAAACAAACAAAAAGACACACACGAATGTTAATATTAGGTAGTTTCGTAGATACGACCAACAATACGGATGAACAAACCAGTTCTGCTACATTAAGTTTAATTTGATTTTCCCATATGATTGGTTTATCCCCAATTATTAATTTACATTATGATTTCAAATTAATTATCAAAAATAGTTTAGTGATTTATGCAAAATTTTGTATGATGTCATTTATAAGAAACCCAGTGGGCTAACCAAAATAGCATAGAAAATGTAATGTAAGTACTTCATAGCGAAATTCAAACAACTAGTAAAAGTAGAGATTAAAAAAATTAAATGACAATATAATATATATATAAAAAATCAACCCTGGATCTGATGGCCTTAGTCCACCACGCTGGCCAGATGCCGGTTGGCGGACTACACACACCATCAAGAACTTTATGAAGCCCTCTCAGGTGTGCAGGATTCCTCACGATGTTTCTCACTGTAAACACAAGTGATAATCAAATTCTGATCCGGACATGATTCCGAAAAGTCAGAGGTGCGGGCCGGGTTTGAACTCAGATTCTCCTGCTTGGAAGCATTCAATCTCTAGCCTATCACTGAATATATTCAATGGCAATATATTTTCATTTTTCATATATTCATAGACCCTTTGTGTAAATTTTCTCAAGAATACAAAACGGCACTGTTGGCGCAGTGGTTGAGAGATCGACTGCTGCGCTAGGTGTCGTGGGTTCGATTACCGCACGGAACAAATATTTGTATGATCTACAGATAGATGTTTCGGATCTGGGTATTTGTGTATGTGAATATATGTGTTTGTAAACGCACCCACGATACAGGAATTATTCCTGGTGTGGGGCAATGATTAATAAAAAAAAAACACACTTTTTCTTCTAAAAATCACTTTTGAATTTCGCTAATCTTTTTTGAGTCCGATACGATTGTCACCGACACCCTCACAAAGAAAATACAGAAGCCTATTAACAATGTCATGAAAACCCATACACATAAACAATGTCAAGAATGACGTCACAATGTTATCCGATAATGACACGGATGACGACCTACAATTATTTAGCGTCATCACATAAATGTCGTGTGGTTTTAATTGACCTCGAATCCATTATGTCACGTCAAATTTATTGATGTGTATGGAATTTTCAGGTTTTGTTGTTTCGTTTTTATTTTTTACTAGCTGTGCCCGCGACTTCTTTCGCGTGGATGTCGGAACTTAACAATGTATTTTTTAGTGAGACCAAATGCACTTAACCCTATTTTTTTCTAAAATAAAAGTAATCTAAGTTACTCCTTATTACATCAGCTACCTGCCAATAAAAGTCCCGTCAAAATCGGTCCAGCCATTTCAGAGATTAGCCTATACAAACAGACAGACAGACAGACAGACAAAAATTGTAAAAAATGTTATTTTGGTGTATGTACCGTATATATATTCATATGCATGTAGTAAAAAACAGTTATTTCAATATTACAAACAGACACTCCAATTTTATTTATATGTACAGATTATTATCACTCACAGTTAACTCAGGGAGGCGGGCTGATGGCGAGACCAGAAGGGCCTCCAGCCGAGCAAATTAAATAATATTAAGCAACACTGCTAAGGGCGTCCCATAGTGGGACTCGAGCCTCAGCTTAGGGCGTTGCTGGGGGACAGTCAAGAGAGGACTTGCAGCACGGAGTTTAGAATTGTGCCCGGTTAATGGCTATAAGCTCGCCCCCTATTACATGAGATTCGGCGAAATGTGAGTACACAATACTACGCCTCTGCTTAACCCTTCGGGGATATAGGCGTGATTTCAATATCGAAATGAAATCAAATCAAATGAAATTATTTATTTTGCAATTAGGATTTTTCAATCACTTTTACACATCTTTTTTAAACTAGATGACGTCGGCATTTCCTATGACTATCCCTGAGAAGAAACGCCGAAACAAACTCAGGGGTCAAAGTCTATTTTAAAGTCTATTTTATCCGTTATACTGACTAACTATTGTTCTATACGATATGTTTTTATGACGGATGCTTGGTCATTTTTTTAATGGAAACACACGGCGACCTCATGTCGGTATGCGGTATGTTAACCTGTGCAGTTCACACTCTTTGTCACTGCATGTTGCAGACAGAATTAAATAATCGTTTACTTTAAAAACTTCCTAGTAACGTAGCTATACAAACACAAGGAAGTTAAATCTTGTTTTTATTTATTTTTCTTTTTTTTTATATTGGTATTTGTTTATATTAACTTTAATTAACCATTTGAGTGATGCAAATGAGGGATAATAGAAAATCTGTTGTCTTGTTGTCGGGCGCCGCGGGTGTCTTAATGAATTAAGTTAAACAGAATTTAAACTCAAGTGTAAAGTTTTTGCGATGTAAATTCCTTAGTGTAGTACAAGAGTTGTTGTAGCTGGTCGCACATTCCTGCACGGGAAACATCCACCAATCATTAATCATTTATATACCTCAATGGGTTAGTCATGGGTTCGAGGTCCGGGTCAAAAAAAAATTATTGCGATTTTCTGAATGAAATGTCTCAGTAACAGCACGGCGTCTGGAACTGTGTCTGGTAGATGGCAATAGGCTTGCCCTTTGTTACATGGGACTCAATAACGGCATCGGCGAAATGTGGTTGTACACTTCTGCTTAACCCCTCAGGGAATATAGGCGTGATGTTGTTATGTTATGAGACTAATCTGCAATTAATGTAACATAATCTTGAAAAACATCGTTAACTTCTTTGTAATCGATATAATGATTCAATTGACGCCACTAGTTAATCGAGTAAACAATAATTTAATCAATCGTTTTGTAGTAAACGAACGATTAAATCCCATGAGTCAGTTATGCAAATCTTTCGCGAAAGAACCGGCAACACGACCGATTAACGTCTAATTTAATAACAGTAATCATCATCATCATCATCAGCCAGAAGACGTCCACTGCTGAACGAAGGCCTCCCTCAAGGGGGCGTTTGCCATAATCCCCACGCTTGGCAGGCGGCTTGGGGATCGCAGTGGCTCACCGATTAGTGAGAGGATGCTGCTGCCCGTCCTCCGGTGTCTGGCCGCAGTTTTAAGACATACTCGGGTCATCAATAACAGTAACACAAAACTGTTATTCTAAAAAAATCGGAATATTCAAAGGCCAGATTTACCAGACTTTACCAGACTTAACAAAGATTTAAATATATGGATAGTCAGCTGTTTTTTTATCAGTCTTTTAAGCTTCTTTTCACCGACGAAATAACAGGTGTGTTAAACAAAAATTGCAGTTTAAAAAATAACGTTTTTAATATATAACGGCAGTTTTTATTCAATACCATTATAAATTAAGATCAAATTATGAATAGGCACGACAATGAAAACATATCAGTCATCACTCGAAAAGTACTATTTACAACGAAATTATTTTGCTTACAAAATGTTTTTTTGACCCGGGTACGTCTTAAAACTGCGGCCAAACACCGGAGGACAGGCAGCAGCGTCCTCTCACTTATCGGTGAGCCACTGCGATCTCCAAGCCGCCTGCCAAGCGTCGGGATTATGGCAAATTATGACGTATAGCTTCTAGATAGCTAGATATTCTTATTTTCATTGCATTATAATTTCTATGTTATTTTTGTACTGAACAAGGCAATTAGACAATTTTTATCATTTAAAAAAATAACCCTGCCTTCCATTTAGATTTATCCTGTACCGTGGGTACAGTTTACAAACATACATGTCACATGCACACACAACCAAACCCGAAACGACTATCTGTAGATCAAACAAATATTTGTTTCGTGCGAGGATCGAAGCCGCGACAGGTAGAGCAGAAAGCTAATCGCTTAGCCAACCGTGTAGGCAAATCATAAAAGCAACTAGTAATTTCACGAAAACGCCTACCATTAACAAGACGGTGACAAGCATATAATTCACAATGTCGATAAGTGTACTTTTCCGCATGGTAATCGTAGAAGAAAATTTCCTTATACTAGTATGTTACTTATCAGTTTCAGCCCGCGACTTCGTCCGCGTAATCTACATATATAATTTATAGCCTATAGCATAGGGGATAATATGACTATCTATTGGTGAAAGAATTTTCAGATTCGGATCATTAGTTCCGGAGATTACCCCCTAAATACAAACAAACAAATTTTACCTCTTTATACTATTAGTATAGATTTTAATCGCTGGTGCAGAGTTAAGTAAGTAACTATAGTAATAACACATAACATAACATAGCATCACGCCTGTATTCCCCGAAGGGTTAGGCAGAGGTGTACTATTGTATACCCACATTTCGCCGATGCCGTTATTGAGTCCTATGTAATAGGGGTCGAGCCTAAAGCCACCTACTGGGCACAGTTCCAAACTCCGTGCTGCTACTGAAGATTTCCATACAGAAAAACCGAGTAACAGTTTGCCTGCACTTTGCTGCGTGCTTCATGGAAAGCAAGTTAAGCAGTTGGTCCCGGGTGTCATAAAAATACCTATGACAGTCGTTACGGGTGTCAGCAACCCATAAAGTCTGACGACACGGTTGGCGCAGTGGCTAAGCGATTAGCTTTCTGCGCTACGTGTCGCGGTTCCACCCCCGCACGGAACAGATATTTGTATGATCTACAGATAGTTGTTTCGGGTCTGGTTGTTTGTGCATGTGACATGTATGTTTGTAAACTGTACCCACGATACAGGAGAAATCTTAGTGTGGGGCAAATATTTATTAAAAAAAAAAAAGTCAGTCTAATCTTAGAGTGTTAGTGCGTATAAAATTTTGATATTCAGCTCCAACCGGTTAGATTGGAAGCCGACCCCAATATAGTTGGTAAAAGGCAGGCAGATGATGAATTTCAACTTTTCACGGACAATTTTCCTTCTCAAAAAAACATTTGAAAATTGGATTCTATAGCTATAAGAGTTTTTAAGTGAAAAAGGATGTCTAACAACATAATTTTATGAGTAATCATTGCAGTTCTCTTGCTCGGAATAATTTGAAACGTTTACCGCAAAATACCATATAAAATTAGATTAATTCAGTGATTCATTTATTAATCAGAATAATTATGTATAAGTAAAACAAAGTACGGTTTAAAGGAATCACTATGACTACATAAGATAACAATGGCGCTGATTAATGACTATGTCTCTTTCCAACATAAAGCATTAGAAAAGGATGGAAGATAAGTCCACTTTCATGTTAGCAAAGTGAATTTAGCTACGTTAAATTTCTCGTAGAGACATAATATAACAGTACTAATTGTTTTCGGTCCCTTTTCGACGTGCTTTGTGAGAAAGAGATGGAGTGTGATTAAAAATTACATTTAGTGTGATATTGAACACAATCAAGATAACATCACGCCTGTATACCGCAAAGGTTTAGACAGAGATGTAGGTTCTATTCTACGCCTAAATTACCCCGATGCTGTTATTAAGCTATTGGGCGTTCAAACTCCGTGAAGCTACTGAAAATTCCCATACAAAAAATCCCAATAACACTTTATCCGATCGAATCGCATCCAGGACCTCGCGATCAGCAATCGCCCTTGTAACCACTGTACTACAGAACCAGGGTCAGCATTAAACCACAAAGGATGATAAAATGTTCTGAGACTCCTATTTTCTATGCAAATGTCATGGCCTTCGAGTCTCATAGGCATTTTCTAGACAACTTACGTGTTTATTCCGAATTGAATAAAATCTTTGTTTCATTTATTGAAGAGGATAAACTAGAATGAATAACATTATTTTACTTCGTTTTATTTATTTATTTATTAAAAAAACAACTAAAGCACCATTACAGACAACTAATTCGATGCTTGGACCCGGGTACGTCCTAAAACTGCGGCCAGTCACCGCAGGACGGGCAGCAGCGTCCTCTCAGTAATCGGTGAGCCACTGCGATCCCCAAGCCGCCTGCCAAGCGTGGGGATTATGGCAAACCCCCCTTGAGGGAGGCTTTCGTTCAGCAGTGGACGTCTTCTGGCTGATGATGATGATGATAATGACATGTATCATATTGACCCGCCTTCTACCAACCTCTGACTCACTTCTATGAATTTCGACAGATTGTGAAAGAATAAATCTATATCCTGCAAGTTGATGAAATTAATTAGTCGTATGGCGCGTGAAATGGGGGCAAACTTGAGCAAGTTAGTCCTTTTTTTAAGTTTTTTACTTTACCCCTCTAGTATTTCTCCTGTGTCGTGGGTACAGTTTACAAACATACATCTCACACGTGACATTTAAAACTATAAAATATTAATTTTAATAAAGCATAAGCATGACAGTCATTACGGGCGTCAGCAGCCCAAAAATTCTGACAACCTGTCCAACCTTTGAGTATCATTGTCTCCCAATAATTGTGTGGCAGTCGCGTTGTAAAATACTGATATTCAGCCGCAAGCGGTAAGATTGGAAGCCGAACCCAAGGTAGTTGGGAAAAGGCTAGGCAGATGATAATAGTTAACTTGAAACTTAAAATTTAATGTATGATATTTGACGGCACGGTTGGCGCAGTGGTTGAGATGTCTACTGCGCTACGTGTCACGTCCAACACGGAACAAATAATTGTATGATCTACAGATAGTTGTTTGGGATCTGGGTCTTTGTGTATGTAAACGCACCCACGATACAGGAATAATTACTAGAGTGGAACAACGTTTTTAAAAAATGATGTAATAAATATATTTATCTTTCATATAGGTTCACATAGCTGTTAAATAGTCATAAATACGACGATATGTTAAGAAGGTTAACCTTTAGGTAACTATATGATAATTATAGATTGTTTTAGATTGATAGGCTAGTCGTATATTACATGGGACTCAATAACGGCATCAGCAAAATGTTGGTATATAATAGTAAACCTCTGTCTTACCCTTCGGGGGATACAGGCGTGATGTTATGTTGTATTGATTCCGCTATTACGGATAAAAGAGTCTATGGTTTAGACTACAAATTACTTTCCCAGGTATAACCTACATCCATTCTATCGATCAATCTTATAAATCGATTCTGTTTATCGATATAAATTCAATCGCTTTTTTCTTTATTAATCGTCAATCTGAGGACAGAAGGTGCGGGCCGGGTTCGAACTTAGGACTCCTTGGAATGCAAACGTTCAACCGCTAGGATATCTCTGCTTATTTCTGTAGGTATCAAAAGAATTTTGTCAAAATGCTACCATAAAAAATCCTATTTTAGGATTTCCTTACTTAATATTCAAAAACGAATAGCAGTATCATATAATCGGGTCGCCTGACACTATACTCGTTTTGTTTAGGTATTTAAATAAAGGTAAACAATTTTGATGTGACTTTTTACACAAACACATATTAAACAAATAAACTACTGCTTAAACTAGTGGTTCAAATTATTTGGTAATCGTTATTATTGTTTAAATTGGTTTTTAGTCGCGTTTTATTTTTAAAATGGGTTTTAAACAAAAAATATTAAAAAGACACATCAAGATTGTTTACCTTTAGTTAAATACCTAAACAAAATGAGTATAAATCCACATTAAATTCTAAAAAAAAAAACTATATTATTCTGAATTATTCATTAAGATAGAAAACGGGTTTAGATCATTTTTATTTTATTGATAATTGTCGACTATCTGGTTTTAATTATTTTATTGCGCATGATCATCGGCTAATAATAAGCCTATGTCTTATCTCGTTTTGAATGACAATGTAAATAAGTTATTAATTAGATTTTTTGACGTATTTTAAACAGCCAGGGAATTATCTTTAGTCTGTGATTTTATTTTTATTGTCTTATATTTTAAACTGATTATTATTTTGAACAGTACCGCTATCATGAGTTTTTTACTATTTACTTTCAAAATAAAAGTAAATTTTCATGACAGCGATTTTAATTCTAAATCTTTAACATCAGGGATTAGAGTGGCTAGTGTGACATCTAGTCATAGTAAAGATTTGATTTACTATTTACTATTTTATAGAGATATCATGTTAGCCACTCTAGGTACAGAATGTTTTTGTTTTTTCTTATAAAAACAAGTTTTCGAAACGAGGAATTCGCAGCTACATAGCTACCGCGCAGATTAGTCAATTTGCGAAGTTAAGCAGCGCTTAAATACCTATGATACTTGTTTATAAGTATCAGCACCAAAAAAAATTTGACAACTGGTCCTTAGAGTATCAGTGCCTCATCGGTGTGGCGGAAGGTATTATTAGTAATTTAGTCACTCAGCTTTTGTCTACTAGTGGTCTGCGATAATCTGAGTTGATAACAGAATAAAACCACACCAAACGTATAATCTGGAGGCACGGCAGTGCTAGCCAAATCAAGCAAAAAATACACGGAAATACCTACCATCTTTTTACAAAACCCTTGTTACCGCTTACATAATTAGCTTTTATATTTTTAATCCATATGAAGAAACACCAATATTTTTGAAAAAATTAAAATCATTTGCAATACTTTTTCAAGAAAAAATAACACCATCTCGTATTACTTGTGACCATTAAAAATCATAATACCTACAACAAGCATCTATGTCATAATTCTTGTTTGCATGAAAAAATATCTTAGTACCTATAATAATAAATATAGTAATAATAATAATAATTCTTCAAAACAAAATATTAATTACATGTTGGTTCAATAAAAACCACTTACCTGTAATATTAATGGCCATTTAAAATATAATGGACGATCTTCGAGGTTAAGCAGCACTTGTTGGGGTTATTCCTTGGATGGGTGGCAGTTCGTCTCAGGTGTTATACGGATTCTAAACTACATTGAGGTTAGCTCCCAGTCTAATCGGTTGCGGCTGAATATCAGTATGTTAAAATACATTACCGACATTTAAAAATACATGATATATGCGTCGATTTAAATGAACTTTTTGTGTCAATTTTAATTCTTCATTATGTCACCGACATACTGCTGAAATACGCACAAAAAATTGATTCTCACTATTCTAAAAATACCATACTATTAAGTCATGTTATTACGTAATATGCAAATTATATAAACAGCCTATTTTGTTGCAAAGTATTTAGTTACGATAGAGCTAAAATAAGGTAATAGGCGTACAAGCGTTTTTGAGTTGTTTTATGACCACGATGATACAAAATTAAGGAGTGCCGACACTGCAGGATATTTTATTCGATTTGATATAGAATAGATGAACTGGACTCCTTTTCAAAGGATTGGCCCCAAATCGCAATAGACCGGGATAAATGGAAAGCGGGACACAACAGGCTCATAATAATAATAATTTTATTCGATATTATTTACAGCTTAATTACAGCTACATAGCTACCACCCAGATCAGTCGATCTACGAGGTTATGCAGCGCTAGCTGTGGTTAGTTTAGCTAGCTAGCGTTTTTAATACCTATAACAGTTGTTACGGGTGTCAGCAACCCTAAAATTCTGACAGTCTAACCTTAGAGTATCAGAGTCTCCCAGTAACTATGTCGCGGAGGTCAGATGGCAGATGTAAAATACTAATAGTTATTCGCTAACGGTTAGACTGGGAGCCGACCTCAATGTTTGTGTTTTACTGATTTATCGCTCCTATTAATTTTAGAACGTGACTTTAGAGCCTATTACTTAAAACTGTGAGGATTATAGAGAACACGCGTAGAAAACGACAGCTGATCAAACTGGTTATTGATTAATAATCATAAATAATTTAATGTGGTCCTTTTAACCGCAAAATTTTATGTAAATGATATTGGAGGGCTTATATTAAAAATGGTTAATATTTCGTGATCTATGCGATGTGTTGCCATTTACATAATATCGGAACGAATGTCTCTGATCTTAATTAAAGGTAGGGCAGAAGTGTAGGTATGGTCAGCAATGAAAGTTGTTTAACAGTTGAATTTCTGACGCTAATATAAAAAAAAAGAATACTACCGTGTGCGATATTTAAACGTTATTAAAGCTGCACGTAGGCTCAACAACAATCACTATATGTTTTTTTTACTGTAATTAACTTTTGATTTTGTTGGTGCCTGTAATAGGTCAGTTTCGTTCATAAGAGAAGATGGCCCTGTCGTTCGTGTGTAGTTTCATTATGAGCCCTCAAGGTCTTATATACTAGGGCTGCACAGGGTGCATCGTACAAACGAACAAACAGACAGGATTAAAAAATACTTAGGGAATACAGGCGTAATGCTGTTTAATTATGCTACTAGAGTCTTATTAACGTTCAAAAGTTTTGTGATAGGTAGTTTTTTTTCTATTATGTTATATTCTGATTTGATGAATGGATTCATTATTAATAATTATTATTAAATAACTGCACACATCAATGCATGATGTTTGGCTCATCATTCGCCTTCAATCTGTCAGTCAAACAGTTTTTGTAATCTAACTGGTCTTATGTACTCTCAATGTTATATAAATACAGTTATTTGGAGTAACGGGTTGCGATTTTTTATAAATACGTTTCAACGCTTATAAATAATTAAGATAGTGATTATATACATATATTTATCCATTCGGGTTATAGTTTTATTTTTGTTTTGGACAATAACGCTATTGGTTTGCGATCGAGGACTAAAAAACCAAATTAGTCCTTTTATCAACAGCAAACTAACAAATGCCAAGTGATATTTAACAGATTTTTTTAAGAAAAAAAGGTGTCGATCCTAACCCTTCTTTCGCATTCTGAGAGAAGGCTGTGGCCTGTGGCCTGTGTAAATACGTACTTGCTTCGGCAGTACATATACTAAAATTGGAACGATACAGAGAAGATTAGCATGGCCCCTGCGCAAGGATGAGACGCAAAATCGTGAAGCGTTCCACATTTTTATTCCCCTTCCCGTTTTTAACAGTTTGTACTTTTATTTATATATTTTTAGCTTGTATATATTTTAATAAGTCTGCATTTCTGCCAGTAAGAAATCTGTTAATAATATATACATATATATGTATATAAGATTTAAATTATAAATAATTTATCAGTCAAATTTTTATTTATAATTGTTTTAGTCATTTTAAAATTTCATAGCTTTATATATATAGAGATCTTTTTCTGATATAATTGTTATTATATAATATAATTAGTTGTCGCCGTCAAGTCATAGGCACGTCAACAATTGACGCTGACATAGACGCATTCCAGTCAAACATTCTTTAAAAAATATTAAATAATGACAGAAGACCTTGAGTGACAACAATGTTATAATTCTACAACGATGACTTACGTAATATCACAGTGTTTACATTACAGAATATTCCGTAAAATTATGTTACTCATGGAAATATACAGTAACTATTAAACACATGTCTTGTTTCAACGAGAACATCAGACTAGCCTTTTCTCAACTATGTTGGGGTCGGCTCCCAGTCCAACTAAATGCTGATTATCAGTATTGTGCACAGAGCTACTACTTGACCCAATTACTGGAAGACACTGAAAAGTCTAGATTGCTTTTCGGACAGCAAGCGCTGCCTAACCATGCCGATTCACTTATCAGCCTGGTAGCTTTGTACCCTCACAAGCCCTTCTCTATTTGTTCTGATTCATCAAAGGTGCTAGAAATATTCAATGCGTCATTCTATATTTAAACCTATAGAAGTTCCCGTCTAAAAGGTCACGCGCTACTCGTGCGCATGATGTATGAAAGTATGCATGAATGTGGTTGAAGCGAAGTGATTGTAGATTTTGCCTGTTCTAAAAGAAACCACGTGATCGTTTGTATGCAACGTTTGCAATCGTTTAATCATTGATTAGTAATGTAAATATGAGTACTCCGGAAAAAAGTAGGACGGTATAATAAAAAAAAATCAAATAGGACCATTTACCTCTTTTTTTGTCCTTTATTCAATTTCAAATGTCGCATTATAGTATCGAAACTATCCGCATAGAATCCGGCTCACAAGACCAAATATAAAAGACCACAATTTTACACCTAGGACTTTAGATAATAGTGCCCAAACTCGATTGCTTCTTGCCTATGTAATTAAACTATAGATCAGAACTTGTCAGACGCGGATGTTATGTCTATAATTATATTATTATTTTTGGTGGTTAGCATTGGTGAGCATTTTCATTTTTTAACAAATCGCAAACTAGTTTATTAATTTGAAAATAAAAATAAGATGAATAACACGTGACCAGAGGGCTGGCCTATTCTTTGGTCAAAGAATAAGTATTGCCATTTAACGTGGTATTGCTGCCAGTCTTCTGGGCACGTTACCATTTTACAGCGATGTGGAGGAGTACTATGACGCCCAAGTATTCGTTTAGGATAGGTTTTTTCATTTTTTATATTTTTTTGTTTTTCTCATTATTTTTTATTACATAAAGGTATGGGAAGATAAAGATTTTAATTATTGTAATGATGTAATTAATAGTATATGACTGCGAATTTACGTTTATAATCTGTAAACCGGTTAAACATATTTTCTATATATCTTTAACTAAGCGTAAACAACTTGAGACAATACCGACTTCTATATTCATATGGTAATATAATAACTTTCATATTGATACGTGCTAGAAAATGTTTCGACTGCCCCATTGGTATAGTGGTCGCAACCGCAGCTGCTGAACCTGAGATCCAGAGTTCGATTCCTGAGTCAGGTTTTTTTTGACACACGTCTGCTGAACCCTTCGGGAAAACGGGCGTGATGCTATAATGATGAAAGCAGTGGTTAGCAGTTAATATTATGGAGTTTCTTGCCGGTTCTTCTCCATAGGACCAACTTTTTGGAACCGTGCAACTAGAGTCTTATTAACGTTTTGAAAATGCCTGTAATAGGTTTATTTGAAAATATATATAATCTAAAGCTTGTAGCACTCGGGGATAATGTCTATCGGTGTAATATCTATCGGTGAAAGAATTTTCAGATTCGGATTATCAGTTCCGGAGATTACCCCCTTCATACAAACTTACAAACAAATTTTTATCTCTTTATAATATTAGTGTAGATAAAAGCAATTCTATTCTATGCTATATACATAACACAAGGATATTTTTTTTAAGATCCTCTTTAATTGAAGTATCATAAAACTACCAAAAACTGTGAATTATTTTTATTAATTCATAAATGAAATAAAAAACAAATGTACCTATATCGTTTCAATAATAAAAATATAGTAATCATTAAATAGCACGGTCTGCCAGCTTAAATATAAGGATATCTTTAGAGGTTAAACCATATGACATTAACTTATTTTAAAAATATTTTGAAAAACATTTAATCCCATTTTTTACTCAACATTTGAAAAAAAAAAAAAAGAAACCTCTTGGTACGTAAAATAATTTGATACTGCACATTTTTAAAGGTCAATTAAATTCATCGTTGGCTTTTCGATCATCCATTCGTTTTGCAGTTAAAAACTGTTCTAATTTTATTTAAATTAATTACATCATCAATATTTAAATTTAAAACGGATTTTAAGGACTTATTTGAGGTTTATCAAACTAGAAAAAATATTCTTAACTTAAGGATCTGTTACCTGCATAAAAAATATCTATTAACTAATGAATATCTACTAAATTCGTAATACATTTCGCTGATTTCACATCTGCCTATGCTCTTATTGAGTCCTGAATAAGGGCTAGAATATTGGTCCTGTCCTTAATATTAGTGAAATGTGGGTGTACAAATAGTACACTTCTGCCTCACGCTTCGGAGAATACAGTCATGATGCTATGTTATGTACCTGTATCATAAAACTTTATTACCCCTAGAAGTTTTTAACATATACACGATAAAATGGAAGCCAATAAATGTTTTTATACATACCTACCTAACATTATGCAACAAAATATTATTTCGACAATCTATTCTTTCTGAGCTCCATTTTTTCTACCTCTATTATATTACGTGTAAAGAACAAAAAAAAAATAAACAAAAAAGATGGTGCAAAAAATTCAAGACAATTAAAATCTTTTTTCTATGGGGCGTTTAAGTCACAGTTTGATCAATTCGTAAGGCTATTATAACCCGGATTTGATATAAAAACTGCTAATGTATGTTAAGAATTTATATGATTTATAGATTTATTGAACTTAGCCGTAATTATATGATCTGTCGCTGAATTCTTAGGGTATTAAAATATGTATGTAAGCTCCGGCGCAAAAGAGCCATGAGCCACGGTGGGTGTCGCCAGTACAGTGTTGTTGCGAGTGGCCGCCACCGACCATACTTTTGCGGCACATAAATACAAAACGTGTGAACTGCTTGTTTCTGGCCACGATTCTCGTGTGCGGCGAGCTTAAACTGCGTCATTGTTCTAGTGGTTGCTAACGAGCCTTCTGAGCGTGAGATCGAGTCGGGCAAAGAATTATTGGGATTTTCTGTTCGAAAAATCTCAGTAACCACCCGGAGTTTGCCACTGTGCCCATTAGATAGCTATAGACTCGCCTCCTATTACATGAGACTTGATAACGACATCGGCTAAATGTGAACTTAGAATAAGACACTTCTGCCTAACCCTTCGGAGAATACAGGCGCGATGCTATGTTGCACTAAGCTGTCAATCTAAATTACAGTATTCTATTAATAAAACCGTTTCAGTATATTTTAAAAAATAGTGTCTATTATTGCAAATTTGCCATTTAAATTACTATTCGTGACTGACACGTCATAAAGGGTTTTAGTAAAGAAAATTTAGTTAGTTAAAATATCATGCGCATGCGCAAATTTAAGCGTAAAATTTAATTGAATTATTAATTAATTATACGTTCGCAGCGTTTTTTTTTTTTGCGGAATTTCGTATTTACAATGTGCTGTTGTTATTGTAGAATACGATTAATCTTGATCATAGATTTGTGAATAGGATATACCTAAATGTTTTCTGGTCAGTCTTTTTTTTACGTATGCATACGTATGCGTACGGTATAGGTACTATTTTTAACACCTACATTTCACCGATGCAAAAGCTTTAACAAGTCTCATGAAACCTCCTCGCTGCGATTTTTATCAACAAAACTTATATCAATAAGGAATAGGAATATTAAAATGAAGATATTTATTTTCATTTATTACTTTCAAAACAACAAATATTACAAGTTTTTTTGCTGAATATTTTCTATCAACCCTGAATGTATTATACCTATATTGGTCCTTTTCTCCGCAAAATATCAGTCTGCATCCTAGATTATCATTGACAGATATCATTGAACTTCACTTATATGAATCAAAATTATCAATTAGCTGTTGTAAATACATCAATAAATTATTTTAATAAAGTTATTCAACATTTCTTTAATGTCACGTCAAACATTTATTTATAAGATCTGACAAAATGAATAAATCTGTGATTGTTACTAAAATTTTTACAATTATTCAATTAATTGAATAAAAAATTGAACACCTGTTGCTACTAGTATTTATTTTTATGACTTGTCTCCGGTCTAGCGTGGTTCTAAGTTCGGTTACCGAGTCGGGGTTAGTGTAATTAGGTATTTTCTGTTAAGAAATCTTAGTAGAAACCATAACAACTAATGGCAATAGGCCTAAATAGCCATCGGCACATCGGTCGGTGTATATCTTTCCCTAACCCTATCTGAATTTGAGAGAAGGTTTTTTAACACCAAACCCGGAATAACTATATTTTTGTAATGGAAATATTTATTCCGTGCAGGAATTAAACAAGCAACCGTATGGCAGTGTCGTAGTTTTGATTCCCATCAATTAATAACTTAAAACATTACATCAATGAGATGGTTATCAATATTCATTACGAAGGTAATAAATTATTAAGTTCGTTTAATTTTTTTATTCGCACATAACGTTCTTTTTCTATAACTAGGATCCGCTTTGTTAAAAAAAATATACAAAATATCGTGCGCAATCAATCAATTAATCAACTGAGCCTGCCGTACTTGACAGCTGAACTTAGGCTCCTCATAAGTACTGCCATCATATTTTAATAGTGCCATACATCATTTTAGATAGGACACGTCTTTAGGACAGTATAGATTGTTATCATACAGGGTGGAAAAAAACGAAAGAAGTTTTATTCAAAGCTAGCATTGTTTTTTTTTAAATAACAAAAATGAAACTTTGTCATATAAAAAAAGTCGGAACGATAAATGTGCAAAAATTTCATTCTGTATTTATAGAGTACTGATCATTAGGGTACTTCATCAAGGGTTACATAGATCTTGTCATAAATGTCATAATCCCAAAGCATGCATGTCAAGAGCCTCTTCAGGTGAAGATAATGCATCTGGCAGTAAGAAAAATCTGATAGCCACGACGACCAACAAACGCTGCATACCATAATTACTAACTGGCCAATCTTTCCACTACGGCATGAGCGATTCCCATGTGATCTTGTGCTGACTTTACACAAGAAGAAGGATAAGAGGATTCAGAAAAGGATTATAACACAGTGTCACATTTTTTAATACGAAAGCCGATTGGATAATTTATACACCACTGTTACCGCGCCATCTATTTACACGAGAGAACCTACACCAATCGACCTGAAGTTGAACCCGGCTGCGTGCTCCGTGACGTGTGGCCAATCAGCGACGAGCACCATCTGCGAACTTCATGCGTATTCGATATTCGTCGACTCACGGGACTCCATTTTATATTGCTTTGCTTTTACTTCACTGTTCGAACGTCTAAACGATTTGTCTTTTTTTAAAGAATTCTTTACATATAGTAATAAACGTTATTTTCTGACCAAAGAAATAAAATATTCATTTGGGATCATCGCATTCTTCCCTACACCCTCGAAGAAAGGAACCACAGCCGCCGCACTGATTACACATATAAACAACCACAGAGAATAAAGATATATCATGTGAGGCGCTCCGATTCTCAACTGCGAACATTTAAAGGCAGTTATATAAGAGAGAGTTATACAAAGGAGAATTATCGTTATTGTTTTGTTTTCCGATGTCATTCCTCTTTTGCAAAGAGGCTCTCGATAGTTATATAACACATCGCATGTGTTCTTGACCTTATATTGTCTATCTTTATATATATATAATTCTTCTGTACGTGTGTATGTCAATGAACTCCTCGTAAACGGCTAGACCGATTTGATGAATTTTTTTGTGTGTTCTTCTTCTTGAACAGGTTCGGGCAGGACTACGTCTGTCGGGTCTGCTTGTTATCTAATAAAATTATCAGGTCGGTCAATGCTTTCTTGTGCCTATAATTAGTGTTACAACTGTTCTGTACGCCGCTTTTATATGACTTCCATTAGTCTTTGTTTATGACAGTTGGTACTCTATTGAGATAACCCCTGGGAACTCTAGAACAATGCTGCAGTTTCATATACATAAATAATTATGTTTTTATAGGAAATATACTTTAATACAATTTAATTTTACGAACGACTGAAAACTCTAGACAGTGCCGCTATCTTAGAGGTTTCTTACTATTTACTATCAAAGTAAAGTAAATTTTCATGATAGCGATTTTAGTTCTTAACTTGGTTACATTAGGGATTAGAGTCGCTTATGTGACATTTCTATAATATCGTAAATAGTAAATCATAACTTAACTATGACACATATGTCACATAAGCGACTCTAATCCCTAATGTAACCAAGTTAAGAACTAAAATCGCTATTATGAAAATTTACTTTACTATGATAGTAAATAGTAAGAAAACTCGTGATAGAGGCACAGGTCATAAATTGAAAAACTTATAAGCCATATACACTGACAACGAATCACCATACTCGTATATATTAATATGATTACAATAAAAATAATAGGCGTCCAGCGAAGACAAACACCACGCAAACTAAAAAAATCAGTAGAATTACTTAGTACAAATATCTAAATATTAAATATAATCCAAAAAATATATGTATTCAAAAATTTAAATTAATTTATTCATATTTATATACAGTAAATATATTAGTAGCTTTTCATGTTATGTTACTTGATATTATTTTCTATTTAACTAATGTTTTGGCATGTGAAACATTTAAAATTAAATTAAAAAGTGGAGAGGCAAATAATGAAAATTTAATTCATAATCAGTACTACCTATCTCTAAAAATAATGACGCCCAATGTCAATTATGTAACAATAAATGAAAACAATGTCTATTGCAATAAAAAGTCATGATAATCTATTAATAAAATATTATAAACCTACTTAATGTCACACTTTTACATTTATTATGCAAAAATAGAATGAACTTCAAACAAATCAGGTAGTGATTAAGTTCTCGTGGGCTGAGAAGTCCACTAGTAATTATAGGCATGCATATTGTACAGTCAAAAACATAAATTCAATTATTAAGACATGTCAAATTTACGTTTATTTGTGTAGTTTTTTATACTGATGGCAGTGTTTCGTTCACACGGCGTACGACGTGATTTAGCTTCATAATATTAAGTTCAGTTGACCTTCTGTATACTTTACGAGTTCCTATGTGTTGTTATTTTTAAAGAATTTTTGTCGGCGAAGAATAACTAGTTTGCTCTAAAAATAGCAATTTAATGTGAAAAAATACGTATGTGTTTATTCACTCACTAATTTTAGGGACCCATAATGTATATAAATGTGATTATAAACGATTAATTAAGACGTATGTTTATAAATTAATGGCTACCTGCTCTGTCTGGTTTCTAAAGGTCCGATAGATTGCCGATTGCGAGCATAAAAAAGCCTATACCAGGATCCTATCAGGATCATCAGCCTTTTCCAGTATCCAGGCTACCTCTTTGTAAAATTTAATAACGATCGGTTCAGTAGTTTAGTAGTGGTGAGGCGACAAACATACAGACAGAGTTACTTTCGCGTTTATAATAGTATAGATGCAACATTAATAAATATATAATTGCATCGTTAATCTAAAAGACTTCTGAGATGGCTAAAACGATAAAAACGTCGTTTTTTAGACTCTGGGTATACCCAGAGTTAGACCAAAACAAGCTATTTATAGTCTTCCGTGTTTGTTTGTTTTTTTGGCTGTCTAATGCAAAAATAATGAAACAGTATTTTTCCGTAAACGCCGTCACACATTAAGATAATTATATAATAATTATTATAGCATGTAATTAAAATTGCCTTACTGCGTCTAGTGTTCGCAGACGCAACTGCTGAGAGTCAGGTCCTGGCTTAGATTCCCGGGTCCGACAAAAATGTTATTGGGTTTTTACGTACAGAATTTCTCAGTAGCAGCACGGAGTTTGGAACTGAGATAATAATATGCTCGATCATTATTACATGGGACTAAATTACGGCATCGGCGAAATGTGGGTGTATAAATCAAACCTTATACCAATAGATCAAACCTTAGATCACACATTTAGCGCACTTGACTTTAAAGCACTGAAACATATGAATATTAATGCGTCCGTAAAAAAACAATGTCCTCCTGACCGAATGTCGGTCACGGCGGCCAATCTCACCGGAGATTAGCCAACTACGCAGGAGATATTATAGAGCACAAGTGTGTGCGCAAACATAGGTGCTCTCTCTATTCCTTCACTCTCATAGTCCGATGGGACGGCAATCCGACACGACCGGAGAGAGATCAGACGCAGGACCAACGGCTTTACGTGCTTTCCGAGGCACGGTGTGTATTCACATACACAAAGACCCAGACCCGAAACAACTATTTGTAGATCATACAAATATTTGTTCCGTGCGGGAATCGAACCCGCGACACGTAGCACAGCAGTCGATCTCTCAACCACTGCGCCAACAATGCCGTCAGATTTAAATAATAAAAAAAACAATAGTCAGTATCTTAATATATAAAAAAACTGGTGTACGTGTGTTCGTAATTCTTTTCCTAAAAGGCTTGATCGATTTTGATGGAATTATTTTTGGTCTTTTGGGACCACTTGGATTGTTCTTAGCTATAATTGGACCCGGTAGGTGCCACTTTTGTCGAGTTCCAGATTTTTATGGATTTTTCATATAAATAAATACATACTACGACTTTAATCTCAAATTTTCAGCCTCCCCGCACCTCTCAATATATACATACGTACTCGTATATGTAAGTCAAGCAGACGAAGTAGCAAGCAAGCAAGCTAGTTTTTATATAATTACGATGCATTTTTTTTATTGTTTTTGCTTAAAAATATTCCGTCTATTTATAGATCAATAATACTTTTTTTTAACACCCGGAACTGCTTACTTGCATGTTTTGTTAATTGACTATCTTAATAAAAAATCTGACAACTGATTAATATCATTTTCTTATAGCATTTTTAGTTAATTTAGTTGTAGAAAAAATCTTGATATTCAGTAGATGAGTAGTGCTGATTAATGACCTCATTAGTACCTCATCATCAGCCAGAAGACGTCCACTGCTGAACGAAGGCCTCCCTCA
The DNA here is from genome assembly GCA_947562105.1 of Shargacucullia verbasci. Taxonomy (NCBI): domain Eukaryota; kingdom Metazoa; phylum Arthropoda; class Insecta; order Lepidoptera; family Noctuidae; genus Shargacucullia; species Shargacucullia verbasci. The sequence continues at coordinate 4,528,216 of OX387308.1, forward strand.
AGGGGGGGTTTGCCATAATCCCCACGCTTGGCAGGCGGCTTGGGGATCGCAGTGGCTCACCGATTAGTGAGAGGACGCTGCTGCCCGTCCTCCGGTGTCTGGCCGCAGTTTTAAGACGTACCCGGGTCCTCATTAGTACCTATCGTTGTTTAATTTAATTGTTTTTTTAAGTGAGAACAGTTTTAGTAAAAAATATCTGGTCATGTTCATTATAAATAGACATGGATGTACCACTTATAGAGCAAGATGTTTTTTGTTTAGGGTAAAAATAATAATTTTCATGTTTATTAATTTACTAGCTTCCGCTCGCGGCTTTGCCCGCGTGGTTTACGAACCCGTGCTTTTTTCCGGGATAAAAAGTAGCCTATATGCTATTCCAGACTATAATCTATCTCTGTGCCAAATTTCATCCAGATCCTTTCAGTAGTTTTTGCGTGAAAGAGTAACAAAGATCCATCCATCCATCCATCCATCCATCCTCACAAACTTTCACATTTATAATATTAGTAGGATAGTAGGATAGGATTTATTTAGGTAAGCCTACAATTGTTTACACAGTACATTTGCATTAAACTCCTTCTGAATACATTTATAAGTGCAAAAATTACTTACAGGCTAACACCACATGCACCATTTATGGTTAAACATAACTATAAAAGGTTTAAAATAAAAATAAAATAAAAAAAAACAAAAAAGAAATTAAAACAGAACCGATTGATGATAACAACCTTAAAAAATTAACACAAACAAAATATCACAAATTAAGATTTAATCTTTCGGTTACATTGTACTAAAATATTGAGATATGTTTTTTTTTTATTCTTCAGAACACTAATTATATACTTATTTAAATAATAATTTAAATAAAATTATGAAAACAAATATTTTATGTCAAAGTAAAAAAAATAAAATTAGTTTTCATTAATAAAATTAATATTTTGAAACTTTACAATGCTCAGCTAGTATTTGCTGTTAACTGTACTTCCAGAAACTTCTACACTATATTTTTAAAGTTACAATGTAATGTTAGGTTTAATTGTTTTTACCAAAGCCATTAATTATTTATTTATATAATTAAGTGCAATACTGTGTACTCAAAATAATTTCTCAAAGAGTTCATTTCCTGGGCAATTAAGATATGTTAAGTGCAATATGCAAGCACTGTTTATCCATAATTAACGACCTCTGGCCACCTTGAAGAAAATAACGTCCTTAAAATTTGGTAAAAAGCTTATTATTATTATATATTTCTGTATTGAAAAGATTAGTCAGTCAGCAATGGTGATATCGAGGCGACTGACCAGGGTACGCCAGACGATCTCAGGTTTCGTCACATCATTTATTACAAGGACTATAATATGCCAAGAATCTATGAAAAATATAAACAAAAAAATTCAAAAATACAGTATTCAAAAAAGTAAACGAAACAGTACCTCTATTATGAGTTTTTCACTATTTACTTTCATAGTAAATGTAAATTTTTATGCAAGCGATTTTAGTTATTAACCTGGTTACATTAGGGATTAGAGTCGCTAACATGACATCTCTATAATATCGTAAATAGTAAATCAAAACTTAACTATGACACATATGTCACATAAGCGACTCTAATCCCTAATGTAACCAAGTTAAGAATTAAAATCGCTATCATGAAAATTTACTTTACTATGATAGTAAATAGTTAGAAAACTCGTAATAGAGGTACAGTTCAATGACCCATGAAATAAATGTTATAAAAGTTACATTGCGAAATATGTAAACTGTTCAATTTCAATGCTGAGAGCGCTTCACAGCATTGAAAAGGAACAATATTCTTTGACTGACAACTAACATTCATCATGACACGGCATAATTATAAATTATTGACCGATGATTGTATACTGGTCCTTCTATACATTACTTTAGCCTGCGACTTTGTCCGTTTGGATTCCGAATTTATCTATTCAAAGTTTCATCGTACCAAACTCCGTGATGCTTCTGAGAATTTCTATAAAGAAAAACCCAATAACACCTTGGTCGGCAATAGAACCTAGGGCCTCACGTTCATCAGTCGCGCTTTTGACCACTAGACTAATGAAGCGGTTCCTCAGACCTTGACATACAGCCTATTACGATTGTAACCGTTATTAAAAAGCTGGTCTTTTGAACCGCAAAATAGCATCTTCGTTCACAATTTACAGAAACATCTCGTACACTCTCGTAAAATATCAGCCGGCCTTTCAATCACTTATTGCATGTAAAGTTCAAAGTCGCGTGACCTTATAGTAACCAGTAACAACTAATAACACAAATATACCCGAAAGGGTTTATCGACCGATGACGGTATTTAATCCCATGTAATAAGACGACGAAGACCGGTGCGATTGGTCGGAGAGCATTCCGGACTTGATGGAAAATTTCCAGTGGAAAAACCTAATTGCTCGGGCCTGAGACTGGAACATAGGACCGTGATATTATAAATGCATGTCTATCAAACGTGGGTGCTTATTACTGCATGGTTTATTTTGGATGACTGATAACAGTATTAAAGATTTATTATAGATTTGACTGGGTTTTTTGACCAATTTTAAATCTAACATTATGATTAATCATCTAGATTAATATTAAAAAAGTACGGAACAAATATTTTTAACGTTTTTTTTAGCAAAACAAACTTTTTGCTTGTTTTAAAATGTATGTCATAATGCCGATAAAGTCTTTTTTATTTAGTTTACATTTATATACAATCTTTAAATTGAAATAAGTAACCTTAAATCAAATAAAAATCAATAATAATTATTTCATAATATTAAAGCAATTAGGAATTATAAAAAGAGATACAGACAAATAATAATGGTCTTGCAAAAAAAAAATTGTTCTTAAAACGTGAAATAAAAAGATTTAATGAATGATTGATTACTTATAACAAGACAACATCGCACAATACAAACCAATGTAATGTAATGTAATTTTGAAAGAATGACTTTTAGCCATTAAAGATATTTTTGTTACTTAAATCCTTAACTATTTTAATTTGCGTAGTGCTAGAGGCAACACTGAAATGTGGACTCGTATTCCTGGGACCCTACGATACAGGCATGCCTAGTGTGGGGACCACGTTTAATAAGTACTGTGCTCACTCATAAAAAATGTACAAATTCTATAAGTTTTCTTTTTTGATCTCACAGGTTGTTGTCTGGTTGTGTGTGCATGTGACATGTATGTTTGTAAACTGTACCCACGACACAGGAGAAATCCGAGTGTGGGGCAACGTTTTTAAAAAAAAAAAAAAAAAAAAAAACATTTGTACTTTTTTTCAATAAATACTTTTTTCTTTTTTTCATTTTCATAGACTCTAACCTGTTATGTTTTCTACAAAAACTTCTGATTAAAGTAGAGGCGGTTGCTTATCTCGCTTAAGTAATTGTTTAAGTACAAAGTTATAATATATTTATTGTCGCGTTTACTATTGTCAAAAATTGCAATCTATTATAGATCTGCAATTTGCGAAAACTTTACTGCCTCGTTGGTCTAGTTGTCGTAAGCAGTCGTGCTTACGACACGCTGAGCGTGAGTTCCTCGGTTCGATTCTTAGGTCAAGCAGAGTGTTATTGAGTGTTTTTTTTTGTATGGACATTTTCAGTAGCAGCGCGGAGTCTAGAACCTGGTAGATGGCAATAAGCTCGCCCCTTATTACACGGGATTCAATAACGGCATCGGCGAAATGTAGGTGTACAATACTACTCCTCTGCCTAACCCTTAGGGGAATACAGGCGTGATGCTATGTAATTTACGAGAAACCAAATTAAATTTGAATTTGGCGAGCTATGCAAATGCCTGCGCCTTAATATATAATTATATCATGCAGATGGCTGTTTCTAGAATGACTGTTGAAGGTGAATGTATTTTTTAGACCATTTTATTCTGACCCAGGTATTTCCGTTACAGGAAATACCAAAAGCGATTTAACAGTAAATGCAAAACCACATATAATTCTCGTCTAAAATAGCTTTAGCCTTTTTGGCTAAATATAGTTTCCGTGTATTATTTATCTAATTTAAATATAAATATCATGCACTGTGCATTAATTTATCATGCGTGTGTGTGTGTGTGTGTTATGAAATAGAAATGATTTGGATTTGAAATGGTTAAACAATCAGACTTTAAAAGAGTAACCATGGAGTTTTTTGTCCGTTCTTCTCCATAGGAAAACAACACTTTGGAACGTTTGATTTCCAATGGAGAAGAACGGGCAAGAAACTCCATGGTTACTCTTTTTAACTCGGAAATTTACATACAATATTAATTTATACATTGATCTCGAACAACGGTTATGTGAGTACAATGTAGTACAAAAGAATCTAACTTATATAACTCTGAAACTACCTTTTTTTATTTGCATGGTGAGAACCCATCTCGGGCTATCCTCCGCCTGGGGGGGGCGGAGGGGTGTGCCGGACTCCTACCGGCTAAACTCACCACGGTGGTCCGCCTCGACACCATATGGTGGGCCTCGGGAACTCTTAGAAGACCGCACAGAAGCCCACCACAGTGTCATGCCAAACGGCACTTCCCAGAGGTGGTGACTGTAAAGAGGCCACCCCCTCGTGCACATCCCGGGGAGACTGTAGAGAGGTCCCACTCTGCGCACTCGCGACCCCTAAGGTCCCCCGCCAAGGAACTCTGGATGTACCTAGTTTAACTAAACCAAATTACACAAATAACCTCCATATTTTATAGGTAATTAACCATTGTATTTTTAGTTAATTAGTTTCATATAAAGTTCATTTACGCGAGGCTAACTGATTAATGCAACTTTCTGTACATAAAACAAATTTTAAACTAGTTTTTGTTTTAAATGCGAAGGCTATAAAACTAGTAGTAAATATCTAATTAAAATTTCTGATGCATTTGGAGAACTTGTCGCACTTATCATTTGTGTAATATCTGTTATATCTTATAATTAAACAAAGCAAAAAGGTCAGGTGCGCAGTACCCACAACCGGCGTTCATGTATGAAACGATGCATGAATGTAGATGAAGCAAAAGGGTTATGTAAGGATCGTAGCACGTGGCGTTCCGTAGTTTCTGCCTACCCCCATGGGGAAAAGGCGTGACTTTATGTATGTATGTATTTAACAAAGCATGACGCCTGTATCCACGAAGGGTTCGGCAGAAGTGTAATAGTACACGCACTATTCGCTGATGCCGTTACTGAGTCCCATGTAATAGGGGGCAACCCTATTGCCATCAACCAGGCACAGTTCCAGCCTCCGTGCTGCTACTGTGAATTCCATACAGAAAAAGCCTACAACATTTTTTCCTGCCCGGAAATCGAACCCAGGATTGTCAGGCTCAGCTATCGCGCTTGCGATCACTAGACCAATGGGTCATTTTTAATTAATGCATTTATTAAATTAGTCTTTACTTAGTATAACATAACATATATTATGTATATCAGCGGCGTGCACAGAGTTTTTAGACAGGGTAGGCAGAAAATTTTAAAAAGCTTACTTACCAAAAATACCTCCTGCATGTTGGTTTTGGTTCGTCGTCTTGTCGATTAAATAATGATGTATGTGATTAGCCACCTCAAATATCTTATAATAAATATTTATCTGAGTTATGTAGGGTAGGCAGTGACTTTTTGTCTTTGTGAAGCACACGCCACTGATGTATATACATACTAGCTTCCGCCCGCGGCTTCGCCCGCGTGATTTACGAACCCATACATTTTCCCTGATAAAAAGTAGCTTATGTGCTATTCCAGACTGATCCGTTCAACCGTTCTGGCGTGAGAGAGTAAGAAAGATCCATCCATCCATCCTCACAAACTTTCAAATTTATAATATTAAAGTAGGATAGGATTCCTATATAACGTAGGAATCTTCAAGGCGAGAGTGAATAGGCATTATTAGAGCTTACATGAACCATCCTCGGTAGCATCCTCACTCATCATCAGGTGAGGTGCTGCCAAAGACACTCAAATTGGCCTTGAGGTCGCAACCGCGGCTGCCAGTATTTGCTCCTGGATTCGATTACGAGCAGTGTCATCGAGATTTTTTGAAAATCCAGCCCGGAATTTAAAATTGTGCCCGATAGATGGCACTAGTCCCCACTACATGGACCTTAATAACGGCTATGTGATGTGGGTGTGGAAAAAAGTGCCTACACCTCTACTTAACCCTTCAGGGAATACAGGCGTGATGTAAGGAAAGGATATCATAGGTTTATCGCAGTTAGATGTTACACTAACATTATTTAAGTCTTAAATAAATAAGTACCCACTCATCCATTGACAATTTAGGTGCCTATCTGCTCCAAGTACCGCTCCAATTCGTGATATTTATTATAAACAATTAATTGTTTGTTTTATAAACAATTGCGGCCGCGACCTCCTTGCTGGAGATTGATACGCCTGTTATCCAACTTCGAATAATCGAGGCTATGTGTTAGTCATGTATAATGTTTGTTTAGTTTAGTCGTTTTAGAGTAATGTTCACCAATATTATAACGAATGTTTAAAATTAAAACGGTGATAATGGACATGTGAAATTGTATATTTTTTCTAAACGTCTGTTTTATTAACCGTAAACTTGTGCCTTGATAGCCTTGGAAATTGAATAATTATAAAAATGGCGTGGGTAGATTCAAAACTTTAGTAAGAGGTATCACAATTTTTTCGATTTAGAGAAATCCCATAATAATTATAGGTCAAAAAAATTAGAAACGAAGCAAAATTTTTTTTCATACGTTCCTGTCCCTTAATATAGATTTTATTAAAATCATCGTGCATTTTAAAAAAAATCGTTTTATAACACGATGTGTTAAGCCTTGTAGAACAGTTTGTTAAACAAAACTTTTTTTAGTTTTTTTTAATTTAAAATAAAAAAAAAAACAAACAATAAGTATAAAAATATGCTCATTATGAAATCTTGACAAAGATTTTATCAGAAACACGACTATATTTTGTTAAACGACCGATGTTCTCTTAACCATCGTTTATATTGGTGAAATTGGGCCTTACTATCAGAAATAAATTCAAATCTTGTAAAAATAACCAGCATATTGGCATCGAATTCGGCAATTGACGGTGAATAATTCAAATTTGGATTTCGATTTGCATACAAGACACGATGGCGGCCATCCAAAATCCCGATTTAGAAACTGGTTAGGAGCTTTTAGTATCTAGACTAGGGATGTTACGGAGGTGGATTTATCGGAGCCGGAATCGGAGTCGGAGGTTCACGTAGTGACCTCCGCGGAGTCGGAGGTGAATCGGAGTCGGAGTCGGAGCAAATCTACGAATGTAAAATATAAATAAATTACCCAACAAAATAAAAGATGAGCCTAGCGACACGAAGTTCCTAAACACCCTAAAGCAAATATTAATAAATAAAGCATACTACACGATCAGTGAATATCTTACGGATAAACAAATAACATGAAAATATTAATTTTATACAAATATAATCATATTAACAAACACCTTTTCCTGCTAAAACCCATACATACTTACCTATAATATAAATATAATAAATAATAAATAAATACATAATATAAAAGTAAACTTAAATATAAAAAATGAACAATAAAATATTCAGTCGTAACAAAAAAAAATTATAAAATATTCAATACAATCAACAAATATAAATACAATAAAATAGATATAACACAATAAAGTTATACAAAATTTAGAACGGATAACCTAATAATATAATGTCCTAAAATATAAAAAATATACTTATATCTAAATACCTACTAAAAATACAAACATAATAACAATACTATACATACTTAGATACCTATATTAAAAAGGAATATGAATACTTGAGCATAAACAAATATTTCTCTATATACAACGCCTTCCTCTCTTCTAATTTACTATTTGCTGTGCCCATCAGGGTCCACGATTGCTACCATGTTATTTATATTACCATCTTATCTTTACATTGTGGATTTGCAATAAAGAATATGAATATGAATATGAAAAAAAAAAAAAAAAAAGAAGAAACTTGTCGCAACTCGTTCACTCTTCGTTCATCAGTTGCAAAGAACACATATACTCCGTCAGTTGTCAGTGTCACGTAGAAAGCGCTCGGTAGCGCTGCAGCGATAGCAAGTCATAACTTGTAACTCCGATATATACCTCCGTTTTGATATATCGGAACCGGATCCGGATTCGGAGGTGTAATTTTAATCGGAGGTTCCGACATATCGGATTCGGAGTCGAAGCTCCGTAACATCCCTAATCTAGACTTACCTAAGCATGATTTCTTTAATGTTAATATTATTTATGTGGACACTTTTATATAATCTGTGACCAGAGTCCACGTCTAAGTTTTTTATTTCAAATTGGTCTTTGGAGGCACTTTTAAAACTTTAAGAATCTAGGTGCACAACTCCAAAGAGGTTATACAGATGCACCCTCGCTTTTTAGACAAGCTGCAAACCACAATCGCTGGAAAAAAGAAACGAGTATTGCTATTCATATGTAATGAGACAGTGCGGCTATTTAGCTACCGCCCTTAGCCGTACTGTCACGTAACGATATACAGAGATAACGTCAAGAGGCGGTCTGTCCCGAAAAGTGATAAAACTTTACTAGTCAAGACAACATGTAAAAATTAGGCATCTGCCATCTTCTCAATCGCAAATCCTAGAGAATTGGCGCAGAACAAATATTTGTATGACTTACGAACAGTTGTTCCGGCAGCCTAATTACGTAAAAATGCGACAGCAACGCGACAGCCACGCGACAGCAATCTCACTGTCAGCCAATACATTATATGTCACAAAAATGACGTTTGACAGAAGTTATCGCGCGATCTACGCCTGTCGCTACATCGGTAATCAGGCTGCCGGTTCGGGTGTATGTCCATGTGAATATTTATTTTTGTAAACGCACACGACACAGGAATTATTACTAGTGCGGGGCAAAGATTTTTATAAATTAAATCTTTAAAAAATATTTAGGTCATGCTTGATAGGACCAAGTGATTATGATATAAATTAATTGACACGTTCATGTAATTAGATAAATAACGCTTATCGAGGCATTTTGCCCCCAATTTGATTCATTATTAAATTCTAGACGACGTCACTGATTGCTATTGAGAACAGGACCAGAATGAACGAGTATCTGTCGCTTATAATAATCCTACTAATCCTACTAATATTATAAATGTAAAAGTTTGTGAGGATGGATGGATGGATGGATCGGTCTTTTTTACTCTTACCCGCCAGAACGGCTGAACGGATCTGGATGAAATTTGGCACAGAGATAGATTATAGTCTGGAATAGCACATACTTTTTATCCCGGGAAAATGTACGGGTTCGTAAACCGCGCGGGCGAGGACGCGGGCGGAAGCTAGTAAAATAATATTTATTTGCATAAAACATGGCACAGTAAAAGGTCTTACAATGAAACAAATCGTGGGCAATATTTTTCGCCATGGTCTGGCATACAAATATTTATACACAATAAAATATATTTATTAGACACAAATATTAGCCTTAAACTTAATCATTAGACATATTGTACTAATTGTTGTTTAACGCTTGTTTAACGAATACCCAAACTTTGTCTATTAAGTTTAAAGGCCAAGCCCAGAGTCGGGCAAAGTGTTATAGAGTTTTTTCTGCCAGAAAATATGATTAAATAATAATAACTGCCTCATCGTTCTAGCAGTCGCAAGAGCTGCTAACCGTCGGTCCTAGGGTTGGATTCCCGGGTAGGGTTAATTGATGACGGATTTTAAAGAAATGGAAATTCTAATAATGAGCGCGCGTCAGACCCAGGTACGTATTAAAACTGCGGCCAGAAACCGGAGGACGGGCAGCAGCGTCCTCTCACTAAATGTGGGTAAATAATAAGTACATCTTCGCCTAACCCGTCGAAAAAATGCGTGATGCTATATTATGAAAAAACGTGTTTAATAACGTGCTATTTTTTATCAAAATAATAATTGTAATTTATTAGCAGTACGATATGGTTCCTGATAGCAAATCATTTTAACCCATGACCCTGACATTTGCGTAAAATTCATTAATTATTTAAAAAAAAAACGCGTTAAAAAAACCGGTTAAAAAAATTATTTGCTCGACACCAATATTAATTGTTTTGATAAATTATTATCAATTACGAAGGGACGATTAATACTTGTCTGTTATTGTTACCACAGATTATATAATAGTTAATAGATTGTAACGCTACCCAATCGACAGGTAAATTATTAAAACACACGTAAAATATATTACGTTCTCATATACTACGGTAATATGCAGCACAGTCAAGAAAAAAATACGACAAAAAAAAAACACTGCTCTGTCTCTCATAGCCAGTGTGTGATGTCACTTTAAAGGCCAACCAATTCAAATGCACAACCCTCCTCTCAGAGAAAGCTTAGGCCTTAGTCCACCACGCTGGCTGTGCGGGTTGGCGGACTACACACACCATCACGAACCTTACAGAGCCCTCTCAGGTGTACAGGTTTCCTCACGATGTATTCCTGAAAAGTGAAATACAAATTCAGATCCGCATATTTTCATAATTTTTTGCAATCTTTCTAAATAAGTCATCTTTACCTTAACCTTCGGATCTGCAAACTCCATATCGATTTAAGCTTGAAGGTCTATCCGTATTAGACTTAATAGCTTATTTATTAGTAAGGCGTGATCAAGGTAGGTTATTTATTGGATGGATTAGAAGGTTAAGTTCAAACACAGACTGTCAGACGCCGAAAGATATTAACGACTGACGTTTATCTAAGTATATTATCAAACCAAACGGTTTGAGCTAAAAACACGAAAAAGTTTTGATGTTTTTTGCCGTCCACCATTTTTATTGGATTAACTGTCTCTCGATTTATACGTGAACATCACTTTTTTAATGTTTATATACGTGAAAATCACACAAGTACACACATACACATATTTGTATCGTGCGAAAATCAAACCCGCTACACGCACACTACGCCAACAGATTTTTTGGACCGTTACGGGGAGTCCTTTATTCAGCAATTGTCTGTGATACAATAGCATCTCATTTTCATTCACACTTATTATCATCTACAACAATCCCGATTAACTGCCCTACCCGGGCATTGAACTCAGAACCTTTCACTCAGCAGCCGCGCTTACTAAACCAATGTCATATGATAAGGATTCAATAATTGACCTTGTTCTTTAGCTTTTAGTCGGTACCTTAATAAGTACATTGCCATTGGCATTGGCAATATATGGCAATATTATTAATTGCCAAAACAGACCTTGGGTTAAGCCCGTGTCCTCGCTTAATCAGATGGGTCCAATTTCGGAAGTCGTTCTATGTTAATATTCTATTGGACATCAAAGGTTATTGGACAAATAAATAAATTATCAAAGAAAGCAGAAACAGAACACGTGCTAAGATCGTTACATAAGTTTGTTTCATCAAAGACAAAGACAAAGACAAAGATGTTTATTCCTTGAACTGTGAACATAGGTGTTAAATAAAATTTGGTATCAACAACCTACCCAATCAGGTGTAGCAATATAAATTATTATTATTATAATTCAGTAAAAACTAAAACAATAAATGCTAAAACACTCAATTAATATTTGCCAAAATATTCATTCATAGTATAAAATATTTCATTCATCGCATCGCATTATATTCATGCATCGTTTCATACATGAACGCCGATTGTGGGTACTGCGCACCTGGCCTTTTTGAAGGACATCACCAATGAGGTCCGTATATGTCTTTCTAGGGCGTCCCTTCTCGGCTTTCTCGGCATAACATCTATATAACGATAATTCCGTATGTGTGTACTCGTATGTCAGTGAACTCCTACACGGCTGGACCGATTTTGATGTTTTTTGTTTTTGCTGTATGTTTGATTGGGTTCTTGGATGGTTTAGAGTCACAATTGGACCCAGTAGGTGGCGTTGTGATCTTGTTCTAGGACAGGTTCGGGCTGGACAACGTCTGTGGGATCCGATATTATCTATAAATCTCTTTTGTTAATCACCTCTCATTCATTCTCAAAACTGACTAAACAATCGAACTATATTATTTTCAAAAAAGGAATACATTCTTAATTCAAGTTTATGTTTTTTTTTTTTATAAATGTTACCTGGCGTTCCTCAACCGATTTAAAAGTCTCTTTTTTTAATAATTTAGATGTTTACTATTAAAAAAAAGTTTTTATTAAGTCGTAGTTTTGACCTTCAGCATTTTGATCTTCAAAAGCCAATGATCTCATTATAAATTATAAAGAGAATGAGTCATCGAGTTCTGCCTACATACTTTTAAAAGGGCAAAGACATATTTCGCATTAGACCATGGTCAATTTTCGCCCATGAGGGGCTCATTAAACAGTTAAAGCCTAAAGCTATTAATTGATTGATTTACGAGGTTTAGTAAACGCGGTCAGGCCTTGGATGGGTGCGCGTTAGAAGCCGTTTCTTGTCGTTCATGACGAACTTCTTACGTTGGAGTCAGTCACGCTTTCGCATAAGGATGGCAAGGCTTTATGAGTAGACCCTGGCCGCAAAGGTGAACCTGTGGGTACTATAACACGTACATTCGGTGCCTAAATGACCTGACCCTCCTAGAATTTATCATATAATGTCTACGGGGGGTCAGGTAACGTAGGGCACCGACTGTACATTTCACTGACGCCGTTATTAAGTCCCATGTAATAGTGGGAGAGCCTATTGCCATCTATCGGGTACAATTCCAAAATTCTGCTACTACGAATTTTCATACAGATAAACTCAATGAAACTTTTTTTGTCCCGGGAATCGGGAGCCTAGAACCTCACAGTAAGCCACACTTCAACCACTAAACCGACAGTTAATTAAAAAAGCGTAAACAAATAAAGGATCAATTAAAATATCAGTGTAAACAGCCATATTATAATCATTTGAACGGAGTTACAACTAGGAAATACTTGACTAATCACTTTGCAGCTACATAAATTATTATTTACATAATAATAATAACGAGTATCTATTTATGACAATGTCAAAGCCAAATTAATAAATAATGGCAACCAAGAATAAAATTTGCATACCTATTAAGTTCGAAATTCAAATCGGAAATATTTTTCTGAACAGGCCAGCATAGTGTCATCAATTTGTTTCTTTAGCGATTCCAAATTCAAATTGAGATATCACTTTGTTATATTCTTTTAATACATAGCTTCACGCCTATATTTCCCGAAGGGTTAGGCAGAGGTGTACTGTGCATACCCACATTTCGCTAATACCGCTATTAAATTAAATTCAAGATCTCATATGGGACAAAACATAGAACAGTTAAAAATGAAAGGCATACTTTCTATTCCAATGCAAGTACAAAATTAATTAAAAAATAAAACGAATATTTCAGACTGTATAATTTATTGCCTACGTCAAAGGTATAAAAAAAGTAAGGCATTAGGTTATGTTGTCTCTAAATTTGAATTGAGAGTTGCAAGCAATTTTTTTTTTATTGTACTTGACATTGGCTAAATGCAGGTTTAGTTCGAGGCCAGATAAGAAGAAAAAGAAACCAGTTTTATGTCTATGGTATTTGAACTCAATTAGTTACATAACATGATAGCATTCAACGCGGCCGAAATCTTAACTTATTGTCGTATTACTGGGAATTTAGTACAAGTTTTCGTGACATCTTCAACTATCATCGTTATATTTCAGCCAATTTACACAAAATCTTAACGAATTATACACCTAAACCTTTCTCATGAATCAGTCTGTCTATTGGTGAGAACCGCATGAAAATCCGTTCAGTAGTTTTTGAGTTTATCGCGGACGGACAGACAGACGCGGCGGGGGACTTAGTTTTATAATATTTAGTGAAGTGCAATAGACTTGAATATTATCTTTTACTCTAAAAATAATATTCAGAATTAAGCAGGTTTTGCAACTCGTTTGCAACTTTGTTTATTGCAATAGATGCATGAAATTCTTATTATCACAGAAAGGATATTAGTGTAAAATCGACTGTTAAAATACTGTAATCAAACGTTTATCGTCAATAGTATTTGAACCATTTCCTACATATTTTAAATAGTCTGGTTCGCCATGAACTTGACACTCGCACACATAAATATTAATGAAAATAACACTCTATAATAAAAGAAATAAGATACAATTTGCAAAACGAGATCCAACATTGGTCTATTTAAAAAATGTACAGTGTAAAATAGGCTCTATTATTTTCATCTTAAGATAGGTTTTGGAAATTGTTGGATCTATTAGACGATTAGCAGCCAAAATATCATTGAAAAAACTTGTTCTTTTATATCTTTAGATTTCTATAAATCAGTGTTTAATGTTAGGAATTAAATTTGACTAAAATCAGCCTAGAGTATCCGGATTCATAAATATATAATCATGTTAATATTATCATATATATTACGACGTTTAATATATAAGAGGCCTGAATATATGATCTAAATAAAAACGTATAGTAAGTAACAATGTTCCAAAATAAACCTGTCATTTTTCTGTATCCACGCATTAGCTATTAACCGCAAGAATTCTCAAAGTCTATTTAAAAAAAAAGTACTTTATAAAAGTAACTACTAGACTAACATTATTAAAAAAAAACTATTATTATTCTTATTATTATTTTCAGACTTCGTACAATGGAAATGATTTTTTGAAGCCGACTGTCCTTTTTTATCTATACTAATATTATAGAGGGGAAAGATTTGATTGTTTGTTTGTTTGTTTGCATTGAATCGGCTCCGAAACTACTAGACCGATTTGAAAAATTCTTTCACCGTTGGGAAGCTACACTATCTTCGAGCTACATAGGCTATATTATATTTTCAAAAACATTAGGGATCCTTACTCTAGTAATGTAACCCAAGGTGTAAAAAAAATACCTAAAAAATTCCTTACATCGCGTGCGCTGCAAAAACTATTGATGATAGTACAAAATAATGTATTACGACTTTGCAGAACACATCATTATCTACAAAAAGTGTCGCGACAGCATCTGTCTTACTATTATAGATATTATATATATTTATAGCACATAAGCTACTTTTTATCCCGGAAAAATGTACGGGTTCGTAAACCACGCGGGCGAAGCCGCGGGCGGAAGCTAGTTCTTACGTAATTCAGTTCTATTGCACGAAATATTAGCTCATATAGGTCCTATAACAGGGCGAATTGAGTTTGCAATAACAATCGAATTGCCCGGTAGCCCAACTTGAGCAACAAATCAAATAAAGCGGCAAATAAAATAATAAGTAAATAAATGCCCAACCCGGGCATCGAATCAAAACATAAACAACCAAAGCTGTATTAACAGGTAATGATGCAATCTTCTATATTAATTAATAAGGTTGATTATCATCTCTGTCGATCTCACTAGCAGCACGCCGTGAAGATGTGTAAGATCAGGTTTTAAAATTCTCGGTCAATTAGAAATCTTGTCTTGATCTTCTGAAGTGGTCAAGTTGAATGGTTGCAAACACAGCATTTTGTCCTGGGTTCGAAACCCGAGTGTGCCAAAGTGTTAATAGATTTTTCTGATCCAAAAATTCTCATAAGCGGACTGAAGTCAGAATTGGCTCTAAGATGGCAATAAGCCATATATTTCAAGGGACTTTATAATGGCGTCAGTGTTGTGGATGTACAATAATACCTCTGCCTAACCCTTCGGGGAATACAGGCGTGATGTTATCTTATGTTAAGTATATGCAGTAGCTAGCTCGCCTCATAAATTGCGTAGTTTTATAAAATGAGGGTAATGTATATCTTTATAGGATACATTTATATTAAATTGACTACTCTAATATAACTAGCGGTTGCCCCCGTCTTTGTCTGTGTTTATTTGTATGACGACACGATTGGCGCAGTGGTTGAGTAATCGACTGCCGCGCTGCGTGTCGCGGGTTCGATTGCCGCACAGAACAAATATTTGTATGATCTACAGATAGTTATTTCGGGTCTGGGTCTTTTTGTACGTGAAATATATTTTTGTAAACTATACCCACGATACAGGAATTATTCCTAGTGTGGGGCAATGTTTAAAAAAAAAGTTTTGTTGCAATAGTAAAAAATAAACTTATGTCTTTCTCTAAGACCCAGGCTACCTCTTAGTATTTCATTAAGATCGGTTCAGTGGTTTAGTCGTGATGAGGTAACAAACAGGCAGTTACTTTTGCGTTTTAATAGTGTGGATGATATACCAGTGTAAAATCAATTTTAATATAATGGGAGAAAATATAACTCTTTGATGTAGACCCGAGACGTCTTAAAACTGCGACCAGACACCGGAGGACGGGCAGCAGCGTCCTCTCACTAATCGGTGAGCCACTGCGATCCTCAAGCCGCCTGCCAAGGGTGGGGAATATGGCACCCCCCCCCCCCCCTTGGGGGAAGCCTTCGTTCAGTAGTGGACGTCTTCTGGCTGATGATAATACTAGTCATCTGCATTACTTTGTATGAACTGTCAAAAACGACACTTTGTACTAAAAATGTTTGGAATACTAAGGCGTGACGTCATAGTTTTTCATTGCCAATGACATACATATAGTGTGATTTTGATAAATTAAAAATTGACAACGCCAAAGATAAGCAAGAGATTAAGTTTTACTGAGTTTTTAGAAGGAAAACTGTTTACCAAACAAGATTTCAGTTTTTTTTTTATGCAGTCATCTAGCCTATTATGGAGTGATGAAATTGATTATTATTACTATAAGCTTATTAGGTTTAAAAGAATCTGAACCCTGGCGATTGCTCCACCAAGAACTGACTCTGATATTAAAGAAGTATTTATTTTCATTAAATTTTTCTTCGATTTTTTTTCTTTGACTGACTGGTCGCATATGCGACTGCTGAGCGTGAGGTCCTGGATTTGATTCCCGGCACGGGCAGTCTTATTGGGATTTTCTGTATGGAAATTCGCAATAGCAACACGGAGTCTGGAATTGTGCCCGGACCCAACAACGGCATCGGCGAAATGTAGGTATACAATGGTACACTCCTGCCTAAGCCTTCAGGGAATAGAGTCGTGATGTTATATTATGTCTATTTTTTCCTTAGATATCACTAATCCAAGATAAATATTAAACTCGTGATTTTATGTTCTAAACATTTTTATCGCTATTGAATCTAATATATAACAGAAAAACAGACAGACAGACACAACTATTAATTATCCGTTTTCACCAATCGTCTAAGAAACTTTATTGATAAAGATTTTTGACCTAACCTTGACTCATCCTCGCGATCAATATCCATGTTTCTTTTTTGTTTCTTTCAATAAAAGTTTTCCATTGGTCTCTATCAGTTATCGAAATATAATTAGAAGCCGGAGGTCACTGACTTATATTGAGGCTAAGTATATTATATATACATTTAGGTATCTAGGTATTATTATGACATAACATGTTCCTAATATTTTATTAATATTCATAGATTTTTCGTATTCAAAATAAACACCACGATGATAGGAAATATCCGATTGCACACGAATAGAAATGTCAATGATTTCATACATTTATATGAGATATTTTATATATTACCATATTAACGGTTTATTTGTTTGGAGTTCGAAGATTTTATTTAAGTAGCGGCTTCGCACGCGTGCAATTTACTAATGAACAAAATCAAAAATGTCATACAAAAATACCATTCAAATTACCGAGGCATCCGGTGGATTGTCCAAAAAAAAATCTTACATAAAAACCTTCTCCTGACAATTACAAATACAACAAAAAAAGAATTAGCCAAATAAGTGCAGCCGTTCGGAAGTTATGCGCTTAACAACACATTTGGCGATTCATTTTTATTTATATAGATATTTGGTGAACGGGGATTTTATTTTTAATAGTTGGTCTATATACCGCTTTCATGAGAAGCCGATGATGTTATGTAGTATACATAACATCATCGTCAACATCATCATCAACTGAGAACTCTTCAAATTCAGAAAAATCTTCTGCCGTGTCGACGCGCACATTGAAATCGCATGGAGGCTCTTTCATTGCACCCCCATTCAGAACAATATAGGTAAAGATAAAAATAATCTTATTTTTTAAGAATATCACAAGTCTATAAATAGTCAGACTCAAATTGCCACGTTCGAAATTACAATCAGATCCAGCAAGTCCTCTTGTCTGTCCCCCAGTAACGCCCTAAGCCGAGGTTCAAACACCATTTTGAGACGCACTTAGCAGTGATGCTTAATTTTACTATATTTGCTGGACTGGAGACCCTTCTGGTCTCGCCATTAGCCCGCTTAAGCACTAAAAGCTCCCTGAGATAACCTGCGAGAGACAGGTACCAAAAAAAAAAGAAGAATATGCACTGGTATTGAATATTTCCTACCATCTTACCTAGTCCTATAGATATATAAAAGAATATACATACTACTTTGTTCTGTAATATGATACAGGAAAATTAACTATAAATAAATAGGATCAATATTAACTGCAGGTCAAAACCATATTTAATTATACGGTTTGAGGTTATTGCATCACAAGCACGATCTAGACATCTAGATTATATGCACTAATTAGTAGGTAAGGCTTTGTTTAATAAGCATTGCTATATCAGGTTTCTTGTGTGATCTTATTCAAATTCAAATTCAATTCAAATTCAAATATATTTTTATTCATGTAAACCATTTACAGGCACTTATGAATAGTCAGGCTCTAGTTGCCACGTTCCAAAGTGTTGATTTCCAATGGAGAAGAACGGGCAAGAAACTCCATGGTTACTCTTTTAAACTCTGAATTAAATATACAATATTAATTTATACATTGATCTCGAACAACAATTATGTGAATACAATGTAGCTTAAAAGAGTCTAACTTATGTAAGTCTGAAACTCAAGCCTGATAGTTATGAAAATATATTTACTTTTGATAAATTTGCCATGGCAGCTATGAGCCGACCAGTCCCAATAGACGGCACCCGTTCAAGGAATACATTCTATTCAGCCTAAATTCTTTTTCAGTCGTGTAGTCAGCAATGGTGATATCGATATCCTGACTGTCCAGGATATTGTAGCGGTAGGGCTTCTTTTATTTTCTTTTATGCCCTATAAATATTCCAATTTTTATTTAAAACTAGCGATGCCCACCGACTTCGCACGGGTGCAATTTACTAATTAAGAATATGTGAATTGAGATTTTCAAACAATAATGCCATCGGACATTTCCGTTGGATATTCCAAAAAAAATCTTTCGTTCTATCCTTGTTCTGACAATTAAGAACGCAACAAAAAAAAAAAAAACAGCCAAATGTCGCCTGCGGTATTTCCGGAACGATACGACCTTCAAACCTTCAAGAAAAGAGCGTACTCCATTTTAAAAGGCCGGCAACGCACTTGTGACTCCTCCGGTGTTGCGGGTGTCCATGGGCGACGTTAATCGCTTACCATCAGGCGATCCGTCTGTTCGCTTGCCGCCTATCACATAAAAAAAATAAAAAAATCGTTCGAGCCGTTCTCAAGTGATGCTCCGTCATACATGTGGCAACTGATTTTTATTTATCTAGATTTCCCAACTGACTGCTTTGTTCAGATTAAGTCCTTGTCTTAATTAAACTTTCATTTACTAAAATTGTACTGTTATTAGCTTAAACTTATATTTCAATTTAAGTTATTTAGGATGACGCAATTTTTTTAAATCAATTAATATAATTTATCGTAAAAGCAAATTTATACCTACATTATTTTTAACAAACACTCATAGGATAAACAAGGGTTTATCAAAGTGGGGTCCACGGACCTCTAAGGGGTCCGTAAAATGTGTGGTACGGGGTCCGCAGCGGCTCAATTAACCTTAAACATTAATTAGAAAATTGTGTAGCAAACTAACGCATCGTTTGTTTAAAACCGCTCTCGCTGGCTACTGTTGAGCGGCCCGAGGTGCGAGGGGACTGTACACGAATAAACATATTTTTTTTCCCTTTAATATTCTTTGACAGGGGTCCGTGGACTTTTAAAAATTCTAGAAGTGGTCCGTTACTGCAAAAAGTTTAAGAAACACTGGGTTAAATACTTCTGACCAGTAAATGCTGACTGTACCCAATTTCTGTTTAATATACAGAAATATAATAAAAAGACTTTGTTGATCTTTTAAGAATATGCGATCAAGAGACAAAATCCTTGATTGAAAGAATTTTAGAAAAAAAATATAAACGCATTTCAAGGATCAACAATTTAGATCTGGAGTAACCATAGTTGACAAAATTAAGTACGAAGATATGCTAATATCTTTAAATATAGCTTTATAACCTTTTTTATATACTCTTAGTACACAAAAACAGTCTTATAAATTGTTAAAAACATACTCTTCCTATGTCTAATAGACCTGGTCTTAAAACCAGTCTATTTTATGTCCTGACTAGATTAAATTCTTTAAAATTCAATATTTTTTTTAATTTGATTACTTCATTAATACTGGAATTTGAAGTTTATGTATATTTTCGCCCTGAACTTTGATATATTCTTTTAATGTATCAAAATATCTATTAATCCATACTACAGCCTACATAACATTAAAATTACTTACGTCATATTTTTGGTCCTTTGATACGTAGGACCGAATTCAAATTAAAGCATCACAAGACTCAAAGAACTATATATAGGCCATATTTCCGTGCGGAAATCGAACCCGCAGAACGTAGCTTACTAACTTGTTTACATATGTACATATATAAGTACTTTGCCAACCGCGCAATCAATTATCCAATAAATATATTTACAAACGAAACAACTTAAAAGTGTAATAAATAATAAAAAAGAACATCCTGTAAACTACGCCTTAAATATATTATCCTCTACCATTACAATGTCACATTAAGCCGGATTTACATTGAGTCAGTTATTGGCTTCAAATTCAAGACAAGTTGAATTTGGTCCTGGCATCACGTAAACAACGTAACACGTAAACATAACGAGTATATCAAGTCAGTACAGCTGCCACGTCAGTGGCGGGCGACGTAAATATTCTGGCTGTATACACAAAATGCACTGCGCTACCTGTCTCGGGTTCGATTCTTCCACGGAACAAATATTTGTATGACCTACAGATAGTAGTCCGAGTGACTTAAAGTGAAAAAATAAATAAAAATGAAAGTTGCTCTAATTTAATACTGACTTATTTTTCTGATGATAATGACGATTCCTCCCGAACGATATAATTAGGGAAAAATTTACACTTTACCTCTAATTTAAGGATCTTAATATCGTCTTTCAATTCATTGCCAGGATGGCAATCACCACCGACAGACCCGACGACGACACGGTTGTCACAGTGGCTAAGCGATTAGCTTTCTACGCTCCGTACCGCAGGTTCGATCCCGGCTAGGAACAAACATTAATTGTATGATCTACAGATAATTGTTTTGGATTTGGTTGTGTGTGCATATGACATGTATGTTTGTAAACTGTACCTACGATACAGGATAAATCCTAGTGTGGGGCAAAGTTTTTTTTTTTTAAACTCGTCCTCTGTATCTGATATTGTAAATAGTCCTTTAATTTCTAAGATGCTGACTTCACAACCAATTAGCTGTGCCGGAATCGATGTTACAACGTGATATAATGACTTAATATATAATTATTATGTATCACCTTGCAGTAACTGGATTATTAGTAATTATTATACGTGTTATTTTATTATGTACGTGTCGTGCTGATCTTGTTGCATGTTGTCGTGCAGATTTGTTTGAACACAAGTTCAAACAAATCTAAATTGGTACGGATTATAGATGCGATATATTTTTTTAAATCATTTCCCCCACACTACTATTTCTCCTGTATCGTAGGTACAGTTTTAAAACATACATATCACATACACACACAACCAGACCCGAAACAGCTATCTGTAGATCATACAAATATTTGTTCCGTGCGGGAATCGAAACCGCGACACCTAGCGCAGAAAGCTTATCACTTTGCCACTGCGCCAACTATCCCGTAAGAAGAATTGCCTCATTGGTCTAGTGATTACAAGCGTGAGTGGTAAGCATGAGGTCCTGGGTTCGATTCCCGGGCCGAGCAGTGTTATTGGGTTTTTCTGTATAGAAAGTCTCAGTAACACGGAATTTGGAATTGTGTCTGGTTGGGGGCAAAAAAGGCTTGTCCTATATGTGGGTGCATAGTAGTACATAATAGTATCTCTGTCTAACCCTTCGGGGATATAGGCGTGATGATATGTTATGTTATACTAACATATTTTTTTGTTTGTTACAGGTCTGTTTATCCTGCTGATGTTAGGATTCTTCGCAATATCAGCTGGCTGTTTTATATTATTCATAAAACCTTACGACTTCTTCTTTAAACAGGTTTGTTCTTGAATAAATTTTTTTCATTACTGTATTTAAGAACACCTAAAAATAAGACTAATTTAAGGCCCCAACCAACAGTCCATATTCCTTGAATTCCAAAGCACTGTTGTACACCCACATTTTACCGTTGCAGTTGCTGTTATTAAGACCCGGCTGTAAAATTTATCATTTAACAATCGACATGCAATTTACGGTCGAATGCAGTCGAGATAGCAGAGAGACTTTCTACAGAAGAGACTATCTCTAATAGTGATTTATGTCGGATTAGAGATCATCCTACTTAATATTATAAATGTGAAAGTTTGTGAGCATGGATGGATGGATATTTGTTACTCAATAACACCAGAACGTCTGAAAGGATCCAGATGAAATTTGGCGCAAAGATAGATTATAGTCTGGAATAGCCCATAGGCTACTTTTTATCCCGGCAAAATGTACGGGTTCGTAAACCACGCGGCTGAAACCGCGGGCGGAAGCTAGTAAAGTATAATTTGAGATGACGTGTATCAAAAAAATGTGCTCAATATCGAATTCTTCCTTTTTTTATTTCTCTTATTATCACATTAATAGTATCTTATCTTAGTAAGAAGCAGTCGAGATTTTAACGAACAAGGAGAGAAATATCTCTAATAGAGATTTATACCGAAGGGCGCGAAAATCACCTCCCTAAATATTACATATTCGACAATATAGCAACCCAAGTAAACAGGTGTTTTAAAGAAAGAAATGATATAATTATATTTTCTATCTTTCCAGAAAGCAATGTTACAAGATGGTGGTGAAATTTTCGAGATGTGGCGGAAACCAGAAGTGGAGTTGTATTTAAAAGTGTACCTGTTCAACGTCACCAATGCCGAAGACTACATGTCGGGGAAAGACGACAAAATCAAAGTCAAAGAAGTCGGACCTTATGTTTATAGGTATGTATATGTATAGATATATATATAAACTACTAGTTGTTACCCGCGTCTTCGTTTGCGTGTCCTTCCTACTTTATTAATATTAAAAATGTGAAAGTTTGTGAGGATGGATGGATGGATTTTTGTTAGTCTTTCACTCAAAAAACACTGAAAGGATCTGGATGAAATTCGGCACAGAGATAGATTATAGTCTGGAATAGCACATAGGCTACACTGTATCCCGGGAAAACGCGGGCGGCTAAAAATCTCTTCATGTCGTAGAAACCATTTTTATGAGCCATTTATGTAAGGCAATTTTTTTTTTACTGGGATTCCTTTCTTTGGTTTAGGAATATTATATTCTAAAGATTACATTTATATTGTAAAGATATCAAAGATAATAATAGTTAAAAAAAAAGCAATTAAATAGTCACTTCTCTGCACACACGGGACCAAACGTAGCCTATTTTCGGCACCAAGGACCAAAATGAATGCTAATTAACTTATTATACAGTATTATGTAATAATACTATGAAACTAGTAATTAAAAAAGTATCCTTCATTATTTTTAATTATTACGTAATTATTTTTATGCTCACTGTTTTAATTATTTCCTATTCTGAGATATGATTATGTAACTATGATAAATAATACAGACAAAAACAATGTTACAAATTCATACAAGAATTCCATGCAAAATAAATACAGTACAATATAGGCCAGAGGTTTTATCGGCTAATTACGTCAATACCGAATTTTGCCGATTGATATCCGAGTGCTTAACTTAGTCATCATCTGCCTATTCCTAATTACATTGGGGTCGTCTTCAAGTCTAACCAGGTGCAACTGAATATCAGTATTTTACAACGTGACTGCCATCTGACCTCCATCACACAATTAATAGGGGACACTGGTACTCTAAGGTTAAACTGGTTGTTAAGACTTTTTGGTTTGCTGCCACTCGTAACGTCTATCATAGGTATTCACATGACACGCGGGGCTGCCTTACGCACTCTCACACAGAGGCGCAGAGGTATCTGTAAATAATGGTCACCCATCCAAGAACTGACCGCAGCAGCGCTGCTTTACCTTGCGGTAGCTATGTAGCAACGAGCCTCTGTATAATCCTATTTACAGTGAAGACATCCAGTGTAGTAATAGTAAATTTAATTTCGTTTAATATTTGAAATCGAGTTCACTAAATAGTACTAGCAATTCAGTCGTCAAAATTCGGGTATCACGGTATTAGCCGATATAACTTCTGGCTTGTGTTGTACTGTACTTGTTATACTATAAATCAGCGCGACAGCAACGCGACAGCCACACGACAGCAGCCTCACTGTCACAGTGATACAAAAATTACGATTGACCGAAGCTATCGCGCGACCTTCGCCTGTCGCAAACTGATAGCTGGATCGGTAATTAGGCTGAAGGTGTGCCTCTTCACTGTTTGAGGCACAGACGAAGTCCAGAAGACATACCAGAAGGAGGTATACAGACCTCATTAGTGATGTCCTTCAAAAGGTTAAGTGCGCAGTACTGATAACCGTCTATATATAAAACGATGCATGAATATAGATGAAGCTAAAATGAAAAAAATGTGCATTCTGTAGTTTCTGCCTACCCTCATAGAAACAAATCGTGACGTTACGCATGTCGATGTGTACTAATTAACTTTTTTTTTCTTTTCAGAGAGTCTTTAGAACACAAAGTGACGAAGTTCAATGACAACCACACCTTATCTGCTGTGCCGGTCCATCCTCTGTCCTGGGTTGAAGAACTCTCTGAAGGGAACCATGAAGAAGACATCCTGTTCCTACCCCACATCGCTTTGCTGGTGAGTTTCATCAAGACATCACGTCTGTATTTCCCAAGGGTAAGGCAGAGGTGTATGATGTACGGTCCGCATGAAAAAGAAGAATACACGTAGCGAAATTCAAAAGCGAGATTTAGAGAAAATAGCGATTGAAAACTTGACCAATTTCATACATAGTATCTGCGGATACATCAAATTACATGGTAATTTAAATGTTAATTAAGATTTTAACCAATACCTTTTCAAGAATAAGCATGAATTTCGCAGCGTCTGAATATCAATATTTTACACAGAACGTGCCATCTGACCTCCGCCACACAATTACTGGGAGACACTGGTGCTCTAAGGTAGACTGGTTGTCAGACTTTTTGGGCTGCTGACGCCCGTAACGATTGTCATAGGTCTTCATATGACACCCGGGACAAACAGCTTAACGTACTTTCCGAGGCTCGTAGGGGTCTTGATATGTGAAAAATGGTCAACCAACCAAGACCCAGCGGCGTGCACACAGTTTTTAGACAGGCAAAAAATTTTTAAAGTTTACTTACCAGTAATACCTACTGCATGTTGGTATTGGTTCGTCATCTTGTCAATTAAATAATGACGTATGTGATTTGCCATCTCAAATATCTTATAATAAATATTTATCTGGGTTATGTGGGGTAGGCAGTGTCTTTTTGTCTTTATGAACCGCACGCTACTGCCAAGGACTGACCGTGGCAAGCATTGCTTAACTATATTATGTTGCTGAGAGATTTTAGTGCCCCTCTATTAGTATTTTATGTCGAAACTGATGGAAACAACCAACCTTTAACCTATGTAACATCCTTTTAGCAAAGTAGTTACTGCAACTTATTTGGCATTTCCACGTTGAATGCTACTTAATAAGTTAGACGCGAGTGTCAATTGATGTATATAAATAGATAAATTCAACCCATTACTGTCCCACTGCTGGGCAAGGGTTTCTTGTCAGAATGAGAAGGGTTAGTCTACCTCGCTGGCCCGCAGCCTAACTACCAATGTAGCGACAGGCGTAGATTGCGCGATAGCTTCTGTCAGACGTCATTTTTGTGTCATATAATGTATTGGCTGACAGTGAGATTGCTGTCGCGTGGCTGTCGCTTTTTTACGTAATTAGGCTGCCGGTGCGGGTTGGCGGACTACAATGAAGAACTTTATGTCCCCCTCTCAGGTGTGCAGGTTTCCTCACGATGTTTTCCTTCACCGTAAACGCAAGAGATAATCAAATTCAATCAAATTTTATTGATATATTGGTAATTAATGCTATATTCCACTGACCGACTCTGTCCAATTTTGCCGCACAACAAAGTCGCAAACTATAATATATATTTAAACGCACGGTTGGCGCAGTGGCTAAACGAATAGCTTTCTGCGCTTCGTGTTGTGGATTCGAATACCGCACGGAACAAATATTGGTATGATCTACAGATAGTTGTTTCGGGTCTGGTTGTATGTACATGTGACATGTATGTTTGTAAACTGTACCCACAACACAGGAGAAATCATAATCCACACGCTTGGCAGGCGGCTGGGGATCGCAGTGGCTCACCGATTAGTGAGAGGACGCTGCTGCCCGTCCTCCGGTGTCTGGCCGCAGTTTTAAGACGTACCCGGGTCTACGGGTCGCGCTAGTAATTAATATTAATTTTATAGCCTACCGTGTAATTGGTAGTAAGCGCATTACTAATTACTGGTCTTTGGCCATTAGGTCAACCGACAAAGGAGCTAATAATAGACCAATAAACCTTTGACATTAATTATATAAAGCCTTATAAATATTACTAGCTTCCGCCCGCGGCTTCGCCCGCGTGGTTTACGAACCCGTACATTTTCCCGAGATAAAAAGTAGCCTATGTGCTATTCCAAACTATAATCTATCTCTCTACCAAATTTTATCCAGATCCGTTCTGCCGTTCTGGCTTGAAAGAGTAACAAAGATCCATCCATCCATCCATCCTCACAAACTTTCACATTTATAATATTAGTAGGATCTGACTGACTCACTCATTTGTCTAGTGGTCGCAAGCGCCACTACAAAGCGTGAGGTCCTGGATTCGAATCCCGGGTGCGGCAAAGTGTGACTAGGTTTTTTCTGTATGGAAATTCTCAGTAGCAGCACAGAGTCTGGAACTGTACACGGAAGATGGCAATAGGCTCGCCCCCTATTACATGGGACTCAACAGTACGGTACAATAGTACACTTCTGCCTAACCCTTCGGGGAATACAGGCGTGATGCTATGTTATGTTATGTGTGACAAATGAGCTACGAAAATAATTACACCGACTGTTATTTTTTAGATCTCTAGGCTTTTTCTCAACCACGTACCGAAGTTAGCGGCAAGTCAATGTATGAAAAAATCATGCGCGCGCATTTGAGTGAAGTTGTATCAAAAAAATACGTGCGCGCGCACTTGAGTGAACGTCTATCAAAAACAATTGTGCGCGCGCACTCGAATGAACATGAATGAATCCATTGAAAACGCGCGCACGTTTTTTTCATACATTTTTGACTTAAAACTTGAAGAAAACTCGTTGTATATGAATTAACCCTAAGAATGTCGTCACTCTAGTGGAGTGAAAAGCAAATCTATTGAATAGACCACGTTGCTTAATAATATTTGATTGAGCACTTAAAGGCAGCGATTGGAAACTACATAATTGCAAAATGTACAGTTAAACCAAGAAATAAATATGCAGGGTGAGATACAGATAAAATTTTCTAAAGAACTGATACTAAAAGAACTTTTTAAATAGTTTTTCCCATATATTCAGTTCAGATATATTTATTCATTCTACTTAGTCATATTATAAATGTGAAAGTTTGTGAAGATGTTAGGATTTCAGTTTTATTTATGGGTTCACCAACAATTTCTACACTTATAAAAATTATATAGATGTTAGGTAGATGTTTGTTACCCAATCACGTATAAACCATTGAATGGATTGAGATGAAACTTGGCACACAGAAAGACCATGTCCTGGATTAACACATAGAATACTTTTTACCTAATGCATACTTTTACGTTCTTCGTTCATTTTCCGATCTTCACGCGGGCAAAGCAGCAGGCAAAAGCAACTTCACGTGTGTTTGTTACCCCTGTGAACTTATCTCTTGGTTAGACTGTACATTACATTCCTTTATTCAAGTTGCAGAATGATCTTGGAACCACTCTATTCAATTGAATTGATCTATTGAATATTTATTTGATTTAAATTATGGCTGTATGCACTGACACATAAACAGGTGTTTTTAATTAAAACAGTGGTCTCTTCTCAGAATGAGAAGGGTTAGGCCTTAGTCCACCACGCTGGCCCGGTGCGTGTTGGTGGACTACACACACCGTTAAGAACTTTATGGAGCCCTCTCAGGTGTACAGGTTTCCTCACGATGTTAACCTTCACCGTAAACGCAAATGATAATCAAATTCTGATCCGCACATAATTCCGAAAAGTTAAAGGTGGGGGCCGGGTTTGAACTCATACCCTCCTGCATGAAAGGCAAGCGTTCAACCGCTAGGCTATCACTGCCTATAATGCATGACTTTTCTTATACAATGCATGTTAAATTTATAATTACTAATCATCCATGGAGTTTCTTGCCGGTCTCTTCTCCATAGGACCTACCCCCCTTTGAGATAACCTGTGTGTGAGTGAGTGAAAAGTGCCTGAAAAGGCCTATTTGAAATAAATAAACTTTGAATTTGATTTGAAGCTATATGCGCTACGACAGCGCTGTTTATCAACTTGGGCTAGACGACGCACAAACGTAAAAAAGACCATAAAAACTCAATTCTTCTAGGCTTAAATTATTTTAATATATAAACAACAGTTTGAACGCCATTGTTAATTTATACGTGGCTATTTTAATCTCATCCACTAAAACCTGTTTTTTTTTATTTAAAAAAACAAGCTACAGTTAATATACATGTGAGTAATTAAATAAATTTAGTATTAATTAAGAGCGAGTTTGTTGATCTAGAATCTTCTGTTAGAGTATAATTTTTGTTAGTTGACCACCTTATTAGTTTAGTGGGCGCAAGCGCAGCTGCGGCGTTTGAGATCTTGGGTTTGATACGAGGTCGGGACAGTTTTGTTATGTTTTTGTAACCCGAACATTGAAATTATGACCGGTAAATGGTATTAGGCTCGCCCCCTATATGGGACTTAATAACGGCATTGACTAAATGTGGGTGTATAAAAGTGCACCCCTGCCTAACCTTTATACATACATACATATATAAAATCACGCCTTTTTCCCACTGGAGGTAGGCAGAAACTACAGAACGCCACGTGCTACGATCCTTACATAACCCTTTTGCTTCATCTACATTCATGCTTCGTTTCATACATGAACGCCGGTTGTGGGTACTGCGCACCTGACCTTTTTGAAGGACATCACCAATAAGGTCCGTATACGTCCTTCTAGGGCGTCCCCTCTTGGCGTTTCCACTAACAACCGCGTTATAAATCCCTTTCGTTAATCGCCTTTCATCCATTCTCTTTACATGAGCAAACTATTTTATATAGAAAGATCGTCGAACCGCCAAATTTATTTTTCAAATAAAAGTGATGTAACGGTTGGAAATCGGTCCTTATTTCTTGCACAATTTTCTACTTAAAGAACTTGAAGGACAAAGGATTGACTTAGACACATTACATAGGAATGTAAATAGTATACATATTTACTTGTTTGCTCAATTCAAAGGATAGGTTAATTGCAACATGAGAATCGTTGTGAGCTAGACATTTGCGCAATGTAGACATAAAGTAGAAGTGACATACCTATGTACAATTATTATCGGCCGTGAGGTTAAGTCAAGAGCAAATAGGTTTAACATAGCATCACGCCTGTATTCCTGAAGGAGCGGCAGAGGTATATTAGTACACTCACATTTTGTTGGGCGAGCCTATTGCCAGTGGCGTGCGATTCATAAAGACAAAAAGACACTGCCTACCCTACATAACTCAGATAAATATTTATTATAAGATATTTGAGGTGGCAAATCACATACATCATTATTTAATCGACAAAACGACGAACCAATACCAACATGCAGTAGGTATTTTTGGTAAGTAAGCTATCTAAAAACTCTGTGCACGCCGCTGCCTATTGCCGTGCTGCTACTGAGAATTTCCGTACAGAGAAGCCCAGTATTTTTGTAAAAGAAAAGGATCTTGTTGCTCCGATGATCCCGACCCGGGAATCGAACTCAGGGCCACACATTCAGCCGCCGCGCTTACGACCACTAGACCACAGAGGCAGTTTAAATGTTTAATGGTAATTTTAAACGACTATGCAATATTTTATTCGGGTCAGGCGCATCCTAAATGTTTGCTGTTAGGAATATATAATTGCATATATAATATAGTATTATTTGAACACAAATGAGGACAAGTATTTAACAATATTGGTAGATAAATATAAAATATTTACATAGATATTTTGTAACATAAACTTAAAGGTATAGTTGCCTTAATTATCTGGTAGAGGCTCTCGTTACTACTACCGCTCAAATCGGCCGATCTGTGAAGTTAAGCAGCGCTTAACGCAGTCAGTCCTTGGATGGGTGACTGCGTTAAGCAGTTGGTCCCGGGTGTCAGCAGCCTAAAAACAGCACAACCAGTTTAACTTCAGAGTATTAGCAGTGCCTGATTAACCGTGTAGCAAGAATAGCAATTGCTGCGAGTCCCGTGCAAAAGGGGGCCCCGCGTATCCAAACCCGCCTGCCTCCATCTAATCGTATTTTTTTGAATGAAACTTATTAAGATGTGGTCTATTGATTTACTTGATGTCATAAAAATGTGAAACGTTACACCTGTTTTCCGACTAAGACAATCCACGTCAGACAATCGGTAACCAATTATTTTGTTGGCGAAAATAAAACACAGAATTTCATACGGTAAACGCACAAGTTCTACAAAAATTCACTTTATACTTATAAGCCCATAGCAGATCAAGGGCCCCTTGCTACGGGCCCCGCGCTTGTTTAATCCGCCATTGAGTATCAGTGTCTCCCAGTGTTTTGTTATTTCCAATTGTGTGGCAGTCGCGTTGTAAAATACTGACATTCAGCTGTATCTGGTTAGACTGGATGATGACCCCAATGAAGTTGGGAAAAGCCTAGGCAGATAATAGTATTATCACATTTTAAACTGACTGTTAACCTTTTCTTCCAGAGCATAGCAAACGTGGTGTCCCAGAAGGACATCTTAACAAGATTCGGCCTGAACAATCTGATCACGCTGACAAATACCCAGCCGTTAGCGCAGATGACTGCGCGGGAGTTCATGATGGGCTACAAGTCAGAACTGATGACCCTGGGCAACACTTTCCTGCCAGGGTGGATATACTTCGATAAGCTTGGACTGATTGATCGGGTACGTCATATTTATAATACTTAGAATATTGAACCATTGACTGCTGCGCTACGTGTGGCAGGTTCGATTCTCGCGCTGAACAAATATTTGTATGATCTACAGATAGTTGTTTCGGGTCTGGTTGTGTGTGCATGTGACATGTATGTTTGTAAACTGTACCCACGACACATGAAAAATCCTAGTGTTTTTGGGTTTTTTTTTTTGGGTTTTGACAGATTTTATAAGAAAATATTGGTTTAAAAATCAATATATATTATATGTATTGTTCTTAGGAAACTGCCTCCACAAATTACGAAACCTGTGATGGCAGGCGCACCCTGGGCAGTTAGATACAACCATTACTGATTGGCTAATCCATCCACAATATTTTTTGTTCCGTGTGGAAACCGAATTCGTGACACGAAGCGCAGACAACTAAATGCTTAACCACTGCGCCAACCATGTAAACAAATAGAGATTTGGTCTTAAACTCAATTTCAATCTTAAACATCCTTGTCCTCCACAGATGTACGACTTCGATGGTGACTTCGAAACTGTTTTCACTGGTACCGATGACGTCCGCATCTCTGGCCTCATCGACACCTACCGAGGGTCCACGGACCTGCCCCAGTGGAACGGCAAGCATTGCTCGAATGTGCAGTATGCTTCAGACGGCACCAAGTTCAAGGGGGGAGTCAAAAAGAACGAGAGCATCCTCTTCTATAGGAAGAGTTTGTGCAGAGCTGCTCCTTTGGTAAGAATCAAGAATTAATATTTTGCTCCTTCTATATATCATAGAGATCTGTTCTCTAGAATTTAGACCTTTTTACTATGATACTAGCGATCCGCCCCGGCTTCTCACGGGCAGCAGAGCGTATAGGCCTTCATTTTTTTCTGTCGTAATGTCTGCCTTAGAAAAACCTAATAACTCTTTGCCCGACCCGGGAATTGAAACCAGAACCTCACATTTAGCAGCTTTGCATGTGACAAATAGACCAATAAGGTAGTTAAAATATTGCATACCTCTTTCTTCATTATTTAAATCAGTTTTCATTAGTTTCGAAAATAATTTCGATTCTTTTACACAATTTACAATATGGCGGAAATTCATTCCTATTCTTAATTTGATCGCATTGTACAATTATTATTTGATGTTGTTACATAAATCTTTTTATCACTACATATATGTATTATAAAATAAAGTCCCCCCGCCGCGTCTGTCTTTCTGAAAGCGATAAACTCAAAAAGTACTGAACGGATTTTCATGCGGTTTTCACCAATGGACGGAGTGATTCATGAGGAAGGTTTAGGTGTATAATTCATTAAGGTTTTGTGTAAATTGGCTGAAATATGACGATGATTGTTGAAGATATCGGAAAAAATCATGCCGACCTAGTGCTTTGCTGGCGTGTGCCGCGTAAACCAATAGAGTTATACATGCTGATACGACACTACGACAGAAAGAAAAATGTAGGCGTATATGCTCTGCTACCCGTGCGAAGCCGGGGCGGATCGCTAGTCCAAATTATAAATCACTCAACTTACTGACCATGCCCAATTTCTGAAAATTTATTCTTAATGTTCTCTCTACAGATTCCTGTGGACGAAGGCGTGAAGAGTGGCCTTAAAGGATACAAATACACTTTCCCTGAAAACATGATGGACAACGGGAAGTACATCAAGGAAAATGAATGCTTCTGCAGACATGGTACGTACTCTAATCATCGTCTGCCTAGCCTGTTCCCAACTACATTGGGGTCGGCTCCCAGACTAGCCAGTTGCGGCTGAATATCAATATTTTATTCGCCATGACTGCAGTCTGACCTCCGCCACCCAATAACTAAACCTTTTAGAGCAGCCATACTCGACCTTATTTCCATAAGGGCCACAAAAACGTGTTAGTTAAGGTGCCGCGGGCCACAACACAAAATTTAGGTGTTAATAATAAACGTTATATTTAAATACCGTAAAACAATGTAAAGAAAACAAAAAAATTATGAAAAATTGATCACAATTCATCTGACTGGATGATCTAATAAGTCTTATAATGTGAGGTTATCATGCAGCCACATGCGATCTTGACATAATTTTAAAAGAGCTTTCACAATCTAAAACTTTACTTTTAATGAGATCTCTGAATCCCTCTATCACTCACTGTAACGTAATGCGCGGTAGGGTATCTAAGTACCTATTGTACTCCGCGCGCCCACACTTTCTCTGAATCTGCGCGAAATTTAAAGTGGTTGACACCTTAAGTACTATGCCAGATGGGCCACTCACAAAAGCTCGGCAGGCCGCATGCGGCCCAAGGGCAGCAGGTTGAGTATAACGGTTTTAGAGTATCAGTGTCTCCCAGTAATTGGGTGGCGGAGGTCAGATGGCAGTCGCGTTGTAAAATGCTATATTCAGTCGCGTCTGGTTGGGCCGACCTCAACATTGTTGGGGGTCCCACTGATGGTAAAACATAGAAACACTGATACTCTAGGGTTCGATTGGTTGTCTATCTAGGGCTGCTGATTTCCGTTATGATTCTGTTTTCGAATATCAGAAGTTTTAATATAAAAGAGATCTTGTTCCATGAAAAACGATGTAATGCTAAAGAGACAATGACTTAATACAGAGATATCCACGATAAGGTTGGCGCAGTGGTTAAGCAATCAGCTTTCTGCGCTACGTGTCGCGGGTTCGATCCCCGCACGCAACAAATATTTGTATGATTTGTATGATAGTTGTGTGCGCATGTGACTTATATGTATGTTTGTAAACTATAATAATATATATATATATATAAATTATATTATATATAATAATAATATAATTATTCATTATTAACGGTGTGTGTAGTCCGCCAACCCGCACCGGGACTAAGGCCTA
Organism: Shargacucullia verbasci; assembly: GCA_947562105.1. NCBI lineage: Eukaryota > Metazoa > Arthropoda > Insecta > Lepidoptera > Noctuidae > Shargacucullia > Shargacucullia verbasci. Next base: position 4,562,475 of record OX387308.1, read on the forward strand.
ACCCTTCTCATTCTGAGAAGAGACCCTTGCCTAGCAGTGGGACAGTATTATCATTATATAATATAATTATTTGTGATGTCACATTTTTTTTAAAATATGTATGTATGTAATAAATTGCAAGATCCAATTATTTCACAGAATAGTTGAATAAAAATTAACACTAATTACTTTGATTATAATTTGCAAGTATTTTTATTTTATAATTATTTTTCACAGAAACAACTTTATTGTTATCTTAATTGGATCTTGAACAAATTATGAGTTAGATAGGCATGATAGAAAAAATACAATAAGCACGAGTTTTTCTTCAATATTTCTGGGAGATTTAAAACACTGAACCCCGCGACTTGGTCAGCGTGATTTCGCATATATTTTTTGTATTTGTTTGTATTTTAGATACTTTTATTGTATAACTGTTTTTCTCTCTTTTTATTATTTCTTTTGTGTTTAGTTTTTTATATTGTATAATTTGCGTATTAAAGAAGAATGTAAAACAGTTTTTTGAAAAGAGTATCCATGGAGTTTCTTGCCGGTCTCTTCTCCATAGGACCAACCCACTTTTGGAACCGCGCAACTAGAAACATAACGTTTTAAAAGCGCCCGTAAAGGCCCAGTTGAAATAAAACTTTGATTTTGACTTTGACTTTGACTTTGACTGACAGGAATTCAAATTAATAAACTAGCGTGGCTACTATGCGTGAAGTCCTGGGTTCACGGGTCAGAGAAAGTGTTATTGGGTTTTTCTGTTAAAAAAAATCCGATAGATGGCGATATAGTCGCTTATTACACCAAAAAATTGCCTCGTTGGTCGAGTGGTCGTAAGCGCGACTGAGCGTGAAGTCCTGGGTATGATTCCCGGGTTGGGCAGTGTTATTGGGATTTTCTGTATAGAAATTCTCAGTAGCTGCACGGATTTTGAAACTGTGTTTGTATTGTATTGTATTTAAAAAAAAAACACATTAGGAATAATTCCTGTATCGTGGGTGCATTTACAAACACATATTCACATGGACATACACCCAAACCCGAAACAACTATCTACACATCATACAAATATTTGTTCCGTGCGGGAATCAAATCCGCGACACGTAGCACAGCAGTCGATCTCTCAACCACTGCGCCAACCGTGCCGCCAATTGTGCCCGGTTGATGGCAATAGGCTCGCCCCCTACATAAGACTTAATTTCACTACAGAATCGTACACCTCTGCCAAACCCTTCTGAGAAGACAGGGAATATGTTCAAAAATAACCCTATCCTCTCTTCTTGCAGGTAAATGCTTGCCAGACGGCCTGATAGATGTCACAGACTGTTATTACGGTTTCCCCATTGCTCTGTCCTACCCTCACTTCTGGAAAGGGAACGACATCCTCTTCAGCAAGGTGGAAGGATTGACTCCGAATCCTGAACAGCACGAGACTGCGTAAGTAGATACTATTTTGTTTTCTTTTTCTCTCTCTTTTGTCTGGTGTCCTGTTTCTGACTGCCTCGGTGTCGTGGTTGCAAGTGCGTCTACTAAACGCTAGGCTCTAGGTTCAATCTTGATACCTATATAATGTAAAAATAAAGGACCATGTGTCTTGGAAGGACTCTTCTTGTGGTTTAATAAATTTGCCTAATAGGCTAGATGATTGCATCAAAAATAAATCGTGAAATCTTGTTTGGTAAATAGTTTTCCTTCTATAAATTCAATAAAACTTGAATCTCTTGCTTACCTTTGGCGTTTTCAATTTTTAATTTTTCAAAATCACACAATAAGTATGTGAATGGCAATGCAAAACTATGACGTCACGCTTTTGTATTCCAAACATTTTTAGAATAAAATGTCGTTTCTGACAGTTCATAAAAAGTAACTCAGATGACTAGTAGTCATCTACCGTATTACCGTCCCACGTGAGCAGCTTCTTCTCAGAACAATAAGAGTAAAGCCATCACCACGCTGCCTCTTCTTCGTCTCCACGCTTACTTGATAAAAATTGAATTGCTAACCACTATATCTTTGTTACAGTTTCTGGATTGAACCTGAAGCAGGTCTTCCTCTGGACGTTAGCTCCAAATTCCAGATCAACCTGGCCCTTGGAGACATCTCCTCAATCAAGAATGCTGAACGTTTTGCTGACATGTACCTGCCGCTGCTGTGGTTTGATATCGTAAGTATTTTAATTAGCCCTTGAACAAATTAATTTAATTTCCAAGATTTTTAATTTTATTGTTTTTGTATTCAGTTCAGAGATTCTAGGCTTATATAGCTTCCGGCCGCGGCTTCGCCCGCGTGGTTTACTAACCCGTAAATTTTCCCGGGATAAAAAGTAGCCTATGTGCTATTCCAGACTATAATCTATCTATGTGCCAAATTTCATCCAGATCCGTTCAGCCGTTCTGGCGTGACTGAGTAACAAACATCCATCTATCCAAACTTTCGCTACTATAATAGCACGATTACTTACACTTATAAGTAAGATTAATGATCAAATTAAATACAAAAATAATATCAATTGATATATAACATACACATCAAAGTCAAATGAAATGATTTAAATTAAATAATACAAGAATTTCGAAACAAAGTACGTATACATTCTCAGAACTACGGAATTGCTAAAATTGCTAATTCTTAGATCATGATTCACTTCTTGCCGATAAAGTATCCGAGAGTAATCAAATAGATATATCAGTTGAATACAAAATGAATCCGGTAGATGACTACTAGTCAACTGAGTTACTTTTTATGAACTGTGAAGAACATTATGTTCTAAAAATGTTTGGAATACAAAAGGGTGACGTCATTGTTTTGCATTGCCATTGACATACTTATTTTGTGATTTTGATAAATTATTAATTGAAAACGCCAAAGATAAGCAAGAGATTAAGTTTTACTGAGTTTTTAGAGTGGTGATACAGTCTTTTTAAAAAACTATATAAGTAATACAAAAATACTAATTCCAACTTATCTTTGTTCACAGCGAATGTACACCTTACCTCCCTCACTAAAACAGCGGTTCGGCCTCTACCTAAACATCCTACCCAACGTGGAACAAGGATTCATGTACTTGCTCTTCATCAGCGGAGCCATCTTCATTTTTTCCACCGTCTACATCCTCACCTTCAAAGTCATGTTCCGAAAACCCCAAAACTTCCAACACTGGAAAGAAAAAGAAGGAATCTACGCTCCTTGCGAAATACCTCTCAGTGATACTGACACAGAACCAGATAACAAACACTTTGTACTGAAAATTCAGAGCGAGAAATTGAAAGATTTCAGCACTAAATTTAGTGACAAAATGTATGATACCGTTGGCAGTGTTAAAGACAAAGTGGTTGAAGAATTGAATCATGTGAAAAACGTTTTCGAAAGGAGAGGATCTAAAAACATTGATGCTGGTCATGATGTTAATAGTGATGCCGAAACTGGATACCTAGCTATAAAACAAAGTGACAGTGAAGACGAATGCAAATATCTTGAAGTCTTAGACGATGGATCTGATCTAGTAACAAAAAAATATGAAACAGAACGTTCCGAGAAGCTCAAGGATTTAGATTCTGATCGACGATAGTATGATTCAAGAACCTCTGCTTATACTAACGAGTATAAGATTGATGGTATTTGGTAACTTCAAGTAAGAAACTAATTACTTGGAGATCTACGCGCTCGATAAGATAGGGTGCCAAGGTATAATCTTGCCATGATTATTGACTGATAATTTTAACTGTGAACTAAAAGATTTCGATAGTGTTGCTCAATATATTTTTGCTTAGGTTCAAATTTCAAAAATTTAAATAAGTAATTATCTTTTGCCAGCTTTCTTTTAATATTATGACCTTCAAAAAGAGTTAATTTTTATGTCAATATTTATAACTTATGACACGAAAGAGGTGACGCCAATGGAAATAATATTTTCAATTTTTATTTCTTTAATAAATATTGCATTAAACGATTCGGTGTCTACCTTATTACTAACAAAGAGTGCTCAATATGACTTCTTTTAAATACATTGCATTTCTAAATCAAATTATTTTTATTGTATGCTATTATTTATAATAATACCGTTTTTTATTATTCGGTTAATTAAATGTGGAATAATTAAGGCCTACTTAATACTATTAATCCGTCTATAATCACAATTTGCCATTGTTATTACCAAAAAGCATCGGACAATTCTTAGCTTCAAAACAAAAAACTTCGCTTTTCTTTTCCAAATTATTGTTAATTTTTCTCTTAACTTCGTTAAATTATTTTTAACGTTATAATTATTTTATTTGGAAAATGTTTAGCCAGTGAAAACAAAGAAAAAAATGAGGATCTTATAAAGACGAAAAACTACATTCCACGTAGTATAAATTATTTAATATTTTTGCTTGAAAGTGAAAATTACATTATAAATATATTTTATTTAATAATTACATTATAAATATACATTATAAATATATTTAATTTAATTTAGTGAGCCCTATGGCTCTAACTTAAATCCAAAAGGCAATCTTGTATTAGAAGCTATAGAACTTTTTCAAAGGAGGCTTTCTAAATAGCAAACATTTGGTACCCAGAAGTACAGTCAACATCAAAAGTTAATGATGAATCAACCATTGCTGAACTATCAGTTAATGTAACACATGATTTACCAGTTCTGACATCAAAGTCTTCATCAACTACTTTTAATGTGATGTTGACTGTACACGAGAAATATTTATGGACGAATTTATACAATAATACTACAGTTTTAGTCTCAATGATAGAAATTTTGACCGAGATCATCACTAAAATATTCCATGTTCTGAGTCTTAATTTCAAATTCTGCTTCACTTTGTATTATTTCAAATCGAAAATATTCATTCACAATGAACCTATTATACACAATGTCTCCGTCTGTAATTTTATACAGACAACGGTTTAGCGACTGATACTTAAACACATACAATAACAAATAACACTAGCAAAGAAACTTAAAAAAAAACATCGGCCGCCCTAAGATGATTTTAGGATTCACTTGAACAACACGCAAAGTGGTGTCTTCATTTGTTTCGTCGTTGTCGAGACGGCCGAGAGTTAAAGAGGTACGAGAGGAGAAGAGAAGCGGTTCATGAAAAAAAAGAAGAAAAAAGAGTTTCTTTGGAAAACTAGTGTTTAAGTAATTAGTCGGTAATGAGCAATCCCTACATGGTTTCAAAACCCGAGCCTCAACTGAGACTAATTCTACAAAAAGAACATATTGCTCAAAAAATATTAAATAATTATGCATTATAAAACCGTATCTACCTGTTATTTCAATTAGACAGCTAGTTTAGGGTAGCAATTAAGATTTTATATAAGTTATTGTGTACCTGTTTCATCTGTCCTTAATTGTGGAATAGCATTATCAGGGTGGAGTGACTCTATTTGTTTCACCCATTTAAAAATTTAGGCCTAAACTGAAAAGATTTTTTTATAACTGCAAAAACTTAAACATTTTAAATATACCTAGCATTATCACGCTTGTGTCTCCGGATAGTTAGGCAGAGATGTCCTATTTTACACCCACATTTCGCCAAAGCTATTAAGATGGTGAACCCGTCGACCACGCACAAGTCTAAACTTCGTGCTGCTACTGAGAATTGTGATTGACCGGAGATCGAAGATAGGACTCCGCGCTCAACAGTCGCACCATGGAGTTTGGCAGATGTGCCTGGCAGATGGCAATAGGCTTACTGCCTATCACGAGGCAAAATGTGGGCGTACTGATGGTACACCTTTGCGTAACTCTTCCGAGAATACGTCACACTCTGTATTTATATTCCACAAAAATCTAATTTATATTTCTTCTAGACAAGTGATGGAACAGCCTAGATCTAGACCTGGGGAGGACCTAGTACAAGTTCTCTTCGATCTCAAAAATTGTTAAAGTAAGCTAAAAATGTATGAAAATAATGTGCGCGCATTTACGATACTTTACTCAAATGCGCGTGCGCAGTTTTTACATACATTTTTGGGTCAAGATAATAATGATCGCGGTTGATAAAATCTTGTACTAGACCCCAGGTCTAGACTATAATGGTCAATAGGTAATGTTAAATTAAAAAAATATGTAGGTCATATTTGACCATAAAAAGGTCATGTATTTGGTAAGAAATATAGGTACAAGTTAGGTTAAGTAGTTTTTAAGGCCATAATACTTTAAGTCCAGGCCGAGGCCTGAAAATTACCAACTCATGTTGTGATATTTTTAATATAATTAATTATTGTATTTATAATTTATAAGATTTTTTTGCTGAATATCAAAATTTTAGGAACATAAATATTTTACTTTTGGATATTTTATTGCAAATAAAATTATAATTTCATAAAATTACGCTGTCATTATTTCATTTCAAATTATTTAAATATATTTTTTTATTTTTAAATTAAAAATATGATTAAAATTTGGTATTCAGCAAAAAAATAGTTTCGGTGTAGTTGTAATTTGTAATAATTATAATTAATATCAAGTATTTAACTCTTTCTGTTTGTAGGTACTTGGTATACAACTTTGTAAATAAATTATGATATATTAAAAATAAAAGAAAATATTTTTTTTTTTGAAAATATAACCTTTTTTTTTGTTTTTTCCTTAATTTCTTATATGAAAATGAGGATGCTGAATTATCACATAAGTAAAACATAAGACATCATCACGCCTGTTTTCCCCGAAGGGTTAGGCAGAGATGTACACCACTAAGCAAAATTCCTTGCTCAAGACTGGGACATGAGGGATATTAAAGACGTTGGCTGACCGTTCTTCACACAGCGAGACACCCTCATGCTTAGGAAAGCACGTTAAGCAGACTGGTCTCGTATGTCATACTAATACCTATGACAGTCGCTACGAATGTCGGCAGCCCAACAATTCTAACAATGGGTCTAACTTTAGAGTATCGTTGTCTCCCAGTAATTAGCTGGCGGAGGTCAGATAGCAGTTGCTCTGGTTCACATCTGGTTGGACTGGGAGCCGACCTGAACATAGCTGGGATCGGGAAAAGGCTCCGCAAATGAAAATGTTTATAACAAGGAAAATAATATTTCAATAAAACAGTATGATTATGTAAAATATAATATTTTTTATTATTCACACTTAATTAATGTTACCTAACCTAAACATTAAAATGATTTCAATTACATACCTACATCTAACACTTAAACTATTTTTATTTATTTTTGCGCGGAACCATAATTATTTTTCGAAAATAAAAGTAGCCTTAGTTACTCCTTATTACATCAGCTATCTGCCAGTGAAAGTCCCGTCAAAATCGGTCCGGCCGTTTCAGAGATTAGCCGGAACAAACAGACAGATAAATATTTTATTATAATTACTGTATATACTTTCATATGCATTTAGTAAAAAGCTGTTATTTTGACATTACAAACAGACACTTCAATTTTATTTATTTTCATAGATAAAATAAATAAAATAACATAATTATATTAAAAGAGATTATATTAAGTATTTAAAAGATATAACTAGAAATACCAAAGTACTGTACTATTTTGGAACACACCCACCAGAAGAAGATGCCATAGAACAGCACCTGGACGATTTGGTCGAGGATCTTCATTCTGAAAGCAATGAGAAACAAAAAAATTATCTATACTAATACGAATATTATAAAGAGCTAAAATTTGTTTGTAAGTTTGTATGTAGGGGGTAATCTCCGGAACTAATGATCCAATTTTAAGAAAGAATTCACTCAAAGTCAAATATTTTCATTTCGAGTAGGCCTTTACAGTCTCTTTCAAAACGTTGTGATTCTAGGTGCACGGTTCCAAAATGGGGGTAGGTCCTATGGAGAAGAGACCGGCAAGAAACTCCATCTTTTAAAATAATATTGTAGTTTTAAACTGGTTACGATCTTTAACGGTAAAGACTATGCGAGTACAATGCAAGCCAATGTGCGCAAAACTACACAAGAACAGTATTAATATAATAATTGGTGTAGCTAGGCTCAACCACAATAGTTGGAGACCCAGCGATCCAGTACTCAACGCCACCCTCATTAGGAGGATATGCTGGCCCAAGTAAGTGGAAAGCTACATTATTCCTGAGTGCTATAGACACATTATATAGATAAATTATATTTATATCATGCATATTAGCCGAGCTATCACAATTTTCATCTTGCGAGTTGAAAAAAGGACTTCCTTTAAAAATTAAGAGCCGATGAAGGCGCGAGCGTAACCTAATCTAACCAGTTAGAAGTGATTTTGACTGATGTTCTAGAGGTTAAAGTAGTTTTGACTAAGAGCGTCAGTCAAAACAACTTTTAACCGCAAATTTGCAGTTAAAAGCACTCAGTGGTGGGGCAAGACCTAAATTTGATGTGAGCAAGGTATGTACATCATTACGCGAGGCCCTCTAGTGTCGCGAATATTCTTAGTTTTTGCAGCATTAAGCGTTTTTTTTCCTCTTAGGGCCTCGCGCCTCATCATCTAATAGGTGATATATTTGAGGCACGAGGCTTCTCGGACTGTGAGGCCGCAGGCGATGGCCCACGTCGCCCACGCCCTACACCACCTCTTTAAGCACTATTAACCAATGATTTTCGGACAAAACTACTCTTGACCAACCTGTTCAGTCAAAACTACATTCGTCTGTTTTTTTCAGTGAAAAGTACTTTTGACCGATTAAGAGTTTTGACTGTAAAATATCTATCAAACACCAAGCTGTCATGAATCCAACCATACCTTTTGCAATGAGCTCGAGCTTTGGGCAAATCCTCATCTTTCTCCTTCATAAGGAACTTCCTCCCCCCGAAGCAGCACTTGGTGAAGTATTCAAGAGGTTTCAACCCTTCAATGTCATAGAAGAACTGCTTTTTGTCCTGATATTTTAGCTTGGACCGGAGTTGCGTGAAGTTCGTGTTGTCAAACGTCCATTGCTGTGTCGTGTAGTAGCGGAGAGCGAGGTCGGCTATGTAGATGCGGCGTTGGATTTTGACTAGCCTGTAATAATCATAACATAGCATCACGCCTGTATCCCCGACGAGGTAGCAGAGGTTGCTAGTTCTGCAGAGGTTCTCAAACTTATTTTATACACCGTCGAAATGAAATGAAATGAAATGAAATGAAATGAAATTATTTATTTTGCAATTAGGATTTTTCAATCACTTTTACACTTCTTTTTTAAACTAGATGGGGTCGACTTTGAGAATCAATTATTTTCTATATAAAAATATTGAAGTTTTACAATTATTACTTTAATTTAACTATAGCATGCCATATAATTATTTTGTCCTGTTTCCGAGTTCAAACTTAGATTTCAAAGCCTTTTACCGGCCTCCTGTAAGCCTCTAACAAGGGGGCGTTATCGCCCACTTTGAGAAAGGCTGGTCTAGTGGTTGCAAGTACGACCGTTGATCGTGAAGTCTTGGTTTCGATTACCGGGCGAGCCTATTGCCATCTACTGAGCACAGTTCCAGACTTCGTGCTGTTACTGAGACTTTCCCTTATGCCCGATCCGGACGAATAATAGCTAGGTCAGACGGAGCCAGATGTTTATTTTTTTCCTTTTTAAATCATTGCCACCCACTATAATTTCTCCTGTATCATGTACAGTTGTGGTACAGTTTACAAACATACACGTCACATGCACACACAACCAGACCCGAAATAACTATCTGTAGATCATACAAATATTTGCCCCGTGCGGGGATCGAAGCCGCGATACAGCTAGCGCAGATAGCGCAGAAAGCTAATCGCTTAGCTATTGCGCCAATCGTGAGATCGCCAGAAAGAGAAATAAGGAGAATCAACTTACATTGGTTTTTTGCCCAGCAACCAGAGTATTGTGTCAACCAACATAGCGGGCAGCAAATGTTGGACCAAAACCTGAAATATACAACAAATTTATATTATACAATACTAGCGACCCGCCCCGGCTTCGCACGGGTAGCACACAAAATTACCAAAAATGATTTTTTTGTTGATCCGATCGCTACCAATCTTCACAGGCTTCGTCCCTCCAATGTGGTGACAGGAGGTGAGGCATTGTTTGTACTGTGCCACAATCACATAGCATCTGGTGGGAATATCTCCCTTTGGCTAAATTGCTCATCAACATGATAGACCCCATCAACATGTTGGTTAACTAACCTTCACGTAATGCATCTTGCCATTCGTAGTGATAGTCCCTCCCATATGCCACAGCATGTCATTAAATGGAATCTCCTCCGCGACAGTTTTGGACATCGCGACCAGGTCACCCATCAACATGTTGTTCAAATTACCTGAACAACAGTTGTAGATAGGTATGTCGTCTGAAGGTTGGAGTCTGAAAAAAATAATATTTAAATATACTAGCTGTAGCGGCTATAGACTACACAGATACTACACAGATTAGTGGATCTGCGAGGTTAAGCAGCGCTTGCTGAGGTCAGTCCTTGGGTAAATGACCGTCTTTCACACATCGAGACCACTCCGGACCTCGGAAATCATGTTAACCAGTTAGTTAGTATGATATTCCTTACAGGTGTCAGCAGCCAAAAAGGTCTGATGGTTCCTATAATAGTTGTTACGGGTGATTTGATAATTATTTATATATTTAGGTTACTCTGCGAATGTAATATATACTTACACAAGTGAGTAACAACTTGCTCTAATTATTATATCAGGCGCTTCAAAAATTTGTGACATGGTCAACAAAAAATTGTAATAACGTATTGATATTATGTCATAGTCTTTTCGAAGGCTCATCACTCAATTTAATAGGTGTAATGATAATACGTACTTGCTGGTCCCTCTAATCCATGCCGCAGCTATAATATTTTTGACGCATGCGTCAACTGGTATGAAGTCACAGATGATATCAGGCTTCGTGTGTACGGTCCTCATAATGCCTGGGAAAATTAAATAATAAGAAAGAAAATACGTTTATTTGGCCCAAACTTTTATTATCAGTTTGTGTAATTTTATCTCTCTGTGCTGAAGTACCTATAGGACAGGGTTTCTCAAACTTATGGCCCCACGTACCCCTGTTAAAGTTCCTAAACTACTGCGAACCCCTGGCCCCTCTACCTTAACATAACAAAATAAAATCCAGCTGTTTAGAAAATAACAATCATTAATTTTATTTACTAAAAAAAGAAAATAGTAAGTACTGAGTAAAAAGCAAGTGTTAAAAATAAAAAGTTATTAATGTGATGGATGGGCTTGTTTTTTAGCGCAAATTGTGTCTATTTTAAGAAAAATTTTGGATAATTTTAATCTTACTTTATACCTACTCTTATCTATGTCGCGCACGCGCCATCATTTTGTGTCGCACGCGCTTGCCAGCTATCCAGTAGCCATTACGTAAATTTTGTCACGAACCCCCTACCATCAAATGGCGAACCCCTAAGGGTTCGCGTACCCCAGTTTGAGAAACCCTGCTATAGGAGAAAGAAAATTGAAATGGATAAGGCCTCATAGCTACACTATTTCGAAGATTGTTTGATCAGTCGATCTTGCGTTCCTTGGTTGGTTGTCCATTCTTCACACCTCTTTTTGACGCACGGAGGGGTCTGTGCGTCAAAAAGCACGTTATGAAGTTGGTCCCGGGTGTACCGGGTACCTATGAAAGTTGTTACTGCTGATACTAGCCCATAAAAGTCTGACAACCAGTCTAACCTTAGATTATCAGTTTCTTCCAGTAACTGAGTAACGAATGTCAGATGGCAGTCGCTCCGTGTAAAATACTGATATTCAGCCGCAAGTGGTTAGACTGGAAGCCGACCCCAATGTAGTCGGGGAAAGGCAGGCAGATGTCCTTATTAGTTTCTCTAAATCGTGTTAATTAGATTCATAAATCAGCCCTGTTTATGGTTCTGTACAATAAAAAAATAAAAATAACTTCAACGCAAAAAGATTCTCTCCGGCGGGGAATCGAACCCCGGTCTCCCGCGTGACAGGCGGGGATACTGACCACTATACTACCGAAGACTTGATCTCACTGATGAAAATTACATTTACCATAAAAATATTATTAATAACATGTAAAAAATGATAAGCAAAACACGATAATTTTGGCGACCATTTCTTATCAATAAAAATCAATTGCCACATGTATGATGGAACATCACTTGAGAACATGGTTTTTTTTTTTGTTATGTTCGTTATTCTCAAGACAAGGTTTGCATGAACAAAATTTTTTGGAAAATCAACCGGTAATATCATAAATTTGGATGGTATTTTTGTATGAAATTTCTCATTTCCTTCATTAGTAAACTGCAGCCATGCGAAGCTGGGGCAAGTCACCAGTTAATAGATATTGAATGATTTACAAAATAATACACTTTTAGTTGCGAAAACAAAAGCTTGCTTCTTGGAATGACTTATCTAAAGAAAAAGCTTTTCGTTCAAAGTAGCTTCCTCACACACAGATCAAAACCCAGGATTCAATTCAAAAACGACACGACAACGAAAACAATCTACTAAGTACCTAGGCCCTAGGGTAAATTTCTTTCGACAAACTCGATTTAACGCATCGGCGACGCTCCGATTGGTGCGTTTCGTGCTCTCCACCAATCGGAGCGCCGAACGCGTTCGATGCGTTAAATCGAGTCTGTCGAAAGCAACTTACACTAGGGGTACTGGTTTATTTAACCTAAACTGAATAACTTCGAATATATTTTAATACGAAAATTTGACAACACTACACTCTAATACATAATACCTAATATATATACATTTTAATAACTACTTATGCTAAAGTATTAGATAAAACTTAAAAAAAAAAAACAAATATGAAAATCTATCCTAAACGAATACTTAGGCGTCAAAGTACTCCTCCACATCGCTGTCAACTGGTAGCGAGCCCAGAAGACTGGCAGCGTTACCACGTCGAATGGCAATGCTTATTCTTTGACCAAAGAACAGGCCAGCCCTCTGGTCATGTACTGTCTAATGGTGCGAACCGTCTCGCGGGTTCGTTTCACACAGAACAAATACATATTTGTATGATCTACAGATGTTTGTAAACTGAGGCTCTAGTATAAGTTTCTTTCGACAAACTCGATTTAACGCATCGAACGCGTTCGGCGCTCCGATTGGTCCGTTTCGTGCTCTCCACCAATCGGAGCACCGAACGCGTTCGATGTAGTTAATCGAATTTGTCGAAAGAAACTTACACTAGGACCTCTGTACCCACGGTACAGGAGAAATAGTAGTAAAGGGCAATGTTTGAAAAAAAAAGAAAAACGGATAAGTTCTGACAGAATATGTATAGCATAAATTTTTTGATCTTACACATTTTGACCAAAACGAATGATGTCCTTTACATCTGGTACTTGTACACACGATACTACGGGTGCGTTTTTTTTTTTAAAGAAATACGCCTTGGTCTAGTGGTAGCAAGCGCGACTGCTTGACGTGAGGACTTATGCTCGATTCCCGGGTCGGTCAGTGTTGCTTAAACCTTACAGTTGAACTATTAATAAAATGCATAATAAATGTTTTAAAATTTAATATAATAAGTTTTAGAAATGCGAGAAAGTTAAGGGCTGCTTTTTCTTTTGCTAAGAATTAAAATAACATTGCAAAAAGATTCTCTCCGGCGGGGAATCGAACCCCGGTCTCCCGCGTGACAGGCGGGGATACTGACCACTATACTACCGAAGACTTGTGTTAACAGGTTGAAATTACAGACCATATTCTAAACAAGAAAATTACACATCATTTTATTGATTTTATTTTGTTAAATACAATTTATAATGTTATGAAAGATATTCTATGATGTTTCGTATTGTTTTAAACTTGAAGTATATTTTTAGATAGCAGTCGAAATAATGTCGGAAAATTATTTTACATTTTTTTTTTTACTGAACTTTATCACTTCTTTTAAACTCATAGCATAAATAATTCACTGATCTCAAGGCATAGCAACAAATTATTAAAAACACAAAAAAAAAATACTCTAACCGAAACTTAATTGGGTTTCATTACGAAAAAGAATTACGCAAAACTTAAAACAGCGCCATCTACATTTCGAATATAGCAACTTAAAGTATCTTCTCAAATGTATATGTGCGTTGCTTTTTTATATAATATATATCAATAAAATTAGGTAGAAGCACAAATAAAAAATACCTGTCGTTAACTTCCTATTTATGTTCCAATCTACAATCGCTAAAAATGCAAACGCAGCTAAATGTATAGGATATGAATCACGTGACAATTTAACAGATATATGTCAATTTATTAACACGTTATCTGCCATGGTGAAAATCAGAAAAAGTAAAAAAATGTACTAAGTGTTATTTTACTTTAAACAGTTTATAAAATTCTGCTGTTTCATACAAAAGTTTAATACCTACTCGCCCAAAATTTATGAAACAGCTGGTTTTTTTTTCCTGATTTCAGATTTGGTCTCATAGTGAAAGTTGTTCATATTCATGGGTAGACCCTGTGGAAAATTTGGATGATGATAAAACAATTGCCCTGTATATGTCATAAATACATATATATATCATATTAGCTTCCGCTCGCGGCTTCGCCCGCGTGGGGAAGCTAATTTTTGTGCTCTACGGGGTCGCGTGGGGGCACTTTGTATAGCCGAAAGAGTAATAAACATGGCCGCCAGGCACCAAGGAGACTAAGATTTGGCATGTGTTGTCGGTCATATAGTCGACATGGCCTGAATGGAACAAAAAGTGTCAGACACACCGTTCGACATGGCAGTTAAGGCGCTGCCCAAACGTAGGCACCGTAAACCGAAGTTTTTTGTCGCACAGTTCGGCGAGATGGTACATACTACAAGCCAGAAAAAAAATGGAGTGTATTGTCAAGTGTACAAAGGAAAGACTTATTAAAAAATATTTTATAAAAATAAAATAGTATCATGATAAAAAAAAAAATATCATGATAACTAAAGAAATACCTAAAAATTATGCCACTGACCCGTGCATTTATTTTTTAATTTAATTAAAACTGCAATTTTACTTTTATTTTGGTGGTCGTTCGATTCAACTAACATCAAACGCATTGCTATTTTGAACCTTATTCGTTGCTGCGATGCGCTCTTTCTTCACCCCCTCAATTACCTAGAATATGTCTTCTTACAACGCCTTAACATTTTAGTGCCTACGCAACTGTACTTTGTTTTTTACTTACCTTTTCCACAAGCTACAAATATTCCAACAGGGCCATTGAAGTTTTCTATCCATCCTGGCATTGGTTCTTCAGCACTTGCTATAACTGGAACAAAATTCGAGCTTATAAAATTGTAAGCAAAGAAGTATTTGTTAAAATTTTTAGAGGACGTAAAAATAGCTAGCGCGCAGATCAGTCGCTCTGCGAGGTTAAGCAGCGCTTGCTGCGGTCACTCCTCGGATGGGTCACCGTTCTTTACGTTATAATTTAATTGGATTTTTAAATAAATTTTACATAATTAATATAATGTTGAAATTTCAGTTTAATTACATATACATTTTATAGATTATCTTCGAGTAGACTTTAAATTTAAAAGGTCGGCTCCTGAATAAAAATTATTTTGACGGTGAAGATTTTTCTGACATACCTTTATAAGGTAAAAGCCTCGAAATAAATAAGAATAAAAATACCAACCTATTGATGGTCTAACGATCACCACGGGCAGTTGTCCTCTGTAATCAGAAACCACGTGTTCTGCTAGCTGCTTCGTGAAGGTGTATGTGTTGGGAAGCTCTCCGAGATACCTATCAAGAGATATTACTTATTAATCTTCCGTTATCTGCCGCTTAGGAGGGCGATTCTCGCGGGCTTCTATAAAAATTTTATTGTAGAGATAAAATGTTCTTTACAGATTTTATTATTCTAGGATTTCTCGTGATTTATCATCATCATCATAGTCGTAGCATCACGCAGAGGTGTACTTTTGTACACACATTTCGAAAATTCCGTTATTGAGTCCCATGTAATAGGGGGCGAGCCGATTGCCATCTACCGGGCACAGTTTCAGTCTCCCTGCTGCTACTGTGAATTGCCATACAGAAAAGCTCAATAACACTTTGCCTTATCCGGGTATCGAACCCTCACACTTAGCAGTCGCGCTTGTTGACCAAGCAATGTGGCAGCCTATTGTCTGTTACCTACAAAGATACCTGTTCTGTCCAGGAATCAAACTGCGAAACTATTTCCAAAAGAGAACTTCAAAATGGACCCACTTAGGTGTCAGGACCCTCAGAGTATGTTCATCAGCGCTCTCGCAGACCGCCAGGGTCTCCCGCCAGTCAGCCAGCGGCGGGTACAATACCTCTTCAACTGGATCCCGGTTGGTGTTTGAGTAAGATGTGGACACGTGAACTAGAGACTGAAATAAAAAGAAAATAAGTACTCCATTATACAGAATGAATTTTTATTAATAGGACATAATTATTCAAAGCGGATATTCGCGGAAAAATATCTTCATCATCTGCCTAGCCTTTTCCCAACTACATTGGGGTTGACTTCCAGTCTAACCGGTTGCCACTCAATATTTTTATTTTCCACGAAATGACTACCATCAGACCCGGGTACGTCTTAAAATTACGGCCAGACACCGGAGGACGGGCAGCAGCGTCCTCTTACTAATCGGTGAGCCACTGCGATCCCCAAGCCGCCTGCCAAGCGTGGGGATTATGGTAAACCCCTTGGGGGAGGCCTTCGTTCAGCAGTGGACGTTTTCTGGCTGATGATGATAACTACCATCTGAACTCCGCAACCCAATTACTGGGAGACACTGATACTCTAAAGTTAGACTGGTTGTAAGACTGCTGACACCCGTAACGACTATCATAGGTCTTCATGACACCCGGGACCAACAGCTTAAATAATATATTATGTACTCTGAGGCATTCATATTCCTGAAAAATATTTCAAAATATATGTATATTATCTAATGCGAATACTTATCGTTTTATTAGACTTGATACAATTTCGCTTTTTCTTCGACAAAAGTACAGACCAAAATAAGATTTGGACAGGAATATTGTATTACCTAATAGAGAAAGGTGAAACCCACGTGTCTAAAAAGTTAATGACGATAAAGAGTGAAACAAAGCTTCAAAACCGCACTTACAGATAAATCACGGACTTCTTTAGCTAACTCCATAACTTCGACTGTGCCTCGAAGATTCATTTGTGCAGCAAACTTGAGCGTGTCGTCGAACCTGAAATAAAAAACACAAACTACTAGCTATAATGGCGCCTTTCATTAGTAGGCTAGATGACTATATCAAAAATAAATTCTGAAATCTTATTCGGTAAATAGTTTTCCTTCTAAAAACTCAGTAAAACTTAATCTCTTGCTTATCTTTGGCGTTTTCAATTTTTAATTTATCGAAATCACACAATATGTATGTAAATCCAAAACTATGACGTCACGCTTTTGTATTCCGAATATTTTTAGGAAGAAAATGTAATTTTGACATTTCATAAAAAGTAACTCAGTTGACTAATAGTCATCTACCGTATTGTCTTTATTTGATGTGTGACCCACAGCGAAATTTTAGATTTATTTATTTATTTGAAATATTGATTGACTGATCTCTTAGGATTAACTGAAATGGCTAAATTTTTTTTTTTAAAGAAAATAATGAGTTCTAATAGACACAGCGTTAAATGAATTTAATAATAAAATATGTAATGTTTGTTTAATCATATTTGATAGCCTAGCGGTTGAACGCTTGCCTTCCATGCAGGCGGGTCCGCGTTCATACCCGACCCGCACCCCTGGCTTTTCAGAATCATGTGCGGATCAGAATTTGATTATCACTTGCATTTACGGTGAAGGAAAACATCGTGAGGAAACCTGCACACCTGAGAAGGCTCCATAAAGTTCTCGACGGTGTGTGTAGTCCGCCAACCCGCATCGGGCCAGCGTGGTGGACTAAGGCCTACCCCTTCTTATTCTGAGAAGAGACCCTTGCCCAGCAGTAGGACAGTAATGGGTTGAATTTATTAGTTTAATCATGGTTATACCAAATCTTACCTAACACTAGCAGCAACATGGAAGATGACGTTGACACGATTAACAAGAAGAGCTCGGTCCTCTTGTGACAACCCTGAAAATAAAACAACATTAACAGTGGAGAAGAACTGAACAAGCTGTATGAAGAGTAGGGTTTGGCAGAGCTATACTATTGTACACCCACATTTCGCCGACACTGTTATTAAGTTCCATGTAAAAGGGGGCGAACCTATTGCCATCTACCAGGCACAGTTCCAGACTCCGTGCTGCTACAGAGAATCTCCATACAGAACAACCTAATTCTCAGTTCTTGTCCGTGGAGCAATTTCCACTACTCTCTATCCTCTGTCTTCGATTTGACCTCTTGATACGACTCAACCTCTAATTTCTTCTCTTCTTAAAACTGTCCGCAAAAGCCAAGTTTAAACAAATAACTTTGTCTTTGACTTTGTTTTTACTTTGAATATGTATCGCGGGACAATCAAGTAGGTCTTTGATGACAATAAGATTGTTGAAGGTCAAACAATGACCTTACTTCCGAATAGGACAGAATACATACATTTAAATGTACGTATTATTTTAAATTCAAATAACATTAATGAGTTGACTTTCTCGTTGGTTTAGTCGCGAGCTGTGAAGCTTGAGGGACTGGGTACGATTCGCTGATCGGGTAAAGTGTTATTAGAAATATTGGGGAGTTGTTTCGGGTCTGTGTGTGCATGTGACATGTATGTTTGTAAACTGTACCCACGATACAGGAGAAATACTAGTGTGAGGCAATGTTTAATAAAAATCCCGGAGTTCGTCGTTTTTTTTTTGCACAATCGTACATCGCTGCCTAACCCTTCGAGGAATACAGGCGTGATGCTATGTTATGTAGATTTGTATTCTCTATATATGTATATATATAATTCTTCTGTGTGTGTGTGTGTGTGTATGTTATTGAACTCCTCCTAAACGGCTGGACCGATTTTGATGAATTTTTTTGAGTGTATTTGAGCGAATCCCTTGATGGTTTAGACTCACAATTGGACCCGGTAGGTGGCGCTGCGATCGAGTTCTAGGACAGGTTCGGGAAGACGCGTGTCGGGTCCTCTAGTATTATATAAGTTAGTATTTAAATTATCTTACCAAGTCCAGGTTCCAGGACATCTCCCGATACCACGAAGACTTTGGACTTGAAGACTCCAGGTCTCTCCCTTTGAAGTCTTTCGAAACACTAGAAAAAAAGCGGATCTTAGTTAAAAGAAAAATACTATGAATTGATTTCATTACTTTTGGTCATTTATTCATCCATAGGCTCGGCCTCTATTACATGTGACTCAATAACGGCATCGGCGAAATGTGGGTGTACAATAGTACACCTCTGCCTAACCCTTCGGGGAATACAGGAGTGCTATGTTATTTTATTTAGAAAAAAAGCTTTTGAATGTTTATCATTATATTGAAAAATAGACTTTTAAGCCTTCTTTGACGGGATGCGCTAAGCGATTGGCTGTCTATGCTACGTGTTGCGGGTTCGATTCTCTCACGGAACAAATATTTGAAGATGTGACCGAACTGCCTCATTGATTTAGCGGTGGCAAGCGCAACTGCTGAGCGTGAGGTCCTGGGTTCGATTCTCGGGTCGGCCAAAGTGATATTGAATTCTTCTATATGAAAATTCTCAGTATCAGCACGGACTTTGAAACTATGTTCAGTAGACGGCAATAGGCTGGCCCCCTATTACATGGAACTCAATAACGGCATCGGCGATATGTGGGTGTACAATAGTACACCTCTGCCTAACCCTTCGGGGAATACAGGCGTGAGACTATGTGTGACTTAGAAATGGTTGTTCCGGGTTTGTTTGTAAACTGTACAGTCAGCATCAAAGAGATATATATACGTAGCGAAATTCAAAACCGAGTTTTAGAGGAAATAGTGATTGAAATATTGACCAATTTCATACATAGTATTTGTGGATACATAAAGATACATGGTCATTTAAATTTTATAATTTTAATCAATAACTTTTCAAGAATAAGGGTTTGAATTTCGTTACATGTATACATGTTTTTGATGCTGACTGTACCTATGATTCAGGAATTATTCCTAGTGTGGTGCAATGTTTTTATATAAAAAAAAACTCACGGGTTTGGCGTAAAGCTGTGTAAGTCTGTCTTCTGATTTCACCCCCTTCTTGTTCCTCATCAGAAGATATATCCTGTCCAGGTCAGTGCAAGAGTACAACAGTTTTTCTATTAAAATCTTTCCTATGAACCCTGAAAATTAAAACAGAATATTAAATTATTCGACGACGCCGTTGGCACAGTGGCTAAGCGATTAGCTTTCTGCGCTACGTGTTGCGGGTTCGATCCCCGCACGGAACAAATATTTGTATGATCTACAGATAGTTGTTTCGGGTCTGGTTGTGTGTGCATGTGACATGTATGTTTGTAAACTGTACCCACGATACAGGAGAAATACTAGTGTGGGGCAAAGGTTTAAAAAAAAAAAAGAAAATGACCCTAAGTCGTTAACTGCCGCATTGGTCTAGTGGCCGCAAGCGCGACTGCTGAGCGTGAGATCCTGGGTTCGATTCCCAGGTCGGGAAAAGCGTTAATTGTACATAAAACTCTCAGTAGCAACACGGAGAGAATTTCGGTAGATGGCAGTAAGCTCGGCCCTTATTAAAGGACTTAATAACAGCTAAATGTGATTGTACAACTGAAAACCTCTGCCTTACCCTTCGAGGAATACAGGCGTAATGATATTTAAATTTCAACTTACCAGACCCGCCAGTTATGAAAATTGTTTTTCCACTAAAAAATTCCGGTATCGTAGGCGCATCTGACAAATCTCTATCTTCGAGGAAACCCATGATTGTTTCAAAATAATTGATCTTCTATATTATTATCAAAGTCTGGAAAATTTAGAAAGCAAACATTACTCATAAGAACCAAGTTATATTACACATCATCAAACTTAACAGCTTTCTCTATGGGACCAACGTCTTTATGGTTATAAAATAATCAGCTGTCCCAGATTAAGCAAGCCCCTTGGCCCCTGTGCCAGATTAAGCAAGCGCTGGGCCCGTAACAAATTCTATCGAGGGCCCCCGATCTACTCTGGACTCTGAAGTATAAAGTGACTATTTGTAGAACTTGTGCGATGTGTGTTCACCGTATGAAACTTGTCGTTTTATTTTCGCCAACAAAATAATTGGTTACCGATTGTCTGTTCCATACAAAATTTCAATACTTATTCGACCCAAATGTATTCAAATTCAAATTCAAAATTCATTTATTCAAAATAGACTACTACTGGTGCTTTTTGAACGTCAAGCATATTATGGACAGAACTAATACCCTTTGGCCCTTTGGCCCTTGACCGCTTCCTATGTGTTTTAGCTTGGGGAGAAGAAACGGCCCAACAAACTCCCCAGCAACACTCCCATGTCAGTCATTATACAATAATAAAAAAGAATATAATTAAAGAATGCTATTACAATAATTAAAGCTTAGCAAAAACGTTTCCACATGTGAGCTAGCGCACACCATTTCACCAAAAGGTATAAGGCAATATAGCCTCCGTTGTCTTAAAGATGTCATACACCTAAGTGTGAAGGGCGCGCCCGCCCACACCTGCAATCGTTTTGGAATAGCAGTCATAAGGGCTTTACGGCTCACGCATGCAGAAATAGGATCCATTAAATGCAAGGCAAATGCATGTATATAAATGAATAAATTATAAATTCATTAATCTCAGCCAGCAAGTCGACCAGTCACCACAAGCAGCACCCGTTCACGAGTATGACGCAAAGATCAGCCATCACCTGCCTC
Organism: Shargacucullia verbasci; assembly: GCA_947562105.1. Taxonomy (NCBI): domain Eukaryota; kingdom Metazoa; phylum Arthropoda; class Insecta; order Lepidoptera; family Noctuidae; genus Shargacucullia; species Shargacucullia verbasci. Next base: position 4,584,201 of record OX387308.1, read on the forward strand.
GCCATTTTAGAGGGAAGCAGGTGACCCGACCCATGACGCCACCGCATGCAATGACATCAAAGGGAGCATGACGAATTTGCTACCTGAGAATTGCATAAAAATAAAATAATATAGAAATTGCAATGATCACCAGTTCATTGCATTAGACCTCCAAGCCTCTGAATTAAGATAATGACAGGGGAACAAAAAAATAATAATGTACAATTGTACAATTGATATGGTTGTCATTAATTAATAAAATATCTATGTCAGTAAATCAAATAAAGGATTAAAAATTAATAAATAAAGCACAAAACAAAAAAAAAACATATGAGAACAATAAACGTCATGTCATGCTCATTATATAATTTGGAATTGTCCTGCGTTTAACACGATGACCAACCGTTTTTATCATTTATATAATCATTTATACAGTAATAAGCCTTCTTAATAAGATAATGTTTAATAGTAACTTTAAAAGAATTTTCAGACAATTCTAGCAAATGCATTGGTATTTTGTTATAAATACGTATACCCAGCCCTACAAACGAATTATCTACTTTGTGTAAACGGCAGATGGAGGCGCATAATTTATGTTTATTACGTGTATTGATGTTATGGACATCACTATTTTTTGAATACAAATGTATATTTTGCCTTACAAACATTATATTGGCATAAATATATTGAGATGCAACAGTCAAAATACCAATTTCTTTAAAACGTTCTCTAAGCGAAACTCTAGCTCCTAACTGGTATATGGCACGAACAGCTCTTTTCTGCAAAATAAAAATGCTTTCAATATCAGCAGCTCTACCTCACAAAAGAATTCCGTAGGACATGATGCTGTGGAAATAGCTATAATAGACTAGTCGAGCTGTGTCTACGTCGGTAAGTTGCCTTACTTTTCTGACAGCATAAGCAGCAGAGCTGAGTTTTCCCGCAAGATAAGATATGTGTGCACCCCATTGCATTTTCGAATCTATCTATCTAATGTTATACCTAGGAATACTGTGGCATCTACAGTATCAAGAACTTCTTCGTTAAGTATTAATTTCGGTCCAAGATTTTTAACATTAGGTAAAGTAAATTTAATACATTTAGTTTTTTTGGAATTGAATACCAAGTTATTAACGGTAAACCAGTGCGTAGCCTGTGCAAGTGCACTATTCACATCATCAAAATGATCCCTATTTCTATCCACTTTGAATAAAAGTGAAGTGTCATCTGCAAACAGTATGACCTCACATATGTTTTTTAGGGAGTACGGTAAATCATTTATATATATCAGAAATAAAAAAGGACCCAAAATTGAACCTTGTGGTACGCCCAGGTGAACAGGTAATCCAGAAGATTGAGCCCAGAAGTATGAGAAAGTTGTTCAGTTTGATGGTCAGACACCCTTAAATATGACCACGTGTTTCTGATACATGCTATAGCTAACAATTTAAAGTTTTCGATATTAGTAAAGCATTTGATACATTTGAAATTACTATTAAGAGGCAACCCTACTGCAATATACATATGTTCTCGGACCCTCACTCTCCTAATGACTGTTTGATAAATATGTTGAGTATAAAAATTACTTTCTGTCTTTGTCTTTTAGTCTATAAATAGATAAAATAATTGAGAACATTAGTACAATAGAAAAAATTATTAAATAAAGAACTAGCACTCACTGCTTCTAATATTTTCGAAATATCCAGAAAAAAATAAAACCTTAGATTATTTTCAATTAAAAAAAAAAAACAATAATCACAGCAATATTCCAAAATTAAATCACTGTCTAAATCCAAATTCCGAAACACACCACTCGTCGAGTCTCGCTGACGATTGAAAATATTTTTTCTTTACCAAACAATTTTGTTTTAATTTACAAATTAAAGAAACGTTAGGTGTGTTTGAATTTAAATGAAGCATTTATGTTGTATGCATTGTGCACTCAAACGTTATACGAATGTGTGTTAAGGGGAAGCTAAAGATAAATACGTATATATTGAAAACTAGCTTCCGCTCGCGGCTTCGCCCGCGTGGATTACGAATCCGTGCATTTTCCCGGGATAAAAAGTCTATGTGCTATTCCAGACTATAATCTATCTCTGTTCCAAATTTCATCCAGACCCGTTCAGCCGTTACGGCGTGAAAGAGTAACAAAGATCCATCCATCCATCCATCCTCACAAACTTTCACGTTTATAATATTATAATAGGATATAGTAGGATTAAATGAAATAAGTAGCAAAACTTAATTTAATAAAAATCAATTGCCACATGTATGACGGAGCATCACTTGAGAACCGCTCTACCGATTTATTTGGTTGTTTTTTTTTTTTGCTAGTTTTCGTAAGAAGATTTTTAGAAAGTTCGGAAATTTGCACAGTATTTTTGTATGAAAATCTCGATTTGTAATTTTTTCATTAGTAAATTTCACCCGTACCAAGCCGGGGCGGGTCACTAGTCTTTACATATAAAATTTCGGTGTGTGTGTGTTCGTAATTCTTCTCCTCCTAAACGGCTTGATCACAGCACACACAGTAACAAAACCGATTGTCATAATTTTTATACCATGTTATATTTTGTCCGATTAATATTCAAAACTTCTTTAACTGACCGTACTTTCATCCGCGTGTGCCATTGGTGCATGGCCAAACACGTGACACAGCGGCATGCGTCAGCGCACTCACTCCGCTACCCCACGTCGCTTTAGTCACCCGCAAGCTAGGGATGACCATGTTTATGGGAGGACAACGAGGCAACAAAATAAGCATGTAGCTTTGTGATTTTTCATTATACATTTTTGATTTTTTTATACAGACTTTATAAATGAAAATATTTGACACGTGTTCCGGCTTTCGTACGTCTTAAAACTGCGGCCAGACACCGGAGGACGGGCAGCAGCGTCCTCTCACTAATCGGTGAGCCACTGTGATCCCCAAGCCGCCTGCCAAGCGTGGGGATTATTGCAAACTCCCTTGGGGGAGGCCTTCATTCAGCAGTGGATGTCTTCTTGCTGATGATGGTGATGATGATATATGTACTAATGTTGTATATTTTTTGTTCGGCCCGTGCCTCGGAAAGCACGTAAAGCCGTTGGTCCTACTCCTGATCTCTCTCCGGTCGTGTCGAATTGCCGTCCCTGAGGACTATGAGAGTGAAGGAATACAGAGTGCATCTGTGTTTGCGCCCACACTTGTGCTCTATAATATCTCCTGCGTAGTTGGCTAATCTCCGGTGAGATTAACTGCCGTGACCGAAATTCGGTCAGGAGGACATTATTATATTTTTGTTCGGTATAGTATGTCGCCTTAAGTGTTAATCAGTGAATAAAACGTTACAGAAGTCGCAGTTTAACTGATTGTTTATTCATGGGTTAAAGATCACCCGACATAATCTATTGAAAGTGAAGTTAAACACTTTTCACCTCCTTTTCATTAGACGCCACGTTTGGCGGTGTCGACGCTTAGGATGTCTATGCTACCTGTCGCGGATTCGATTTCCGCATGCAACCAATATTTGTATCAACCACAGATATTTAGAAACAAATACTACTACAATCTAAATTATATATATAATATGTTTAAAAACACGTGTTCTCTTCCTCTCTCCTACTTTTGCTGTGCCGGACAGAGTCCACAATTCGATCTCATAGTTTTAAGCCTAACACGTAAGTAGTACATTGTGGAACGCAAATAAAGTATTGAGTATTGAGTATTGAGCATCAAAAATATGTATATACGTAGCGAAATTCAAAAGCGAATTTTAGAGGAAATTTTGATTGAAATCTTGACCAATTTCATACATAATATCTGTGAATACATTAAAAATACATGGTCATTAAAATTTTATGGTTTTAATACCTTTCCAAGAATAAGCGTTTGACTTTCGCTACTGACTGGACATACATATACACCCGAAATCAATTTCTGTAGGTGATACAAATATTTGTTCCGAGCGGGAATAGAACCCGCACCTTTTTTTTTTAAGTAGACCGCGCAAATTGCGAGACCAGAAGGGCTTCCAGCGGAGCAAATTAAATAATATTAAGCAACACTGCTAAGGGTGTCCCATAGTGGGACTCGAACCTCGGCTTAGGGCGTTGCTGGGGGACAGGCAAGAGAGGACTTGCTGGATCTGATTGTGATTATTAAGGGAGAACCCGCGCCACGTAGAACAGCAGGCAAACAGTCGGCGACTGTGCGCATGCGCATTTTGTGATTTATTGGAACTAGTAACAACAGCATCACGCCCGTATTCCCCGAAGGTTTAAGCAGAGGTGTATTGTACACCCATATTTCGCCAATACCGATATTGAGTCTCATGTAACAGGGGGCGAGCCTATTGCCATTAACCGACCACAGTTCCAAACTCCGTGCTGCTCCTGAGAATTTCCATATAGAAAAAAAACTTTAATACTTTGCTCGACCCTGGAATCGACCCCAGGATCTCACGCTCAGCAGTCGCGCTTGCCACCACTAGACCAATGAGATAGTCCGTATAAATTCTTTAATTATAATGACAATCACTCCTAAATTACATGATCAAGATATTGAAACGGCAGCTGAAGGCTCCTAATATCGTCTTTCAATTCATTGCCAGAATGGATATCCATTACTACAGGTGTTATGCTGTAGACTCGCAGATCAATAGTGCAACGATTGGGTTCGAACCCGCGACCTCTCGCTCGCGAATCGGATACGTTAGCCGTTGGACTATTTCCGGCTATTTAACATAAATACTCCAGATATCTTGAATTTAATAAAAGTGTCATACACCTCACGGTTATATACAGGGTGTCTCAGAAAATAGTTTCAAGCTGAAGTCCTGACTTAAAGCAGCTTTATTTTTTGATTAGCTTGGTGTTATCCCATCATTGGCTATCCTCCGCCTGGGGAGCGGAGGGGTCTGCCGGGCTCCTACCGGCTAAACTCACCACGGTGGACCGCCTCGACACCATATGGTGGGCTTTACAAAACCGCACTGAAGCCCACCGCGATGCCACACCCTTATGGGCACTTCCCAGAGAAGGTGACTGTAAAGAAGCCACCCCCTCGTGCTCCTCCCGTGGGAGACTGTAGAAAGGTCCCCCGGTTACTCTCGCTTGAGTTAAAGCATCTAGAGGTATCTAAATCACCCCCATGTATGTTCCGCGATTTTTTTGTGGTTTTCAAGTTGATAATGATGATGAAATGAGACCAACACGTAAGTACATTTTTTCCAACAAAAATAGAATAATGACTAAAAATGACTGCCTCATTGGTCTAGTGGTCGCAAGTGCGACTGCTGAGCATGAAGTTCGATTCCCGGGTCGGGCAGTGTTATTGGGTTTTGCTGTATGGAAATTCTCAATAGCAGCACGGAGTCTTGAATTGTGCCCGGTAGATGGCAATACACGGGGATACAGGCGTGATGCTATGTTAAAAATAAAATAATTCAAATCAGTTAATATCTAAAATATTACGATCAAACAAAAAACAAACCTTGAACTGAGAACTTCCTGTATATGAAGCCGCTTAAAAAATTGTTTAAACTAAATAATTCTTTTTTAGATATATTTTGTAGGTTTAATGAATTTGAGACACCCTGTATATAATAAGTACATAGGTAAATACAAGTGACTGACCGACATAGTTTTTTATGAAAAAAAATCTTTCCGGACATTGACTTAGAATTTCGCTTACGCTTTTCCGGGTGTCAACCCACACTTATGTAGAATTTACTTACCTTTTATATCGGATTAAATAAATACAAAACACACGGCTAATTTAAATTGGCCCAATTGAAATTTTAACCAAACTAGCTTCCGTCTGCGGCTTCGCCCGCGTGGTTTACGAACCCGTTCATTTTCCCGGGATAAAAAGTAGCCTATGTGCTAATCCAGACTATAATCTATCCCTGTACCAAATTTCATCCAGATCCGTTAAGCCGTTGTGGCGTGATTGAGTAACAAATATGCATCCATCCATCCTCACAAACTTTCACATTTATAATATTATCTATTAAATATTATAGTAGGATAGGAAGGATTGAAAACTTTCCAAATTAATTCCTTTCTGTGACTAATTAGTATATCGTAAGTTCATCAAATAGTGAGATAAGTTCGTTAAGAGCAATATCTTTATTGATAAATAAATTTCGAAATTACGAAATGTTTATCCACTTGTGTCGCTGAATGTACTACAGAGGTGTCCAATTTTTGTCGAACGAAAAAATTCGAGCATACGTTTTTATTGTTCAAGAACTTACTCCGTATAAAATAAAACACCATAATAATTAAAAACCTTAAAAATTAAATCTTTATTTAATAGCACACATTCAGAATATTCAGAAGATACTGCCAATTGAGGATATGGTGGACTGCACGAATCCCAAGTTGAGGAACCACCAGAACAAATACCCGTAGAACAATATCTGTACCACAGTATCGAGGAACACCATTCTGAAACAAAGCAGGTTGTTAGATGGTGGACTTTGATAGGCCAGGTATCAGATGGCACGGTTGACGCAGTGGTTGAGAGATCGACTGCTGCGCTACGTGTCGCGGGTTCGATTCCCTCACGGAACAAATATTTGTATGATCTACAAATAGCTGTTTCGGGTCTGGGTCTTTGTGTATGTGAATACACACTGTGCCTCGGAAAGCACGTAAAGCCGTTGGTCCTGCGCCTGATCTCCCTCCGGTCGTGTCGGATTGCCGTCCGTGACACCCGGGGCCAACTGCTTATTGTGCTTTCCGAAGTATGAAGAACTGACCGCAGCTAACGCTGCTTAACTTCACAGATCAACTGATTTGAGCAGATGCTATATAATTACGAGACCCTTAAATGAATGATGAACTCAAGGATATAAAATTATATTAATTTAATCCTCTCACCTTTTATAATGAACCTTTGCTCTCGGCAGATCCTCATCTTTTTCATGCAGCAAATACTTCTTTCCTCCAACAATAGAGTTATAGAAATATTGGTACTTATCAACATTTTCCATTTCATAGTAGAAATGTTTTTTATCTGCATCCTTTATACACGATCTGAGTAATACCAAGTTCTTGTTGTCGAAAGTCCATTGCTTGGTAATGTAATACATGAGTGCCAAGTTGGCTATGTAGATGCGGCGTTGAATTTTGACCAGCCTGGAAATAAAAATGTATTTTATTGGGGTGATGATGAATATCAGTATTTTACACGGAGCGACCTACCATCTGACCTGCACCAATCAATTACTGGAAAACACTGATACTCTAAGGTTAGACTGGTCGTCAGACTTCTCAATCAGTAAGATGTGGTCACAAGACTGACCCTAGCAACCGCTACTTAACCTTGCAGATCAAATGATCTGCGCGGTAGCTATCGAACTAGAAGCTTCTCGATAGTAGTTGCTACAGATACGATTACTAAATAATACTTACAAAGGTTTTCTACCAAGCGTCCACAGAATCGTATCGACTAAGATAGCAGGCAGCAAATGCAGTAGTATTACCTGATGACGAAATAATATCACAATTTATTATCAAAAGTTTTATTCTATGGTTAGCAGTCTATCTCCAACATTCTTTCTTTAGATGTCATAAACGGAGCATAGTTATTTCAATGTGATGAGTAGTTACGTTCGGTCGAATCTCGGTCTTTTGGAGGCTTTCGATAAAGTTAACCATAACATCCCAACATAGAAATTACAGAAAGTCTTAATCATTATCATATCACCATATCAATGAAGGTCATTCATTAATATTGAAATTATAATCACATGTTAGGGACTGTAATGAAACGTTTGTGTATTTTTTATTCTTTTTGGGATACTTCAGGGTACTATTTAGGACTAACGTTTTTCAATACAATGCTAATCACATAAATGTAAAACTCTACAACTTTTTTTATATAGATGTCATTTTTTCTCACCTTGACGTAATGAATAATTTTGGAAGTCGTAAGTTCGCCTCCGACGTTCCACAGCATATCATTAAGGGGTACTGACGGGTAGATCTGTTTGCCTATTTTTACCATCTCTCCCATGGTGATGTTGTTTAGATTGCCTGCACAGCAGTTGTAGATAGGTACGTCGTCTGTGGGGTCCATACTGCGAATGAATGTATGTTGTGTGTTAGTAACTTTAACTCTAGTGCGTGAACAGCATCAGTGGTCCACCTTCCATCCTGCTCCGCGTGCCTTACTACCGTCTCGTGGGAGGCTGCTACAGAAAGTGCAGTTTGTAGGGTGGAATACTTAGCCAAATAAATTTAATTTGCACATTGACGCGATACGAAGAAAACTAGACTTTCTCATAAAACTCTTGGGTTTTGGAAATAATGATGCAGAGAAAGGAATGACACAGAAATAGAAATAACAAGTCACTACAAATATTATCTTGATTCTGTGAAAATACGTCACATTTTTACACATACGCCATCTCCGATCTCCATGTTTTGTTGTAAAACAAAACTCCAAGTGGTAAATTTTCAGCAATAGAAGACAATGATTCTTCTTCTGTCGTGTCACCACATACACCACATAGCTTATGCCGTAATGGCCAGATTAACAAGTTAGCAATGAGAAGCTGACAGCCCAGGACCCGGACGGTTTCATATCACTCGTGGAGCCTCTTTTCTTGCAACTTTTACAATGATTTGAAAGATCCACAAAAGTATGAATTACTTCCATCATTCCATCATTTTGTTATATCATTATCATCATCATCCACAGCCCGACTTCGCCCACTGCTGGGCATAGACCTCTCTTTGAAAGTTCCAATTTCTACGCTCCTCCGCCAGTCTCATCTATGGTCGACCCCCGATGGCAACAATATCGTCCGCCCATCTCGCCGCGGGACGACCGACATTCCTTCTCCTAGTCCTTGGCCGCCATTCGGTCACAGCCTTGCTCCATCTGTTATCACCACGCCTTGCCAGGTGTCCTGCCCAACTCCACTTGAGTTCCATTACTCGCTTTCCAACGCCAAAAACCTTAACCGTAAGTTATATGTATATAACATATATATTGACTTACTCCTTAATTCCTCGTAGCCATCCAGCCACAATGAAGCTCTTGATGGATATATCCACTGGCATATAATCAGCTATAAGATCAGGATCTGTATACAAACTACGCATGATACCTGAAATAAATCAATATATAATATACTAGCTGATGCTTGCGACTTCGTCTGCTTCCACATCTAATTAGTGTTTTGTTGCAGTGATAAAAATAAGCTTACGTCCTTTTCCAGGACCCAAGCTACCGCTTTGTTAAATTTCATGTCGATCGGTTCAGTGGTTTAATCGTGACGAGGTTCCAAACCGACTAACATAGTTACTATCGCGTTTATAAGACTGCTACATTGGTGTAGTGGTCGTAAGGCGACTGCTGAGCATGAGGTCCTAGGATTCCTCGTAGGACCTCACGCTCAGCCCAACCCAATAACAGGAATGTTATTGGGTTGGGCTAAATGTTATCCAGTATTTCTGTATGGAAGTTCTCATTAGCAGCACGAAGTTTGGAACTGTGCCCGGTAAATGGTAATAGGCTCCTCTACCTAAACCCTGGTGGCCTATGGCGTGCTGCTATGTTATTTTATAACCATATATCAATCGATTGAATAAAGGCCTCCTTCTGGGGATTCAAGTGTGATAACATAAAAACTCACCTTTTCCACAAGCCACCAGCAACCCAGCTGGACCATTAAAATTTTCTATCCACCCAGGAACAGGCTCCTCCACGCTCGATATCACTGGAAATTATAGATTATAAACTGTATTGACTTATATTAGAGTTCATTTTTTACTATCTCTGTCGTCGTCACAAGGCCTGAGTCCCTGCAAGTCAGGTCTTTATTTTGAGAGAGTATTTAGGTTTTCTAATATGCTAATCATAGACAAAAGCTTTTTCACGTTCACTCCTGCACTAGCTCTACCGGGGGAAAATTTCTATGAGAAATAATCTTTCTCTTTAGAAAAACTCTTTCGACTATTAATTGCATGTTGGACTTATATTAAAAAAAAAAAAGTTTCGCAGCCTATACCCGCTATGATATTAATTTCTCTAATTACGCGAGAATTGCTGAAGAGGGAGAGACTTTCACTAGAATGGAGTTAAGTCAAAGCGCGCAAGAAATGGCCCCAATTCTTTTCATGGGATTAACCTATAATATTTTACGTTAATGTTCTGTTTCTCACCTATAGAAGGCCTGATGATGACAATAGGCAGCTGCCCCCTACACTCAGCGACCACGTGTTCAGCCAACTGCTTTGAAAACGTGTAAGTATTTGGTAATTCTCCCAAATACCTGAAAATGTAACAGTTGTAACTTAATAGTACGCTATTATTATTTCAACGTAACGACATTTATGAAAATAATAATAAATAAAAGTGTTGATGCAAATAAATTGTCGTAGTCAGCTCTAGCCGGAATTATTCCATATAGATAGCGATGAATTCGGGTGTTACGCATATCCTTTGTTTAACATTTCGGTAACGGATGCCATCATATACAACACATAGACTAACATCGTTGGTCAAGAACGTTTTTCTAAAAACGGCCATCGCTAGCTGTAACATATAGAGTTCTTAGAAAACTTTCATCATCATCATCAGCCAGAAGACGTCCACTGCTGAACGAAGGCCTTCCTCAAGGGGGGTTTGCCATAATCCCCACGCTTGGCAGGCGGCTTGGGGATCGCAGTGGCTCACCGATTAGTGACAGGACGCTGCTACCCGTCCTCCGGTATCTGGCCGCATTTTTAAGACGTACGCGGGTCAGAACTCTGTCTCTACACTTCATTTCAAAATCCTGGTTAACTTAAGAGAAGACACGGCACCTTCCCCTTGTTCTCTTCTCTAGAAACCCTGTCAACTTCAGATAAATACAGACCCTCCGTTCCTCTCGTGTTCTACTTACTTAGGAGTCAGCACCTTCAGTAGATGCGAGTCAGTGTTCTCGCAGACTTCCAAGGTATCCCTCCAATCAGCGTGTGGTGGATACAGCACCTCCTCGATGGGATCCCTGTTGGTGTTGGAGTAGGAGGTCGACACGTGGATGAAGACCTTGAACCAGAAGAATATTCTTTAAGATATAGATAGGTATTCAGTCTAGTGTTAATTATTGCTATATTAACATAACATAGCATCACGCCTGCATTTCACAGTCGTCTGCAGTTCCAGACCTTGGAATAGAACACAGGACTTCACGTTTCGCAATCGTGCTTGCGATACATAGACCAATGAGGCGGTCAAATAATTTATACTAGTTATAGTTTTGTTTTATACTTTTTTTGACTGTCTCGACTGGTTTAGTGGTCAGAAGCGCGACTGCTGAACGTGAGGTCCTGGGTTCGATTCCCGGGTTGGGCAAAGTGTGATTTGGTTTTTCTGTATGGAAATTCTCAGTAGCAGCACGGAGTCTGGAACTGTGCCCGATAGATAGCAGCTCTCTCCCTTTTACATGGGATTCAATAACGGCGAAATATGGATTTACAATAGTTATACCCCTGCCTAACCCTTCGATGAATACGGGCGTGATGCTATGTATGTATGTTTATACTTTTAATAAACAAAAACTGTTGGTTTTATCGAGTCTCTGATGTACGAAAAACATAACTTTTTTTTTTTTTTTTTTTCAAATTGTTAAGTCATTATATTGTCCTCCTGACCGTTTTGGTCACTGCGGCCAATCTCACCGGAGATTAGCGAACTACGCAGGAGATATTATACAGCACAAGTGTGTGCGCAAACACAGGTGCTCTCTCTATTCCTTCACTCTCATAGTCCGATGGGACGGCAATCCGACACGACCGGAGAGAGATCAGGCGCAGGACCAACGGCTTTACGTGCTTTCCGAGGCACGGTTTGTATTCACATACACAAAGACGCAGACCCGAAACAACTATCTGTAGATCATACAAAATGTGTAACTCACAGATAAATTCCTGACGTCTTTAGCCAAGTCCACCATCTCCTTGGTACCTCGAAGATTCATCCTCACAGCATATTCCAAAGGATCATCGAACCTAGAAATGGAAGACACCAAAATTAATTTCCTTGGTAACCATTTATAGAAATGTCGACTGCTGAGGTGGACTGTGAGGTCCTGGGTCTGGCAAAATGTTATTGGGTTTTTCTGTATGGAAATTCTCAGTAGCAGCACGGAGTCTGGAACTGTCCCCGGTAGATGGCAACAGGCTCCCTTATTACATGGGACTTAATAACGGCATCAGCGAAATGTGGGCGTACATAGTAAGCCACTGCCTAACCAGGGAATACAGGCGTGATGCTGTGTTGTGTTATGTTATGTTGTGTTTTTGTGTTGTGTTGTATTGTGTTGTTGTGTTGTTGTGTTTTGTTATTGTGTTATGTTATGCTATAGAAATGTATAAGCCAATCGCATAACCACAACGCCAATCGTTTCGTCAATTTTAGAAGAACACAATTGTTCTTACCTGACGCTGGCAGCCACATGGAAAATGATGTTCACACGGTTGACCAGAAGTGCCCGGTCTTCTTGAGACAACCCTGAAAATATAAACAGCAAAACTCAAGTAAAACACTTAAGAGTATCGTTTAGCTGCCGGCTTCTGACAAAATTGTTTTGAAATACGCGCAAAATAAGTGTTTGGGCGTTAACGTTTCTTACATCTAAATCTTAACGAAATAATTTGATTTTCATCTCTATCATTTTGTCAAATTATCTAGGTCGACACGATTTGTATTTTTTTCAAAATTTTGATTAGTTTAATCATTATCACGAGATAAGTATAAGAAAGATTTTTAGTTAAAAGAACACAATTTGAGGGTTATTTATTTCTCAATCTATAAACAATATATCAAAAAATCAAAAACGTGACGTGATGGATCTTTGTTACTCTTTCACGCCAGAACGGCTGAACGGATCTGGATGAAATTTAGCACAGAGATAGATTATAGTCTAGAATAGCACATAGGCCACTTTTGATCCCGGAAAAATGTATAGGTTCGTAAACAACGCCGGCGAAGCCGCGGGCGGAACTTTCACATTTATAATATTAGTAGGATATTTCAGCAAATACGAAGACGAAGTCGCGAGCAACAGGTAGTAAGTAAAATAATTAATTGGTTGCTTCAACTTACCTAGTCCAATTTCTAGGACATCTCCAGCAATAACAAACACTTTTGACTCGAACAAAGTCGGCCTGTCCCTTCGAAGTCGATCAAAACACTGAAAATAAAAAACAACGGTAAGTGCAGAAAGCATAAATATAATTTCTAATTTCTCTTTTTAATTTATTTCTGTAATTTGCAACGCCTGTAAAATGCCGCTAAATTTTAAGTACCTACTACTGTACTATACTTATTATCAACTTGCGACCCGCCCAGGCTTCGCACGAGCGGCAGTGCGTATACGCCCCTTTTTTTCTAAAACGATGGTCTTATTTAATAATAAGGATTAACTCTATTGGTTTACGCGGCGCACGCCAGTAAAGCACCCAGTCGACATGATTTTGAGTTTATCGCGTTCAGACAGATAGACGCGGCGGGCTTTGCGACTTTGTTTTATAAAATGTAGTGAGCAATCAATCAAAAATATTTTTATTCATGTAAATCATTTCCAATAGTTTATGAATAATCAGACTCTAGTTGCAATGTTCTAAAGTCCCAGTGGAGAAGAACGGATAAGAAACTCCATGGTTATATACTTATACATTTTTTTAAAAACTATATACATTTCATATACACACACAACCAGACCCGCAGCCTAATTACGTAAAAAAGCGATAGCAACGCGACAGCCACGCGACAGAAATCTCACTGTCAGCCAATACATTATATGCCACAAAAATGACATTTGACAGAAGGTATTGCGCGATCTACGCCTGTCGCTACATCGGTAATTAGGCTGCCGCAGCCTAGTTAATACCGATGTAGCAATCAGTTTGCGACAGGCGTGAATCGCGCGATAGATACTCTACGTCTAACGTCATTTTTGTGTCATATAATTATGTATTGGCCAGCTGCTGTCGTGTGGCCGTCGCACTGTGGTCGCTATTTTTACGTAATTAGGCTGCTGACACAACTATCTGTAGATCATAGAAACATTTGTTCCGTGCGGGGATCGAACCCGCGACACGTAGAACAAAAAGCGCTTGGCCACTGCGCCAACCGAGTTTTCGAACTACGTAAATGTTGTTTTAATATTTTGGTTATAATGTTCTTCTGACTGAATTTTGGTCACGGCGGCCAATTTCACCGAAGATTAGCCAATTACGCAGGAGATATTATAGAGCACAAGTGTGTGCACAAACACAGGTGCACTCTCTATTCCTTCACTCTCATAGTCCTTAGGGACGGCAATCCGACACGACCGGAGAGAGATCATGCGCAGGAACAACAGCTTTACGTGCTTTCCGAGACACGGTGTATATTCACATACACAAAGACATCATACAAATATTTGTTCCGTGCGGGAATCGAAACCGTGACACGTGGCGCAGCAGTCGATCTCTCAACCACTTACATGTTACTGAGTCGTTGAATTGTGACATCAATTTGGGTCACACCATGTTTTGTCACAAAATTCAACAAAGTGAACAATAGCAGAATTTGGACATTTGACACTAACAATGAAAGTTTTTGAATATTTTTAATACTAAACAGTATTATTTAGAACAAAGTATTTAAATTGTAGGACAAAATCCTAGTTTTTAAAGAATATGTATAAATAATAACCAAAATAACCACGCAATTGAGCCCTGACACAGCAAAACGGCGACGCGGTAGACCGCGAAAGAAATGGCGCGACGAATTGGAAACATTTGGAAAAGACTGGTCATCTTTGGCACAGAACAGAACGGTCTGGAAATCAACGGGGAGGCCTTTGCCCAGCAGTGGGAGGTAACAGGCTAACAGTAACAGTAACAAATAGGTATATATCAGTGGATCTGTGCGGTTAAGCCGCACTTGCTAAGGTTAGTCCGTGGATGGGTGTCCGTCTTTCACACATCGAGACCTCTCTGTGCCTCGGAAAGTTATTTATCGAAGGGCTGATAGCTACATACCCATGGCGCTAGCTAAGGTCAGTCCTTGGATGGGTGATCGTATTTCACAAATCGAGACCCCTCCGTGCCTCGGAAATTACCAAGCAGTTGGTCTCGATCGTCATACGAATACCTATGATAGTCGATACAGGTGTCAGCAGCCCGAAAAATCTGACAACCAGTCTAACCTCAGAATATCAGGGTCTCCCAGTAATTGGGTGGCAGAAAACATTTTTATTTTTATTTTTATTTATTAAGGGATAATAAACAACTAGAACATACATATATAGCACATAAGGTTAAAATACTTTAGGTAGTAATGTTGCAGTCCACTACATTATCCGCAGATAAGACATATTTAAAGATCATTGATTGCCACTAGACGAGCATTACCAAAAATTATTGTTATTATTAATTATTATAACATTTATTGAAATAAATAAATAAGCTACTAAATCAGATGGCAGTAGCGTGGTAAAATGCTAACTTTAATATTATAAATGCGAAAGTAAGTTTGTTTGTTTGTTACCTTTTCACGCCTAAACCACTGAACCGATCATCCTGAAATTTTGCATATACGTTGTCAGGTGCACAGAAATGGACATAGGGTACCTTTCATCCCGAAAAAAGTACTGTTCCGAGGAAAACAACAATAACGTTGTTATGGTAATAAATGGCGCCACGTGTCTTTTGCAAGCAGAGTAAAACCCGTTTTTTTTTATGTCATAGGCGGCAAACGAACAGACGGATCGCTTGATGGTAAGCGATTAACGTCGCCCATGGACAAAGTCAAAGTTTTTTATTTCAAATCGGCCTTTGCAGGCACTTTTAAAACGTTATGAAACCCGCAACACCGGATATTGATTGTCAAATTCTAAATTATCGCGAGCGAAAGCCACGGGCAAAAGCTAGTACAAGATTTTATTGTACTATTTCTCTACATTCAATATAGAATTCAGTGTTCTAGTTGTTATGAAGACTTACAATAGAAGAATACAGCTGTGCCAGTCTGTCTTCTGACTTCACACCCTTCTTGTTCCTCATGAGAAGGTAGATCCTGTCGAGATCTGGGCAGGAGTAGAGGAGTTTCTCCACAAGGACCTTCCCCATAAACCCTGGACAGCAAAATATGATTATTCTTTAACCAGTTTGATTAAATTGTTCTTGAATAATGCTATTCTAATGTTTATTAGGTAAATGTTTAATAAAATAGGTTAAGATCATGATTATTGAATTGTGAAAAGTCTTCCTATGCACCCCACGTCATAGAGAGGCTCTTGGTCTGCAATCCATGTCACTCATAGAGCCTGTTGTCCTGCACCCCAGGTCTCTCGTGGAGGCTCTTTCTATGCACTCCAAGTCGATTGACTTGGAGCTTTCGCTTTCGCTTTAGCATTCGCTCTATGATTATAGAGCCTCTGGTTGTTCACATCCCCCCCCCCCCCATCGTCTCTCGTGGAGACTCTTTCTATGCACCCCAATTCAAACATATTTTGCATCTCACGTCTCTCGTAGAGGCTCTTTCCATGTACCCCACGTCCCTCGTTGAGCCTTTCGATCTACACCCCATGTCTCTGGTGAAGGCTCTTTCCATTCCCTATGCACTGTGATGATCCATGCACGACAAACGGACTTTAAAGTAAATAGCTCAAATGGCTTCGAAACTCTTTACTCTTTTCCTCTGATACATCATATCAATATCATCAGTACTATAACATAATAACATTATGTATATCTCATTAAAACACAGGAGGTACCCAGCAAAGAAACAATAAATTTTCTAATCTGTTTCATTTGCATCAATTGGCGAGTTGAAAGTGATATAGACACTACATAACAATGAAACAGGTATTTTATTTTGCAATTACACTATTTCCATTACTTTTACACGTCTTTTTTTTTATTTAATGGCGCCAGCATTCCTATGACTCTGAGAAAAAACGCCGAAACAAACTAAGAGGTCAAGTTCTATTTTAAAATCCAGACAAATTCTCGTAAATTTTTATGTGAGACAAATGTAGGGTGTCTGGAGCTATAGCCATGATAGCCTTTTGAGGTTAGTGCCATAGCTATTTTAGCTGATCTGCCCCAACAGAGGGCATGCATCAGTCATCGTGTAAGTCCACCTTACTTTAATTATAGCATCGACACTTATAAAGTAACCCCGTAATCTTCAAAAGTCAAATCCCTAAGCTACCCATCGCGCAAGTAAAATTGATAAGTTTTCAGAAGAGACAAAAACTGATTATCTCTAATTGTAAATGTATAATATATACACTAGAACATAAATACGAAACAATTTATTGCACACCATTTACAAAAAAATTACTAACAATGCGACGAAATGCATACTTTATAGTGATGTTCCTACCCGTCACTAAATGACGTCAATAGATTACGTAAGGCCATAGAACTTACCAGAACCGCCAGTAATGAAAATGGTCTTTCCCTTGTAAAACTCAGGGATATTCGGCACTCCACTCAGATCTCGGTCTTCTAAGAAACCCATTTTGGCACTAAATCAACTTTAATACTAACTTAAACTTACTAAATCCAAATTAAACGTTACACCACTAGTTTAAAAAAAGAATTCTAAATTCGAAAATATTTTTTTTTTCTAAATTCAAACACCACAAGCGTTAACACCGGTATGCCCCGAATTGGAAACTTAAGAAGTTCCAAATTTAAATTGTTTTTGTTTTAATTAAATTCCAATTAATAGAATTAAGTAATCACTTAAAAGACAATAGCGTGAATCGTACGAATGGGATCAAATGTCTTCAGTAAAACGATACCTTGATTACCACAGTAGTTTGTTAAGGCGAATCACTTCTACTAACTGTGCGAATACGAATGACGGCACGGTTGGTAAGGCGATCGACCGTTGCGCTACGTGTCGCGGTTTCGATTCCCGCACGATACAAAATATTTGTATGGCCTATACGGGTTTGGTTTTTGTGCATGTAGATGTTTTTTTGTTTCTGGACGTATACAGTTACTTTTTGTGTGTGGCAACGTTTTTTTTAAGACAGAGACGAAAGAGAGATCAGAAATCATTATATTGCGTATTATGGCGTATTTGTTTAACATATATAAATTGCAGTAGCAATTTTTTTTTCAGTTTACTATCGTACTTTTCACTTGCACACTAAACGAGACCCAAAACAATTATCCGTAGATTATATAAATATTTTTTCCATGTGAAAATCAACTCCACGACACGTACCGCACAAAGCCAATCGCTTAGCCACTGCACCGACGGGGACACCAAATCTATACTAATATTATAAAGAGATAAAATTGTTAGTTTGTATGTTAGAGAGTAATCCCCGGAACTAACGGTCCTATCCTGAAAAGTTCTTTCACTGATAATTATATTAGCACCGAATGTTATGGGCTATAAATTATATATGTATTGCACGGTTTCTATAGGCTACACGAACGAAGTCGCGGGTAAAAGCTAGTTAGTGTGCATGAATCATCGAATTTACAAAAAAAATATAAATTAATAAATACATCAGCCTTCAAATAATACAATGAGTGCTTCCCCTTAATTATTAATCAGCATTTTCTGAAGGCGCCGACGACATAAATAACTAAGTATAAATGTATGTACTTTAGACCTATGGACAATAATAGATATTTATGGACACTTTTAGGGAATTTTATGGACAAATTCAGAACTTCGATTTGGATGGATGTACGAGTAGTTGGGTTCATTTTTTGTGTTTTTGGGGGTCTTTGTATGTAAATTCTCGGTAGCAGTCTGAAGTTTAAAATTTAGCCCAGGAGATACCAATACGCTTTCTTTTAAGTAGGACTCAATAATAGTGTCAGTAAAACGTGGGTGTACATTAGGACACCTCTGCCCAACCCATCGGGAATATAGGTGTGATAGTGTGTTAGGTACTTTATTTTTTAAATCTTTCTAGAAGGTATTTTTATAATTCTTAGTCGTATCGAAGTAAAATCCCGGACAGTATAGTATCCGTGTTTTAATAACATACTAGGATCACTTGCGTGGGCGCATCCGCCCAGACGGAGTGACTGGCAATCATTTCTGTAATCGCTACGTTAATTAAGGCCGATATTGTTCATTGTTGCGTACTTGCAAGGCCATATTATGATTATTGGGGCATAATAATGTATTATTAGAAGTAGTCTAGCTTCCGCCCGTGGCTTCGCCCGCGTGGATTACGAACCTGTGCATTTTTGCAAGAAACTCTAATTCTTTTTCTAAAATAAAAGTAGTCTACATTGCTTCCTATAACATCACCTATCTGCCAGTGAAAGTCCCCTCAAAAACGGTCCAGCCGTTTCGGAGATTAACCAAAATTATTACTATTTGAATTACTAACTATTTGATTTTGGTCTCTATCGTTCTGTCAGATTATAATCAAGGTTTTGTTTCTTCATTTTTTATTCAAAATTTTGATTTATTTAATAATTATCACGAGATAAGTATAAGGAAGATTTTTAGTTAAAAAAACGCTTTTTATGGATTAATTATTTCTCAATCTATAAACAATATAAAAAAAAACGTGACGACCTAGTTTTTATTTGTGTCTATAACATATAAAAAAATCTGCTAAATCAGCTCATGTTTAGTGGGGTAAAAACGTTAACGCATTTTGTATGAAAACTTTTAGCTAAACTATAGTCTTAAAGGTCAATCAAGATGAGCTGAAATGCCTATCCTATCCTATCCTACTAATATCCTATTTCCTATCCTACTAATATTATAAATGCGAAAGTTTATGAGGATGGATGTATGGATGGATGGATGGATCTTTGTTACACTTTCACACCAGAACGACTGAACGGATCTGGATGAAATTTGGCACAGAGATAGATTATAGTCTGGAATAGCACATAGGCTTTTTATCCCGGAAAAATGTACGGGTTCGTAAAACACGCGGGTGAAGCCGCGGGTGGAAGCTAGTATCTAAAATAATTTTCTGTTTGTGACAAACCTTTACTATAAGGAAAGGCAAACAGGATAATTTTGTTATCAATGTTTGCCTTTTTTTTATTAGCGTAGTGAGAATCCTTCATGGGCTATCCTCAGCATAGGGGTGTGCCGGACTCCTATCGACTAAACTCACCACGGTGGTCCGCCTCGACACCATATGGTGGGCTTCGGGAACTCTTAGAAGACCGCACCGAAGCCCACCCACAGTGCCATCCCGGGGGAGACTGTACAGAGGTCCCCCGGTTACCCTCGTTGCTGTGCAAGGCGACACGGGACCACACCGTGTCGCCGTCTTCTCAGGGGTCGCTAGACGAGAGCGCGCAGTTCCAATTCTGCGCGCTCGCGACCTGTAAGGCCCCCCGCCAAGATGTGTTAGACGGGAATCATTTGTGTGCCTGCCTTTCCCATTCTCCCAATTGATATATTTAAAGTAATATAGAGACAAAAGCTACTGTGACCTACTTTCGTCTAATGTTTAATTAAATAGAGACAATTGTGACATTAACAATGCATTCAATTGTTTCTACGAAGGTCTTTGAACCTTGGACTAATTTATTTATTTATATATTATACACTTTATTGTACACCACATAACATAAACAGGACAGACAGTATTTTTTATTTGTGTAGTGGGCTGTCTCTTCCCAAAACGCGGTCTATTCTTATTTATTCACAATTACAGAAAACATAGACAGCCTGTTATTCGGACCTGACAAATCCGATCATCCATGAACATCGAAGAAAAATTGATTAAACATGCTATTTCGTATAGTAATGCAACTAAAAAATAAAGCGGCATCGGAATGCTTGAGGGCCTCGACCATATTTAGCGTTTACGATACGGGGAAGTCTACTCAAATGCGCGCGCAAGAGTTTTTCATACAATTTTGCCATAAGTTACATTGGTCGACATTTTCGCTTATTTATATTTTACTAGCTTCCGCCCGTAGCTTCGCCCACGTGAACTACGAACCCGTACATTTTTTTGCGCGGAACACTAATTAATTTTCTAAAATAAAAGTACCCTACGTTACTCCATATAACATCTGCTATCCGCCCGTGAAAGTCCCGTCAAAATCAGTCCAGCCGTTTCGGAGATCAGCCGGAACAAACAGACAGAGAGTCAAAAAATTTAAAAACTGTTTTTTTATGCCCTAGAGTGATAAGTACACCTGATAATAAGTAGTTATCGCCGCCTATGGACATCCAATACCAGGGTTACCACAGATGCGATGCCTACCCTTTTCGAAGCTGTCATTTTGACATTAAAACAGACGCTTCAAGTTTATTTATATAGATTGGATACGTATGTATGCTCACTCGATTGCGCAAGTCCGATGATCGGCGAGCAATCGTGGCCGACTTGAAAATCAATTACATACTTAACTAAGAGTGCAATTTAAAACCATGCTTCGAAAATCAATAAAAAAAGTGAACGCATTCTTAAAATTGCCAAAAAGTATGATTTTACAAAATCTGACTTCATCACTGTCAGTTTAAATGACAGATGACTTAGGTTTGCTAAAAATTATAAGACTTTTTAAACTATTTTTTGTTGAATAAAAATTATTCGTTCTTAAATAAAGTTACATAGATAATTTACCAAAATGGCTAAGAAAAAAGATAAAAAGAAAAAAGTAAGTTATTGTATTTATAATTAAATGTCGATTACTTGGCCTACTGCCTCTTGGTCTAGGGTCACAAACCCGATTGCTGTCCTGTGTTCAAATACCGGGTCGGACAGTATCATGGAGTTTTTATAGAAATTCTCAGTAGCAGGACGGAGTCAGGTTGCGTGGTTAGTAGATGGCAATAGACCCGCCCTCTATAACATGTAACTCAATAGCGACATCGGTGATATATGGGGGTACAATGGTACACCTCTGCCTAGCCCTTCGGGAATACAGGCATGATGCTTCGTTTTTTATGTTCTGTACTTGGCCTAAAGTGATTACGCCTGCTCTATTGTTCCTTAAGGAAATAAGCAGAGGTGTACTAAACTCATACATTTTTCTGACGCCGTCATCGATCCCGCATACAAAGCCTATAAAAATCCACCGGGAACAATTCTAAATACCGAGCTGCTACTGAGATTTAACTAACAGACCTGTTAACACATTCCTCGACCTGATAATCGAACCACAAACCTCCCAGAAGCACAGCACCTGCTCTTGTAACTACTAGATCCAATCAGATCAGCCAAAACTCCTGCTGGTCGAAAATCTAGAATGATATATCATTTCTTTGCGATATATCAAATTATAATATATATATCAAATATTATATATCAAATTGGGACCTCAAGGTATCTTGTAATAAGAGTCTATGTATATAGACTCTTATTACCACTGGACCTCGGATGCAAAGAAAGACCCTCCGCGAATACCGAAACCAGAAATCCTCTGCCACAACCTGGGCAGCCAGCCTCTGTACTGGTTCTGCCAATTTTCTCACTGCGACATGAAGCTACAACAGAAAACCAATATACAAAGCTATTGGAATACTTACCTGCTTTTTTATTTTCAGGAAACCGAAACAGCAGGTACTGTATTATTTCTAGATAATAATGGCTTTTTTACGCACAAATTGGATCTGTAGTCATCACCTCTTTCCAAATCACCACTGATACAGAGCCACAGCAGCCTAATGTCTAAGATTTTTCAATGGTCTTTTGTGGCAATTCATCAAGGTAACGCAAATTACTTTTTTTTATCGCCATCATGAGGATGTCACCGACATTGGTGCACAAACAGAAGATAAGTTACTGTGCAGGCTAGTTTATGACCGCAGAATGGTCTCTGCGACTTCGGAAACACCACAGCAACTGACGAAAGTCAGCGGACACCGGTACCAAATACTTAACGTGCTTACCAAAGCACGGACGAGTCTTGACGTGTGGAGAACGGTCACCCATCCATGCAGTAAGCAGCAAGTACAGTATCTATGTAACTACAAACCCTTCTCATAACGAATACTTTATAGTGTTTGAAAATGTCTCGACGAGAGAAATTCGACCACTTCACTCCGAAGAAAGTAGAACATTTCCTGACTCCTTTGCATTAAATACTTATTGCTGCTCGTTCTCTTCCAGAGACCGTTGTCCAGGAGGAGGTGCTGGTGGCGACGACAGACCTGGAGCCGGAGCCTGAGGAGGTCCAGTTCACCGACACGTCGTACACCAGCGCCTCTTTCGAGTCCTTACCTCCTGTTCCTGTTGAAGGTAACTTAGCATCACACCTGTTTTTCCCGAAGAGTTCCGCCCTGGTTACATAACGCTGAGAGATGAAACCGAGCCAATTACCGTCCACTGGACAATTCCAGACTCCAGGCTGCTACAAAATCAACAGGCTCACGAATCAAAATCAGGACCTGTCCTTCTGACCACTAGATCAATGGAAGTCCCTTATAAATTTGTGGTCAGAATCACCAGGCTCTAGCAGATGTATTGGTGACCACATTTTGTTGGATTTGGTCAGAAAGCCACGGGGAAATGTCATGATTTTAATTTAGGATGACATAGCATAACGGCTATGTTCCCCGAAGGCTTAAACAAAAGATTACCTACTCTTGTACACCCAAATATAAGCGATGCTTTTATTGAGTCTCATGTAATAAGGGACGAATTATTGTTATCTTCCGGGCACAATTCCAGACTTAGGGCTGCTATTGAGAATTTCCACACAAAAAAATCTAGTAACACTTTGCCTGACCCGGGAACCAAACCGGGGACCTCACGCTCAGCAGTCGCACTTATAGCCATTAGTACCGCAAATCAATTAAGTTAATCTATCCTAATAAATTCATCATCATCATCAGCCAGAAGACGTCCACTGCTGAACGAAGGCCTCCCTCAAGGGGGGGTTTGCCATAATCCCCACGCTTGGCAGGCGGCTTAGGGATCGCAGTGGCTCACCGATTAGTGAGAGGACGCTGCTGCCCGTCCTCCGGTGTCTGGCCGCCGTTTTAAGACATACCCGGGTCAAATAAATTAATATAAATTAATTGCAAAAAACATTGATTTTGTAAGATTTACATTAAAAAATAACTTTGTAAAATGATCAGATACTTTTGTCGCCGATTGTACCTTTAAAATGTTCCCTACCCCGTGACGTAAGTTACATCAATATTCGTTACCATAGCAACAAGTCTAAGGGTGTTTCTGTTAGTGACTGAACAGACAATAAAATAAAAAAGAATTGTACAATTTTTCCATATAAATAGCTTTTCAATCGGCTAAGGGTAAGATTCGTTCGATTTAATGATAAAATTATTCAAATTCTATATCGATGAGTACAGAAAAATTGCATGTTTTGACTGTGTTCATTTATTCAGAAGTAATCGCGTTTTAGGGTTGTGTTTAAGTCCAAATGGGGCGAGAAAAGTGTTAATTTTTAACCATGTCAAAAATAAATATTTTCTAGTAAAGTGAGTTCGGGTAAGATCGGCAATCGGGTATGATCGTACAGATCGAATTTCCAGCCGATTCGAACACTTTTTTATTGACCTCGTTCTCCAGGCAACACAAGCAAATAAAACTGCTTCCATTGACTGGAGAACAACATATAAAAAATGGTCGAATCAGCCGGAAATTTGATCTGTACGATCTTATCCGATTGCCGATGTTACCCGAACTCACATGTTTTTAGGATTTATGTTTAGCATCATAATTTATTGTTTCAATTTTTTGCTGAAAAATACCGGTCATATATCGTTATATAATAATTCATAACGCCTTTGTAAAGTCTGAAGGGTTATGCTGTTATTGAGTGCCAAATAATAGAAGGCGAGCCTCTAGCGTAGCCTAGTTCCCAAATTCAGGCTGTTACTCATAAATACCCTACAGAATCTTGCGATCACTAGACCAATAGGGCAATACCACTATCCTTCCAAAAACATAGATAATACAGGGTGGTGACGACATAATGACAATTCTACTAATCCTACTAATATTATAATAATAATAATATATATATAACTACTAATATTATAAATGTGAAAGTTTGTGAAGATGGATTGATGTAGGGTTGCCAGGTCGCCAAACCTAATAGCCGAACAGACCAGCCAGTTTGGCCGGACATTTGGGTAAAAAGGCCGGACACCCTACATTATTGAGGATATTTGTGTCTCAGTATTAATAGGTACGACAAAAAAACACACTCCACGCTCGGCGCTCGCTCGTTTGCGAAATGTAAAAAGCCTAAAAAAAGCCGGACACCGTTTATTTTGGCCGGACACGCAATCAAAAAGCCTAACTATGTCCGGCTTTATCCGGATGCCTGGTAACGCTAAATGGATGTATATTTGTTATTCAATCAGTAGCGAAGTAACACAATATTAATGATAGGAATTTCGATTTTTTAATTTTGATGTCCCCCTGACCGAATTTCGGTCACGGCGGCCAATCTCACCAGAGATTAGTCAACTACGCAGGAGACATTATAGAGCACAAGTGTGTGCGAATTTCGGTCACGGCGGCCGATCTCATCGGAAATTAGCCGACGAGATATTATAGAGCACAAGTGTGTGCGCAAAAACAGGTGCAATCTCTATTCCTTCACTCTCATAGTTCGATGGGACGGCAATCCGACACGACCGAAGAGAGATCAGCCGCAGGACCAACGGCTTTACGTGCTTTCCGAGGTACGGTGTGTGTTCACATACACAAAGATCCAGACCCGAAACAACTATCTGTAGATTTTAATCATTTAAAGTAATCAATCTAATATGTCCACATAATATTTTTTATTTTTATTGCAGAAGTCAAACCGAAAAGGAAAAAGGGAAGGAAAAAGCTTGGTGTAAGTTATCTTCATAAATATAGCATTATTTCTTTCTTTAATCCTTGGTTATAGCTTGGTGAGAACCCATCATGGGCTATCCTCCGCCTGGGGGGGGGGGGGACTCCTACCGGTTAAACTCACCGCGGTGATCCGCCTCGACACCATATGGTGGGCCTCGGGAACTCTTAGAAGACCGCACCGAAGCCCACCACGGTGTAATGCCGAACGGCACTTCCCGGAGGGGGTGACTTTAAAGAGGTCCCCCTGTTAAGCACAGGATCACCTACACCCCTAGATAAACTGACATCTACAATATTTAGAGAAAAAAAATAAACACATAACATAGCATCACGCCTGTATTCCCCGAAGGGTTCGGCAGCGGTGTAATTATACACCTACATTTCGCCGATACTATTATTGAGTCCTATGTAATAGGGGGCGAGTCTATTGCCATCTACCGGGCATTCCAGACTCCGTAGGTACTGCTAAAATAGGTAGCTTATTAATATTTACTTTTTTTTGTGAAATTGTCAATTCTAATTTGCTGAACTTTAATATGACCACCCAAAGTCACTTTACTGTTAATATAACCCTCAAAGTCACTTTACTGTTAATATGACCCCAAAGTCACTTTTCCGTTAATATGACCCCCAAAGTCACTTTACTGTGAATATAACCCCCAAAGTCACTTTACTGTTAATATGATCCCCAAAGTCACTTTACTGTTAATATGACCCCCAAAGTCACTTTTCCGTTAATATGACCCCCAAAGTCACATTACTGTTAATATGACCCCTCCAAAGTCACTTTACTGTTAATATGACCCCCCAAAGTCTTTGGCCGCAACCGCGCCTGTACAAGGGTACCCTTCATTTATTCTTCTGTTGCTATAGGATAAGGAATCATCTATGGTGAAGAAGACCAGTAGTGAAATGTTCCAGTGGTCAGCAGAGTCGTTAGCAATACCCTCTGGTTAATAATACTTAAATAAGTAATAACATAGGCAGAGGTATTGTAAACCCACATTTCGCTGATGCCGTTTTTGAGTCCAATGTAATAGGGGGCGAGCCTATTGCCATCTACCGAGCACAGTTCCAGACTCCGTGCTGTCACTGATAATTTCCATACAGAAAAACCCACTAACACTTTTTCAGACCTGGGCGTCGAACCGAGGATCTCACGCTCAGCAGTCGCGCTTGCGGCCACTAGACCGATGAGGCAGTTATTGTTATTGATAAGAATTTATATTTTAAGATATTGCCTTTTATGCGTTGTTTATTCATAAATTATTATATTTGAAGAAATCTTCATAATTATTAAAACCCTTTAAAGGTTTTACATCAATCAGGATTTCCTATATTCTCTTCTATTGTATAAGAACCTAAAATAAACGAAAAAAAAAAACACAAAAAAACTAATGATTCTTGTTCCGAAGCTGTCGCGAATACTAATTTAGCTGACGAAATTACAGCGCCATCTATCGGATAGAAACACAACTTAAAAACCTGAATCGTACTAAAAAGTTTACAGCGATTTTAAAAACGAAATTCTAAGTCTATGGCACACATGAATTTATTATGGCACAAGACATTGTGAAATGTGTCTTGTCAAAGAAAGTCGTAAGTCGCCGCACACGCACCGCTGGACATAGGCCTCTCCCAGTAAGCACCGAGCCCGGTCTTCGGCTCCAACAGCCACCTTACGCAACTCATCGCTACATCTGGCTAGGGGGCGCCCTACACTATGTGTGTAGTTTGAAATATATTAATTACTCAATCAAATGCAGTAACTTTTATTATTATCTAATATATAAAAATCAATGCTTGTTTGTTCGTATTTTATGCGCTGCCATACCGTTCATCTGATTGCGATAAAACTTTGTCAACTTATTGCTTGTATTAGCGCAAAGGTTATAGGCATAGTACAATTAACTTACAGTAGGTGGCGCGCGTGTCGTACCGACAAATGTATTTAATTCCACAATTAATTCTTTAGAGGCTACCAGTTAGTTTTAAATATTTTTTTCCCAACAAAACACACACAGCAACAGGTCGGGTGCACCGGGATATGGACTAAGATATATGAATTAATACTTATGTCATTTCAAGTTTTATTGTTTTATATAACGTTATGTGTGTTTACTGAATATTTTCATTTATAAAAAAAATACTAACATAGTATCTAAGCTACTTTGTTACTAACAATTTATGGATCTTGGTCTGAGAAATAAATTATTATTATTATATATAAAACTTAGAAATCGTTTCCCTACAGAGCAACAGTGTGCAAGATGCTTTAACATTAATTAAAATTTAACCCAACAGCATTAGAACAAAAGAAAGTGGAAGACGAACCGGTAGAGAAAAAGAAAAAAGGAAAGAAGGGAAAGAAAGACAAGAAGGAAGAAGAAATACCGGATTTTGAGAAGGTACGTGAAATATTTTAACCATTTCACTCACACGCTTTGCTAAAAACACATTGCTAACTAAACACAGCTAACAAGCATAAGGGTGATTAATCAATATTAAGCTACGCTGTGTTGTGTTATACTGTGCTCTATTTAGCTTATTCGCTTCTCGTATATTATAGTGAGAAAAGACAAAAAACACAGCAGACATCACCCAGGGCTGACTCACACCTCACCGTGTGCCTACCCGCTCGGTCTTCCGTCCGTCTATCTCGCTCACACTTAGCACTTGTACCTTGTGTTGTGTGTGACATCTTGTGATATAACACAGCAAACCTCAAACAGCTCAAACAAAATATGAGAAAGTTAGCCTAGCTAAGCACAGCATAATAAATCTGTTTTGTCGTGTGTTTTATTGGTTAAAACACGGCTATATTGACCGGAATTAAGATTTCATCCAATGATATACATATGTGCTTGTTTTATATATATCACTACATATTAAAAAACAAAGACCCCGCCGCGTCTGTCTGTCTGTCTGTCTGTTCGCGATAAACTCAAAAACTACTGAACGGATTTATGAGGAAGGTTTAAGTGTATAATTTATTAAGGTTTTGTGTAAAGTGGCTGAAATATGGCGTGGATAGGACCAAGATCATATCCTCAAAAAAAACAAATATAAATATAAATAAATTCAGTATATTACTGTCCCACTGTTATCTCACACTGTCCTGTTTTGGCGTACTACACACACCCTCAAGCAACACTCTTGCATGACAGCAAAGCAAGGCAAGCGTTTCTGCCAAGCAGTGATAGCTTTGCGGTGAAAACCACGAAAACAGATTTAAAAAAAAAACAGGTTATAACCATAAACCTCCAACCCCCAACCTGCCCAATCGAAATGAATTTGATGTTGTTTTCCTCCAAGTTGTGATTTAACCCACCCTTATTTGTGAGTCATAAAAATGTTGTTTTATTACTTTTTACAATGACAATGGTACTTAATAAACTTCAATAAAGATACTCTTTTACATTTCTTGGCATTTTAATCCGAGTTTATGTTGGCAACGCACGAATCGTTTGTGAAAAATAAATTCACAAAGTAGATTTTTTTTTGTCGTGAACAAGTTGTTGGTTGGATTTTTAAATAAATTGCGACTCAAATAAACTAAGTTAATAATTTTAAATAAAGTTCAAGAAGTGATTTTTTTAAAGTTTAAAAAATATCGTGATTAATAAATTAAAATGACAGATTCACTTGTAAGTTTTTTTTTAAACTAAACCTTTTAATGTTTTTATTCTATACTTTTTGAATTTAAAAAAGAATTGCTCTTAATTTAAATTTACATATATAGGTATAGAATCAAAAATTAATGAGTAAATTAATGAAATTATAGCATAATCATTTCTCAAGCATCGGTCAAAAAAAATAACCAATGCTCCTATGGGATTTGATGCAAACGCTGATCAGAACCGAACAGAATTACGATGTTCATAACTTTTTTTATACTAGAACCTTTTTTTTTGGTCGAATGTAAAGTTGGTTGTGTACTACAAAATTCTATTTTAATTGGTTCTGGGTTTTTTTCAAAGTAGACATATATTTTACCTGGGCCTTTTCAATCTCTTTCAAAAGATCGAGGTTCAAAAGTGGATTGATTTTTTTGAACTTTACTTTAACAAAATCTTTGAAATTTAAACTGTAAACTCAAATATCTATGAACCGTTTCTCTTATTTGATTACGACCTTCGAAATGATAACAGCCTAAAGCCTGGAAGAAGATGAACAAGAAGGATCGGGACGCATGGCTCTTACAGAAGATAGAGGACTGGAGGGCAGAGAAGGAAGCTGCTAAGTTAGTTTTATATCCCATCCTATCACTATCCTATAACCTTTTTTCTCGTGGTGAGAACCCGAAATGGGCTTTCCTCGTCCTGGGACAGAGGGGTGTGTTGGTGTCCTACAGGTTTAACTCACCACACTAGTCTGATCCTGTAACTCTCGTTGTGCGGTGCACCCTGGGGTCCACTCTGTATAAGCGCAGAGGCGCCCCACAAATGCACTTGCTATTTTTAGAGCGCACCAGCCATTGGCACTAATAGTGGTAGAATTAAGCTTTACGCTTTTGTAGCATCACTGTTGTACTGGAACTTACGGGATACCTTACGTGGTTTTGGTTAGGCAGCGGGTACACTGCTATTTCAAGGCGTGGTCGAGGCGTGGAATATTTCTGACCCATAGAGAGACTGGATTTGAACCTTCTATTTCACTATGACTGATCCACCACTACTATAGTTGTTCTAATATAGCGAATATCAAATCCAGCGCTGCAATCCTACGCAGCAAATATTCTTGCATAGATAAACCCACCAAGCTTGGTTGGTGGAACCCCATCTTCAATGCAGGAACAAGAGGTTCATACATATTATCACCTCTCGTTACCCTGGCAGCTGCCTCATCTCAGGACGAGACTAAAATGATGATGATCTATCTTTGTCCAGACAAGCAATCCTGGCGGGTGCTAAGGAGAAACGGGCCGCCCTGGCCAGGGCGAGAAATGAAGCCATGGCCAAGGAGGTCGCAGAGCAAGACGTCAGAAGGGACCTCCTGCAGAAGGCTGTCAATTTGTTCCATAGTAAGTATTACTCCACGGTTTCACCCGCGTGGAGGTTGGACGACGACATTATCCCCCGATGACATTAAGAACGTTACCGGGATAAAAAAAAAATGTGTTAATCCAGAACATGGTCTATCTGTGTGCCAAATTTCATCCAATTTTAGTTAAAATTGTCAGTTTTATCAACATTTTTGTGATTACTATTGTGACTTGGCCTATGACCCGTTTCTGTGCTTGACGTCGACTTTTGGGACACCCTGTATATGTGTTTGATGGTTTTAAGTATTATAAGTGGCCTACCCAAATGTCCTGCTATCGGCTGCATCGTGTGTTGTGTTGGGGAGCTCTCTAAAATAGGATAAATAGGGTAGAGCTGCACGATAGCTGATGCATGAGTGACGGAAAAAAGCCAATGAAATTTCCTGTTTTGGCTTTTCACATATCCGATTTGGAATGACAATTAACTACTGGATCACATCCTTCACAATGTTTAAAAAATCCTCTTCATGTTGACCGAAAATTTTACATTCTGAAAATTTAACTTTTTTGTTTTCTTATAGAATTCGAAAAGCAGAAAATGGATTATGAGTACAAGAAACAATTGGAAGCGGAGGTATGTTCAATTATATTATTTTGTTCTATGTTCAAGGGGGTCAAATGCGCGCGCACGATTTTGTCATACATTTTTAGCTTTCGTTAACTTTGGTCGAGATCTAAGAAAACTTGTGTTGGACGTCCACATCTCTTGTTAATTGGTTGTGACAACGCTTATTACATTCAGCGTCAAATATGTACACCTAAGGTGTCCAAAGAGCCACTTCTGAGCTACTTATCTACGCTTCAGCAAAAGTATTCGGATATACAGGAACGACGTCATAATTATATTGCCCGTTGACATTCTTTTAACTATATCGGCTGGTTGAGTTGTTTTAAATGTCAAAGTTTCTATTTGTAATGTCAAAATAACAGCGTTTTACTAAATGAATAGGAAAAGTATAAGCAGTACAGTCTGTCAGTAGGTCGGTCAGTTTGTTCCGGCTAATCTCCGAAACGGCTGGACCGATTTTAACGGGACCTTCACTGGCCGGTAGCTGATGTTATAAGGAGTAATTTAGCTACTTTTATTTTAGAAAAAGAAAAATAATAACGGGGTTCCGCGCAAAAATGCACGGGTTCGTAATCCAGGCGAGCGAAGCCGCGGGCGGAGCCAGTGCTTAAAGATACTACCAAAACCTAACTTATAAAAATCATTTTCTGCAGTGGCAACAATACCTTCGTTGTGATGGGCTCCCTGACCCTCGGGTGGTGACCCAGATGAACACCTTCTTGCATTTGTGGCAGCAACTGGAAGTGTGTGATGCTGACGAGCTCGACAAAAAGTTTATTGAAGTCTTACCGGTTAGTACAAGTTAAGTGCTTATTTCTGGGCCTTAAGACTCTCCTGACATTAATGACTGCCTCATTGGTCTAGTGGTCGACTGCTGAGCGTGAGGTCCTGTCGATTCCCGGGTCGGGCAAAGTGTTTTGAGTTTTTCTGTATGGGAATTTTCAGTAGCAGCGCGGAGTCTAGAACTGTGCCCGGTAGATAGCAATAGGTTAGCCCCCTATTACATGGAACTCAATAACGGCATCGACGACATGTGAGTGTACAATAATACACCTCTGCCTGCCCCTTCAAGGAATACAGGCGTGATGCTATGTTTGTGTAGTCAAGTTATTATAATTCCAATCATTACCTTACAGATCCTGGAAATGCTTGAAGAGTTCCGGCAAAATCCTCGACCGTTCACGGAACGACAGTTAAATAATTACAATGAGGTAATTATTTAAAAAGAGAGCCATGGACCATAATATCTTGAGAGTTCGGTTATCGGATCGTATAAAAATTACTATACTGCGCTCAAAAACTCATCGCTGATGTTGATCAGAAAGCCGCAAGCTTGAAGTGGAATTAGGCTGCTCACATCTGCCGCATGTCGAACGAGCTGTGGGCAAAACACTCCTTCGTGGAGCCCACAAGGCATTTGATGACGTTGCGGCAGGCCCAGGAGATGGCAGGTTGAACTATACCCCTTTTTTTTGCTTATGCATACCCTGGGGAAGGCGATGCATGATGTCGAACTTTTACCGACTAAAACCCGCGCCCGGAGACCGCCAGTAGATGACCTGGCAGGCTCCGTCCCATTGTGCAGCTAATCTAGCAGCATATATTCCTAGAGAGGCGCACGTGGAACAAACTCGCGCCGCCGCGCCATCGAACGAGACACCTACTGTAACGATGGGTCGCAGAAATCTTTGAACTGATAGGAGTGCAAAGGTTAGGGAGGCCTTTGCCCTGCAGGGACAACCACGACACACACGACACCACACGATGATGATAATAATAATAATTATTATAAAAGACTACAGGACACCCAGTTTTACCCTCGATAGAAGGAGTTCCTTCATTCTTAGTGGTCGTCCAGACCTTTTAAGAGACACATGTTTCAATTTTCACGTTTCTATATTTCTGTTATGGCTTGGACTGTGCGTTGTCTGTCCGCCAGTCACGGTTATATTGTATGACTGCCTCTGGTCTAGTGGTTGCAAGCGCGACTGCTGAGTGTGAGGTCTTGACTCCGAATCCAAGGTATGACGAAGTGTTAATCAAGTTTTTCTGAATGGGAATTGTCAGTCGCAGCACGGAGTTTGGAACTGTGTGTGATATGGCTATATCCTCGCCCCACATTACAAAGACTTCGGCATCAACAAAATTTGGGTGTAATGAAATGAAATTCTTTATTTTGAAATTAGGATTTTTCAATCACTTTTACACGTCTTTATTTTAACTAGATGGCGTCGTTATTTCCTATGCCTATCCCTGAGAAGAAACGTCGAAACAAACTCAGGGGTCCAGGTCTATTTTAAGGTCCAGACAGATTATAGTAAAGATTTATGTGAGACAAATATAGGGTATCGTCTGGAACGGCCTTTTGATGATTGACGGAGGGCAATTATGCATCAATAATCGTGTAACTCGACCTTATTTTGAAGAGGTGTACAATAGTACACCCTCAGGTTCGTCAGCCAACGTTACAACCATAACCCGTCATGTCACGTCTTCCAATTTTTCCAGGTCCGTTTAGCTCTCAGAGCGCAGCTCGCTAGCGCAATCCAGATGGCTTCATACACCTTACTCCGAAACTTGGAAAAATACCTGACTTTTGAGTCCACAAAAGTGGCCACATATGAGAGAGCGTTTAAAGGCTTAAGGCTGACCATTTGGGTCGCTATCAAGTGGCCAACAAGGAAACTGAAGCCTGTTGAACCTGAACCGTAAGTCTGAATTAACAGGGGTCATTTTTCAGCACTACCTTTCGCGTTTCACTGCGCATGCCTAGCTTTCATTCTGTATAAACAGGGTGAACGGAAAAAGCTCCTCATGTTCTTTAACATAGTTTTTATGTAAAAATATACTATTCGATAACTTGGCGCGGCTGTTAAGCATGGGCATGAAGTCCAAGGGTTGATTCCAAGATCGGGAAAAGTGTTATTGTGGTATCATGAAATTCTCATTAGCACCAGAGGCAAGACTGATAGGGAATATGCATGTATTTTTTTTTATTTGCCCAATAAAATATTTATAATCTCTAGTAAATAATGGTGAAAATATCTTCATCAGCGATAAAGCTATAAAGCATTTAAGTGACGAATTAGACGACACGGTTGCCGCAGTGGTTAAGCGATTAGCTTTCTGCTCTATGTGTCGCGGGTTCGATCCCCGCACGGAACAAATATTTGTATGATCTACAGATAGTTGTTTCGGGTCTGGTTGTGTGTGTATGTGACATGTATGTTTGGAAGCTGTACCCACGATACAGGAGAAATCCTAGTGTGGGACAAACTTAAAAAAAAAAATTGGTCTTAGTTATCTCAAGAAGAAGTCAATAACAACATCGGCGAAATGCGCGTGTACAATAGTACACCTCTGCCTAATGTCCTCCTGACCGAATTTCGGTCACGGCGGCCAATCTCACCGGAGATTAGCCTACGCAGGAGTTATTATAGAGCACAAGTGTGTGCGCAAACGCAGGTGCTCTCTCTATTCCTTCACTCTCATATTCCGATGGGGCGGCAATCCGACACGACCGGAGAGAGATCAGGCGCAGGACCAACAGCTTTACGTGATTTCCGAGGCACGGTGTGTATTCACATACACAAAGACCCAGACCCGAAACAACTATCTGTAAATCATACAAATATTTGTTCCGTGCAGGAATCGAACTCGCGACACGTAGCGCAGCAGTCGATCTCTCAACCACTGCGCCAACCGTGCCGCCACACCTCTGCCTAACCCTTCGGGGAATACAAGCGTGATGTTACGTTATGTAACTTTCAGAGAACCAGTAGAGCTAGAGTTCCCATCGATGAAAGTGTCCGTAAAGCTGCCAAAGATAATCGACGGTTCTTGCGTGTGCGTACGCGCAGCTCGGTCTTACATAGACTTGTTGAGCGAGAGTTCCAGATCCTTTGCGTTAATCGCTGATGTGCCCAAACGTTATGAAGGTGAGTATAATTATTTATCTACCAGTTTTATTTTTTTATTATGGCTTCTTAGCATTTGATGGCTATTCTGCCAGTGTCGAGTGGGGACAGACTTTTAAGTATGAAAATAGTATGCGGAATATTTCTTTGAGGCATTCCTACACTTGCTGATAAACTATCAGATAGTAATCAAACAGATACAATAGCAATTGGATAAAAATGATAACTACTAGATCTAGATTTTAACGACACAGAGAATCTATAAGCTAGATTTAGAGAGTCTGATAAGTTGTAGATAGGCAATCAGCCAGTTTATCAGTGAGTGGTGAAACAAGTACTTAGAATTAATTCTTAACTGCTTAGCGCGAGGCATAGCTGCTGAGCGTGAGGGACTGGGTTTGATTCCCATGTTGAGCTACATGTTGGATTTTTCTGAAAGTATATCGCACTCTTAATGAAACTTCGACATCTAAATTGAGTTATAATGAGTTACAGTGGAATTCCGACATATAAGAGCAGGACTCAATAACGTAGTCTAGAAACACTTCTAGTGCTTATTCCATAACGAAGTCTAGAAACACCTCTAGCGCTTTTTCCATAACGTAGTCTATAAAACACCTATAGTGCTTTTTCCATAACGAAGTCTAGAAACACCTCTAGTGCTTTTTAATAAGCAGTTTAGAATTGTGCCCGGTAGATGGCGGTCAGTATCAATAATGTATACACTTAATAAAATTCAAAAGTAATTTTTAGAGGAAATAATGATTGAAATCTTGACCAATCTTACACATAGTATTCGCGGATACATAAAAATACATAGTCATTTAAATTGTATGATTTTGACCAATAGTTTTCCAAGAATTAGCATTTGAATTTCGCTACGTGTATACATATTTTTGATGCTAACTGTACAATAACACCTCTGCCTAACCCTTCGAAGAATACAGGCGTGACGCTTTGCTATTTTCAGATCTCTTTGTGTTCAACGTGAAAGAATTGATGGAGACTCAACAGCTGAAAAAATCACATGACGAAATTAGGACCAAGTTTTATAAGGAAATGAGGGAGAGGGTTAGAGAGTTGGAAGCCTTCATTAAAGCCAACGTGTAAGTTATCTGGCTTTTCCACAAAATGAGAAAGATTAAAGCCTATGTAAACCGCACTGGCCATGTCGAAGTGAGTTCAGTGACCGACTTCTGCACTACGTGTCGCGGGCTCGATTCCCGCACGGAACAAATATATGTACGATCTTCAGATAGTTGTTTTGTGTCTAGGTGTTGTCGGTGGGAATATTTGTGTTTGTAAACGTACCCACAAAACAGGAAAAATTCCTAGTGGGGCAATGTTTTTTTTTTAAAGAATGAAAAAGATGTTTCATCTAGACCTGCAAAACCTTGGCGGTTCGCTACTCATTAAATATTATAAAACAAAGTCCCCCGCCGCGTCTGTCTGTCTGGCTGTCTGTTCGCGATAATTTCAAAAGCCATCTCTGATCAGTCTCGAGAGTCTGCGGGACTGGCAGTGAGTGTACACTTCCCGAAAGGTTAAGGCCATAGGGCTGTAGGACTGTAGGGCTTATTAGATCTTAGTAGGTTCCTTAACGTATCATATATGTTCATGTATCGTCACTCCCTTAACAGTATTGCGGCCTTACGTGACGTTTATTGAGGGTGGATGTACAACTAGTCTAAGTATCGTTCTTATATTGTTACAGGTACTTACAAAATGTGAAAGAGAAAGAAGAATTGGATAATTTGAATATGTCAGAACCACCGCAACTGCCAATACCCAGGGAGCACATAGCGTATCTGAGTGGTAAGATGTTCTATTTCTTAACCTTCTTAGCGAGTCAATCTAGCCCAGGAGATAACTACAAGGGCTTCGCAATCAATGGCATTGTGGCCATAGTGTGGTGACACGCCGGGCATAATATTAGGTGCAAGGGCGGATCCAGGGGGGTCACGACCCCCCCCCCCCGGGCTGGTTTTAGGTCGACCACTGGTAATTTTTCTAATCTCATTGATAGTACAGTATTTATTATTGTAATCGAATAGGAGCCTGTCCCGAATAGACGGTTGTGACCCTGACTTGAAAGCTGGATCCGCCCTTGATTAGGTGCATCATCGTTTGTGGGGTTGAGATTTTAATCAACTAATAATATTGACTGCCTCTTTGGTCTAGTGACTGCAACCGCGACTGCTGAGCATGAGGTCCTAAGTTCGATTCCCGGGTCGGGCAAACTGATATTAGGTTTTTCTATATGAATATTCTCGGTTGCAGCGAGGCGTCTGGAACTGTCTCCGTTAGATGGCAATAGGCGCACCCCCTATTAATTGGTAAAATGTGGGTGCACAATAGTACACCTCTGCCTAACCCTTCCGATAATACAGGCTTGATGCTATATTATGTTATGTAAACATATATAATTAATTGCTGGTTTCAATTGTCGGATCGCGAAAAGTGTAATTGGGTTTTTCCGTTTAAAGGATCTAGCATCTGCATGGGTTATGGAATAGGGAATATGCATGAAAAAAATATTTGTAATCTAACCAGTTAATCGAAAAAAATACATAAATATCATAACATTAGTGAAATCATAATCAAAATTGATCGAAAAACAAACGAGATATAACCAATTTAAAGGAATATTGCTGTCTCTGTCGCAAAAAACGTTGTTTTGTATGGCAGTTCTATGGACGTGATGTTATTTGACGTCAGATGACACGTCGGACCTCTCTTTCTAATTCGTCACTTCAATGCTTTATAGCTTTATCGCTGATGAAGAAATTTAAAAAATTCTTTCACCATTATTTACTAGAGATTATAAATATTTTATTGAGCAAATAAAAAAAATACATGCATATTCCCTATTGTGTTTGGTAAATATTAATTAACTCGTTAGTGCAGTGGTCACAAGCAAGGCTACTGATCGTGAGGTCTCGGGTTGGGCAGTGATATGGGTTTTTCTGTGTAAAAATTATCAGTAGCACCACGCAATTTGCACGCATTTCTGCCTACCCCTTCAAGGATACAGGTATGGTGTTATGTTATGTAAAAAACTAGACATTACACAATCACAAGGCAATTTTTCTCCACAGAGCGAGAATTTAAGAAATATATTCGGTCATGCAGAACAAAGACGAGAACTGGTGAGATCAATTTGAGGAAGTATAGGTAAGATTGATCATTGTCTGATAGCATCAAGCTCATCGACATCTGGTAACCCACTGCTGGAGATAAATTCCAACCTGGTACTGCCCCATTGTTGGGCAAAGGCATCTTCTCAGAATGAGAAAAGGGAATTACTCCACCCCGCAGTCCTAGTGCCTATTGTCTATTTTAAAAGTTCAGAAAAATTCTCCTAAAGGTAAAGCTTTAGAGCTGCACAAAAATTCGTCTCAAAGTACGGTAGCGTCTGGAGTTACAGGGACAGTGATCGTCGGATAACCATTTGACTATTTTGGGGTCAGCTTTCAGCCTAACCAATGCAGCTGATTGTTGCCATCGAGGGTCGAACCTGGATGAGACTGCAGCAGGAGCGTGGAGACTGGCGCTTTCAAAGAGAGACCTATGCCTAGCGTTGGATAAAGTCAGATGATGATGAATATGTCTTAATACATCTGGTTAGACTAGAAACGAAAATAGTTTAGACATGTGTTTTTGAAACAGCAAGGCATGACCTTGGGTCTTTTGTTTCAGGATCTGTGGAGGGGTTTTGAACCTGGATCTAATAGTCACTCCACCACAACCCAAACGGATGAGAAACGCGATAACAGTTACCACACGTAAGTACAACGGATTGTTTAATCATTTTATGGAAAGTCAAGAGCTTGATTTAGCGGAAGGAAAGCAAAAATAAATATTTTTCGTGCTGACATCTCCATGAATATCTTTCGCTCTGGAATAGACCAAGGGTTATGGTGGACTCTTACCGGCCAAAGCAGCACTGTGTTCCTTGAGACGAACTATGGTTTTGGGGACAAGATTCCTTACCGCTTGCGACGTTAACAGACCCAGGATTCACTCCTTCATTTGTTGCAACTCAAGCGGGCCTTGATCCCTGTCATGTGGGGCCCAGATGCCGTAAAATTCTCAGGTCTGCCTCTGATCGTGCAAAATTGTTAATTCGAGAGGGGAAATCATACTGACTCACAGACTGCCCCAAGTCCAGCCTTGGGGCAGTCTGTGAGTCAGTATGATTTCCCCTCTCGAATTAACAATTTTGCATTTTTCAGTCATACAAAACACAGATGAAAAAATAAATATCATTGTACTACGAAACAACGACTTAGATACTCGTTTATTCACCACAATATAACAGATTTTCAAAACAAAATCACAAGTTTAACATTAACTTATAGAATCAAAACTGCCGTATTTACTTCTACTAGCCCCTAACTGACTGCTTCACGCCTTACTGATAAACTTCTATTATAATACGGTAGATTAAGACTACCAGTCATCTGAATTACTTTTTATGAACAGTCAAAAACGACATTTTGATCTAAAATTGTTTGGAATACAAAGGCGTGACGTCATAGTGTTTCATACAGATTGACGTACCTATAGTGTGATTTTGATAAATTAAAAATTGAAAACGCCAAAGATAAGCAAGAGATTAAGTTTTACTGAGTTTTTCTAAGGAAAACTATTTACCAAACAGGATTTCAGAATTTATTTTTGATGCAGTCATCTAGCCTATTGTAAAGAAACTATATTATCAGCTGTTATTTTTCATCTAAAGTTGTCTCAGAGAATTTAACAGCTGGATTCAATTTTCAGACAACAGAAACATAAATAACGCATGCTGGCAGATAAGTTTTAGGTAGGCTGCCAGCTAGTTTACCAAATGATGACACAGATATAAAAGAATAAGATCAGAAAATAAAAACATTAAACAATTAATATTTTATTACAATAACCATCATTATACTTTACATTTGCACTTGTTTATCCTATTACTCGCTTTTTCGGCTAAATATAATCAAACTACCCACATAGTAACTAACACTAATATTCCACCAACCTCTTACTGGATTATTAATGTTCCCATTGCTGGGCATCAAACCTGCTATTTGATAGAGACTGGGCTGTAATCCACCCCAATGTGATATGTCCTTGAATTTCACGCCACTCATGGGCATTCTCAGCATTCGGCATGGGAGAAGGGGGGGTCAAATTGGTCTCAAGACAAATCAGGAATTAACAACGATACTTATACATACATACATCACGCTTTTCCCCCCTAGAGGTAAGCAGAAACTTTAGAAAGCAACGTGTTACGATCCTTACATACCAATTTGCTTCATTCATATCTATCATATATTGGACTGTCTTATTAGTCTAGGTGTCGTAAGCGCGACTGCTGAACGTGAGGTCCTTACTTCGATTCCCGGGTCGGGCAAAGTGTTATTAGGTATTACGGTATGGAAATTTTAAGTAGAAGCACGGAAGTCTGAAACTGTGACCGGTAGATGGCAATAGGCTCGCCCCCTAATACATGGGACTCAATAACGGCATCGGTGAAAAGTGGGTGAGGATCCAGGAAGTGATAGGAGTCGGCAAGCCTGTACTGGGGGGCAGGTGGGACAGTTGTTGCCCCTCCTGCTGCCCCCCTTGCCCCTTCAGTACGACAATGCAACCACTTCTAAATCCTAGCATACCTTCGATCGGAAATATTGTAACTATCACACTAGAAGATGCTGCAAGCTACTCATCTTCTTTTGTCACTACGTCATCGTTTCCGACATCCACAGGATGATCCCGAAAAGTTTTCACACACCCTGTATTTTTTATTATTATTTTTATTTCCCTTACAGATCACTATAAAATCTTAAGCTAAAGAAACATTCTCTGTCTGCTTAATCTTCTGAGATATAAGGGTCTTCTTAAGTCTTCTCCAAAAGACGGATCGCTCTGATTTTTCTTTGGGCCACACAATGTACGTTTTTGTCAGCATTAGATAGTGAAGCGTGTTTGGTCGTAAACGTCTTGGTATTTCTTCTAGAAGAACGAGGGTTAGGTCTTCTCTGCGAGTTTCCAGAAGTCTGTAAAGGAATTGTAATCAAATGTATATATAAAAAATGCAATAAATCCATTTTGTTATAGGCGTTTCAATGATTCACTGCTGAACAAAAGACTCTCTGCCTTTCCAAATGGCGCCACAACAGTCTGTCCTATGTCCAATTCCTACCTTGCTCAAATTCCCACCTTTCTCAGTTTACTACCTTTAACAAGTCCCTACCTTTCTCAATGTCCTACCTTTCTCAATGTCCTACCTTTCTCAAGTTCCTACCTTTCTCAAGTTCCTACCTTTCTCAAGTTCCTACCTTTCTCAAGTTCCTACCTTTCTCAATTTTCTACCTTTCTCGATTTCCTACCTTTCTGAAGTCCCTACCTTTCTCAAATCACCACCTTTCTCAAGTCCCTACCATTCTTAAGTCCCTATCCGTCCGATGCTTAAGGTTCACTAAAAGTTCACAGGATCTGTCATTATTGCTGACCTTGAGAGCAAAAAGGAATTGATACTATTATATCACATAAAAACAGAAGCCATTGATTAATCAGCATTCTTCTTCCCAATTCTTCTCGTACTTACTTCTAACTAATATTTTAAAAATGGACACAGAACTTTTTTCTTCTTTTGGGATCGTAAATACTGTCAGAACGATAGATAATCCAATAATTACCTGTGCTGAGCCAGATGCATTTCAAACTGGCACCACTGGCTCACCAGGAACCGCTGCGATATGATCAGCATGATGGACTTGGAGCGATCCATACAGGACACGATGTTCTCCAAGATTGAAAGGCCGACCTGGACATAATTTTTTTTAAACATTGCCCCACCCTCGGATTTCTCGATCGTGGGTACAGTTTACAAACATACATATCACATGCACACACAACCAGACCCGAAACAAGTATCCGTAGATCATAAAAGTGCGGGAATCGAACCCGCGACACATAGCGCGGAAAGCTAATAACTTAGCCAATGCGCCAACCGTGCCGTCGAATAAAATTAAATAAAATTGAAAATAAAATATTGTCAAGATTGACCAATGGAATCGTCAAGCCTGCAAAGTCAAAGTCAAAGTTTTTTATTTCAAGTAGGCCTTTTCAGGCACTTTTAAAAAGTCGAGACTCTAGGCGCACGGTTCCAAAGGGGGTAGGTCCTATGGAGAAGAGACCGGCAAGAAACTCCATGGATACTCTTTTCAAAAACAAAAAGTTAATTTACAATTAAAATCTTAAATTAACATGCATTATATTAGAAAAAATACAAACTTAATAGAATGCTACTTACACAATGAGGCAATACAACATGAGTTAAACAATTGTTTCGAATATAAACTAAAAACGGGATAAACAGATCAAAGCGGATAAAACAGAAATAAAAAAATACAAAAAAGAATACAAAATATTGAAACATCAAGAATGTCCAGATATGTAAAGTGAATCTAATATAA
Source organism: Shargacucullia verbasci (assembly GCA_947562105.1). NCBI lineage: Eukaryota > Metazoa > Arthropoda > Insecta > Lepidoptera > Noctuidae > Shargacucullia > Shargacucullia verbasci. Next base: position 4,626,944 of record OX387308.1, read on the forward strand.
AATAGAATTAGTAGACACAATGGATAACCAGGGAAGCCACATGTGCAGAAGATATTCAACGCCACACGTCTCTATCGTCAACTGCCGGATCTACAGCCTTATGTAAGAACAAAATAACAGTTGCTGTCGCTAATATCATTGTACTGAAAAATGTATAATTTTACTATGAAATCTTTCTGATACTAACATAACATAGCATCACGCCTGTATTCCCCGAACGGATAGGCAGAGGTGTACTATGTATACCTACATGTTGCCGATGCCGTTAATAAGTCCCATATAATAGGTCGCGAGCCTCTTGCCTTCTACGGAACACAGTTCCAGACTCCGTGCTGCTACTGAGAATTTCCATACAGAAAAACCCAATAACACTGCCCGACCCGGGAATGGAACCTAGGACCTCACGCTCAGCAAATCACGCTCAATGAGGCAGTCAAAAAGGTTTTTTTTTTTCTTTGCTTAAAATATTCCATAGACTAGAGTAAGGCTCCTTCCTCTCCAGGAAACTCCTAAAGCTACTTACTTGGAAGTCCCTCTCGTGCAAACAGACGCTGATATTACACTCAGCCTCGATGTGAGGCAGCAGATGGTCGAGCACCCATCCCCGATCCTCGTTGCAGTATGATACGAAGACATCATAGTTGAAGATCGTGTTGTCTGGAATGATGATATTATCAAATTCTATCTTTTGCAACATAATATACTACCGGGATAAAAAAATATATATGATTATGGTCTATTCATGTGTCAAATTTCATCTAAGTCCGTTCAGCCGTTACGGAGTGATTGATTAACAAACAATCAAATTCACAAACATACAAACTTTCACATTTATAAATATTAGTAGAATTATTTTTATGTCAAATGTCTAATTTGTTTCAAACATCTAAATGGTCTCATTATTTCTTCTTCATTTAATTGTTAATTTTATTTATTTTTAGTTAAATTACAACTTCCTGGGACCAATTATAATTAAAGCTACATAATACAAATAACAAAAAAGAACAACAAAAAAAGAAATCATAAGTCTCTCTCAAAACACTTCACACCGACAAGATGTTCGACCATTCATCCGCAAACAGTTCGTAACTTGTTTGCTGTCAAATATTTGTTTAGAGAATTAACAGAAAACCAAAGAAAAAAAATTACTTACCATTAACAACTTCATTTTTATTAACCAAACTCAACATAGCAGAATTCCTTATGGTTATAAGGAAATATCTGAACCGTCTCCTAAACACGAACAAAACTGCTAACGGTAACAGAACACACGGCAACACCAGCAGAGCCAACAACTTTTTTCTACCAGCAGCCAGTTCCTTATCATAATCAATATCTCTCAAAACCATACTGCAGCTTGTGATGTTGGACACTGGCACAGATTTACTTTCCTGGACTTGAAGGCATGTAGGAGTGTAATCCACCAATCTTATTGTCCCGGTGTCTTCGATATCACTATCGCAGTTTTCATCACAATCAAGCGTAACAATTTGTCTGTTTTTAATCATATCATTGTAGTAATTGTATCCGTTATGAGGCACTTGGTTTTTGGGCATTTCAATCAGCGTATCGTTGTATAGAATTTCGTTTTTGGCTGCCATTTTGAAAAGGTCTTTTGCGTGGCAGTTGCAGACCATGAAGTTTTCTGATAGACCTACATAGTCGATGTTCATGATGTCTTCAATCATTTCTTCTGTTATTATATTTAAGTTGTTGTATTTTAGAGAAAGGAATTTGAGCTTTGGAATCTTAGAATACAAAGGTCTAAACCAGGATGTCAGTCTGTTACTGTCTAAATCTAAAATCTGCAAGTTGGACAAGTTGGTGAAAACGGATTCCTCCACAAAATTTATTTCGTTGTTAGATAGTTGTAAGATTTCCAACTTGGTCATGTTACGGAAAATTTCTAAATGCTGCAAACCAATTACTCGGGCTGATATAACTCTCAAAGTACTCTCGAGGCCTCTCAAAGCATTGTGAGAATTCAAAATCCCGTTGTTACGTGACAAATCCAGGACTTGTAATGTAGTGTTATTGAACATGTCGTCCTGAAGGCTGGTCAATCCAGTTTCGCATAACGACAGGCTTTTGACGCTTCGTCCAAGACTTCGGATCATGGCGAAATTTTTCTGACTTATTCTCGTATACGAAAAGTCTAAAGAAACCAATTTTTCCAAATTTCCGAATGTGATAGGTGAAAAAAAAGTTATCTGGTTCCCATTTTCGTCTAGGACTCGATTCCTGCTGAAATCCAGATGAACTAAGTTGTTTAAGCCAGTGAAGGCAGTGGGATCTATTTCTATAATTTTATTCTCGCCAATGTATAGAGCCCTTAAGCTTGGCATTCTTCGAAATAAGTTTTTACCGAGAACTTCTATAGAACATGCGCGTAGGTCCAGTTCTCTAAGATTTAGGAATCTAACCGTTGAAAAGGCAGAAGACCACACGTTTGCCACTGGAAAGAAAAAAAGTTTTTTTGTTTTAATAATTCAGTCTATGGAGGAACGAGGTATGGTGTTCCTCTATTGAAAAGGGAGGATCCTCCGACCAGGCAAGGTGGTTAGCCTGGCGGGCCGAATTCCGACTGATGTCGGATATGCTTATGTGCTAGAATCGTTGTAAACTCTCATAGTGCGATTCAGGGTTTGTTGTTGTAGCTTCACTCCGATAGATGGCGCTTTACTTTTTGCCATGTTGCGAGTAGTAGTCGCTATAAATTACCTGTAAGCTTTTCAAAACATAATATAATTAAAAATGGTTTACATCGTCCCATGATTCCGTCGAACAGAGTTTCTTCGGAAGCGTCAGTGGCGTTGAAGCTTATATCATATTGTTCTCCAGCTGGGCCCATGTTCGAAAAGTTGTTGCCATAGAATGTCATATACTTTAATGTCGCAAACAGGTACCGGCCTCGGCCGTCTCGGAGCTGGAACACCTGGAAAAAGCAGACAATATTACATAGCATCGCGCCTATATTAATAAAATATAATAAATACTAGCTTCCGCCCGCGGCTTCGCCCGCGCGGTTTACGAACCCGTATATTTTTCCGGGATAAAAAGTAGCCTATGTGCTATTCCAGACCATTTCTGTTTTTTTCTAATTCTGGTTTTTTAACATTTCATACTTATGAAAACACTAGCTTCCGCTCGCGGCTTCGCCCGCGTGATTTACGAACCCGTACATTAGCATATGTACATTTCTGTGCCAAATTACATCCAGATCATTTCAGTAGTTTTTGCGTGAAAGAGTAACAAACATCCATCCATCCTCACAAACTTTCACATTTATAATATTAAGTAGAATAGGATTGTTCCCTCAACGTTATGTGATGAAAAAGTAGTACTAAGTAGGTCTAGACTAAACAAACTAATTACTATAATATCCGAAAAATTCTGATAGTACCGCCATGACAGCTATGAGCTGACCAGTCCCAGCAGACGTTCACGAGTATGACGTATGTGTCAGCGTCACTCAGCTCAACTGTTATCATCATATTCCCCGAAATGTTCAATTATTTACTTAAAACAAAATACAGCATAAACTTAAAGTACTTTTTCGTATGTATTAGCAAATTATATGTGCACACACTTTCAGGGTTAGGCAGAGGTGTACTACTGCACACCCACATTCCGCCCATGCTGTTATTGCGTCTTATAATAGGGAGCGAGACTATACCCATTTAACGGGCACAGTTCCAGCCTCCGTAGTCTGAGAAATTCCATACAGAAAAACCTAATAACACTTTGGCCGATCCAGGAATTGAACACAGGTCGTCACGATCAGTATTCGCGCGTACGAACACTAGACCAACGTGGTAGTGACCTGGAATCAATTCAGAACTAAATAAAGTATTGTTCAGTTGACCAAAATGTTAAAATGATGTAAATATACCTATAATATATAAGTATATAAGCGAGAATTTGCAAAAACCGGATATTTTGTGTAAGATAAAGATAAAATTTGATAGATAGGCATGTACCAATCACAAAATCTCGCGATTAGATATATATATTGTTATTTATATAGACCATAGGTACATAAGAATATTCTCATTAGGACTCGCGCACGTAGGGTTCCGTACCATTGACTAGGTAAACAACAGTAGGTATTTATTATTAAAGTAAAAATACAACTGAGTATTTTGTGAATATTTCAAGTGCCTACCTGTTGCCATTATTGATATCGAGCAAAAAAGGGCAAAAAAATCGCGTTTATTGTATGGGAGCCCCCCTTAAATATTTATTTTATTTTGTTTTTAGTAGTTGTTGTTATAGCGGCAACAGAAATACATAATTTGTGAAAATTTCAACTGTCTAACTATCGCGGTTCTTGAGATACAGCCTGGTGACAGTCAGACGGACGGACAGACAGCAAAGTCTTAGTAATAGGGTCCCGTTTTTACCCTTTGGGTACGGAACCCTAAAAAGAACGGGAAACTCCTTTGTTACGTTATTCAATCTGAGGCCCTAGCGTAAGTTTCTTTTGACAAACTCTATTTAACGCATCGAACGCGTTCGGCGTTCCAATTGGTGGAGAGTACGAAACGGACCAATCGGAGCACCGAACGCGCCGAAAACCAATCTCTCTATCGCTCTAAGGTTTGCTGTAAGAGAAGTCATGTTTGAGTTAAGCTCATGTTTTTGCATAAACTTTTCATCTAATAAATGTATGTATATTTCTTGTGTACAATAAATAATAATATTAAAGGGTTCCGCGCAAAAAAAATGCACGAGTTCGTAATCCGCGCGGGCGAAGCCGCGGGCAGTGGCTAATAAATAAATAAATGTTATAGCCCTTAAGCCCCAAAAAGGAACCTCAGGTGTGAATAATACTAACCGCGGGTACTCTACTTAGCTCACATCTTGCTAAGCTCAAGTATTTGACGGAGTTCCTCTTGGACCTGAAGAGAGATATCTTCTTATTCAAAATCGGGACTGGATTAGGCATCGCTGACAGGTCTATTCCGGTTTTCCCGTCCTCTAGAAAATAATACAAATACCTGTATTAAGAGTATCATCTAGCTGCCGGCTTCTGACACTATTGTCTTGAAATACGCGCAAAATAGGTGTTTGGGCGTTAACGTTTCTTACATTTAAATCTTAACGAATTAGTTTGATTTTGGTCTCTATCGTTTTGTCAGATTATAGACGAGGTCGCACAGAATTGTTTTTATCAAAATTTTGTTTAATTTAATAATTATCACGAGATAAGTGCAAGAATTTTTTTTAGTTATAAAACGCATTTTTAGGGTAAATTATTTCTCAATCTATAAACAATATGAAAAAAACAAAAACGTGACGACATAGTTCTTACTTGTGTCTATAACATATAAAAAAATCAGCTCATGTTTAGTGGGGTAAAAACGTTAACGCATTTTGTATGAAAACTTTTAGCTAAACTATAGTCTTAAATTGTACGTTGTAGAGAACGAGAGTACCTATCTCTAAAATTGACTTATACATATATTGGTGCGCACGAGTATTGCTGCCGGAGGTCGTGTGTACCAATCCAATCGTGACCTGTTTAGGATCCACAATACTCAAATTATTCAGAACTTTTGTATGAAAAATGGATGACTATCGTACCTTCGTTTAGGAGTAGTGTCCCTACTTCGTCTACCCAGCTCTGAACTTCCGTCATGTATGGCGTCAGACATGTTGGACCCTTCGGTGTTCCACCTGAAGAGAACAGTAGACAGCAGTGAAGGCTGAAATATGATCATACTCTTTTAATTCTCCGTTAATTCGTCCATCTTTCTGTTTTCCCCGATGGGTTAGGCAGAGGCGTACTATTATACACCCACATTTCGCCAATACCGTTATTGAGTCCCATGTATTAGGAGGCGAGTCTATTGCCATCGACCGGGCACAGTTTCAGACTCCGTGCTGCCACTGAGAATTTTCATACAGAGAAATCCAATAATTCTGCCCGACCCGGAAATCGATCCCAAGACCTCACTAGACTAATAGACTATTTTGAAAGTTACACAGAATTAGGACTTAATATCTAACTATGATGACGATTTAAAAGTAAATGTTTAAGTATTATACAAAGTTGTAAATATAGTATAGTAATTATCAAAAATAAATAAATAAATTCAGCCCATTACTGTCCCACTGCTGCGCAAGGGCCTCTTCTCAGATTGAGAAGGGTAAGGCCTTAGTCCACCACGCTGGCCTGGTGCGGGTTGGCGAACTACACACACCATCAAGAACTTTATGGAGCCCTCTCAGGTGTGCAGGTTTCCTCACAATGTTATCCTTCACCGTTAACGCAAATGATAATTAAATTCTGATCCGCACATGATTCCGAATTAGGAGCCATCCATAAATTACATCACACGTTAAGAGGGGGGGAAGGGGTCGAGGAAGTGTGACATTGTGTGACAAGGGGTGGGAGGGGTCCTAAGTTTCGTGACATCACATTTCAAAATCTAATATATCTAAGTATTAAAACGTGAAATTTGAACTATTAACGAAAAACTTAAAAATATTTCCAACTCTATCTGTGTGAATATATAAGATTTAAATTGTTATGTTGGCGAGTTCCTCGAGAGCCTCGCCGTGGTTTCAAATAAATGGAAATAAAACTATTTTCGGAACTGCTGTTTTAATTTAATAATTTTTGGATATAAAATTGCAAAATATGTAACGTCACACTAGGGAGGGAGGAGTCTTACAAATGTGACCAGCTGTGACAAGGACGTGGGAGGGGCCAAAAAAAGCATGAAATTCGTGTGACGTAATTTTTGGATGGCCCCTTATCACAAATAGTTTTACAAAAGCCTATGACATATTATTGATCTACGATTTGCGGTAAACCAAATAAAATTTGAATTTATCTGGCTAAGCGAGTGCCTCCGCCATAAGAGCCATCATACCAAACAAATGAAGTGTTATGTTATTGTTGTCGCAAGTGATTGATAAATAGAAAATGTTGAATCATTGTCTTATCGTGGTTACACTAGTGTTTGCAATCTACTGTAGGGTTGACGACTGGAAATTCTAAGTTTCGAAAGGTGTAGAGTCAAAAAGTCTCCCCGAGTGAAGATAATTTAGGTTATCTGGCGCGCCCTAGGCAGCAGTTGCGGTCAGAGGGGAGAGAGGGGTTATAGGGGTCTTGACCTCCCACCCCTAAATCCTAGACTTTTAAGTTTTTTTATGTATGTGTTTGTACGTGTGTGTGGGCTGCGTCCCCACCGGGCGTCATAGCGACAATAAAACAGAGGCCTTAGTGTAAATTTCTTTCGACAAACTCGATTTAACGCATCGAACGCGTTCAGCACTCCAATTGGTCCGTTTCGTGCTAAGAAACTTACACTAGGGCCTCAGTGTGCTAATAGCAGTCAGTAGTTTACGCAACAAATTTTAAAACCTCCTAAAAATAGATGATTTAACGAAAATTTTAATATGTTTTATAAAAAATGAAAATGAAAATCTATCCTAAACGAATACTTAGGCCTCAAAGTACTCCTCCACATCGCTGTCAACTGGTAACGTGCCCAGACGACTGGTAACATTACCATTTTTACAAGGTTTAAATAATACATTCGCATAAGTAGTTCGTAAAATGTATATAATTCCTGTTTAAGTTGACTAAACAATGAAATCAAAAATATGTAAGTTTTTTTTTTTTTTTTTATGCAGTCAATTCTCATGTTTGCTCAACTTTTTTTACTATAAATTTGTCCCTTTGATCTGTTTGCGGTTCGAAGATCTTGTCAGGTCTGAGGCCCTAGTGTAAGTTTATTTCCACAAACCCGATTTAACGCATCGAACGCGTTCGCCGCTCCGATTGGTGGAGAGCACAAAACGGACCAATCGGAGCGCCGAACGCGTTCGATGCGTTATATCGAGTTTGTCGAAATAAACTTACACTAGGGTCTCTGAAGTATTGTGAGAGAGAATTATGAATGTGTTTTTTATTATGTTTTGTTTTTTGTTGCTTTAATTATTGTGATTAGTCCCAGGCCGTTGTAATTAAATAAAAATAAAAATGAACAAATATAGATTAAACAAAAGGTTTATGTAAAAATCTTAGCACGTGTTCATCGGTAGTTTCTGCCTATCTCTATACAAAAAATGCGTGATGTTATCTGTGTATGTGTATGTATGATTGATAGTTTTGACAACACATATATCATACACGACCAACACATATCGCATCGCACGCACTTTGTATGACAATTCACCGCGGTTATTATCGCTTTATCTCCGAGGAGTGAACGGCTTTAGGGTTAATTCACACTGAGCGAGCAGCGGCCGGCAGCGGCTTTTTGAGGCAAAATATTACGGATCATTTTGAATCTTATCTACGTGATTAAAAAGTCCATAGTTATTTGAAGACAAAGGAACAGCGCGGCGCCGTGAAGCTGCACGAGCCTTCTAGCGCCGCACTGTCTTACGGCCGCTGCATACCGCTGCTCTTCCAGTGGGAATTGACCGCTAAACGATTTTATACGGAATGATTAATAAATTTATCTACGTTGATAGCGTTATCGTGTCCGTGTGAACAGGCCCTTAGTGGTGATAATATCGAAATTGATTTGTTTAGGTTTACTTATATAACATAATATCTATTTATTGTAATTATAAGATTACTTATGACACCTGTCAGGCTAATGATATTTTATAATCGTTTTATCTATACAGGGTGGCAATAAAACAACATAAGTACTTATCACGTTCTGAAGTCGTACATAAAAAAATCTATGTTTTTCATGCATGTTATTTTTTGGGTAAGTACTTAAGTATATTTTATTCTTGTGTTATTAGATGAAGGGTGATTGAAACAGAAATGTATTTATTGACATCTTGATTTGTTATATACGTGTATATAATGATCATTTTGGTTGGAATAGTTTAGAAACTTTCAAACTTTAGAAATCGTGATATGTGTAAAATTAATTTTAAAAAAATATATATTTCCTGTGCCTTAACTACTGATTGGATTTTATTGATTCTTTGTGTACGTTGACAGAACGCGATATCAAACACGTAGATTCATTTAATGACGTACAATTCTCACCACCCTGTATTAAATTATGTGTTATCAAAAGCAAATATTTATAAAATATTATATTTTTAAATAGTAAAAACACTACTTATTTTTTCAGTAGCGATCCTATCGGATAAAAAAATCATAACATAGCATATCGCTTATATTCCCCGAAGGGTTAGGCAGAGGGTACCTACTATTGTACACCCACATTTCGCCGCTGCCGATATTGAGGCCCATGTAATAGAAAGCAAGGCATTGCCATCTACCAAGCACTCTCAGTAGCAGCTCTGAGAGTCTGGAACTGTACCCGATAGATGGCAATAGGTTCATCCCCTATTATTAATAATAATGTCTTTCTGATCGAATTTCGGTCACAGCGGCCAACCTCACCGGAGATTAGCCAACTACGCAGGAGATATTATACAGCACAAGTGTATGCTCAAACATAGGTGAACTCTCTATTCCTTCACTCTCATATTCCGATGGGACGGCAATCCGACACGACCGGAGAGAGATCAGGCGCAGAACCAACGGCTTTACGTGCCTTCCGAGACACTGTGTGTATTCACATACACACAGACCCAGAGCCGAAACAACTATCTGTAGATCATGGAAATATTTGTTCCGTGCGGGAATGGAACCCGTGATACGTAGCGCAGCAGTCGATCTCTCAACCACTGCGCCAACCGTGCCGTCAACCCCCTAATACGAATGACTAAATAACGGAACCGGCGAAATATGGGTGTATGCTGTTATGTTATGTTATCTTCGCTGATGTTACATCAGAAGGCCAATATTATACAAAAAAATACATAAAATATGCAATAAATTACAAGATATGTGTTATTCAAACCCTTATAAAACAATAAAAGAGTATTTAAAAATATAACTTACGCTAATACCCTCAAAATCATGTGTCGGGTCATCGAAAATAATAAAAGAGACACAACCACATCATAACTAATTGAAATATCACACTTTCATATCTCACACTGGCACGTAACACCCGAAAACACCCGGAAAACACAAATAAACACGGAAATCCAAAAAAAAAAATACACCGTATTACCAACTCCGTGTATTTTTAAATACAGAAATAGTCAAAATACACGGAGATTTTACAATATTATTTTTGCTAAACGCTATATTATGTGGTATTTATATGTAAAAAGTACATAAACACGTATTATTCATGTGATATTAAAGCGCTATCTGTTGGAATCGAATATGTATCGATAGATAATAACAATATATCTTATCTTCTTCAGTACAAGACAAGGCTTGGAGCCATTTTGATTTTACGCTTCAATGAGTTTATCATTTATCATGAACTAGCTTTTGCCCGCGACTTGTACGCGCGAAATTTAGAATCTGATATTTTCCTGCGGTAAATGGAGCCTATATTTTAAAAGAGACCTCTAGCAACACATTGGTGTAAACTGCATTGTATTCCATGCAGTAGTTTTTGCGTGCTTCGTGTACAAACATACAGACACACAAACAAAATTTCTCAAAACTGTTGTTTTGGCTTCTGTTGCTCTAATAAAGACCCCATATTAGTTTTTCTCCAATATCTATAATGTACAGACATCGACCTGTTATAATTTTATTATATGTCATAGATGACGATTATGGAATCCAGACAGCCAACTAAATACGGACACAACCGTTTAGTCGTAATAGACTTTAGAAAATAAGTTGGTGTCGTATGCGCATTCTAATTTAGATTCTAAAGATTTTCATTATCTCAGTGATTAGTTGCCCGTCTGCTGGAGCCCTTGTTTGAGGTCGTAAGATTCAATTTCCTCTAACTATTGTTAAAGTATATACCTTAATCAATTTCTTAACTCAATTTAAGTTTGTGTTAAAATTCAGGACCATTTTTTCACAGTGCAGCTCCCGAAATGCCTGCAGCCAATGAAATATCAGGTTCAGTACCGGGCGCCCACCCCCGCCCCCGCTGGTGTCACCCGCACCCCCGAGGAGATCGAACAAGAGATTAAGAAAGTTGAAATGCAGTATGAGAAATTAGCTCAAGTTTTTATTGAGTAAGTTCATTATTTGTCTAGCCTTTTTCCCAATTGTGTGGTCGGCTCCCAGTCTAAACACCGGGTGAATGTCAATATATACGGAGCAACTGTTTTCTGATCTCCGCCACCCAATTGCTCGGAGACACTGATACTCTAAGGTTAGAACTGTTGTCAGACTTTATGGCTTTTTCTTTCTCACTCTTTCTTTTTCGCTCATCCGTTACATTTTTTTTAAACACAGGAATGCCTACAACTTCTCCATTAAAACCCACAACCTAATAAAGTTTCAAACGCGTTGCTAACCTATCGGTTGAGTTGAAATATATTGTTTTCTAGTAATTTCACAACTTAATACGCTATAGGCTGGCAAATAGGTCTTCGCTACGAATAATTTCAATGCCTTTACTTTCAGTACTATGAGTCTACCCTCTCTTGCTATCACCCCCCTTTTTAAGGGTCTCTGGTACTACGAGCCCCATTTTGAATACCCTATCGTATTGTAGCGACTAGTACTCGCAACATGGCAAAAAAGTAATAGCGCCATCTATCGGAGTGAACCTACAACAACAAACCCTGAATCACACTATGAGAGTTTACAACGATTCTAACACATATACGAATGTCCGACATCAATCGTCGGGCTTCGGCCCACCAGGCTAACCACCTTGCCTGGTCGGAGGATCCTCTCTTTTCAATGGAGGAAAATCATACCGCGTTTCCCCATAGTGTTATTAGCTCCGCCTGATGACTAGCTTCTCATGCTGCCAGCCCCATATTCAATGTTGCAGCGCGCCTCTCGTGCTACGAGCCACTCTATGATGAGTATCTGTTGCTACGAGCCATTCGTAATACAAGCCCCTATTTACGTGTTACAAGCCTTCTTATTCTTTTTTTCTTTATTTGGATTTTTTTAACGTTGACCCACACTTGGCGTAATTCCTGTATCGTGGGTGCATTTACAATCACATATATACAAAGACCCAGACCCGAAACGACTATCTGTAGATCATACAAATATTTGTTCCGTGCGAGAATCGAACCTGCGACCCGTAGCGCAGCAGTCGATCTCTCAACCACTGCGCCAACCGTGCCTTAAACCGAGAGTTTGTAAACTGAAACAGAGAGAAATTATAGTGGGGACGTATTCTTTTTATATCCTCTTTGCCGCCAGTCTGCCTCAAGACGTGATGTGGAACGAGCCGCCAGTGGTCTGCCAGTGGCAAGAGCCTCGGAAACTGTGGACCAGTAACTACGTGAACGATTACAAGTTTAACGAAGATAAACTCACTATACAGTTCAGGACCGGAGTTCTTTGTGAGTTTTTATACTAAGTTTCATTTATACTAGACGATTTGAAATATCGTCACTCGTGGAGGCTCTTTTTGTGCAATTTTACATATTTAGATGTAGTTTGCACTGTACAAAAGGCTAGATGGCTGCATCAAAAATAAATTCTGAAATCTTATTTGGTAAATAAATTTCCTTTTAAAAACTCAATAAAACTTAACCTTTTGCTTATCTTTGGCGTTTTCAATTTTTAATTTATCAAAATCACACAATAAGTATGTAAATGGCAATGAAAAACTATGACGTCACGCTTTTGTATTCCAAACATTTTTAGAACAAATTGTCGTTTTTGACAGTTCATAAAAAGTAACTCAGATGACTAGTAATCTACCGTATTGCTTGTATTAGTTAATAAAATAAAAAAAAAATATGTTACAGGGCCAATTGGAATAGCTACTTTGAGATACAGTAACATACCTTACCAAGGGTGGGATATAAAGCCGGATCCTTCAGGGTAAGGAACACAAATTCAGCCTATGGTCACACTAGATTGTAATCTAAAAAAGTGCCACCAGGTAACTATTTAGTAAATTATAAAAAAATAAGCGACTGAATCTTATTTACATAACATAACATAGCATCATGCCATTCCCGTCTGTATTCCCGAAGGGTTAGGCAGAGGTGTATTGCCCCCTGCGGGAAGTTCCCTTGATGGCGTGACACCATGGTGGGCTTCGGTGCAGTCTTCTAAGAGTTCCCGAAGCCTACCATGAGGCGTCAAGGCGGACCACTGTGGTGAGATTAGCCGGTAGGAAATCGGCACATTTGCCATACATGCCGTTATTGAGTCCCATGTAATAGGGGGCGAGCTTATAGCCATCTAACGGGCACAGTTCCAGACTCCATGCTGCTACTGAGAATTTCCATACAGAAAAACCCAATAACACTTTGACCTCACGCTCAGCAGTCGCTTGTGACCACGAGGCAGTCATATTTTACATCTTGTCCCCAGCAAAGGTGTTCTGATCACTGTGACGGGTTTATGTGTGACTGTGACATGGCTATGTGTGCATAATTGGGTAAAACTGAGGTTTATAGCCAACGCGTCCACGTCGGCACTAAGGGAGCACTATAATAAACCGTATAGTGTCAAAAAAATGGTACAGGTAAGATAATTTTGTTCCTCTGTTTTTAATCTCCACACTAGGAATAATTCCTGCATCGTGGGTGCGTTTTCAAACACAAATATTCACATGCACAAAATACTAATTGTAAATGTGAGCACAGTGTAGGGGTATTCTTTAAATCTATTCTTCTTTCAGACTTTATGATAAAGTTCTATTTAGAATTTATTTGACAAAACCTACATTATTCTCTCATACTTCTTCCACATTATGTATATAGCAAGATTGTTAAGAGACTTTCAAGACTATCCATGAAGTTTCTTGCCGGTTCTTCTCCACAGGACCAACTTTTTGGAACTGTGCAACTAGAGTCCTAAAAACAATTCTATCTATCTTCTATCTAAAAGCACGCGCACGATTTTCTCGTACATTTTTGGCTTAGCTGAACAATGATTTAGTTCAAGAAAAACTCGTATTTCGTCACCTGGTCCTGCCGTTTCTTTTCTCTTTGGATTTCTCGGTTTAAAGAATGTTCGACCACCATTTTGCAGCTGATGCGTGAAGCTGCCTGTGACTTCTTTCCTGCCTTCGACGCCCACAACAGCATAAAAGAAACGTCTCCTAAAGAATGGGTGATGGAGAGGCACACGTACCACGCCATGGCGTTCCTCTCCAGGGCTTATAACTTTCAATGGAGCCGGTATGATACATATTCTATTCATTTAGTTAGAAAACAACATAGTATTATGCCTTAAGGGTCTTGGCCAAAGGATTAGGCAGAAGTGGAGTACTCCCACATTTCGCCGATACCGTTATTATTTTTCATGGAACTGGGAGCGAATTTATTGCCATCTGCCGGGAACAGTTCCAAACTGTGGTACCGAGAATATTCGTACAGAAAACCCAATAACAAGTTGCTCGACCCGACAATCGAACTCACGTACAAACAAAAGCACTCGTTTGCGAACATTAGACAATCAATTTCCTGTAATAATAATTCGCAATTTCGTAAGTAAAGCAAGTCTAAAAATCAGTTCCTGGTAGGCAGTTTTATTGACAAGAGAGCAAGCAAGCTTTCTGCTGCGTGTTGCCTACATAACCTTTAGAAGACTCTAAAAGAAGACATTTTTCAGATGGAATGCTCCAGCCGACTATCGAACTATGATCCTCCAGATACGAGAAGCGGTTGACAAGAAGAGAGAAGTATGTAAACTCTCCCAAACAATTTTAAATATCACCCTGTTGACGTCATTTGCACATCTTCTAACATTGGTCCGTTTCGTGTTCTCCACCAATCGGAGCGCCGAACGCGTTCGATGCGTTATATCGAGTTTGTCAAAAGAAACTTACACTAGGGCCTTTGTTGTGTACGGGCTATCATGTGAGAACCATCCATGCCGTACCTAGTGTAAAGATTAGCCAGTCAGCATTGGTGGTATCGAAGCTGACAGCCCAAAGTGCGACGATCTCAATTTGCACATAATTAAAACGATAATATGGTCTAAATCGCTTACAATGAAAACATCACACTTGTATTCCGCGAAGGGTCGATATGTGTAGGTACTATTGCAAACTACTTACGCCAATGCCGTTATTGAATCCCATGTAATAGGGGGCGAGCCTATTACCACCTACAGTGCGGTACCAAACTCTATGCTGCTACTCAAATGAGTTTCTATACAGAAAAACCCACTAAACTTGTAGCACAATATATATTTAAATGACTAGTGTGATAAGGGGTTCTAGCACAGGTCTTCAGGGCGTGATAAATGATTCGATACACGATATTTCGCGTCACAAATATATCATCATCATCATCATCAGCCAGAATACGTCCACTGCTGAACGAAGGCTTCCCCCAAGTGGGGGGGTTTGCCATAATCCCCACGCTTGGCAGGCGGCTTGGGAATCGCAGTGGCTCACCGATTAGTGAGAGGATGCTGCTGCCCGTCCTCCGGTGTCTGGTCGCAGTTTTAAGACGTACCCGGGTCACAAATATATAATTGTGGGAAATTAATTAACAACAGTTACACATTTAAACATAAAATCAGTCTAAACAAAATACAATGCGCGCGCGTCGCGGTCGTGGATGGACTCAAAGACTACAATAGTATACTGGAAATAGACTGGCAACTCGAGTATTATCAATGCTTAAAGGAGTGGCGCTCTCTGGCCGCCAGATAGGGTAAACTTCTCCATGACATATAGCTGTACGTAGGTATACAGCTATCTATAGAATGCTACATTTACGTAGCTATAGCTATACGACTATAGAATACTATATTTAGGTAGGAATTGCTATCTTTATATGATGTATGATTATATCATTTTATTGTTCTTGTGGCGCTAAAGCAAGAAAATTTGTTACACATCTTATTAATAATGTAAATTAATGCATCTCAAAGTATAATTATTTATGTAACTTATGAATGTTTGTGCAGATAAAATAACACATCACTATTAATAAGAAACAGTAAATAATGTAACAAATTCTTTGTTTTAACTAGAGGAAAATTCAGGACATCCTAAATAAATAATACACTCAACGTGGATGTACATGCGAAACAATTAAGGCAAAACATAATAGCAAAACAAAACCGACACAAGTAGAAAACACTCGTGCGCAGCCATTTGCAATTAAGTGATTTAGTGTTGCTATTACGAAATTAGAACCTTATCAAACTTTGAAAAGGCATCGGAATTATTCAACGAATTCTTTATTTTTAAGCAACTGAGCATATTCATAAGCTATAATAAATAAATCCTTTTAATTTCTGATGTAGCTATATTAGAATCAATAATTTAAAAAAAATGTTGATATAATTTCTTTTAGCGTAAATTTCCAGCATAGAAATAATATATTTAAGTATTGCAACACTTAACATTTTCTCGATTTTTTTTAGTGTATCTGACGGCTAGATGGCGCTATTTTGATTTAAAAAGGGGTTTGTTCTAAGTTGCCATAGCATGGATGGACTGTTTTTATAGCGCGCGGGGACAAGCCGCGATCTTTGTAGAGGGGCGGGGGTGAGGGACGCGAACCCGCGCAACGTTAGAGACGCGCTAGATCGCAAACCCGAGTGCCATTTAAGGTCGCGTTACACTAGTTAAATATATGGTATGTAACCTATAACTTATGTGTGGAATTCTCTGTGAATGTAAGTTTGTTAATAATAAATAAATAAATAAAACTGCCAAACCTCGAAATCAAACCCAGGGCCTCAGACTCAGCGGTCATGTTAGCGACCACGCAGTACAATACGGCGTGATGATATGTTTATGTTCTGTTTCAGGGTAAGCTCAGCCTTCTGTACGTGACACCTCAACGGGCCACCATACTGAAGTGTAATGAAATGATTCCCGAAATAAACTATGAGCCGATGTTAGGGATGCCGGTGAGTTGATACTAGTACAGCCGACACCAGTTATTGAGATAAGATGTCAAAATTGGTCAATGGTAATCAAAATCATGAATTGGTTACATTATGTTTTATTAATTAATGTAACCATTTCATGATTTTTTATTTTGTCTTGTTCAGCAATTTTGAAATTTGACGGATGTTTAGAACGGAATTTAAGTACCCACTTCTCCGATCGATCCAACGTTAGAAAATTCTAATAGTTACTATCGCTAAAAAACAGGTTTTTCCGTTTCCTCTTATAAATAAAAAAGTAATTTAAATAAAATTAAACCGACTTCAAAACGCAAACGAAATAAAGAATATCTGAAAAGGGAAAAATAATAAAATACCCTGTATATACCTTTATAAAAAAATAAAACGAAAACTAAAATCAAAAGTGGATGTCTACAATTCAGAACATTTTTTATTTTTTATTTCTTACCAGCTGTCACCTAATCAAAGAAAATAAGGCTTTCTTCACTTTGAAGAACTTTTTTTTGAAGACTGTTATAAATTTACCTGTATAAATTAGAGGGATCTGTTTATTGGTTGTCAGACTTTTTGGACTGCTGACACTCGTCTGACTGTCACAACGACTGTCATAGGTCTTCGTGTGTCCGAGGCACGGAGGGGTCTCAATATTTAAACTAAACGGTAACCAATCCAAGGACTACCTAAACTCGCAGATCAACTGACCTGCGCAATAATTATGTATAATATACGCCATTTTTGGACAAATTCGCCCAACAGTGGACAAGATTATAATTGTATGTCTTGTTCCAGTTTTATCCTGATCTCTTCACGCTGAATATGAGTTATGGATCAGTAGACGCCAGGAGAACAACTTTTGACATGAAATACAAGTTGGTTGAAACTGTTTTCGACATGTTACAGGAAATTAAACCGCTCAGTTATTCGTAACAAAAAAAAAATATAATCAGAATCGTGTAAATATTGGTAAATATAATATCAATGAGAAATATAACATTTGTTTTAATGTAATTATGTCATAATGTCATCCTGTGGACTTCTGAACTCCTGGTACTTTTAAAATCAAAATCAAAATTATTTATTTGTGAACACGAAATTTTCTTTATCGGCGAAAACTTTTGAAACGTTCCACTTGCAATTTATCAATTTATGTATCATTTGTAATGACTATTGATTTTCGGTACCTATATGACGGTAGTAATTTGTAGGTACAGTCAGCATCAAAAATATGTATATACACGTAGCGAAATTCAAACGCTTTAAATGAAAAAAAAAAAACTATTGGTTAAAATCATAAAATTTAAATGACTATGTATTTCCATATATCCGCAGATACTATGTGTAAATTTGTTCGAGATTACAATCACTATTACCTCTAAAAATCACTTTTGAATTTTATTAAGCGTATACATCTTTTTGATGCTGACTGTACTCGTTGTTCATTTAATCCTAGTTAAGTTTCTGTCGTGTCAGCATAAGCAGCGCTTAAACCGTAGTGGATAGATTAACCAGTCTGCAATTGTGGTATCGAAGCTGACTGACAAAAATATATATTAGAGATCTCTATAGAAAGTCGCTAAAAACTCGACTACACCCATTCATGTCGAGCGTTAAAAAAGTAGATAGATGTCATGTGATATTCAAATATTACAAAAATCTCCAGCGATATCCGGCATGATTTTTTTGTATATTTTAATCTTATGGAGGAACGAGGTATGGTGTTCCTACATTGAAAAGGGAGGATCCTCCGAGTAGGCAAGGTGGTTAACCTGGCGGGCCATAGCCCGACGGTTGTCAGACATAATTATGTCCTTACGCTTCAGTTCTAAACACAAATATTTCGGTAATTTCCTTTAGCATAATTACCTGACAAGGAGGACTAAACGACATGGGAGTCGAACCCGTAACTGTTAATTCAAACCCATAAGTGACACAGAGAAATAAAACACACAGTATTCTATAAACAATTTATACTATTTTTATTTTATCGGATAAAAAATAACTAAAAACTACTAATAGTAAAAAAAAAAGAATACAACGCGACCTTCGCCTACCAAATCATGAAAAACTTTTATTTTTACAAAAAAAAATTAAATTTCCTTTTTTACAATTTTCACGATTTTCCTTTCATGTTTAATTTATTGGCAGTATGTTATATACAAATATATAAACTATGTTATCTTATTGCGCCTCAACACTTTTGCATGCGTGGTTATCGATAAAACACATCGATATAGTCAGAATCGCTGAATATCGATAATTTACCAAATCAAAAATGCATCGATAAACGTATCGACATTCTAAATTATACGTACGTAGTTGATAAAATAAATGTTAGTCGATTTTGATTTAAAAAATATATCTATCGACATAGTTAAATCGCCAATAATATAATTCTATAAGCAAACTAATAAATTAACGCACACAAAAGAACATAGCTTTTTTTTTTGATTGCATTTATGTAATTCAAGACTCATTTTTTGATAAAAAATATTTTAAGAGTCTAGCTTTGGGCCAAAAACAAACTTAACCCTCTAATGTGGCCTTAGAAAATAGCAATGAGGCCACGAAATGTATACTTTAAAATATCATCTTTTAAACATATTTCAATATTTCATATGTGATGGATTGCATTTTTCAAGGCCTTACTACTATTTTCCGGCCACAACTACAAGAAATTTACGAATAAACATACACATAACCTAATTCCAAAGTCACATTAAATTAAAACAAATATTCAAATGTGATTTAGATTTTTACTTACTGAGGACTGACTTTTTATCACAAGTGTAATAAAAACAAAATTAAGATCGCTTTGAGTTGAAGAAATAGTCTCAATGTGTAACGATCACAGACATTTTAAATTAAAAATTCCAATTTCAAAAGTCAGTCCTCAGTGTTGGCCTGACGGCAGCGGGAAACGCGGTTTGAAATAAGAATGTGTGAAGTTAGTCGCACCTACCGCTTCCTTCGAGGCCTAATATTAGAGAAAGGATACACTCCATTGTGGCCTAGCACTTTTCTATATTTAAAATAACCGTTACTTTTTTTTAAATTCATATTTTTACCTTTGCGTTGAGAATGCCAAGTAGTAACTTGACGCTAAAACGAGATTCATGAAAGAAATTAGGGTCAAAATACCACATAAATTAATTTAATACATACTATAATTTACCCACACCATATTAATACCTTAAGTGTGTTTGTTTAAAATGTCCCCTAGAAATATTAAATCCATACTTTTGTCCCCTAATTTATCTCACAATTTAAAGTAGCGTTTTTTTTAATACTAGAGAAGTTTTAAGATAAAATGGAATTACCCTTCCTCTAGTTTAATATACTCCATGAATTTTTATGGATTCTAAAACATATTAAGTTCCATAATAGCTAAATTCAATGGATTAAGCCCCCTTTATGTTAAATAAAAAGCAAGATTATTATTTTTTTTGTTTAAATTAAAAGCTACAAATCTACAAGGATAAACATTTTTTAATGTTTTACTTAATATTTACAAGAATAAATGATTAAAATGATAAATGTGTTACGTTACCAATGTTAAGGTGATTTTTTTACAAACAAAAAAATATATCTACACAATTATTGCGTATACACATGACATTAGTGCTCATATTTTCAAGTTGGCATACAAAAGTCATAAATCAGGAATATATCTCATATAGTTCACGCGAGTCCCCAAAGCGGGTACCAAATACCCCAAATTAGACGAGAGGTACCCCGAAATAGGGTAAATGAGACCTCATTTTAGGTGATTATTACCCCAAGATGGCTATACTAGTGCGTAAGCAATACACTTAGTCGCGACATTATTAAATACTCCAATACCGAAGATAAGCGATATTTCACATAATTCATACTATAAATGCCTTTTCAAACAAATACGGTTTATATTAAAGAGTTTGAATTCAGAATACATTCATTGCCACTTACCCAACTTATCTACTTTAGTGTTATGTAGCCTAAGTTGATTTTTGAGTGACCATTTGTAATAAAAAGATACTAAAAATGTTTTGGTTGCAACGGAATTTGAACTTTGTAAAGTTAAAGTTTTTGTAAATATTGAGTTTGTATTTCTAAAACTTGATAATTATCTAAGACTGTTTAGTATTTACTTATGCGCGAGAATCGTGTTTATCTAAAAAGAGCATAAGAGAGGATCTTTAAAATCAAGTTGAATATATTTTTGTTTAGCTATTTTGATGCCCAAAATATTATTACAGCTAACAAGCAATCTAAATAGCAATTCAAAGCTAATTTTTAATTTTACAATTATAATGATTTAATTATTTTACCAAGCGATAACAATATGTTTGGTTTGCAATAACCTGTCAGCATGAAATTAATTAATATAATATGAAATATTCAATTGATTACGAAACAAAAGGAATAAGAATATTAACACAATGATTGTCAGCAGACAATAGTAAAAATACTGTTTTTCTTCACGGGTGACTGATATGGCGCTATAAGATTTAATTAATAATTGTGTGCCGCCAAGAGCTGCATTTTGACCCTATTTGATCAAGTATATTAATCTTTGAAGGATTCCATGGGTACGTTTATTCTAGATATGATCTTAAACACAATAACTTATCTGCTGTTCGTTACCTACAAATAAGCGCTGCACTAAATGCCAGTAGTACCGTTGTGCGTTACCCTTACCCCCATGCCCACATCCACTTATTTATCTCAAATTTATAAGCATTTTATTGTACTCTCTAGGAAATTAACATGAGTAGGATTATAACAATATCCTCTATGGCCTAATTTCAGCAGTAGGCGTTTACCGATATGGATTTGTAGCTAGTAATTTTTCGGAAGTAAGCACAGGAGGGGTAATGATACTGATCCAAGAGTCTGGATGTTTTACTTAACGATTAGAACTTTCCATTTACATATATCGTCTAGCGTGGGCCCTAATATGGCCCTAACTTTGCATATATATGTATGAAATGAAGGTGCAATACACCGACTCGATATTCGTGAACCTCAATAGTACAACCGGTCCCTTTAAAACAAAAGGTTTCAACGTATCTACAGTCTGTTCATCATAACTTGACACCCATCAAAGTTATTATGTCAATGAAATAATGTTTTCTTTTTTTGCTTAATGCAGGCGTCAATTTATAGTAAACAGAGGATAGAAACCGGTATGCCGCCAAAGTATGACGTCAAATTAACAATTTTCGATTGGATCAAATATATTTCGATTTTCTCGAGTAATTTTGTTTAGAATTTCGTTAATAAGTACGAAGTAAATATATATTGAATGAAGATTTATGCAACCGGCCGTTATTAGGGCTTCTCTTTAGCAGAGAAACTACTTAAGCGCGTTTTTCTTGTGTTCGTCATCAATAACGGAGCGCGAGGTTTTTGGAGGCACTAGATATTCTGAGATGGGGCTTACCCCCCTGTGCTTCTTCTTGGCTACACTTAATAAACAACTCTTAGCGGCAGCACACTTTAACACAAGGATTTTGCTAGATTTCTTGCACTTGGAATAAAGCTTGAAACATACTTAGATCCTGGGCCCTCTGTAGGTGGACAGATAACTACTTATGGCTACTCATGTGCTCTGGCTATCATGAACGTCGCGACACAATTCTGTCACGGAGCAAGTATTAGACTAACTAGTGAAGGCCTTATGTCGAGCAGTCCAGACGAAACTATAAGAAAGGCCTATGTCCAGCAATATAATTTTACTGTGTGAAGAAAAATATAAATATTAACTCTCCGTGCAGAGAATCGAATGACAAAAATTTAATTAATTTTCAATTATGCTACACAAATAATTTCGATACTTTTTGGTATGCGTCTTGTTTTTTTTTTTAGTGTATTTTCTGAAAACAAGAAGTTTTCATTCGTATTTATTTTTTAACAAATATAATCTGTCGTCTAATGTTACCAAAACAATAAAAACAGCTTTTAAATAATGTGTTATATTATATTTACACTGAAGAAATTGGAGACATTTTGATTTTATGTATAATCAAGTCTTTAAAAAAATATCCGAAGCTTCAACTTCTTAGTAGCCTAGGACAAGCATAGATGCCTATTTTCAGCACCCAAGGCTAGTTCCAATAACGAGAAAAACATATTTTGAGGGTAGTTGGAAACTCAAAAATGCCTCTTCTTATATCGATACGCATTTCGGTGACGTCATTTCCGGTCATTCATAGAACAGGTTTCTAGCATACTAAGCTATTTTGTAAAAAATAAATCGGGATCTCTTTTTTTGCATAAAGCAATAACTTCTACACAATCCCAAACCAACCTTTGGCCAAACATTGGACCAACATCAACACAAATGTTTGACAAGCTGTTCTGTGACATCCGTTTTTGATAGATCCGCGAATTCCGCTGCAGATTTACCTCTCTGTAGTATCTCGATGGTAGTTCTTGACTCTAGTTGTTTCATATGGTACAGGAGCTTACTTTCTGACAGCGGCTGCATTGGCCTTGCTACATTCAAGCTGGTATTCTTCAGGGCTCTCGCGAGGGTTTTTAGGAACTTGGACCACTGTCTCTCGTTGGATGTGGCTTCGGGCGTGTTGACTAACATTGAAGCCTTTTCTAGGAGTGCGCACACGCAGCTTAGGGTGAACTGAAAAATAATAATTTTAGAGTTATATTACACGTACTGGGTCAACAAGAAAGAGCAGTTGCCCAATAATGGTGTCTCTGAATTAAGATTTGATGCTCGTGGGTTCGAATCCTGGCTTGCGCGCAGAAATGGATGAGAATAATAATAATAATTAATGACTTATTATCGTATTATTAATAACTACAACTTTCAAGAAAAAGGAAATTTCGTGAAGATTAAGTCAAGTCAACAACAAGTACCAAAAGTCGAAAACTCGATGATATGTGACATCCACTCCTTCTTAAGGAGGCCTAAGTCCCAACAGTGGGCATATAATATGGCTGGTAATGATGATGAAACTGCCTCCTTGGACTAGTGGTTGCCTAACACCTCGGGGATACAGGCGTTATGTTGTGTTGTGCTGTGTTGTTTTTGTTGTGTTGTGCTGTGCTGTGTTGTGTTGAGTTGTGCTGTGCTGTGTTGTGTTATGTTATGATGAAAGAATTGTATACTCACAGATGTGGTGAGCGCGTAGGGCGTTCTCGCAGGGTCGAAAGCCTCCGCCAGTAGGCTACACGACTCTAGTATTGGAGACCAGCCCGACGTGGTCTGAATGTAACTGTAACAATAATATTATATTACTCATACATATTTATAGACCTATATAAATAACTGCAAAGGACCGACTCCATACATTGAACGATAACATGCGCATGCGCACATAGACCGTTATACGTCAAACAATCGCCCACGGTTTTTAGTACAGTCGAAGTCAAAAAGATGTACATACACGTAACGAAATTCAAACGCATATTCGTGGAAAGTATTGGGTAACATCATAAAATTTTATTACCATTTATTTGTATGTATCTGCAGTCTTTTAGTATGGGACCAAAACTGAAGTCGCGAAAAAAAATTCTCTTTTCCATACAAATACAATCCGCCGCGGCCGGCAAGCCGCGCAGCACGCGCGCCCACAGCGAGCGCACGCGGCAGTGCGACGGACACACGCGGCTCACGAAGCGGGACACCAGCGTCTGACGTCACACAACACAAACAGTACCTCCTGTAGTGCGGCGCGAGCGCGGCCAGGTTGCCGTCGTCCCTGCGCGCCGCGGCCGGCACGCCGCGCAGCACGCGCGCCCACAGCGAGCGCACGCGGCAGTGCGACGGACACACGCGGCTCACGAAGCGGGACACCAGCGTCTGACGTCACACAACACAAACAGTACCTCCTGTAGTGCGGCGCGAGCGCGGCCAGGTTGCCGTCGTCCCTGCGCGCCGCGGCCGGCACGCCGCGCAGCACGCGCGCCCACAGCGAGCGCACGCGGCAGTGCGACGGACACACGCGGCTCACGAAGCGGGACACCAGCGTCTGACGTCACACAACACAAACAGTACCTCCTGTAGTGCGGCGCGAGCGCGGCCAGGTTGCCGTCGTCCCTGCGCGCCGCGGCCGGCACGCCGCGCAGCACGCGCGCCCACAGCGAGCGCACGCGGCAGTGCGACGGACACACGCGGCTCACGAAGCGGGACACCAGCGTCTGACGTCACACAACACAAACAGTACCTCCTGTAGTGCGGCGCGAGCGCGGCCAGGTTGCCGTCGTCCCTGCGCGCCGCGGCCGGCACGCCGCGCAGCACGCGCGCCCACAGCGAGCGCACGCGGCAGTGCGACGGACACACGCGGCTCACGAAGCGGGACACCAGCGTCTGACGTCACACAACACAAACAGTACCTCCTGTAGTGCGGCGCGAGCGCGGCCAGGTTGCCGTCGTCCCTGCGCGCCGCGGCCGGCACGCCGCGCAGCACGCGCGCCCACAGCGAGCGCACGCGGCAGTGCGACGGACACACGCGGCTCACGAAGCGGGACACCAGCGTCTGACGTCACACAACACAAACAGTACCTCCTGTAGTGCGGCGCGAGCGCGGCCAGGTTGCCGTCGTCCCTGCGCGCCGCGGCCGGCACGCCGCGCAGCACGCGCGCCCACAGCGAGCGCACGCGGCAGTGCGACGGACACACGCGGCTCACGAAGCGGGACACCAGCGTCTGACGTCACACAACACAAACAGTACCTCCTGTAGTGCGGCGCGAGCGCGGCCAGGTTGCCGTCGTCCCTGCGCGCCGCGGCCGGCACGCCGCGCAGCACGCGCGCCCACAGCGAGCGCACGCGGCAGTGCGACGGACACACGCGGCTCACGAAGCGGGACACCAGCGTCTGACGTCACACAACACAAACAGTACCTCCTGTAGTGCGGCGCGAGCGCGGCCAGGTTGCCGTCGTCCCTGCGCGCCGCGGCCGGCACGCCGCGCAGCACGCGCGCCCACAGCGAGCGCACGCGGCAGTGCGACGGACACACGCGGCTCACGAAGCGGGACACCAGCGTCTGACGTCACACAACACAAACAGTACCTCCTGTAGTGCGGCGCGAGCGCGGCCAGGTTGCCGTCGTCCCTGCGCGCCGCGGCCGGCACGCCGCGCAGCACGCGCGCCCACAGCGAGCGCACGCGGCAGTGCGACGGACACACGCGGCTCACGAAGCGGGACACCAGCGTCTGACGTCACACAACACAAACAGTACCTCCTGTAGTGCGGCGCGAGCGCGGCCAGGTTGCCGTCGTCCCTGCGCGCCGCGGCCGGCACGCCGCGCAGCACGCGCGCCCACAGCGAGCGCACGCGGCAGTGCGACGGACACACGCGGCTCACGAAGCGGGACACCAGCGTCTGACGTCACACAACACAAACAGTACCTCCTGTAGTGCGGCGCGAGCGCGGCCAGGTTGCCGTCGTCCCTGCGCGCCGCGGCCGGCACGCCGCGCAGCACGCGCGCCCACAGCGAGCGCACGCGGCAGTGCGACGGACACACGCGGCTCACGAAGCGGGACACCAGCGTCTGACGTCACACAACACAAACAGTACCTCCTGTAGTGCGGCGCGAGCGCGGCCAGGTTGCCGTCGTCCCTGCGCGCCGCGGCCGGCACGCCGCGCAGCACGCGCGCCCACAGCGAGCGCACGCGGCAGTGCGACGGACACACGCGGCTCACGAAGCGGGACACCAGCGTCTGACGTCACACAACACAAACAGTACCTCCTGTAGTGCGGCGCGAGCGCGGCCAGGTTGCCGTCGTCCCTGCGCGCCGCGGCCGGCACGCCGCGCAGCACGCGCGCCCACAGCGAGCGCACGCGGCAGTGCGACGGACACACGCGGCTCACGAAGCGGGACACCAGCGTCTGACGTCACACAACACAAACAGTACCTCCTGTAGTGCGGCGCGAGCGCGGCCAGGTTGCCGTCGTCCCTGCGCGCCGCGGCCGGCACGCCGCGCAGCACGCGCGCCCACAGCGAGCGCACGCGGCAGTGCGACGGACACACGCGGCTCACGAAGCGGGACACCAGCGTCTGACGTCACACAACAACACATTATTATTCCACTGTGACACACACATGCTCAAGAAGACTCTCTTATTATCTCTGTTATTTATTTATTTCCAATTTGAGTGCTTTTTGCAGCACCTCATCTGATGCTAAGACAATGGTAACAATGCTGCCGATGATCTGTTTTTTTATTGTTTTTGTAGCGTTGTAAGTACCCGCAACATGGCAAAAAAATTAAGAACGGGGACGATAGTTCAGTACAGATGTTCGAAGATCTTTCGAAGATAGCTGCGTACGTCCAGTACCTCTATTATGAGTTTTTCACTATTTACTTTCATAGTAAATGTAAATTTTTATGCAAGCGATTTTAGTTCTTAACTTAGTTACATTAGGGATGAGAGTCGCTAACATGACATCTCTATAATATAGTAAATAGTAAATCAAAACTTAACTATGACACATATGTCACATAAGCGACTCTAATCCCTAATGTAACCAAGTTAAGAACTAAAATCGCTATCATGAAAATTTACTTTACTATGATAGTAAATAGTTAGAAAACTCGTGATAGAGGTACAGTTTGGCCTAGGCAGTCCATTAACTACTTTACTGACTGGGCAAGCTTATATGACACGAGAAATTACACCTCAACAAGAAACTTTGTCGCAGTTCAGTAAACATTTAGTTTGTTCTGCGCAAGTCACCAGATGAGGGAAACTTGTGTAAGACTCAATTCAGACCAAATGTCAGAACTTGTCCGACCATGTTCTGTCGAATCAGCGCGAGCTATCACAGCATAATGGAAAGATAAGCCAGTCAGCAATGGTGTATCGAGGCTGACTGCTTAGGGTGCATCTGACAATATCATTTCACCGTCACTTGTGTAGGCTCTTGCACTTCAACCCATTGTTAGACCATGTCAGACCCTTATTAGACTGAATATCTGAATTTTTGCCACTCCTACTCACCCTTCCTTTCCTAACAGTCAATACCTACGGTCTGTTAATAGGCTAGATGACTGCATCAAAAATAAATTCTGAAATCTTGTTTGGTAAATAGTTTTCCTTCTAAAAACTCAATAAAACTTAATCTCTTGCTTAACTTTAGCGCTTTCAATTTTTAATTTAACAGAATCACACTATAAGTATGTCAATGGCATGGCAAAACTATGACGTCACGCCTTAGTATTCCAAACATTTTTAGAACAAAATGAAGTTTTTGACAGTTCATAAAAAGTAACTCAGGTGACTAGTAGTCATGTACCGTATTGTCAAAGTATGTCAGACTATATCAGATAGTCAAATATTGTCAAAACTTAGTCGAATCACTAGTTAGACCTTGTCAGAACACTTTTCGAATTTGTGTTGTCATGTTTAAGTGTTTTATTTCTATTTCGATGCAATGTTTATGTTAATCCGACGTTGTTAGAACTTGTCAGACCAATTGCCTAAATTTCTGACTGCCGTTTATCCACTACTATCTAGTCACCCTGCCTTTCCTAATAGTCAATACCTACTGCGGTTTGTTAATTTTCAAATCTAGTCAGACTAGACTTCAGACCACTAGTTGGACCACTTGTCAGACCACTAGTTGGACCACTTGTCAGACCTAGTCAGACCGCTAGTCAGACCACTTGTCAGACCGCTAGTGAAGCTTAGTCAGAACACTCGTTAGACCTAGTCAGACCACTTGACAGACCTACTCGGACCACTTGTCAACCACTTTTCTCACCACTTTACAGACTTAGTCGAACCACTTGTCGGACCACATGTCAGACCACTTGTCAGACCACTTTTAAGATCACTTCAGACCACTTGTCAGAACAATTATCCACTGGTACTCACCCTGCCCTTCCTAACAGTCAACATCTGTTGCAGTCTGTCGCTGTGAAGTAGGCCGGCGAACATCTTATTGACCAAGTCTTCTTTATCCTCGTCTAGAAGGTTCTTCGTTGGCGCTGGCTTCTGATTTACTGCTAGATTCACCACCTGTAACAAATAATCAAAGAATCACTATCACTACATATTATAAAACAAAGGCCCTTCACCGCGTCTGTCTGTCTGAACGCGATAAACTCTAAAACTACTGAACGAATTTTCATACGGTTTTCACCAATGGACGGAGTGATTCATGTGGAAGGTTTAGGTGTATAATTCGTTAAGATTTTGTGTAAATTGGCTGAAATATGACGATGATAGTTGAAGATGTCGGAAAATGCCGACTGGGAGCTTTACTGGCGTGCGCCGAGTAAATGCTCGACGTAACAGGCTGATACGTCACTATGACAGAAAAAAAATTAAGGTGGCAATGCTCTGCTAAGCTTGCGAAACCGGGGCGGGTCGCTAGTCAATTAATAAAGCATACTATACATTAAAAAACTATACAACCTATATTTATGTGTAATGATTATTTATTAATTGAAAATCAACTTTTTATTCCTTGTAAAGAGTATCCATGGAATTTCTTGCCGGTCTCTTCTCCATAGGACCTACCCCCTTTGGAACCGTGCGCCTAGAGTCTCGACTTTTTAAAACTGCCTGAAAAGGCCTACTTGAAATAAAAAGTGTTGACATAGAATTTTTTTAAGACTTTTTTTAACAATTGTTACCGTCTCATTGGTCTAGTGGTCACAAGCATGACTGCTGAAAGGTCCCGGGTTCGATTTCCAGGTCGGGTAAAGCGTTATTGAGTTTTACTGTACTGAAATTCTTAACAGCACCATGGAGCCTGGAACTGTGAACGGTAGATGGCAATAAGCTCCCTTCTATTACATGGGACTTAACATTGGTGAAATGTGTGTGTACAATAGTACTCCTCTGCCTAACCCTTCGGGGAATACAGGCGTAATGCTATGTTGTGTTTATGTTATACTAGCTTCCGCCCGCGGCTTCGCCCGCGTGGTTTTACGAATCCGTAAATAGCCTAGCCTGTTCTAATCCAGACTATAATCTATCTTTGTGCCAGATTTTATCCAGATCTGTTTAGCTGTTCTGGCGTGATTGAGTAACAAATATCCATCCATACATCCATGCATCCAGCGGCGTGCACAGAGTTTTTAGACAGGGTAGGCAGAATATTTTTAAAGACTACTTCCCAATAATACCTACTGCATGTTGATATTGGTTCGTCGTCTTGTCGATTAATTAATTATGTATGTGATTTGCTACCTCAAATATCTTATAATAAATATTTATCTGAGTTATGTAGGGTAGGCAGTGTCTTTTTGTCTTTATGCACCGCACGCCACTGCATGCATCCATTCATCCTAACAAACTTTCACATTTATAATATTAGTAGGATTATTTTGTACCAACGAACGAACCCGAAAACACCCAATCATTAGTAAATGATTCGGGTGTTTTCGGGTTTTCGGACGTGATCCTTTTTGTGTCTGCTCCACTGAAGATTGACGAAACAATAGTACACCTCTGTCTAACCCTTCGGGGAACACAGCATGATGCTATGTTATGTCATGCGCAATGCTGTCGTGTTTATGTTATATTATTTTCTCATTATTTAATACCAACGAACGAACCCGAAAACGCCCGAATCATTAGTAAACGATTCGGGTGTTTTCGGGTTTTCGGGCGTAATCCTTTTTTGTGTCTGCTCCACTGAAAATTAACGAAGCGCATTATTTTTGTGTCTTTCTGTGCTAACCTGTCTCTTGTCAATGCTCTCGCTTTTGGGACTGTCCTGCTTCGGCCTCCTCTGCACCGACTCAATGTTCTTCAAGAACAAGTTCGAAACATCCTGCTGTTCACTTTCTGCCTCTTTCTGTGCCGCTTCCAGTTGTTTCTGCTTCTCTTCTCTTTCCTAATGAAAGTCAATCAATGTGATTAGTTTACTGCGTTTGGTTTGGTTTGGTCATGTAGAGAGGATGGATGAAAGGCGATTAACGAAAGGGATTTATAACGCGGTTGTTAGTGGAAACGCCAGGAGGAGACGCCCTAGAAGGACATATACGGACCTTATTGGTGATGTCCTTCAAAAATGTCAGGTGCGCAGTACCCACAACCGGCGTTCATGTATGAAACGATGCATGAATGTAGATGAAGCAAAAGGGTTATGTAAGGATCGTAGCACGTGGCGTTCGTTCGAAGTTTCTGCCTACCTCCATGCGTTGCAAATGCATTTACAAACGCATATGCGTTTACAAACACATATATTAACATACATAAACATCCAGACCCGAAACAAGTATCCGTAGATCATTCAAATATTTGTTCCATACGGGAATCGAACAGCAGCAGGCGGTTTTTCAACCACCGTGTTCTGTGTTCTGCCTACCGTGTCTTCAAAATATAGGTATTGTTAATATTTTAAACGTACCTTTAATATTAGCGCGTTGGATATCGCTAGCGGGTCGTTTAACTCCTCTAGCCTCAATAATATAAGATATAACGCTTCTATGTCTAGTAGTAACTGCTTCGTTCTCTTCATTTCTCTGGGTACCTGTCAACGTAAAATATTTGGGTTATACAAAGGTAATTTAATTTATATTAAGGTTAACATAGGACAATTTGAAAAATATACCAATAAGTATACTTTTCCAATTTTCATTTTCAGGTATCCGGTATCCGGCCAGATAGTTACCAGTATCCGACCGGATAGTATCCAGTATCTGACCGGATAGTAACCAGTATCCGATCGGAAAGTATCCAGTGTTCGGCCAGTAAGTGGAACTTCAAACAGTGGCCAGATATTCGTTGCATCTCGAATTCTAACGTTGTTTCAATACATTTGCATACTTTTGCCGAGTGCTCGTAGCTACATAACTACCATGCAGTTCAGTCGATCTGTGAGGTTCAGTAGCGCCTGCTGCGGTCAGTCCTTGGATGGGTGACCGTTTTTCACATATAGTAACCATGATTTTCTTCGCGATTTCAGGGTTCGTCCCTTATTAAAAGTTGTTCGTATTGGTGAGTACAATAACCTGTTAAAAAGATCGGGATTACAAAGTTAGAATATCGTAGTTGAAGTTCTAACACCACGCAAGTCATATTTTAGTGGTTTTGACATTTTGATGGCATTTGCTAAAGAAGACTCGTTGCTCGGAAGACACGTTGTTTCCGCCAATCAGAAACAATCAAAGTCCAATGAAAACTCGTAAAATGAAATGAATATAAACTGGTATTATACTGGTGTCTATGTAAAAGTATGCAGTTCTTTCGCTCTTTTGATAAGTTGCTATTTTTGATATACGTGGTGTTAGAACTTCAACGACAATATGAAGGATAGTTTACCTCTTGCGGATGCGTGGTGCTGGCGACGCTGGAGGCTCGCGACATGCGGGAGGGCGCGGTCTCCCCGCCCACTACCTCCACGTCGATGATCTTGCGAGGAGCTGTCACACTGCCACACTAACAAACAATTATATTCATTTTAAAACACCAGTGGCGTGCGGTTCATAAAGACAAAAAGACACTGCCTACCCTACATAATTCAGATAAATATTTATTATAAGATATTCTTCCCTGAGCAATATAATGATTAGTAAGCCTAGCACGAACGTTTTGACGTATAGAAACGTAACCGTATCGTTAATGTCAATTGTGTGTGTATCAATGCGAATTTTTTTATCAAAAATAGAATCCTATAAGATTTTTACACAATTTGTATCATATTTAGAGGTGAATAAAGTCTTCAATAAAAAAATATATATTACGTTCGAAAACGAGTATTTCAAATTCAAATTTCACGCACGTTAACGATACGCTGACGATACGCTTTCGACACCAGAGACCCTAGTGTAAGTTTCTTTTGACAAACTCGATTTAACGCAATGAACTCGTTCGACACTCCAATTGGTCCGTTTCGTGTTCTCCACCAATCGGAACGCCGAACGCGTTAGATGTGTTAAAACGAGTTTGTCGATCTTACACTAGGGCCTCAGACGTCAAAATATTCGTGTTAGAAGTACTGCATGTTACCTGTAGTTTCCCGAGCGAGTTCTCAAACTGAGTGGGCACATAGGTGCGGGGAGTGCCGCTGTCTTCACTCGTGGAGTTGTGTCGGTTGGAGTTGTGGCGCTCCCGGTGCGTGTGAGTCTCTTGTTTTACACCTGCAAAAGTGCAAATATAATTCAAAACGTATGATAACACTAACTTTTGCCCGTGGCTTTCGCTCGCGTTAATTTAGAATTTGACAATCAATTCGGGTTGTACTCTGCTTGCGAAAGACACGTGGCGCCATCTATTATCATAAGAACGTTATTGTTGTTTTCCTCGGGAACAGTACTTTTTTTCAGGATGAAAGGTACCGTCTATGTTCATTTCTGTACACCTGACAACGTATATGCAAAATTTCAGGATGATCGGTTCAGTGGTTTAGGCGTGAAATGGTAACAAACACACAAACAAACTTTCACATTTATAATATTAGTTAGGATAATAATAATATATGATAATAATTAAATTATGAAGTAAGCCGGCCTACTGCCATCTACCGGGCACAGTTCTAGACTCCGTGCAGCGACTGAGAATTTCCAAACAGACAAACCTAATAACACTGTCCGACCCGGGAATCGAACTGAGGACCTCACGCTCAGCATTTGCGCTTGCGACCACTATACCAATGGCAGTCATAAGTAGTATATAGAAATATGTATAACGTACCTCCGCTGTAGAATGGATGATTCTGTTGGTTAGCCTTGTGCGCCTCCTTGATGCCTTCCTTCTCTTTGCTGGCCTGTCGCTCTAAGAACACCTGAAAACAACATGTTAATTATTCATTTTCATATACGAAATTCTACCGAAAAGACCCGGATACGTCTTAAAACTGCGGCCAGACACCTGCAGACGGGCAGCAGCGTCCTCTCACTAATCGGTGAGCCACTGCGATCCCCAAGCCGCCTGCTAAGCGTGGGGATTATGGCAAACCAGGCCTTCGTTCAACAGTGGACGTCTTCTGGCTGATGATGATATACGAAATTTATTGGAATTGCTACTGCGCTGATAGGTCGATCTGCGAGGTTAAGCAACGCTTGATGGGTGAACATTTTTCACATATCGAGACCCCTCCGTGCCTCGAAAAGCACGCTAAGTAGTTGTTCCCGGGTGTCATAAGAAGACCTATGACAGTCGTTATGCGTATCAGTAGCCCAAAGTCTGACAACCAGTCTAACCTTAAGAGTTTCAGTGTCTCCCAGTAATTGTGTGGCAGAGGTCAAAAGGCAGTCACTCCGTGTAAAATACTGATATTCAGCCGCAACCGGTTAGATTGGACCCCGACCCCAATGTAGTTGGGAAAAGGCAGGCAGATGATGATGTAAGTTGATAATTTCTGAGCCGAACATTTTATTTATTTATATTTTATGCGTGTTAGTTATCTTAATTGTTTAGTGGTCCAGGCGGACACCCAGGGGTCCACGGGAGACTCAACGGGGGTCTACTTTGGCGTGACAAAAAAATTGGGGTTTACAATTCAATTTAAAATATGGTAGAAATGTAGCTGCAGGGGGTCCACCGGAACCAGCTCAATTTTGAAAGTGGTCTATGAGAAAAAATGTCTGGGTGCCTCTGGTCTAGGGTGCCGTCCATTAATAACGTGAGGCTCGAAAGGGGGGAGTTTGGCAAAAATCACGAAATATCAGAAGGGGGAGGGGATGTAGTAAGATATGTATTTATGTTTTCACTTGCTAATAGACATGGGTGAAGTCATTTGTTTCGTACTTTGCAAAATAAGCATCTAAAAAAGGTCAGCCTTAATACAAGACAAATAGGTACTTAAAAAATACACGTGATTTTGGGTGGGGGAGGGGTAGTTTCAAACTTCACCACATATCACCAAGGGGGAAGGAAGGGGTTAAAAAACTAAAAAAACATCACGTGATTAATGGACGGCCCCTAGGTGAATGACAGGATAAAAACATTAATTTAAACCATAGACTTAGAATTTCGCTTACGCTAAAAGACCAACAAAGCGTGGAAAAGAGATATCATTTTAATATGAACACTACCTGAGAAAGAAAGAGACAGACGTCAATGTCAGTATCATACAGTTTTTTTTTGAAGGATCGGTACCTATCCTTACCCTTGCTTTAGTGTCAAATATATTTTATTAATTTATAAATTAATCGTGCAATTATTGGCGATAAGTGAAATTTAGGCAGTCATAATGTCATGTTCTTTTGCCAATTGTAACATGACAAGGAGAAATAATACAAATAAGTACACGTTTCACAGGTAAGTGTAATTTTTTCGTCGTACGTTTTGAAACCATATTTTCTGTACGTACTAGTATTAATTCGCCGAGAAAACAAATTTTACCATAGTATATTACACTCTCTTCCGATACGTGGTAATATTTTGTAGATAAAACAAGAAATAAATAATATTTAGTGTAAATATTAAAATTTTTGTTTACGCTAGGGTTGACTGTAGAAATGACTTCACGAATATCGATAAAAAGTCGATAGATTTATATCTGATTATAAAATAACTAGCTTCCGCCCGCTGCTTCGCCTGCGTGTATTACGAACTTGTGCAATTTTTAGCGTGGAGCATAATTCTTTTTCCGAAATAAAAGTAGTCTGCGTTACTCCTTATAACATCAGCTATCTGCCAGTGAAAGCCCCGTCGACATCGGTCTAGCCGTTTCGGAGATTAGCCAGATCAAACAGACAGATAGACAAAAATTAAAAAAATCTTTTTTTTTATTGTTTTTTTGTTTGTTGTTTTGTTTTTTAAAAAACGTTGCCCCACATTAAGCATAATTCCTGTATCGTGGGTGCGTTTACAAACACATATATTCACATGCACACAAACACCCAGACCCGAAACAATTATCTGTAGATCATACAAAAATTTGTTCCGTGCGGGGATCGAACCCGCGACACTTAGCGCAGAAAGCTATTCGCTTAGCCACTATGGTAACCGTGTCGACAAAACGTGTGACGTGTGTTTTGTATTAAGTGCCTACCGTATATATTTTCATATGCGTTTAGTAATTATATTTTGTAATACCCATTGTATTTTCACAAATAAAATGATTTTATGTGTTTATTAATTTATAATAAGAGGATTTAATTAATAGCGTATATAACTCTATACTTTAGGGCAAGATTAATCTATCGATACTATACTATATTGACAATGCAAATACACAACCCTATTTTCATCTGACATATCAGTCACTAACACATATGCATATTATTTTTCGGTATCTCCTACAAGCTGTCATTGTTCATCTTTTACATTCTAAATCTATGATTTAAACAGAGTCAAGTTCTCACCGTGTAATAAAAGTCGTGTATATAGGGCGTGCCGGTATTAAGCTGTAACATCTGTATGTTGATCAGCCACTGCTTCTCTCTCTGGGTCATAAGTCCGGCGTACTCGTCGCTATCACTGCCGCTTGCGTCGTCGCCGTTAATTGAGTGCCTGGAAGAGGAGGGCCAAGTTTCCAGGTTAGTAAATAATTGTATATTTTGATGGATAAGTAATAAAGAACAGAAGTGTCTGTTGGGCCTGGGAATCGAACCAGTAACCTCTTAGTCTAAAAAGATGGTTATGTATATCAAATATTACAGTAGATAACGTAAAAAAAAAAAAACATTTAATAGACACATAGCATCACGCCTGTATTCCCCGAAGGGTTAGGCAGAGGTGTACTATTGTACATCCACATTTCACCGATGCCATTATAGTCCCATGTAAAAGGGGGCGAGTTTGCCATCTACCGATCACACTTCCAGACTCCGTGCGGCTACTGAGAATTTCCATACAGAAAAACCCAATAACGTCACGCTCAGCAGACCACTAGACCGATGAGGCAATATAGTATATACATATGTATGTCACTGAACTCCTAAACGGCTGGACCGATTTTGATGAAATTTTTTGTGGGTCTGAATGGTTGGTTTAGATTCACAATTGGACCCGATTGCGATCGAGTTCTAAAACAGATTCGGGCAGCACAATGTCTGTCGGGTCCGCTAGTATATATAAGAATCAGTTACCGCGTCACGCGTACAGTGTCTCCGTGTAATATATTTCTATTTATTGTTAAAATGTCCAAATTTGTCGTGGAGGCTGCATTTGCCGATTTATCGAAGAAGCTAGCATCACTAACAACAAAAGTTACGGCTCAGTTATCTACAATTGAAGCACAAAATAAGAAAATAGATGATCAACATCGGTTGATTGAGAGCTTTTCAACGACCATTTTTGAACAAAAGAAGGTAATAGAAGAACTATGCACAAAAATTGATGCACTTGTTGTCTCAACACGCACCGCAAAGAGTGAGATAGAGAACGCCATAGATGGGCGTGCGAGTGAGATAAACATAGTGTCGGAGGTTGCGGTGTCAGCGGCAACTAATGTGACGGAACGCGCGCGCCGTGCGGAGGAGCGAGCCATTAATAAGGAAGCGTCTACGCTACATAAGCGGCAGCGTTTAGAAAATAATAAGGAAACAGTGGTTGAAGTATCCAATAATACTCGTAGTAATGCTTCAGAAGAATGGAAAGTGGTTACCAACAAAAAGAAAAAACCTCATCTCAATGTAGTCTGTAAAGGCGGAAATGCACAAATTTCGGCATTTCAAGCGATTGAGAAAAAGAAATTTTTACACGTGTGGTCTCTTCATATCGACACATCTGAGCAGGCAATAATGGAACATGTCACAAAAGTCTGTGATTCAAAGGATATTAAGGTGGAGAAAATTATCCCAAATACTAAAAGAGACTACTCGTCATTCCGGGTGGCAGTGCCAGAGTCAAAGTTCGAAAAACTCAACAACGCGGATAGTTGGCCTTTGAATACTCAATTCAATGAATGGGTGTGGTTTCGAAACTACCGTAAAACCTCAGAGAAGCCTGAAAGCCACAAATAATTACATCCAATTCTTTTATCAAAATGTACGGGGCCTCAGAACTAAGACAAACATTTTTTGTAACAATTTATCGGCCTCAATGTATGATATTGTGGCTGTAACGGAAACGGGCCTTAATACATCTATCCATGATGGTGAACTAATTCCAGCCGGATTTTGTGTACTTCGATGTGATCGAGCGGACGGACGTAAGCAGGGAGGAGTAATGTTGGCAGCTGCATCGCGGTTTCAATTAACGCGCCTTTCCGTTGGTAATGTAGACGCGGCCTTATTTGAGTTAGTGTGTGCAACGGTGCACATGCGAAATAATTTTTTGTTTTTGTGTTGTGTTGTTTACATTCCACCAAAATGTAATTCGGATGAATATATGCATTTGTTTCGTATATTAGAGAACATATGTGTTAAATACGAGAAAGTGTTAGTGTTCGGTGACTTTAACATGCCTTCTGCAACGTTGGAAATAAATAGTTATTTTGAATATGTGAACGCTTTCTGCGGATTTCGGCAGGTAAATGACATAGTTAATATTAATAGTCGTACGTTAGATTTAGTATTGACGACATTATTGCCGGATGACTTACAAGTACATTGGGCCGATGAGCCGTTAGTTGATATTGACGTGCAGCACCCACCGCTGGTTGTCAGCATAAACGCCAGTGGCCGAGTTGGCCGACGTAGGGGCCCGCAACCAAATACAAGAAACGATAATTTAAATTGGAATTTTAAAAAAGCAAATCTGTCTCGTTTGTATTATAACTTAGAATTAATAAATTGGGATTTTTTGTTTAATATTCAAAATTCAAATGATGCTTTGGCGTATTTTTATAATTTAGTAAATAATTCAATTGACTCGTGTGCTCCTAGGAAAAAAAATGTCGTAGGTATAAGTAACTGTTCTAGGGTTTACCCAGATTGGTACACGTCAGATTTAATAAGTGATATCAAGCTTAAGTGGAGACATCACAAATTATTTAAAATAACATCGTCTCAGAGTGATTACGAAACGTTTACTCGGTACCGGTCAATTGTTAAACGTAAAATCACTTCAGCGTATGAAACTTACCAAAATAAATTAGAACTTAACTTTAAAGATGATCCCAAATCATTTTGGAACTTTGTTCGAACAAAGCAATCCAAACGTAATAAGTCCAGTATCACAAAGGATGGAATAGTGTTGAAAGAGGAAGAGACTGCAGAGTGTTTTGCTTCATATTTTCACTCGGTGTACAGTGAAACACGGCCGACGCTAGACCCAGCTGCGGCAGAGCGCGCGGCCGGCGGCATCGGCAGTAGCGCGAGCGCGGCGCGAGTTCACATCGACCACTTGAGTCGGAACGATTGGCGCGCTGCCTTGCAACGACTCAAGCCCAAGCACTCTGTGGGCCCTGATGGCATACCACCTTTCATTGTCAAGGACTGTAGCTCAATCTTTGAGAAACCCCTGCTACACATTTTTAACTTGTGCTTAGATGAAGGTCATTATCCGGATCAGTGGAAAATAACACGAGTGATCCCGGTACCGAAGGGAGGTTCAGGATCAGACGTCAGTGGTTACCGACCAGTGGCAGTGCTGTCGGCGTTCGCTAAAGTTTTCGAATCCATGTTACACAAATCCCTTTATGCACAAGTAAGCCCTCTACTGAATGACGCTCAACATGGTTTCCGAGTAGGTCGAGGTACGGCAGGTAACCTGCTATCGTTCGTGTCATATCTAACGCCGACGGTCGACGCTGGGGGGCAGGTGGATGCCGCATACTTCGATTTTCGGAAAGCGTTTGATACAGTGGATAATGACATACTACTAACAAAATTTTCTGCTATAGGTTTTACACCTCATTTACTAAAGTTCTTTGCGAGTTACCTTGGTGAACGTCGGCAGTACGTGGAGTACGCCGGACACAAATCCAAACCATATTATACGTTTTCAGGGGTAAGTCAGGGTAGTAATCTTGGTCCACTGGAATTCATTATTATGATCAATGATCTCCCTGACGTGGTGCATAGTGCGAGGTGTTTGCTATTTGCAGATGACCTAAAAGTGTTTCTTGCTGTAGCAGATACCTCGGACTGTGAGCGGCTTCAGCAGGATCTAGATAAAGTTGTACAGTGGAGTCAAGATAACAAGCTGTCCTTCAATGTGGCCAAGTGTTGCGTAATGTCGTATAGTCGCGCGCGCATCCCACTGCAGAACCAGTATGTGGTGGACGGCACCGTGATGTCGCGTGTCACACATGTACGTGATCTGGGGGTTCTGATGGTGGCCGAGTTGACGTTTCGTAAACATATTATAGACTTATGTGGCAAATCTTTTAGGAATTTGGGCTTTATATTAAGGCAATGTACAGATTTTAAAAACGTCGCCGTAATAAAAATTCTTTACAATGCTTTAGTTAGGAGTAATCTTGAAACGAGTGCTTTTATATGGAGTCCGCATGAGGACAAATACAGTCTGATGGTAGAAAAAATCCAAAATAAATTTACCAGGTATTTATATTTAAAGCAGTATGGGGTTTACCCATTCTACCCGCTGATGTACCCGAGTCTGTTTGTATTGGGCATGGTCGGGTACACCAGACTGGCTGTGAGAAGGGACGTCGCGCTGGTGAAATACGTGGTGAGGGTGCTGCGCGGTCTAGTGCATCACCCGGAGGTGCTGGAGGCACTTCGGCTGCGCGTCCCGAACGGTTATGTGGGTGCGCGCCGCTGCCCCGCTTTGTTAGATGTCCCAAGGGCTAGGACTAACCTACTTAAGTTTGCCCCAATGTCACGAGCCGCACGCATCATAAATAGAGTAACATCAGAAGATATTTTTGATAGCCTGCCGAAATTTGTAGAAGCGGCACAGAGATATATTGAAAAAGATTAATTTTGTTTTTATTAGTTATTGTTATATTGTTTTATTTTAGTCTTATATAATTTATGATTTTAGTTTAATAGGTGCTTATAACATCGCCTTGGATTATTCTGTAAGATGTTATAATGTTATAAATAAAAATAAATAAATAAATAAATAAATAAATAAATATATAAAAAAATACTTACCTATTATTAAAAGTGCCATTATGCCGCTGGCTATTGAACATAGGGTGGCTGAACTGGCTATTAGTAAAAACATTATTCCTATTATTTAACATAGGATGATGGTTGGCATTATGAAAACTATTATTAAACTGCAACATTGGGTGCGTATTCTGTATTAACTGCACCAAATTCTGTGACGTCATATTCTGATTAGTCAAATTCTGTTTCGAATTATTATAGACTCTACTCTTCTGGACTTTAGGCTCCTTCTGCTGGAGCTTGGGTACTTGGTTCTTCGTTTGTGGCGACTGGTTGGTCATCTGGTTGCTTGGTGAATGCTTGATGTTGTTAATTGGTTGCGGTTGGTTTTTTATTAACATCGGTTGGTTCATTAACATGTTGGGTTGGCCGATTGGTTGTTGTTCAGGTTTCATTTGGCCCTGAAAATTTGGAGGATCGCATTAGCATTAAAATAAGCAGGGTAAGCAGAGTTGTACACAACACAAACACAAACTTTTTACGAACTTTTCGAAATTGAAAACTCTTTGACAGAATCTTACCAGAAAAATTA
Organism: Shargacucullia verbasci; assembly: GCA_947562105.1. NCBI lineage: Eukaryota > Metazoa > Arthropoda > Insecta > Lepidoptera > Noctuidae > Shargacucullia > Shargacucullia verbasci. Next base: position 4,668,187 of record OX387308.1, read on the forward strand.
ATTTAAAGCGGACTTGGGAGTCGAACCCAGAGCATCTGGGGCTGGACACCTTCACATATATATTTATCACACTATTTTAATAATAATTGTATATGTCTGTACTGTCTATGTTATGTGGTGTACAATAAAGTGTATAATAAATAAATAAATATTTTAAAGTCCAAAGTAACTCTGTCTGTTAGCTACCTCATCACAACTTGCATGCTTGGCGGTGAAGGTGTTAATACAGTCGTCTGAGAGACGTCACATCACCTCCACCACCATCTATGACCTGGCTAAACCTCGTCAGTACTCAAAAGTTAATACTTACACGAAAATTTGGGTTATACTGAGGCATATTGGAGTTAAAATTCTGTCTCTGCATGTTTATGCCTGGTGGAGGAGCTATCATCCTCGGTTGCCCCATCATATGCTGAAATTGGTTCATTCCAGGAAACTGGTTACCATTCGGTAACATTTGGTTCACATTTTGTCCCATTTGGTTGTGATTCTGCCCCATATGGTTTTGGCTCATTTGATTCACATTCTGGCCCATTTGTGACATGTTCTGGCCCATCTGGTTAACACTGTGGCCCATCTGGTTGACGTTAGGACCAATCTGGTTCAAATTCTGGCCCATTTGGTTCATATTTTGGCCCATTTGATTCACATTTTGTCCCATTGAATTCATATTTTGCCCTAGCTGGCCCATACTTTGGGTCATATTCAAACCCTGGCCCATTTGGTTGACATTTTGCCCCATCATCTGATTACTTTGGCCCATCTGGTGAACACTCATATTCTGTGTGAGCTGACTCATGATATTACTTCCGGGACCAATTGGGTTATTCTGATACTGGTTGCCCATCTGGTTGTTTTGCATGAAAGGGACATTTTGTCCCATAGGATTGACATGGTTTTGTAATAGTTGGTTGTTTTGACCCATTTGGTTCATGAGTTTGTTAAGGGGCTGGCTCATCTGGCCCATGCTGTGGTTCATGGACTGTTGGGGCGCGAATGGTAAAGGTACGGGTGCCTGAAGACCAGGCGGTCTTTGGAGTATGACCGGTGGAAATCGTGGCTGGAAATAAAATCTTTTGTTAGTTTATTTGAAATCTCTACTATTTTAACATAGCATAGCATCACGCCTGTATTCCCCGAAGGGTAAGGCTGTATGTATTGTACATCCACATTTCACCGATGCTGTTATCGAGTACCATGTTATAGAGGGCGAGCCTATTGCCATCTACCGGGCACAGTTCAAGACTCCGTGCTGCTACTGAGAATTTCCTTACAGAAGTACCCAATAACATTATTAACCCAATTTACCTGACCCGGGTATCGAACCAAGGACCTCACGATTAGCAGTCGCGTTTGCGATCACTAGACCAATGGCAGTCAATGCCTCTACAATTTTAATTGTTGGAATCCTGTGTGGTCTGGAAAATATTCGACTATTTATTTGTAATGAGAAGCCTTTTCGTTTCGTATCTGATTCTCCTTAAATTTTGTCCTAGCTGGGCAGCGCGACGCGTTATAATATAACAAATAAAGTCCGATGTTGGCGACGCGTTGCGATTTGGTTATCGCCACGTGAAGCCACGACAAACCGTATTACAGCAGTAATACGGCTTTAGCGTCGCTTCATTCATGTAGGACAAGGTTTAATCTTAATAGCAAAAGTCATATATCTTTTTGATACAACTAGATGCGTTAGAGACTAATATTTTTTTACGTCGAATAATTTACACTTCTTTATTAAATAAACTCTTTATATAGAATATTATTTACAATATTTCATGTATATCAGAAGTAATGGCAAACACTATATGTTACAATTCTTCTATGGGCATACCAAGAGGACTGCTGACCCCCCAATCAATAAAACACATCACCCGATTCATTGGCATACAGTAATCTATTAATAACCAACTAACCTGAAAGTAGTTCTGGTTGAAGTTCGGCTGCTGCACCTGCTTCTGCCGCAGCTGCCTCTCCAACTCCTCGACCGTGCACACATTCTTCAAAGCTGGTACCGGCTGAGGAACAGTACAATATCTTGTTATATGTTATTTTGTATTGCATGTAAGACCTGCACATCACTGTCCTTCCGAGGAATAAGAGGGAAAAGTAATGCCTTATGGACTGACATCACTGTCCCACAGCTGGGCAAAGATCTCTTCTCAGATGAGCTGGATTAGACCTCTGTTTACCACTCTGGCTTGGTAGTCTTTTGGGAAAGGCTACGTCCCACAGTGGGCTTGTTTAACTTACTGTTGGCGCAGTGGGGAAGATGGGATCGTGTCGCCAGACGCTGGAGCCAAATGACCTGGAATGCGGCGCGTCTGTCTCGTCCAGTACTAGCTGGGAGAGTGATTGTTCTGTAACAAAATAGGCATTTATGTATAAACCAATATTAAATATTTGGCACAAGCTTTTCGTGAAACACTTGTTGGCTCATAACAATTGTTTAACGAGGCCAGCATAAACAGAGCTACTTTGTTCTCTTTAGTAGGTCTAAAGATGCCCCATTCACGAGATGAAGGCGAGCACCGATCCACCATGTCTATTCTAAGTTATACTCGTCTGAAATTGTTTAAATGGGGTGGACAATGGTTCCAAAGACAAATCACACAGATTCTAATCATCATCTGCCTAGCCTTTTCCCAACTACATTGGGGTCGGCTCCCAGTCCGACTAAATGCGGCTGAATATCAGTATTTTACACAGAGCGACTGCCATCTGACCTCCGCAATACAATTACTGGGAGACACTGATACTCAAACTTTTTGAGTTGTTGACACTCATACCGACTGTCATAGGTCTTCATATGACACCCGGAACCAACTGCTATCAGAGGCGTGAAGAGATTACGATGTGTGACGAACGATAACCAAAACCCGAAATGGTGTACAGTTAACATTACGCTATCCCACTAAATTGTTGATTCTAATTTAGTTATTTCGCGAAAATACGAACCGAGTCTTGAATTTGAGAATTTTTTATGTTTAATTCTAGTTTTTTTTTTTTTGTTTAAAAAACTCGTTGCCCCACACTAGGAAGAAATCCTGTATCGTGGGTGCGTTTACAACACATATATTCCCGAAACAACTAGTTGTAGATCATACAAATATTTGTTCCGTGCGAGAATCGAACCCGCGACACGTAACGCAGCAGTCAAATTCAAATTCAGTCCATCTTTCAACCATTGCGGTAACCGTGCCGTCCCTTAAAATTAAATTTTAAAATATTTTTGAGTTCTCCGCTCGTTTTCGAGAAACGCCATCTTAAACCGTCATTGCAGCTATTTAATAATCTCCCAAATAGATGCCCTATACAAATTACCATATGTACCATTTTTTTTTTCCAGTGTACTTACCGAGCTGCGTATTGGCGATGTCATCGATCCCGCTGTTATGTCGGCGGCTGCTCTCTAGCTGTTCCGCCAACTGCTCGTGTTCCACCTCCCAGTCAAACTCGTCAGCTGGAAGGAGTTATTACGTTACATTTGACGGTTTTGACCACACAGCTGATTCACAAATTTGATCTTTGGCGACGATATTGTTTAGCGACCCATCTCTACCACTTTCTTTGATATCGGGATCCGACACATAATAATGTCCTCTTGACCGAATTTCGGTCACGGCGGCCAACCTCACCGGAGATTAGCCAACTACACAGGAGATATTATAGAGCACAAGTGTGTGCGCTAACACAGGTGCACTCTCTATTCCTTCACTCGCATAATCCGATGGGACGGCAATCTGACACGACCGGAGAGAGATCAGGCGCAGGACCAACGGCTTTGCGTTCTTTCCGAGGCACGGTGTGTATTCACATACACAAAGACCCAGGCCCAAAACAACTATCTGTAGATCATACAAATATTTTTTCCGTACGGGAATAGGACCGACACGCAGCGCAGCAGTCGATGTCTCAACCACTGCGCCAACCGTGTCGTCATACCCGAATATAATGGGTCTTTTGCAGCGCTGACAAAGGTATTTGTTTAACAATCGAGACCAACGGCTTAACGTGCTTTCCGAGGCACAGAGCGACCTCGGTGTGTAAAGAACGGTCACCCATCGAAGGACTGCCCTCAGCAAGCGCTACTTAACCACGTAGATCGACTGATCTGCGCAATAGCTATGTAGCTACAAGCTCTTTTCTCATGTATTAATCAATCACGAGCCCCTTGAATTACTTTTACTATGATTTAGTAAAAGAAATTCAAGGCCTGGATACCACAATTGCTGACTGGCTAATCTTTCCACTACGGTATGAGCGACCTCTATGTGATAGCTCATAGCAACACGATAGAAGAAGAATTCAACATTGAAATTCTTCCGAAATTTTGCCCCCATGCACCCATGCGCCCATGAACCTCGATACCAAATACCCGATACCTAAATTAGTAAGTCAAGCATGATGAAAGCGAATTAGTACTGTCCTGCCCTTCACCGCTTGTTAATGGCATTGTAGAGTGAAAACAGACTTATCAACATCAATTCACGAAGCAACATATATCCCCGAAGGGTTAGGCAGAGGTGTACTGTCGTACACCCACATTCCGTAATAGGGGGCGACCTTGCCTTCAATTAAACACAGTTCCAAACTCCGGGCTTTCTGACAGAAAACCCCTATAGCATTGCCCGACCCGGGGACTGAACTCAGTACCTCCCAGCAGCCGCGCTTGCGACCACGAGACCATAGAGGCAGACATCAATTCACTATAGAATACTGTATCTATCTATCTATCTATCTATATATCTATCTATACAGGGTGGAAAAGTAAGTTGATGTTGATAAGTCAGTTTCCTGTGTGAAGCAAGCCCATCCAGAACCAGTCCAGCATGATCCAGCATGATAATAGACAATACTCACAACCTTGGCCGAAGGTCTCATCGTTGAGTGCATCGTATTCATCCTCCGATGGTTCTCCACCCCCTTCGTCGTCATTTAAGTTCTGCAAACAAAACATGAATATTTTGAGTATGATTTATTTAATAGACCCCATTACTAAGAATATCCGTGATAGTGGTTGAACGCTTGCCTTCCATGCAAGAGGGTCTGAGTTCAAACCCGGCCCGCACATATGACTTGGACAAGGCGAAGGAAAGCAGATGGTGATATGAGACTTAGTATACGAATCAATTCATGAGCCCCTGGTTGCACACGCGCAGTTTCAGTGGAAGATTTTACATTGAAAGGACAAAATAAATCGAGTATTTTATTGTTATATAAAAAAAGGTGACACTAATACAAAAAATTATATATTTAACTGCATCTCAAGTTGATAATGTACTGTCAAACAAAGAGATAAGTAACCAGAATCACCAATATAAATTAAATCCAACTAGTTATGTCAAAAAATATAATATATTAGTGGAATAGAATGTACAATCTTGGATAGAATTTTATGTTTTAGTTCTTTTTTTACCAACAGATGGCGTTGTACCTGTTCCTGAATCACCATATGGTTTCGTTACCGTAAAATACCTAGGTAGTGAACTATATTTTAATAAATTGTCTACGTCTTGAAAACCTTGTATTTTATTCATGGTAAATCCATAATTTCCTGAGAAAAAGTCTCTATCTGTTAACCCTGTCCATTAAAATATTTAAGGGCCATATTTCACCAACACCATAACAGATGTTTTAACTGATAACAGGCGATTACTCATACCAATATCGCTGCCTTAACCGTCTATTACAACGTCAGTAAAATTTGGCTTAACTCGCGTATTAAATAAGAAACAAATGTGCAACACGTGTCGCTAGAGATGTCGGGCAACGTCACACGACAACTCTGGCAACATCGTGCGACTTGTTCCTTGTCGGTGTGTCGCTCCAGTTGAGAGATACAAATGACTAAATAAATGTCGACGAAAAAATGTCTAGCGACTTCGCCGAACATCTCTAGAGACACGTGTCACGATACATTTGTCCCCTAGTGGATACATGGCTGTATTGTATGAGAGCAAAGAATGGATAAGGCAGTTTCACGAATGCGCGACATCTGTCGGTGGCGAGAAATCAACTAACTTCGCTTCACTATCGTTCAACTAATTTCCGCGCTAATATAACCGACACTGACAGCACCAGGAAGAAGAGAATGTAGTATATGAGTAAAGGTGAAGCAATCAAAAGGGAAAAATAAATCTGGTAATTTTTTTTTTACCCCTCTCTGTATTTAGCAATAATTCACACCTGTGTTTTCTGTTTTAAGAAGAATCTTTATTTCTCAATAAGAATTACAATTCGCTTACATGAGAAACAAATCAAATCAAATCAAATCAAATCAATTTATTTGTGAAACATAGGTTAACATATAAATGGATCTTAAAAACTAGGTAGTGCGCTATGTCTTGTCAATTTTGACGTACAAATATTTATTTAGATAACATGCATGCATGCGTAATTATGTTATTTTTACTTTTGTATTAAATTATCATTCAAAAAGTCTTCAATTTTATAATAACATTTTTCAATTAATAATGATGTAAGAGCTTTTTTACATTTTACTAGAGGCATATTTTTGATATTGTCAGGTATTTTATTAAATATTTTCGGTGCAATGCCAAAAAAGCTCTTTTGCATTAAAGACGTCTTACATTTTATATTACATAACTGTGACATATATTGAGCACGTATTGGCATTGTTTTTTTAGCAGATATTTTTTCAAATAGGTGGGGGTTGCTTTTTATGAATACTGCAGTTTCTAAAATATATAACGCTGGTAGTGTGAGTATTTTCAGTGACTTGAAATATGGTACACAGCTATCAGTAGTCTTTAACCCACACATAGACCTCACACAACGTTTTTGCATCTTAAATATTAGATCTCTATCAGTTGATTGTCCCCAAAAGATAATTCCGTACCGTAACACTGAGGCCACTAGTCCATGGTAGGCTGTCAATAAAGTACTAATACTTACTTTTTTGGATAATTGGAAAAGTGCGTATGCACATTTACTTAGTCTGTTACATAGGTGTTCTATTTGTGGTTTCCATGTCAATTTACTGTCTACCATTATACCTAAGAACTTTGCATTAGTAACTGTTTCTATTTTGTAATTTTTATATGTCAAATTTATATTAGGATTTGTACGACGTTGATGGAACTGCATGATTTTAGTTTTATCTAAATTTATTACTAAGTTGTTACAATTAAGCCAATCTATTATTTTTGTTAGTGAGTTATTAATATCGTTTTCATAATTATTGGGATTAGTGCATTCTATTATAGCTGTACTATCATCGGCAAAGAGAACCATTTTTTGTTGTGTCGTTTTTGGGAGATCATTAATATATATTAAGAAAAGCAACGGTCCAAGCACGCTACCCTGGGGTACCCCATACCTTAAGAGCCTTGGTTTCGATATGAAAGTGGTTTCTATTTTAGTTTTAGGGCATAATCTAATTATTTCAGTACACTGGTATCTGTTGCTCAGGTATGATTCTAGGAGGTCGAGGATGTTGCCTCTTATACCATAACCATGTAATTTCTGTATCAGTATTTTATGATCCACGTAATCAAACGCTTTACTCATATCAGTGAAGACTGTACAGACAGGATTTTTCTTATCAACACATGACATGACAGTGGAAACTAAATCATATAGAGCCATGTTTATTCCACTTTTTTTTCGAAATCCCTAAACTAAATGTTTACTTACATAATAATTTGAAACCTGTGTGTTTTTGCATTTTTGACCAAAAAGGTAGGGCTATTTCAGTGTATATCTAAATATTTATGTGTCTAATTGCTATACATGTGTTTATACTAATGGAGGGAGTTAAGCAGTAGTCTTATCCTAGTAAGGCCCATGGTTTTACTCAAAACTCGAAATAAAAACGGCAATTCTGACTAGTTGTTTTTCTTTTCAAAAGGGTCACTATGTCCACAGTAACAGATAACTATGAGATTTTAAAAATTAAGATTAGTATTTTAATATTTTTTCTGTTTATTAATGTTATTTTATGGTCACTCAAAAATCACTTTTGTAATTGAAGACTATGAGAGTTTTATACAGATACAATAAATTGACAAGAAATCCACTTATGAAAAACACAGTGATATTAGTAGGTAACTAAGAAATTGGTACATCAAAAAAGGCAAACAACACTATCTCCAAAACAGATATTAATAAATTATATATGATTGATTGGTTAAACATCAAAGTTTAAGTTACAATGCCTGATATAGTAGTTACAAATTCAATCATCTTAGTTATTCTATTTGAATATTCTTAGTAACAATAAGCCCTCTAAGATGCCTAGTAGATGGCAATAGGTTCACCCCCCATTACACGACTTTTGACTGTTTTTTTAGTGTCACTACTATCCTGCCTCGTGGGTACAGTTTACAGACTTGTATAAATATTTGTATGACCTACAAATAGATTTTTTGGGTCTGGGTATTTGTGCATGTGAATATTTGTAGTTGTACACACCCACAATACAGGAACTGTTTCTAGTGTGGGGTAACTTTTAAAACATACATACAAAAAAAAGCAAATACACACCTACCTTAATTTTAAAGGATAAAAGCAGTATTTCTAATGTAGACGAGTTTTAATTCAGTACAATTAAGTGGTAGATGTACAATCAATACTTACTTTATTAAATGTACGTCTTGTGAACCTTAAGTCTGAACACCCTTTATAAACATCATACATTGTAGAATTTAATATAATTTTGAGGTACAGGAGCCCATAAATACTTCATAATACTTCAATATCAAAGGTCAAGACCTTTATTGTAACAAAATTGTTAAGAGGTTGCTTTAAAGTATACAAAGTTAAATATACTTTATAGTGTCGTAGCTATCAAATCATACATTGTTTGTCTTTATCATGTAAACTAATAAAAAAGCTACTAGAGGTTGTTTGACACACTTTGCACACAAGTGGCATTGTAACAGAAAACTAGAATGCATGTTATCGAAACTTAGTAAGTGTATGTACAGAATGCGGGTTGCATTGACCAATATTATGTATAGCACAACAATTATGACTCAGAAGACAATATTACACTTCTGAAAACAGTATTTCATAATGTTAAACCACGTTCTAGGCAAGATATTTGCCGCGCTAAACATGGACAGACGAGCAAAGGCGTAGTTTATGGCCATAATCTAGACTATTACGTGTTTTTCTCGGAATAGTTAGCAGAAACAAACAAGTGACAAGTAGAAATTCGAAAATACATAATTACAAAAAGTATAGCAAACAAAACGCAGCTTTACATGTTTATCATGTCTTATCAACGTGTTTTATTGATGTTAGTCACTTTAAATTGATATATAACAAGTAAATAAACGCTAGAAAGTAGTAATACTTGATTGTATAGTGAAATTGGAAGACTGAAGTGGCGTGCTGGCATTCCCATACCACGCAGTTTTAGGGTTATTATATATCAAATAAATTGTCTCTTCGGGTAGAATAACGATTAAACTCACCGATAACGAAGTATCGAACCCGAAGAAAGAATCTGCCATTGGAATTTTTCATATATCATGGACACAAATGACATGACTTGTCACGGTACATATGTCGCAATGGCGAAGGCGGCCATGACATTTTGCCTAGTGACGTACACACTTACTAAAAGGTTTGAAATGAAGTCAGAAATGACTAATTATTATATTTATCAAGGTATTCTCGTTTATTTGATTAAATGTGGAATGTACTAAAGAGCACACCTATTGGCAATATGTTCAGTCCCTGAACAAGAAATACCATTTCGATGTTTTGAATATATATGTCGTTTACATATTATTTCGATGACCTAACCTTATTTTTTGGCATTTTTATTTTAATGGTAGAACATGCTATGATTGAATTTTCGCATTTGAGTTGAAACTTAAACCGTAACCTTGGACTCAAAAAGTATAGTAAGTAGTAGACTTCTTCCTTGCGGTCGCGATTCAGAAGTGCACGGCATAGAGAAATATACAAAGAGACGGCATAGGATGGTCACAATACATTTTTGAATGGTTTCTTTAGTGACATGGATTTTATTTTTAGCACAATAGTGAACAAGAGTATTGTTGCAATACCAAGTAACGCAATGCCAAAAATATGTAACAGTCGGACCATATCTGATGAACACAAACATGCGACACTGCGACAGGTGCGGGTGTTTTTTACGCAACTGAAGAGATACATTAAAAAGTATTTTACTCCAGAAAGTTTACTATAGCATTGACGAATTTCTGACTGATAAAATATAACTCCAACTTATATAAGAATAATTACTTTTCTAAGGTAAAAAAATAAAGTATAGTCTGTGAAAATAAAGTATTATTTACTCGACTTATTTTTTTCCATATGTATTTTTTTAATGCTTTTATTAACATCTAACAAATCGTTGTTATTGGTGAACAGTTGAAAAATTTAAAAACATATTTACATTCTAAAATTAAATTAAATCAGTGCTTAGTACAAAAACTATAAAAAATTTAAAAATAAAAGTCAAAATAAAGTACTTTTACGTAATATATTGCTCTCGTAAAATATAAAGTACGTTTGCTTGAAATATAGAAAAATACTTTATTATAAAGTACGGGTGTCAACCCTAACTGTAACATTGAAATAATTTAACATCTTGCCATATGTGTGTATACTCATGTTTTGGACAATTAAATGATCTTGTATCTATTTTATTGAAACAAAAACCCATGACTTGTTTTCCTCATCGACCTCGTAGACCAGTAGTTTTTTTTTATGGCCTAGGCGGCAAACGAACAGACGGATCGCCTGATGGTAAGCGATTAACGTCGCCTATGGACACTCACAACACCGGAGGAGTTACAAGTGCGTTGCCGGCCTTTTAAAAAGGAGTACGCTCTTTTCTTGAAAGTTTGAAGGTCGTATTGGTCCGGAAAAACCGCAGGCGACAGTTCATTCCACAGTTGTAAACATTTTTTTATATATTTCGATTTGATAAGCATTCTATCCGACATTCACGATTCTAGAGTTTGACTAACGAAAGTAGACTGGATTTAACCGCGAAATTCAAAAACGTCCTCGGGGGAATATTTGTAACACTCAATAATTCAGTATTGAGTGATACAAATATTCCCCCGAGGTACTTGTAATTGGTTATTGGTAATTGTAATACATTGTTTAATATCCATTTCTCATTATATTATCATACATTAAGTTTAAAACATTTATATTCACTAGCGACCATTATGAGACTTTTATAATTAGATTTCGTGAACTAATCCAGTTAACAGTCCATTAAACATTCTCAGGCCAAACTCTATCGTAATCGTAAACAAAATTATAGTCGATGGTCTTATCACTGTCATTCGTGTCCTGTGTTGTTGTTGTTATCCTTGTCCATCTTGTCTATCCCAAAAGGGAACGAATGAAACAAAAAAAAATGCCTTTGTCACTTTGATTGACATTTGACAGCACTGGACAGATAACGATTTTACCAAATTTAATTGATGTTCTTGCGTCAAAACTTGCAAAAGTGGAACAGTAAACAGTTTTATCTGAAGTATAATTTTAAAGTGTTCAAAAGAAAACACCTAAAAAGTGAGGATTCCTTCTTATCTTTATACTTTCCACCTTTAAAACGAATATTATCAAATATACACGTCGAATAATCAATAATATTTCAAAAGTTATCGGGTTTTATATTTAATGAGATAAATAATTATTTGGATTCAATCAATTTGGCCTATCGCAGTAAACCGTTTGATACAGGCCACACCCAAGTTCGACCACAGTCCACTCAATACCGCGAAAAGCGTGGTCGTGTGAAAATACGCGAACAACAGGTGCATGTACTTTATTTCTTTCTTTAACGGCTCAGCGCAGGGGTAAGCCGCGACAGCTCGGTAAGGGCCTATGCACCAATGGGGTACAGCAATAATATTCATAATTATTTATTGTACCATGAGAAATAAGGTAGTGTTACTGTGGATTTTGGGGGCTATATTATTTGAGTCTGTATTACAGAATTATGATACTTGAGCACAAATTTGAGTCTCTTTCAAGTAGAGATGACTGCTGAACATTGTGCTCTAGTATGCACCTTAAAAACGAAGGACCTTAGGCCAAGGGAAGACAAATTAGTTCTTTTTAAAATAAAATTATAAAATGTAGGTGTATTATTGTACACCTCTGCCTACCTCTTTAGTAATTACGGGCATGATGCTATGTATATTTTTCATTTATATTTAAATTCTATTCAGTTATCAAGTGTACATTTTGGTTTATTCTCAATGCATAAATTTGAATATATTATGAAGGTCAAAACACAGACAAACATAATTATTCTCATGAATAAATAATTATGTGCATTTTCAATTATACTTTTTAATTAAGTATTCTTTCAATTAATTAAACAATTGATCTTATCTATAAAAGAATGGAAACATCAAACATTTATATACTTTAAACCAGGAACTATTTCACTGATTTTCAAAACTTTGTATGGTATTATTTTTTGCAAACTTATATTTTAAATTCCATTCCAGTCTTCACTTTGGCAGTCTTCACTAATTTTTCATGAATATCTGTTATGAATATGTATGTTTATAGACATACATTTCACATGTACGCAGACTTGAAACAACTATCTGTAGGCCTTATGAATATTTGTTCTGTATGTATCATGACTAAAAGGTTTTTTATTTTTTTCAGATATCATGTCTTGTCAAATCGAAGTGGCACAGGGGTGGTTGCAAGGAAAAGAATGTAAGACTTTTTATGGAAAGAAATATTACAGTTTTGAGGGTATACCATATGCCAAGCCTCCTGTTGGCAAATTACGATTTCGGGTAAGTTTTTATTTTATCTCGTTTTTACTGGAATAATAATATGTACTGTTTAAAGAGAAGACTATGATAGTCACACATGGGCCGGATAAACCGATCTGGATGCATCGGAGAGCCCATATATTTAATATTGTGACTAGTTGTTTGGAGCTACTAAATAAGATCGAAACCACGCGACATGACGCCGAGTTAGCAATCCTAGGTTTTTGTCAGTTGGTGAAGAGAGATTAATGAGTCTGCATAATGTCACACTGCACGTCCATACGTCTCTTCTCTCTCCGGTGGTCAGCGTAGCGGGCGTTCACAATAAATAATAATAATACCTATATCTTATAAATATTTGAACGATTTCATTTCATATTTATGTCGCACCTACAATTCAGACCGATTGAAATGAGCTCGGAACTTTTTATTTCTTAGTCTGTGGTTAAACCAGGGGATCCCCTTTCTTTAAAGACCTAAATAAGGGGGCAGCGAAATTTGCCTGCGCCCTGCGTGGCTGAAACCCACACCACTCTCTGTTTGCCTATTTACCCTAACACTTAAAATAACATGGGAATCGCTCATGCTGCAGTGTCAAGCCCAGGGTGCACCAGACTAGTCATAAACGCAATGAGGCGCCTCAATCCCACCAAGATAAGCAAATCTTCTTCATTGCATCTATTTAACGACCCATGCCCATGCCCCGTGTATATGTGCATACATGTTTGACGCACGTGGACCAAGTGTGTTCATCAAGCTCATATAGTTACATGTAGTTCTCCATTTAAATTGGTTTAGTTGCACTAAGTGCTAAATACTCATGTACCCAGTAGATGGCAAAAGGCTCACTCTTATTACATGGGATTTATTAACAGAATCAGAAAATAATAAAATAAGGAAAACAAGCATGAAGCTCAATTTTCTCACTTTATCCAATTATTTATTTCAGGACCCACAAGCACCAGAAAATTGGACTGGGATTCGCGATGCTACCAAACCAGGCAACAAGTGTTGCCAGCTTAATCCTTATACAAACTCTTCTTTGGAAGGTTCTGAAGACTGTCTGTACTTAAACGTATACACACCAAGCTTGCCGGACGAGAAAATCGAAAATCTACCAATATTATTTTTTGTGCACGGTGGTAGATTTATCGTTGGCTATGGCGATTATTATAAGCCTGATTATTTATTCAAACACGACGTAATTTTAGTAACAATTAATTACAGATTAAATGTATTAGGATTTTTGTGCTTAAATATACCGGAAGTACCCGGAAATGCTGCGTTAAAAGATACAGTAATGGCGTTGAGATGGGTCAGAAATAATATAGCAAAGTTCAATGGAGACTTTAACAATGTTACTGTATTTGGGGAAAGCGCAGGCGCGGCGGCTATATGTTCTTACATGACTTCCAAAATGGCGGAAGGCCTCTTCCATAAAGTTATTTCGCAATCGGGAAATAGTATAGCAGATATTTATATGATTGATCAAGACCCTATAGAAAAAGCGAGGGTCGTAGCTTCAAATTTAGGGAAGGACTTAACGGATGCTAGAATGTTGTACGAATTTTTAGTCGATGTACCAATTGAGGACTTGATAATCGCTTTCAGCATAGCAGAAATAAGCAGACCCCCAGCCGTCATCAACGCCTATTTTTTACCTGTAGTCGAAAAAAAATTCGAAGGCGTAGAAAGATTTTTTGACGAATTCCCGAGAATCGATATACCTTTGAATCGATTTAATAAAGTACCAGTTCTTATTGGTATGAATTCTCATGAAGGCGCTTTGTTTTTGCAAAAAGACGGCCAAGGGAATATCATGTTTGAAAAGGATTTCTTCTATTTCATACCAAATTATTTACACGTCAAAAGAGGTGACAAAAGAGTTGTTGAAATTGAGAAAAAGTTGAGGAAATTCTATTTTAATGACAAAGAAGTTGATCAAAACATGAAATTGGAATACACCAATATGGTTTCCGATGTATTATTTCAATATCACTTGATGCTATTAGCAGAATTACTATCGAAACAATCAACTAATGTCTTTTTCTATAAGTTTCAATATTCTGGTAATTTGAACACTAGAGTTATGAAGAGTTTGGGTCTAAAAGGGGCGAGCCATGGGGACATGATCCAGTACCAGTTCTATAGGAAAAATAAACATGATAAATGTAACGAAAAGGATCTTAAAATAATTGAAATGCTGAGTGAGGCCTGGTGCAGCTTCGCTAAAACCGGGTGAGTTAAAATACCTACTTAATTATTTTGCGTTTCATAAAAGGCACCAAGGTGGTGGCCCTATTTAACTTATATACTCAGTTGTCAGTTCCATAAAATGGCGCATTTAAATACTGGCCACATTTCTACCGTTTTCTTGTCTTACAACTACCGTGGAAAGAGATATAACATTTTAAATCAGCAAAAATCGAAACACCGCGAAATAAAATGTATACTTAATTTTGAAAAGTCAGTGAAATAATGTAACTTTAATGTACTAAAAATTAAAAGTGCCTACACATTAATGCGATAATGCTCGGCTCTGTTTTCTATTAGCTGACGATTTGCATAATAATATTGTGTCCAACTTGAAACATGGTATAAAATTATTAAAAACGATACTGTCACTGATTGTCGCATTTATACTAAAAATAAGGTATATCTGAAATGCGACCTATTAATAAAATTAGAGGTAGAATATATTATCACAAATTTCATCGCGACCAAAAACCATCGTTTTATTCTTATTTCTATGGAGTGGTTGGAATTTGACTGTTGGCAACCCCAACAAGGGGACTTCCCGTCACTAAAAATGTAATTTTAGTATACACATTTTCTAGGATTTTGTAACAAATAATACTAAATATTATACTATTCAGTATAATCTTCACATATACTTTTTATTTTATTTCAGGCAACCATCTTGGAAAGGTCAAGAAACAGCATGGCTGCCGTACACAAAGCGAGAGAAACATACCCTAGTCATAGATGAAGATATAAAATTAGTCAAAAATCCAGATCTTGATAGAATGTTGTTCTGGCTTGGTGTTACTGGGGAAACTTCCAAACTATAAGCATAATAATATTAATTGATTGATCGCAGGCGCCGCAGCTGAGTGTGAGATCCTGGGTCCGCTTCCCAGTTTAGACAATGTCACGACTTAAATATGAAACTGTGATAGTACAACTTAATAATATTATGTTAACCATGCATAATTTGTACAAAGTACATAATTTTTTTAATATTTTAATTATTTTCTTTCTGGTAATTTATGTTTGAAATGGTCATATTTTAACTTGTTACATATTTTAAAAAGGTTATTTTTTCTAAACTTGATTCATGTTAAAATGTTGGTATGTTTTTTTTATTACTAAAACTTGGAACCCGGAATAGTTTTCAATTTTTTTTAGTTAGCTCTACTGTCTAAATGTGACAGTGACATAAGCTCGCAAATAGTCACGTGATTTGTAAATGGCAATCCCGTACATTTTTGGTACAAACAAACCTTGAATTTCCTTGGAGGCAAATACACGGACGCTGAAAAAAAATACATAATAATTACTGTCTCACTGCTGGGCACGGCCCTTTTAGAATGGGTAGGGTTGAACGTTATTCCACCTTTGGCACAAAAGGCAACCCGGATTGGCAGTTAGCTCACAACATCGACACTTTATGAAGTTCTCAGATGTACAGCATTGCTCCTTCACCGTTAATGCTACCGTGATCTACACACTCTACACATGATATCGAAAAGTAAGCTTGTACTCGGAAGTCCTAGTGTAAATTTCTTTCGACAAACTCGATTTCACGCAACGAACGCGTTCGGCGTTCCGATTGGTCCGTTTCGTGCTCTCCACCAATTGGAGCGCCGGAAGCGTTCGATGCGTTAAATAGAGTTTGTCGAAAGAAACTTACACTAGGGCCTCAGACCCGCATGGAAGGCAAGCGTTCAACCGCTAGGCACTGCTATAAATTAAATGCCGAGAATCAAAAACCAAAAATTATATATATAACATATTTTATTTACGCATAATAATTATACAAAAATATAATTCTAAATCTATTCATTATAATTAAAATGAAAGTGATACAGACTAAATTATTATTGGCACATAATATCTACACTATAGATATGGATTACAATAATTTTTGAACATAATAATAAAAAATATAATTTAACGCCTGGACTAAGTTTTGGGCTATAGGATTTGGTCTATAGCCTTTATATTAAGACCTGAGTACAAAACGAACCAATTCAACACCGATCGTGGTCACTAAGTCGCGTGTCCCATATGGTATTTCTCGACTATATTCTGCCCAACTAGAGTCGGTTTCCTGTCTTATTTGATACGATTGGATAAGAGTATCGCTCGGCAATCCAATTACTGATTGTAAACGACAGTTTGGCCGTTGATGAAATTTATCCGTTCTGTACTGTGCCTTTTTTAGATATCGCTGACTCAATTATCTAAAATTATTAAAATATTTGACTAAAAACTGACTAAATTAGTAAATAGGTATAATTTTAGAAATAATTTTTAATACCTAAGTACATTATTATGAATTTAAGGGCTCGGAATAACGGGCTATGAATTTAACCCGTAGTTAATTAACATCATACATCAGAAACAAGAGTAGCTCAAAAAAATGCAATTATAATATTAGTAATGCAATGGTATGCAAGTTCACACAATGTGATGTAACAGTTTTAATGATAACTAGACCGTCTATCCGAGCCCTTAATAAACTGAAAATTAAGCCCCCGATATCCGCGAAACTATAAATATCAAGGGAAAAAATATAAATATAATTTTTAAACATAAATAAATAATGGCATACTTTCGCAAGGCCACAAGTAGTAAAATTATATTTTACTTTAATTTCAACGATAGAATAGAATGAAACCGTTGCGTACTCAATAGCATTTTAAGTTATGACGTTTTAATTTTCATTCTGTCAGTACTGTCAACTGTCAAAATGACAGAGACAGCATGAGTTAGAGCTTTTTGAAATTAAAATGCTGTTGAGTATTCGGCTGTGAGAATAATGAATGAAGATACATAGGGGATTTTATACAACCATCAAGGAAGACAATGATATTCGATTTAAAACAGGAATGTTCTCTTATTTTATACACCCGGACCTAAAAAAGTCAACGATAGCCGACGTAGCATGACCTTTTCTCGAACTTTCTCACTCACATTAACTGTCAAAAACATTTATTTTGACAGTTGTGAGCAGGCCCAAGCCTCTAAAACGAGAGGTCTAAAGATCCTTTTTTGTGTAGACTTTCGATTTAAAGTACTCTCATTCGCCAATAAAGGTGTGTTTGTGAAAAAGACTTAGCTTTAGCTAGCCTTATTTACTAGGAATATGGATTGCACAATTTCCAATTTATCTAAATATGTCTGTGGTGTCACCTCGCTCGTCGGTCCAACGCCTTAAGGTTCATTTTCTTTATGCGTTTCAGTATTTAGTGACTTCGCAGGAGGGTCGAACTTTAAACGACGACTTTAAACGACTGGTGAAATTAGCCGGTCGAGACACAGCATGCGAGGACACCGCAGTAACCATTTAAGACGGTTTTATTCGAGTTAACCTTCTACCTCAAAAAAGGATCAACGTAAAATTAATAAAAAATGTAATACAAATAGGAATGCTTAAATATCATAACTTTTATTCAATAATTATGTCTCAAATGTGTTAAAAAATGATTTTCATATACAAATTGAAAGTTGTCTTAAAATTAAGATTGGAATGTAAATAAATACTGTAAAATTAAAAACTATTTTAGTGACTTAAATCTACAGACTATTTTTTGATGCACCGCCATTTTGGGGCGGGTTTTGATCGAGTTGTGGCCTAGATTATGGGTTCACGAAAAACATTGCAATATTCGACAATTCTAGGCATCTTCCAACTATGTTCGGTTCAGCATCCAGCCTAATAAGAACGTATTAAAGGAAAGAGGCGAGTGAAGAGATCGAGAACGAGACGAAACATTAAATGGCGCACCCTAGGCTGTCAGCCTCGATACCACCATTGCTGATTGGCTAATCTTTCCACTAGTGCATGAGTGATTCCCAATGGAGGCACGGAGGTCTAATTTCTGAGCACTCCATAACGAATTTATTGGATTTACTTATATAGAAACATGTTGACCACGTAGACATTCATAAATGCCTTTTATAAAATAACATTAATTGAAATGATGGAATGTTATAAATTAATACTGTTAATTTCAGTTTTCAGTTAAAGCTTTTCAGTTCTCGAGGCCTTTTCTCATAACCTTGAGGCCACAACTTATATTTGCCACAAGAACCAGCTTTACAAAATCCAATATTAAAATTAATATCAATATTCAACCACCCCAAAAGACGTTCCAGGTTTCTGAAAGGCTCATCAAAATTAGGGGCAATTCTCGCGCGGTTATGTCGAAATCAAGATACGAAAAAAACATGACGGATATTACTCGCCTCCCTTTTTCCGAATTCTCGTAATATCACATTGGATTTATATATAGTGATTATCTCTAAAATAGAATTATGTCGAACCGTGCGAAAATTGCTCCGCATAATTTCAAATCTCATGTTGGCTGTTGTGATTGAATAATCGACATCCAATCATATAATTTGATCAACGTTTAAGAGACCAGGAGTTGGTGCATCATACAATGACTGACTTACTTCTTGCCTCCCAGGGATTCGAAGAAGTTAACAAACTTATTGACTCCAATGTTCTTGGGGAGGTCATCTTCCGGGGGATCGTTCGCTCTAATAACATCTTTCGGTGCGCCATTGGAACGTGACGCCATTTTGATCTCATTCGACAGCCTTGGCTTGGATTTCTCACCATTCACAGCAGCAGGAATAGAAATTGGCGCTTCGTACTCAATTTTAGGAGCTACAGGTGGAATTTCGGTAATTTCAACTGCATTATCAACTTCGTTCTCCTCCGTGACGACTTCGTTATTCTCCGTAACGACTACATTATTTTCCGTGACGACTGCGTTATTTTCCTTAACGACTTCGTTCGATTCCGAAATGACTTCGTTATTTTCCGTGATGACTACGTTCGACTCCGAAATGACTTCGTTTGACTCCGTAATGACTTCGCTGGATTCCGTAACAATAATGTGGGATTCTGTAAATTCGTTGGACTGAGAGACGACTGACACGCTTTCGGTGAAAGTCTCAACTATTTTCGGCTCTGGCACTTTGAACTGGACTTCTTCGGTGTTCGTCTTAGGGTGGTCCCAGATCCGGTAGTACTTGCTGTAAAGGTCATCCCAGAATTCCATCTTCTCTTTGTCTGGGTTGGTCTCTATGGACAGTTCTTGGCCCAAGTTAAGGTAGTATAAATTGTCTTTGGTTACTGGCAACCAGGTCACGGTAAGGTAATGGTTTTCGTCGGGTGTTGGGTTTCTGGAATTGAGAAGAAGAGCTTGAGACATTTAATTAAGTACATGTGTAAACTATATTACTCTGTTGTTGTTATTGACTTCCATGTAATAGGAGACAAGCCTTTAGCTATCGACAAGATTTTTTTAACAGAAAAACCTACACTGGCGAACCTGAGAATCGAACCCAAGAACTCACGATCAGCAAACACGGTTGCGACCATAAGACCAAAGAAGCAAAAAGTTGGAAATTTCTTATACATTTTTTTTATTATCTAGCTGAGAACCCGTCATGGGCTATCCTTCGTCTGGGGGCGGAGGGGTGTGCCAGACTCTTACTGGCTAAAGTCACCACGGTGGTCCACCTCGACACCATATGGTGGGCATCGGGAACTCTTACAAGACCACACCGAAGCCCATCACGGTGCTACGCCATTAAAGGCCATCTTATTATATCACTACATATTATAAAACAAAGTCCCTCGCCGCGTCTGTCTGTCTATTCGCGATAAATTTAAAAACTACTGAACTGATTTTCATGCGGTTTTCACTAATAGACAGAGTGATTCATCAGGAAGGTTTATGTGTATAATTCGTTAAGTGTAAATTGGCTGAAATATGACGATGACAGTTAAAGATGTCGGAAAAAATCATGCCGACTGGGACCTTAACTGAAGTGCGCCGAGTAAAATGCTCGACGTAGTAGGCTGATACGACACTACGACAGAAAAAATGAAGACGTATATGCTCTGCTACCCGTGCGAAGCCGGGGCGGTTCAAAATCATGCCGACTGGGACCTTAACTGAAGTGCGCCGAGTAAAATGCTCGACGTAGTAGGCTGATACGACACTACGACAGAAAAAATGAAGACGTATATGCTCTGCTACCCGTGCGAAGCCGGGGCGGTTCGCTAGTACCTAATATTGTGATGTGCATTTGTTTACGACTTGTGACGATTTCGATTTATATTATTATGATTATTTGTACGCCTTTTATCATGCGCTTTCTAGCATGTATTAGTAAGTTTTTTCATGTACAGTCAGCGGTGTCCCAATAGAACAAAACACATCTGAGATGTCTTGTTCTATTTGGACACCGATGCTGTCATTATCTTCGGATTAGCAAAGATAGTTAAATTAGTAACTAAATATGGCATCACGTCTGTATTCCCCGTAAGGTTAGGCAGAGGTGTACTGAACACCTATATTTCCCCAGTGCCGTTAAGTTTCGGAATAAAGGCTGAGCCTATTGTCATCTGTGTATTGTGCACAAATTCTAAACTTCGACTTCAATTGGGCATTTTCGAAAATCTACAAACACTGCCCGGCCTGGTAATTGAACCCTGGATCTCACTTACAGGATCAACAGCCCGCGCATGCAATCACTAGACGAATGAGGCAGTTACCATATATCCTTAATCCTGCATGGATGCATGTCTGCTGCATGTCCCTAAACAACAATATGTAAAGTATCTACATCATAATCACTTGGCACTTACCCACTCTTAGCAAAGTTGGTCCACAACCTCAGCATCCTCTCCCTCATCTTAACATCAAGAGTAGTAGGCTCCACGTCTTTCTGGTAATCATTCTTGAATAAATACCCCAATTCATCCATATGCATCGCATGTTTCAAACCAAAAGTGTTGAGTAACTTGCTAGAGATATTCAATTCGCCAACATAGTCAAATTTGTAGTAGTAAATTGGTTTGTTGGTAGCCTTAACCAGATATTGGACGTATCTGTGTGTATCTATATTGATGACACGATCAGATAGCAGCTGGAAATATTCGTGAAGACTTTCTACTCCTGTGTGGCTCCCCTTGAAATATAAGGTCTTAATTTTTTCGGCGATTGCAACCGATTCTTCTGAATTTCTAGGAATGTTCAACTCTTCAGGAATGAAAGTTTGTAAGTCATCCGTTTTTCTTTCGATTGCGAATTCTAGGGAGGTTGATCCAATCATTATTGGGGTGTCGGCAACTCTGCCTGACGTTAACAAATCGATGAATGCTTCTGTTATAACAGATTCTACTCCTGGGAACTCCTTTTCGATGACTACGCCGAATGGATTGATTTCATCGGGAAAAGATTCTGAAGGATTCAATTTTGCGTGTGCTTCAACGATGTCTTTCGCAGAAGTAGCGTTTAAGAATTCCAAAATATCATCTGGATCGTTCGATTCGCAGCCTAAAGCCTTCGCAAGATTCCTGGCGCTCTCCAGTGGATTTTTCTGGATGGCCCAGTTGCACAACGCATTGCCAGACTGAATGATCGCTTTGCTGATCAGGTTTTTAGTTAATGGACTCGCAGTTAGAAGGGAAACTGCCGCTCCGCCGGCGCTCTCACCAAAAATAGTAATATTGCCGCTATTACCACCAAAATTGTGGATGTTGTTCTTAACCCATCTAATGGCTTGGACCATGTCTTTGATTCCAGCGTTGCCTGGAATTTCTGGAGTGTTCAGACTCAAAAATCCCAAAGCCCCGCACCTATAGTTAAGAGTTACTAGCACTACATCTTTTTCTACCAGATAATCACCACCATAGAAGTTGGAATTGCCCGATCCGAACTTGAAACCTCCTCCGTGGATGAATATCATAACTGGTAAGAAGGCCCCATCCAAATTGGGGGTGTAAACATTAAGGAAGAGGCAGTTTTCATCTCCGATGTATTGTTTGTCGTTCAACGCATCGATCTGTGCGCTTACGTTGCCTTCTGAGGTCGCGTCGCGGATACCCTCCCATGGTTCTGGTGGTTGGGGTGCCTGGAATTCAAATTAAGAACAGTTATTTTACAATCGTCACTTATTTTACTAGTCCGGAGTTTCTGTGACTAGGGAGAACCCTATATACAGTGGTAGACAGGTTTTTAGGGACACTTTCAATGGGTTCTTTTAACTTTGCTATGAAATTATTTCTTTTACAATTAGGATATTTTTATCACTTTATACGTCTTTTTTAAAGTAGATGGCTTCGTCATTTACTATGACTATCCCTGAGAAGAAACGTCGAAACAAACTCAGGGGTCAGTCTATTTTAAAGTCCAGATAGATTATAGTAAGGATTTATGTGAGACACATAAAGGGTGATTGGCGTTTTAAAGAAAGTGCCATAGCTATTTGAGCTGACCTGTCGCAACAGAAGCTATGAAAAACGTCTTCCTCAAAACTCTTAGGAAATTCTTCATCTTGTATTATAAGATCATCAGTAATATTGTATTCAGAATGCGCGTAGCCCAGAGTGGACGCCGCACTTTGATTAGGCAACAATAATTTTACATCACTATTTAATCAGTGCATCCCTTTTTCGCGTATATATATTTTCATAAGAGAATACGGAATAGCATATTTATTACGACTGCAAGTGTCAGAATAATACATAATACTGTTTTAATATCACGGATTTTGTGTGAAATTGTTGTTTCTTGTGTTAAATAGATATTCACAATTTTCTGTTTTAATATTTTGCATGCCTAATGGCTGAATATGTTTTGGAGCTTTCGTTAAAGAAATTATTTGATTTGATTTGAATTTTGGGGTCGGAAAGAGACAAAACATGCGGTTCTATCCCAATTTGGGAAAGGCTAACTGCAGAAGAAAATGATAAACTTCGAACAAACATATCAATGCGCATGTGTTACTTAGTTCTCACAGATACACGCCACGATTCTAAGCATACGATTTCATGGTATTTTTAACATTTGTAATACAATTTTTTTCATTCCACTTACATAAGCAATGACGTGGAACTAGATGCTGGCTGTGTTATCGTGTTTACTGAGAGATAGTTAAGATAGAGATATTAGTTATCACTTGGAGCGGCTGAATAATATTTGTTCAGTTGCAGCCTTACGTCTAGTTAAGAAATAAAGATACGCAAGTATAGAAAAATATAAACTGAAAGATTTATTTTTAGGTTAACTAAAACAGCTAGAGACCTAACACTAATTTAACAAGTAAGGTGCGTTAGGATAAGATCGGCAATGGGGTAACATCGTACCGATCGAATTTCTGTCTGATTCGAGCACCTTTTTATTGACCTTGTTCTCCAGGCAATACAAGCTAATAAAACTGCTTCTATTGACTGAAGAACAACATATAAGTGGTTGAATCAGCCGGCAATTCGATCGGTATGATCTTACCCCATTGCCGAAGTTACCCAAACGGAAATTATTTTAAAATCAATTGTTAACAACCCGTCATAAATTCTCTCAAATAAACATTCCAATAGTATCTTCGCCCACCCATAACACATTACGCCAGTATCCTCGAAGGGTTAGGCAGAGGTGTACTATTGTGCACCTACATTTCGCCGATGCTGATGAAAAACCCAATAACATTTTGCCCGACTAAGGGACCGACCTCACGCTCGAAGTATCGCGATCGACTATTAGACCGGTCTATAAATTGTTCTAGCCTAAAAACTACGAGAGTCCATGGCGGGGAACAACATCATAACCAGGCGAGTGGTTGTGGTTGACCAAGCTCCTTTGCCTGAAATCTGTGTTTTCGATAAGACTGCAAAAGAATATGAAGAAGCAGGTCTCACCTTGAACCTCAAAGATCCTAGGGGCGGCTTAGCGTAAGGAATACCCTGGAAGCTATAGAAAGCTTTCCCTGAAGGACTGTTGACTCCTCGGCCTTGCAGCTGGCCTTGCTCCACACTCACTACTGGCGCGTCTGACATCCTGCCCCCTCTGTGGACCAAAGACATATTATTTATAACGAGATATGTCAAGTGGAAGTGGTGCTTTAGATTTAGGAATACGCAGTAGTAATTGGGCCGTCGTAACGACCACATAATATATAGGATAACTATTTTGGCAATAAAGGAGAATGCCCAATTAAATAACATTGAATTATTGATATCATAATGTTGTGTCAACTTGGTACTGCGCATGGGCATTCCCCTTTCAAGACCAAAT
Organism: Shargacucullia verbasci; assembly: GCA_947562105.1. NCBI lineage: Eukaryota > Metazoa > Arthropoda > Insecta > Lepidoptera > Noctuidae > Shargacucullia > Shargacucullia verbasci. Next base: position 4,693,271 of record OX387308.1, read on the forward strand.
TAAGACTTAGAGCTATTTTCAGATGCCAAGTTTTCACTTAAAACCTGTCTTTAATATTTATGTTATCACAAATTGTTGGCTTTTAGTGCCAAAATTTAAAGTGTCTAGGTGACGCAACTTGGTCAAAGTATTTTGGCACTTGTATCCAAATATCGGGTAAACACAGTCATCTCGATATGTAGATCAAGGCTGCTTAGATGGCACTTAGTGGAGACAAATGTTTTTGCATCCAAAAAGCTGATTTGGTAACGATAACTTCGCCTTTGATGCACGGGTTTAACTTAATAAGACAAGACCTGAGATTAATACTAGAACTTATATTGGTATCCTTTTCTACCTGGCAATGAATAAAAAAGACAGCAAATGCTTTTAAACACGACAGAGAATGTGCAACATTCAATATACATTGTATCGTTTGTTTTTTCAAGACAAATGCATCTGATCATTCTACAAAGTTTTATAAGATTTTTTATTTTTGAAATCTTGTTTTCATTTTGTAATTAACACATTGGATACATAGAATAGCATAACTTTATTGAGTAGTGTAAAGGTTAGTTAAGAACAATAATTATCTTCTTAATTAAAATCAATTTTAACATTACGAAAAGTTCATGTACTTGTTATATCTGTACAGTCACGAGCTAAAATATGTATACATTAGTACTTTTTAAACTCCTTATAGATAGTTATCTGAATAATATAGACGGATTAATGTATGTCTATATGTAGAAGGGATGGTTCTTCTATCTGTGTTACATATCTGATTATCTTAATAATACACTTCAGAGATACTGTCGGTAAATTTGTTAAAAAAATGCGTTTACATATTTGTGCTCGCGACTGTACCTACATACATGCCAGCGGATGAAAAAAACGCATTTCATTTCTATTTTCTAACTGATCACTACATATTATAAAACAAAGTCCCCCTTCGCGTCTACTGAACGGACTTTCATACGTTTTTCACCAATAGACAGAGTGAATCATGAGGAAGGTTTAGGTGTAGAATTCGCTAAGGTTTTGTGTAAATTGGCTGAAATATGACGATAATAGTTGAAGATGTCGGAAAAAATCATGCCGACTGGGAGCTTAACTGGCGTACGCCGAGTAAATGCGCGATGTAACAGGCTGATATGACACTACGACGGAAAAAAATTATAGGCATATATACTCAGCTACCCGTGCAAAGCTGGGGCGGGTCGCTAGTATAACCTAAATTCCAGTAATAACCCCCCTCGCCGACACCAAAAGAATAAATAATTTTCCCGGAAACCATCATCGTCATGCATCAAAATCAAAGAAGCCGTTCTAGAGATTATCGCGGACAAAAATAATTAAAAGTTAAGATATAAATCGTAAATAAATGATAATGTCTGATTATCATTCGTTAATTAATCATTACAAGTCATTTATGCATATAATTAATATTTTTATATATATCACTATTGCTGACTGGCTAATCTTTCCACTACGGCATGAGTGATTCCCATATAGCTTGTCGCCCCACGACTGAACGAGAACAGTTGTAAAATCCTGCTTGGTAGGTACAAACTTTTACTAGAATAATTAATTTTATATAATATTCATTACACAGCCAACGTTTTGTAAACATTTTATTAGAAATACTTTTATATATATGTACTACATATCGTCTGCTTACTGCTAAAAGCAATAAGTGCATTATAACTCTAAATACAATTATTGCTTTTTAGCCGTAAACAGACGATATGTAGTGATATTGCATGCATATTTTTGTGTATTTTGTACTTATAGACAACGATAAGATCAAGAATTTGGCGGTTTGCTTACGGCTAAAAAGCAAGAAGTGCAGTTAGAGTTAAAATGCACATAAAGCGCGATATAAATCTCAAAGTAATTTTATAAAATAGAATTTTCTATAATATGGGTATTCGAATTTGCTATGGTAACACTAGCACAATACATTTAATCTAAGATTAAAGAAATATTTCTTGTTATTTATATCGTATCTAATAGATAAATACCAACAGTATATATAATTCATTAAGATAACATATATCGAACATACCTACATATTTATATGAACCGACGAGCATCCGCACATGAGCAAGTTGCAGCCATAAATGTGGGGCCGTTGCCATAAATTAAGAAATTAATAAAGATTATACCAGTAGCCCCTTTTCTACTAAGTCTTAATCTAAGATCCTTTTTTTTTTTTAAACGTGGCCCCTCTCTAGATGTAGTTCCTGTCAGGGAACGATCTAAGGGGGGGCGAGCCGGGCAATTGCCCAGAGCGGCAAAAAACAGGGGCGGCAAAATTGAGGGCGCTGGAAGGTGGCACGGTTGCTTTACTGTTGCAAATACCTAGTTAGGAGTACACGCAAAGTTACAGCATTCTACGGTAGTAATAATATAAAAGAAATATTCCAGTTTTTTCTGTAATTGTTCATATAGTACAAATGTTGGACATGTTTCAAAGTTACAAGTGAATCATTCCGCCAATATAATGGGAAATTTAAATTATAAAGTATTTTATTATAAACCGCCCTCATATAACAGTTTGTTCAGTATTTTTTAAACTTCTGAAATGACTTTGATAAAAAACATCACTGTTCCCTAAGTTAAAAGGTAAATAAGTCGATAAAAAAAAAAATTCCATTCAGTATTTTATAAGATGTTCTTAGACAATCATACTAGTACATACATGTATACTCACATACATGCACTCATGAAATTTGGTGTATTCGTTCAAAAGTCCCAACAGACAAAAAAGTGAATATTATACAATTCCAACAATATTACATACATACATCCTATTGTAAAGGGCGGCAAATATTGTTTTGCCCGGAGCGGCTAAATTACTAGATCGGGCCCTGGATCTAAACTAAAAAGGTGGTGTCACAACTGGCCGATTGTTAGGCCGTCTGTCGTGGCGTAGTGTAAAGACTAGCCAGGCAGCAATGGTCGTATCGAGGCTGACTGCCCATGGTGCGTTAAACGATCTCACGGTTCATCACTGGTGGAGGCCGTCTGCTAGGAACTTTAGAGGTCAACAAATAAGCTTACAAGTTACCTGGTAACAAACTTTACGGATGCGTTGCCAACCTAAGACTAAAGTTACGATGACTAATGTTCAGGGTGTTTCCCCTGGCTGTTCCTATTCTTCATACGCATCAGATCTACGCTTCTCTGAATCCGCTACTAGGCGAATACTGAAGTTACCATATAGAACTGGATTTCTGAGCATAGACATTGTCTTCTCATACCAAAGTCACGAGTGTAACGAAATATGTCTTGGCTTAACATTCTAATACGGTATTCGAACCCCTTGCACAAGGATCAGACCCCCTCAGACCCCTTGTGCAAGGGCTCTGAGGTTTCCACGATCGTCGTTACCGTTTAGCCAACAATGTATGCAAGAATCATACACTCGCATTTGAGTGAACACAAATCGTAGACGCGCGCGCATATTTACATAAATTTTTAGCTTACGTTAATTATAGCTCGAAAAATTCGTTTTGGACCACCAAAAACTCAACTATCAACCACTTAATTTAGAAAAACACTATCCAACTCACCGAATTCACAGGTAAATCCACAAAAGTGTCCAAAGAATCCAAGAGTACCACTTTGGACAAACGTTGTAAGTATACTGAGTATTATCATTATCAGACAAAATGATAAGCTATGATTCAATGTATCGTACTAATATTGAGAATGGAATAGTATTTCGTAATACGATTAGGTGTTTAGCAATATATAGCTATGTTAATCTAGGTTAAGCAAAATTATTTGGCGAGCGGCCTTTGGAGTATCGAGTGCAGAGAGTGGACTTTGCGTGGTAATGCCGAGCGGGCCCCGGAAAGACGGCAACTCGGTTAAAGGGGGAATCTCTTACGGCCTCTCCCGAGAAGTACCTGGGGTATAGTTCCCCTGTCCCTTTAACAGACGTGGTACCGTGGTGGGCTTCAGTGGGGTCTCCAAAAAACTCCCGAAGCCCAAATTATATTTTATTGTGACGTGCCGCTATGGGTTATATTGGTCAGCTCAGTAGCAATACGCTATCCACATAAATGTCCAATACTGTTGCCGCAAATCTTCGCAATCAGACCCTAGGGCTAAGGAATTCGACTTGTTTTTTAATACTCGTTGGTTGGTAGTGGTAGATATTATACCCTAAGGCTAAAATTTAATTTAAAACATTTTTTATCGTTGCATTACACCAGTTTATTAATAAAATATTAGGCTTTCTAATTTTGAGCGCCTCAATGTCTTACCGAAAACGCGTTCTGAAACTGTTCAAAAGTTCCCTGGATGTCGAATCCAACCTGTATCTTTTAGGCGAATTACTTCTACTACCCTCTTCTTTGAATCTCCAATCGTATATATTTACATTCCTTGTTAGGTCTTCACTAAAGGAATCTAAGAAACTGGACCAACTGTCGTTATAGTCGTGTTTCCGAACGAACTTTGCGATTTTTTTGTTCACAGGTTTCTGGCCGAGAGCAATTAGCCTCGATTCTCTTGCCAAAAGATATCGCAAGGCTGTTCTTTTTAAGATTATAAGTTCTTCTAAAGTTTTTGCCATAAAATAACACTGCACTATGTCATTCAAAGTTAAATTTAAATTACGCTTCAGAAATCAAATTAAGAACCACTAAAATTACGTTAACACTTTTAAATTTAAATTAGGAACATCTAAAATTAAAAATGCCTCAAGCCATTCCAAATTAAAATTAAATCACATTTTTTCTAAACCGTGTTTCAGACAAAGGCAGTTCGACAAACAGCCAACTATACAATACTGCGTGGAATTTTCAAGAGCAATTATCGGAGACGTGACATGATGGATAGTGTAAATTAGTTCTGAAGCTCTTGTAAATAGTTTTACATAATAGATAAAGGTATATAGATACTTACGAACAGGAAGAGAAATTACGTTTTACACTTCGCAAGATTGAAAAGCAAATCCATCTATTTTCAGAATTTCAAGCGTTTTCAAGTCCATCGAGAAGGCAACCCCAGCAAAAATGTTGTGGGTGTTGTTTTCATGACCATTTAAGTTAATAAGCAGCATGAAGCATCCACATAAATATGGCTCACAGCATGCGATGCCCTTGGCTTTTTGAAAAAGAGACACTTGACATAACCAGAGATGATATAACAGCGCAAAAGGCCACCCAACTACAAAGAGTAGTCCATTAACCTTTATCACATTGCTTGCAACATTAACATGATTACGACGGCTCTGCGGGGTATACAGGTAAGACGTTTATGTACTCACATGTTCTGTATTAATATTAGCCTTATCAGAATACTTCAATACATTGACATTAAACCAGCTGTGTAACCTCAAGGTCATACATACAGCGATCGTTTAGCACTATTAAGTTTACATACAAATTATGCAATGCGCGTACGCATGGTAAACGTACGCAAAATGAATTTATGATAACTTGGGAGTTCGATCGCCTTTCAGATGAGGCGCGTTGAGGAGTACAGAATTTATAGTGTTTAACACCGTCAAGCATCGTGCTTGATACTAACCAAAAGGTTTTCTTTTCTGTCATCTATGGCTCTAACTAAAAAAGAATTATTACGTAAGAATTTATGATAATTATTAGGAGTTTGATCACTTTCAGATAAGGCGCAAGCGCAACTTATAGTCTCCAACATCTACAGGCCGCTAATCTGCAATCACCACGGATCCAAGATGGCCAAATTGTCCAAACCCATAACGTCACAGACTTTTGGAAAAGTTGTACTATTGAGAATATATCTTTATTTCATGTAAACCAAGTTCAGGTACTATGTCGAAATGTCGAGTTTTTAGACGCACGGTTCCAAATAGTAGGTCCTATAGAGAAGAACCGGCCAGAAACTCCAATGGCTATATCGTTATGAACTTTGCCAGTGAAAGAAATTCGATTTAAGATATCCTTTTTTAAAAGGCCTACGTCAAGTAATGGTCTGGCCAATCTAAAGATTACTTGATTTATTATCAAGTACATTTAGCTGCAATCTGGCATCGGCTTGTTGCAATGGCAGTTGAAGAGCATCAAACGCTGTCCGTTATTGTTTACCATTTCTAGTCAACACTTAATAAGGTTTAGTTTTAGTATAAGATATTTTACGACGTTTAAGCAACGTCTTTTGAAGAAATTTTTATTAATGTTTGTATTGATTGACACATTGCAAAATTTCGTTAAAAAGGTTAGTTTAGTTAAAAAATTAAGGTTAGTTTAGCGTGCATTTTATGTTAATGCTATATTAGTAAATACACCCATTTTAGTCAGTCACTTGTGGGGTTAGTCACATCACAGAACTCACCGCAGATCATCTAAAAAGTCGTTGACAGCTGTTATCATTTTGATGTTGCCGCTGGAAAGACAAAGACAAACACATTTATCTACATTCTACTTCTAAACATAGACTACAGTTAGATATTCTACGGGTAAAGGGATAAACACACAAAACTTTTGTCGTCGGTCAATAGTTTAGTTGTATCCTATAATTATAATATTGTAAATGTAAAAATTTGTAAAGATGTTTGTTACTAAATCACGCGTAAACCGTTGAACGGATTTGGATGAAACTTGGCCCAAAGATAGACCAAGTCCTGAATTAACACTTTTTTTTCTCGGTATTGACTTTTTACCTCGGTAATGCGTTCCCGTGTGATAATGATGATCTCCACGCGGGCAAAAGGTAGTTTCTAATAGATATGAGAAAAAGTAATAATAATAATCTGACAGTAAGTTTATTCTGTGGGAAAAGTAGTAAGACTAAAAGTGATCAAGGCACGAGTTTCTCAAAGCATTTGTCGACGATTTGTTTATTAGGTATAATATTTTTATTGAGATATTTGTTTGAATAAATGTTTATTTAAGTAGTTTGAGTTAATATTTGTATATCGAACATTGCCCTCTATATTTTCTTCCATTATTCTTTTCCATGCACTGGCTGTCTAGAGAAAATGGTTATAGCGATAAGACCGCCATTTGTACGCTATGTGTATTATGGAATTTAACTTTGTAAGTTTACTTTGAAAACTTTTCCAAGTCCCCAATATTTTTTTTATATTTTCTTTGCATCTCATTGAGCCCGTAAGCGTATACACTAACATTTACAATTCGCCCATAAGTTAAACCATATCTAGGCTAAGTGAATGCTATTAATTTCAGGAGTGTCATAAAAGGCTAGGTTACCTTAGTGACGTAAACACTCATGACATCATACTGCGTCTAACCTAGATAAAGACCTAGTTCTCCTGAAGGCTGCAGAGGTCAGACGGGTGGAGCCACGCGAAAGGAGACTTGAGGAGCTTGAATTATATTTCGGCACAAATCTAATAACTCATCTGCTTAACCTTCTCCCAAATACATTGGGATCGGCTTCCAGTCTAACCGGTTGCGGCTGAATATCAGTATTTTACACGGAGCGACTGCCATCTGACCTCCGCCACCCAATTACTGGGAGACACTGATACTGCAAGGTTAGATTGGCTATCAGACTTTTTGGACTGCTGACACCCTTAACGACTATCATAGGTATTCATATAACACCCGGGACCAACTGTCTACCGTTCTTTCCGAGGCATATAGGGATCTCGATGTGTGAAAAACGTTCATCCACCCAAATACTGACCGCAGCATCCGCTGCTTAACCTCAAAGATCGATAATAATCATTAAACAAACAACAATCTAACTCAGTTGCAGCCACTAAATCAACACTTACACTGCGCAAGTGTGACTGTTCACCGTGATGCCAATTTCTTTCGATCCCGGGCTAGGAAATTACGATAGACGCTTGTAAGCAGAATCGTTGGTAAGTTTTTCTGTTACAAAAATCTCATTAGTAACTTAAAGCATCATAGCAAGATTGTTAAAAGAGTATCCATGGAGTTTCTTGCCGGTTCGTCTCCATAGTACCAACTTTTTGGAACCGTGCAACTAGAGTCTTTTAACATTTCAAAAGTGCCTGTGTTAGATTTATTTGAAATGATAACAATTCCATTATATTCTAGAAGTTTGGAATGATGCCCGGTAGATGGCAATAAGCTCGCCTCTTATTACATCCCAAGAAATAACGGTACCAGTGAAATATGGATGTAAAATACACCTCTCCCTTAATCTATTTCGTCCGAAATCTTACTACAATGTCATCTCCAACCATCACGCTACCCGCGCATGAGGGTAAAGTGTCCCTTGACGTGAAACCTTATACAGGCTTAAAGACTAATCTACTTATACAAGTGCGTTCTGATTTATCTGTCTCCTAAGAGCGAGCGCTCACGATAATCAAAAGTTAAGTAAAAATGATGGTTCTGTTTAATAGATACCTCATCTACCAAATGCAGGCTTAAAACTTCGCCCCACATAACATAAAGCCGCATATCCCCAAAGGGTTAAGCAGAGGTGTACTATTGTACACCCACATTTCGCCAATGCTGATTAAGACCCATGTAATAGGGGGCAAACCTATTCCCATCAATCGGGCGCAGTTCCGAATTCCGTGCTACCACTAAGAATTTCTATGCAGAAAAAACCAATAACACTGCCAGACCCGGCAATCGAACCGAAGACCTCACGCTCAGCATTCGTGCTTGCGCCCACTAGACCAGTGAAAATGTCGCCCCACACTATGGAGTAATTTCTGTTTCGTGCGTTGGGTGCCCTCACAAACACATGCACACCCAGAACAACCTGTCAGAAAAGTCTGAATCCCAGCATTAGGAACATTAAAAGAGCTGATGATGAAGACATATCTTTGTAAGGTCAACCGATCAAAATGAACTCATAAAACGGTCCCTGGCAGTCAAAACATAGAGCCGTGTTGATTTTTCGCAAAGTCAAACAACCTTTCAGTTTTAATAATAATTAGTCATCGTTTTAATTGTGACAGACGAACTGAGCGACGGGTCTGTCTTCTGAAGGTCTTATTCAAGTTTTCCTTGGTCTCGAACATTTACTTTTGCCAGAAATGTATGAGTATACTAGTAGCGATCAAAATTCGTACTACCCTCAACTCACAATATCTGGCGTAATATATCTTGACAAATGTTTTAAAATAGAAATATATCTTCACTTTTATATCAGTTTTGAAGTCAAACCTGTATTGATGGGTGTGCTACAGTAGTGTACTGTAGCACACCCACATTTTTGCCGTTTTTGAGTCCCTAGGTAGCGAGGGTATTGTATGGGGCACAATTCCCATCTCGAAACTGCTACTAGGAATTTTTGAAAAGATAAACCTTATGCATAGATAGATAGAATTGTTATTACTTCAAATAAACCTAATACAGGCGCTTATGAAACGTTATAGGACTCTACTTGCACAGTTCCAAAAAGTTGGTCCTAGGCAGAAGAACAGGCAAGAAACTTCACTTTTCCTGACTCGGGGATCGAACGAAGGGCTAAACTCAGCAGCAGCGCCTGCAACCACTAGACTAATGAGGTTATATGTTATGTACATAAACACTATACTTAATTAACATGGTACAATAGGCAGACTTATCGCTATCAGCGATTTCTTTTAGACAACTTTTAATGGGTAATTGAATGTATAAACAAGGTTAAGCTAGGTAACCAAAATCTTAATCTTTTCTCTAATCCCAGCGCAGCCGGATCTCTTTAGAATCAGCATCACCCGCAATCGGACTGAATCACTGTGTCAGAAAATAAATATTGATGTACGAAACTCAGACATCTCTAAACTCTTCGAAGATTACAGGCAAGGCAATAACATATTACTTTTTCTCTAAACCCAGACATAAAAATGACAAACTAAAATTAAAACATGTGTGGTGACAAATGCTTAAAAACTGCAACTGAGTCATCGAGCCACTGTATGAGATTATAAGAACAATAGTGTGACCACATTGTATTCAGGCGCAGCATTCAATGATCAGCTGAGAAAGAAAGTTGCTAAAACAATGTTGGTATGTCTGAGTATTTTTATAAAGATGATTTGGAGGTGCTCGGAGCTACATAGTTACCACGCAGCAGTCGATCTGCGAAGTTAAGAGTATCGTTTAGCTGCCGGCTTCTAACAAAATTGTCTTGAAATACGCGCAAAATACTCGTAGGTGTTTGGGCGTTAACGTTTCTTACATCTAAATCTTAACGAATTAATTTGATTTTATATCTCTATCGTTTTGTCAGATTATAAACTAGGTCGACACGTTTCGTTTCTTTCAAATTTTGATTAATTTAATAATGATCACGAGATAAGTATAAGAAAGATTTTTAGTTAAAAAAACGCATTTTGAGGGTTAATTATTCCTCAATCTATAAACAATATAAAAATAACATAAACGTGATGATCTAGTTTTTACTTGTGTCTATAACATATAAAAAATTCAGCAAAACCAGCTCATATTTAGTGGGGTAAAAACGTTAACGCATTATGTATGAAAACTTTTAGCTAAACTATAGTCTTAAGTAGTTAGGTCTTGGATGGATGACTGTTTTTCACACATGAAGACCCCTCTGTGCATCGGAAAGCATGTTAAATAGTCCCGGGTGTCATACAAATCCTGTGACAATCGTTACAGGTGTCAGCAGACCAAAAAGTTTAACCTTAGAGTATCAGTGACCGTCTCCATGCAAAATACTGATATTTAGCCGCAACCGGTTAGACTGGAAGCCTACCAATATAAGCATGATTTGGTGCTGTCTAGTGTCAATCAAATGTCCTTTCTTTCTTTCCTCCTCGTCAATAGAATTTAAGAAGTACTAGCAAAAATCTCACGTAACTATATACATATGTGTATATATCTCTTAGATAAACACTCAATGAGATAGCGCACACTCAGATAACGTCAAAAGATAAATGTCTCGTGAGAAATGGTAACTTCACGCTGCCCCACTTCAAAAGTTAGCAGAGATTAGAATTTGGTGACATCACCTTTCTAAGTCTACGGTTACGCATCCAAAGATTGACCGTTCAACATGTCAGCGTGGCAATTGCTCATTATACAGTAGAAAGATAATAATAAACAAGTTGCAAACTAGAAGCGTTAGAAAATAAAAACGCCACTAAAATGTATGGGATTAATATTTACGAATCATGTGAGTATACAACAGGTTATTTCAATACGGTAAATGACTACTAGTCATCTGAGTTACTTTTTATGAACTGTCAAAAACGACATTTTGTTCTAAAAATGTTTGGAATACAAAAGCGTGACGTCATAGTTTTGCATTGCCATTTACATACTTATTGTTGTGATTTTGATAGATTAAAAATTAAAAACGCTAAAGATAAACAAGATATTAAGTTTTACTGAGTTTTTAAAAGGAAATTTATTTACCAAACAAGATTTCAGAATTTATTTTTGATGCAGTCATCTAGCCTATTCAGTAAATTTTGCTGGTGTTTCTGTTCTGTAGGTATTGTAAGTTGTACACTTGGCTACAGGTTCGTAAAGAGGCTGAATTGCTTTTAGCGATAAGACAGCCATTTGTACCCTATGTGTTAAATGAATATTCGATTTGTAGTTTTCCTTTGGTGTACAATAAAGAATACTCTATCTATCTATCAGACTGGCCATGTACCAAACAGATGTCACTTGGGGCATCATAAAAAATGAAATGAAATCTATACATGTAAATAAAATTGAAGTGTATGTTTGTACTTTCGCATGTATAATATTAGTTAAGATGATTGAAAATGGAAAAAAAAAGCATCACGATATTCATTAAAAATCAATGGTGACAACAAATGACTTAAAACATTTCTAATTGTTATTTGAGATCTAAGCGCCTTGGCAAGATAATATTTGCATAAGAAATGATGTGTTATATTTTATATGATGTGTCGCAGATTCGATTCACGGACCCACGGAACAAATATCTCTTCACAGATAGTTGATGTGAGTATGTACATGTAATATTGTGTGTGTGTGTGTGTCTTACTTCATCATTGTGGTTGTTGCAATAGTAAGCCGTTAAGTGTAATACGGAGCTAAGTATAATTTTACCAACAAAACCATAAAATTTGTAATCATAAAGTATCGTTAATGTGGGTGTTCAACCGTACACCTCTGCATAACCCTTCGGGGAATACAGGCGTGATGCTATGTTATGTCATGCGCAATGCTGTGGTGTTATTTCGAATAAGTACATTGACACGAGTTCATGAAACGTTTTTTTAGGAAATTGACGAGAAGATAATAATCTAATCTCATTTGAATGTGAAAGATAAAATGAAGTACATTGACTGGTTATCATTTGGTGACAGAATATATCAAATATGTTGGTCACACATGTAATATAATAACTGGCATTCGAACAATAAAATACAAAAAAAATAAAAACCGACTTCAAAAAACTCAAAAACAAAACCAACTAAAAAGCAAAAAATGATGTTTTATTATACAATATAGTAGTTGAAGAATATTGAAGTCGGTTTTTAAATTTAGTATAATTTTTCTTTTTTTAATTTTTAGAGTAATGTGAGGAGGAGAATGTTATTAGGTTTTTCTGTATGAAAATTCTCACTACCGTAGCAGTAAATTCTGAAACTGTCCACGGTAGATGGCAATAGTATCCCTGGAACATAGGACTCAATAACGTCATCGGCGAAATGTGGGCGTACAGTAGTACACCTCTGCATAACCCTTCGGGGAATACAGGCGTGATGCTGTCTTATGTTAAATCCGATTAAATTCCACTTTTCCCGACTTGAATACTTAATTAATTAAAGTGCCCGATTTGGACATCGAACGCAGGACATTTAAAGCGGCTACACTTTTACTTTTCATCATACGGTACCGAATTAAAATGACCTTGCGACAAAGTTTACCAGTGAAAGTTAAGCGACAAGTGTCAGCAAAACTTAAAAACTTGTATTACAAAATTGTATAGGGTTGTCACAGTGCCAAATAATTAGGTGGACTTTGGTTGTACTAGGAAAGGACTATGTTATTTTATGCGTGGATTACGAATCTATCTTTGTGCCAAATTTCATCCAGATCCGTTCAGCCGTTCAGGCGTGAAAGAGTAACAAAGATCCATCCATCCTCACTAACTTTCGCATTTATAATATTAGTAGGATTGTAAAGAAAATTCTGGTTAATGCCGTTCCGTTCTGAGCATGAGCCTCTTCACAGCATGAAAAAGGCCGGCTTAGTCCACTGCGCTGACCTGATACGGGTTGGCGGACTATACACACCATTGAGAACTTTATGAAGCACTCCCATATGTGCTGGTTTCCTTGTAATGTTGTTCTTTCACCGTAAACAAGTGATAATCAAATGTTAATTATAAGTAAATTTATTAACACTTTTTTTTAAACATTGCCGTACACTAGTATTTCTCCTGTATCGTGAGTACAGCTTACAAACATACATGTCACATGCACACACAACCAGACCCGAAACAACTATCTGTAGATCATACAAATATTTGTTCCGTGTGGGTATCGATCCCGCGACACGTAACACAAAAAGCGTTGATGTCAAACATTATTATTTAGGTACATCTCTCGGTTTAGAGCTTGATTGCAATAGTCAATTTTATTTTTAAGGACACACAAGGTCGCAACGACTTAATAAGAACCACGCAAATATATTATTTTGTCTCTTGCGCAATTTGAAAGATAAGAAGCAAAAACAATAGGTGCAGTAATCTTTTTACCTACAAATAATTTCGACAAAAACACGTGTGTGACAGCCCTAAATCAAATACCGTTCAAATCTTAATATAAAAGTCACAGATTATTTTATACTAATATAATTATATGAAGTACTAGCTGTGCCCGCGACTTCGTTCGCATGGATGTCGGAACTTAACAATGTATTGTGAGAGCAAAACGCCATAAAAAAAAAAAAAAAAAGTTACGTGAAGTTAAGAAAACCAAATGAACTTAACCCTATTTTTTTCTAAAATAAAACAATTTTTCTAAAATAAAAGTAGCCTAAGTTACTCCTTATTACATCAGCTACCTGCCAATAAAAGTCCCGTCAAAATCGGTCCAGCCATTTCAGAGATTAGCCTATACAAACAGACAGACAGACAGACAAAAATTCTAAAAAATGTTATTTTGGTGTATGTACCGTATATATATTCATATGCATGTAGTAAAAAACGGTTATTTCAATATTACAAACAGACACTCCAATTTTATTTATATGTATAGATTAACGATCTATCTAAGATGAGATATTATAAAACCAATGAGTAATTCCAATAGACAGTTTCGAGATTCATGAGAAGTATTAGTATAATAAATTTTAGTTTTTGGGCTCAATTTAGGAGGTCTAACATTACCTACTACGAAACACTTTTTCAGGAAATAGGTTTCCGACATCATCATCATCATCAGCCAGAAGACGTCCACTGCTGAACGAAGGCCTCCCCCTTAGACCACCACATCGAACGACATTCCGCCACTTTCCGACATGTGACCCATAAAAAGACAGATTATAGGACGTATAATGGCATAACACACTATCACGCCTCTTACTATTGTACAGTTGTACACCTACATTTCGCTGATGCCGTTATTGAGTCCCATATAATAGGAGGCGAGCCTGCCATCTTCATTGTTCCCACTGAGAATCGCCATACAGAAAGCCAATAATTGGGCAGTGGCCCAACCCGGGAATCGAACCCAGAATCTCAAGCTCAGCTGTCGCGCTTATAACCACTAGACCAATGAGACAGTCTTACACAATAAAATATTTGTGGTTAATTAAGGAAACTTTAGTAATGTATTATCACGTAACTTGTTTATTATCAAATGCTGTTCTAAATGACATCACCGCTAAATACGAACAGAGTCACGGGTAAAAGTAACACGCATACCATATGCCTTTCCAAGTAAAAGTTGTTTCAATATTTATTTACTTTCTTGTATAGATGCAGTGTCATTGGTATGCAGACGCTAAGAGCATGCCGGATACTGGGTCCTATTCGTGTTAGCAGCTTCTTTTTCCTAGCGTTTTTCCGGTAGTGGCGCCAGTGGATGCTGTTGACTATCTGAACAGTCCACCTTGGGCAACATTTCCTTTTAGACACGGAAGAGGAGAAATGGTGTAAGATTCGAGTGTGTTTCTTACCATTTAATTAAAATTAAAAAGATCTAAATTCAAACCCCGCCCGTACCACTGAATTTTTGAAATCATGTGCGGTATCAAAATTTGATTATTCAATTGCAAGGTGTACGAAAGCATCATGAGTTTATCTGTACAAATAGAGAAGGCTCCATAAAGTTCCTGATGGTGGGTGTAGTCCGCCAACCAAAACCAGACGAGCGTGTTGTACTAAACCTAACCCTTTTCATTCTGAGAAGCCCCTTCACATTCTGAGAAGAGGGCCGTCCCTGTCCAGCAGCGGAACAGTAGTGGGCTGAATGATTATCATATTATCAAGTTATATCATCGCCCATTGGTCCCGGTTGTCATATGAATACCCGTTTGCCCTACGAAACCTATGTAAGGCAGTCATTATGCTCAGGCAGCAGGCGGAACCTCTGAGATGGACCAATAAAATCGATATCCTCAATAACTGGATTACGGAGGTCAGGGGGAGAGGCTACTGTAAAATACTGGTATTCAACCGCATATAGTAACAAAAATAACGAAGACAACCAAAAAAGAAGACTGAACCGAAAAACATCACTATTCTTTTGCCATGATGTTTTCAGCAAAGATGTTCAAGAAGGTGGATGGATTCGTATATTCAGCACTGAACATATACAGATAGACATGGTCTCTCTTATAATCCGATGTGAGACAAACTTACAAAACTTGCGGTATTTAAACGCTATCGACACCAACGACCAAACCACCAACGATAACCTAATATGTTTGAATAATTAAGCGCCATTTACCAGCGCTTACGCACGTGTACTCTATCATTAAAAATCTTTGCTGAACTCAACAATGCTACATTTCCGGAAGATTCTAACTATTAGGCGCCACTTAACTGCCTACCCACGAAGGTTGGAGCTTGAAGGAACACGACCAGACAAGCTCGGAATGTTAATGAATCATTCATTCGCATGCGCATGCGCCTTCTAGTACATATTGTCAGCTATAATGTCCTGTGGTGACTCAGACTCATCTAGGAGTATGGGAATCAATGGCACATGGTGTCGAACACCATAATGATATTTAAAGTTCAGACGATCTTAATTAAACACTGTCTGTCCGTTTAATGTAAATGTAAAAGATGATGGCCCAGTTACACCGCACAACATAATTGACGGTTAGAACAATAAATCAGCCGTTTAATATGTATGTATGTATGTATATGAAACGACCGTTTTCATTTTAAACATCTATTATAATTCCGGTAAATTTGGCCCTAAAAATACTAGAGCAACCATGGAGTTCCTCCCCGAATTGTCTGAACTCAACATTTTTATCGGAGTTTTAAAGACTTTAGATACCGATGATTTTGAAACGGAGTATTTATCGAAGATTTCAGCAGTATATACCTCTCTACAACAAGGAAGAAACGGAGCTTCACTTTAAACTTTCAATTTGAACAATCGAAAGGTCGCATCAATATCAGCAGTTCTAATAGAAACAATTGTAGTGACAACGAGCCAAACAAGTCGTTCACAACCAAAGTTACGGGCTACTCCGACGGGATGTTCCGAAAACCTGAATCTGCTGGAATTTTTCGGGCCTAGTTCTAAAATACGGGCGTTTAACGAGCTCTTCTCGATATACGAAGCGATCTTATCGAAAACTTGCTGATTATTGCTTAACCCAGTGAATCGATCCGTGCTGAAGCCACGAGCCACTTTAAAGTGTGAATTGACACTAATCTCGCACGATCACGGTTCGTGATAGCGTGTAAGATCTAAGCTAATAATGAAAATATTTTTATTCAGTCATTCATTTTAAGTATTGAATTTAATAATTAACAGTTTTTTGTTAATTAACTGTTATTTGCTATTGTCACTCACGGAAGGCTCGAGCAGTGATTGGTGGGACTGTAATTATTTTCTACTCGAAGAATCTAGCTGAGAAATTCCAACCAATTCGCCAGTTGGTAGAGAAATTTGAGCCTTGGAAGTGGTTGATGCACAAAATCTAATCAAAGTTGAAATTATTGAAAGAAAACTCTCTTCTTGCCCAGCGTAGTGGTCCTTAGATCCCAAAGTGAATCCACTCGCACCGATATCTGTTGCTTATAACCGAAGGACCATAACCGTGTGTCTCGCGAACTCTAGGCAATAAGCCTCGTTACCAACGTTCCTGACTTGCCTTTATACCACGGCACAACCAATTCTTAATACGATAGAAGGAGACCATCTTGGTGTATTTTGATGACAGGATGGTCTTATCGTCAGTCTAGTCGGGGATAATGGTAGAATAGAAAGCTTTCCCCATAAACGCCAAGGTATTATTAGAACTGCATTTCTCTTTAAAACGCTAAACATGTACTTCATTTGCAATGTGTAATGTACTTTAAGTAATCAATCACTAAACTGTGAAGTGGCCTTTACTCATTATCTTGTAGCGAGCGTTTAATTGTTTCGAGCGCACTCGCTTGAATAGATACAGAGTGATGTATTATTGTGGACGGATGGTGCCGACACGTGGGCTGATAGTTGGACTAGTTTGCCTACCAGACTATGCTTGGAGTACTTTCAAGGATATGAATAGTGGATATTATCCGAAAAAGAAGTGTAGGCGCCGACATAGCTTGTAGAATTAGCAAACAGCAAGATTTCTAAGAATGACTGAAACTGCAAGCGAAAATCCGGGTTTAATAGCACATACTCGTATGTCGAACAGTGGATGACGAGACTTGACGCGATTGATATGCGTAGCAAGATTTTTTCTTTCTTTTTTCTCTACTGAAGATCTACTTCGAAACTATTCGCGGTGTCATACTCTTCTAATAAAGAAACATTTTCAATTCAATTCTCATCTGTCTCGGTGCAAATACAACATCCTGTATACTCATGTTTATAAATGATAGAATTTATAGCAATGCACTGACCGATTTATCGTGTCAACAAGCTTGCTTGGTTCAATAAGATGACTGAATGTTATAACATTTGAACCTCTTTGTATTTAAACATACATTTATTTTTCTTTAAAAGGTTGGGTAGAACTCTAAGAAAAATGTAACACGGTAAACAGTAAAATATTGAGTAGGTATATAAATTATGTCATTTGAAATAATGTTATCCCGTTTCATTAATATTCATAAAAATTGCACTACAAGAATCATTTGCTTTTTAAGCGATACCATATGGATTATAAACGCTTATAAATGCCAAAGCAAAGCCAGGACTTTTTGAGCAAGCGTTTTATTTTCCACCACTGTAACACCTCACCTGTAAATCATTTGGCATGGTGACCAAACCCAGATCAATGAAGCCTGACGTTTCCCGGAAATGAATTTCAGTGTCGTGGAATCTAACAAGAAGACCTAATTGCTAAAGCGAATCAATATCCGAAGGCTGAATTGATTATCAGACCTTTGAGCTTCTGATAACGACTGTTACAGATATTTGTATGAACTAGATCTAATAGCTTAACTTGGCGTTTTTGGTCTAAAGAACGCCATTTATCCAAAGCTTACTTTGTGGATCAATCGATTTGGATAGTCCTCCCAGTCTTGGGTAATTATAGCCTGGGATGTTACAATAAAAATAATTTAGCCTAGTTCCGTCCCATTGGGATTGGGCATGGGCTCTTAGGATGAAAATGGTTAAGCAGCTTGGTGGATAATACTGTTGATGATACCTCGATATCTGATTGAATCCCTGTGTTCGCTTCCTCACAAGGTTTTCCTCCACCGTTAATATGGTAACCACATCTTATATACTGATCCAGACATGGTACTAAAAACTAATTTATTAATATATCTACAGTATAGTCAGTGCCACCGTGTAGCTCGTCATACACTTATCATACAATCGGACACAGGTCTTCCTCCGATTGTTATTCAAAAGGATTTGTTTGACCATTGTTAATTTTATACTAGAATTATTGTCTGTATTCACTCGGGAATAATAGAGCTTTGAACGGTAGGTTTTGGAGGTGTCTAGCTGGAATATGTAGACTTAATTGGGGACTGGGGATGATAGGCCTCGAAAATTACCCACCAGTCTATTTTTTTATGCCTCGACTTAACCAGCTGTAGCGATAGCCGGTTATGCTACATAACGCAACCGGATTGAAGGCCAAAGACGTTGCATTTACAAGGTCATAGGACTTATATTGCAACATTGAGGATAGGAGGACAAAGAAAAACTATCAAAAGGCTATCCTTAATTATTGAACTTTAGCCCATGGTAAAACGGCTTCATTTGCTTTGATAGTGGTAACAAAGATGTTTATTACCTGTGACACAGTCACCGACAAAACTGTGTCCTTCACACAATGCGTAAAGCATTCGTGGTTCACCCATTCGGCATGTAGATTCATTATATCGATAAAATGATGACTCATTCGAGGAACTGATTCAAAAATCGAGGTAGAATGATGTATACTTGTAGTCATACGTGATTCATACATAGTTCGTTTGTGAAGTTAGTCAATGTGTACTGGGATGAACGAAAAGAAGCACCTCGAGTTGCGTCTGCTGCGCACTAGGCTGTCAGCGCCGTTACCAGCTACTGTTAAATGGACAGTGTGCTGTGAAAGAACCCTCTCGAATGACGACATATGTATAAGCATGGCATCATTCTGGTCTTTGAATAACGAATATAATTCGCGTAGTATAGATTCAAAAATCATCCGTTACATAGAGATTCGTAGATGCTTAATGTGGCCTTTTTAGACCTCTGATTGAGGTCACAGTGCAGGAGATGAGAAAACTGTTCAATGCAACGAAGTAAGAATGGTTTATTAATAAATCCAAAAGAAGTTAAGTTGTTTGAAAGGAGGCCCCAACCCCAAAAAAGATAACATTAATAAATAATAAGCTGATGATGAATTCTTTAAGTGTGCCAGAAGTTACAGCTAGGACAAGGCCGTTTTAACTCCATTTCCAGATTGCCATGAAAGTATATGACTGTACGTACATAACTTATGTACGCACTCGAGTGTAGTATACAATCAACCGTGAATGATATTGCGGTAACTACTATAAAAACTCAGTATGTTAGTACTTCAACGATTGTCTTATGTTGTTTTACGATTCAACCGCAGTGGACAAATAGCAGACTTGTCACCAGAGACAGTTCAATCAATCAATCAAATTATCGGCACGATATAAAACTCACATCACAATAACACAGCTCGACCAGGGGATCGAATTTAAGACCTCATGCTCAGCCCTTGAGCTGGCGACCACTACGCCAATGAGGCAGTCACCTAGTAACTAGTAAGTAATTGAAGAGTTTTATAGGACATCATAGTGGATACATCATTCTGGGCGAGGCCAAACAAGTGCTGACTAGCACGTACGAAAGCTATCAGACTGCTGAGTGAGGATATGCAATACCTCGCACTCTCACCGTCTCTTGGATTCTAATCCAAGTTACGATCTGTTTGCGGATGAATGGTCGAAGATCTTGTCAGTGTGTCTGATGTATTGTGAGAGGGACTTATGAATGTTTTTTTTTTTGTTGTTGTTATTTTTCTATTATGTAGCTTTCATTATTGTATTTGGTTCCAGGCCATTGTAATTAAAGTAAAATAAATGCTGTAGACTGGAAAGATTTGGTAGGTAAGAATACCCTGGCAAGAGACCGAAACTGAATTTGGGAAAATTAAGGAGTGGTCCACGTCTAAATATAGCCAATATAATATAACCTTTACCTTAGCGTGTGGGCGTTTCAAAAGGTGACTGGACGTGAATTTAATTTAGCTTATATTAAACAAAATTCTGTCTATGTTGAATTTGCGGTTAACGGATCCAAAGAACGGAATTTAGAACTGCCATACTGAGCCAACTATTCTTACAAAATCTTCGTCAAAATGGAATTACGCCTGGATTCCACGAAGGGTTTTTGCCTCATGGCATTTTGCTCGATCCGAGGATCGAACACAGGACTCTAAACTTTCTGATATAACTCACGCTTGCGACCCCTAAAAAAAGGCAGTCGTTTATTTTGTAAGAAATATATACCCATTGCGGAGATTTCCATTTACTTGATTTCACTTCAAACAACAGGTAAATGTGTTACGGCTACCTTCAAAGGAAGGTACCCTGGGAAAAGGAATTTTGCGACATGGGTCCAATTCGCAAATGCTGTTAACAGCATTAATCAGACATATAGAGGGTCTAGTGTAATTGGATTTTTCTGTATGTAAGTTCGAAGCAGCATTAATTTGTAAATAATGCCCAGACCAATACCGGACCAGTTTCCCGCACGGCGATCTTAATGCGCGAATAACTGTCAATCGTATAATCTAAAACCGGCGCTTGCACACAAACCGATTGCACTGCTCGATTATCATTTACCACCAGTTAAAAGGTCGTAAATACAAGCAAAGACTATTAATACGAGTAACACACAGCTACTAATGCCTGTCACCCGATACTCGTACACGATACACCTACGCCCGCGCCTGCGCCGCCGCAAACCTTGGAGCTACCTTAAAGTAACGCGCTGTGATTTTGGCGAGTCGAGAGGGTGTTGCAATTCTACGTGTAGAGAAAGTGTTTAATATAATATTATTTGTTAGACATTATTTCATAACTACTTCTGTAATGGTGAAGGAAAATATGGTGGAGATGACTGATTCCCAGCCGTAGGAACAAAGATTAAATTATTGGCTTGGAAAGAAGTGGTGTGATGATAGAGGAAACTGAATATACAGGCTGATATTTATATGGAAAATTAGTTTGTTTCGTAACAAATAAAAATGCGCATTGAAAAATTAGTAAGGCTTGATAAGAGAATGTTTCACTATGACTAACTAAATCGCATTTACAAGGTTACTTTATCTAGAACTCATTCATTTACAATACTTCGCCTAGGTTTTAAGGAAAGTAAGATTTCATGACACGATTGGCGCAGTAGCTAAGCGATTGGCTTTTTATGCTACATGTGGCGGGCTCCATCTCCGCACGGAACAAATATTTGTATGGCCTACGAATTGATCCGGGTGTAGGTGTATTGGTTTGTGAGATTTAAGTCTGTAAACTCAGAAGACCAAAATCTGTGACACGTCTTTTCATGGACATTGTCCACAGTAATAAGTTTGTCGACACGGTTGGCGCACTGGTTAAGTGTTTAGCTTTCTCCGCTAGGTGTCGCGGGTTCGATTCCCACACGGAACAAATATTTCTATGATTTACAGATAGTTGTTTCAGGTCTGGATGTGTGTGTATGAGACATGTATGTTTGTAAACTGTACCCACGACGAGGAAAAATACTAGAGTACAATGTTTAAAAAAAAAGACCAGTAGGGCTGATTGATGAATTTTAATAAGTTTTAATGTAAGCCGTTGCCCGCGACTTCGTCTGCATGTATTTATTTTATCTAATTGGTGTTTTCTAGCAATAGCCAAAATAACCCTTTTTCAGAACCCAAGCTACATCTTTCCGTGGTTTAGTCTTGATGAGGTAACAAACAGACAAACAGGGTTACTTTCGCATTTATAATAGCGGAGATGTGTATTATTTATGTTACGTAAATAAAATTTTATTTTCTCAGTCATAAATCCGGCGTGATACATTGAATAAGAATTTCTTATTTCTTATCAAGAAATGTGTTCTGGTCAAAGTCCCTTTAAGTGTCTATCACATTACGTAGAGTACTTTATATTAAGTTCAGTTTTACGTTATCTTGTTATATGTATCTTGTTATAACAATGTCGGGGATGTCAAATAAGAGTAATGTTGGAATAAAGAATTTCGGATCATTTCTTAGTGAATTTATGTGGTGGGGTATCGTTATGTGTTTTTTTAGGTAAGGCTGTTTTTTCTCAAGCAGAATTGTATAAAGACGAATGCCTATGGTGAGATTTTTTTGTCTGTACGTCTGTCACACCATACATAGTTACAGAAAATGGGCGTCCCGAACAAGTAAAAAAATCGGACAAGTGTATACAAGTACAACAAGTCTCTTCCAAAAAAAAAATCCACTTGTATTACAATCCATCCGAGCCATAATGTCGTAAGAGTGAAGATGAAAAATTACAAAACTAGCATAAAAATTATCATAATGCAACATCACGACGTTCTCCCAGGGGCGTAGGCAGTAGGTCACACTCGTATCGATCCTCAACCTCCTCAGTATTTCCACATTAATGCATCTTTTAACACATGCGCCGAAGTACTGCGCACATAACCTTTGAAGGATACCACTAATAAGGTCAGTCTGTCTACAGCACAAGGGCGTCACCTCTAGCCGTTTTCACATACATTCGAGCTATAAATACTTTTTTGAATCGACTGTTGTACAGGATGAACTTTAAAGAATTTATTATTATACCAAGTGGTCACATCTAACGCCCACATGAAAATTCCTCATGTGGTAGAAATATTAGCTAGTCCGGAAAGATTTGAATGAGGTTGAAGTGTGGAGGTTTGTCCAGATGTCTGATTCTGTTCTGATTAATTATAGGTTGGTTGAGGGGACTTTAACTATCCAGAAGGACAACTCTCGCGCGCTCTGACTTTTGTGAATCCTAGAGAAACCTCCTTCTATATCATTTTTTCGATACAATCTCGACAGCGTCCATCCATTGAATCATTTCGATAATTTAAAGTAAAAATACCTCTAATGTTTCAATATTACGAGAATTCAGAAAATTCAAAGCGATCGATATAGCCGGAAAATACTTTCGATATATTACAATTCAATCGATATAATAGCACGAGAATTGCTTCTAAGGATGTCTTGCAAGACCTATCGTCAGTCGAAGAGGTATTTTTCATGTTAAAAAGTTATATGTAAATCAAGTTCAACTGGCTGGCTAAAGCGAAATACTTTTATGTAACAGCTTTTACAGCCAATGCCAAATACGTATTGACTTTCGCCCAAGCTATTACAACGAAAGATTTTGGCAAGAATGGCATAATTATCATGGTTAGCAGACGGCTTGGTGGCCTAAATAGGCTATCCCGTTTCTTCTTTATGCTTTATTTTGCGCTTCCTACTTGGGAATATCAACATCTCTTTTTAACCAACCCCCCAAAGCCCAATAAAGGTATCCTCACGTACTCGATTATATTTTTTAGGTTTCAATGATCTAGCTATTGTTTAAAAATTGTACATTCTGTCCCCATATATTTATGGAACTAGTTTTTCATTGGTCTAGTGTCGTGGAGTGTCCTGGGAATGATTCCCAGATCGGGCAAAACAGCAGCCTGTAGTTTGGAAATGAAGGTTCTTTTTCTCTGACGATTCGTCACACATCCTAAATGAGAATCGTACATGACATAGTTGAAAAATTTGCCCATCAGCAATTACCTAGGATGCACCAGACTATCTCAAGTTTCATCACTCATGGAGGCCTTTTCCTTGGTTACTGACATTATCTCTTTTTTCTGGATTATAACCAGATTACAATCCAGTCACATTAAATGACTCACTCGTTAAAATATGGTAGCACATCTGCCGATCCCGAGGTAGAGCAAAATAAAATAAAAAGGCACGTCTATTTTGATGTCACACGCATATTTTTATTGTAACGTCATCAACGATTTTATGTTTACTTAATGCATTGTAGTTTTATATTTATAATATATATAATGGCCGATATATGTATAAATAGACACAATACTAGTTTCCTCTACAGATTAAACTAGCTAATATGACTAGCGTTGAGGTTGTGGAGTCGATCGAGTTTAGTTTTTTCTTTTAGGAATTTTCCGGTTGAAATGCTTCCAATAATAAATGGCCAATATGTAGCTTGGAATCTGTTAGTTTCACCGGCGATACAAAGATGTGCAGATCACCTTTGCTTAACGCTTAGAAAAGTACAGCAGTTCTAACACGATCAAAAAAGACATAGATCTCACACGAAATCGAAAAAACAGCCAGCCTCGTGAAGTTTTGCTCTCTTTTTGGCGCTTATCTGCTGTAGGACCGCCCGATGTCATTCCAGACAGCCCGAACACATTCCTTCGCTAAATACCTACTTGATGCTCAAGATCTGATAAAATCCGTGACAATATGTCTTTGTCATAGTAGAGCGTGCTGACCCTACTGATATTTTCAATTTTCGCATTTGGCGCAGGTGCAAATACACGTTTGGGAACCGAAAAGGTATTAATATAAAACCAGTGCCGGATTAACCACACAGCAAGAGTAGCAATTGCTATGGGCCCCGCACAAAAGAGGGCCCCGCGAATCCAAACGCCTGAGCGTAATTTTTTGAGTGAAACTTATTAAGACGCGTGGATTGAATTTACTTAATGTCACAAAAACGTGAAACGTTGCACCTGTTTTCCGACTGAGACAATCCACGTCAGACAATCGGTAACCGATTATTTTGCTGGCGAAAATAAAACACAGAATTTCATACGGTAAACGCACAAGTCCTACAAAAAGTTACTTTATATTTAAGAGCCCATAGCAGAGGCCCTAGTGTAAGTTTCTTTTGAAAAACTCGATTTAACGAATCGAACGCGATCTGCGCTCCAATTGGTGGACAGTACGAAACGGACCAATCGGAGCGCCGAACGCGTTGGATGCATTAAATCGAGTTTATCGAAAGAAACTAACACTAGGGCATCAGTACAAGGGCCCCTCGATAGAATTTGCAACGGGCCCTGCGATTGCTTAATCTGGTACTGTATAAAACCACCATTATTTTACCTTTACAGGGAAAATCTCTGGAGTTATATATAACACTATCTATTTATACTGTCTCGTCCCTGATATAGATAAGGTTATAAAAAATGCGAGGAAAAATAAATGAATTTCCTTTACAGGCCTGCGGGCGCTTGGTGCGTGATTGCCATAGGTAGTCCAGTAATCAGACTAAATGAATATCCTCATATTATCGTTTATTTTATTTATAGCTTTATACTGAAAATCCTACTACGTTAAGGCCGTTTCAGATTTGTTTTTTATGCTATAAATCGCATATCGCTTGAGTTTGTATGTTGGTATTTTGTGGCATCTTTGTTCTTTGTTCTTAAAAAAACGTTGTCCCACACTAGGAATAACTCCTGTATCGTGGGTGCGTTTACAAACACATATATTCACATACACAAAGACCCAGACCCGGAACAACGATCTGTAGATAATACAAATATTTGTTCCATGCGGGAATCGTACCCGCGACACGTAGCGCGGCAGTCGATCTCACAACCACTGCGCGAATCGTGCCGTCAATATACCATCTGCTCATTAATATTCCCACACCTGGAGCTTTTCTGTGGCACAGACTCATACGGGCCATAATCCACCACGATGAGCCCAGTGCGATGCGCTGGATGTCAATAAATCACGAATCTTCGACTTCTTGTTTCTTGGGCTAGCCGGTTCCCTCACGATGTTTTCCTTCACCGTTACAGGGATGACAGGGACTCAATAACAGCATCGGCGAAATGTCAGTGTACAATAGTACACCTCTGCCTAACCCTTCGGGGAATGCAGGCGTGATGCTATGTTAATCACGTGATTCGCAAATCAATATTTTGCGGGCGTTTCTATTTTCTAGCAATTGTAGATTGTAAGTTCTCTAAGGGATTGCTCATGGCTGCTTAACTGCTTACAACCTCTGATTAACAAGGCTGTATATCATAGAGAATACAATTTTAATGTTATTTTCTTTTAATAACCGATTATCTCATCGAAAGTAAACGTTAAAACACTGGCATAAAATGATCGAAATCATTAGGCATTCTAATTTTAAGAAAAAAAAAAAAACAAATTTACCCAATGATACCAATTTGATGACGACATCTGGTTTCTTATTGGACAGACGGGCAAACAGATGCATCCTTAAGGGCTTTACACACCGTCAGAATAAGGACGAGCACCCAATTAATTTTTGTTTTCGATGAAGATAATCTTTGATTAAATTTTTGTCCGGTAACTAAATCAGATAAAACGGTGTGTAGATGGCAAGACCTTTAAATGTTATGAAGACCGAACGACATTATAAGGCGACACATCCATTGACAAAAATTAGAGAAATTAATCATTAAAATACTTAATTTGTATGTCATTTCTAAGTAATCATACAACGGGCGTTTTCGGCCACAGTGTACATACCCTAACATCTCATCATTTATATTTTATAATTTTTTATCAGCAACAAAAATGTTGAATCTAATCCATTGAATGATTCATGGTTCAAACATGATGATTTTTTATTAAAATTTATTGACTTTAAATACACGCGATATTTTTATTTTTATCATTGTGAATAGTTTCTGTCTCGTCTTGTTGAAAATATGAATACCCCCATAATATTTTGTTTTTCTACCCACATTTTGCAGAAAAGCACTAGTGTTTATAAAGAAGTTCATTTTTATGTAAAATGGTTACAAACTTTCTTTAAACATTTCATTATTTTTAAAAGATAAAATATTATTAAATATCTTATAGGAATCATGTTTGCACATTACTTATGTCTATTGTTGAACGGTTTACATTTAACAAGGAACATTAACTGATATAACCCGATTCGCTATGCAGTAAAAATAAAGTTTATAAAACAAAAGCGACCGAGTAAAACCTGTTTGCAAAAATCTCACGATTTCGCGCGGCGGCCGGTGCGTCGAGCGAGTTTTTTATTTCTTTTTTTCACACACACATTTCTCAATAAAAACACTTGTAAAACACAAAAGTTAATGAAATATTAACTAATATTTAAACACTCACCTGTAATTAAAACTGACACGAAACTAATCCGTAATTTAATTCAATAATTCGTTTAAAAATGCAATTCACCAGCGCACACTCGTGACCTAGCGGACATTAGCACTGACGGTAGTGCCAACGTGACGGACGTGACGGTGCTTTGCCGTTATGTTGGCGACGTGAAGTGTTTCCAGTCGTCAAGGTTGTTTTTCTTCTAACCATGATGAATAATAATTAATTACTAATTGAATATATAATTAAATATACATCATAACTATAGTGTTGCGTTTTTTTTTATTAACATAATTTAAAAAAGGTGTAAATGTAGTTTCAGAGGTCAACTGAGTTCATTGAACTGAACGCAGCCGTATAGCTGTCAGAAAAAAACGTTCCAGGTACATTACAGCCTTGGTTATTGTTCTGAGATTGGCTGTAAAGCCATCTTAATTAACTCAAAACAATAACCAAGCATGCTTGGTTATTGTTCTGAGATGATTAAAATTATAAAGTGAGTGCACGACATCGAAATAATATGTCCTGACATATTATTTCATTTATTTCGATGGTGCACGATAACTCTGCACTCGATTTATGGCAGCACATCGACATATGCACATCACAATGAAACAATGAAATAGCGAGAGTATCCCGCACCCGTTGTACGTAATCAAGGCATTTTCAGCTGTTGCATGAGCGGGTCCTGGGCTAAGTGCTGGATTCGATTCTTATTGATTTACGATTATACGAAAAGTTTTCTTTTATTTTTTTAAAGCATTGCCACACTCGCGGTATGTTCCGCAACAGTTGATCGCTCAACCAGTGCGCCATCAACCGTGTCGTCAAGTTTGTTTCAAAATGTTATAAGTACTGGTGTTGCTATCAATCAATTTGGCCACCACAGTTACGGTACGTACAACACTTGAAAGAAATGTTTCAAATAAGACCAAACTATTAAGTCTGGAACGCTCTCTCAGTTGTTTAGATTTTTGAACGTAAGCCGTTTTCAACCGCCATTATGTTTTCCAGTTGAAAATTTCGAGGAACGCGTTGTATTACTTATTAGATTTAAAAAGCAGTATAAGTTCGCTTGTAGTTTCAAAATAGTTTTTTGAAAGTGGAGTGTATTGAATAAAGAGGTATCCAATCGCTGTAATTTAAACAGTTGGTAATTTCTTCTACTCTAGATTTTAGTTCAAACATTGTCGTGTTTTTTTTTCTCATAAACTGTATTGTATCAGTTATTTTTGAAATATTTAATTTTACTTAGACAATGGAGTCCGTAACCGACCGATTGAATAAATTGAGGGAAGAAAGAATGGCAAGAGAAAAGGCGCGAATTGAAAAGGTAAGCCGCAATATCTGTAAAATATTCGTTACTTTCCACATTCAACCCCTAATTTACATTGACTCCTCATATACTCACTCTCCGTTATTTTATTATTATAAAATCAAGTCAGGCAGGCAAACAGACGGCACTCTTGTCCTAAATATTTATCTTGTTTATAGGTGTCAGTCAAATACTTTCAATTGATATAATGTATTCATCATTATTATTAAAATGTTGCAGCGAACTAGTGCGAGTTTGATCGCAGATTTACCTTAAGGAACTTACTAGAAGCGTAGTAAAGAAGTACTTCAGTAACTATAGCCAACCAATACTAATTAATGATCTTCCATTATTTAGCCGTTACTCTGCCCACACATCCAGTTGTCTTCACAGTTCACTAAATGGTTGTATTAGGAGTATAACAAGAGGCAGACAAAGCCAACAGTATTAATTTTACAACAGCAGTCCTAGTACAGTCAAAGAAAATTTATCTTGTGCAATCAATTACTTGTGTATTCAACTGTAACTCAGGTTATCATTGATTGTTTTGTATTTTTGGGGATTTATTTTGAAGTACTGCACCTTGTCAAGCCTGAACATAGTTATATTCTTATGCCCTTTAACTGATATAAAATTAAATCTCATAACCGATAAGAAAGCAAATAGCATCATGATATTAATTTTAGGTAATGGCTGTCTGGAAGATATTGTTGACTGTGAGAAGGCTACTCTTTGTTATTAGTTTTTTTTAACCATGCATTGTAATAACTTAGTCCTGTACAATAAAGTGTATATTTATCTACCTATCTATTTAATATCCTTACTCCTTTACATACATAGATAAAGCACGCCTTTTTCCATGGGTAGGCAGAAACTATAGAATGCTACATGCTCGATCCTAACATAACCCATTTTGCTTCATCTTCATTCATGCATTGTTTCATACATGAACGCCATATGTGGGTACTGTGCACCTGACCTTTACATGCACCATAAAAAAATTTAATATATCATTTATTTTTTTATTGCAGTTACGAGAGTTGAATCTCAAAAAGTACAGCAAAAATGATGATCAAATTAAAAATTCAACATCTAACTTGTCTGTCATCAACAAGTCTGTCAAATCTGAAGTTAATGTTAGACACGCTACTGGTGCAGTTAAGAATAATTTCCATGTCAATGGCACTACAAAGAGACCTATATCAGTGCCAACTCTTATTAAAGACCTGGCTAAACCGAAGAGTTGTGTAACTCTAACAAAAACTGATGGGAAACCTCATCACACCAATATTCCGAAGGCACACCCTACAAATCTAGGAAATCTAGACAAAAAGAGCTCTAATCTTGATAAAACTACCAAGAAATTGGCAAATATTGCAAACTTCGCTAAAAAGCCTGCAAATGCTAGCATCACTGACAAAAAAAGCAATATGACAACTGACAAAACAAAAATAACTGAGAAAAAATCTGTTGATAATAAGGCTTTACATATCAGTCATTTACCAAAATCGGAGAAGAAAGTCGCGAACACCAATGTTGCTACTACGGACAAAAAACAAAACTTTCCTATTAGGAAAGACAACATGACAACAAATTTGAAACTGCGTCAAAGCCTTGCTGTGACAAACGACAAGCCCAAACCGAATGTTGGACGTAAATCAATGATACCGCAAGCACCACAGAGTACCTCTAAGTCCACAACTCAGTGTTCTGTTTTCGAAAGGTTGTACAAACCAAAATCTACACAAAACTCTCATATACATGACGTAGAGAAGCTCCAAACCGACCCAAACTACTTGAAGAAAGTCATCCGTAACTCTGGATTAATTTTGAACAAGCGTCACACAGTATTTGAAAATACTAAACCAAAAATTGCTGTCCCTGTCCGCAGATCCATATCTGCGGTACATTTCAAACGTATTGGCAAGCAGGAAATCAGCAATTGCATCCACAAATGGGCATCAATCGGTGATAAGCTGAATAAACAACACCTGAAACATATAAACGAAGATGAAAATGTGAATCAAGACCAAGTAGTGTCTGCTGTGAAGAGTGAGAGAAAGAAGGTTACGTTCAGGACTCCGATTCCAAACTTTAACACTCCGAAACCAGAAGAATTGCAGTCAAAACTGAAGGCTTGGCTCCAGAAGCGAGGAAAATCTTTAGATTCATATCACCATTTGCAATGTTTCGGTGTACACCATTTACCGCATAAAATTAAATTTGACACTAAAGTGTTTGACGAAGAGAATAAGGAGAATATTGCAATGGAATCGGACAGTGATGATGATTCATATACAGATAATATGAACGAAGAAGTGAAGAGTACCGAAGAATGGAGAACGGCAAGTTGTGTCAGTGACAGTATTGACTTCAACGAGTCACAGAATACTACAATGACGTGTAGTGATGTCATTAATTTAGATGAGGTGGTGGTTGGAGCTCTGAATGATCTCACAGAGTTATTGCGGGAGGTAAGTTGATATATGACTCGAACTTTTTTATTGAAGAGCTTTTGCAGGTCTACATTGGAGTGACTGAGCAAAACAGCAGAGATCAGCACATAAAATAAATTAAAATTCAGTGAGGTTGGTGATGCTTTTTGCATTAAAAAAAAACTTTGCCCCTCTGTATGTATCATGTGTACAGTTTACAAACATATTTATCACATGCACACAACCAAACCCGAAACAACTATCTGTAGATCATACAAATATTTGTTCCGTGCGGGAATTGGGAAAGTAACACAAACTACAAAAGCTAATCGCTCAGCCACTGCGGTAACAAAATACCATCAATTTTACGGCTACTAACATGTTGTCTCGTAACAGAATGACCTATGTGCATGGCCGTACTCAGGGTCTCCCCTGAGTACGGCCATGCACATAGGGTAAGGAAACTATCTCCAGTGCCGGATTAAGCAAGCGCGGGACCGGTAGCAAATTCTATCGGGGGCCCTTGATCAGCTATGGCCTCTTAAGTATAAAGTGACTTTTTGTAGAACTTGTGCGTTTACCGTATGAAATTCTGTGTTATATTTTTTTAATAAGTTTCACCCAAAAAGTTACGCTGAGGTGGGCGGGTTTGGTTACGCGGTGCCCCATTTTGCCCCATTACTCTTGCTACGTGGTTAATCTGGCACTGGCTATCTCCCCATACTTTTTAAGTATGATTGAAATTACTGATTTCCCCTTGGCCAAAAGCTGTTCACCTATGCTTATTAGTAATTTTCGTCTCCTCTATCCCAGGGTTTCGACTGGGAGCAATGCGCGCGCTGGTTGCGTGCTATCCGGGAGCGATTCCCCTCCGCTCCTCACTCTGCAGCGTACTGGGAGTGTCGTGCCGCGCTGGAGGAGAGACGAGGGGACCTGCCGGCTTCCGTGCAGTGTTGGGAGGAAGCCATTGCTAAGGGAACTGAAGTAAACACCAGTCTGTAAATAAGCGTACTTAGGGAACAGAATCACCAGCAAAATGTACTCAATGGAATAGTCACATAACATAGCATCACGCCTGTATTCCCCGAAGGGTTAGGCAGAAGTTTACTTTTGTACATCCACATTTTGCGCATGCCGTTATGACTCCCATGTAATAGGCCTAGCCTATTGCCATCTACCGGGCACAGTTCCAGACTCCGTGCTGCTACTGAGAATTTCCATACAGAAAAACTAGCCCAATGAGGCAGTCATGAATAGTCACGTGATTTGTAAGTGTCAATGCCATACATGCCTGCCTCTTTAGTCTAAGTGGTCGTAAGTGCGACTGCTGAGCGTGAGGCGTTCGATTCCCCGGGCCGGGCAATGTTATTAGGTTTTTCTGTATGGAAATTGTGTGTAGCAGCATGGAGTGTGGAACTGTGCCTAGTAGATGACAATAGTCATCATCATCAGCCATAAGACGTCCACTGCTGAACGAAGGCCTCCCGCAAGGGGGGTTTGCCATAACCCCCACGCTTGGCAGGCGGCTTGGGGATCGCAGTGGCTCACCGATTAGTGAGAGGACGCTGCTGCCCGTCCTCCGGTGTCTGGCCGCAGTTTTAAGACGTACCCGGGTCATATGACAATAGTATCGCCCCCCTATTTACATAGGACTCAGTAACGGCATCGGCGAAATGTGGGTGTATGATAAAACACCTCTGCCCAATCCTTCGGGGAATACAGGCGTGATGCTATGTTATGTTATATAATCCCATATATTTTGGTGGTGTTTCTCTTCTCTAGTGATTTTAGATCGCGACTTAGGTATGGGTGACTTGTGTGTTCACAGCGCCTGTGTTCTCTGAAAGCAATGTTGTACTATTGTACACACATTTCATTGATGCTGTTGGGGTATGATGGTTAGGTATACTAAATGAAGGTCATGTTGAATATATACAAATTTACTGGTACCAGGTTACAAATACATCGGATTAAACTAACAACCTGACTGTACGGTTGCGGGGAGACGACTGCTGCGTCGCGCTAACATTATCGTGCGCCTGAGAACACAAAACTAATGCGTCAGCAGTGTCCCTACAATGCCATTACTAAGTCTAAGGTGGTAAGCCTATGGCCATCTATTGAGCACAATTCCAAAATTTCTGACTGCTATTGAGAATGTTCTAACTGAAAATCTCAAGAAAACTGCCTGATGTGGGAATCGAAACAAGAACCCCACGCTGAGCAGTCGCGCTTACGACCACTAGGCTTCTCATTGTTCATATACTTATATTATATCGTAGCTTTTATTATTTTCCAGCACTCCGTTGTAGAAGCCAACTTAGACCAGTTGCTGGACAAATTCATGCAGCTGAAGATCAGTCCCAACAGTGGGAAGCAACGCAAGGCCGATCCTAAACTTGTGGACGTCAAGAACGTGTTCAAAAGTACTATTATTAGATTTGCTGTGCAGCAAGCTAAATTGTAAGTTATTTTAATTTTATTACAAGCTGTGCTTGCGTCTGTACCCGCGTAGATAAATGTGGACTGCCTTATTGGTTTAGTGGGCTCAAGCGTAACTGCAAAGCGTGAGATCTTAGGTTCGGTTTCTGAGTCAGGCAGTGTTATTAGGTTTTTCTGTATGGAAATTCTCAGTAGCAGCACCGAGTCTGCAACTGAGCCTGGTAGATGGCAATATGTTCACCGCATTGGCGTGCGGTTCATAAAAAAAAATACACTGCCTACCCTACATAACTCGGATAAATATTTTTATTATAAAATATTTGAGGTGGCAAATCACATACATCATTATTTAATCGACAAGACGACGAACCAATACCAACATGCAGTAGGTATTATTGGTAAGTAAGCTTTTAAAAATTTCTGCCTGCCCTGACTAAAACACTGCACGCCGCTGGTTCACCTCCAGTGGGCCCAATAACGACATCGGCAAAATGTGGATGTATAATAAGTACACTTCTGCCTAACCCTTCGGAAAAAATAGGCGTGATGCCTTGATATGTTAGATAGATGTTTTCTCATAAACTTTGAATCCCATTTCACCCCTCAAAGGGTTGAATTTACTAAAGTACATAATGCTATTTGATTTTCAGATCCATTTAGAAACAATATGGACAGTTTGTTAGTATATTTCTATCCTAATCATCCATCGCCATATTTCTTATATACATTACAGAACTTTGGCCTAGATAAGACCAAATTATTGCCTAAGAGTCTGTAAGACCATAAGAACACAAGTAATCTAAAAAAGATAGTTTAAAAGTAGGTCGTTAAGACTGGTTACGTTATAAGATTCTACAAAGAGTCTCAAAAAGACCACTTTAAAAAAATATATTCAACCCATTACTGTTCCACTGCTGGGCAAGGGTCTCTTCTCAGAACGAGAAGAGTAAGTCTTAGTTAGGCCTTTGTCGAATTTAGGAGCGAGTTTTAGAGCAAATAGTGATCTAAATCTTGAACAATTTAAGTAACTTAGTATCTACAGATACATAAAAATATATGGTAATTTATAGTTTAAGATTTTACCAAGAATAAGCGTTTGAATTTCGCTACGCGTATACATCTTTTTGAGGATGCCTGTATATCGAATTTCGACCATCATACAATATTTAGTCCATTGAACCTATTTATAATTACAATCTACTTCTTTCCAGACGTCAATCCAACCAATTCGAAGCCCCCAAGTTCACAGTGACGCCGGTCCGCCGCAGCGCAAGGCTCAGCGCACACTGGAGCGGGAAACGAACGCCTCTGCAAGTTTGCACCACTGTGCGTCAAGCCGACGAGTTGTTAGGAGAGAAACCGGTGTTCATTCCTAACACTACTTTGTATGGTACGCCCTAGGTATGGAGATTTATATCTAGAATAGAGATATTTAAACTGCTATGTTTATAGTTACAATATATACAATATATGTTCTTTGTATATGGATGTATGGGGTTTATTTTGGAATTTTTATGAGGTTTCTCTTACCGCTGCTGTGGTATACCCATGTGATGGACAGACAGCATAGGCTTGTCCCTAAAAATATGGTAAAAATAAAGAACTAGCTTATGCCTGCGACTTTGTCTGTGATATTCGTCCCCTTTTGAGCATCTTCATTAGCCTATTAATGTCCAAGACTGATGGGACTTAGCCTCTAAGAAACGGCCGTAAACCACCACAGTCCCAGTACAGATAGGACACAGGCCCAATACAGATAGGACACAATCATAACATGTTACTTTTGGGTGGCAGTAATGAGTTTTTACCATTCTTCTTCTGTCGGGTCGGTATATATCTACCGCTGACCGCCCGGGTTGCGCTAGACAATCTCAGGGTTTGTTATTCATTCTCTCTTTGTACCCCTAACTCATATAATAAGTTTTACTATTCACACTGCCGATACCGCTCTGAAATTCTGGACTATAATAGGAAATAATAGACAAAATATCAACGGAAAATCGTAACGAAAGCAGTGCTGTATTGGCTTAATTGTGAATCTGCCTAATGGGTCTAGTGTTCGCAAACGCGACTGCTGATCGCGAGGTCCTAACAGCCTTTGGAATTGTGCCCGGTAGATGGTAATAGGCCCCCCTATTATAAGGAACTTAATAACACCATCGGCGAAATGTGAGTGTACAATAGTACATCTCTGCCCGTCTTAGGGGAATACAGGTGTGATGCCAAGTTTTATGGAAAGGTAAGACAAGACATTTCAATAAGTACGAAACTGTCGAATTTGGTCATAGATGGTTTTTTAAGGTATCTTTCACCACTTGCGGGTATAAACTAACTGTTTGCTTAACTTATATCTATATTCTCTCACAAAAGAAAATGCTGACATGCCGTTTAAACGGCAACTGTGAAATAGCACCCGTCGTCGCACTGAATGTATTGAAAATTGTTACACATCAGTTCTCTTTTAGCAAACGGCTTTATATAAAAAAAAATGCTATTTTCAGTTAGTATAATGCGAATCTATACTATCAGAGGCTCTAGTGTAAATTTCTTTTAACAAACTGCGTGCCGATTCGCCAGCTCCGAATGAACGAAAAACAACTGCCGAACGCGGTAAACGCGAACAAAGATGGCGGACTTCTTACTCAATCGACAAAATACGAAACGAAAAGCGTTTTTGGAAGTTGTCTGAGTAACTCTCTTCTGCTTACATTTCCTCGCCCTCCATTTACAGACACTATTCTGTTATCAACAAAGCTTTTGTCGACACTTTCTACCAGTCTAAACAGTCAATATGGCACCTGGTTTACTTGAAAGTCCGCCATTTATATATACTTTTTAAAAAATTTCGTATGACGATAATTTTTTAAAAACCGATACCTACATTCATCATCCATTTTGTAGGAAATGACATCAATGCAAATAAAACAAGTATTCTTTGACAAAACCCCGTATTGTTATATTTCTTAGATATTAGAAACCTAAGTTTTGTTTCAAGGACCATTCAACTATATAACATGTTTAAAATGAATTTGTCCACCCATATAAAAGTTCATGTCAAATGGCTGTTGTGTCCAAACCGTCTATTATATTGTTGGGGAACCATTTTGAAAAACAATTTATTCAAAGGCCAACATTTTCAAACCCCGTTTGATTTATATACAATAAACTGACGATTTGAAGCGCTTAAAAAAGTCGCGTTTGTATTGTTTGCGTTTGCCTCATCATAAGTCGTGGGAGAGAGATCACGCTTTTTTTCTTATCTAGATATAAAACGTATGCTAGAAATTACGGTTGGAATTATCTATAAATAAATTTAAGGGGCTAAAAGCAAATTATGACAATAAATTAAATTAATCATGTTCTTATTAATTTAAATGATAATAATTCTTTAGTTTTTAATATATTTTAATTATGTAAATAGTTTTCGCTTCTGGGCAAGCAATATTGTATACAATTTGTACTGTTATCTTACCAAAAACAATATTAAATACGCTTAGCATTTATGTTAAAGTTTCTTTCCCTTCCTATGTTATTTTTAGTGAATAAAAGACTTGTATTTTGATATAGTATCTCGTTTTATTTCTGTCCTATCTGTATATTCATATGGTAATCGTCTTGCTGCCAAGAGATTTAAGTGACTGCGTAATTGAATTGGTAAACAATGTGTTATATCCATTGGGTATCTCCGTCACTGACAATTTAGAAGCAGCATGACGGTCAAAAAATAAATAAATTCGGAAGCAGACTGTCAAAAAATATATTTGCTCCACATGTCAGTATTTATCTTAAAATTACTAAAACATAATTATATCTTCTACCTGTTAGTAATCAAGAAGGGATGTTTGGAAATAATCTGTTCAAAGATAACAAAAAAATAATGTCATAAATATATGAAATTGTAGGTTCGGCAGAGAACTTTGTCACAAAATATTTACTTATGATTTAGTTCTTTAGTCCGCCGAACTTACAATATAAGACTTGTGGCTGGTAAATCACCGGCGATGAGATATACCCTTCTGCTTAGCCTTCAGGAGTTGCAGGTGTGATATGGCATTACAGCGCCATCTAGTATCGCAAAGTAGAACAATTTGATCATTTAAAGCACAGTACCTTTTTACAAAGGTAAAGGTCAAATCAAGGCGTTGCATCATAATATAACTTTGGAGATAGTTATTTTATTGCACTTGAATGTAAACATTTTTTTACTTGAATAAAAACAAATATAAATTAATGGTCTCCAGTATTTTTTTCTTTATTTTTACTATGGCAGCACTAAACAAGTTTTGATTCGTCAATGAATCGTGTTCGTGTGTCATCTGTCA
This sequence comes from Shargacucullia verbasci, assembly GCA_947562105.1. NCBI lineage: Eukaryota > Metazoa > Arthropoda > Insecta > Lepidoptera > Noctuidae > Shargacucullia > Shargacucullia verbasci. The sequence continues at coordinate 4,731,471 of OX387308.1, forward strand.
TTTTCGTAATTTCCTTCAGTGTGCCGTGTGGTGTCAGTGACAGCTTGTATGACAGGCTGAGAGAAAGACAATTTTTCGAATTTCTGTGCCTTGTGCGGGCCAATTTAGTTCTTCGTTTGTTGTGTTTGTATATAATAATATATAAAAGCTTACATTGTTAATCTAGTTATAATTTTGGTGCTGTGCTTGTGTTATAGGATCTAATAAATCAATCAGCTGTGCAACAGCTGATTCTGTTGTGAATTTCCAATTTTGGTAAGTAATACCTATTTCTAAATTATTTTATTTTCGTATTTAGAATTATATAAACAATATTACAAGTATACCTTCTATTTTAATTATAAAAGTCTCGTCTTTGTTTCTGATGAGAACTGGAAATAGATTTTTATTTATTGCACAAGTTTTTGAAAAAAAAAACTAAAGGTCGTGTCGATTGTCGATTGAATGAAAAGTTAAAAAAGGCTGTTGCTACGGAGGCAGGTTGCAAAAAAAATATATCAAAGACTGCTCGGCCGGCGACCGGTATGTAATTTTTTGTGTAGGTACCTAACTCTTAACTTTTTATATCTACAAAAGTTTAAATTGTTATTTGTTCCTAACGACACATGCCTTTGCCCAGCTGTGGGATGTGACAGGCAGCAACAGTAAAAGTTGTAATGATGCACGTTTATGATATTTGTTTTAGGTATATTTTATAATATTAGAAATATGTAATTCTGTGATACATTCGTCTCATCTCATCATACCTACACCACATTCCTACAACCTCATTCATACCTATAACAAAACCACAGAGTATTTTATTGCGCAATTAATTGAAAATAAGTACCTACCTATGTCGTAGACGAAAATCTCCATATAATACCGCCTATTTAAGGTTAATTTAATTTATGCCTATAGTATCTAAAATATCGCTGCTTCTACAAAGTAACCTACATTGTAGGTTTCGCCGTTTGCGTTATCTTTTCGTTGCGGAAAGGCTGATGAACACATCATCTAGATTTCAATAAGCCGGCTTTGGTCCCGCTTTTGGGAAGGACGTATTGATGTACTAGCATCCGCGCGCGGCTTCGCCCGTGTGATTTACGAACCCGTACATTTTTCCGGGATAAAAGTAGCCTATGTGCTATTTCAGACTATAATCTATCACTGTGCCAAATTTCATCCAGATCCGTTCAGCCGTTCTGGCGTGAAAGAGTAACAAAGTTTCATCCATCCATCCTCACAAACATTCACATTTATAATATTAGTTGGATAGGAAAGGATAGGATAATTAAATAGGCTCTTAGAAAATTACTCTTGACATATGACTTATTGAAATGCTCTCGGGATTTTTTCCGTGCGACCGACGACCTAAGCGAGTACGCAAAACCAGATATCTCACCGACAAAGAAGTTTCAATATAATGTATGGCATTAATTAATCTCCGAATACCGATACGAATTTTAGCTAACGGCACAATTGAATGACCTCTGAGACATACGATAAGCTCTCAATCTAATAGTAACAAGACGTCCCTCAAAAGTAGGAAATTTTATCAATTAATAAAAGTAGGTATTGTTTAATTGAGGTACCTACAAAGACCAGTACTGTAGACAAGTGTACAATGTACAATTGTGAGTAAATAGAAATGGTAAAAATGTAGCAGAAATAACATAAAACTGGCGAATAGTTACCTAATTTGAAAGATTAGGGCGAAGTGTACACCGTCGTCCACATATCGGTGATGCCGTTATTGCGTCCCATGTAGTAGGGGGCCAGCCTATTACAGTCAGCGTCAAATAGTTAGTGACACTCAGGGTATTCAAATAAATAGCCGCAACCAAAACGTCAATAATATCGGTACAAACAAAGTTTCCTTATTTTTGTCAACAATATAGGCGCTCAAAAAGTCGAGACGTTTAAAATGTCACATAGATAGGTTCAGTCAAACCGCCATAAATATGGTTACAGTCATCCCGCCAATGGTATCCAAGCATTGTAAGTGTTCAAAAATGTGGAACACATTAGAAAAATAAACTAGCATGTTACAGAAATAAACGGTTTCCCAAAGATGAAAACCTCTTTAGACAATCAAGTATTGTTTGCATGTCATTATTTTATCTATCATTGCATAATTATCATTCTATTATCTATCAGTCATATCAATGTCAATTGCAATATAACATCTATTGAAGAAATAATATTGTTTCATGCTTAAATATGGCGACATATCGAATAAGCGACACCTCAAAACATCATTTTGGGGATGGATGACCCAAAGCACACCAGGAGAGCTAGTCGAGGTGGGAGGAAGAATGAATGGCCTCCGATACAAGGACATCCTCGAAGACGTTTTGTTTCCAACAGCCAGGATTTTTTTCCGCCATGAAAGGATTAGGTTTGTCCAAGATAACAGTTCGGTGCACAACTCCAGAGTTGTTCAAAATTACTTGGAAGGTAACAGGGACCTGGAGTTAATTTCGATGCCACCTCACAGTCCCGACCTAAACCCGATCGAAAATTTGTGGGGCAAACTGGTTCAAGTATGGAACAGTACTCGAGCACGAACCACCGCAAATTTAAGGACTCACGTCGAAGAAGTTTGGGAGACCATGAGAGGAGACAATTTTTGCTACAATGCGGTACAATCCATGCGAAGACGTCTTTCTGATGTAATTTTAGCAGACGGCTATACACGATTTTAGTTAAAAAAATAAAGATAAATTAGAGCTAAAAATAAATTGTTTATTTTTATACCGGGCTCAGTGGCGCTTACTAGGAGAGGCCTATGTCCAGCAGTGGACGAATATGGGCTGATGATGATGATGATGATGATGATACAAAAACAATGGAAAACTATCCAGCAATTAAAAACCGGACAAGTGCTAGTCTGACCCGCCCACCGAGGGTTCCGAACCATCATCATCCTCCTGCCCTTATCCCATATTATTTGGGGTCGGCGCAATATGTCTTCTTCTTCCATTCATCTCTATAAGACGTCATATCGGAGTTCACTTTCCTCTCAGTCATATCACACTTCAATCCTTACAATATAAGTATCGTAAATGGCTATGCACGAAATTCTTTACAAAACAAAAGACATGTCTATGACGTCATGCTTAAAATGAAAAGGACAGCATAGTTTCTATCCCTTTCATTTAGTGTATTAATATTAATTGATGTGAGAAACAATATTTAAAATATATAGCAATAAAGTTTATTTTTCTAATGTGTTCCATATTTTTGAACACTTAGAATGCTTGGATACCATTGGCGGGATGACTGTAACCATATTTATGGCGGTTTGACTGAACCTATCTATGTGACATTTTAAACGTCTCGACCTTTTGAGCGCCTATATTGTTGACAAAAATAAGGAAACTTTGTTTGTACCGATATTATTGACGTTTTGGTTGCGGCTATTTATTTGAATACCCTGAGTGTCACTAACTATTTGACGCTGACTGTACCATCATTCGGCAAGATAATTTTTATATAGAAAATACAATAACTCTTTGCCCAAGTGAGAAAATGAACCCTGGATTTCACAGTCATGGCAGTCTCGCGTTTCTATATACTAGCGAATTTTTTTTTGAGCTGAAACTCGAAAGTCTAACAATGACGCAGAAAAGGACGAGTGGCGGTTTTTGGTGTCGGAGGCCAAGATCCTCGGATCAATGACCAAAAAAAGGCTCCGCGTTGTTCATAGCCTTCAACCTCATTCACAAGAAAGAAACGGGCGGCGTTTAATTAATCAGTACATACTGCTTACTCCATTATATATATCGTAGAATTATGCCATCAGTACTCAGAATAATTATTCACGACCTCATTGCAAGTTAGATTGAAATGTTACAACGCTTTGTGTTTATCTCTTAAACAAATAGCGGTGTAATTTCGCTAATTACTGAAGAAGTTCTCGGTTGTTTAAAATTGTCACTCATTCGTTTGTTTGTTGAATTGTCAAGGTAAAAGTATATTTGGATATTTCCAGCTGTGAAATTATCGGCCTCTCGTTGGAATTTTGCCCGGTAAGTGTCAATAGGTGGCCCTCATATTGCTTTGCTCGTAAATCTGTCGAGGAAATGTGCACGGGAAGTCTATGTATGGTTCCTCAGAAACGTGGTCTAAATTGAAATATAGAAATAGAATCTTTATTTTGCGTGAAATATGGTGGATTTACAGGTCTTTGTATTTTATAATTTGTTTCACATATTTCGCCTACTTAATTCGGCATGCAAACTGTAGATAATTGAAATAGACATAAGTAAGTCTTGCCAGTCTTAAAGTCTTAGTTTTGAAATAATTAAGGATGCTAAGAAATTTTTAAATACCTACTATAAAATGGGATGACAGATATTAACTTAGAAACATCAACTAGATAACTGAAATATCTATTTAAAATAAGCTTTAACTTGAAACATAACTAAATAACAAAAATATCTATTTAACATATTAAGCTTAAAGTTGACAACATCAAAATTTAATTAATAAATAAATTTAAAAACAGCAAGTAATTAACATTGAAGTTGATAATATTTTAATAGAATAATTACTTCTTAGTTGAGATGTCTCGTTGGTTAGTGTTCGCAAGCGTGGCATTGACTACAGAGCTAACAGAGCGTGAGGTTCTAGATTTGATCATGGTGTCTGGCAAAGCTAATGGAATTTTAGAAAAAAAAAACCGCTTTTCTTGAAAATTCCGTTAAAAGGTTAGGCTCGCCCCATATTACATTGGTTTTAGTAACGGCAATAGCGTGTGGGTGTATAATAGAACTATACCTATATAATAAAATTCCGCGTAACCTACGTGCTATATATAATTTATATCCTATATCACTCAGGAATAATGTAGCTTTCTACCAGTGAAAGAATTTTTTGAATCGGATCATCAGTTACGGAGATTACCCCCTACCTTCATACTTAGAAACAAATTTTACCTCTTTATAATATTAGTATAGATGTAATAAATTAAAGATCATTCTTTGCATTTATTACAAGTTTTATATATAAGTTTTAGTATAGTATAAGTACTTATGTAAAATAATTAATTATATTAATTAATTGAAAAGGAAGATAATACAAATAACGATCCGGATAGCAATGACCGGAGTTCGTTCGTTCGTTCGTTTCGTGTGAATTTCATCTCGGTTTTGTTCAGACGTTTTCCTCGTGCGGGGAAGTCCAAAAAGCGGGTCCTATTTGTCTTATACATTCGTATTATAATGTGTAGCGTAAATGTTTGTACATATAGGTAAACTAGCTTCAGCCCGCGACTTCGCGTGATCTACATATATAATTTACAGCCTGTAGCACTCGGGGATAATGTGGCTATCTATCGGTGAAAGAATTTTCAGATTCGGATCATTAGTTAGGGGATTACCTCCTACATACAAACCAACAAATTTTACCTCATTATACATATGTATAATTAGTATGGATAGGTGTAAAAGTGCCTCAGTGGTCTAGTGGCCGCAAGCGCCACTGCTGAGCGTGAGTTCCTTTTTTTTATTCTTGATAGGCACGCGTTTGACCACTATCTCACCTGATGGTAAGCGATGATGTGGTCGAAGATGTAGCACGCTTGCCTAGAAGTAACTTATTCACTCTTGACTCAAAGACTCCCAGGTTGTAGCTATCAGGAAACACAGACTCTGGCAGGGAATTCCACTCCTGGACTCCCAGGTCGAGCTAAGTGTTATTGGGTGTTTCCGTATGGAAATTCTTAGTAGCAGCACGGAGTTTTGAACTATGCTCTATTATTTCTGACATGTGGGTACAATAGTACACCTCTGTTTTATACTTCGGGGGATTCAGGCAGCGCCGGCCCTTGCCCTTGATCAGAGTAGAGGGAAATCTATGTGTTTCTAATGTATTTCTGTTTATTTTAATAATAATTACCATCATCATCATCATCATCAGCCAAAAGACGTCCACTGCTGAATGAATGCCTCCCTCAAGGGGGGGTTTGCCATAATCCCCACGCTTGGCAGGCGGCTTAGGGATCGCAGTGGCTCACCGATTAGTGAGAGGACGCTGCTGCCCGTCCTCCGGTGTCTGGCCGCAGTTTTAAGACGTACCCGGGTCACAGACAGATAATTACCAACTATTTCAAAAATCACCTTTATTGCAAAAGTCATCATATATTGAATTTAAATTAAGTAGCTCAAATTATTACACGGCTTCTTCATTAACATAAGCAGCCGCGAAGTCCCGTGGCTCTTAAAAAGGCGCCATTCAAAATGGCTTTTCACATTTGGTATTTTGGCGCCCCTTGCCACCTGGCGCCTAGATCGACCGCTACACTCGCTCTACCCCAGAGCCTGCTCTGGGTTCAGGCGTGATGTTTTGTTAGACAAAAGGTGTGTAAAAAACAATAAGATTTACTGACTTACATTAAACTATGCAATATTGTGAAATAATGATTACTGTAAAGTGTAAACAGTTATTTTCCTGCATTCTAGTAATTCTATTAAAGATGTTTTACCTAATTGTCATCATTTCTATGCAAAGTAAACACGAGAAAATCTAGTCATACGTCTGAGTCATCATCATCTGTGTACCCTCTTCTCAACTACGTGGTCGGCTCTGTTCTCGCGTCTGTTATTATGGGCCTCTACTTTGTCGTCCAACTGTTAGTCATACAAATATTTGCTCCGTATGGTTATCAAACTGCTAGTGTCTAGTGGTCGCAAACGCGACTGCCGACCGCGAGGTCCTGGGTTCGATTCCCGGGTCGGGGAGTGTTATTTGGTTTTTCTGTATGGAAATTCTCAGAGCCTGGAACTGTGCCCGGTATATGGCACTGGGCTCGCCCCCCTATTAAATGGGACTTAATAACAGCATCGGCAAAATGTGTGGTGTATAATAGTACCTACACCTCTGCCTAACCCTTCGGGGAATACAGGCGTGATGCTATGTTATGGTTATGAAAGGCGCGACACGCAGCGCAGAAAGCCAACCGTCCTGTATTACAAACAAACAATATTTTGTACTTTTCCACAAAATAAATAAGTATAGAAGGCCGACTACTTATAATGAGATAACATAAAACGCTTGCACACAAAGACGCGCGGGCACTACGCAACCGGCATTTGTTTTCATGACAGTTTAACCCTTTAGGGTCAATTCCCACTGAAAGAGCAGCGGCGTGCAGCGGCCGTAAGAGCAAGTGACTTAGTACGGCGACTTGTCGTTAGAAGGCTCGTGCAGCTTGACGGTGCACTGCCCCTCCTTTTGTCTTCAAATAACTATGAGCTTTTTAATCACGTATATAATATTCAACATGATTTGTAATATTTTGCCTCAAAAGGCCGCTGCCGGCCGCTGCTCGCTCAGTGTGGGTTGACCCTTATAAGACAGAGGCAACGAGGACAGGTACAAATTTATACTAAACGGATATTGTTACCTAATATTATTATGAATGCCCTATGTATATTTATCGTTCGTGAACATTTGGTGGCAATATAGTTGCCACTGCATGTAAAAGACTATGGAAAATAAAATATTCATAAGTTTAATTAAACTTTTTATTTCTGTTCAATGGTGACAATATAGTGGCCACTGCCTTAAAAAGGGTTAAGATGTCCGTACGGATGCGTCTATCTGAGGCCCTAGTGTAAGTTTCATTCGACAAATTCGATTTACTACAACGAACGCGTTCGGCGCTCCGATTGGTCCGTTTCGTGCTCTCCACCAATCGGAGCTTTGAACGCGTTCGATGTAGTAAATCGAATTCGTCGAAAGAAACTTACATTAGGCCCTCTGGGCGTGCGCCTGCTTGCGCTTGTTTTACGGACCCGCCTTTCTGACCCTATTTATTTTGTGTCACTTCTTAATTATCCAGATGGTTCGCTTATTGATCCTATTTGAACTTATCAATGTATCTTGAACTCTGTCGTCCTATATGCATTCTTGTTTGGCCATTCACATATTAAAGACTAGTTTCAGCCCGCGACTTCGTCCGCGTGATCTACATATATAATTTATAGCCTATAGCACTCGGGGATAATATAGCTATCTATCAGTGAAAGAATTTTCAGATTCGGATCATTAGTACCGGAGATTACCCCCTACATACAAACAAATTTTACCTCTTTATAATATTTGTATAGATTTACCCTTTGTTAAACAAACAAATTTTACCTCTTTATAATATTTGTATAGATTTACCCTTTGTTAAATGTATAATCTAGATATCCCCAAGGTAAGAATAAATAGGTATTAGAGTTTGCGTGATCCATCCCCGGCAGCATTGTCACTTACCATCAGGTGAGGTATTGCCAAACGCATTCATTTTAAAAACAAATAAATCAAGCACTGCCTCATCGGTCTAGTGGTCGGAATCGCGACTGCTGACCGTGAGGTCCTAGGTTTAATCATTGGGTTGGGCAGTGTTATTAGGTTTTTCTATATAGACATTCACAGTAGCAGCACGGAGTCTGGAATTGTGCCCGGTAGATGGCAATAGGCTCGCCCCCTATTACATAACAGCTTTTGTACACAGGATGATATTTTATTCACCATCAATTTTTTCTTTTCTATGAATAAATTGTCATTCGAAGACTAAATTTTTGAAAAAACAAATTGTTTTAAAAATTACACAAAAATAATTTCCCCGAAAAAAATTATCAATTCACCGTGTTTACTCATCAAAGTTTAAATACTACGCTTGTCGGGCCTGTACACAATGAGGATAAGGGCAGTGCGGGCCGCTTAGCCGCCTAGCGTGTACGGTATTCACTTAAGTAAACCTTTATTAGACAACTTTGTGATGTTATATCTCAATATTTTAGTACTAAGTGATACCAAAAGAAAACGCACGTATTTCGCTATTTTTTACCGAAGATCACAATATTACAATTTACAGTACATAGGAGCACTTACATAAACACTAAGCGACAGTGTCGACCTACAAAATCTAATCTTCTAGGTAAAAAGGCTGATAACATACTTGTCGGTGCTGTTTTGTTTCAGCGCGTCATGTAAGTACCCAGAGATCCAGGATTAAAGGAATATTCGTACAGATAATGTTAGGTGACCAGGACCGGGAACCAGGAATTATGTGAAATCCCTAGGGATAACACGAAATCACGGAATTCGAATATTATTTTTATTCGTCCTAAGGCGTTCTCTACCCCTAGTGTAAGTTTCTCTTGACAAATTCGAACGCGTTCGGCGCTCCGATTGGTGGAGAACATGAAACGGACCAATCGGAGCGCAAAACGCGTACGATGTAGCAAATCGAATTTTTCAAAAGAAACTATATATATATAGATACTGTAATGTTCTGTGCCCCTAATTGATTTCGCACTGCAAACGGACCAAATAAATGACTTTGATTTTGACCGTCTACTGTTGCTGATGCGCTACTTAATCAAGTGAATTGTGGCACACACACACAGAGATAGGAAAGATGGGTACACATGAGAAAGTAGTTCTTTAGCAACGAACAACAATACTTGCAGAGATGACTCAGGTCATATCTTGACGTCTAGGTTACAAAATGGTGTTTACATAACTACTTTGAGCATCAAATATGCACTTAGCAACAATATGTAAATTCCCCCGCGCTGACGTTTGAATAGAATGGTCAGTGATCAGAGGCCCTAGTGTAAGTTTCTTTTGACAAACTCGATTTACTACATCGAACGCGTTCGGCGCTCCGATTGGTGGAGAGCACGAAACGGACCAATCGGAGCGCCGAACGCGTTCGATGTAGTAAATCGAAATTGTCAAAAGAAACTTACACTAGGCCCTCAGTTAATATCAGTGTTTAGTGATATATTGAAGACTGTTTCATTGGTCTGGTGGTCGCAAGCGCGAGTGCTGTGAGGTCCTGGGTTTAATTGGTTGGGCAATGTCATTCAATTTGTACACACGAACTTTGGAATTGTGCCCTGAGGCCCCAGTGTAAGTTTCTTTCGACAAACCCGATTTAACGCATCAAACGCGTTCGGCGCTCCGATTGGTAGAGAGCACGAAACGGACCAATCGGAGCGCCGAATGTGTTTGATGTGTTAAATCGGGTTTGTCGAAAGAAACTTACACTGGGGCCTCAGTAGATATCAATACGCTCGCCCCTATTATGTAATGTGAACGTCTACAATAGTACACAGTCTGCCTACCTCTTGCCTGTATTTCACAGGCGTGATAGTATGTTAAATTTTCTATTTCTTTGTTAGTTAAATAACATGACTGAATCGATTGGCCTTGAAAACGTTTGCTGATGGACTGGAGGCCGAAATCGTTGCACCTATATAGATATATTATAACTACGATTATGTACTGTTCGTCGTTCGGCCTTCAAACGATTCTCAGTATTGAAAGTAAGGAAAAATGTGTTTCTTAGTAACAATAGTAGGTATTTAAACTACACACATTTTGTAGTATTTACTGTTTGATGTAACTTTAAAATTATTTAAGCTGTTGCTACTAAGAATACAGACAGAGTAACAAGTAAGTTGAGCAGTTGGTCCCTGGCAGTAGCGTGCGGTTCATAAAGACAAAAAGACACTGCCTACCCTAAATAACTCAGATAAATATTTATTATAAGATATTTGAGGTGGCAAATCACATACATCATTATTTAATCGACAAGACGACGAACCAATACCAATATGCAGTAGGTATTAATGGTAAATAAGCTTTTAAAATTTTCTGCCTATCCTGTCTAAAAACTGTGTGCACGCCGCTGGTCCCGGGTGTCATACGAATACCTATAACAGTCTTTAGGAAAGTAATTAGTCTTACCTTATGGTATCTAAAGTAAGACCGGTTGTCAGACAGGGTGTTCCAGTAATTGGGTAGTAAAGAACATGTAGCGACTACTACTCGCAACATGGCAAAAAGTAAACCGCCATCTATCGGAGTGAAGCTACAACAACAAACCCTGAATCGCACTATGAGAGTTTACATCGATTCTAACACATATATGAATGTCTGACATCAACCGTTGGGCTTCGGCCCGTCAGGTTAACCACCTTGCCTTGTCGGAAGATACTCCCTTTTCAATGGAGGAACACCATACTTCGTTCCTTCACAATCAGATGGCAGTCGGTTCGTGTAAAATACTGATTCTCCGCTGGTTTGACTGACAGCCAAATCCAACTTAGTTAGGAAAAGGTATGGCAGATGATGAAAGCTTCAAGGTTCTCTTGCTTGTCAAATGATTCTAGCAAGTTCGTAATTTTAAATGTCATCCATTAGTTATTATCCTTGTAACAACAATCAGTCAATAAAACAGTTGTTGCATTCCGAATCGGCTAGATAATTACAATAGACGCTTGTAATAGGAATCGATTTGATTTTGACAATTCGACAATGTACATTGCCTCGTTCCAATTGTCGAGAGGAATCCTTTTTAAAGCATATTGCTCAATGTACTTTGTTGAACTGTTCAAATTTGAATCGATTCTGATTGCGAGCGTGTCGGGCAAAGTATTATTGCGTTTTTTTCTGTACGAAAATTCTCAGTAGCAGCATGGAGTCTGGAAGTGTGCCCGGTAGATGGCAATAGCCTCGCCCCCTATTACATGGGACTCAATAACGGCTTCGGCGAAATGTGGTTGTCTCACACACCTCTGCCTAACCCTTCGGGGAGTACAGGCGTGATGCTATGTTATTATATTATGGTACTAGCTGTGCCCGCGACTTCGTTCACGTGGATGTCGGAACTTAACAATGTATTTTTTAGTGAGACCAAATGCACTTAACCCTATTTTTTTCTATGATAAAAGATTTTTTCTAAAATAAAAGTAGCCTAAGTTACTCCTTATTACATCAGCTACCTGCCAATAAACGTCCCGTCAAAATCGGTCCAGCCATTTCAGAGATTAGCCTATACAAACAGACAGACAGACAGATAGACAGACAGACAAAAATTGTAAAAAAAATTATTTTGGTGTATGTACCGTATATATATTCATATGCATGTAGTAAAAAACGGTTATTTCAATATTACAAACAGACACTCCAATTTTATTTATATGTATAGATGAACAGAATAACACAAAATTTGTTTCACTTAATTAGTCTTGCTCTGAAGGTGATATCTGACATCCATAAAACAAGAATATATTACACGGTCGTTGACACTTGATTCTCGTTTTTATAAGATGTTTCATATAATTTCTAATACCGTAACAGTATACCGTATTTTTCTGTCGAAATAACTTCACGCTTATCAATTGTTTGCGGAGTAATTAATTTGCATCACATGAGTTTTCGTTATTTTCTAATTAATTCCATACATCGTTTGTAAAGGTTTACAATTAAAACAGTTACGTTTTTGTCAAAATATGGCTGCTGAGTCCCAAATATGATTCTCGGTCATCAAAATTCGTGAAAAGGTCGTTCCACAGACGTAACCTTTCGTCTTCAAAGTCCCACAGAAATCTCGAAAGTTGTTTATAAGCTATTCTGTTCCACTGAAAAAATATAAGGCAGATTATCTTTCCACACTCTCAAAGCGTCCACAATTTGTGAAATTTGCCAAATTAAATAAAAATTGTCATACTATACTCACAACTAGCTTCCGCGCGCGGCTTCACGCGCATGGATTACGAACCCGTGCATTTTTTCGGATCAAAAAGCAGCCTACGACCTATATATACGTATAATACTTCCCTATTTAAATCGGATTTTGTACACGATTTCAAGCGCTTTAATATTTAAAAAAATATATAATTTACTCCTTATTACATCAGCTATCTGCCAGTGAAAGTCCTGTCAAAATCGGTCCAGCCGTTTCGGAGATTAGCTGGAACAAACAGACAGACAAACATTTTTAAAGTAGTTTTTTTGTTATAGTAACTGTATATATGTTCATATGCATTTAGTAAAAAGCTGTTATTTTGACATTACAAACAGACATTTCAATTTTATTTATTTGTATTGTAGACGAAAAAGTGCCTTTTATACCTATATATTTTAATATAATGCTATAAATATAAACGAATAAAAAAATTGGTACCAAAAAGAAGAGTCAGCAAGGTCGAGCACACTCACCCATAGTGTTGATCATGACATGCACGGCTGCGCCTAGACCTTATAAGGTCACCTCTCATGGCTGTCACTGTTTGTTCGCTTCCTATAAGTGTGGGTTTCCGGTACTAGAAGTTCCGTTAACATTCAATAATAGCTTTTTGCTGAGACTTAGTGTTACATTCACACTTTAATAAAAGCGAAATTAACTCTGTTTGTTTGTTATCTCTTTAAGACTAAACCACTTAACCGATTGTGATGCAATTTTACTAAGAGGTAGCCTGGGTCCTGGAGAAGGACATAGGCTTATTTTTACTATAGCAGCAAAACACTTAGGTATTAGATAGAATAGCTAGTAGGTATTTTAATATATCTATTCTATATATTATAATATATTTATATCGGCTCTTTAGTTCGATTTATCATTGCCTGGATAAAAGTTATCTAGCTGTTAATTTTAAATTATATATGTTAGTATATAATTTAAAAGTTTAGTTTATGTATGGACTTATCAGATCAGAGGAATAACTTATCTGAGGTAGTGGACTTATCAGAGGAATAACTTATCTGAGATGGAGTAAGAGGTGATTTTTCAGTACCCGGATAAAGCTACAAAAAAATCCGCTCTTACTCAATAAGTTGTTAGCCTAACAAACACACTGATGGTCTAGCAATTGAAGACTTGCCTACCATGCAGGAGGATCTGAGGACATGGATGAATAATCACTTGTGTTAACGATGAAGACACCGCCAGCTTTAAAACATTGTTTATTGTGTGTAGTTCGCTAATCAGCACCAAGGCATCGTCCCATGTAACAGGGGGAGCCTATTGCCATTCACCGGGCACAGTTTCAGACTCCGTGTAGCTACTGAGAATTTCCATACAGAAAAACCCAATAACACTGTCCGATTCGGAAATCGAACCCATGACTTCACGCTCAGCAGTCGCGCTTGCAACCTAAACCAATGAGGAATGTCAATTATTATTTATTATTGTTATTAGCCTGTTGTGTTTCACTGCAGGGCAAAGGCCTCCTTCCCCTCTTTCCATTTATCCCGGTCCATTACGATTTGGGGCCATTTCTTTGTATAGGACTCCAGGTCATCTCGCTATCTCCTTTTGGGTTTGCCGCGCCTTTGTTTCATATCTTCTGGGACCCACTGTGAACTTCGTACCACCTAAAATTGATTTGATTTGTAAGTAACGAAGTAATCCGAAGTGGCAAATCCCATAAAAAAAATTGAATTTTTCGATTTTTCGGCTGCTCCTTTGGGATTTCCTAATTTTCCTTTTTCCTATACCAACCCAGTATTGAGGAGAACGAAACAAAAAAATAATATTTAAATCAGTCGAGCCATTCGAGTTTTTGCGAGACTAATGCACGGTGTTATTATATATTTATAGATATACTAGCGGACTCGACAGATGTCGTCCTGCCCGAACCTGTTTCAGAACTCGATCGCAGCGCCACCTACCGGGTCCAATTGTGTTTTCAAACCATCCAGGAATCCATTGAAATATACACACAAAATTTCATCCAAATCGGTCCAGCCGTTTAGGAGGAGTTAGGTGACAAACACACGTACAGAAGAATTATTGTATACATATATTAAGGTATATCATTAATTATTTTAAAAGCAATTAGCCAAAGCTTCCGCGTACCTAAAAGATTCATTACATAAATCTTAATTAGGTCTATTTTGATCTGCAAAAAAGTAGTCAGCTTTACCTTGTTCAAATAATTGGATCTAAAGTGAATGGATATTGGTTCAACGATACCTATTTCTAGCAGCGTTGACTCTGTACTTTTTATTGATGATAATAAGATTCTATTGATGTGGTGGAAAGACTGAACGAATCGACAGTGTTTATACGTAGAAGAATAAGATGTTATTGAGATTTTCATACAAAAAATCCATCCAAATTGCAAACATTTACAGAGGATTTTCCAAAAAAAAATCTTCGAGACCCAGAGTTGTAATAGGGGACGAGCCTATTGCGATCTACCGGGCACAGTTCCAGACTCCGTGCTGCTACTGAGAATATCCATACAGAAAAACCTAATAACACTCTTCGAGGAATCGAACCCAGGACCAGGCAGTCTAATAAAGAAGAATTCTTTTTTTTATTTTTAAACGTTTGACATACATAAATATTTTTTCTTAGAAACAGCCTTTATCACTAAACAAACGGCAAATGTGACCAATTCTATCTTCCCGCCAATCTCAACCCCGCTTTAACCTTCTGGATTTTTGGGCAATATCAGGGCCTTGCGTTTTGAAATGCAAAGTATACCGAAAAAATTAACGCTACGGCCTTTTTTAAACCCTCATGTGCATCTGTTAAAACAAGCAATATTCGCGGTAATTGCGGTGTTTATGGAAAAACTGTCGACTTTCTCATAAACAGTGTCTATGTTTGCGGCGCGCAGGCGCATGTTGATATAACATCGATCTGCTTGATCAAACAGTTACTGATCGCTTTCCATACTTATCTGCAGGAAAGAAAATAAGCAATTGTGTGTGAGTTGATCTTTCAGTGTCAATTTAAAGATGCTTATACACAGGCAATTAAATTTTACTAATTACTCGTTGGATTACTGGACGATAAAGCCTTGTTAACTTTTTTTTGATTATCGTGGTGAGAACCCATCATTGGCTATCTTGAACCTGGGCTGAGGGGTGTGCCGGACTCCTACCGGCTAAACTCACCACGTGGTCCGCCTCAACACCATATGGTGGGCTTCGGGAACTCTTATAAGACCGCAACGAAGCCCACCAAGGTGCCACGCCATCAAAGGCACTTCCCGGAGGGGCCACCCCCTCGTGCACGTCCTGGGGAGACTGTAGAGAGGTCCCCCCGTTACCCTCGCTGGGTGCTGTGCACGGCGACACGGGGCCACGCCGTGTCGCCGTCTTCTCGGAGGTCGCTAGACGAGAGCGCAATCAGAGTCCCCACTCTGCGCGCTCGTGACCTCTAAGGCCCGAGTAACGATACCTACGTACAGTCTGTCTCAACAAAAGATGTACTCATACATTTAGCATGATTTTAAAATCATTTATTCCTAAATTATATGGTCTTATTTCGATCTCCGATAGCTAACTAGCTAGCTCCGTCGCACAAGCATTTTCTCTTGTGCCAGCTTACCCCGACACGGAATTTGTCACATAATAATTTTACCACGTGCGGCCTTACTTGACCGATGACCTGCATTATTAACATACTATGATAACTGTCGGGCCACGAGAACTGCGATTTATCTGACAATGTACAATGCTTATGTTGTTTACAAACAGACAGTCATGCGTGTCTATCACTGGTTTATCTCGGATATGTTTTGGAATGTTCCGTCTGGAATTTTGTTTAAACTACAACGAAACTTTTATAATATTTCTTAGTTGTCTATGATCTTTTCAAAGACTTGCCCCAAAATCCTCACGATGTTCACAGCAGCTTGTGACATGCTACCAATCATGGAATAGCTTGAAACCCCATCTACCAACGTATATCTAGAAAGTTTCCACTTTCTCAAGTGTCTAGCGTGGTAGTATTACGTTCAGAAATGACACACCTTTCATGCTGAAGGAACACGCTTATTTACACAACATGGCATCACGCACATCCCCGAAGGGTGTAGACAGAGGTGAACTATTGTGCACACACATTTCGCCGATGATGTTAAAAAGTCTCTTGTAATAGGGGGCGAGCCTGAAGCCATAAACTGGGCACAGTTTCAAACTCTGTGCTACTACTGAGGATTTTCATATAGAAAAACCTAATTACACTACCCGACCCGTGAATCGAACCCAAGACCCCATCAGCAGTTCCATGACTACTAGACCAATGAGACAGTTAAATAGCTTCCCTCAAACACCTTTTTAATGCAGATATTCAGCTGTTGCATGGATGTACTAGAATTTCCAACAGTATTTAAGCATAAACATAGGTATGGCACTTAAGTTACTTAAAAAACCAGCTAAATTAATGTTCAATAGGGCCCAAGGATGGCCCACCAATTTTAGAGGAGACAGCTGCGCTTTCACCCCTGACCCACTCTTGTGGGCCCATATGTGACTGTGAGAGATATAAATTTAGCATACTTCGTGGCCCAATTCTCTTATCAGTAATAAAACGTATAGCATTATTACAATGCTAACAAAAGATAATTTTTAAACACGTACTTATACATGACACTTGCAAAGTAATTAGTAATTAATATTTATTAGTACCTATTGTTTCTCGTGATTTTTCTTCTGTTGTGTCGCCGTGAGGTATCAGATTGGAATCGTGTATTTCTCGTGATGATTAATGTCAATGAATACGTCATGACGTTTCTGTTTTCCTTATTGGGAATTCTTTCGGTATTTTGTAAGCGTGTTTCATTAAATGTCAATGTCATAAATTATCTTATCTTTTCAACCGACTTCAAAAAAAGGAGGAGGTTCTCAATTCGGCTGTATTTTTTTTTTTTTTTTTTTTTTTTTTTTTTTTTATGTTTGTTACTCGATTTCTCGAAGACGCCTGGACCGATTTCAAAAATACTTTTTTTATTTGAAAGGGTATGCTTGTCATTTGGTCCCATTGTCATCAGGTCAGGACCCGATGGTGGAAACCCTGAGATATCGAGGGCATCTCTTGAAAATTGTAGGCGAGCATAGGGTAAAAACTTGATATTTATGTGTATATCTGATAAGACTACAATACTATGAAGGTTTAGGGCAGATCTGATGATGGAGACGACAGAGGATCGAGGGAACTCCTCAACGGTACATTTTAACTACCTCGTGTTTGGGCTTATTTTATTCGTGTTGACAAGATCTTTACACCGAGATGGGTAATGACTGCCACTGCAAGGTCCGTGATGCAGGTGCAGTACAGTTTAGGGAACTCCTTAATGGTTGATAGCAGCTACATAGTGTTTGGGCGATTATTCCGTCAATTACGGACCGATTTTAAAAATTCTTGTTTTGTTTGAAAAAGTATGCTTCCCATTTGGTCCCATTATCACCAAGTCAGGATCTGATGATGGGATCGAGGATCGAAGATCGAGATTGAGAAATCGAGGGATACCCTCAAATATTGTAAGACAAATAGCCCGTTTGAGCTTTTTTTCTTAATAAGTTAGGTATTGGCGTCTGAAAGTCATCATTTAATGATGCTGAGCTGATGATGGATGTCATAGTACTCCTCAACGGTAAAGAGTTAGGGAATAAAACTTCCGAGTTTGGGATCACTCGATATATTTTGATGAGTCCTGTATAAAACATTTGGTATAGAGGGTCTGATGATGGAGCCAGGAGATAGATGGTGGAACTCTTCAGTAGCTACTAGTAAACCCCTCGAGTTTGGGCTCATTTTAAACCTCTAAAAGTCAAAACTATCACAGTATTAGTTACAATAGTCGTCTTAATCTTTTCATTTCTCGTAATGCGTTTTCATTATGTGGTCGGCTAAGTAATTTATTTGATTTTAAAATCTCATAGTGCAATACCGTCTAAGGTTTTCACTCGACTTGGGGCAACATACATTTGACCTTTGTAAAGTTTTTCAAGAGAATCGTCTTTACTAGGTCTACCCATCACTCAAAATTGTAAAATAATTAAATTTTTTAACAAAAAATAAAAACCGACTCCAAAAAACTCAAAAACAAAACTAATAACTAAAAAGCAAAAAATAAATCTTTTATTATACAATATAGTAGTTGAAGAATATTGAAGTCGGTGCCAAGTAAAACATGCAATGATAAACCGACACGATTGGCGAAGTGCATTTGTCGTGTCCGACGCATAATTCGCTCCGCACTCGACAATTTCTACGTGAACTCGTTGTTTCAATGTCGCTATTATAGCAGCAAGGTATGTTACTTTTATGTTTTACTTGGCACCGATTTCAATATTCTTCAACTACTATATTGTATAATAAAAGATTTATTTTTTGCTTTTTAGTTATTAGTTTTGTTTTTGAGTTTTTTGGAGTCGGTTTTTATTTTTTGTTAAAAAATTTATTTTATGTAATCTTACGCTAGCTGCAGGTGTCTATCAATACGGTAGATGTCTACAAGTCATCCGAGTTACTTTTTATGAACTGTCAAATACGAAATTTTGTTCTAAAAATGTTTGGAATACAAAAGCGTGACGTCATATTTTTTGTATAGTCATTCGAATACTTATTGTGTGATTTTGATGAATAAAAAATTGAAAACGCGAAAGATAAACAAGAGAATTAAGTTTTACTGAGTTTTTGGAAAGAAAACTATTTACCAAACAAGATTTCAGAACTTATTTGTTGACGCAATCATCTAGCCCGTTAGTTCCCAAAGTGGTCCAGGTGGACCCCCAGGGGTCCACGGAAGGCTCGACGGCGGTCTACGTTGGCGTGACAAAAAATGGGTGTTTACAATTCAATTTACAATATGGTAGAAATGTAGCTGCAGGGGGTCCACCGGAACCAGCTAAATTTTGAAAGTGGTCTATGAGAAAAGTGTGAAGTGGAAGTCTGGGAACCTCTGATCTAGCCTATTGTAAATGTGAGCACAGTGTAGGGGTATTCTTTATATTTTAACAGACAATATGTTAAAGTTCCATTTAGTATTTATTAGACAAAACTTACATTGTTCTCTCATACCTCTCCCACATTAGTACATAGCAAGATTGTTAAAAGAGACTTTAAAAGAGTATCCATGGAGTTTCTTGCCGGTTCATCTCCATAGGACCAACTATTTGGAACCGTACAGCTAAAGTCCAAAGGCACGTTTCAAAAGAGCTTGTATTAGGTTTATCCTATCCTACTAATCCCACTATCCCGTCCTATCCTATCCTACTAATATTATAAATGTGAATGTTTGTGAGGATGGATGGATGGATCTTTGTTGCTCTTTCACGCCAGAACAGCTGATCGGAGCTGGAAGAAATTTGGCACAGAGATAGGTTATAGTCTGGAATAGTACATACTTTTTATCCCGGAAAATGTACGGGTTCGTAAACCACGCGGGCGAAGCTGCGAGCGGAAGCTAGTTTGAAATAAAAACAATTTCATCTATCTTATGAATACGATATTACGTTCCATTTTCCTTAATGGAAATTGTTTCCTTGGAATATGTACTCGTATACTAAATAACCAAACCGGCTGTCAGTAAAAGGAAATATCAAACACTTGAGTGTAGAAGTAAATTATTGCCTCATTGGTCTAGTGGTCGTAAGCGCGACTGCTGAGTGTGAGGTCCTGGATTCGATTCCCGGGTCGGGTAAAGTTTTTTTTGTGTTTTTCTCTATGGAAAATCTCTCAGTTTGGATCGTGGTTGGTACATGGCAACAGGCTTGTCTGCTAGTATATGGAACTCAATAAATTATCAATAACATCACGGCTATATTCCCCGAAGGGTTAGGCAGAGGTGTACAATTATACACCCACATTTTGCCGATACTGTTATTGAATTTCAATAAGAAACGCGTATTTCTGTAAACATTCCCCGTTTTTGCCAACCTTTACTGCCCCACTGCTGGGCAAAGTCTCACCCATATCTTTACACACCCTTGACAGGTGGAAGTTTGTTTGTAAATGCAATAATTTTGTCAGTAGATCCACACAAGTATAAAATATGATTTCCACGCGAGCAAAGCCGTGAGCACCAGCTAGTACTTACATATTTTTGACAAGTCTGTGTATAAATGGGTCAAAATGATTTAGGGATCTCGTGCACTAGACGGCCATGACTCCAGTCAGTCGTGGTCGTGGTCGCAGCTTTGGTCGCAGAAGCTCCGATCAAGCTGCGGCCACGCTCACGACTGGTCGTGAGTCGTGGCCGTCTAGTGCGCGGGATTACTAAATCATTTTGACTTACTGATACACAGAGTTGTCGTTGCGACCAAACTACGTATTAGTTTGGTCGCAACGACCAGTCGTACCGGCCCGTACTTGACCGTTGCGACCAAGTGCGCGATTCGTATAGGTTTCTATAGTTTACCACCAGGTACTACCAGGTAAACTATCACTGCGACCACAGTTCGTGGTCGAGTGTGCGAGAACCCTTAATACCACAAAAAATAAATAAACCTATTTATCATAGGGACTTTTTTTTAAAGCAGTTATTTTTATTATATTACTGTTTGTTTACCGCAGAAGTATAGTAAAGGAGGTTATACGTTTTCCTCAGTATTAATAATATCTTTATGCTTACACATAGTAAACACGTTTGTGGTTAATGTACTGAAAATATTCGTTTTCTTTGTCTTGATAAGAGGCGTATTATTAATATGACGAACGAAGACATAGGTATTATAATTTTAGCAGTTTTTCTCAGAAAATAAAGGATAACAGCATCACGTCTGTATTCCCTGAAGGGTTAGGCAGAGGTGTAGTATTCTACACCCACATTTTGCCGATGCCATCTACAAGGCACAGTTCCAGACTCCGTGTTGCTACTGAAATTTCCATACAGAAAAACTCAATAATACTGCCCGACCTGGCAATCGAGCCCAGGACCTCACAGTCAGCAGTCACGCTTGCGACGATTAGACCAATGAGGCAGTCGGTCAAAATTAAGAATGCATGTCATTAATGCAGAGGCGCTCGCTTAGCCCGTGAAATTCAAATTTTTATTTGCTTTTTTTTTGCTTTTTTTTCTATCAATAATACATTGTAGATTTATGACAATAATGTAGCGACTACTACTCGCAACATGGCAAAAAGTAAAGCGCCATCTATCGGAGTGAAGCTACAACAACAAACCCTGAATCGCACTATGAGAGTTTACAACGATTCTAACACATATACTAATGTCCGACATCAACCGTCGGGCTTCGTCCCGCCAGGCTAACCACCTTGCCTGGTCGGAGGATCCTCCGTTTTCAATGGAGGAACACCATACCTCGTACCTCCATAACAGTACAGTACATAACTCAGGATTTGTCACTCGTGTAGACCCTCCTTTCACTGGAAATATCATCATCGGCCTAGCCTTTTCTCAACTATATTGAGGCCGGCTCCCAGTCTAACCGGTTGCGGCTGAAAATCAGTATTTTACAATGCGACTGCCATCTGACCTCCGCCACACAATTACTGGGAGACACTGATACTCTAAGGTTAGACTGGTTGCCAGACTTTTAGGGCTGCTGACACCCGTAACGACTGTCTTAGAATGGGATCAACTGCTTAACATACTTTCCGAGACACAGAGAGGTCTCGATGTGTGATAAATCGTCACCCATCCAAGATCTGACCGCACAAGAGCTTTTAACGTCTTATTGGTTGTAACTGAAATAATAATTACAAACTAATATTAATAAAGCAATGTAAAACCATTTCTGATTTCATCAGATCAAATATAAATATATTGCCACACTTGAATTTTATCAGCTGTACAAATAATTGTTTGCAACACATACGATAGAGGGCGTCCTTATAAAGTGATACAAATATTTAACGACGGTTGTATGTTTATATTATTTGTTAATTAATTTTATACCTTTCTTTTTCTCAACTATTTGCTTTTAAATGTCCGATAAGTCTTATTTACTTACCGATATCATAATCCATACATAATTCCATACATCTTCATCACTACATATTATAAAACAAAGTTCCCCGCCCCGTCTGTCTATCTGTTCGCGATAAACTTAAAAACTACTGAACAGATTTTCATACGGTTTTTACCAATGGACGGAGTGATTCATGCGAAAGGTTTTGGTGTATAATTCGTTAAGGTTTTGTGTAAATTGGCTGAAATATGACGATGATAGTTGAAGATGTCGGAAAAAGTCATGCCGACTGGGAGCTTCACTGGCGTGCGCCGAGTAAATGCTCGACGTAACAGGCTGATACGACACTATGACAGAAAAAAAATGGCGTATATGCTCTGCTACCCGTGCGAAGCCGGGGCGGGTCGCTAGTTGATAAATATAACATAGCATCACGCCTGTATTCCCCGAAGTTTTAGGCAGAGGTGTCTCGAGTATTGCGATTGCTTAATAGCTTGTTGCTATTTATTGAACACAGTTTCAAAGCCGGTGGTGCTACTGTAAATTTCCATACAGAAAACCCAATAACACTGCCTGACCTGCAGCCTAATTACCGATGTAGAAATCAGTTTGCGACTGGCGTAGATCGCGCGACAGCTACTATCACACGTCATTTTTGTGTTATATGTATTGATTGATAGTGAGGCTGCTGTCGTGTGGCTGTCGCGTTGCTGTCGCTAATCTTACGTAATGAGGCTGCCGGAAATCGAATCTTGAACCTCACGCTCAGTAGCGTTTGTGACTAGACCAATGTGGAATATCATTTTATTTTAGTCATTACTCATTGATTTTTACAAAGTTAAATTTTTTAGTGTTTCTGACCGCACGTACAGAACGGCAGTCATTACGTGTGTCAGCCGTCCAGTCTGACAACCGGTCTAACCTTAGAGTATCAGTGTCTCCCAGTAATTGAATGGTAAAAGCAAAATACTGATATTCAGAAGCATGTTAGACTGGAAGCCGTCACCAACATAGATGGGAAAAGGCTAGGCAGATGATGATATTCAGATGGAGGTACTTTTTTAATGGTATTGACTGGTTCTAACCTACATAATGTACTACAATATTCTTGGAATCTAAAGACTCATTAAAATTAAATCAACATTAAGAAATAATATGCAATTCTGTAGTTACTCATAGATCGTAATGTACGGTTAATATTTACTCACGTATCGTGATTAAACTCTGTTTGTTATGTGTTGCTAATAAATATGTTCTTACTAAGTAAATAACTATTTGATACAGATAACAAGTATTTGCGTACATACAGGGAATTGTTCTTGGGGTTTTTGAAGGGTATTCTACTGAGAAGAGTTAATAAAAAAAGAGTACTAGTATATAGTAGTACTCGGGTCTACTAGTAGTATAACTTGTAGACCCGGGTACGTCTTAAAACTGCGGCCAGACACCGGAGGAGCAGGACACGGGCAGCAGCGTCCTCTCACTAATCGGTGAGCCACTGCGATCCCCAAGCCGCCTGCCAAGCGTGAGATTATGCCCCCCCCCCCCCCCTTGGGGGAGGCCTTCGTTCAGCAGTGGACGTCTTCTGGCTGATGATGATGATGATGACTAGTAAATATTATTTTACCTAATAGAAGAAATATCGTCGCTATGCTTTCCATAATCGCTATGTGTTTTTTACACACTGCAGGAGACGCATAAAACTGTTTTTCTCGGAAAATATCCAGAGATAGCTACATTCCGTAACTCTTTAAATATTGCATTTATACAGTGGCGTAGCGTAGCGTTTTAGGGGGCGGCAAAATATCACAATAAATAATAATACCTATATCTTATAAATATTTTAACTTATATTGAATATTTGAAATATTAATGCCGCACCTATAATTCGGACCGATTAAAATGAGCTCGGAACTTGTTATCCCTTATTCTGAAGACCTAAATTAGGGGGCGGCTGAGATCCACGCTACGCCACTGCATTTATAACATAGCTGTTTTTATAGTATTTGCGTAATTAAATAACGGTTAAAACTGCATAAAAAATCGAAAATAAAAAATTAACACAGCGACTTCTGCATGTCATGCAATGACGATATGATAGGTCGATTATACGACATGATAACATAACATAGCATCACGCCTGTATTCCACGAAGGGTGAGGCAGAGGTGTACTATTATACTATTATTATTGGACCCGGGTACGTCTTAAAACTGCGGCCAGACACCGGAGGACGGGCAGCAGCGTCCTCTCACTAATCGGTGAGCCACTGCGATCCCCAAGCCGCCTGCCAAGCGTGGGGATTACGGCAAACCCCCCCTTGAGGGAGGCATTCGTTCAGTAGTGGACGTCTTCTGGCTGATGATGATGATGATGTACTATTATACACCCACATTTCGCCGATGCCGTGAGGTCCTGGGTCCGATTCCCGCGTCGGCCAAAGTGTTATTGGGTTTTTCGACATTGAAATTACCATTAGCAGCACGGAGTGTGGAACTGTGCTTAATAGATGGCAATAGGCTCATTCCCTATTACATAGGAGTTAATAACGGCAACGGCGAAATGTCGGTGTACAATTGTACATCGCCTAACCCTTCGGGGAATACAGGCGTGATGCTATGTTATGTGTTTTATCGGCCATCTTTTCGTATCTTCGACCAAAGATTCACGAGGTGTCTTATTTCTTGTGTCGTTGTCTATCCACGATAGTATTCAGGGACATTGTTATCATCGTTGCCCTTGTCACAAGATTGTCTCTTTTCCTGACTGATTGCAGACTGGACATTATCTCTACAGAAGATTTGGAGGCTTATGCGAAAATATTTTAAAATCTAGATGACTAGAGTGTAAGCGTTATCTCAACAGAAGATTTGAGAGGCTTATCCTACTAATATTATAAATGTGAAAGTTTGTGAGGATGGATGGATGGATCTTTGTTACTCTTTCACGCAATAATGGCTGAACGGATCTGGATGAAATTTGGCACAGAGATAGATTATAGTCTGGAATAGCACATAGGCTACTTTTTATCCCGGAAAAATGTACGGGTTCGTAAACCATGCGGGGGAAGCCGCGAGCGGAAGCTAGTATTATAAATGCGAAAGTTTGTGAGGATGGATGGATGGATGGATGTTTGTTACTCTCACACAAAAACTACTGAAGGGATCTAGATGAAATTTGACACAGAGATAGATTATAGTCTGAAATAGCACATATGCTACTTTTTATCCCGGAAAAATGTACGGGTTCGTAAACCACGCGGGCGAAGCCGCGAGCGGAAGCTGGTCTCGATATATTTTTAAATCAGCATCCTTATCTGTTTCTGTAATCTTAAGAGCTACTGTTATAAGTTGCTAGAAGCTTTAGATAAAATAATAAAACTGCAAAGATTAAGTTGTCTCTCATTGAACCATTTCAAGTCTATCGTCAAGTACGATTTATAGAAAAATGTTATGTAATATTTCATCTATTTTAAGATTGTTAAGAGATTTAAGACTGCCTCATTGGTCCAGTGGTCGCAAGCGCGACTGCTGAGCGTGAGGTCCTGTGTTCGATTCCTAGGTCCTGCAGTGTTATTGGGTTTTTCTGTATGGTAATTCTCAGTAGCAGCACGGATTCTGGAAATGTGCCCGGTAAATGGCAATAAGCTCGCCCCTATTACATGGAACTCTATAAAAGGGTCGGCGAAATGTTCAATAGTACACTTGCCGGGAAAACGTCGACACCGTGTGGTCCCGTGTCGCCGTGCACAGCTACTACGTCTACAGTCTACCCTGGAACATGCACGAGGGGGTGGCCTCTTCGCACTTACCCACTCCGTGAAGTGCCCTTAATGCCGTGGCATCGTAGTGGGCTTCGGAGCGGTCTGCTAAGAGTTTCCGAAGCCATATGGTGTCGAGGCGGACCACAGTGGTGAGTTTAGCCGGTAGGAGTCGGGCACACCCCTCCGTCCCCCCCCAGGCGGAGGATAGCTCAAGATGGGTTCGCACCACGCTAATAAAAAAGGTACTTTTACAAGTGTAAGCGATTCTAGAGGTAGCAACACTGAGCAGCTGTGCAGCCGAGCGGTTATGTTGATCTTTGACAGTTTTGACAGCGCGGAGCGCGGGTAACGGACCTGTCATTACCGAATGGGGATTCGGAAAGTAGGCGTCGATAGTCTTAGATACGGTGAAATAAACTAAATTACAGAAGTAAATGTGTGCTATTGTATTGTGAACCGTGATAATATCAAGAACTATATAATTTAAATATATGGAATAGAAATAAATGAAATGGTTGACAGAGAGAGCTGTTTTCTTACACAAGTAAGCATCATATCAGTAAGCACATCAGCCTTAGGTACTGCTATTGGTAATACTACGGTACAAGTTTTATATGTTTTTTCCTCAATCACAAAGTCCAAGAGAGTGTGTAAACTATTTTTGTTTGTCCTTTCCGAGAATGTAAATAAAATAATCAAGAGCTGCGTTTCAAAAAAATAAGTATTTGGTTTGGTTTGGTCATGGAGGATGGATGAAAGGCGATTAACGAAAGGGATTTATAACGCAGTTGTTAGTGGAAACGCCAGGAGGGGACGCCCTAGAAGGACATATACGGACCTTATTGGTGATGTCCTTCAAAAAGGTCAGGTGCGCAGTACCCAACAACCGGCGTTCATGTATGAAACGATGCATTAATGTAGATGAAGCAAAAGGGTTATGTAAGGGTCGTAGCACGTGGCGTTCCGTAGTTTCTGCCTACCCCCATGGGAAAAAGGCGTGACTTTATGTATTTAAGTATTTATAAATAACATCATCACGCCTGTATTCCCCGGAGGGTTAGGCAGAGCTGTAATACTCTATGTCCACATTTCGCTGAAACCATTATTAAGTCTGAAGGCTTAATGACCGGGCGCCGATCCAATCTCCGGGCTGCTACTAACAATTTTTTAACAGAAAAACCCAATAACATTGAGCCCGATCAAGGAATTGTCAAATGGGAATCGAACCCCGGACCGCATGCTCAGCAGTCGCTTATGACCAATGAACATAAAAAAGTTAAGTTTTTAACAATTTTACAAGCTTTTATTTACCTGCAATGTTTGTATGTAAGTATGTCTGTTCGGGTCAAATCTTGCAACTGATTTTTAAAGCAGTTATCCTCAACCGATTGAGATGAAATTTTGTATACACGTTTAGTTTGGATGACACTGCATGGTTAATTAATTGACGTCATTCTAAATCCAATATGGCGGACGGCCCAAGATGGCGGACTAGTTATTTTTTGTGCACTCCCATGGTATGGGTATCAAATAAAAGGGTTTGCTGTGAAGAATACGAATATACAATAACACAGCGATAACTAAAAAATAAAAACCAAAAATAATAGTATCTATTTTCACTTATGTAATTAATAGTTTTGACCATAGAAACAACCCACTGCTAAAGTCTCTCAATATCGGCATGCCAACAAATGAATTAAGGTTACCGATCATTTAGTAACCTTGATAAATTGCTTATAATTGGCCTCGACGTCAAACGACCAATTTGGGGAAGAGAATCGAGCTTTGTTGCAACATAAAATATTATTATACTATGCATTTCTTTGAATTGGAATATTCTTTGTTTTTTTTTTTATTAACGTTGGTTCACACTAGGAATAATTCCTGTATCGTGGATGCGTCTACAAACACATATATTCACATGGACATACACCCAGATCCGAAACAACTATCTGTAGAATCTACGTGTCGCGGGTTCGATCCCCGCACGGACCAAATATTTGTATAATGTACAGATAGTTGTTTCGGGTCTGGTTGTGTGTGCATGTGACATGTATTTTTGTAAACTGTACCCACGATACAGGAGAAATCCTAGTGTGGGGCAATATTTTAATTAAATAAAAGAAAGAAAGAAAAAGAATAGTACACTTCTGCTTATCCCTTCGGGGAGTGATGCTATGTTATGTTAAGAGTATCGTTTAGCTGCCGGCTTCTGACAAAATTGTCTTGAAATACGCGCAAAATAGGTGTTTGGACGTTAACGTTTCTTACATCTAAATCTTAACGAATTAATTTGAGTTTATTCTCTATCATTTTGTCAGATTATAAACAAGGTAGAAACATTTCGTTTTTTTTTTTTTTCAAAATTTTGATTAATTTAATAATGATCACGAGATAAGTATAAGGAAGATTTTTAGTTAAAAAAACGTATTCTGAGGATTAAGTATTTCTCAATCTATAAACGATATCAAAAAAACAAAAACGTGACGACCTAGTTTTTACTTGTGTCTATAATATATAATAAAATCTGCAAAATCAGCTCATGTTTAGTGGGGTAAAAACGTTAACGCATTTTGTATGAAAACTTTTAACTAAACTATACTCTTAATGACGGTATTTAAATCACAAAGAGGAGGCTTAGTAAATATTGATGATGTTATTAATTAAATTATAAATAATCGTACGTTATAATTAGGGATGTTACGGAGCTTCGACTCCGAATCCGATATGTCGGAACCTCCGATTAAAATGACACCTCCGAATCCGGCTCCGGTTCCGATATATCAAAACGGAGGTATATATCGGAGTTACAAGTTATGACTTGCTATCGCTGCAGCGCTACCGAGCGCTTTCTACGTGACACTGAGAACTGACTGAGTATATGCGTTCTGTGCAACTGATGAACGAAGAGTGAACTAGTTGCGACGAGTTTTATCTTTTTTATTTATTTACATTTTACGTTCGTAGATTTGCTCCGACTCCGATTCACCTCCGACTCCGCGGAGGTCACTACGAGAACCTCCGACTCCGATTCCGCCTCCGATAAATCCACCTCCGTAACATCCCTAGTTATAATAGTTGTCTGTAAACTATCGCAATTAATTAGCAGTGTCATTGACCTACATGTGTTGCCGGTATTACGTGATCCGTGATATCTAACTTATCTATAAGATGCAGAGGTCGAGATGTAATGGTTTTGTTATCTCAATCATATGATTGGTAGTTTTGAATATTTATACTTTAATCATTTAGATATACATTAATTAATATTCTAAGCTTGTAGCTATGTGTGTTTGCGGTCAGTCTTTGGATGGGTGTTTTATCACATCGTGATTTCTCGATAGGATTAGAGATATTATTGATTAAGAGATACAGTAAAAAAAAACTTGGGGCAATTCTCGGGCGCATCGACATAAATCTCTATTAGAGATCGGAAGCGTTAAGCAAATATCGATTGTATGTGGCCATTTATTACCTGTTGAGCGTTAAAAGATTCGGAAAAAGGTAGGCGCAGTGCCGGGTTAAGCAAGCGCGGGGCCCGTAGCAAATTGAATCGAGGGGCCCATGATCTACTATGGTCTCTTAAGTGTAAAGTGACTTTTTGTAGAACTTGTCCGTGCATTTACCGTATAAAATTCTGTATTTTATTTTCGCCGAAAAAATATCGGTTACCGATTGTCTGACGTGGATGGCTTTGGATACGCGGGGCCCCTTTTTGCGCGGGGCCCGTAGAAATTGCTATTCTTGCTACGTGGTTGATCCGGCTCTGGGTAGGCGAATGATCTCTAATCACACGAAAATTACCTGGTTTCGCTCGCCTACCTTTTATGACTTCTCTTAATATCATAGAGGAATCTTTATATACTGGAAATGCAACAGTGGTTGGAAGCAATCGAGTGAAAGAAGAAAGAGATTATCTCTAAAATAGACTTTAGTCGAAGTGCGTGATCATTGCTAAATAAAAATCTTCGACTTTGAAGTAAAAAAGGTTAACGTTTCAATAGAATTTATTGGATATCAGCTGAACATCAAAACGTCACAATTCCAGCAAATGATGTTACTATTAGGAATAAAATGTTCGGGGACAATTGAGCTATTCTTTATCGTCCCCATGCCTCCCCGTCGCCAATTCCATCCCCACAGGCTTGGCTAGTCGAAAATCAATGGCTATAAATAGACAGCGACCTTTCACTCAAGTTTATGATAAGGGTATGTTTTCTTTTATGCGATCAATAGTCATTTGTTTAATTAGTTTAAAAATAGACCGACCATAACTTTACTATAGAGAAAAGCATGTTATACAGATCACAGGTGTCGTATGAATACTTATGAGAGTCGTTACGGTTGTCAGCAGCCAAAAAAATCTGACAACCAGTCTAACCTTAGAGTATCAGTGTCTCCCAGTAATTGTGTGGCGGAGGTCAGATGGCAGTCGTTTCGTATAAAATACTGATATTCAGCCACCACCGTTTATACTGGAAGTCGAACCCTATGTAGTTGGAAAATGGCTAGGCTTTTACCGAAGACTGGGACCAAAGCATCATGTTTCTGAGACGGATTTTCGGCCCTCGATGTGTGCAGCTTCAACTAGCTGATCAAACGATCATCGATTACACTTGATTTCCTATTTAATATTACCAAGGATATCGGTATCACATCTTGTATATTCTTCTTCTATGTAAATAAAAATCAATTGCCACATGTATGACGGAGCATAACTTGAGAACGGCTCGACCGATTTGGCTCTTTTTTTTTTTGTTGTGTTCATAATTGTCAGGACAAGGTTTGCATGAAAGATTTTTTTGGAAAGTCGGAAATTTGTCGGAAATAAAAATCAATTGCCGTATGTATGAAAGATAATCACTTGAGAACGTATGTATGAAAGAAAATGTTTGGAAAATCCACCGGAGAAGTCGAAATTATTAGTATAGTGTATATATAATATAGTCCATATTTTTGTATGGAAATCTCAATATTTTCTTTTTTGTAAATGTACCCATGCGAAGCTGGGGCGAGTCGCTAGTCTGTGAATAAATGTTAATATTGATCTCATATAATGTTGTTATATTCAGATGCCGAAATTCAGCTGTTGAATAAACACGCATTGTGTTAAATTCCCATGAATATGAATATTATTCAAGATATTGTTCACATTTGTTACACTGTCACGACGCTCCAAGGTTAGTATGAATAGTTGGTTTCGGTAATCGGTAAATACAAGCTCCTAGCTTCCGCCCGCAGCTTTGCCCGCGTGGTTTACGAACCCGTACATTTTCCGGGATAAAAAGTCTATCCAGACTATAATCTATCTCTGTGCCAATTTTCATCCAGATCCGTTCAGCCGTTCTGGCGTGAAAGAGTAACAAAGATCCATCCATCCATCCATCCATCCATCCATCCATCCATCCATCCATCCATCCATCCATCCATCCATCCATCCATCCATCCATCCATCCATCCATCCATCCATCCATCCATCCATCCATCCATCTTCACAAACATTCACATTTATAATATTAGTAGGATTAGTAGGATAGGATAGGAAGTAGAATAGTAGGAAGGATAGTAGGATTCTGCTCGATGATCGCGGAAAACAAACACAGTTTTTATTGGTGCTGCCATGTTGTATTAATAAATGGGACTTCAAAATACGAAAATGTGAATAATATTTGATTTGACGAATCGTATAAAAAGATTTTCTACAAAATGATGAAAAGATAATTAACAAAAAAAAAAATACACAAATGTTATGCGAGCGATATTCGGCGTATTTATTCCCATACACATATCATATTGGTAATGTCCTTCAAAAAGGTCAGGTGCGCAGTACCCACAACCGGCGTCCATATACGAAACGATTCATGAATGTAGATGAAGCAAAAGGGTTATGTAAGGATCGTAGCACGTGGCTTTTCGTAGTTTCTGCCTACCCCTATGAGAAAAAGTCGTGACATTATATAGGTATGTATGTATGTATGTTATTTCTATACATTTCATCTCTAATCGCGCGAGAATATCCCTTGGCGTCTCCCTCGGGTTATCAACCCCTGTAAATTAGGACATCCCAAAATAGGGTGAAAACATGGCGACACTTGTCTACGCCGTTGCGTGTAAATGCGACCTACTTTCGGCCTAACCTTTATACACATTTAACCTTTTGTTTTTTTTTGCCCTCGCGATTGAGATTTCGAGTGTAAAAACAGCCAGTCTGTTAAAAAATTACAGTTACATAGATAGATTTTATTTTCGGGCTGAGGGTTGCAGAATCGGACTGCGAGGTAAAGTTACCTTGTCGCGGTAATGTTTTGGATGGATTACCGTTTCTTGTTCTGAGACTTGTGAAGATGAAAGTCTGGCAACCGATCTCTTTACACGATATGTGTGGCAGGCAGGCAGCAAATTTAAATTATAGCTTACTTAATATCTATACTTAAAATTATAAAGAGGTAAAATTTGTTGGTTTGTATGTAGGGGGTAATCTCTGGAACTAATGATACGAATCTGAAAATTCTTTGACCGATAGATAGCTACATTATCACCGATTGCTATAGGCTATAAATTATATATATATGTACGTCACGCAGACGAACTCGCGCGCAGAAACTAGTATCTTATATTTTGCTTACTGCATTACTCTTTTGAGTAAGATTAATAGAATTTTCAAATTATTTTAATTACATTGACATTTTATAGAATTTAAAATTGAATAAATATTTGTAATTATTTCTTTCGTATCATGTATCTCTTGACTGACAATTATTTCCACAGTGTATTTGTTTAATAAATTTTTATTCTAAGTTGGGTTCTTATCAGCCTCATGGTTGTCACAATAAACATAATGTCAAACATAATATTTGCACACCAGTCATCTGTCTGGTAGAGTATGATGAAACTTATCTATATATTAATTTTACAACAAATTGTACCTACTTGTATTCTTGCAAATAAATAATTCTTATTCTTATTCTAACTTAATATTCTAAATGGGTTTGTGAGGTTATGCGTTAATTAAATTATATGTTGTATACTCTTTACCAACTACTAAAACACTAAACAGATAAAAGATGTAAAAAATATGTGTGTGTTAGTGTGTTCAAAACTCAACTTAGCAAGTACATAGTTGCAAATCCATCACTTATGGAGAAATGACTGCATTGGATGGGTGAATTTGTTTGTTCATATAGTCTGTACCTGACTGATGATGATGACCTGTATGTAAAATTTATTTTCTTAGTATTGTTCTCAAGTAAGTGACATTGTATGTTTTTATTGAGAATAAAGTTTCTTTAAACCTAAATATAAAAATATTACCTACGCGTCAAAATACTCCTCCACATCGCTGTCAACCGGCATTGTGCCCAGAAGACTGGCAGCATTGCCACGCTGTATGGCAATGCTGATTCTTTGACCAAAGATAATCCAGCCTTCTGGTCACGCGTAGAGGCGACTAATCGCTTTGCGATCTCTTTAAACAAAATGCGAGCCCTCGGACCGCACGGCCCAAGTGTTTCGACCCCAAACGGCTCGAAAATATAACCACTGAGCAAGCTGTTATACTCTGTACCTAATATGAAATTAACATGATAATACCTTCGTACTTATTTCACGTTTCTTAGTTAATTAAATTTAATTATCCGTTAAAACGAGATTCTTATTCAAAACATGATATTTGCATGTATTTACATAATTTCAGGCAGTTTTATTTTGGGCTCTGAACATACCTTATCATACAGCAGGTATTATAACATAACATAGCATCACGCCTGTATTCCCCTAAGGCTTAAGCAGAGGTGTACTACTGTACACCCATATTTCGCCGATTCCGTTATTGAGTCCCATGTAATAGGGGGCGAGTCTGTTGCCATCTACCGGGCACATTTCCAGACTCAGTGCTGCAACTGAAAATTTCCATACAGAAGAACCCCATAACACTTTGTTCGACCCGGAAATCGAACCTAGGTCGCTCTTGCGACCACTAGACCAAAGAGGCAGTATGTATTATAGTACTAGTATTACATTGTATGACAGAGTGTGACAAGAGATTGTTGGATTTTGAAAGAAATCCCTATTATTTATCATGGTTATTGGATTCATGTCACCTGCCTACCCTTTTCCCATTTTGTGGTCGGCTCCCAGTCTTAACAGATGCGGCTGAATATCAGTTTTTTACCCGGAGCGACTGCCATCTGTCATCAACCCAATTACTGGGAGTCATTGATACTCGGTTTGACTGGTTGTCAGACATTTTGGGCTGTTGATACCCGTAACGACTGCTTACCGAGGCACGGAGGCATCTCGATGTGTGAAGAACGGTCACCCATCCAAGGATTGACCGCAGCAATCTGCTTAACCTCGTCGATCGTCTGTAGCTTCGAGCCTCTTGCATTCGTCGAGCATTCGTGTAAACTCATGTAATTAATAATATTAATCTCTTTGTTACAGGTATCCAAAAATGCTGGTATTACTACTTAAATGATCTACGTACTTAATAAAACGAACATTAAATCACTATAAGTGCCAAATAGTTAAACTAATAGTTAAGCAAACAACATGGATCCCGGATATTTTGATATTGAAAGGAAACAGAACCCCAGAGAGACTGCAAGCTTTTTATCAAAATTTTGCTACTGGTATGTATCTTTTTTTTAAATTTTATACAGGGTAGCAAAGGTACCCCCTGTCCCCTGTCGATCTGAGAGGGGACAGGGGGGTCATGACCCTAAAATTATCTATACAACTAGCAGGATACCTATGGAACCTAATGAATACATAATGGACAGCCCAAACAATCATATCTTTATAGAACGCCATCTATCGGCATTCCGATCAAATTCATTCATAATGAGTTTAATTTGTTTTCAGGTACACACGACCTGTTTTCGCGAAAGGCAGAAAAGGTCAGCTCAGCATATCAGATGTATATAGGTCAGTATCACTTAAGTTTGGCAGAGCAACGCCAAGTTCTTGTATACAGGGTGAATTTCAATAATAGATGGTGAAATCTGGAACTAGAAGAAATATACTCCATTTTGATGAGAAAGAAAACTGCTTCATTAGATTTCTGAATAATTATGATAATACCATCAGTTTAATAAATATGTCATAACTTTCCTTTCCTATGAATACTATCGGATAGTTCAATAATACTGTTTCAATTATAATTTTTTTATTTAACCAAAATCAGTGCCGATTTAGTATTCATCTAAATCGGCCCCGAGACTCCTTAGAATATTCTTCTCTATTTGGCCATCACGCAATCTTGAAAAACTCACCTTGTATTGACCACCTCTGCAATTGAGGTAATTAGGAGAACAGAGTAAGCAGAAGAAAATAGTTAGAAATGGAGAAATCTTGGAATTGGTCAGTTTTTTTTAAATCAGTAAACTGTAATGGTTTTATTGGTGACTTTTCAGGTGTACACCCGGACACAGAGCGACACCGCGTGGCGATGCTATGGGGGTTCAATGGAAGAAACAGCTCGAGAAAAAAGGTTAGTGAGACACTGATACTCTAAGGTTAGACTGGTTGTCAGACTTTTGGGTAGCTAACACCCGTAACGACTGTCATAGATATTCGTACGACATCCGGGACCAACTGCTTAACGTGCTATCCGAAAAAGTGTGTGAAAGTGTGAAAAAACGTCACACTAGTTATGTATCTTGCTGACTAGCTAATATTCTTGCCACGGCATGAGCTATTCTCTCTCTCTCTCTCTTTCTCTCTCCTCCCCGGTAATAATATAAATATGACGGCGTGAGGTCCTGGGTTCGCTTCGTACTGTGCCCGGTAGTAATAGGCTCGCCCCCTATTACATGGAAGTCGGTGAAATGTGGGTGTACATATAACACCTCTGTCTAACCCTTAGAATATAGGCGTGATGCTATGTTATATACCATAGTATATGTTATATTACGTACGTATATACTAGACAGTCCAATATCTGTCTCCTTTATTTCAATCCGTCGAAAGGTTGTCTGGAAGAGATCGCCTTGTGCGATAAGACCGCCCACAAATCATTGTATATGTCTGTCCTGTCTATGTCATGTGCTGTATTTCGTTCATTATTTGTACTGCCGATTAAATTTAAATGATCTTTTACATATAACCATTATACATTGTTAATGTGAGTGAGATGTAACCTGAACGCTCTTAAATTCATGAATGCTTACGATGACTGATTCATGCTTGCCCTCTGTTGCGACAGATCAGCTCAAATAGCTATGCCACTTTCCTCTAAAGGCCATTCCAGATAATACCCTATATTTGTCTCACATAAATCTTTACTTTAATCTGTCTGGACTTTAAAATAGACCTAGACTAAAAATAGATCTGGACTTTAAGATACCCCTGAGTTTGTGTCGGCATTTCTTCTCAGGAAGTGTCATAGGAAATGACGCCATCTAGTTAAAAAAAAAGACGTATAAAAGTGATTGAAAAATCCTAATTGCAAAATAAACAATTTAATTTCATTTACAAGAAAGTATATAATAAATAAATATTTTTTATTTATTTTTTCAGAAAAAGGCAAGACACCGTCTCTCCTGCGTGCTATAATATCAACGTATGGTCTCAATTTCATCATAGGAAATGTTATTTACGCTTTCGTAGACGCCTCTATTAGGTGAGCTATAGCTATATAATTAATACCATTTTTAATTTATACAGGGTGGAAGAGACAAAAGCATCTTAAATATTGGAGAGAGTATATTTTGTTCAAACGGAAAATGAACTGATTTATATTATTAAACTAACTTTTTTTTTCTTTGCCTAATTGACAATAGTCTCGCCCCCTATTACATGAGACTTAATTACAGCATCGGTGAAATGTTGGTGCACAATAGTACACCTCTGCCTAACCCTTCTGGGATACAGGTGTGATGTTATATTATGTGTTTTATTTAATAAAATCAGTACTCGGATTATTTCAAATAAGCTCACTTTACCGTTAAATTTGTCAAATATTGTAAAAATCATTCTCGTAATACTAAATTCATCCCATTGCTATTTCTGGGCAAGGCCTCTTCTCCATATTGGAAGGATAAAGTCTTAGTTCACCACGATGGCTCACGTCAAACTTCAAACGATGTTATGTATTGTCCCTAATATTGGCTATAATGTGCATCGTTATGTCCACAGGCTATCAATACCAATGTGCTTGGAAGGTCTGATCAACTACTTCTCACCAGCTCACGCAGGAATCAAGGCCAATGAAGCGTACCTGTATGCACTAGGAGTAGTTGGGTAAGTACCAGGCAAATATACAACACTAGCTTTTGCCCGCGACTTCCTCCGCGTGACCTACATATCATATAATAATTTATAGCCTATAGCACTTGGGGATAATGTAGCTATCTAACTGTTTTTTTTTAAATTGAATCGTTAATCCCGGAGATTACCCCCTACATACAAAAAAAAATTACCTCTTTATCGATATTCCTTATAGTTTCGGATTTGACCATGGCCATTCACGCCCACATGAAAAATTCACCCTGTATACTAAAAATAACGTTGTATACATTGATTATTTTTGTTACAGTTTCATGGCGGTCAGTGCTAGTCTGGTCCACCCCATGCTCTTATGGTTATTGGACATGGCGATGAAAGTCAGAGTCGCTTGTGGATCACTCATATACAGAAAGGTATTTTTTTAAACTCATTAAATCTTCATTGGTCAGGTCAGGTCAGGTGCGCAGTACCCACAACCGGCGTTCATGTATGAAATGATGCATGAGTGTAGATGAAGCAAAAGAGTTATGTAAGGATCGTAGCACGTGGCGTTCTGCAGTTTCTGCCTACCCCCACGGGGAAAAGGCATGATGTTATGTATGTATGTAATTATTAAATCAGTTTTTACAGCAAAAAGTGTCTCATTCATTTAGTGGTCGCAAGCACGACTACTGATTGTGAGGTCCTGGGTTCGATTCCCGGGTCAGGCAAAGTGTAAAAAAAACGGCTTTTCTATATGGAAATTCCCAGTGGTAGCACGGAGTCTGGAACTGTGCCCGGTCGATGGCAATAGGCTCGCACCTATTACATGGGACTCAGTAACAGGATCGGTGAA
Organism: Shargacucullia verbasci; assembly: GCA_947562105.1. Lineage (NCBI taxonomy): Eukaryota > Metazoa > Arthropoda > Insecta > Lepidoptera > Noctuidae > Shargacucullia > Shargacucullia verbasci. Next base: position 4,769,737 of record OX387308.1, read on the forward strand.
AAGTGGGTGTACAATATTACACCTCTGCCTAACCCTTCGCGGAAAACAGGCGTGATGCTAAAGTGTGGGGTGAAGCTTTTTTTAAACATTCTTCGCTTCTGTTCCAGTTACTCCGCCTAGATTTAACAACGGGAGGGAAGGCTTCCGAGGGTCTGGCCGGCCACGTGGTGAACCTGCTCACCACTGACGCGCAGCGGTTCGACATGGCCAGCCTGTTCATGGTGGACCTCGTCAGGACCCCCATAGAGAGCGCCCTCATAGTGTACCTCATGTACAGACAGATAGGGGTCGCCACGCTCATTGGGGTCGCGTTTTTACTCATGTTTATACCATTGCAAGGTAAGTACCATAGATATATAGATAGAGTATTCTTTATTGTACACCAAAGGAAGAACTACAAAGCGAAAATACATTTTACACATCATCATCAGCCAGAAGACGTCCACTGCTGAACGAAGGCCTCCCCCAAGGGGGGGGGTTTGCCATAATCCCCACGCTTGGCAGGCGGCTTGGGAATCGCAGTGTCTCACCGATTAGTGAGAGGACGCTGCTGCCCGTCCTCCGGTGTCTGGCCGCAGTTTAAAGACGTACCCGGGTCAACATTTTACACATAGGGTACAAATGGCGGTCTTATCGCTAAAAGCAATTTCTTCCAGACAATGCATGGAAAAAATCATGGAAGAAAATATGGAGGGTAATGGTCGGTGTACGAATATTAACTCATAAATAAACATTTATATAAACAAATATCTCAATGAAATAAATATACATATAATACTACTTAAACATAATAAATCCTACTAATATTATAAATGTGAAAGTTTGTGAGGATGGATGGATGGATCTTTGTTACTCTTTCACGCCAGAACGGCTGAACGGGTCTAGATGAAATTTGGCACAGAGATAGATTATAGTTTGAAATAGCACATAGGCTACCTTTTATCCCGGAAAAATGTACGGGTTCGTAAACTACGCGGGCGAAGCCGCGAGCGGAAGCTAGTAAATATACTATATTGGATTTACGGAGGGATTCGACGTTTTAACGCGCAACGCCATCTATTGTGACGTCTGCGAGGCATCGAACGCTACTTGTTTTATCTGTGCGCGGAATAATAAATATTTGACAATCAATTGGGGTTGTACTCTGCTTGCATTGCATGCAGTGGCATTTCAAACAATAAAAAAAAAAACTCAGTACTTTAAAAAAATGATATTATGTTTTTTTTCGTCGTAAGCTGGGGGTGTTCGGACTCCCCCCCCCCCCCCCTTTTATAGGGATGAACGACATCTGGCAGCATGGAATCGCATTAGTTTCACCTTTGCTACAGCCTGCTGCAGCATGCTGCCGCTTCCCTTCCGCTCCGTTCCGTGTTGCCGAGCCACTCGTCGATTCCGCCGCGTGCGGTCGCACTCCCGCTCTCTGTGTTTTCTAGTTCTACTCATATACGCCCACGCATCTAATCATTCGTCTTGTTGTAAAATGTTATTAATGTGAGTTAGAGCTAAGTACAGTCCCCCCCCCCCCTTACAATCAGATCCAGCAAGTCCTCTCTTGTCTGTCCCCCAGCAATGCCCTAAGCCGAGGTTCGAGTCCCATTATGGGACACCCTTAGCAGTGTTCCTTAATATTATTTAATTTGCTCGGCTGGAGGCCCTTCTGGTCTCGCCATTTGCCCAGTTAAGCAGTAAAAGCTCCCTGAGCTAACTGCGAGAGACAACTCAAAAAAAAAAAAGAAAAGTACAGTCCCAGAATCATTTAACTCTATACTTCTTCAGTGTCAAATAAAAACTTTTTCTGTCTTCGTCTTCACAGGTTACCTCGGCAAGATATCAAGCAAGCTCCGCCGACAAACAGCCATACGGACAGACAATCGAATTAGACTGATGAACGAAGTCATACAGAGTATCGAAGCGATCAAAATGAATGCCTGGGAGAATGCTTTCGCTAAGATTATTGGCAAAGCTAGAAAGTGAGTACAGACCTAATTGTGTGTTATCAAATCTGAACCTTATTTGGAGGAGATTAAGGTCGATTTTCGTTTAACCAGCAAGACATTTAGGTGCTTTTTATCCGCATATAGTGGATTAAGGTCGGATTTCAGTACGCAGCAAGATATTCTAAAGTAATGTTTTCTCTCTTCTGGCTCTTAGCTCAGACATACCGTTATCTCACTATGTTGCTATGGTTTTTTTTTTTTTGGAGTATTTTACACGGAGCGACTGCCATCTGACCTCCGCCACCCAATTACTGGGAGACACTGATACTCCAAGGTTAGACTGTTTGTCAGACTTTTTAGGCTACTGACACCCGTAACGACTGTATGACACCCGAGACCTACGAGCTTAACGCTTAAGAGTCTCGATGTGTAACGAACGGTCACCCATCCAAGGACTGACCGCACCAACCACTGCCTAACATAACTAATTATAACTTAAATATTTTCATTTCCAGGAAAGAAATGAACGTAATAAAAAAAATGTCATGGCTCCGCGCCGTAATGATATCTTGCGTGAAACTGAACACAAAAGTCGCCATCTTGTTAAGCATCATCTCGTACATATCGTTTCAAAACGAATTGACAGCTGCCAAAGTGTTTGTCATATTCTCGTACTACGAGATTCTAAAGTACACTCTGGTGGACTTCCTCCCGTTGGCTATCACTTTCACTTTGGAAGCGTATGTCAGTGTGAAGAGGATACAGGAATTTCTGCTGTTACCCGAAGTTAATAATCACGATGGCGTCGACTTGTTGACTATTGATGAGAAGAATGTAGTGCCTGTTAATGGAGTGTTTGAGAAGATTGGGAATGGGTAAGTATTATTTTAATCTGTGGCCCAGAGATAGGCAAAAAATCAATTTGTCAATCGATATATCTTATCGATAAAAATCGCAACACGATGTATCGATACATCGAAGTATCGTAGATATATACGATTTTTTCATCTACACTAGTAAACTGTTAGTTTGTATGTACCGGTGAATCTCAGTAATTAATTATCTGATTCTGATAATTATTTCACTGATAGATAGCTACATTATCCCCGAGTGGCTATAAATTATATAAGTAGGTCACTGACTGCCTCATTAGACTACTGGTCGCAAGCGCTACTGCTGAGCGTGACGTCCTGGTTTCGATTCCCGGGTCGGGCAAAGTGTTATTGGGTTTTACTGTATAGAAATTCTCAGTAGCAGCACGGAGTTTGTCAACAGTGTCCGATAGATGGCAATAGACTCGCCTCCTATTACATGAGACTCAAAACATTAACGAAACGTGTACAACGGTACACCACTCCAAGTAATACAGGCGTGACGTAATTTATTATATTTTTCTTTAAATTCTAGGAATAATTCCCGTATCGTGGGTGCGTTTACAAACACAAACATTCACATGTATAAATACCCAGACCCGCAGCCTAATTACGTTAAAAAAGCGACAGCAACGCGATAGCCACGCGACAACAATCTCACTGTCAGCCAATACATTATATGTCACAAAAATGACGTTTGACAGAAATTATCGCGCGATCTACGCCTGTCGCTACATCGATAATTAGGTTGCCGGAACAATTATCTGTAGATCATACAAATATTTGTACCGTGCGGGACTCGAACCCGCAGCAGGCGATCGTTCAACCACTGCGCCAACCGTACCGTTAAATTATATTTTATATGAATTATATTTTATCATGCTATTACCATTTCTCCATCAGACAACAAGCCTACATAAAATCAGAGAGTAATCTGGAACACCTGAAGCCCCAAGTCCTCATCGCGATGAAGGATTACACAGCACACTGGAGGAACGTGGATGATGACACGGTGGACGGGAAGATACCTGCACTCCTGGATATCAACTTGATTGTAAGTTTTTAAATTATTTTTTTAAATAAACGTTGCCCCACCCTAAGATTTCTCCTGTGTCGTGGGTACATTTTTACAAACATACATGTCACTTGCACACACAACCGGACCCGAAACAACTATCTGTAGATCATACAAATATTTGTTCAGTGCGGGAATCGAACCTGCGACACGTAGTGTAGCAGTCGATCTCTCAACCACTGCGCCACCCGTGCCATCGAATTGATTTATCAAAAAAGAAAAAAAAAATGTTCTCAATTAAAGATTTCAATAATACTGCGTGTATTTGTATAATATTAATATAAAATTGGTGGAATGTGACTCGTATCGACACCTGAGGATTTAGTTGATGCCAAACATTAATTTATTTAATGGAGGTATCAATATTCTTTTGAAACACCCACTGTCTGATGAGTGTAAGAAACTTTATTCGTTTATGAGAATCTGTCTGAGAGAAAGAAGGAACATAGGTGGTAGATCCATGTGACTGTGAATGTAATGGGTGTGCGTGTGTGTCAACGATACGAAAGAACCCATGAGGCTGGCATAGTCAGTCTGAGTGTATTGAAGCCTCTAAAAAATTGATTAAAGTAAATTAAACTCAGACGAAGTCACGAGGAACAGATAGCAGTGGCGTGCGGTCCATAAAGACAAAAAGACACTGCCTACCCTACATAACTCAGATAAATGTTTATTATAAGATATTTGAGGTGGCAAATCACATACATCATTATTTAATTGACAAGACGACGAACCAAAACCAATATGCAGTAGGTGTTTTTGGTAAGTAAGCTTTTATAAGGTTCTGCCTATCCTGTCTAAAAACTCTGTGCACGCCGCTGACAGCTAGTGTTACATTACTTTGTCCTCAGGTAAAACCGGAGTCTCTAACAACAATAGTGGGCACAGTGGGCTCGGGCAAGTCGACGTTACTGCAGGCTATGTTGCGGGAACTATCACCCACTAGTGGGCATCTGAGTATACATGCTGTGGTGGCGTACGCTGCGCAGGAGCCTTGGCTGTTTGAGGCTTCCGTGAGTTCGGATTTGATTCCAAAGTTAATGAGTCATTTTTTGCGAGTTTAAGGAATGTCACCTTAACAAGGTATTTTAATTAGAAATGCAGTCTATCTGTCCGCTATCCGGTATCCGGTTTCTGGTATCCGGGATCCGGTATCTGCTACCCGGTATCCGGTTCCTGCTATCCGTTATCCGGGTCCTGCTATCCGGTATCCGGTTCCTCCTATCGGATTTCTGCTATTCGGTGTCCGGCAACTTTTTCAAGTGGTTTTTCTCGTGATATATTACAACTACTTCTATTTATCTTCGAGTTAGCAAAAGTTGACACCGGAATACAGCCACCACGATTTCGATAGTAGACCAACATTGGCCTAATAGTATTGGGGCCAGCATTGGAGCCAACTTGTGAAGACGGTGTAAACAAATATGACAGTTATATACAGGGTGATTTTTTTCAAGTGGGCGTGGATGGCCATATCCGAAATTCTAAAGAATAGCGAAAAATACTCAAAGGAGTCTCGAGCCCGATTTTGATGAAAACTAAAACTGCATCATTTTTCAAAACTCCATAAATTGAACCTTTGATTTTGGATAAATCATCAAATCTGGCTCGAGAGTCCTTTGAGTATTTTTTCGCTATTCCTTATAGTTTCGGATTTGGCTATCCACGCCCACTTACTGTATATCTCTCTTCACCATCTTTAATATCACCCTGTTTGATTCAGGTACGTCAAAATATCCTGTTTGGCCAAGACATGGATCTGCGAAGGTACAAGCAAGTCATCAAGTGTTGCCAGCTGAAGACTGACCTGGAGATCCTGCCGCATGGGGACAAGACCATCGTGGGGGAACGGGGTGAGTTTATGATGTTTCTCGGTATCATGCCAGTAAAATTTTGGGGACCAGTGGGCCTACCACGTAGCACCAGTGGGGAATGGGTTACCATTCTGATAACTATGGTTGGCAGTCCACAACTGTGCGTTTCTCTAGAAACTTTCTGCCTCGCACAACAAAACTGTCGCCTGCGGTATTTCCGGACCAATACAACCTTCAAACCTTCAAGAAAAGAGCGTGCTCCTTTTTATGCCGGCAATGCACGTGACTCCTCTGGTGTTGCGGGTGTCCATGGGCGACGGTAATCGCTTACCATCAGGCGATCCGTCTGCTCGCTTACCGCCAATACAAAAAAAAAAACTACGATTTCTCCTGTATCGTGGGTACAGTTTACAAACATACATGTCACATGCACACACAATCCGAAACAACGATCTGTATATCATACAATGATTTGTTCCGTGCGGAAACCGAACTCACACTCTTGGTAAGTATTTATATTGAATTTTAATTTCAGGTGCATCATTGTCAGGCGGTCAGCGCGCGCGCATATCGTTAGCCCGGTGCGTGTACCAGAATGCTGATGTTTACTTGTTAGATGACCCGTTGGCTGCTGTTGACGCTAAGGTAAGATGTCCACATACTTCCTGGTCTCAGGTGATCCGAAAAGATGGTTAAAGGGCGGTCTGAAAGGCGGTCATGGGGGTCATGTGATCCACAAAATCGACGGGATACCCACGCCAACATTAGCTGGATGTCCCCCAAAACTATACTATACTTTTCATGTGTCTTGGGGCATGCGGGTGTCTCTCATAGCAAGTTTGTTTTTGACTGTTGTATGGTTCTAGATTAACAGCATAAATATGAATTAATAACAGTATAAGAGGGTCCCGGTAGCTTTATGTGTACCGCGCTGAGCATCGCAATGTGGGAGGTTAAGCAGCGCTTGCTGCGGCCATTACTTGGATGGGTAACCATTTTTTTACACATCGAAACCCTGTGCCTCGGAAAGAATGTTATGCAGTTGGTCCCTGATGTCATACGAATATCTATGATATTCGTTACGGGTGTCAGCAGCCCAAAAAGTCTGACAACCAGTCTAACCTTAGAGTATCAGTGTCTCCCAGTAATTGTGTGGCGGAGGTCAGATGGCAGTCGCGTTGTAAAATGCTGATATTCAGCCGCAACTGTTTAGACAGGGAGCCGTCCCCAATGTAGTTGGAAATAGGCTAGGCAGGCTTTCTTTCTTTCAATATTACACCTCTGCCTAACCCTTCGGGGAATACAAGCGTGATGCTAATAAAAATATCTCTATTCCAGGTGGCGCACGCGATTTATGAAGACTGTATCAGAACATTCCTGCGCGAGAAGGCGACCGTGTTGGTGACACATCACGTACAATACGCGAGGCATGCGCACACCGTGTGTGTCATGAGGGCGGGACGGGTGCGTGTTGCAAATATAAAAAAATATTTTAACCCTTTACAAGGCATAGGGAACGAGGACAGGTACAAACTTATACTAAACGGGTATTTTTTTTTTAAATCTTTGCCCCACACTATGATTTCTCCTGTATCGTGGGTACAGTTTACAAACATTCATGTCACATGCACACACAACCAGACCCGAAACAACTATCTGTAGATCATAAAATATTTGTTCCGTGTGGGGATCGAAACCGCGACACTTAGTGCAGAAAGCTAATCGTTTAGTCACAGTATTCTGTATTTTTTTACGTTGCCCCACCCGAGGAATAATTCCTGTATCGTGACACCCAAATCCGGAACAACTATCTCATACAAATATTTGACCTGTCCGGGAATCGAAACCCGCGACGTAATACAGCAGTCGATCTATCAACGATTGCGCCAACAGTGCCTTCAGTCTTATTACATGGTTCTCAATAACAGCATCGCTGAAATCTAGGTGTATGATAGTTACATCCCTGCCTACCCCTTCGGATAATACAGGTATGATGCTAAAAGGAAGATGATTATTTATTTTACCAGATCGTAGCACAAGGCACGTACCACGAGCTGAAGAATGGAGTGGCGGAATTCGAGAAGCTCATAGAAATGGGGGAGAAAGTGGAAGAAGAGAAGCAGAAACAGAAAGCGACCACGTATGAGAACACAGAAAGTGTGGTAAGATTGTATTTAATATTATAATAATAAATAAAGGAAATAATAATTATTAAAAGCCTATACTGTCCCACTCATGGGCAAAGGCCCTTTTCTCCATTTCTCGTGATCTCGTGCTGTATCTGGCCAGTTTTCAACGAAAGCATCTAGTTCGACCCCGTCTCGCTGTCTCAGGGCACTAGTTTGTGGTGTGTGGGCCCACAGTTCGAACGGCATGCGGCAGACATGTCCTGCCCAGTCCCATTTAAGCTGGGCGACTTTTGCAGCCACGTCAGCTGAGTTCTGGAGCGCAGTGTGGTGTTTCGAACCCGATCAGTTAATTTAACACCGAGTATACTGCGCTCCATGGCTCGTTGGAAAACTTTGAGTTTGCACTTCTGGGCGTTACTCGGTGACCAGTATTATAATATCACACACAAAATCTTTTTACAAAAAAAATAATTCTAGAGATGAGACCTGGCTAGATCGATTTGCGCCCACGATAAACCCCTTTATTGTAAATTTCATCGAAATCGTTAGAGCCGTTTTCGAGAATGCGTTTACAAAACAAACAAAGATATATGTATAAATATTGCTCTTATACTAGTATAGGGTTATTTGAAGTCACTTTTTTTAGACCATCACACTGAATAAAATTCTCTATAGGACCGTCAGTTGTTCCATACAAAACTTCAATACAAAACTTCAATACAAAACTTCAATACTTCATCATCATCATCATCAGCCAGAAGACGTCCACTGCTGAACAAAGGCCTCCCCCTTAGACCACCACATCGAACGACATTCCGCCACTTGCATCCATCGCTTGCCCGCGACTTTCACAATGTCGTCAGTCCACCTAGTAGGAAGCCTTCCTACGCTACGTCTTCCTGTTCGTGGTCGCCACTCGAGAACCTTTCTTCCCCATCGGTTGTCAGTTCTTCGAGCGATGTGGCCTGCCCACTACCACTTAAGCTTGCAAATCCTGAGAGCTATGTCGGTGACCTTGGTTCTTTGGCGAATATCCTCGTTCCGGATTTTATCGCGCAAAGAGACTCCGAGCATAGCTGTCTCGATTGCCCGCTGTGTGACTCTGAGCCTCTCTAAGAGGCCAACACTTAACGACCACTTCAATACTTAGTTGATGGTCTGATCCACACCCTTAGGGTCAATTCCCACTGAAAGAGCAGCGGCCGGCAGCGGCCGTAAGAGCGCGGCGCCGCAAGGGGCAGTGCGGCGCTAGAAGGCTCGTGCAGCTTCGCGGCGCCGCGCTGCCCTTCCTTTGTCTTCAAATAACTATGGACTTTTTAATCACGTAGATAAGATTCAAAATGGTTTGTAATATTTTGCCTTAAAAAGCCGCTGCCGGCCGCTGCTCGCTCAGTGTGAATTGACTCTTAAATATGCCCACGCATTTTTGGTACACGCTGTATATATAATTATAAATAAATACGATTTCTTCTTAATAGGTTTATAATGTTATGGTAAAAGCAGAAAAGGCAGACGTCAAGCGAAGTGTTAGTTAACTTTTAACAAATTAAATTGATCTTAGATATTAATTAGTATATAATTTAGCCATTTGTAAATTGAATAATTGTACATTATTAAGCTCAAATTCACCGGCACTATAATTTTATTAGGTGAGATTATTAAAATTTACCGCGGTGTTAAACACCGCTTGCCGCGGTCAGTCCTTGGATGGGTGATCATTTTGCACACATCGAGACCCCTCCGTGCCTCGGAAAGCATGTTAAGCATATGGTCCCGGGTGTCATACGAAGACCTATGACAGCCCAAAAAAGTCTGATAACCAGTTTTACTTTAGAGTATCAGTGTCTCCCAGTAATTGTGTGGCGGAGATCAGATGGCAGTTGCGTTGTAAAATACTGATATTAAGCCGCAACCGGTTAGACTGGGAGCCGACTCCAATGTAGTTGGGAAAAGGCAGGCAGATGACGATATTTAGACTAGTCTAGTGGTCGCTAGCCCGACTGCTGGTCTAAAGGTAATCCTTGTTTTGTAATAAGGGATAATGTTTAATATGAAGTTTTGTATATGTAAACAGCAGTTTTAAATAATAATAATAATGTCCTCCTGACCGAATTTCGGTCACGGCGGCCAATCTCACCGGAGATTATCCAACTTCGCAGGAGATATTATAGAGCACAAGTGTGTGCGCAAACACAGGTGCTCTCTCTATTCCTTCACTCTCATAGTCCGATGGGACGGCAATCCGACACGACCGGAGAGAGATCAGGCGCAGGACCAACGGCTTTACGTGCTTTCCGAGGCACGGTGTGTATTCACATACACAAAGACCCGAAACAACAATCTGTAGCTCATACAAAAATTTGTTCCGTGCGAGAATGGAACCCGCGATAGCGGCGCAGCCGTCGACCTCTCAACTACTGCGCCAACCGTGCCGTCTAATATATAAGTCATATTGTTGGTGAATGCGGCTCTTAGCTTAGTTGTGATTTTATGAGTCATTACTTATTAGCTCAGTGTGTAAATATGTAAACCAGAAGTTCCCAGACTATTTTCTCATAGACCACTTTCAAAATCTAGCTGGTTCCGGTGGACCCCCCGCAGCTACATTTCTACCATATTGTAAATTGAATTGGAAACCCCCCATTTTTTTTGTCACGCCAACGTAGACCCCGTCGAGTCTCCCGTGGACCCCTGGGGGTCCACCTGGACCACTTTGGGAACTAATGATGTAAACGATATTTTGTTTAGTTTTTGAGTCGTTAGTAAATGTTGTTTTATTTAGTTTTATGTATTATATAATATCTGTTTAGACATATCAAGGGTATGTATGAAAGGCGATGAATTATATAAGAAACTATTAATATATTTATTATTACTTATTAGTTAATATAACATTTTAAAAAAGACATGATACGACTCTTTGGTAGTCGCGAGCGCGATTGTAAGATGTGAGGTCCTGAATTTGATTGCCGAGTCGGGAAAAGTGTTTTCTGTATATAAATTCTCAGTAGCAGCACGGAGTCTGGAACTGTGGCCCGTACATGGCAATAGGCTCGCCCCCTATTACATCGGACTCAGTAACAGTATCGGGGAAATTTGAGTGTACAATAGTTATACACCTCTGCCTAAACCTTCGGGGAATACAGGCGTGATGCAATGGCAAAAACATAAGTGGCTCCTACATTTATTTAAATTTCTGTCTACCAAAATGTTTCATTATCAGATGTCCACTGCTGAACAAAGGCCTCCCCCTTAGAGCACCACCTCGAACGACATTCCCTTGACAAAACCTACATTGTTTTCTCATACTTTTTCCACATTAGTACATAGCAAGATTATTAAAAGAGACTTTAAAAGAGTATCCATGGAGTTTCTTGCCGGTTCTTCTCCATAGGGCCAACTTTTTGGAACCGTGCCACTAGAGTCCTATAACGTTTCATAAGTGCCTGTATTAGGTTTATCCTACTAATCCTACTAATATTATAAATGTGAAAGTTTGTGAGGATGGATGGATGGATGGATCTTTGTTACTCTTTCACGCCAGAACGGCTGAACGGATCTGGATGAAATTTGGCACAGATATAGATTATAGTCTGGAATAGCACATAGGCTACTTTTTATCCCGGGAAAATGTACGGGTTCGCAAACCACGCGTTCGAAGTCACGGGCGGAAACTAGTTTGAAATAAAAACAATTCTATCTATCTATTCCGCGACCTGCGTCCATCGGTTGCCCGCGACTTTTACAATTTCGGTCCACTTAGTACGAGGCTGACGGACAATAAAAATGTCTGTCTACCGAAATGTTTGTCTTTTTTTAATTAAAATAGTTTTTAAGTACTAATTGGTTGTGTTTGTTTAGGAACACAGTTACAAGTTGCGCTCGCAGCGGTCCATGTCGGAAGCATCACAACTATCCTTCAATCTAGATCTAGACAGCAATCTAGACCCGAAATATGAAGGTGAGATTATATACTTAATTTATAATGAATCCGTTTTGTTTTGTTGTTTTTAAAAACGTTGCCCCACACTAGGATTTCTCCTGTATGGTAGGTACAGTTTACAAAGATACATGTCACATGCACACACAACCAGACCCGAACCAACTATCTGAAGATTATACAAATATTTGTACCGTGCGGGGATCGAACCCGCGACACGTAGCTCAGAAAGCTTTTGAAAATTGAATGTTTTTTTTTTTTATAAAAAGCCAGCTTTGTTTATATTACGGCACGGTTGGCGCAGTGGTTGAGAGATCGACTGCTGCGCTTAATGTCGCGAGATCTAAACCCGCACGGTACAAATATTTGTATGATCTACAGATATTTGTTTCTGATCTGGGTGTATGTCTATGTGAATATTTGTGTTTGTAAACGCACCCACGATACAGGAATTATTCCTAGTGTGGGAGAACGTTTCTGTTTTAAAGAAAAGCAAAAAAAGAATTATGATCTTCTTTTAGGTGAGACACAGAAGAAAGGGTCAGTAGACAATAGTGTCTATGTATCATACATCCGCAGCGGTGGCAGCACATTGTCTATGGCGCTGCTCATCGTTCTGTTCTTGCTGGCTCAGTTGTTCTACTCGTCTACCGACGTGTGGTTAAAGGAATGGTGAGTGCTTAAATAATGTCATTTATTGCGAATTTATGGTCTAGTGGTCGATTCCCGGGTCGGGAAAAGTATCATTGGGATTTTCTGTAAAATACAAAAAATAGCAGCCCAGAGGTTGGAACTTAGACTTTAGAACTTTTTGAAAGATACAAGAATCCAGTAGATTTTTTGGAAAATCCACCGGAATGTCGGAAATTTGGATGGGATTTACGTAAAAGTTAAAAAAAATGCACCCGTGCGAAACCGGGGCAGGTAGCTATTGTTATATATAAAGATTAAATTATTATTAGATTTAGAAAAGGTTTAAAGAAGTATGTTTCTCTCCCAGGGTGAACTTAGAGGAAGCCAACAGCGCTATAAAAGCAGCTAGCAAAAACTCCACTGAAGCCGTAACACCAGGTAAAGAAAGCCATAACAATAAAATAAAAATAACTTCAGCACATGACTGTCCCACTGCTGGGCAAGGGCCTCTTCTCAGAATGAGAAGAGTTAGGCCTTAGTTCAACACGCTGGCCCGGTGCGGGTTGGCGGACTACACACACCATCAAGAACTTCATGGAGCCCTCAGGTGTGCAGGTTTCTTCACGATGTTTTCCTTCACCGATAACCTTCCTTTTCCGAATTTTTGTTATCTCACAATAAAGAAATCCTTTCATTTTTTCGACCGGCAACTAATGGTTTGGTACAGTCGAAATTTTCTATAGAGGGAAAGACTATCTCTAATAGATATTGATGTCTAAGCTGATGTAGATGTCGAATTGATGTCAATATGCCCGGTAGATGGCAATAGGCTCACCCCCTATTACATGGGAGTCAATAACAGCATCGGCATAATGCCGGTAGACAATAGTACACATATGCCTAACCCTTTGGGGATACAAGCTTGATGTTATCTTAATGTAGGCAGTTCATTTATTACCTTAAACGTTGGCACCAGTGAACTTCGAGAACATCCCAAGCAACCGCTTCAGTCTGACCCGGGACCAGTGCCTGTACATCTACGGCGGGCTCATCGGCATCTGCATCGTGTTTACGTGGAACAAGTTGGTCATCTTCTACAACACCTGCATCCGCGCCTCGGTCAGTCTTCACGACAATATGTTCAGGTGAGTTCTTTTTTTTTAAACTTTGCCCCCACACTAGGATTTCTCCTGTGTCGTGGGTACAGTTTACAAACATATATGTCACATGCACACCAACAACCAGACCTGAAACAACTATCTGTAGATCATACAAATATTTGTTCCGTGCGATGATCGAAACGGCGACATCTAGCGCAGCAGTCAATCTCTCAACACACGGCGCCAATCGTGTCGTCGTGTTGAGACCCTGGATAGGGTTCTTCTGTGGAGTCAGCACGAGCACGTAGCGAAATTCAAACACTTATTCTTAGAAAACTGTTGGTTAAAATCATAAAATTTAAATGATTATGTATTTTTATGTATCCGCAAATACTATGTGTAAAATTGGTCAATATTTCAATCACTATTTCCTTAACAATACCTGTAAATCCTTAGCAATATACCTGTATCGTTGTCTTTCCTTGATCTTCAGGGGTGTAACCAGTGCTCCAATGTGGTTCTTCCACCACAACCCATCAGGTCGTATCCTGAACAGGTTCTCCAAAGACATGGGGCAAGTGGACACCCTGCTGCCCGTCGCCTTGGTCGACTGTCTAGGGGTAAGTTCTTCAAAATTAATAATTTGACGTGCCTATGTCTCTGATACTCATTGGTCTACTGGTCGCAAGTGCGACTGCTGAGCGTGATGTACTGGGTTCGATTCCTGGGTTGGGCAAAGAGTTCCCGGGTTGTGCAGTATGGAGTATAAGAACTGTGTCCGGTAAATGGAGCCCTATTACATAGGACTTCATAACAGCATCGGCGAAATGTGGTAACCTATCTAATATTGTATATATAATATTATAAATAAATCCTACTAATATTATAAATGTGAAAGTTTGTGAGGATGGATGGATGGATATTTTTTACTCAATCACGTCAGAACGACTGAACGGATCTGAATGAAATTTGGCACAGGGATAGATTATAGTCTGGAATAGCACATAGGCTCCTACTTACTTATAATCCCGGAAAAATATAAATGAATTGCTTTGAATAAAAGTTTACTCAAATGCGAGCGCAATATTTTTCATACATTTTTGACTTAACGGTGACTGCCGTTACGGTGAAGAAACTCGAAATACTGGAATTGTAACACCTCTGCTTACCCCTTTAATATAAGCATGATGATATTATGAGATCTGTATATGCTATTCTTCTTTCCCTTCCAGTTCTTTCTAGAAGTAATAGCGATATTAATAGTGGTGTGTCTGGTCAACTGGTGGTTGTTGCTACCGACTGGTGTGGTCGCCGTGCTACTGTTTCTACTGAGAGACCTGTTCCTCAATACCAGTCGGGAGCTGAAGAGGATTGAAGCTATTGGTGAGTCAGCATTCTGTTGCCTTAATCACATTTTATTTTGGGGTCTGCGTGACATGCTTTTCATAATTATTTTTTTATTAGACTCCATTTCTAAGTTGTTTTTCTTTCTTCGCGTCTTGTTTCACACAATTTCTACCTTTCGATGCTTTTAGTTTTTGTTAAAGAAAAATCCCCACACAAGAAATAATTCCTGTACGACGTAACGAGCCGCCACCGGCATTAATAAAGTCCCGTGGATGCTCATGCTCATTTGATGACTCCTTTAAAATAACTGGCGAAGTTTGGGAAGAAAGTAGCCGATTACTGGTCTGTTTTTATGCCTATGGTCATGGATGCTCCGCATCCACTATTTACCTCTCGTGGGTGCTGGAGCCCTCGACCATTTACGGAGTCGGCGCCTGGATGAAACGCATCCACGATGAGATCGTTTACAAACACATACATTCACACACACAAACACCCAGATCCGAAACAACTATCTGTAGATCATACAAATATTTGTTCCGTGCGGGAATCGCATCGTTGAACAGCAGCTCAGAAAGCAAATCTTCTTCATAGAGTTTCTTGTCGGTTCTTCTCCATAGGACTTACTATTTGGAACCGTGCATCTATAGTCTCGACATTTCATAAGTGCCTGTGATTGGTTTTCATGAAATAAAGATATATTCTATTCTGTTCTGTTCTTTAATTCATCTTTTCTCATCCCCAGCCCGCAGTCAGTCCCTGAACCACCTGTCGGCGACGGTGTCGGGCCTCACCACCATCAGATCTGCCGGCCAGCACCAGCGGACCCTCGCCAGGGAGTTCGACAAGCTGCAAGACCTGCACTCCTCGTCCTGGACCCTGGTGCTCAACACCAACAGGGCCTTCGGCTTCTGGATGGACATGATCTGCTGTTTATATCTGGCTTTTGTTACGTTCAGTTTCTTCTTGTTTGCTACAGAAGGTGGGCAGAAGATTTTTTTTTAAACTTATGCTAGTTACTATACTCGGTTTGTTTAGGTATTTAACTAAAGGTAAACAATCTTGATGTGTCTTTTTAATATTTTTTGTTTAAAAACTCAGTTTAAAAATAAAACGCGACTAAAAACCAATGTAAAACAACAATAACGATTACCAAATCAATTGAACCACTAGTTTAAGCAGTAGTTTATTTGTTTAATATGTGTTTGTGTAAAAAGTCACATCAAGATTGTTTACCTTTATTTAAGTACCTAAACAAAACGAGTATAGTTTCCAATGTTGGTCTGTTGATCGTAAGCGCGACTGCTCAGCGTGAGGTCCTGGGTCCGATTCCCGGGTCGGGAAGTGTTATTGGGATTTTCTGTATGGAAAATCTCAACAGCATGGAGTCTGCAAGTGTGCCCGGTAGATGGCAATAGTTGTATATTGTTTTATAATAGTTATATATTTATAGTATATTGGTTTTATTCTTAAGAGTCAGCATGATGTCAGCAGAGATGTCAGCAGGCATCACGCCTCTATTCCCGAAAAGGGTTAGGCAGAGGTGTACTATTTTAATTAATGGAATCAGGCGTTACTTTGCGGAAATCCATGATATATAAGATATACAACTAGAATATTTAGTTTTAATTCCGCGAAACTACTGCAAGTTTGGGTCGACACGTGTTTCGCCCCTCCACGGAGCATCCTCAGGAGATGTTGACTCGTCGACCGCTTGGACGCGAATGAGCGGCTGGGTAGTGAGCGCCCCCTTATATAGCACTACGACTTGGTGTTTGTATTGAACTACCTGCAAAAATTCGTAAAAGTGGAGATGGTATTAGATTAGTTTGGTCATTCAACAGTGTAAACCTGTCGTTATTATGTTTTAAAATTTCTAATTGTTCCAACACACACAACCGGAAACCTTTATTACAAACATGCAAAATATTATACCCATTATTGTCGCTCAAGGAATGGCCGGTGTCAATTAAATGTTTTGCGAAATGAGATCTATCAGGATGGCCATTCCTATAAGCGGCAATATGTTCCTTATGTCTAATATCAAAGTTACGGCCTGTCTGACCTACATAGATCCCATTACAATCATTACAAACTAACTTATAAACACCGGACTTTTTTGAGTTTTCTAAGTGATCTTTGCCGTTACAAAGATGATGTAAATTATGTTCTGTCCGAAAAGCAACGGAAACGTTATGTTTTCTAAGAATATTGGCAATTCTATCTGAAATTGGGCCTATGTAAGCCAGACTACCGACATGTTTGTTAATACGTTCGGGGGGACATACATAAAGTAGTGAGCGAACCCTGTCATTCTGTTTATTTTTAATTAGATTATCAATTATTTGTTTTGGATAACCGTTTGTAACCGCGATCTGATAGATGATTTTAAGTTCTTTTACGTAATTATCTGTGGACAGTGGGACAGACATTAAACGATGAACATAGCTGCGGAAGGCAGCCAGTTTATGTTGTAAAGGGTGACAAGATGAGGCAGGAATGGTAGTATCAGTATGTGTGGGTTTACGGTAAATTTGGAAATCTAGTTTGTTATTTACTCTGGTTATAGATAAATCTAAAAAATTAAGGGACTGGTTGGACTCTAATTCTAATTTGAATTTAATTTTAGGGTGGATTGTATTTAGTTTGTTAACAAATGTGTCAATTTGACGGGTGGTACCTGTCCAACAGATAATTACGTCATCAACATATCTATAATAGAACAGAATTTTGGGGTCGCCCACCACATATTTACATTCAAAACTATCCATAAATATTTCCGCCATCAGCGGACTTAAAGGTGAACCCATGGCTAACCCTTCTTTTTGACGGTAATATTGGTTATTGAACCTAAAATAGTTTTGTTGCATGCATATACGAGTAAGGTTAAGAAGGTCGTATACTTCTCCAGGATGTAGCCGCTGTCTCTCAAAGTGGTTACTCAGAATACTAAGGCACTCCTCATAAGGGACGTTAGTAAATAAACTATCAACATCTAGGGACAATAATTTGGAATATGGGGGGATGTTGATATCTTTTATCTTTTCAATTAAATCTAAACTATTTTTTAAACTATACTGAGGTTGAAAAGAGGACTTTGTTCTTAAAAGATTGTTTAAGTATTTAGCTATATTGTATGTTGGAGCACCACAGTAAGAGACAACAGGACGTATAGGG
Source organism: Shargacucullia verbasci (assembly GCA_947562105.1). NCBI lineage: Eukaryota > Metazoa > Arthropoda > Insecta > Lepidoptera > Noctuidae > Shargacucullia > Shargacucullia verbasci. The sequence goes on from OX387308.1 coordinate 4,787,761, forward strand.
ATATTTTCTTTATGAGTTTTAGGTAATCCGTACAAGAATGGTGAACGCGGGTTCATAGGGATTTTATATTTTAACTGGTCTGGAGAAATATACGACGTATTTTTAATGGCATCCTTTAAATCTAAAGTACATTTTTTAGTAGGGTCGGATCTAAGACATTCAAAATCCTCCCCCTGGATGACGTCGTTAACCTTCTGGTTGTAAGCAGTTCTTTCCAAAATAACAACGGTATTGCCCTTATCTGCTTTTGTGATAACTAAATTATCCCGATTAATTTGGTTTTGCAATGATCGGTATGCTTGTAGTTCTGAGAAATTTTGAAAAAATGGGAAATTTGACGCTTTTTTAATTTGAACTGCTACCTGATGTTTAACGGCGCCATCCTTTTTACTTCTAAAACAAGCTATTTCCGAATCCACCACCAAAGTTTCGAGCGATTTCTGGGATAGCCTTGGTTTGATGTTATATTTAAGACCGTTCTCTAATAAGGATATCTCAGAAGATGAAAACTGGGTGTTTGTATAATTCTCAACGCGTGGATAGAACGAGTGAGCTATATTTGGATCACTATCAGAATGATGGACATTATTACCATGGCTATCCCGATATAATCGCTCCAACTTCCTATTTTGGATTAAATATTTTTCATGCGCTACTTGAGAAGCTAAATCCCGAGCCTTGTTATCTAAAATATCGAACTCCACATTATGTAAATTGAAACTCAACTCTGAGTACAATACCTTAAGGTGGAGTTTGATATTATCCCTAACTGTAAACCAGTATCTACACTCTTCATTCAACCATATCTGTTTTGCCTTCACCAATGCTATACTACTAGACCGGCTGTGTGTGTTGGTACGTATATTAATATAATGTGGTATTAATTTTAACTGTTTACACTGTTGATTGAACCAAACGTTCTGAGCTGCCAAACGATGAAGCTTCGTCAACTTGATGTATAGTTTCGCCTGCTCAGCTATACCTGCTGACTTAAGATAATTAATGGAATCAGGCGTTACTTTGCGGAAATCCATGATATATAAGATATACAACTAGAATATTTAGTTTTAATTCCGCTAAACTACTGCAAGTTTGGGTCGACACGTGTTTCGCCCCTCCACGGAGCATCCTCAGGAGATGTTGACTCGTCGACCGCTTGGACGCGAATGAGCGGCTGGGTAGTGAGCGCCCCCTTATATAGCACTACGACTTGGTGTTTGTATTGAACTACCTGCAAAAATTCGTAAAAGTGGAGATGGTATTAGATTAGTTTGGTCATTCAACAGTGTAAATGATTGTAATGGGATCTATGTAGGTCAGACAGGCCGTAACTTTGATATTAGACATAAGGAACATATTGCCGCTTATAGGAATGGCCATCCTGATAGATCTCATTTCGCAAAACATTTAATTGACACCGGCCATTCCTTGAGCGACAATAATGGGTATAATATTTTGCATGTTTGTAATAAAGGTTTCCGGTTGTGTGTGTTGGAACAATTAGAAATTTTAAAACATAATAACGACAGGTTTACACTGTTGAATGACCAAACTAATCTAATACCATCTCCACTTTTACGAATTTTTGCAGGTAGTTCAATACAAACACCAAGTCGTAGTGCTATATAAGGGGGCGCTCACTACCCAGCCGCTCATTCGCGTCCAAGCGGTCGACGAGTCAACATCTCCTGAGGATGCTCCGTGGAGGGGCGAAACACGTGTCGACCCAAACTTGCAGTAGTTTAGCGGAATTAAAACTAAATATTCTAGTTGTATATCTTATATATCATGGATTTCCGCAAAGTAACGCCTGATTCCATTAATTATCTTAAGTCAGCAGGTATAGCTGAGCAGGCGAAACTATACATCAAGTTGACGAAGCTTCATCGTTTGGCAGCTCAGAACGTTTGGTTCAATCAACAGTGTAAACAGTTAAAATTAATACCACATTATATTAATATACGTACCAACACACACAGCCGGTCTAGTAGTATAGCATTGGTGAAGGCAAAACAGATATGGTTGAATGAAGAGTGTAGATACTGGTTTACAGTTAGGGATAATATCAAACTCCACCTTAAGGTATTGTACTCAGAGTTGAGTTTCAATTTACATAATGTGGAGTTCGATATTTTAGATAACAAGGCTCGGGATTTAGCTTCTCAAGTAGCGCATGAAAAATATTTAATCCAAAATAGGAAGTTGGAGCGATTATATCGGGATAGCCATGGTAATAATGTCCATCATTCTGATAGTGATCCAAATATAGCTCACTCGTTCTATCCACGCGTTGAGAATTATACAAACACCCAGTTTTCATCTTCTGAGATATCCTTATTAGAGAACGGTCTTAAATATAACATCAAACCAAGGCTATCCCAGAAATCGCTCGAAACTTTGGTGGTGGATTCGGAAATAGCTTGTTTTAGAAGTAAAAAGGATGGCGCCGTTAAACATCAGGTAGCAGTTCAAATTAAAAAAGCGTCAAATTTCCCATTTTTTCAAAATTTCTCAGAACTACAAGCATACCGATCATTGCAAAACCAAATTAATCGGGATAATTTAGTTATCACAAAAGCAGATAAGGGCAATACCGTTGTTATTTTGGAAAGAACTGCTTACAACCAGAAGGTTAACGACGTCATCCAGGGGGAGGATTTTGAATGTCTTAGATCCGACCCTACTAAAAAATGTACTTTAGATTTAAAGGATGCCATTAAAAATACGTCGTATATTTCTCCAGACCAGTTAAAATATAAAATCCCTATGAACCCGCGTTCACCATTCTTGTACGGATTACCTAAAACTCATAAAGAAAATATCCCTATACGTCCTGTTGTCTCTTACTGTGGTGCTCCAACATACAATATAGCTAAATACTTAAACAATCTTTTAAGAACAAAGTCCTCTTTTCAACCTCAGTATAGTTTAAAAAATAGTTTAGATTTAATTGAAAAGATAAAAGATATCAACATCCCCCCATATTCCAAATTATTGTCCCTAGATGTTGATAGTTTATTTACTAACGTCCCTTATGAGGAGTGCCTTAGTATTCTGAGTAACCACTTTGAGAGACAGCGGCTACATCCTGGAGAAGTATACGACCTTCTTAACCTTACTCGTATATGCATGCAACAAAACTATTTTAGGTTCAATAACCAATATTACCGTCAAAAAGAAGGGTTAGCCATGGGTTCACCTTTAAGTCCGCTGATGGCGGAAATATTTATGGATAGTTTTGAATGTAAATATGTGGTGGGCGACCCCAAAATTCTGTTCTATTATAGATATGTTGATGACGTAATTATCTGTTGGACAGGTACCACCCGTCAAATTGACACATTTGTTAACAAACTAAATACAATCCACCCTAAAATTAAATTCAAATTAGAATTAGAGTCCAACCAGTCCCTTAATTTTTTAGATTTATCTATAACCAGAGTAAATAACAAACTAGATTTCCAAATTTACCGTAAACCCACACATACTGATACTACCATTCCTGCCTCATCTTGTCACCCTTTACAACATAAACTGGCTGCCTTCCGCAGCTATGTTCATCGTTTAATGTCTGTCCCACTGTCCACAGATAATTACGTAAAAGAACTTAAAATCATCTATCAGATCGCGGTTACAAACGGTTATCCAAAACAAATAATTGATAATCTAATTAAAAATAAACAGAATGACAGGGTTCGCTCACTACTTTATGTATGTCCCCCCGAACGTATTAACAAACATGTCGGTAGTCTGGCTTACATAGGCCCAATTTCAGATAGAATTGCCAATATTCTTAGAAAACATAACGTTTCCGTTGCTTTTCGGACAGAACATAATTTACATCATCTTTGTAACGGCAAAGATCACTTAGAAAACTCAAAAAAGTCCGGTGTTTATAAGTTAGTTTGTAATGATTGTAATGGGATCTATGTAGGTCAGACAGGCCGTAACTTTGATATTAGACATAAGGAACATATTGCCGCTTATAGGAATGGCCATCCTGATAGATCTCATTTCGCAAAACATTTAATTGACACCGGCCATTCCTTGAGCGACAATAATGGGTATAATATTTTGCATGTTTGTAATAAAGGTTTCCGGTTGTGTGTGTTGGAACAATTAGAAATTTTAAAACATAATAACGACAGGTTTACACTGTTGAATGACCAAACTAATCTAATACCATCTCCACTTTTACGAATTTTTGCAGGTAGTTCAATACAAACACCAAGTCGTAGTGCTATATAAGGGGGCGCTCACTACCCAGCCGCTCATTCGCGTCCAAGCGGTCGACGAGTCAACATCTCCTGAGGATGCTCCGTGGAGGGGCGAAACACGTGTCGACCCAAACTTGCAGTAGTTTAGCGGAATTAAAACTAAATATTCTAGTTGTATATCTTATGTGTACTATTTTACATCCACATTTTGCCAATGCAGTTATAAAGTACCATGTAATAGGGGGCTAGTCTATTGCCATCTGCCGGGCACAGTTCCAGACTCTGTGCTGCTACTGAAAATTTCCATACAAAAAAATAACTCTTTGCCAGACGTGGGAATAGAACCAAGGACCTCACACACTCAATGAGGCGGAACTCCAGTTTCCATTATGCTCATATGTCATTTTGTTTCAGACACAATTGGAGGCAATGTTGGTCTAGCCATAACTCAAGTGATCGGTTTAGTGGGTATGTGCCAGTACGGCATGAGACAGACTGCTGAAGTTGAGAACCAGATGACATCCGTAAGTGTCTGTTAAGTCTTATGTAGTAACTAGCTTCCGCCCGCGGCTTCGCCCGCATGGATTACGAACCGTCATAGGTCTCCTATGATACCCTGGAATAACCTCTTAACGTGCTTTCCGAGGCATTGAGGGGTCTTAATGTGTGAAAAATGGTCACCCATCCAATGAATGACCGTGGCAAGCGCTGCTTGACCTCGCAGATCGACCGATCTCTTAACCTCAATATTAATAACAAAATGGACTCATTGATCCAGTAGTCGTAAAACCGAGGTGTACAACAGTACACTTAACTCTTCAAGTAGTACAAGCATGTTGTGTGAACAGTAATTTTGTGTCCAGGTGGAAAGGATACTGGAGTACACCAACCTCCCTGCAGAGCAGCCGGTGGAAGTGGATAAGGAAGCTTTGAGGAAAGAACATCCGGACCTGGACTTCGAGAAGTGGCCCACTAAAGGTATGCACTGTTTTTTTTAACTTTTCTCACACTAGGATTTCTCCTGTATCGTGGTTACAGTTTACAAACATACATGTCACATGCACACACAACCAGACCCGAAACAACTATCTGTAGATCATACAAATATTTTTCTAAATCGGTATTGAATCAGCGGCACGTAGCAGAGAAAGCTAATCGCTTAGCCACAGTGCCAAGTTTATAGACTGTATAAAATATATAATTTCTTTTTTTTGCTAAAATTGTTTAATGTGGCCTGTTTTGGCTCCCAGTTTGAAGAGTAAATTTAATTTATAATGTAAAAGTTATTCCAATATAACCTAACGGTTGAACGCTTGCCTTCCATGCAGGAGGGTCTAAGTTTAAACCCGGCCCGCATCTCTAACTTTTCGGAATCATGTGTGGATCAAAATTTGATTATCACTTGCGTTTACGTTGAAGGAAAACATCGTGAGGAAACCTGCACACCTGAGAGAGCTCGATAAAGTTATTGATGGTGTGTGTAGTCCGCCAACCTACACCAGGCCAGCGTAATGGACTAAGGCCTAACCCTTCTCATTCTGAGAAAAGCAGCCCAGCCCTTAGACAGTAATGGTTGAATCCTACTAATATTATAAATGCGAAAGTTTGTGAGGATGGATGGATGGATGGATTACTATGATGGATACTCTTTCACGCCAGAACGGCTGAACGGATCTGGATGAAATTTGGTACAAAGATAAATTGTAGTCTGGAATAGCATATAGGCTATATATATATATACTTTTTATCCCGGGAAAAGACACGGATTCGTAATCCACGCGGGCAAAGCCGCGAGCGGAAGCTAGTTTATATATACATATATATATATTATTATAATACTAGTTAGGTACATAATAAATTAAGCGGACGGCGAGCTCGTCGCAGTTATGGAGTGACGTCACGAACCCCATAAAAACTTCGCAGTCTAAACTATTTGTTCAATTTAATTTGAGACAAAAAGTGATGTTCCTAGATATTTAGGAATTATTTTTATTTACATCTTGCATGCACACTCAATGTATGTATACTCATGTTTAAACAAATAAAGTATCTTATCTTATCTTATCTTAGGCTTCATTGTGGCAAAGTTTCAAGCGGACCTACGGCACTGATATACCTAATTGTTTCAGGCGAGATAGTGTTCGAGGACGTGTCCCTGGAGTACGAGAAGCCCCCGGGCGCGAGCGGCGAGCCGGCGTACGCGATCCGCGGCGTCAACTTCTCCGTCAATTCCGCGGAGAAGGTCGCCGTGGTCGGTAGAACTGGGGCCGGGAAGAGCTCCCTGCTCAGTGCGCTGTTCAGGTAACATGCACTACCAGACCATTTTTTGGAGGATTTAATGTCATAATTGTCGTAATCGTAATCAAACGCGTGATAATTGTCGTTCTGAATTAAAGCCTTTAAAAATAATTAATTACTGAACATCACTTCTGTTTTATTATTGATATTTTTTGTTGACAACGTGAGAAAGAGATAATTGACTATTCTAAGCGCTATATGATGTAGATCACTTGAATTTATGCTATAGAGAATATCCAGGGTGGCGTTTAATCATCTGCAGCATTAAAAGATCAGCCCAAGATACCCGTAGATACCCGTACAGTCCGCAGATCGTTGATCCCAAGCGATTATATGATCGTGTCATAGGTAGAGTAAGTATGTAGGTTGGGCTACCGCGCATCGTAGCGCCCGCGCATGACGTACCAAACCCCACTACGCTCGTACAATGCGCCAAAAGTAATTGCATTATCGCGAGATATGTACGAGTACGAGTTTAAAACAGTTTATTTACTTTTTATGAGGTCGGTACTCCACCTCATTGAAGTAATGCAGGTGACGAAGCGCCACCCTGTATTGTGAAGTTCTTCACTTCTTCTATTTAACTTTGTTGTATACCAATTGAATTTTCGGTACAAAAAGGTTTAAAAGTTATGGGGCGTTCATAATACATATTTTACAGATTTTTTACTGTTTCTCAATAAAAGAGTGGCAAACGAATGGTCTGTCATATAACATTCGGTCATTTCAATTAATATATACAATTTTTGAGGGGCTCGTAGCAATATAGCTACGGTGTTGATTATTATGATATTTGTATACCAACGTCCAAGTAATCCGTACGTATCCTCTGGTAGACTAGCGCGTGTGTCGGGCGGAGTGCGCGTGGACGGCGTGTCCGCGCAGACTGCCGGACTGCGCGCCTGGCGCTCGCGACTCTGCGCGCTGCCGCAGCGCCCCGCGCTGTTCGCGGCCGCGCTGCGCGACAACCTCGACCCCGAGGGACTCTACTCCGATGCCGACATCTACAAGGCTCTGGATCAGGTATGTACTATACATGGCGCGCTGCCGCAGCGCCCCGCGCTGTTCGCGGCCGCGCTGCGCGACAACCTCGACCCCGAGGGACTCTACTCCGATGCCGACATCTACAAGGCTCTGGATCAGGTATGTACTATACATGGCGCGCTGCCGCAGCGCCCCGCGCTGTTCGCGGCCGCGCTGCGCGACAACCTCGACCCCGAGGGACTCTACTCCGATGCCGACATCTACAAGGCTCTGGATCAGGTATGTACTATACATGGCGCGCTGCCGCAGCGCCCCGCGCTGTTCGCGGCCGCGCTGCGCGACAACCTCGACCCCGAGGGACTCTACTCCGATGCCGACATCTACAAGGCTCTGGATCAGGTATGTACTATACATGGCGCGCTGCCGCAGCGCCCCGCGCTGTTCGCGGCCGCGCTGCGCGACAACCTCGACCCCGAGGGACTCTACTCCGATGCCGACATCTACAAGGCTCTGGATCAGGTATGTACTATACATGGCGCGCTGCCGCAGCGCCCCGCGCTGTTCGCGGCCGCGCTGCGCGACAACCTCGACCCCGAGGGACTCTACTCCGATGCCGACATCTACAAGGCTCTGGATCAGGTATGTACTATACATGGCGCGCTGCCGCAGCGCCCCGCGCTGTTCGCGGCCGCGCTGCGCGACAACCTCGACCCCGAGGGACTCTACTCCGATGCCGACATCTACAAGGCTCTGGATCAGGTATGTACTATACATGGCGCGCTGCCGCAGCGCCCCGCGCTGTTCGCGGCCGCGCTGCGCGACAACCTCGACCCCGAGGGACTCTACTCCGATGCCGACATCTACAAGGCTCTGGATCAGGTATGTACTATACATGGCGCGCTGCCGCAGCGCCCCGCGCTGTTCGCGGCCGCGCTGCGCGACAACCTCGACCCCGAGGGACTCTACTCCGATGCCGACATCTACAAGGCTCTGGATCAGGTATGTACTATACATGGCGCGCTGCCGCAGCGCCCCGCGCTGTTCGCGGCCGCGCTGCGCGACAACCTCGACCCCGAGGGACTCTACTCCGATGCCGACATCTACAAGGCTCTGGATCAGGTATGTACTATACATGGCGCGCTGCCGCAGCGCCCCGCGCTGTTCGCGGCCGCGCTGCGCGACAACCTCGACCCCGAGGGACTCTACTCCGATGCCGACATCTACAAGGCTCTGGATCAGGTATGTACTATACATGGCGCGCTGCCGCAGCGCCCCGCGCTGTTCGCGGCCGCGCTGCGCGACAACCTCGACCCCGAGGGACTCTACTCCGATGCCGACATCTACAAGGCTCTGGATCAGGTATGTACTATACATGGCGCGCTGCCGCAGCGCCCCGCGCTGTTCGCGGCCGCGCTGCGCGACAACCTCGACCCCGAGGGACTCTACTCCGATGCCGACATCTACAAGGCTCTGGATCAGGTATGTACTATACATGGCGCGCTGCCGCAGCGCCCCGCGCTGTTCGCGGCCGCGCTGCTACAACTTCGACAAGGAATTACTCCAAAAACATTAAATTTCTATTTATTCATCGTAAATCAAATCATTAATTTCTTGTTCTTCCCCTCAGGTGGAACTCCGGGAGATGGTAGCCAACATGCCAGCGGGTCTCAACACCAAGGTGGGCGACGGAGGCGGCAACCTGTCCGTGGGTCAGAGGCAGCTGGTGTGCCTCGCGCGAGCTGCCCTGGCCGGCTGCAAGGTGCTGGTGCTGGACGAGGCCACGGCCAATGTGGACACAGAGTGAGTGGACACCATGGACAAAGATATAGATTTTAGCAAAAGTTATTTAGTATATGATTGTTTTTAAAAATAAGCAGTTCATAAAAAGAAAATTGATTGTGAAATGCAATTTAGTAAAGTGACATTTTGTCAGAAATAATTGCAAAACTTTTTTTAACCTCGTTTCCCTGTATTCTCATATTTATTATTTTCTCAGCACGGACAAGCACATCCAGCGCACAATACGCAGCAAGTTCGCGCGCTCCACCGTGCTGACCATCGCGCATCGACTCAACACCGTCATGGACTACGACAGAGTCATTGTCATGGACAAGTTAGTATATAAAATCTATTCAACATCCATCCGACATACGTCCAGCATCCATTTAATATCCATCGGATATCCATCTTACATCCATCCGAGATTCATCCGATATCCTTCCGACATACATCCGAAATCCATTTAATATCCATCGGAGATCCATCTTACATCCATCCGACATTTATCCAATATCCGTTTAACATGCATCTTACATCCATCCAACGTCCAACTGACATCCAACCAACATCCATCCAACATCAATTTAATATCCATCGGATATCCATCTTACATCCATCCGATATCCATCTTACATCCATCCAATATGCATCCGACATCTATCGAACATCCATCCGACAACAAAATTTTACAGGCATGTCACTTACAAAGTTCATACATCCCTCAATTATACATCCATACACCATCCATCTATCCACACTATTATAAATGTGAAATTCACTCTGTCCGTTTGTTTGTTACCTCATCACGACTATACCACTGATCCGATTATTATGAAATTGCACAAAGAGATAGCCTGGGACCCCTTGAAGGACATAGGCTTACTTTTATCGTTTATTCAACATCCAATATCCAGCGGCGTACACAGAGTTTTTAGACAGGGTAGGCATAAAATTTTAAAAGCTTATTTATCAATAATACCTACTGCATGTTGGTATTGGTTCGTCGTTTTGTCGATTAAATAATGAAGTATGTGATTTGCCACCTCAAATATCTTATAATGAATATTTATCTGAGTTATGTAGGGTAGGCAGTGTCTTTTTGTCTTTATGCACCGCACGCCACTGCCAGTATCCCTCCCTCGTTTTTCTATCACAAATAACAATCGATATCTTGAATATTATTCTGTAATATTTAAAGCTCTAAAATACAAAAATCTGGATATATTGAAGTGTTTTTTTTATTTACAGAGGTCGTGTGGCTGAGTCTGGTCATCCATTTGAACTGCTGACTCAAGGGAACGCGCTGAAGAAGGACGAGGCACCGCCTAGGAACCGACTGCTGTCTAAAAGCCAGGTTAGACCAATTTTTCATGTACAATATTATTTTTAGTATATACTATTAGTTCCCAAAGTGGTCCAGATGGACCCTCAGGGGTCCACGGGAGACTCGACGGGGGGTCTACGTTGGCGTGACAAAAAAATGGGGGTTTACAAATCAATTTACAATATGGTAGAAATGTAGCACCACCGGAACCAGCTAAATTTTGAAAGTGGTCTATGAGAAAAAAACGTCTGGGAACCTCAGGTATATACGAAAGCCGAAACACGTGTCAAATATTTTCATTTATAGTATAGAATCGGTATAAAAAAACGCAAAAATATAGTGAAAAGTCACTTACAAGTTTGTTGTGTTGCCTCGTTGTCCTCCCATAAACATGGTCATCCCTAGTTTCCGGGCGACTAGGGTGGGGTGGCGGGGTGAGTGCGCATGCGCATGCCGCTGTGTCACGTATGTGGCCTTGCGCCGGTGGCATGCGCGGATGAAACTTTAGTATGTTGAAGAATTTTTTAAAATTATTTGGACAAAATATAACATGGTATAAAAATTATTTAATATATAATTATAATTTCAGGCGCCTCTAGCAATCCCAGAGAACTTCACTTTCGAGCCGAGCACAGAACAGGTCGATCAGAACGAAACCCTCATACTAGCCAGAGACAGAATACGGACCTACTCGGGCAGGTAAGGTCTTCACTATCTATACAAATAAATAAAATTGAAATGTCTGTTTGTAATGTCAAGATAACAGCTTTTGACTAAATCCACATGAAAGTATATATAAGGTACATATAACAAACAAAAATATAAATTTTTTTGATTTTTTTTGACTGTCTGTTTGTTCCGGCTTATCTCCGAAACGGCTGGACCGATTTTGACGAGACTTTAATTGGCAGATAGCTGATGTTATACAGAGTAACTTAGGCTACTTTTAGTTTAGAAAAAGAATTAGGGTTCCGTATAAAAAAAACGCTCGGGGTCGTAATCCACGCGGGCGAAGTCGTGGGCGGTAAGCCACAAAAATAAAATATTATTGGGTTACTGTTGGGCTCGAGACTGTTTTTAGAATGACCCGGGTACGTCTTAAAACTGCGGCCAGACACCTGCGGAGGGCAGCAGCGTCCTCTCACTAATCGGTGAGCCACTGCGATCCCCAAGCCGCGCCAAGCGTGGGGAATGGGCAAGAAGCGTGGGTATGGCAAACCAGGCCTTCGTTCAGCAGTGGACGTCTTCTGGCTGATGATGATGATGATGATGATAGGCCTTAGTCCACCACGCTGCACTCTTGCGGGTTGGACTACATACACCATCGATAACTTTATAGACGCCTCTTGTGTGCATATTTGTCTTCAATGACGAAGGCTCAAAATTCCCCTGACTGATCAGAATTTGATCAGCACGAAATCTGGAACTGTGTCCGTAAGGTGGCAATTGGTTCGCCCTCTATTACATGGAACTCAATAACGGCATCGGCGAAAAGTGTGTACAATAGTATGTACAATAGTGTGCCTAACCATTTGGGGAATACAGGCGTGATGATATGTTATGTGTTATTACGTAAAATTATATTATCAACCGACTTCAAAAAAAAGGAGGAGGTTCTCAATTCGGTTGTATTTTTTTTTTTTTTTTTTTTTTTTTTTTTTTTTTTTTTTTTTTTTTTTATGTTTGTTACTCGATTTCTCGAAGACGCCTGGACCGATTTCAAAAATTCTTTTTTTATTTGAAAGGGTATGCTTGTCATTTGGTCCCATTGTCATCAGGTCAGGACCTGATGGTGGAAACCCTGAGAAATCGAGGGCATCTCTTGAAAATTGTAGGCGAGCATGGGGTAAAAACTTGATATTTATGTGTATATCTGATGAGACTACAATACTATGGAGGTTTAGGGCAGATCTGATGATGGAGACGACAGAGGATCAAGGGAACTCCTCAACGGTACATCTTAACTACCTCGTGTTTGGGCTTATTTTATTCGTGTTGACAAGATCTTTACACCGAGATGGGTAATGACTGCCACTGCAAGGTCCGTGATGCAGGTGCAGTACTGTTTAGGGAACTCCTTAATGGTTGATAGCAGCTACATAGTGTTTGGGCGATTATTCCGTCAATTACGGACCGATTTTAAAAATTCTTGTTTTGTTTGAAAGAGTGTGCTTCCCATTTGGTCCCATTATCACCAAGTCAGGATCTGATGATGGGATCCTAGGGAAATCGAGGGATACCCTCAAATATTGTAAGACAAATAGCCCGTTTGAGCTTTTTTTCTTAATAAGTTAGGTATTGGCGTCTGAAAATCATCATTTAATGATGCTGAGCTGATGATGAATGTCATAGTACTCCTCAACGGTAAAGAGTTAGGGAATAAAACTTCCGAGTTTGGGATCACTCGATATATTTTGATGAGTCCCGTATAAAACATTTGGTATAGAGGGTCTGATGATGGAGCCAGGAGATAGATGGTGGAAGTCTTCAGTAGCTACTTGTAAACTCCTCGAGTTTGGGCTCATTTTAAACCTCTAAAAGTCAAAACTATCACAGTATTAGTTACAATAGTCGTCTTAATCTTTTCATTTCTCGTAATGCGTTTTCATCATGTGGTCGGCTAAGTAATTTATTTGATTTTAAAATCACATAGTGCAATACATTTTAAGGTTTTCACTCGACTTGGGGCAACATACATTTGACCTTTGTAAAGTTTTTCAAGAGAATCGTCTTTACTAGGTCTACCCATCACTCAAAATTGTAAAATAATTAAATTTTTTAACAAAAAAAAAAAACCGACTCCAAAAAACTCAAAAACAAAACTAATAACTAAAAAGCAAAAAATAAATCTTTTATTATACAATATAGTAGTTGAAGAATATTGAAGTCGGTGCCAAGTAAAACATGCAATGATAAACCGACACGATTGGCGAAGTGCATTTGTCGTGTCCGACGCATAATCCGCTCCGCACTCGACAATTTCTACGTGAACTCGTTGTTTCAATATCGCTATTATAGCAGCAAGGTATACTACTTTTATGTTTTACTTGGCACCGATTTCAATATTCTTCAACTACTATATTGTATAATAAAAGATTTATTTTTTGCTTTTTAGTTATTAGTTTTGTTTTTGAGTTTTTTGGAGTCGGTTTTTTTTTATTAATTATTTCTAGATCTGAAGTGTCAGAGCCCGATAACGGCGGTATCTTCAAGGCGTTAGTGGAACAGACCGGGCAGGAAACAGCTGCCTTGCTGTACCAAATGGCTGAAGAGGTAATGTTGAATTCATAATACGTACTTTAAATATATCTCTCATCTCGACTAAGTGGCGAATGGCTTTCTGCTCTATACGTCCCAGGTTCGTTTCCCGCATGAAACACAGACATTAACAAATAAATAATTTATTTTTGCAGAGCTACAAAAAAATGTTGGACGCGAAGAAAACCTCGTGAAATGACGCACAGTGACTTACCACATTCCTTCCATGCCCTTCACACAATGGCCGGCCAATGTTCGTAATATATCGCTGACTAATGTACCAACTTACCCGGGTAGTTAATAAAACAGTCTGAAAAACAAGTTAAAGTAACTTTTTTGCGACTGTTTTTGTCATGCCGGACATCGTGTGGGCAAAACGCTGCCATTTTTGGGTAATCTATATACCACCAGTATTTAAAAATATTGTAATTAATATACAAGTTAATTATAAAATAATTAGTACTTATTAGTGTCAATTGGAATGCCTTAATTACGCCTTTGTGTAAATACATGCGTTTTTATTTATTGATGATCTTTACTATGCGTTTCAAATATGTAAGTAGATGAACGGACGCCATATTGGTTTATAGTCGATTGACATAAAAAATCCGCTTTAATTTATAAGAAGACCTATTTTTTGTCTGATAAACGAATTTATTCACAATATAATTAACCTCTCGGCTGCCGGAACCCTGATCCACACGACACAATGGAAATTCTATTGTGTCTACGTATCTCTGCGGCATTCAACAGGTTAAATCCTCGCGTAAATATACTGTTTATTAAATTAAAACTACACAAAATCAGCACTTAGGCGTCAAAATTAGTTTTTGCTTCTAACAATATTCAAAAAAACTCCATATACTATACAAAAAAGTATAAAATAAGAATTTTTAATATTAACTATACCTTTCATTAAATCTTTGGCGCTCTATACAGACATTCAGATGCAACTGTCATTCAACATGTGCGGTTTACAAAATGGCCGCCGTCCATTTGCTTTCTCATTTGAAACACATTGTTACATGTTGATTGCAAGAATTGTATATCTATAGAGAGGTTTTAAAAATTATGTGAGGATTATTTTGTGACGCGGATGAGCTGTCTGTTGTGGATTGATTGTAGCTATCCCCGTTCTCGTCCTAAGATCTCCCGCACATTACAGACTAAACAGTCGACCGATGGTTGCCCGATTTTATTTTTATACTAGAGGATCCTTTTCTGGATCTCGACTACAGCGCCTACCGGGTCCAACTATAGCTAACAACCATCCAGGTAAGCCCAAAAGTACAAAAATAAAATTCATCAAATTCGATCAAGCGGTTTAGGAGAAAAATTACGAACACCCGCACATAGGAATCCTATTCCTAACTAATATTATAAATGCGAAAGTAAGTTTGTTTGTTTGTTACCTTTTCGCGCTTAAACCATTGAACCGATCATCATGTAATTTTGCATATACGTTGTCAGGGGTACAGAAGAGGATATAGGGTACCTTTCATCCAGAAAAAAAGTACTGTTCCCGAGGGAAAGCAAATTTCAACGGTCACAATTGCTTTAGGACGCTAGATGGGACTACGTGTGACCCGAAAAAATGCACGGGTTCGTAATCATTGCGGGCGAAGCCGCGGGCGGAAGCTAATTTTATATATAAAGATGAGAATCGAGTTGGATTGATGTACGCTCTCCATTATACCTTGTACACATTATCAATATAACTTAACTATCGCCCGGTGAAGTCTGTAGTGTGCGTGGGATCTAAATGTGTTAATTAGACGTAATGAGTTTTCTCGTTTATCGCCATCTCCGCGTCGCACTGTGTTGGCCCTCATATTAATTATAATTGCGAATGAATCATGAGCAACATCCGAAAATAATGTATATATATATATGAGGTATGAATATACATTCACACATATATATATATATATATATATATATATATATATCAATGTATGTCAATTTTGCAATGTGTATTTTAATACATAGTGGCTTTGGAAAAATTGGATATGATTTTGAATGACAATGCAATGAATATAATTTGTAATTATAATAGCTACAAGAACTTCGAAAGCTTTAGTGCAAATTATGAATAGTCAATTAATAGCATTGATAAAAATAATTAATAATTTGATCCAACTTTTGTGTGAATAGTCACAATTATCAGGAACAAACATTTTATAATATGGTATTCGGTGTGGACATAATGAGCATTTATAATATATTATTGGAGCATATTTGGGAAAAAGCTAAGCAGACGGACCGACAATTATCAATATCGAAGCGACAATTGTTAATATCGGAGCGATATTTATCGATATCGGAGCGATATTTATCAATATCGGAGCGACAGAAATTCGATATTGTTGGAACTTAAATTTCTGCATTTTGTACTTAGGTGCTTAAACGTGCAATTATAAAGGTACTTAAAATACGTTATATCACAAACTTAACACCTGTTAAACCCAAAGGTTTAGGCAGAGGAGTATTTATTACCTATAGTCAATTATTATATAAGGATTTACACAGCTTGAAGTTTGAAACCGATGTTTAATAATAGGCTCACACTTTCACCACATAGAACACAATAAACCTCTGTCGAACTCTTCCGGGAGTAATAGCGTGATGGTAAACTTATATTTTATAATTTCGAATCTCGAATAAAACAGAGAATTTGCTTAACATTTCTTTTCTTATATTATGTATTACAGGTTGAAATAGAAATTAAAATATAAACACGGTTCCATAGTTTATTTAATTTTATTCAAAATATGTTATAATTTATGAGTAATAAGTGATTAATGTGATATGAATATGACCATTACCAGTATTTCCTCACTGCTTAACGAATTTATTATAGAAATTTTATTTTTTGTGTTTCTCACAAATGTTATTTATTAATCTCGAATAATCACAATGCCTGGAAGGCGATTTTTCCGGGACTTTTCAACAGACTACAGAATTTACATCTAAACGTTTGGGAGGTAACATTGGTTTAGAGTGGAGTAGCTCCCCTCACCCCCACCCCCTCGGTACGACTTGGCGCTATGCACATTTACCAAATACTACATATTAGGCTAATTTCAGAGCAGTGCGCGCTGTCAGGTGCGCAGTTGGCTTGTACGAACTTCACCGCCAACGTGTGTGTTTTTATGTAGATAAATACGTACTGCTATGGGGTCGTAGTGTAAGTTTTTACAAAAAAATTACGGTTAGATTTACGAAAACATAATTCGTTGCGTATTTTGTCGTGTTTACTGCGTTCGGCGCTGCAATTGGTGAAGAGTTCGGAGCTGGCCGGGGTAAACGCGATGAGGGCGTTTTCTTTTCGTTTGTCAAAATAAACTTACACTAGAGCCTTTGAAACCTGAATTATAACTTGCCTTAAACACGCTTTTTTCTACGCCATTCTAATGCCTCAAACACGTGTAGCAAACTTCTGCGTGTTTGAGTTTTGTGCCTCAAAATATATGTCGCAGGAAAATAACGAAATCTATGGTTTCGGTTTTTCCCTGGAACGTTTATAAAAATGAGTTTTTTCCTAGCCATAGACTTAAAAGAATACCTCAATAGTTCCTGTTTAATAATTCGAATCGGAATTGTGTAGAGAAATTACAAATTTAATAATCGATAGGCATTTATCCTTAGATTAATGAAGCAAAATTTTCGAGCTTTCAAACTTAATTTCAATTTCCATAACTATTTTGGTGACCGCAGATTAAGATAATCTGTTTTAAAACACCTTATTAAAGTCACTTTAAGCTAAACTTTTAGCATATTTGGCCCAGGCCGTGATGTCATAACTTGGCATATTCCAAATATTACAAAATGTCTTACAGTACTTAGGAGTTGTAATATTATCAAATTAGCCAATTTTGTATCGATATGTAATTATTTTTGTCAATTATAATTTCAACATTATGTAAAATATTATGTAGTATAGTCTATATTTTTGTCAATAAAAGTAAATGGAAATGTATGATGATATGTCAAAAACCAGAAGCTGTTTAAGATCGTTAAAGAGTCGCGGGTTCGATTCTCACGTCGTAACGTTTTTATCTAAAATGTAGATATTCGCTATAGCTTCCAGAATCATACAATTTCATTTATTTTTATTGATATCTTAGTTATGCTGGTCCTGTTATCGTACAAACGCGGTACCATCGCGTACCAGTGGTACTTAATGTGATATATTATAGTAAATAAATATATTTTTAACTACAGTCTGTTTTATTTGAATCGTAATTTAAAATATTCGCTTTGACTGCCTTATTGTTCTAGTGGTCGCATACGCGACTGCTAAGCGTGAGGTCCTGAGTTCGATCCCCAGGTCGAGCAAAGTTATTGGGTTGTTCTGTATGGAAATTCTCAGCAGCAGCGCGGAGCCTGGACCTGTGCCCGGTAGATGGCAATAAGCTTGCCCCGTATTACATGGGAATCGATAAAGGCATCGGAAAATTGTGGGTGTAAAATAGTACACCTGCGCCTAACCCTTCGGGACAGGCGTGATGCTTATGTATGCGTTATGAATATTCTTCACAAGTACATAATTCATTTGACTTGTCTGTTCCATGGGACCACACTAACTCCTGACATTTTATGTATTTACTTTTTAATGTGAACGCAACTTTAATAAATATTATATTTAATATTTAAATGATTAATTTTTGACTACACAAAACGTCCCGTCCCATAGACTATTCTATAAATGCAATGGATATATTTGTATACTATCCGGTACACGGTAGGTGACTACTAGTCATCTGAGTTACTTTTTATGAACTGTCAAAAACGACATTTTGTTCTAAAAATGTTTGGAAAACAAAAGCGTGACGTCATAGTTTTTAATTGCCATTGACATACTTATTGTGAGATTTTGATAAATTAAAAATTGAAAACGCCAAAGATAAGCAAGAGATAAAGTTTTACTGAGTTTTTCGAAGGAAAACTATTCACCAAACAAGATTTCAGAATTTATTTTTGATGCAGTCATCTAGCCTATTTATTTCACTGATGCCATTTTCAAAATGAATACCAACATAAGTTTTACATCTTGATAAGCCGTTACAATGCATTTGAATTGACTACTTTCAGGACGGGACGTGGCGTTTCGTTGTTCTGCCTATCCCTAAAAAGGCGTGACATTATGAATAAGTAGATACTTTTAAGAGAAAGCTATTGTAAGTTTCTTGATTCGAACTAAAGTAACGATCGCGTTCTGGGTCCCGATTGGTCCGCTCTACGCTTTTCACCACCGTTGCCCCTCGGTTGACGCGTTCAAACATGCCACAACCTCACCACAGCGGCAAAAAGTACTAGGCGTGCATAAAGCTCAAGGAGATCTGCTACAAACGGCGAATACGCTTTTCACTCACACATATATATTACACACAAGTATAACAAAGTGAGAAAGCTATAAACAAACAGGACGATGCATTCAATGTGCAAAAAAGAGATGAAAGTAATCGTATCAGCTACTTACAAATGTACGTCAACGCATCCTTTGTTCGACGACAGAGCTCTTTTTAAACTGGACGGAAAAGAATAATGACAACAGCAAATTTATGTTGACCTCTACAAATATCCTACATCTATCGCCAACAATTCCTGTTGCCCTGGTACCTGGTACCTGGGACTTTCATAATATCATCACTACTATGCCTTTTAAACCGAATAACTGCAACTAGATCCGTCCACTGCCCGTATTATTTCTTACAAAAATGTTAGTTGCATGATTAAAAGTACCAGGACCGCAGTAACGCCGAGGAGTTCTACGAAAAAAGAACATCGGCGTGTGCTATGCGCCTACGCACACTACAACAGAACGCAGTAAAGCCGAGTTATTCTACGTAAAAGGACGGTGTGTGCAACAGTGCGTATACGCACACTGTAACACAAGCGCATTAAGTCCGAGGAATTCTATGAAAAAGGATCGGCGTGTGTACCCCTGCGCCTACGCACACTCGAATAAAGTGGGCGTTCCTACTATTATCTGAATGTATAGCTGTGAGAATACACGCATTCGCTGCAATAACGCACACTACGAAAATGTATTGCTGTCACTATGGCACCCGAAGGAAGACTAGTAAGCGGAAAAGAGACGAAACTGCATCGCTAATTATGTTCCTACAGGTCTAGTTAAAATGGAATATTGTAATGTTGTACTAAATTCCCGATTCTAACCAGAATCTCTTGACCCCTCACGATTTAGCGTCAACCTCCTCACGATTTCTTTCGCCCTAGTACTTGTGGCTCAAAGAAACATGCTTAGCCGAACACCGCGCTCAATTTCTTCCTACCCGCAGAACCATATTTCTAATTGTTTACAAATATTATTGCAAATTACCTACATTCCGGTGACACCAATGTGTCTGACCTTCCGGATAAAATTACTCAGGTTTTTGTGATGTTATTTTGTTAATTTTTGTGTTAATTCTATTTGATATTAAATAAATAAAATAGATTAAAAATAGCGTGATAAGAGATCGTTGCGGTATGAAAGAAGATGTAGTGACAAGGATAGAGAAAAGTATGCTTCGTTGGTTTGGTCATGTAGAGAGGCTGGATGAAAGGCGATTAACGAAAAAGATTTATAACGCGGTTGTTAGTGGAAACGCCAGGAGGAGACGCCCTAGAAGGACGTATACGGACCTTATTGGTGATGTCCTTCAAAAAGGTCAGGTGCGCAGTACCCACAACCGGCGTTTATGTATGAAACGATGCATGAATGTAGATGAAGCAAAAGGGTTATGTAAGGATCGTAGCACGTGGCGTTCCGTAGTTTCTGCCTACCCCCATGGGAAAAAGGCGTGACTTTATGTATGTATGTATGTAAATAAAATATACTTTAAAAAATACTATCCACCTGTTATCATTTTCTTTGTAACTTACTATAAAATTATGCAATAATTGTCTGAAAAAGCTAATGCTGCCAGTCTTCTGGGAACAATGCCGGTTGACATCGATGCGGAGGAGTATTGTGTTATATTTATTACATCTTTAATCTGTTTAGTGTTTCAGTAGTTAATAACTTCCTATTAATATTATTTTCATGTCCAAAATAAAACATAGATGGCTTGTGATATTTGAATGCAATAATTTTTAGATTGGAATTCATTACGTTGTGAGAGGCCTCCTTATGCTGTGGCCGGTGCAATACTAATGTCTAGTGTCTACCGTCATTCGACAGATGATTGTCCTGAAAATTGATTATCGTAACAATGTGGTTTTAATAAAATCTTTGATTTCGTTTTGAGGTTAGAATTTTGTTTTTATTTTAAAATATTCTTAAATTATTATTTTTTCCGATCCACTTGAAAAATCGATTGCTTTTAATCATATTTTAGGCCAGTCCTCTAAAATGTTACTTAGAAAAACTTAGATCGAGTATTTCTTAGGATAAAGATTTATTTTTTTATTAGTGATGTGTCGTTCAAATTCTGGGATTTTACTTACAATTATTCTACAAGTCCTTCCCATACATAAATTATATATGAGGCCATGACAACCATAATGGCCTAAATACATTTGTTACAATAATGAGTTTTGCTAATTTTAACAATCTATTGAATATTATTGAATCACTTTTAGGCCACTCTAGAGAAACCATTTTGGTACAAACCAAAATGATCAATTTTAACTGTAAGAAATCATAAACTCAATATTGTAAAAAAAATTAGTTAGGCCACTATGGTAGTCATGGTTTCATATAGGGCCTATGCAGAATCTAGCTGCAAGGGGAATACTCACTCTCAGTATTAGCCCAGTTTGGAATTGTGGCCGGTAGATGGCACGTTTTTGTCTTATTTTTATGTTGTTGATTGATTGATTGATGTTTATGTCTTAGACTACCTACCCACATTTGCGACATAGGTGTACAAGTACATTCAGCATCAAAAAGATACACGTAGCGAAATTCAAACGCTTATTAGAAAGAAAGGTATTGGTTTTAAAAATAAATTTTCCAATAAACACGTATATATCATTTTTTATGTATAAAATTGGTCAAGATTTCTATACATCTTTTTGAGGCCGACTTCGGGGAACACAATGGGAGAACTTACCGCTCGGCATTAACATTTACACGGTGTATCGAGATGAAATAAAGAACACATAACTTTTATTGATCTTCAAGTCTTCACTTATCCATTTTCTTGAATGACGAAACCAGTACCTTATTTTTTGAGTCTCGTGGTTTTACCTGTTGATGCCTATGTACTGCGATAGGTTGAGTTGTTTGAATATTAAAACTAATAACTTCAAGGTTTGGTCATGTAGAGAGGATGGATGAAAGCGATTTAAATCGCGGTTGTTAGTGGAAACGCCAGGAGGGGACGCTCTAGAAGGACATATACGGACCTTATTGGTGATGTCCTTCAAAAAGGTCAGATGCATGAATGTAGATGAAGCAAAAGGGTTATGTAAGGATCTTAGCACGTGGCGTTTCGTAGTTTCTGCCTACCCCCGTGGGAAAATGGCGAATGTATGTGTTATTCAAGGTGTTTGTACTCAAAAACTACTTGACGAGTTTTCATCAATGAGACAAGACGTAATTATTCTGAGGATCCATTAAATTACGCTAAAATTTATCCACGTCGAGTCCACCATTTATAGACCCTTGTCTTGCAGTGGACAGCTATTAATTGAGATGAACTATAAAAGCCAAGCCGCGGGTATAAATACATTTTATACAGGTTGGCACAAGATTTAGGGGCATTAGGTTGTGTGCCATTTATCTTTGGGTTAACAGTGAAGAAATCATCATGAGGAAACCTGCCCACCTAGCGAGGGCTCCATAAGGTTTTGAATGTGTGTAGACTGCTTACCTGCATCAAGCCAGCGTCTAACCTTTCTAGTTCTAAAAAGACATCCGTGCCCAGCGATGAGACAGTAATAGGCGGAAATATCAATGATGTCTACGCTTTCTGTCACAGTTAAGTTCTTGTCTTAAAAAGCCAGGTAATTTTTTAAAGATATCACCACCATTAATGGATCTTGGGATCTTCAAAATTGACTAATAATGTCACCTGTATATCTTATTAAAACGGTGATAAGTCTCTTTGTTCGTCGTCTTGAGTTCCAAAAAGTACTTTGAATAAGGCTTTCACGTAGTTCTTATCAAAATAATACTGGTTTCGACGATATATCTTCTATCTTTTGGACCGAATTAATATTCTTTTCAATTTCTTCAGCTGAAAAAAAATACTCTTTCGACTGTACGTTTTCGACCACTCTGCTCTCAGAAACATTGAACAATTTTTATTTTTGGCGGCTCAATTTTTTCATTCTTTTTTACAAAAACAAACTGACAAACGTTCACAAGCCACTTTTTTCTTGTGTTACAACTAGCCGCCATCATTATAACTTAGAAAAAATATTTTTTACCGCCAAATTGTATTTTTTCAACGGCTAAGACTTAATTTTTTTTTTCGTAAACCTTTCTTTTTTACAAGTCTGTTGTTATAACTAGTATGTACATTATCCGATGGTCGTACCCTTGACAGTGTTATTGCATTGCAAATACTTTTTTTATACGGAAGCTTTTGAACTTTCTTGCATAAGAAACGAGAATTTCATAGACAATAAAAAATATACAAAGAAAATTAAATTGACAGAGGAAAAATCCATACAAATGTTATTCATTTGACAAAAACCAATTTTTAAATCATGCAAGCAAGATTAAATTTAGACAAATACAACCTCTCACATATTCAGCTCAACATTCTCGTTGAATAGACACGCGCTAAGGAATTTTCACGTACAAAATTCGTTTACAAAAATTGGTATAGCATGTGTTACTAAAAAAATACCATGTAACCCCAAAAATCCCAGTTACTTGTACCACTTTACTTCTCCAAACCTTTTAGTTCATTCAAAAACCATTAAATACACCAAAACGAGTGACCATATTGTCACGCATACGTCAAAGATACGACCCATCGCCATCTTAAGTCTATAAACAAACAAATGTATTTACAAAATGAATAAAACAACTAAACATCTAGCGTTACACGGCTATGATTAATAATCGCTTGTTATAAGCTTGCTAACGATATAGCTGGGACATGGACTGGAAACAGGCTTTATAGAAAATATTTTGTTTTCAAAATGGCGTCGCGCATAAAACCTTATTTCTCCCAGTGATATAAGCATCCGTTCATATTGAGACTTTCTAGAAGACGGTAATAAGTCAGTGATGGGCCTCAATGACAGCAGACACCCATTTTCATGCTTGACATAGGATTCGAACCCAGAATTAGTTTTGCACCAGGACAACGAAGTTGCAATAGGTAACATCTAAGCAAATACCTAATTTTCCCCTAAAAAATAGGCAGAGGTGTACTAATTGTACACCTACATTTCTGTTGTATATTATTTGAATGCCTAAATTATAAGGTCTTATGCGATACATTTATTATGTTCTTATTGTCCAGTCCATGGCCTGGCTACACACCCACGCTTACCGCAGAACGTTTTACGTCATAAAATAATTAATGAAAAAAAAAAAAAACTGACTAATATAACTTGCACATATTTTGAAAAACAGATTTTAGGAAGTTATCACATAAGGCGGCAAAGCGCATTGCGCGTACGCAGCCTTATTTCGTTGAAAATTGATTGCTAAGATACAATTTGCTATTATGGGTATAAATATATTTTCCGTTTTTCAAAATATGTACAGCTTACAATTATAATATTAATAATTAAAACTATATAATTTATTGTTAAAAAATAAGTATATGTAACATTATTGAAGGTCTGACTGTTATCAGAATTAAGGGCGATTCACACTGTATCGCTGGAAATTGCATCGGTCTATTTAGGTATTATAATAAAATCTTAAATATATGCGTGATCAAGCTAGGCAAAAAGCAAAAAATCAATTTTTGTGTGCACTGTTTTTCTAATTTCGTTTATATGTTTAAGTTAACTAAACATCATATGCCCGCCTTTAACCAACTATGTTGGTCGGCTCCCAGTCCAACCAGATGCGGCTGAATATCAGTTAACATATACAATTTCTCATAAAAATCACATAGAAATGTGATAGGTGTGTTCTACCACATTTGCATGTGATTCGCGATTAATTTTATTACACCAATTTCATCCGATACAGTGTAAACCGTTCTTAAGATCGTAAGTATTATGAAACAGGTTATATTTAACAAAATAAAAATAAAAAATACATATAAATAATAGACTCAACAAAAAATCTTCTCAAACCGCTCCGCGGTACTTATTGTTTAGGAGCTAGTGACCGTAAGATTTAAGGTATAAATTATTTTTATATTGAGTGGAATTATTAGCTTACGATGTTATATGATTAATATTTGTGATACTAAAAACTGTCGTTTTCTCATACAAAAATTGACCTTAAACGGTTGATTTCGTATTAAACGTCGTCATATTATCGTTGTACTTGGCCCTAAGTTTGATTATTGGCCGATCATCAACGATTAGTACTATTTTAGTGTGCCTTCTGTGTTTGACTATTGTGGAGTTAAATCACCATTTATTATTGTGGAGTTATCCAACTCAACGGCATCACGAAGCGGGGGTGCGGGGCGTCGGTTATCCACGACGGAGCGCCCCCGGGACCAGTGCGCAGCTGGACGACACCGCATACGGCCGCAGTCGCGCCTTTCATTGGTAACATTTTACATAATCACCGATCTTTTAACGTATTCAATACATCGATCAATTTATACAGACCACTGTTTTATTTATTGCTCCACCACAACGAGCTATCGTCGCGATCAATTATTCTTGTTATAAATAAATTGTCTAAAGCTTTGTATAGATCGAGTCGTCGTGCTATTTGCCATAACCTCGATATTCAGACTCATAACGAACCAAGCTGATTGTAACTTTCCACAAGCGTTCATGTAACATCTCAGGCCTCAGACCCGATTCTATAAACGACAATCTATTACTAATTTCACTCAACACAAAACATCTATGACGTAAATAATCCGGTCGCTAGCTCCGTGCCTACTTTCGTCTCTAAACCGATTCCATGACTCTTAGCGATTCCCGTTTATTATTAGACCGCCAAATTCTCAAACGCATTTTAATTCCAAGTTAATTAACTCTTTCACTGTCACTATATTTTTGGAGTAGATAGATTTATTTATGAAGTTTCTTGCCGGTTCTTCTCCATAGGAACTACTATTTGGAACCGTGCACCTAGAGTCTCGACATTTCATAAATGCCCTATAATAGGCTAGTTGACTGCATCAAAATAAATTCTGAAATCGTGTTTGGTAAATAGTTTTCCCTCTAAAAACTCAGTAAAACTTAATCTCTTGCTTATATTTGGCGTTTTTAATTTATAATTTATCAATATCACACAATAAGTCAATGGAAATGAAAAACTATGACGTCACGCCTTGCTATTTCAAACATTTTTAGAAGAAAATGTCATTTTTGACAGTTCATAAAAAGTAACTTAGATGACTAGTAGTCATCTACCGTATTGGTTTACATGAAATAAAGATATACTCTATTCTATACATTTGATGAGCGAATACAGAAATTATTATTAGTCTGTAGAAATGTTATAGCATTTTTCTACCGGGTCGCTTATTGTCGATTGGCATCACATACTTTGCCATATAAATTAAACTTAATTCTGTGCTAATACGTCACATTTTTACACCGCGCGTTTTCGATGTTTTGTTGTACTGCAGTACATATAATTTGCTCATACTCAGCGACTTGTTTTCGACCTTACAATGAGTACTGACTTTGACTTTGAATGACAGTTATCATATACTAGCTTCCGCCCGCGACTTCGCACGCGTGGATGAACCCGTACGTTTTTGCGGGATAAAAAGCAGCCTACAAAATTCTTCATTAAATAGGCTATAACAGGCAAAAATATTTTTTCGCTTCCGACTGGTAGTTTCAGAAATTATTGCGTTTAAACAAACAAACTCTCCAGCTATTGTGTTAGTATAGATAAAAATGGATGTCGCTATATATGAGATTGATAAACTCACACTTTATTACTATTATGCTATCCATTTTGTTTTAACTCACCGATAGATGGCGCTGCACCGGATCAACTTCAATACCGTTCAACTGATCACCATTAACATTGGTATACATAAATATTTGAACACGGCAAATATTTTCGCACCATCCGTTTTGCTATAACTCGCCACTAGAGGGCACTGCAGTGCATTTAGATATACAGAGATAAAAACTTTTGCCGGTTCTGCCAGTTTTATATAAAATACGTTTGAGAATTTAGTGGTAAGCGATTCCAGTTATAATTATCTCTAATAGTTACTTCACTAACTGGCATAATTTGAACTTTATATCTCCAAGCCGAGGCAGGAAGACTCGTTTTAACTATTCGTTTTAAAAGCGTTTTGGGTAAGGCTATTCATTATGTATGTAGATAAATATAACAAATTTTCGTTTGGATCAACATGTTCATTGATTTTCATAGTTTTCCAACAATATTAACAAATCAATTTACGATAGTGACTGACGGTTTGAACTACACTTTATACGAATAAGAGGTATTCATATAGTATTTAATTTATTACTTTTGCCAAAAAGTTGCTCCACTCTATGAATATTTCCTGCACTGTGAATATCTGCCTGTATACTCAGATCCGGAAGAACTGTCTGTAGGTCATACAAATATTTGTTCCTTGCTGGAATCGAAACCGCGACACGCAGCACAGAAGTCACGCAATAGACACTACACTGCTAACGCTACACTCACAGATATCCACGGAACTAAATGCCTAGTATTTTTGGACTTTTAAAACGAGAATTACTACTTTTTTTACTATTGTTTAGATTGCTAGAAAGCGGTGTGACAGTTTATATAATCTTTTAACTACAGTATGTCAGTGTTTTGAAGGATTTCTATAATTGTTAACATTGTTGGAAAACGCAGTGGCGGACTAACAGGGACTTCTGGTCCTGGGGGGCCTCCAAACCTCCACGTTCCCTTGACCAAATCCTAAACAAGGCTTTAAAAATATGCTTAGTACCTATCTAAGAGGTGGTTTGGAGTTGAGAGGTTTTATTTTCCTCATCCATATCCATATTCTATGTACGTTTATTTAAGTCGAATTTAAATTTCACTTGCAAGATTTTAACTAAGTAAACATAAACACGTATACATACAAATGTGAACTGAATAAAAAGCTTGAAAAATTACATTAACTTCTTAAACTAGGGGCCTCATTTAGCTTTGCCGCCCCGGGTCTCTGACGGGCTTAGTCCGCCACTGGGAAAACGGTAAAACCACAGTTTACGAAGTCCGTTATGTATGGTATTTTCACGTGTAGTATTTTGCTATTGTTTACATTATTGGAAAGCGGTAAGAACACAGTAGTTCAGAGTCCGGTGTTGCTACT
Source organism: Shargacucullia verbasci (assembly GCA_947562105.1). Classification (NCBI taxonomy): domain Eukaryota; kingdom Metazoa; phylum Arthropoda; class Insecta; order Lepidoptera; family Noctuidae; genus Shargacucullia; species Shargacucullia verbasci. The sequence continues at coordinate 4,816,002 of OX387308.1, forward strand.
TGACGTATATAGCTAAGTGTCCCGCGCTATAAACACGCGCGGTGCTGGCGCCGCTGCCGACGCTAGGCTCTCCTTGGTCAACGTCTCCAGGAGCGCTCCTCCTCGTTGTCGTCGTCCTCCTCCTCGTCGAAACGCAGCATCGGCTCCTCCGGGACTTCTGCTGGTGCCTGAGGGGAATATGACAGATTAGAGCTGCTGTTTTAATGGTGCAGAGGTCTCAAATGCGGTTATTTAGACGACAAGTGTTAAATCCAATAAAATCGTTTATTTGTGAATATAGGTTAATACGTTTACGATAGAAATATGGTAGTTCTGTGTAGCTATATTCAGCCATTTAGCATCATCACGCCTGTATTCCCCGAAGGGATAGTCAGAGTTGTACTATTGTACACATTTCGCCGATGCCGTTTTTAAGTCCCATGTAATAGGGGGCGAGCCTATAGCTATCTACCGAGCACAGTTCCAGACTCTGTGCCGCTATTGAGAATTTCCATACAGAAAAACCCAATAACACTTTGCCCGAACTGGAAATCGAACCCAGGACTTCACGCTCAGCAGTCGCGCTTGTCACCACTAGACCAATGAGGTGGGACTAGTTCAGCCATTTCGCATGCAAAAATTATGAGTAGTTTAAAGTTAATGTTGATTTTACAACAAAAAATATTTAAAGTGTGATACATCTGGTATTGGTGTATTACTTAAAAACGCCTGCCTACAATATATGGCTACACTATGTATAGCGGGTTCGATTCCCGCACGGAACAAATATTTGTATGATCTACGGATAGTTGTTTCCTGTCTGGGTCTTTGTGTATGTGAATATATGTGTTTATAAACGCACCCACGATACAGGAATTATTTTTATTGGGGCAACGTTTTACAAATACAGATTGTCATCAAGAAATTCCTTAAAACTATAATATACTTAAGAGAAATATTGATTAATTTTCAGAATCTCTCTGAATTCTAAGTAGCAGAGTTTAAGTTTAGATGTCAATAGGACCGCTCACTGCCACCAGCGCGGCACATACTGTTTTAGTGAATCGTCTGACTCCACCTTTAGTTTAAGTGTAGGTTGCAAAGAAAAGGTCTCCTCGAGGGAAGATACTTGAGATTGTCTGGCGCACCCTGGGCAGTCAGCCTCGATGCCAGCATTGCTGACCACGGCTTGGGCGTCAGAAGAAAAGTTTTTTTTTTCAGTTTTTTTTTTTTCAATACTTTCACACTATTATTTCTCTTGTATCGTGGGTACAGTTTACAAATATACATGTCACATGCACAAACAACCAGACCCGAAACAACTATCTGTAGATCATACAAATATTTGTTCCGTGCGGGGATCGAACCCGCGACACGTAGCGCAGAAAGCTAATAGCTTAACCACTGTGCCAACCGTGTCATCAAAGTATGTTCTCACCTCGTCCTTGTCATCGCTGGGCTCTCCGTTGCGCGCGGGGCGTGCGTCTGCGGCTGCGCGGCTCACGCTGTTGTTGTTGGCATTAGTGTTGGCGTTGGCGTTGGCGTTGGCGTTGGTGTTGGTGTTGGTGTTGGCCGTCCATGTTATCTGTAGCAAACATAAATCATTGTAACACATTCACCATCAACCGTTAACTAATTACTTTTATTGCTTTTATTGTATATTTCATGAACAGTATGTTTAATCGTCGAATTGGACACAAACCCGTGAAGATTTTTAATAGACTTGTTTTGTAACCGACAAACTTGAAATTTGCCAAGTAGGTATTTTGTTCCTTATAGTATAGAGTGAAGTCATCTGCTAAGGAAAAGTATATTTTCTTAGAGGATGAAACAAGGCTATAGATCTATGAATTATTGTTGCATTGATAAGTCACTGGCTCTCCTAGTAATTACTAAATACTTATAAACTGACGAGCTTCACTCTTATAGAGAAGACTGGTCTTGCAATCATAACATAAAAACGTGTGGTGGGCACAGAGGGAGGCCTATGTCCTGCATTGAGACAACACACGCTAAATAATACCTAAGCTCAATATCTTAAACGTCCCATCATACACACTGCTACAAAAAACTGCCATACTCATGGTCATCTCAACCGAAAAACATCCACTGCTGGACATAGGCATCCCCTAAGCATCGCCATATCGACCGATCCTTTGCTCCACCGTGTTCCCGCGACCTTCAACCAAGTCATAAATCGGTCCACCTTGTGGAGGGCGCTATTCCGAAACTTTAAGGCCCCATATGTTCTGCGTGCAGTATGCCCCGCCCACTGCCACTTAAGCAATTTTTCGGGCTATGTCGTTTACCTTAGTTCTTCTGCGAATCTCCTCATTACTGATTCGATTACGCTGGTAAACTCCGAGCATAGCCCTCTCCACTGGCCTTTGTGAGACCTTGAGCCCACTATGAGTGTGAGGCCCATTGTGAGCGGCCACGTTTCAGTGTCGTTTGTAATGACTGGTAACACGCACTGGTCAAAGACTTTCATCTTGAGCCATAATCAACACCTGTTGAATCACAAGAAAATTCCTCGCTGCCTCATCATCATCTTCACTCACATTTACTGGTTTCACACTTTACGACCTGCCAAGGTTGGTCAAGGCCCACACGACAGGTTTTAACTGACTCTTCCTAGACGGGCATCACGGCTGTATTCCCCGAAGGGTTAGGCAGAGGTGTACTATTGTACACCCACATTTCGCCGAGAGTCCCATGTAATAGGGGGCGAGCCTATTGCCATAAACCGGGCACAGTTCCAGAGTCAGTGCTACTGAGAATTTCCCATACAGAAAAACCCAATAACACTACGCCCGACCCGCTTACCGAACCCAGGATCTCATGCTCAGCAGTCGCGCTTGCGACCACTATACCAATGAGACAGTCTTAAATATAAAAAAAATAAAAATAATAACTCACAGATAGAGTCCTGTCGTTGTAATGTTTGCCGTTAGCGGCCGCGTGTTCGGCATGTAGCCGCGACTTGTACTGCAAGACTAACTGCGGGACGGACAGTTCCACTTCTTTGCTGATCACTTCGCCATATTGCTGGAAAAAACAAAGATAAATTGACGGCACTGTTGGCGCAGTGTTTGAGCGACTGCTGTGCTACGCGTGTCGTGGGTTCGAGTCCCGCACGGAACAAATATTTGTATGTACAGATAGTTGTGTGGTCTGAGTGTTTGTGCATGTGAATATTCTTGTTTGTTAATGCAACTACGGTACAGGAATTATTACTTGTATGGGACAAAATTGTCAAAGCCGTTGGTCCTGCGCCTGATCTCTGTCCGGTCGTGTCGAATTGCCGTCCCTGAGGACTATGAGAGTGAAGGAAAAGAGAGTGCACCTGTGTTTGCGCACACACTTGTGCTCTATAATATCTGCTGCAAAAATCTTCTTATTATAATCGTTTTTTGACTGAACACTGACTCCATCAGATTATGTTGAACGTGTCAAACGCATACTTACAGAGAAGTGAGTCACTAAAGCATCAAGCTCATCCGCTTCGAAGCCCGATATGAGCAGCGCTCGCGGCCGGTGATCCACTGACTGGTTGACGCTGAACATCTTGGTGGTGATGCCGCCGCGCGTGAAGCGGGTCGGCGTGTTGAACCTGCCGCCCCTGGAACAGATATAGCGTTAAGTTTAGGAGGTTTGAAGAACTGGCAGGTGAAATATAAGCAACGCCGTCATGGCTATTAAGGGATTATATCTAAAGCTTCATCGACACTAGAGCAAAGTAAAAAACGTAAACTTTATGCAATGCAATTCTTGCTATAGTGTAGACGAGACAGTATTCCTACAGAAAATTAAAGCTGAATTAAATCATTTTGTAGCGAGGATATTTGATAACAATCTGGGGATTGAACCCTGACAGCTGGAGAAAGATATCTCATCGCTAAGAACGAAAACAAAAAAATATATGGTGTTATCTCACCTTAGCTTTCTCTTCACAATACGGTAGCTTGAAAAGTTAATAAAATTAATTTAAGTAAAAGTTTAGAACTGACTGCCAAAAATACATGTACTTATATATATTTTTTACCTTATAACCTGAGTAGTGACGTAGGAACGTGCGACGGAAAATGTCAAAACTAACGCGGATCATTAGATGAATGGTAAATCGTATCGATTGTTCCAATTTCTCGATTGCAAGTGGACACCATCGGATATCGATTGATCATCGAGAACAATCGAAGAGTCATCGACAGGGATAATACCTACACGATTAGTCGACTAACAATAGCGGGCTGCAGCGACTAAGCAGTCGACTCACGACTCGACGGCGCGCTCGTATTATAACCATTTCCATGGAGTTTCTTCCCGGTCTCTTCTCCCTAGGACCAACCTACTTTGGAACCGTGCGCCTAGATTCATAACGTTTTAAAAGTGCCTGCAAATTCACACTTGAAATAAAAAAACTTGACTTTGACTTAACAATCGAAAAACTTCTCGATGGTTTTATTGGAGAGCGAGTCGATTGTTCACTCGATTTTTACTATACTGTTTGAACTTTAAAATAGACTTTGACCCCTGAGTTTGTTTCGGCGTTTCTTCTCAGGGATAGTCATAGGAAACGCTAACGCCATCTAGTTTAAAAAAGACGTGTAAAAGTGATTGAAAAATCCTAATTGCAAAATAAAATAAAAACATTTATCCCAGATTGAAAATTTCGTCTTTTGATTGTTAAAAGATATCGGAAACGCCTATCACTAGCGCGAATGATATATGATACAATTTACCACTTTCTAAAAAATCCAAATTAAACGGTAATCCTCTAGTTAGTCGGTAACTGGCGGTTAGCTGAATGACGCCACTTCCTTCTAAAAGTTTCAAGCTTACCTGGCGTGTGGCCTCCGCATGATATTGTGTGACGGATACTGTATCGCCATCTGTCGGCGAAGCTCCGCAATCTTCTTCGTCAGCTCCGTCACGTCTTGGCCTTCCTGTTGGTGAAAAATATATTACATGGGACTTAAATACGGCATCAGCATGTGGGTGTGCAATAGTACCCCCAAATTCAGGCATATATTTATATGTCTAGCCTTTTTGCCAACTAGATTTGGATCGGCTCCCAGTGTAATTAGATGCGGCTGAATATCAGAATTTTACACGGAGCGATTGCCATCTGACCTCCGCCTTAGAAACTTGGAGATACCGATATCGTACGGTTAGACTGGTTGTCAGACTTTTGAGCTTACTGCCCGTAATGTCATAGGTATTCGAATGACATACAAGATACACAACTAGAATATTTCGTTTTAATTCCGCCAAACTAGTTTAGGCTTGGGTGCACACAACACGTCCCGCCCGCAAATATATGCACATGCAGAAGGTGCGGGGAGGTATCGACTCGTCGGATGAAGGATGTCCCGTGGAGGGGCGAAACGTGTGGTGCTGCATGCACCCAAGCGTATTACGTCCGTATTCGTATTACTTCGCATATAATTGGAGCCAGCCTATCTTAGGGGCACAATTCCAAACTCCGGGTTGCTACTGATCTAATTGGACCAGGGAATCGAATCCAGGACCTCACGCTCAGCAGTCGTGCTAGACCACTAGACCAATAAGCCAGTCTATTGTGATATTATCCTACTAATCCTACTAATATTATATAAATGTGAAAGTGTGTGAGGATGGATGGATGGATGGATGGCTTAACGGATCTGGATGAAATTTGGCACAGAGATAGATTATAGTCTGAAATAGCACATAGGCTACTTTTTACCTCGGGAAAACGTATGGGTTCGTAAACCACGCGGGCGAAGCCGCAGGCGGAAGCTAGTTATCATCATAAATGACGTTTGAGGACATTACATGTTACTATTTTCTTGCGTACCTGTTGTTTAGTGAACAGATCCAGTTCAGCATCGAGGATCTCCTTCTGCGCCTCCTCCTTGGTCTTCGGCTTCTTGGCCTGCTAACAAATGCAGTTAAAATCCAGTTAAAGCTATGTACAAAGCTTATGCGATGAATAATAACATTGTCGTACAAATTCATAGCCGTTTTGGCTATAGGCTATATGACTTGAACAGATGATCGGCGCAGTGGCTAAGTGATTGGCTTTCTGCGCTACATGTCGCCGGTTCGATCCCGATACGGAACATTTTTTTTCTAACTGGTCGAATTTGTGTCTACGTTCAACAGTAAATATTTATAGGCTACAATCGAAATTGTTATAACTACATCAACAAAAGCGATATTAGTTTACCAAAAAATAAAACACACTTTAAAATCTATATTAGGTACTCTAATATACACAACTTTACATGTACACACGAACAAAACCACTCATACAGGGTGGCGCTTTAATCACCAGCACTATTAAAGGTGAGACGGAACATGAAACGCGCCACTAGTAAATAAAAAAAAAAAAAAAACCATTAATTTTTCACCCAAATATCGATTTTATTTTGTAATGCAGTCTCAGTGCTAAACAGTCTGCGAACCATTGACCCAAAACGATCATATGGTCGTTTTGTAGGTAGAGTAAACATGTAGGTAGGTCTACCAAGCATCTTAACGCCTGCGCATGACGTACCAAACCCCTCCGCTTTTTACACCAATAGCAACTGCAATATCGCATGATTTTTATAGGTACAAGTTTAAAAACAATTTATATATAGCGTGTATAAGAAATGTGTGGTCATATTTAACTATAAAATACTATATAATACTATCCCATATATTTGGGTTGAGTAGGTATTGAAGATTTGTATGAAACAGTTGATTATTATTTCGCGACTACAATGTTGATCCCATAGAGAAAGTTGTCCAGTTTGACGATCCACATCCGTATATATGGCCGCGCATTTCTGATATACACTGTATATAATTATTACAAGATCAGTACCCCACTCCATTAAAATAATGCAGGTGACGAAAGCGCTACCCTGTATATTATTATTTACATACAATCATGTGATGTAGGCATTAAACAATGAATCACAATAACACACTAAATTCATTTCAATTTAATTTAACAACGATTACCAACATCATTTGCGGTCCAAAAACACGACATCCATACATTGCTAAAGCAACGCGACAGCAGAAACCGCTTGGTAATACAAAGTTTATTATGCTGCCGCGCCACGTTGGCAATGTAGGTACGATGTGTTTAGGGGTCGCGAGCGCGCAGAGTGGGGACTCTACTAGCGCTCTCGTCTAGCGACCCCCGAGAAGACGGCGACACACAGCCTAATTACGTAAAAAAGCGATAGCAACGCGACAGCCACGGGACAGAAATCTCGCTGTCAGCCAATACATTATATGCCACAAAAATGACGTTTGACAGAAGTTATCGCGCGATCTACGCCTGTCGCTACATCGGTAATTAGGCTGCCGGTGTGGTCCCGTGTCGCCGTGCACACAGCACCCAACGAGGGTAACGGGGGGACCTCTCTACAGTCTCCCCCGGGACTTGCACGAGGGGGTGGCCTCTTTACCGTCACGTCTCCGGGAAGTGCCATTCGGCATGACACCGTGGTTGGCTTCGGTGCGGTCTTCTAAGAGTTACCGAGGCCCAGAAAAAAGGTACGATGTGTTTTTGAAACGCAAACGAATTTGTAATCGTTTTTTAATTCAATTGAAACTAACTATATTAGTTGAATGTGAATTTTGTATGAGTACTTATAATGGGAGATGACATTATAACGTAATTATGGAAGTCATATAATTTCACCATTATTTGGGACCGTCACAACAAAAGTGGTCATGTTCATCTATTTAAATAAAAATTTAATGCTTTTCACTGGTAAACGCATCACTTGAGAACGGTTAGACTGATTTGGCTATTTTTTTTATGTCAATCGTCAAAACGAAGGCAGGAAATATAGAGCAGTGGCGATTGCTCCACCGACAAGAGCTAAGCTCTTAAATTAAAGAAAGCTTCTTTTTCTTTCTTTAATTTTTTTAGGAAAAAAAAATAGGAAATGTTGCCCGGAAGGTTGGAAAATTCGAGAAAAATTGAAAGTATTCAATGGGATTTTGTATGAACTCAGGAAGACAGGTCAGCGTCTGTCGGGTCACAGCTAGTCTTGCAATAATTTTGTATATAACATAGCCCGAGCAGATAAAAATTATGGGCAAGATGACAGGTTCTGCTAAAAAACTCGTGTATCATGTCGCGGTATAATTGAAGTGGGGCTTGTGGTTTTCGGTTCGATACCCAACTTGGAACAAGTTATTGGGCTAGACAAGAAAAATCCAACAGTGTTTGCAATTGATTCCTCATTGCCCGACCCGTTAACCGAACACAGGATCTCACGTTCACCAGTCACGCTTGCTACAACTTGATCAATAAGCCAGTGATATTTTTTTTTAAGAAATACAATCAATTAAATATGAATATTTGATATAAGACCATATTTTGTTCTGACAGCCAAATTTATCGATGTAATGAATATGTAGTTTTAATTACAATCTAGTAATATATAATGATTATATGTTTAAAGTAATGAGATTGAACGAGTTGCGATACGCATGCGTGGTGCTATTACTATGATACTATAACGCTATATCTCCTATAAGGGTAAACAGAAATGTTTTCATCAATTATCCTAGCATGCTCCTAATTTATTACCTTTACTATTTCTTTGGTGTACGGTCAGCAATAAAAGTGACTGATCATTGTACAGTTTTACTATTTTATTAATTGTTTAAATCGCGAATTAAAAAAAAGAAGAAAAGATGTATAAACAAAAAGAGCCGACATGCATTCTAGAAGTATATGTAAGAAACATTCCAGTACATATCAATATTCTTAAAAATTGCATGATATTTTAAAAAATAACAGACTGATAAAAAAAAAAGATGAAGTATTTTTTTTTTACTGCTTAACCGGACAAATGGAGAGGCCAGAAGGGCTTCCAGTCGAGCAAATTAAATAATACTAAGCAACACTGCTAAGGGTGTCCCATAGTGGGACTCGAACTTCGGCTTAGGGCGTTGCTGGGGGACAGACAAGAGAGGACTAGCTGGATCTGATTGTATGAAGTACATACAAAATCTAATTTTCTATTGGTAAGTATACTAAAGAGTAACCATGGAGTTTCTTGCTGGTGCTCCATGGAATGACTATTTGAACCAGCTAAACGATTTTATATGCCTTTTATGGCCTACACGAATAAAAAAAGTTTTTAGTTTTGCTTATATAATAAAAACTATACTACCACTTTTATTTTTGTAAATCGATATTTTGAAAAGAGTATCCATGGAGTTTCTTGCCGGTCTCTTCACCATAGGACTAACCCACTTTGCAACCGTGCACCTAGATTCATTACGTTTTAAAAGTGCCTGCAAAGGCCTATTTGAAATAAAAACCTTTGACTTTGACTTTAAAAATCCTATTAAATAAACTGTAATTATTTGGTATGGATAAGAAAATTATGTTCAAATTGGTTACGTCAACATAATATCATTCTCTGTGAGTGCCACGCGATATGTCCAAAAGAGATTACCGATTTCTTCAATATTTCTATTGTTGCTTGATAATTTTCTTTAAACTATAGTCTAGCAGTATACTTTTCTACACAAAGAGTCTCTGCTTAGGACGAACAGCCATAAACATTGGCGTTTTAACACATCACAGTATCACGCCTGTATTCCCCGAAGGGTTAGGCAGAGGTTTACTATGTATACAGACATTCGGCCGATGGCGTTATTGAATCGTATGTAATAGGGGGCGAGCCTATTGCCATCTATCGGGCACAGTTCCAGACTCCGTGCTGCTACTGAGAATTTCCATACAGAAAAACTCAATAACACTTTGCCCGACCCAGGAATCGAACCCAGAACCTCACACTTAGCGGTCGCGCTTGCAACTATTAGACCAAAGAAGCAGTCCAATGGCCGATTTAAATAATATTCTATACTAATCTATCAAAACTGCAGAGTTTGTTTGAACGCGCTAATCTCTGGAACTACCAGTCGGATTTGAAAAAAGATTTTATATTTGACAGCCTAATTCTTGACATCACTTCAAACATTTAACATCACGCTACGACACATAGGAGCGGAGTAGTAACCTTTAACGCGGGGAACAGCTATGTGGTGATGAAATGGACAATGAGAGACAAGATGCACCACATTCAATATGCATTGTGCTTGTGTTGGATTAAATATGTATTTAAGGCGTTTAAAATAAGAGCCATTTTGCATTACAGGTTTTTTTTTGTAACCTATAAGTTAGTTGTACTTTTCGACAACTTAAATTTATCAGTATTATCGCCTGGTACATTCAGCATCAAAAATATGTATCCACGTAGCGAAATTCAAACGCTTATTCTTGGAAAACGATACGGTAAATCATATAATTTAAATGACTATGTATTTGTATGTATCCGCAGATACTATGTGTAAAATTAGTCACGATTTAAATCACTATTTCCTCTAAATATCGCTTTGAATTTAATTAATTTTATACATCTTATTGATGTTGACTGTACATTGATGGTGTCATACACACAGCGTTGTTAACGGCTGATGGGATCGGGCGGCTTGGTGATACAGAGTAAAGTAACAACTTGCCAATTTATAGGCCGATAAAAAATGTGTAATGCGCAATGGCTCTTAGATAATTCAGCTAAAATCTGAGACATTAAGGTATATTTAGCTTGAGAACATTCGATATTAGGCATCCGACGAAATCCTGACGGAGGAAGTATGAAAATACAAGTAGTATTTTGTCCCCTATTCTGCCATGCCCATCCAAATCAAATTACCGCAGTAGTAATATCACAAAAATGTTATAAATTTTTTTGAAATTTAGAAAATAGCTACTTTTTCTCTATGTGTAGTACCAATGTATATAAAAATATAAATAAATAAATAGATCTTGAAATATTTTTGTATGTAATTTATCCAAAACTAGAAGATGCCGCTCGGTGTTACCCATAATAGAAGAAGTTCCCTTAGAAATTTTGAAACATCCTTTCTCAGTGGTCCTACCTTATAATGAACACATGTTCTAATTTTCCCAGTCTGTGTTATCAGTCAGACTCCATTGTGTTATAAGTATAGAAAATATGTATTATGTAATTGATATTCTGAAATCTTGTTTGGTAAATAGTTTTCCTTCTAAAAACTCAGTAAAACTTAATCTCTTTGGCATCTTCAATTTTTAATTTATCAAAATCATACAATAAGTATGTGAACGGCAATGCAAAATTATGACGTCACGCCTTGCTATTTCAAACATTTTTAGAACAAAATGTCGTTTTTGACAGTTCATAAAAAGTAACTCGGATGACTAGTAGTCATCTACCGTATTGTATGTCTATGAATTTAGCTGAATATATTATATAATAAACGTCTTATGCCACACGTCATGCGAAACGCAACTGCTCAGTACCTGCAGGTGTAGGCGGGACATATTCCTCGCGACCGACTCGTCCTGTCACGAGAGTGTTACATTGTAGTATTTGTACCATAGACAATTTTGTTTATGACTCTACTCGGCCCATCGCAGTCCGTTTGTGAACAAACCAATCAATAGACACGACATTTTTTTTAAAGTGATCGGAATAGGCGGAGTGTATACAGAGTGGACAATACGTCTATCTGAAATTATTTAATGATAATTATGTTTTCAGCTGGCTTTCCGGAATGAAAACGCCACTATTATCATTCCGATATTTCAATGGGAGGTATTAACCACTCTAAGTGTATAACTTCCTTGAATTTAAAGCAAATAAACAAAGCGTATGCCGATCTGTGCTGATTACTATTTACCCCTCGTACTAAGCTTAACAAAAGTGTCATTATTACTAAACCGTTGTGGCCCACTGACTGGGATAGGCAGAATTGACAGAGTCTTCATCAATTTGACTAACATAATTTTATATCAACTAATTTAAAGATAACCTTTGGAGTTACCATACATACACACAACTCTCCTCCATTAGGATAACAATAGACAAAACTGGCTCAACAATCATGAATATATTTTGAACAATTTCTTCAAGTAACTTTAGCTCATCTCGATTGGCTGTTAAGGTTCATAAAATAATTATATTTTATAAGCAAAAACATTGTTTATTTCTATACAATTCCAAACTAAAGGCCTTATTTGTCTATTGTCGCATGATAAATATTTGCAATAATATCAAAATCATAGCTTTTATGACGACTAGGGGTACCAAATCGCAACAGACGACTGCGAAAGCGTACCCGAAGTCTCGCCGAGAATGCGCAGGGAGGAACACCGTGTGTCTTTAGTCGGTGCGAGTCCGACATAACCCCGTCGCCTCCACCGGTGGCGGGGTACCCATAAGGGGTTTTAACAGGTAAAAAAAGGGTGTACCAAATAGGGTGTAAAGCTTCATCCACACCTCACGACTTGATTGTATCAAATATAACTTTCCAAACAAGATTACGATAGCTAAAAATCTAACTTCTTTGGCTCAGCAACCCAAAATGCGTCATGGCATCCGATACAAGAGAACAATGGCGATTCGATCTTTGGCAGTTTCTCGCCAGTTGTCAGCTCGAAACTCCCGCTCCAGCGGTATCTCGATCGACCAACGGGACATTGCCTCGTTGGTCGGCCCACGTATGCTCTCTTTACCCTACGATCTTCTCTCATTCTCTCTGTGGCCGAGCCTTCGGAGATAGAATGCCGATAATATCGCGACTTAATGGCTTGGTGTGGAAGACGCTTTCGCGCAAGTTTAATACAGATAGACGACCAGAGACAACTCGTTTTAGTTGAGATAAAAATTCTACACAGACCCAACACAACGATATAGCATCACGCCTATATTCTGCGGGTTTTCGGGTAGGGCAGTGTTGTTAGCTTATTCTGTTTAGAAATTCTCAGTGACAGCACGGAGTTACTGCCCGGTTGATGGCAATAGGGTCATCCCCTATTACATAAGACTTCATAACAGCATCGCCGACGTGGGTACAATAGTACACCTCAGCCTAACCCTTAGAAGATACAGGCGTGATGCTATGTTATGTATGTATTCTAAAATTCAGCGGTTTCAGCGCGAGCAGAGCGCGTTCACCTTTAACCATACAATTTATATAACGCTTGAAATAGCTTTACTCAGCAATTATTGGTAAAAGGTCTTATTATATGCCTATAAATAACTAAGAGTACACACACACACACATACGAACATACCTGCATCTGTTTGAGTGTGCCGTTGTACGCGACGAGTTCTTTACGTAGCTTCTCAATGCCTTCCTGCGCTGAGCCGATCGCTTCAAGCAAGGCCGCACGCTGAGCGCCCGTGACGTTGCCTGGAAATATAAACCGTTAAGGCCGGATTCGAGATACTGTAGCAGCAGTATGTATAATTGTTACTATTACGACTTTTATGACTACATCGAAGACGATGTAGTCATAAAAGTCTGTTCTCTCTGTTGATACAGTAACTGGAGTCTGGTAAGAACCAGACTCCAGTTACTGTATCAACAGAATCTGCTGTTGTAACTATCTCTAACAATAAAATGCTGACGCTATTTTTGTACTATTGACTGTTACGACTATAACGACTTTTATGACTACATCGTCTTACCCGACTCCAGTCGCTGTATCAACAGCATCGGCTTTTGTAACTATCTCTAACAATACAATGCTGACGCTATTTTTGTACTATTGACTGTTACGACTATAACGACTTTTATGACAACTTCGTCCCACCCGACTCCAGTCGCTGTATCAACAGCATCTGCTGTTGTAACTATATCTGACAATAAAATGCTGGTGCAATTTTTTGTAATATTGACTTTTACGACTATAACGACTTTTATGACTACTTCGTCTTACCCGACTCCAGCCGCTGTATCAACAGCATCTGCTGTTGTAATTGTGTTTCTAACAACGCTTGCGCTCTCTTGTGCATCTCCATGACTTGTTTACTCTTAGTAATAGATTGTTTTACTACTTCTTTCTTGGGCTCTTGTCCGTTGGCTAGTTCTTTCTCTTTCTCCTGCTGCTGCAAAAAAAAGTAATGAGTTTAAAATATATCTTCTCTCTGCGGTTTCGTAATAAACTAGCATCAATTAAGGCAGAACTCTTGCAAAATTTGCTAAATCGAACAGTGAGGCAGTCTTCGTTGTTTCATCGTTTAGTGGTTGCAAGCGTGAGATCCTGGTCTCGATTCCCAGGTCGGGCAGAAGTTATACATCTCACAAAAAATCTCAATAAGCAGCCAAGAGCGAAACTGTGCTGGGCCCTGATACATATGATCTAATAACGGCGAAATCTGGGAATGCATGAGTACAACCTCTGTCTATCCTTTAGAATACTAGCGTGATGCTATAATTACGTTACCTTTTCTTTTTCCTTGGCATTATTATCGGCGGTGGCCTTAATATTGTCTCTGTTTATAAGAACTTTGTTGTGAGACATCGGATGCTGCGAGTTTTGTCTGTCTGCTTGCTTGTTAGCTTGTTGGCCGCCCGGCGCCATGTTCTCTTGTTTGTTCTGTTGAAAACATATAAAATATTACTTATACGAGTCTGACAATACTAGCGTATGTATGGCGGAGTCCGGCCGGAATAATGTTAATTTCTGAATATAGTATATGTCGGCGTGAGCGATGGCTGAGCGATAGGGCTGTCATTATCTCTATTCGGTGGTACAGGGTTCATGACGCAGGATTACAATAAAATCACAGTTCCAATGTAAATCAGTTAGTATTTCACTTTCACAATACAATTAACAAAGGTAATTCGCCCGTTTGGAGTACCACGTTATCAGAGTCCGAGTTCGACATGGTGTAGGCATGAAATAATAGTTTCAACAATGATTCTAACAAGCTATTTATACACTCCCGTTAACAAAATAACAAAATTACAAATGATCAAGCCGATGGAAATGGGGATTAAGATAGGGAAACGCGGTAAGTTCGATACAGGCTGGCAGAACGACCTCTCGCGTTCGTGTCTAACCAAAGAGTTATCTCTCGTCCGTCGCTTCTCAACTTAAATACCTCCAATGTCAAACAATGACAACTGACAGCTGCCACGCCCTGTATCGACCTCACCCAAGCACACTGCTTGACGTTTCCGAAAAAAGGCAATAGATGGCGTTATTCTATATCAACAATAATCAATAGCGATTATAATAACGGCCACTGTGTTGCTGCGACACGGCCATCTTGACAACTCACACGTCCTCGTGTGAGGCATCTGAAACAAGAATTTATGGAAAGTAAAACGTCCCTTGTTCGGCCTTCCTGACCAAGATGTCAGGAATAAAATCGCACAATTCAAACAACACAACTTATTCTGATTCACATTCTCATCAAATCTTATAAAGGAAATCTCAGCACTGAAATCACTACTCTTCAAAAATCATCAATTTTAGAACCAATTCATGAAAACCTTCCGACCAAATCTAGTATGCAATGCTCTGTTCGGTACTCAGCCTCGTCTCACACAACTCATTGCCTCCATCCGGCAAACTAGCGGGACCTCCATCCGGTACCCGACTTCCACACACAACACATCACACTGCCTCTATCTGGCAACCAGCGGGACCTCCATCCGGTACCCGACTTTAACACATCGCATTGCCTCCATCCGGCAACTATGGGACCTCCATCCGGTACCCAATCTCAAACGTAGGTTTAGACCTTTGGCGATCACTTACATCGCCATTCTGGACGTAGGTCACCAACCTTAAGTAAACACTTAGGCTTGCAGCCACGAACAGCATCGAGATGCATGCAACCTGAGCCACTTGCATACTACATTTGCTTACTCTTTAACCAAATCAAACATGGTAAAATTGGGATTAATCGAGAATACAAAAATCACTACCCTGGGCCATGTACCATAGTCATTCGAATCAACTTTTAAAACTCTACTGTAACAAAAATTACCAAGCTTATAGGAACCCTCGAGTAAGACTTCTAATGCCACGGCTCTCCAGCCGATCAGCAATTGCATTGCTCTCACACATCCAGCGCATGGATTTACACACGTACGGTCTCTCAAGACCCCGACCTCCGCCAGAGTTAAACGCACATCGCGCACCCACGGACTACTTGAGTTGCCTCAAGAGACACCAATTTCTACTGGGCTACGACAACGTAATAACTACTGGTACGGTCGAACACAATACGGCCAATAGAACCCCTTACTCGACCTTCCATCACAACTTAGGGTTGTTCATCATCATCAAAATCAATATCAACATCGACTGGTACGTGACCCGCTGGCATTTTCTTTAGCTTATCGTGTGCATACTTCTATCTCCAGTTAAAGATTTCAAAAGATAATGATCAACATCTAGTAACTCTACAATTTTGAATGGTCCCTTTGTACTTGGAAATCTAACTTCGTATGATTTCTCCCTTCGCTTTGGATTAATTGGATTAATACTAAGTCTTTATCAAATTTAGACGTTTCATAACTAGCACTACTTTCTATGTTCGTTGCTGCTTGCTCTCTGGTCTCGTCAATATTTATCTCCGTTTCAGTATCATCAAAAGTTAAAAGAGTTAATGGCCTAGCTACGCGCCCTATCATACGCTTGAGAAGACTCGCTCTAGTAAAACGATGAACCGTACTAAAAAACCGTACTATAATTTTAAGCTAGTTGCACATCTAATAGAACTTCTTGCCAAGGTTTGTCGGAAGTCTCTACAGAAGTAAGCATCGCCTTCAGCGTGCTCATCATCCGTTCGACTTGACTGTTGACACGACTTGATCCTGTATGTAATACGATGAGACTCACGAAAATCTTTAAAATCTTTGCTGGCAAAACAACGGCTTTGGACACCAATGACACGGTTCGAAGCTTCGAAGCTTCTTTAATCGCTCTAGCAGAATAGATGTGACCATTGTGGTACATGAAGACGAACTTCGTAAAAACATCAATAAAAACTGTGTGACGTATCAGGTACCATCATTTTCGCCTCTAAGGTTGCCAAATATATCGACGCGAACTGTTTGCCATGGTACGCGAACCTTAGGGATTGGTTGGAATTCTACCTGGACACGACCTGAATGAGACTTCGACACCTTACAGGTGATGCAATTATCTACAAACTTACGGACAAAATAGGCATGACCAATGAATTGTCCGAGCTGATGAATGTTCTCAGGAGAAGATAATCTATCAGAGTAACATAGCTCGGCTATCCTGCCAAGAAAACAAAAGTGGCTGAATTTCAATGACACTTTATTCTAAGTTCTCAACCTAGATACAATTACTATGATCTACGGTGTCCTATCACTAAGGCTGCACATACAATGCTGCCTGAACAACATAATTCTTTGGAAAAGATCCGATCAACAAGTTACAACACCTAAACAATGTGATTCTTACAATTCTGATACTCTTTTCCATAATTCATAGGCAATGCATACTCAACTCATAACAACTTTATAATCTGGGCACCAGCACCGACTCTAGCGCAACATGTGCTACAACACACGAAACGCTCTATGCACCAACACAGACAGAAATCGCACCAACGATTTCTCAGACCCATCGCCACATGTTACTCATGAGGTGCGGTCTCTAGTTTCGACCCATCGTCCCATGTTACTCATGAGATGCGGTCTACAGTTCCAACCCATCGTCCCATGTTACTCATGAGATGCGGTACACAGTCCTAGAGTATGAGTATACATGCCATTCTTAATCTGATTTGGTTTCACTACCACTATCATCAACTATGACGTCTAACTCTCTAGGAACTTGGTGATCGGGGATCTTCCTTAGATTTGGTCTTAACTCACCATCATAGCCTAGGAACTAAACGCGAGGCTTCGAGGAAATAAATTTTGAATTGGTAAAGAAATGCCTGCGATATTCAAAGCTTCTAACACCTAACGCAATCGCTAAATGCCTTGCGTCGCAGATTCAGCTAGAATCAGGATATTGTTAACGTACAGGACAACGTATGAGAAAACTAGGTCGCCAAAAGCATTTGTCACTAATCTTTGGAACATACTAGGGGGATTTCGAAGTTTGGTAGGCAGTGAAAGATATTTGAACTACCCATCGGGTGTAATGGCCACAGTACGCTTTATACTCTCGGGGTCAAGGAATAAAAGCGCTAGCACAATCTAAACACGAATAAAAGCTAACTCCTGACAGTGTAGCTACTTGATCAGCTATGAGAGGCAGAGAAAACCTACCAGGCACTGTGTGTTCAAGTTACGATAGTCTACCACTATGCCATCAGACCCAACATGCTCCACAACGTGAAGGATAGGACTTGCAAATGAGGACTCACTAGGACGAATAATATTAGGATCCAATAGTTTTCCAATTTTACAACGTACGATTAGCTTTTCGTCGGGGGTAAGCCTATGCGAACGGTAAATGGTACAATCTTTAGTTCACGAGTTTTAAAACGTGTATGAGGGAAGCCAACAATAATGTGCAAACGTTTAAGCTACGATATTAACGATCCTTTGTTCTAAACTTCACTTAAATCATGCATCGATTTACATAGGTAGGTAACTACAGACGGTTACAGAGTTTTGTCTTGAAATTTAAAAAAGATGATAGTTGTGATGATGATTTAACCTCGTTTTAAAATTTCTTCGCCAATTGTCACATTGTAAACAATAGTCGGGTAGTACGTGAAATAAAGTAGCTAAACTATGACCATCAATACAAACATCACAGAGTTTGTTCAGTATACAGTCTTCTACATTCACAACCTATACCCTTTATACGAACGTTTACGTTTAGCCTATAAAATTGCGGCTAATACTTTGCTTGACAAAAGAGCATTCAGCACCGGAATCAAAACAAACATTATACGACTCACCAGATTGTTGTAAACTGCCCGGTAACACCAGCTACTGCACAAGCATCTACGCGTCGCTCGTTCGTCACTTCAGTCACACCAGCACGACCCGCGCCATCGCTGCAGTCGGGAGAATTCGAGCCGCTCGTGCTGCTGCGACGACAATGCAGTGCTGTCTCCGTTCTCGCCACAACGGCAACAAGTGAGTGCTTGGCTCCAGATGACGTAGTCGATGTGGACTTCTGAGGTGTTCTTCAAGACCCAAATTCTTCCATCTTCAGCAATAGAAATATCAACCGTAGCACACCAAGCACGACGAAAGTAGTGTTCGAATGGCCTCGATCAGTTGCAACATGTTCCGCTGTTGTACCTCATACATTGTGCGCCAGTGGGAGGCAGATCCTGATCCCACTTCTGATGTCGGCGTGAGCGATGGCTGAGCGATAGGGCTGTCATTATCTCTATTCGGTGGTACAGGGTTCATGACGCAGGATTACAATAAAATCACAGTTCCAATGTAAATCAGTTAGTATTTCACTTTCACAATACAATTAACAAAGGTAATTCGCCCGTTTGGAGTACCACGTTATCAGAGTCCGAGTTCGACATGGTGTAGGCATGAAATAATAGTTTCAACAATGATTCTAACAAGCTATTTATACACTCCCGTTAACAAAATAACAAAATTACAAATGATCAAGCCGATGGAAATGGGGATTAAGATAGGGAAACGCGGTAAGTTCGATACAGGCTGGCAGAACGACCTCTCGCGTTCGTGTCTAACCAAAGAGTTATCTCTCGTCCGTCGCTTCTCAACTTAAATACCTCCAATGTCAAACAATGACAACTGACAGCTGCCACGCCCTGTATCGACCTCACCCAAGCACACTGCTTGACGTTTCCGAAAAAAGGCAATAGATGGCGTTATTCTATATCAACAATAATCAATAGCGATTCTAATAACGGCCACTGTGTTGCTGCGACATATATAACATTATTTTTTAAACGATGTCTAGAAATAATTCCTGTATCGTGGGTGCAAATACCCAGACCCGGCACAACTATCGGTAGGTCATACAAATATTGTTCTGTGCGGGAATCGAACCCACGGTACGTCACGCAGCAGTCGATTACTCGATCATTGAGTCAACCTTGCCGACAAGAGAAAATCTTCTAAAGAGTTTATATAGGGGTGCAGAGAAAGAGCCTCATCTATTGACGATACTTGAGTTCGTCTGGCGCAACCTGGGCAGTCAGCCTCGATACCACTGTATCGACATTGTTGGCATGGGCGATCAAGGTAATAATAGCTCGTGTCGACACAACACAGGAAGAAAAGTCTAGTAATCTTCAAGACGTGAGTAAATAGGCATTACGTAAATGTTGAAAATTTGAATGGTTTTGAATGAAATTTCTCATTTTCTTCGTTAGTAAATTGCATCCGTGCGAAGCCGGGGCGGGTCGCTAGTATTCTGATATTGAAAAAAAAAAAAAAAAAGGTTTTTCTCACCTCAGGGTTGTGCCAGAAGACCTTGATGAACCTGTTGTTGAGGACCGCTTCCGTACTCTTGTAGGCCACGTTGGCTTCAGTCGGGTTGCTGAACGTGATGAGGGCTGCTTCTGGGTCACCATCATAGCAAACCTGACGGATATAGGCAAAAGTTGAAAGAGGGGCTCGTAGCTAGCGTGCAGATCAGTCCATCTGCGAGGTTAAACAACTCTTGACGCGGCCAGTCCTTGAATGGGTGACCATTAACAAAATGGAGACCCATCCGTGCTTCGGAACACACGTGAAACAGTCGGTACCGGATGTCATACGAAGACCTATGACAGTCGTTACGGGTGTCAAGCAGCCCAATAAGTCTGACAACCAATTTAACCTTACAGTATCAGTGTCTCCCAGTAATTGTGTGTCGGAAGTCAAAAGGCAGTCGTTCCGTGTAAAATACTGATATTCAGCCGCAACCGGTTAGATTGGAAGCCGACCACAATGTAGTTGGGAAAACGCTAGGCAGATACATCTCTAGTTGACTGTACCAGGTACAGCGAACAAGATATAATGAAGTTATAGATAAAGATAAAGATAAAAGATAATTTATTTTACAATTCATTGCCTAAAAATATAAGAGACGCTAAATCACTATTGTTATATAAAAGACTGTTAAAACAATGTTTCCAAAGGCATCACAAAAAAATATATTAATAAAATGTATTTTACCAAAATATTAACTTGGTGCATGTAAGCCAACCCTTATAAATGTTCAACTGTATAACCCGTAATTAGCAGAGATAAAACAAAGTGGTTAAATTTACCTATATAGCTACAAATATTTTAAGAATACCTGTGAACTTGTTTTGTTGAATTTTGTAACTTATTTCTCCTCGTAAGTGATATGTAATCTTAGAGAAATAAAGAAATTTAAATTTTAAACCAAAAGTTCGTTACCCACCTGTATGTTAACAATCTTGCCAAACTTGCAGAAGTGATTGTTGAGATGCGTAATGTCGTTGAGTCCTCGCGGCACCTTCTTCACCTCCAGCGAGCAGTTGGCGGCGTTAGCGGGGAGGGGGGGACGGGCGGGACCTACAACATTACATAGTATTACGCCTGTATTCCTCAGGGTAGGCAGACTGTTCGTTCCATGTAATTGAGGGCGAGCTTATTGCCATCTGCCGGGCACAATTCCAAATTCTGGGTGGTTACAGAGAATTTTCATATAAAAAAAAACTAATAGCACTTTCCTCGACCCGAGACTCGAACTTAGGACCTTACGCTCAGCAGGCGCTCGTCACCAAAAAATATAAATAATAAGTAAACAGAGTGCATAATTACCAAACCGGTTGTAGTCGAAGTTCTTCTTGTGCGGAGGCGGGTGTCGCGGCGGAGCTGCGCCTGCGCCGCGCGGCCCCGCGCGCACCGGGGGGCCGCTGGGGGGGGGGGGACATTACATTATTATTCTTATATCATTTTGCTATGCTAAACCAATGAAGGAGTAACTCTGATGGTTAATATTCTCTACATTCAGATTACACAGTTAATTACTACTGGGCAAAACCCTGTTCTCAGGAATAAAAAGGATTAAGCCTTAGTCCACCATGCTGATCTGATCCAAATTGGCGGACTACACACAACATATAAATTAAAAAAATCTCAAAATTCGTGTGACGTTATTTATGTATACATGGGTAGGCTAGTTACCTGGGTATGGGGATGAGTTCTCGGGGCGGGTGCGGGTGGTGCGCGTGGGGCGGGGGGTACGCGGGGAACCCGCCGCACCAGATGTCCGGCGTCAACGGGTTGTACTCTGCAATTACCATCATTATATACCATCATGTTTCTACTCCTCAAAAGGTAGAAAGTACGATTCGGCAGTAGACTGCAGAGGCAATGCGAACACCAATACATCACCTGTTTTTTTTTTTTTTTAGAAATCTGGGGGTCTTCAACAAGTTTTAAGTCGGTACGTGTGCGCGCACGCATTAGAGTGGTCTCCTATCGTTAACGAGCGCACATTATATTGATATAGGTTTAAAACACAGGTTTAGGTTGAAAATTTACTGACCACGGGGTCACTGCCGTGGTCCCAGCGGCACAAGTCGCATGTCGCGCGTGCAGTAGCCTGTCTCTAAACATACTGACCAGGCACGGTGGGCGGCAGCGCCAGCACGACGCGTCCTCCAGCACCACGGGGTCACTGCCGTGGTCCCAGCGGCACAAGTCGCATGTCGCGCGTGCAGTAGCCTGTCTCTAAACATACTGACCAGGCACGGTGGGCGGCAGCGCCAGCACGACGCGTCCTCCAGCACCACGGGGTCACTGCCGTGGTCCCAGCGGCACAAGTCGCATGTCGCGCGTGCAGTAGCCTGTCTCTAAACATACTGACCAGGCACGGTGGGCGGCAGCGCCAGCACGACGCGTCCTCCAGCACCACGGGGTCACTGCCGTGGTCCCAGCGGCACAAGTCGCATGTCGCGCGTGCAGTAGCCTGTCTCTAAACATACTGACCAGGCACGGTGGGCGGCAGCGCCAGCACGACGCGTCCTCCAGCACCACGGGGTCACTGCCGTGGTCCCAGCGGCACAAGTCGCATGTCGCGCGTGCAGTAGCCTGTCTCTAAACATACTGACCAGGCACGGTGGGCGGCAGCGCCAGCACGACGCGTCCTCCAGCACCACGGGGTCACTGCCGTGGTCCCAGCGGCACAAGTCGCATGTCGCGCGTGCAGTAGCCTGTCTCTAAACATACTGACCAGGCACGGTGGGCGGCAGCGCCAGCACGACGCGTCCTCCAGCACCACGGGGTCACTGCCGTGGTCCCAGCGGCACAAGTCGCATGTCGCGCGTGCAGTAGCCTGTCTCTAAACATACTGACCAGGCACGGTGGGCGGCAGCGCCAGCACGACGCGTCCTCCAGCACCACGGGGTCACTGCCGTGGTCCCAGCGGCACAAGTCGCATGTCGCGCGTGCAGTAGCCTGTCTCTAAACATACTGACCAGGCACGGTGGGCGGCAGCGCCAGCACGACGCGTCCTCCAGCACCACGGGGTCACTGCCGTGGTCCCAGCGGCACAAGTCGCATGTCGCGCGTGCAGTAGCCTGTCTCTAAACATACTGACCAGGCACGGTGGGCGGCAGCGCCAGCACGACGCGTCCTCCAGCACCACGGGGTCACTGCCGTGGTCCCAGCGGCACAAGTCGCATGTCGCGCGTGCAGTAGCCTGTCTCTAAACATACTGACCAGGCACGGTGGGCGGCAGCGCCAGCACGACGCGTCCTCCAGCACCACGGGGTCACTGCCGTGGTCCCAGCGGCACAAGTCGCATGTCGCGCGTGCAGTAGCCTGTCTCTAAACATACTGACCAGGCACGGTGGGCGGCAGCGCCAGCACGACGCGTCCTCCAGCACCACGGGGTCACTGCCGTGGTCCCAGCGGCACAAGTCGCATGTCGCGCGTGCAGTAGCCTGTCTCTAAACATACTGACCAGGCACGGTGGGCGGCAGCGCCAGCACGACGCGTCCTCCAGCACCACGGGGTCACTGCCGTGGTCCCAGCGGCACAAGTCGCATGTCGCGCGTGCAGTAGCCTGTCTCTAAACATACTGACCAGGCACGGTGGGCGGCAGCGCCAGCACGACGCGTCCTCCAGCACCACGGGGTCACTGCCGTGGTCCCAGCGGCACAAGTCGCATGTCGCGCGTGCAGTAGCCTGTCTCTAAACATACTGACCAGGCACGGTGGGCGGCAGCGCCAGCACGACGCGTCCTCCAGCACCACGGGGTCACTGCCGTGGTCCCAGCGGCACAAGTCGCATGTCGCGCGTGCAGTAGCCTGTCTCTAAACATACTGACCAGGCACGGTGGGCGGCAGCGCCAGCACGCCGGACAGCGCGCACGACGCGTCCTCCAGTACCACGGGGTCACTGCCGTGGTCCCAGCGGCACAAGTCACCGCGCATGCAGTAGCCTTTCTCTGATGAACAAAAATATAGAGCTCTTCAGAAAAACAAAAAGCAAATTGTTAATTATCTTTCTATCTTGGTATACTAATAAATAAATATACAAGGTGAACGGTAATTCCACCAATTCCTTGTAAGGGACTTGTACTGGACCTAATTTGCTTCAATTTTGACCCTAGGCACCAGGAGTTGGTTATGAGTGTGTGCAATATCTCCAAATTCACTCACAACCGATCCCTGGATCCTGGGGCCAAAAGTTTTGCAAATTGGCTCTAGTATAACCACCCCTTACAAGGAATAGGTCGAATTATCGTTCACCCTGTATAATACAGGTGTACAGGCTGTCCAAAAAACTATTTTTAAACCTAAGTCCCGAGGTATAAAACCGTCAGAAATAGCCGAATCATCTTATGGGCAGGCGCAAAACATAGAATGTTTACCACTCTAATTGCAAATTTGCAAAGAATTGACAGGTCAAAAATATTTTTTCTTACATAAACATAACATAACATAGCAACACGCCTGTATTACCCAAAGGGTTAGCCAGAGATGTACTATTTGTACAGCCACATTTCGCCGATGCTGTAACTGTCCCATATAATAGGACCGAACCTATTGCCATCAACCGGGCACAGTTCCAAACTTCGTGCTGCTTCTGAGAATTGCCATACAGAAGAACCGTTCTAAACAGGACATTATTTGTAGCGTGTAGCATTGTTATTAAAAATTATAAAAAGACTTGAGATTTTTGAACTGTACCCACGATACAGGAGAAGTCTCGGTTCTGGCAACATTGATTTACACTGAAAAAAGGCCGTGTACTCACCATCGAAATCTCTACAGCGTTGTTTGTACGCATCGTTGTGTTCCAGTCTTGATTCCGGATGAGGGGATGTTGAACCGCGGGACCTATCGCGGGATCTTTCACGGGATCTGTGAATATAACAATTTTATGGACATAACTAGCTTTTGCCCGCGACTTCGTACGAGTGGAATTTAGAATCTGATATTTTCCTACGTTAAAATGGAGCCGATATTTTAAGTTACACCTCTAGCAATACAGCGTTGAAAACTGCATTCAATTCCATGAAGTAGTTTTTGCGTGATGCGTGTACAAACAAACATACAGACAGACAGATATACGGATCAAAATTCTAAAAACTGTTGTTTTGGCTTCTGTTGCTCTAATAAAGAGCCCCCATATTAGTTTTTCTCCAATATCTATAACGTACAGACATCGGCCTGTTATATTTTTATTATATGTATAGATGACATCATCACGCCTGTATTCCCCGAAAGGAAAGGCAGGCATTCCACTTCAAAAAAAAAAAATGTTTTATTGTACATTCTCATATTAAAAAAAATATATTGAATTATTCCTTTGAATAAGTTCGGTTCATAGACTACTTTCTCTCCAGGGCCCACTTCAACTTTCCATCTTGTATATATATAAAAAAGGCGATATATATATAGGTATGTGGTGCTTATACACTGAAGGGTAAACTATTCTGTACCAAAATTTCCCCAATGACGTTATTGAGTTTCTTGTAATAGGGAGGCGAGCCTATAGCGTCTGAGAAATTCCAAACAGAAATATAAACACTGCCTATCCTGGTAATTGAATCTTTGATATCACTCTCAGAATCCGAGCTTAAGACCACTCGACTGGTGAGACAATTATTGACTAAAGTGTTGATTATTATAAACTGATTGATTGATTGATTTTATATACAATTTTGCCATTAATTATTATATTATTTACTTCATTATTTTGATATTGTAACGTCGTTTAAATTATTTAAATGGTTTCTTATATATAACCGCTATACATTGTAAATGTGAGTGAGATATAGGCTGAAAGCTCTTAATTTCATTAATTGTCACGATTACTGATCCATGCTTGCCCACTGTTGCGACAGGTCAACTCAAATAGTTATGGCACTTTCTTCAAAAGGCTATTCCACCCTATATTTCTCTCATATAAATACTTAAATCATAACAATCTGTCTGGATTTTAAAATAGACTTTGACCCCTGAGTTTGTTTCGGCGTTTCTTCTCAGGGATAGTCATAGGAAATGCCAACGGCATCTAGTTTAAAAAAGACGTGTAAAAGTGATTGAAAAATCGTAATTGTTAAATAAATAATTTCATTTCATTTCATGAAAATGCCAAAAATTTACAAAAATTATCAATAATTCTTACCGTTCTCTGTCTCTAGAGCGAGACACTCTGTCTCTATGCTCTCTGTCCCTTGAAATTCTGTCTCGCTCCATCTCACGAGGAACTCGCAGTCTCTCTCGCTCATGATCACGGTCGCGGACAGTTGGTGATCTTGATCTGTTGAAGAATTAATAAAAAATAAAATCTGTGGCATTGAACAGACCTAAGTGATCATAGTAAAGATAATAGTAAGGAAAAATAAACCTTATTGCGCTGTCAAAAGTCCCATTTTAACTTTGTCACGTTATGTCAAGTTGATACAAAATATTTTGAGATTTATTTTATCGATATTATACTTTATAATTATACATACAGAAGTAACACACACAACCAATCGTGCGCGGGCGGCAGGGTTTGGTACGTCATGCGCGGGCGCATGCTTGGTAGACCTACCTATGTATATGCTTACTCTACTCACAACATGATCATATGATCGGTTGGGGTCAAAGGTTTGCGGACTATTTAGGATTAAGACTGCATTAGAAAATAAAATCGATATTTGGTCGAAAAATGATGATACAATATTTTTATTGAATCGGGTAGAATATCAGGGTCCGATTCACCTCCTTTACACTAGAGATGATTAAAGTACCCCGTATTTCGAGGCCTATGTTCAGCAGTGGACGTTACATGCTGTTAATACGTACCTAGACCGACTGGCCGGTCTGTCGTTGGTGGGCGGAGGACTCCGGTTCCTGTACCGCCCGCGCGGCGACGGCGAACGAGAGAGCGGCCGCCTGTCAAACAAATACCATCAAGTTACATACATTGGTACTGAGGTCCTAGTGTAAGTGTCGTTTGACTAATTCGATTTACTACATCGAACGTGTTCGGCGTGCGGCGCGGTGCGCGATTGGTGGAGAGCACGAAACGGACCAATCGGAGCGCCGAACGCGTTCGATGAGTTAAATCGAGTTTGTCGAAAGAAACTTAGACTAGGGCCTCTGATCACTGTTGGACATTGTTCAGCGTATTTTAGTCCACTACTGGCCATAGGCATACGACCCCAAAGAACATGTTCTCTCTATATAAATAAAAATCAATCGATAACGGCTCGACCTATTTAGCTGTTTTTATTTTTTTCTTGTTATGTTTGTAATTGTCAGGACAAGGTTTGTATGTAAGAAAAAGTTTGGATAATCCACCGGAAAGGTCGGAAATTTGGATGGTATTTTTGTATAAAAATCTCAATAAAATGTGACCGTGCGAAGCCGTGGCGGATCGCGGTAGTAACAAAAATAAAATCTAGAGATTTTTTGTTTTTTTACGAGCAGTAGTAAACTACTGGCTATATCTAGGCCCTAAAAAATGATTCGATGATGATAACAGGGCCCTAGTACTTAAATATATGTACATACCTCCGCACATCGTTGTTATGTTCGTTGTCGCGAGCATGTCGACGTGCGCGTGCGCGTCTCTCCCACGAGCGCGAACGTCGCCTCCTTCTGTCGTCTTTGTCACGCGTCTGGCAAATAGAAAAATTTAATTAATATCATTTTGTGATTATACCAATGAAGCTGTCATGTGATGTGTGATGTTAATAACAATGTAAAAAATACTATTTACTAACCGCGTCTCCTCGTCTATCTCGTCTTCTAGGAGGCTGGTCTACTGGTTCTTCTAGAAGCTCAGTCAATGGCATTACCTGTGAAATATAAACAGTTTAGCTACAGACTAACCTCACACAGTCATCATCATCTGCCTAGCATTTTACTATGGAGGAACGAGGTATGGTGTTCCTCCGTTGAAAAGGGAGGATCCTCCGACCAGGCAAGGTGGTTAGCCTGGCGGGACTAAGCCCGACGGTTGATGTCGGACAATAGTATATCTGTTAGAATCGTTGTAAACTTTCATAGTGCGATTCAGGGTTTGTTGTTGTAGCTTCACTGCGATAGATGGCGCTTTACTTTTTGCCATGTTGTGAGTATTTGTCGCTACAGTACCAACAAGTTGGGGTCGGCTCCCAGTCTAACCAGATGCGGCTGAATATCAGTATTTTACAACGCGACTGACATCTGACCTCCGACCCACAAGGTTACACTGATACTCTAAGTTTAGACCAGTTGTCAGACTTTTTGGACTGCTTGACACTCGCAACTACTGGCATAGGTGCTTTGCGAAGTACGGCGGGGTCTCGATGTGAAAGAACGGGGACCCATTTAATCACTGACCGCACCAAGCGCTGCTTAACATCGCAGATCGATTTGATCATTGAAAAGAGGCGATTATTTTGATCATCTGTCCTCTAATTTTATTGCTGGGATTCAGGTTACTACTGTAATTAATCACATGAGCCCAAAACTTTGTTGGCAGTCACAATTCTGAGAAGTTTTTGGTACTATAATAATGTAGGCTGCCTTCCCGATATGTTTCCTTTAATGTTTAATATATAACCGTAAGCCTTCATCGAACAAAATCTCGGAATGTGGAAATATTAGGCAGTCAGCAATGATTGTTTCGAGGTTTACTGCTCAGAGTGCGCCCAAAGATCTCATTAGTTATTTATTACTAGTTTCCGCCCGCGGCTTTGCCCGCGTGGTTTACGAACCCGTACATTTTTCCGGGATAAAAAGCTTATGTGTTATTCCAGACTATAATCTGTGTCTGTGTCAAATTTCATCCAGATCCCTTCAGTCGTTTTTGCGTGAAAGAGTAACACACATCCATCCATCTTCGCAAACTTTCACATTTATAATATTAAGTAGGACGTAGGATTATAAAATTACAGTAACTCTGTCAGCTCAAACATTCTAACATTATTTTCATCCACTACTTATGGATACATCAACTGATGATCTGAAGTTCATCCCAAGTACACAAAAATGGAGTGTAGTTACCTTAACGAGAGTATGTTCGTTGTGCGGGTGTCGGTGCGGCGGCGCGGGTGCCGGCGCGGCCAGCTTGGCGCCGCGCGTGACGACGAGGCGAGCGCGCGCGCCGCCCGCCTGCACGCCGGCCAGCGCGCCCGCGCACGGCGAGCGCGCGCGCGACTCGCCGCCCGACCGGGGCGACGCGCTCGCCGGGGCGCCCACTGCCAGTAAATATATTTCTTGTACTATTTGTTTACCAATCTAATCTTCTACTCTAATTTAATATCAATATTTCTTACTACCTACTAAAAATGTCATCATGTGCCTAGCCTTTTCCCAACTACATTGGGGTCGGCTTCCAATCTAACCGGTTGTGGAATATCAGCATTTTACACGGAGTGACTGCCTTCTGACCTCCGTCACCCAGTAACTGGGAGACACTGATACTCTAAGGTTACACTGGTTGTCAGACTTTTTGGGCTACTGACACCCGTAACGACTGTTATAGATCTTCGTATGACACCCGGGATTAACTGCTTAACGTGCTTTCCGAGGCACGGAGGAATCTCGATATGTGAAAAATGGTCACCCATCCAACTGACTGACCGCGTCAAGAACTGCTTAACCTCGGAAACCGACCGATCTGCGTAGTACACTTCTGTGTGATAGGCGAAGATATGAGATAATTTTAGCATACGCCTCCCTCATACATTGTTTTAATAAGAAACTGGGGAATATTTTTTCTATAATTAATTTCTTGGCACGTGGCATTACGATGTTAAGTATATCATTCAATGTTATTGATAAATACATTTTATAAATAGTTTACATAACATAACAGCATCACGCCAGTATTTATCAAACGGTAGGCAGAGGTGTATTCTTGTACACACACGTTTCGCCAATGCCGTTATTGAGTCCCATGTAATAGGGGGCGAGCTTATTGCCATCTACCGGGCACATTTCCAGAGTGGATGCGGACATCCGAAGACCGGGCTCAGTGGCACTTATTGGACATATGTCCAGCAGTGCACAAGTGTGGGCTGATGATGATGATGATGATGGGCACAATTCCAGATTGCGTGCTGTTACTGAGAATATTCATATGGAAAAAATATCAGAAGAATAACGTAACAGAATAGGATAGAACAAGTGTCATAGTCATTATTATTTATAGGATGTCTCACCATGGTTCTCCACCTCGGGCTCCTTGGGTGGCTCGAGGTCATCGGGGGGCGGGGACGGCTGCTTCTCGTCCTCTCCACCAGGCTTCAAGTAGTCATGAGTTTCTAACGACTTGAAGAGCATTTCGACAAACGGCTTGGTCTCTGGTGACAAAAATATTAAATATTTAAATTCTGGTGCGTGTGTTCGTGATTCTGCTCCTCCTAACCGGCTTAATTGATTTTTTTTTGTACTTTGTAGATCGCCCGGATAGTCCGTATAGTTGGACCCGGTAGGTGGCGCTGTTATCGAGATCCAGAAAACAAAATACTCCGAACAAAATTGTGAGCAACGGCTAGTTTAATTTATAATTTTACTAGCTGGTACCAGCAGCGATGGTGCCGCAGAAAAAATAAATTTGCCCCTTCAAACACATTTGCCGGTACGACACGCGCGCCACCTACTGTAAGTTAATTGTACTATGCCTATAACCTCTGCGCAAGTGCAAGCATTAATTTGACCAAGTCAGACAATCGGTAACCGATTATTTTGTTTGCAAAAACAAAACACAGAATTTTATACGGTAAACTTACAAGTTCTACAAAAAGTAACTTTATATGGCGCTTCGATAGAATTTGCTACGGGCCCCGCGATTGCTTAAGCCGGCACTGGCAATCGCCACTGCTCTATCTTCTGCCTTCGTTTTGATACGACTTTACCCCTTCTTTTCTCCTTCACTTGTACAAAACTTCGTCTAGATTTTTCCTTTTTTGTATCGACGAGGAAATAGACTTACCGTGCTGTAGAAAAACATCGAGTTGGTCGACCATCACCTCCCGCAGCTCGTCCACGGGTTTATCCTTCTTGACCAGCGCGTACACATACTTGGCGAGGGCGGCAGGGTCGGCATCGCATCTGCAAGAAAACGGAACATTGTGACTTTGATAACAATCATCAAAATGGAACATTATGTATATATCGACTGCTGCGTTGGTTTAGTGGTCGCAAGCGATTGCTGAGCGTGAGGTTACAAGTTCGGTGTTCGAGTCAGGCAAAGTTTTGGGTTTTCTGAGAAAAAAATTAGTAGCAGTGCGGAGTTTTAATTTTGCTCGTTTGATTAACTAGTGGGCGCCTAGTGGTCGAAATTCTAAACATAATTCATTAACATTTTTAAGTTTGAACTTTATGCAGGTTCTCAATCTCAATCTCAAATCTTGATTGCAATCCATAATTTACAGTCATTAAGTTTCAGTCAGTTTAAATATGTAGGAGAGAGGAAGAGAAGAGAGGTTCTTTTATTAAAGAGTATACTATTACGATAGCATTTTTTTTTGTTCTGTTACGTCAATTGCGTGTGTGTCATCATCAGCCTAGCCTTTTCCCAACCACATTGGGGTCGGCTTCCAATCTAACTGGTTGCGGCTGACTGACCTCCGCCACCCAATTACTGGGAGATACTGATATTCATATTCATATTCTTTATTGCAAATCCACAATGTAAAGATAAGATGGTAATATAAATAACATGGTAGCAATCGTGGACCCTGATGGGCACAGCAAATAGTAAATTAGAAGAGAGGAAGGCGTTGTATATAAAGAAATATTTGTTTATGCTCAAGTATTCATATTCCTTTTTAATGTAGGTATCTAAGTATGTATAGTATTGTTATTATGTTTGTATTTTTAGTAGGTATTTAGATATAAGTATATTTTTTGTATTTTAGTACATTACATTATTAGGTTATCCGTTCTAAATTTTGTATAACTTTATTGTGTTATATTTATTTTATTGTATTTATATTTGTTGATTGTATTGATACTCTAAGGATAGACTGGTTGTCAGACTTTGGCTGATACTTGTAACGACTGCCATAGGTTTTCGTATGATATCATCATACGAAAACCTATGGCATGAGATCAACTGCTCAACGTGTGTGAAAAACGGCCACCCATCCAAGGACTGACCGCAGCAAGTGCTGGTTAACCATGCAATACGGCTGATCTACTCTCTAGCTATGAAATTACAAGCTCCTCCTATTGTACAATAAAAGTATTGCTATAACATTACATAATATTGTCTTATCATTTCATTAACAATACTTTGATAAGGATTTCTAAGTTACATAACTACAATATGCTTTCAAAATAGTTATCAATATAATGTGAAACAGTTAATGTATATTATGTACTGAAAGGATTTTTATCCTACTTTCAGATTATAATATGGATGCATGGATGGATCTATGTTACTCTTTCACGCCAGAACGGCTCAACGGATCTGGATGAAATTTGGCACAGAGATAGATTATAGTCTGGTATAGCACATAGGCACTTTTTATCCCGGAAAAATGTATGGGTTCGTAAACCACGCCGGCGAAGCCGCGGGCATCTATCCATCCATCCATCCCCACAAACTTTCACATTTATAATATTAAAATTAATATAGTAAGATAGGATATTATAAATAACAGGCCGATGTCTGTACATCATAGATATGGGGGGGTCTTTATTAGAGCAACAGAAGTCAAAACAAGTTTTTTATAATTTTTGTCAGCTGTCTGTCTGTATGTTTGTACACGCATCACGCAAAAACTACAGCATGGAATTGAATGCAGTTTTCACCGATATATTGCTAGAGGTCTAACTTAAAATATAGGCTCCCTTGTACCACAGGAAAATATCAGATTCTAAATTCCATGCGTACGAAGTCGTGGGCAAAAGTTATTTGGGAATAAGGAAGTGATAACTTAGTGGTTGAACGCTTGCCTTCTATGCAGGAGGGTGTGAGTTCAAACCAGGCCCGCACCTCGGACTTTTCGGAATCATGTGCGGATTAGAATTTGATTATCACTTGCGTTAACGGTGAAGGAAAACATCGGGAGGAAACCTGGACACCTGAACCATTCCATAAGTTCTTGATGGTGTGTATAGCTCGCTAACCCGTACCGGGCCAGCATGGTGGACTAAGGCCTAACCCTTCTCATTCTGAGAAGAAGTCCTTGCCCAGTAGTGGGCCAGCAGTATCTTAATTTAGTAAGGATTTCATTAAACTTAATAACAGCACCGCCAAATATGATTGTGTACAATAAATCTCTGCCTAATCCTTCAGGGAAAACAAGCGTGATGTGATGTTCATATCATGCAATACAGCCGTGGTTCTACTATTTATATTTGTTGTAGTAACTGCACAGTATAAAATTAGACGAGTACCAGTTAATTATAATCTCAGAGTTGGTCTTCACTTGGCTTAATTAAAAATAGAATTTTCTTCTGCAAGTTTATTCATAACGCTTCTCAGCATGAGGTCTTGGTCTAATAATAATGGTTGCATGGGTAGGCAGAGATCTGCAGACTATTGTGTAACTATAAATATGTTGAGGATTAAGAAGTTAAATGGGTTTTGTTTTGTACTCATCAACCGCAGCTGTCTCTTTCGCTTGTGACGGTTTCTAGTCATGACTTACATACTCAAACACACACACTGACGGCACAGTTGTCGCAGTGGTTGAGAGATCGACTGCTGCGCTACATGTCGCGGGTTCGATTCCCGCACACGGTTTCGGGTTTCGGTCACGGTGGCCAGTCTCACAGGAAATTAGCCAACTACGCAGGAGATATTATAGAGCACAAGTGTTTTTTTATGGCTTATGCGGCACACGAACAGACGGATCGCCTGATGGTAAGCGATTAACGTCGCCCAGGGACACCCGCAACACCGGAGGAGTCACAAGTGCGTTGCCGGCCTTTTAAAAAGGAGTACGCTCCTTTCTTGAAGGTCGTATTGGTCCGGAAATACCGCAGGCGACAGTTCATTTCACAGTTTTAGACTATAAAGCTGGCCTGGTGCCGGTTGGCAGACAACACACATCTTTGAAAACTTTAGGGAGCTGTCTCTGGTGTAAAGGTTTCCTTACGATAATCAAATTCTGATCCGCACATGATTTTGAACTTTCCTGCATAGAAGGCAAGTATTTTAATAAGCTATCACCAATAATAATTTTTTTTAAGATCATCTTATCAAAGACCACATACAACAACACATCTAACACCAATTGTTAAGATAAGTAAATTATATTGTTAAAAATAACTGGTAATTGCTGCTTTGACGACACGGTTGGTGCAGTGGCTAAGTGATTAGCTTTCAGCTCTAGGTGTCACAGGTTTTCACGATTCCTGCATGGAACAAATATTTGTATGATCTACAGATAGTTGTTTCGGGTCTGGTTGTGTGTGCATGTGACATGTATGTTTGTAAACTGTAACCACGACACAGGAGAAATCCTGTGGGGCAAAGTTTTAAAAGAGTTAAAAAAATATAGTTACCATCATTATGAGACAAAATAACTCGCTAATATCATAACACTGTCAAAACTAAATTATTATATCCATACTATTATAAGTATGAAAGTAACTACGCCTGTCCATTTAGTTACCTCAATATGACTAAACCACTGATCTGATTGATATGAAATTTTACAGAGAGGTAGCTTAGAACCTAGAGAAGAGCATAAGTTTATTTTTACTATTGCAACAAAACAAATTTAATAATAAATACAAAATACACACACATAAATTTGTGGGAAACAGCAAGTAGCCTATTTGAAGGATTGGCCACAAAAAGCTATTAAGCGAGAGGAGTGGAAAGAGGTGTAGCTCGCTGACCCGCACTGGGCTAGCATGGTGGACTAAGGCCTAACCCTTCACATTCTGAGAAGGAGCCTTTGCCCTGTAGTGGGACAATTAGTGCTGATTAAAAAAAGCTAGTAGCCTATATTTTAAAAACTAACCATCATCAGGCAAAGGATTAGGTAAAGCTATTCACACAACCTGTGTTAGTGTTAAAAGCAGTTAAAACTATGAAAGCAATGACAAATAACCTATGTATAAATAAATATATACATAAAACATTTATTTTTCTGGGATGAATTTATTTTCGCTGGTCAAAAATTATATTTGTTGGATCAGTACAACAGGACCAGGTCTTGGCAATGTCTTATAGGTTATAATTTTGATCTAAGTGAAATGAATTACTAGTGATATGCTTTATATTATGATCTTGCCTAATTTTATACAAATCTCATAACTCAAAATGTAAAAAGTGTACTTGTTCCAAACAGTATCTGCCAAACGTCGCTTCACGACATACGATTACATCCAATATTTTGTTCACGACATATTATTTACCCAAGAAAAGGTTATTATGTTGATGAAAATGACTTAAGCATCAATACTTTAGTTGGAAGATTTCCTAACACGATAATAAACGCCATGTGTCAAATAGAAAATAAAAATTATTGTAATTCGATACTTCTCCTAATTAATTAGCTTAGATACATACAAAAAGTAGCTCAAAATTATTAGTTACAGGCATTTCGATAACTAATACCTTCATATCGCGAATTTCTAGAAACATAACGAGTAAATATTAAAATATGGCAGCGGATGTAGGTACTCACAGGGGCTCCAATATGGAGGTCAACCACGACTTGAAAGCATCAGGATTTTCAATAATCATCTCGTTGCAACAATTATATCGTCCACAGATGACAATCCATCCACAACGCACTTATTTTAATTGGGAAATTCCAATGAAATCCAGAGCAAAATTAATTAAATATATTGAAAATAAACGTCCTTCACGATCACCACAGACTAATATATCTATACTTTTACAAATGTACACACTTGTACACTTCACTTTTATGTAACTTTTTTGATGAATGTGAATTTCTACGAGACTAGGGTGTCAGATTTATTCTGCCTCTCATGTGTTGCTAGGTAATCATGAAAATTCTACTAAAGGGGTTATTACACTATACAA
Organism: Shargacucullia verbasci; assembly: GCA_947562105.1. Lineage (NCBI taxonomy): Eukaryota > Metazoa > Arthropoda > Insecta > Lepidoptera > Noctuidae > Shargacucullia > Shargacucullia verbasci. Next base: position 4,852,179 of record OX387308.1, read on the forward strand.
TTGATCGATGGTCAGAAAGTCTGGTGTATGGAACGGATGAGATATTTTATTTAGCAAAATGCTATATGCGTATTGTATGATTCTTTCGTTTAATTAAAGTAACAGACTGTTTATGTAATTTGATATTACGAAAATTCGATATTATAGATATCCACCATGAGTTTGAGTATTAAACTTGTAAGTTAGGGGTCTAGCACGAACCGTGGCTCATTTTTTTCTAGCGATATCTAAACCCTATCATGGTAGTGAATGCTCGTCACAATGATTTCTGATTCCTGAATCAAAATATTGAATGAGCACTCAACTAGTGAGCCAACTAATCCAATGTGTAGAGGCGTACTTGATACAATTTTAGGTTCGTACATTACAGAATTTCGGTCAGCGGTGATCTCAACTTGGGCGGCATTTGTGAGACGTATTTATATGAAAGGACATCCCACATGATTTTAAACTCGAAAATAATAAAATAGATAGATAGAATTGTTTTTATTTCAAATAAATTTAATACAGGCACTTTTGAAACGTTATCGGACTCTAGTTGCACGGTTCTAGAAAGTTGGTCCTATGGAGAAGAACCGGCAAGAAACTCCATGGATATTCTTATAGGCTCTTTTAACAATCTTGCCATGTAGGTACATAATGTGGGTGAAGTATGAGAGAAAAATGTAGGTTTTGTCAAAAGGAACTTTAAGTTTATATTGTCCATAAAATTAAAATTTAAGAACACTCCAACACTGTGCTCATATTTACAATTATATAAAAAAGGTTAGGATGATTTGTGATCAAAGATTAGATTACAATAGCAACAGGCTTACGAATACATGAAACAACAAAAAAAACAGGATAATTATTTAAAAAAATATATAATTTATCAAATATTTTGTTAACAAGATTTCATAGCAACCTATGAATTATTATTGCCAAACATGTCTATCTCCGACATAATCTTTAATTTTGTAGTAAGTACGCTTTACGTAAAAGAGATTGAACGTATGATTCGTGCTACTTGACACTGATCCGCAAAGGCACATTTAAATTTAATAAATAAATAAATAATAATCTCTATCTTACTTTAACTTTATATTAAATATTTATAACAATAATTGCGGCATTGCAACTTTGGCCTCGTGGTAGTGTCTTGGTTTTACTTACTTATTTATAAATTTACTTTTTTAATAGTTTGGTTTGCAACGTCGCAAATAAATTAAAAGTTTATTATTAATTAATTAATGTCCATTTAACATAATATAGATAATACATGATGCAAAGCAACATCTTTTAAACCCTGACAATAAATTGGCTTGGCAATTGGCAATTGAGATCACTGTTAATTTTAATTTTTACCGTCTTAAGTCTTAAATAACACAATTTATTCCTTTTTCCAACATTTCGAGATATTTAACATGTCAAAATTTTTTATAGCTTTTGTACTTACATAACATATTTTATTTTACCGAATTGGCTACCTAACTACACGGTTTTGGGGCCCCTGTAGCTGGGGGGCCCCTTATTTTTGATACGGCTGATACGGCGGTAGCTAGCTACGCCCCTGTCACTGTAGTACCTATATTGAAATGTTTACAATAGGTCCTCGTCCATCCATTTAATTATTCGACTCTTTGTCTTTTTGCCTCTGATGTCTCTTCTTCATTCTCAGATTTAACATGTTCGGAACGAGGCCGACGATATGTTTTTCCCATTATTTTTATGGGTAATACTTTTTGAGTTAGTCCGCATTCCTCCATGTTTTGTGCATTAAATTCATATATCACTCTGTAACCGTACTTTGGCGGCAACTGCATTGATTTTCTTATTACTGCTGCAACTTTATCAATTCCAAGCGCCTTGGCGATATTTTTTCTAAAACGTAAAAAAAAAAAACATTGAAAACATGAAAGCATGACGCCTGTGTTCCCTAAAGGGTTAGGCACCCACATTTCGTCGATGCCGTTATTAAGTCCCATGTAATAGGGGGCCATATACCTGCCACCGTTCCAGACTTTGTGCTGCTAGTAAGAATGTTCATATTGAGAACTCAATAACACTTTTCCCGACCCGGGAATCGAACCCGAAACGTAACGCTCAGCAGTCGCACTTGCGATCACTAGACCAATGGGGCAGTCATAGACAAAAACTGTTTAATTTTAATAGAAATATTAATGGCAGTGATGGGTATACTGCTATACTGGTATACTGTTCCACGCTACAAAGGGAGGATCCTCCGATCAGTAATAAGTATGCTTATTGTCAACCATGGGGGAAGCTTCCGCATCCGAAACGAAAGTTTACTGTCAAACAGATATGTGATCCGACGGAAATCAAAACTATTTACAATAATATAAATAATATTTCTCTCAGAGTAGTTGTTTTTTTACCATGGGAGAACGCTACGAAATGGTAGAAAATAGTAGATTATGGTAGAAAATGCAAATATAATGTGGTGTTACTTGGTCCCTTGGTACCTTGGTCAACATCTCCCGATACCGGTTGGTCCCTATTTTATAATTATATTTAAAAAAAATTGAAAAATATGATATATGTATAATTTATAAAAGACATTAATGGTATATGCATAGACTTAGAATTCCGCTTACGCTTCTAAATCTATGGGTATATGTGACATATCGCAACTATTATATGTACCTCATCATCATACATATTATTTACTTTAAAAATAAATATATACATTTTTGTTTTAATAAAACTAAAAAAAATGATTTTTACGTTATTTCGTGAAAACTATTTTTGTAAACTTTGAAAAACTGAAAACCAGGAAAAAATATTTCTGACAATATTATATTAATTAATTTTAATTACGTATGTACCTTGTACGATTGTAGTTTCATGGTATACACATATAAATAACCCTTTTTTTTCGTGCTTGCCACCAATCTCCACCAAAGTGTAAGTTTTTTTTGACAAATTCGATTTACTACATCGAACGCGCTCGGCGCTCCAATTGGTTCGTTTCGTGCTCTCCACCAATCGGAGGCCCTAGTGTATGTTTCTTTTTACAAATTCGATTTACTACATCGAACGCGTTCGGCGCTCCTATTGGTGGGGAGCACGAAACGGACCAATCGGAGGGCCGACCGCGTTCGATGTAGTAAATCGAATTTGTCAAAAGAAACTTACACTACGGGTACAAGATTTATCACAAATCGCGTTCGACGCCGGCGGCGGCGCGGTACCCATCCTAGGGGTCTGGTACGAGTTTTCCGCTTTCCTCGAACTCAATCGTACTTACTATTATGCCAAAAAATTTTGAAGAAAGCGTGGGCGCAGACATTATTTTCATACATTTTTAGGTTACGGTACTTTTGTCGAGAAACGAGGAAATCTCATACTAGGCCCTACTTAGAAGGAAAGACTATTCCTATATCTAACAGGCGCGGTCGCAGCCAAAGACTGGGGGGGGTGTCTTTGGGGGTAATATTAACAGTAAAGTGACATGTACTTCATATGAAAGGAGAGTTAAAAGAAAAAAATTAAAATAAATGATTTTGACGTTTTAAGCAGGTAGTTAATAATTCAATTAAAATTTTCGTATATTGTCTATTTTAGGAGGTTTGTCAATTTGACGTGTACTATTTTGGCGGGTCATGACCCCTAGGACCGCCACTGCCCTCTAACGGACATAAGTGGAAGCGCGGTCCTGATCAATTAATAGATATAGCAGAGGGACAGCACAGGGTTAAAAATTAAAATGAAAATACTCACCTTAGTCGTAGCATATTGTTTTCTATATCCAGATCTAGATAATTCCTCTTTGTTATGATGCCAAATGAGGTGAGGTACTTTAAAGCTCTATTAGATCCATTATGCCACACATACCTTTCAACAGTTCTTATAAAAGTAAGTAGCTTATTGTACGCTTCGCCATTTGTCTAAAAAGAAAATATTATATCAGTTTCTTGAAGATTTATGTAATTTTGAACACGACTGTCCCATCCCGTGGTCGCACGGGATACTGCTGAGCGTGTGGTCCTGGGTTCGGTTCCCGGGTCGGGCAAAGTATTATTGGGTGTATGGAAATTTTCAGTACCAGCACCCAGTCTGGAACTGTGCCCGGTAGATGGCAACAGGCTCGCCCCCTATTACATGTGATTCGATAGCGGCATCGGCAAAATGTTCGTGTAGAATAGTACGCCACTGCTAACCCTTCAGGGAATACAAGCGTGATGCTATGTTAACTTACCTCTTTTTTATCTGGGAATGGGTCATTATATTTTCGAACATATAAGAGATCAACAGCCACTAAAACGTCTTCTACGCCCTCTTGCACTAAAAAACAGCCAAATGTGATATTCTGTTGAAGGTACGTGTTTATCAATGTCTTCAGAGATTCCACCGACACAGGATCTGATGATATACCTAATGAAAAAAAAAGATTGATTAGGTTTCCGTTGCTTTCACTGGTGAAGGAACTAACTTATTAAGACGTGGTATATTGAATTTACTCGATGTCACATAAACGTGAAACGTTACACCTGTTTTCCGACTAAGACAATCCACGTCAGACAATCGGCAACCGATTATTTTGTTGGCGAAAATAAAACACAGAATTTCATACGGTAAATGCACAAGTTCAACAAAAAGTCACTCTATAATTAGCGCCCCTCTATAGAATTTGCTACAGGCCCCGCGCTTGCTTAATCCGGCACTGCTAGAGCCTCTGAGAGGAGTGCAAAATGTTCTGGGCGGTTTCTTTATTCTGGCAACCCACCAGAGGCCCTAGTGTAAGTTTCATTCGACAAACTCGATTTACTTACTACATCGAACGCGTTCGGCGCTCCGATTGGTCCGTTTCGTGCTCTGAGGCCCTAGTGTAAGTTTCTTTCGACAATATAGATTTACTACATCGAACGCGTTCGGCGTTCCGATTGGTGGAGAGCACGAAACGGACCAATCTACCGTACTTCTAGTGTAAGTTTTTATTTACGAAAACACGTTTCGTTGCGTATTTTGTTTGTTGTTTGGTTAAAAACTTGTCGCCTTTCGTCGCAATTATCACGTCAACGCTGCGATTGGTGAAGAATTCTATATTATTATCTACTTAAAGTTGTTTCGGGTCTGGTTGTGTGTACATGTGACATGTACATTTGTAAACTGTACCCACTAGATCGGTTATTATTAGTAATAATAATAATACATTATTATGTTCTTATTTTTGTCCAGTGTGATTGTCCCGTGAGTAAACAGTTTCAAAAGATTTGTGCAGTACTGTTTGAAGCGGCAGAATCATCAAAAAATTGTTCTAACTTGCTCAGTATGAATTCCGTCGCAAGAGGTAAACGAGTTCAAAGTTCGAATTTTAGGGGGCGCAAAAAAATAATTCATTCACAAAGTGGACGGTGGACGAAATAATTTTGAGCACCTTTGATTTAGAGGCTAAAGTAATAAAAAGAAAAAAAAATCGAACCGTATTCTTCAATTATTGGATCATCCGTTAGAATGACTTCCATTATCAGTTCCACAATTTGTTCCTTATACTCTTCACTCAAATGTTTGATTTTGAAACTGAAAAAGAAAAATCTCCAATAAATTTCATATACCTACTTAACTGTATGATACGTTGCATACCGACAAACCCAGACTAGTACATAAATAGTACATAATATAAAGAAAGAACTTAGTGGCCGCCCAGTGGTCAAAATTCGACTGCAGTTAATTAAATTTTTAACTTTTAATGTTATTGAGGTTATTTATTTATGTACACACCAGGAAAAAAGATACCATTAAGAGCGTTTACGTCCAGAGCAGGACGTCAGTAACCCTAGTCTTACCTAACCGATTGGTGCGTTTAGTGCTCCCACCAATCGGAGCGCCGAACGCGTTCGATGTATATTGTTAGTATATTATTATTATTTAGAATTTTCTCATGTTCTCCGTGCGCGCAATGTGCTTAAAAAGGGGTACACAGTTTTCTCTATGTATATGAGGCCCTAGTGTACACTAGGGCCTGTGGTCTAGTACGAGATTTTCTTTACCTCGGCCATAGAGCCATAGGCCATAGGCCATAAGTTAACAATGTTTAGAAGTTCTAAGGCTTCAAATAAAACTTACTCATCTCAAACCCCCCTGATCCAGCCGCATTTTGGTGCAGTAACACATGTTTATTTTGATACCACTGACACATATGCGATCAGACCTTCTGCTATGAGCAAATGTATTTGCTGTTTAGTTCGGGAGAGCAGAGAGGTTTCTCCAATGAGAAAGCCCTTTTTATATTTATGGCAGCATGTTCTAGTTAAAATTAAAGGTGATTTATATAGCTGGACTCTTAAAAGGTTTTAAAAATCGTAAATAGCTATTGTTTTATACAGATTACGCATCAAAGCCATCGTTTTAAATTTGAATCATTTATTTATTAATTAAAAAACAACTAAAGCACCATTACAGAAGACTAATTTGATGCTTTAGGTATATATAACATATGTTAGCATAGTTTTATTACGCTTACTTACAACCTTAAAAAAAAATAGAAATAAAAAACATTTTTAAAGACAATCTTTTATTTAAATGCTCTAAAAAGAAGATATAAGCTTTAAATTGAATCAAACCCATCAATTTATTACATTACACATTTTATATGATATAAAAGAGTGTCGCGAGATTTACTTGTGTAGATAAAAAATAGTCCAACTCGTTTTATTTAAAAAAAATATTTTTTAATATTAATTTTTATTTTTTAGTTATCGCTGTGTTATTGTATATTCGTATTCTTCTCAGCAAACCCTTTCATTTGATAACCATATCATGATGTTGCATAAAAAATTACTAGTCCGCCATCTTGGGCCCTTCGCCATATTGGATTTAGAATTACGTCACTCAGCTAACCATACATTGTCATTCAAACTAAACGTGTATGCAAAATTTCATCTCAATCGATTGAGGATAACAGCTTTAAAATTCAGTTCCAAGATTTGAGCCGAACATACAGACATACAAACATTACAAATTAAATAAAATCTTGTAATTAATAAAATGAAATTACATGTAAGATATTGTCCCGTCTTCTACCAAACTCTGCCTAACTTCCATGAATTTTGATAGACTGTGAAAAAATAAATCAGGAACTCGCGAGAAGAGTGTCAGAGTCTTCGTGATACAGATTAGAAGACTAATGGACACAACCGAATAACTGATATTAATTATTGACTTTTTACATACTTAAATAATTTAAACTATATATGTAGATACACAGAATATTCTTTATTGTACATCAAAGGAAAAATGCAAATCGAAAATACATTTTACACATAGGATACAAAATATGGCGGTCTTATCACTAAAAGCTATTTCTTCCAGACAACCAGTGCATGGAAAGAATCATGGAAGAAAACATAGAGGGTAATGGTCGGTGTACGAATATTATCTCGTAAATAAACATTTATATAAACAAATATCTCAATTAAATAAATATACATGTAATACTATTTAGTTACATTATATATATATCACATAATTTAATATTTCGGGAGGATAGTCACTAAATTAAACTCTAGTCTTGTTTAAATGTCTGTTTATTCGGTAGCTGGAATCCAATTTACCTATTTACAAAGTGGCAATGTGATTGAAACAAAATCATATTAAAGCATTTGCTGTTAGCATAATATGGTGCCAGTTTTATGTTATACATATAACTGGCACCGAAATAGACATGAGGAAAATTCAAACAACATTTTAATGTAGGTATGTACTATAAGCAATTTGATAATAAATCGGGAAACAGAGACATCATAGTGAAAAACTTGTGCAAAGTGACTTACCTTTCACCGTTACGACCAGTAAAATCAGTCCAGACATCTTCAAATGTATTAATCATTTTTATTTAAATATTCTCCGAAAGATCCTGTGCTGTTCTAAGTCAGAGAATGCAATATGTCACTGAGTCATACGTAAGGATATTTATGCACACAGATATTCTTCTAGAACGTTCTTTCGAGCTGGCAACACTCATCTGCCCGGATAACCAAGTTGAATATATCATCATTTAAATTAAATTATTAATATTAATCTTTAAATATTTATTTTTATTTACAGGACGAATATAGACGTCTACACTTGCGCTCGCACAGTTATTATAAATGATTCAATATTTAGTTGCAACGATAAGTTAAAAAATTGATAACACAAAAGCATGACTCCATTAAAAGCCGAACGATACGTAGCTATTTATATTTTCGCAGCGCGCGGTTTTGATACCTATAGCTAGATCGTTTTGCAAGTAAGTGGCATTACATTGACAACGTTAAAAATATACGATGCTACTCTGCTGTTAAGACTCTGGTCAAAAGTAGTAGCACAGAGCAAATTACATTATTTTATTTCCAAAATTGCGTCGATTCTAAATACGGGGATCTATCGCAATTTTTAATTAATCTTTATACCTTCGCACTATTTGTGCATATAGCCAACGACATCTATCGCAATTACTAATTACCTAGATTCGATTATCCCTAGGATAATCGATATCGACCACAGATTAAAAAAAATAAAAAACATGACTGCCTTGCAAAAAAATGAACCAAAAGTAAAAAACAAGTTGTATTAGTTACTCGCTGACTAAATAGCTAAATAAAATTCTCATTGTAGTCGGGGGACCGTTCTGTGGTATACTTTTTAATCTAAGAGGTCCCCCGACTGCAATGACAATTTTATTTGACTACTGACTTAAATATCCAGTGTCACTCGGGATGATGTAAATATTCGAACGATACATCCAGATCAGGTTCAGGCATTTAAAAGTTATGGTGGAACAAAGAAACTCACATAAATACATAAATGAACCCTGAATGAAAAAAATATTGCACTCCTTTTTTGAGCAGTCGTGTAATAATGCGCGCGCGTTTTCTATTAGAGTTACTCTAGACTAGTACTCAAATTACCGCGCACGATTTTTTGAGGTTTTTTTATAAACAGAGTATAAGAGTATGTAAGTTTCTTACAATGCTTTTTATATGTTATTCATAAATCTGTACTTAACAGTGGCGGTTCGAGGGGTTCGTAGTGGTCACGACCCCCCCAAAATCGAAAACGCCAAATTAACAAACCTCTTAGAAATAGACAATTTACGAAAACTTTAAATAAATTATTAAGTTTCTGGTTAAAACCTCTAAACAGTTAAATCATAAATAGGTAGTTTTTTTATAGTATAATTTTTATTTTGCTGTGAAACAAATTCTAATTAACTCAACTTTACTATGACCTCCCCGCTCCTCCAAAGTCACTTTACTGTTAATATTACCCTCCTAAAAGATTTTGGCAGCGATAGCGCCTGACACCTAATCCATAGGTTTAAAATGAAGAGCGAAATCATAAGTCTAACCTAATCGACAACTTTTGCAGGAAAATATCAATTTCCGAAAAGTTTTTCGAGAGGTAAAGCGATTATACAATTATAATAATATTATAATCATAATAATACAATTTTTGTCAAAACTTTTCAATCCTAGCATCACGACTGTATTCCTTGAAGTGGAGAACTCCTTAAAATATTATCGCATAAAGCGATACGATCAGTGTTGCCACGGTACATTTTTGAATTCCCCGGCGCGATACGGTAAAATGTACGCTTTTCTCGCTGCTTTTTCGAAATAGGAGTTTAATAAAATTATATTCAGTATTCATAAAATTATTTTTTAATAGTCAAGAAACTCCATGGTCCATAATAACTCTTTACAATTCAGATTAATTTGCATTTTATGTGGGAAAGTTATGGGAGGAAAATGTAGCGTTGATCTCGACTAAACAAACTGATAATTTCGGCAAATTCTGGTAATGTACTGCCATGACAGCTATGAGCTGACCAGTTAGCGAGTATGACAGATGACATATGTGTCAGTATCATTCAGCTCTGAGGAAATTCCGCGCTTTACATGAAATCGGGAAATTCTCCGCTGATTGGCAACACTGGATACAACACGACCATCGGTGGGTGTAGTTTTGTGGAGTACCGATGTACGGTGTTATCACTTCCAAAATGGAATATCCACCGACCAGGGGAGGTGATAGTGCTTAGCAATTAAGGGTGGAAGCCCAACGATGAATGTGTTTCAGGATTCATTATAATTTGTGCGTCTTGTTTAAACACAAAATAGTGATGCCAAAATTTAGACTGTCTAAAACAAATAAATGATTTCTAGGGCACGGTGTACGCTTCTATAACAAGCTACCGAAAACTGTAACCGATCTTACCGGTAAGAAATTTAAAATCCACATTAAATCTGTTCTCACAAAGAAAGCTTATTATAGGATCAAAGAGTATGTTGACGATAGAGACGTGTGGCGTTAAATATCTTCTGCACATGTGGCTTCCCTGGTTATCCATTGGGTCTACTAATTATATTTTACATTAGATTAAATAGATACATTTTTGTATTTTTTTTTTCTGTTTTATCCGCTTGAATCTGTTTATGCCGTTTTTATTTTATATTTGAAAGACTTGTTTAACTCATATTATATTGCCTCATTATGTAAGTAGCGTTCTATTAAGTTTGTATTTTTTCTTATATAATGCATGTTAAAAAAAAACCATTCACGACTAAAACGACGTAAAAGTAAGTCTTATTTAGATTATATGGACGCTGACTGTACATATTGTAATATTCTTTTTATTACGGCAAGAAGTAAGCACCGCGTGGTACTCCAAAATAGAGCTGGAATATGACACTACACAAGAAATTTTTATCGATACTTCGTTACCGTTTATCGATGCACATTAATATTGTTATACTTAATTATTAGTATCGGTAGAAGCACGGAGTCTGGAACTGTACCTGGTAGATGGCAATAGGCTCGCCCCCTATTACGTTGGACTCAGTAACGGCATCGGCGAAATATCGGTGTACAATAGTACACCTCTGCCTAACCTTTCGGGGAATAAAGCCTATGTTAATTATTGGGGATCAAACTCAAACCTGTCGATTGGCTGTCCGTCGCTATTGTAGGCAGTGGCGTGCGGTTCATAAAGACAAAAAGACACTGCCTACCCTACATAACTCAGATAAATATTTATTATAAGATATTTGAGGTGGCAAATCACATACATCATTATTTAATCGACAAGACGACGAACCAATACCAACATGCAGTAGGTATTATTGGTAAGTAAGCTTTTAAAATTTTCTGCCTACCCTGCCTAAAAACTCTGTGCACGCCGCTGATTGTAGGGTTAATAGCGTGTAAATTTGCCTGAGGTCGTGGGTTTAAACTCCGGTCGGTATTACTGTTAGAAAATTTACAGTAGCAGCTCAGAGTTTGGAATCATAGTTATATCCAGCAGGTGGCTACAGATTCGCCTCGTATAACATGAGACTTATCGAACCCTTCGGGGAAAGATAAAGGTATTTATTCGCCAAGGATACGGTACAGTAGTTGTTACAAACTAAGATATTCCAGGCACATCCGCCACTGTAAGAGGCATACGAATACGGAATACAGGCATGATGGCATGTTTTGTAATAAAAAGACAAGTTTGATTGGCATATAATTTTCTTTTGTTTTCGAAATCAACCCTCCCATTATTGTCTCACTACATGTCCTAATCAACTTCTTTGTCAGGCTGTTATTTTGCCAATAAATCGATTTGATTTTAGATCCACTTTTAATCGATTCCTCCATCAATCGACAAGACTGTGTGCCATCCCTGTATCTAAAAGTAGAACACAGATATCCATCTAAGTTCAGGGATCATACGATAAAATATGTAAATGTGGAAAAACAGCGCTTTGAATCGCTGTACGCATATATATAACATTAGACGATAATACCGCAAGGTCACGATACACCGCTATATTTCAGTGTCATGCCGATTCGTGGTTATACATGAACGTGGTTCGCACATTTCAACGCGTAAACGAATAAAATAGGCATCCAATTAATCGTTTCATAAATTAACTTAATTATTTGTTGATATTATCGCGTCATTATAACACGTTATATAATTAAAAGTGTATGTTCGAAGTGTGTGTTTGTCGCTGGCCGCGAGTGGTTGGCACATGTCAAACTTTGGCGGGAAATTTGATCAGTCGGTAATATGCAGTGACAGTGTAGTGATGTGATATTTTTTCAATATTTATTTTTATGTTGACGGTTATTTTTTTGATTGGATTTGTTTTAGTTTTTATTTATATTCTAGTTTTGAAGGGAACTGAGGACTTAAGTGAGTGTTTTTTTTTATTATTATTTTAATTTGCTAGTTATAATATTCAATTACAAATAGGAAAAAATTGGTAAACATTACACAGCTCTCAAATTTCATTTATATATTTTTATGATTGATTTCGCAAACTGAAAACGAAAAAAAAAATCGGAATTAAAAGTTGTATGAAACATTTTCGACAGTTTACTTTTGAATTCAATTTAATTAAAAATTTTGCGAAAACTAAATTAATTATACCGTGAATAACAATTCTTTCTGTGGCTTATGTCGCACTGACGACAGTGTTGGCTTATTTACATATAATAGTACGTATTTGAATACTGTTGTTGCTCTTTAACTTTTAACTGTGAATACGAATACATTTACCCCTGAGGCCCCGAAATGTATGCATCGTAATTATTGTAAATAAGGAAACAGTTTTAATTTGAAACTATAAAAAGTATTACCTACCTGTGTTTTATTCAAAAACAATGTAATTTCGAATAAAATATTGCCCACATTTTGCCGATGCTGTTATTGAGTCCCATGTAATACGGGGCGATCCTATTGTCATCTACCAAGCACAGTTCCAGACTGCGTGCTGTTACTGAGAATTTTCATACAGAAAAACCAATAACACTGCCCGACCCGGGAATCGAGCCCAGCACCTCACGCTTAGCAGTCGCGCTTGCTACCACTAGACCGTCAGTATTGATCACACATAATATTATAAAATACTAGCTTCCACCCGCGGCTTCGTCCGCGTGGTTTACGAACTCATACATTTTTCCAGGATAAAAAGTAGCCTATGTACTATTCCAGACTATACGTACAGCCATTCTGGCGTGATTGAGTAATAAATATCTATCCATCCATCCGTCCATCCTGACAGACTTTCTCATTTATAATATTAAAAAATAGTATAGCAAAGTCATAAAATTAAATCTGCGTATGTTGTGCGAACATCTAGTACCTTATACTCTACCTTTAATGAAGCCTAGTCCAGTTTTTTTAGACATTTTACCGGTTAAACCAGTAGACACGTCACGCAAAATGAAACCTGATTTGCGATATTTATAACAAAGAGTTGTATTTTACGTTTTTTTTTGACAAATGCGTGTGGTGCGTATTAAAGTGACAAAATTTAAGTATCTTCAGTGTAATCGCCGATGGGTTAAGGCAGAGTTGTAAGGCCTCCACTAAGAGAAGAACAACCAAAACATTTTTTTTTCTTGTCGAAATTCTCATGCTTTCCTCCCGCCCTGGGGAAGGCGACGGGTGATGTCGGACTTCTACTGACTAAAACTACACGGTGTTCCCACGGTATACCTGTAGCGCCGGAGATACGGGATTCGCTCGCGCATTCACCGCACCCTTGGCAGGTATCGGCCCGCCAGTGGTTGACCTGGCAGGCTCCGTCCCATTGTGCAGCACATCTTCCTAGAGAGGAAGAACTACATAACCTAGGGTAGCTAAACATTTTTCAACGTGTATATAAAATCAATGAGAATCAAATCCAGACCAAAAGACAGGCATGGGCGCGGCTATTGTCGATTGGAATGAAACTGTGTAGTGATGTCCACATGTTTATCCATGCTTCGAGCAACAATCAATCGAACTTTGACCGAGCTTCAATTTCGATCGTCTCTTTTCTATTCAAGATAATTTAATGGAACAACTGGACGTCCCTCAATTATTTTTCCGCCTTTTACATTGTTATTATTAATTTCAAATTGAGAAGTTTCCGTAGCCTGATTACCTTTGAATATAGCGAAATATAAGCACCGAGTTTACTAGTATAATTTTTCTGCTAGCTTAACTTCAACTGTATGCAATGCAATCCGTCATTCACGACGAGGATCCCTACATTGGCAAGTCATACAGCTTCTCATTATAACCATCATAATAGCCTAGATGATTACATCAAAAATAAATTCTTCTTCTTGTTTGGTAAATAGTTTTCCTTCTAAAAACTCGGTAAAACTTAATCTCTTGCTTATCTTTGGCGTTTTATAAGTATTTAAACGGCGCACTATAAGTATGTAAATGGCGATGCAAAACAATGTCGTCACGCTTTTGTATTCCAAACATTTTTAGAACAAATTGTCGTTTTTGACAGTTCATATAAAGTAACTCAGATGACTAGTAGTCATCTACCGTGTTATCTCTCCCCGATAACGTACCGGTACAGGAGATTTATTTGCTTTCGAGGTCCGGAATTTGATTCGATAGGGTTGAGCATGCTACACATGTTAACTTGTTGGTTATATGACTTATTTTTTACGCCGTATTTAATTCAAATAAATTCGGTGTTTACATAATTGAAGGAGTAACATATTTTGGCTCATAATATTTATAAATGTGGATCGTTTATTTAATACGTTTTGCATACTGTATTTCCTTAATGAAAACGTGACTTGTGAAAAGTTTGATTGGCTAGTATAGAAAAATGATATTTTTTTTTTCGATATTCTGGTGTCATTCTTAAAAGAGACGTGTGCCCAGCTGTGACAGTGGTTGAATTTATTATTATTATTTCGTCCGGTTAGTTTGACCCTATTAACCTATTTCTGCTTATCCAATATAATATCATAGTACATAAAATACGTCCCATATAAAACATTCTTAGTACAAATAAATTACTTAATGATAATTAACGTAAATTCCAGACCTACATAATTTCCGCAATAATCACATTTATTATAGGTAGTACAAAAAAGTTTTTAATGGTTATTTTAGAACCAGTTATTGTAAATTCAATACCTCGAGATTTATTTGATTGATGACTTGAGCTTCGAACAGTTAGGCAAACCGGATCATGACTCAAGTCACCATACAATATGATTTTCTGCTTTCTTTACTTCTTGTGTATTTGTTGTTAACACAGAGTTGATTATTGACGGTATTTTAATAATAATAATAATCGTTTATTTCAGATTTACAATAACAATCCATATAAAGTACCAAAAAAAAAATTTAAAATTAAAATTCAAATAACACAATAAATAAATAAATAAATAAATAGTCACGCAATTCAATCACCAAATACATCAAATAAAATCCAATCAATACAATTTCATCAAATAAAATCATCCAATAAATTAATCAAATAAAATAAATAAATTGCATATGCTAAAAGTGCAGTTTAGGGCGAATGTAAAACCCTACTTTGCCACATTTGTGAATGACACGAACAGATGAAACTTCAAGACTTCGAATTGGGTTTTTAGAAAGAAAATATTCAAATAGATCTTTACCAATTCATTCAGTTTTTTTATTATAATTATTTATTAGTATTTCACAATACAAACATTATTAGAAATTACATTAACATTACTAGTAAACACGGTGCGTATATTTCGCTACATTCAAGAGTAATCAGGCTTTTTAGAGACCTTGCTAAACGCTTGGTCGACAGTACACATGACCCAGAGGGCTGGCCTGCACGCTACCAGTTGATAGCGATGTGGAGAACTGGAGAAGTACTATGACGCCCAAGTATTCGTATAGGATAGGGTTTTTTTATTTTTATTTATTAATACTTTAGCATAAGTAGTTAGTTTTAAAATTAAATTACCTTTAAAATGATTGAAATATGTTATTAGTAAAATAGATTTCCACAAAACTGGTTTAGCTGTTACACTGTGGGTGAGCCGCATTTTATCAGTTAAATATATTTTCCTTAAAATATTGTCAAAGCAAATTAAAAACATCGTATTGTATTAGTAGTATTTTACACAGTAGTAGTATTTAATATTTAACCATAAATCATGACTGCAGTTCGTTTAACTGTCTTATTATATTCATGAATAATGTCATTGGTCTTCAGCGTATGTAAATTAAGGTTCTGAAAAAAATTATACATACGGCAGCCATATGTTTCATTTGGCTTCAAATATATTAGATATACGCTTGACAAAATATATCCTGCAAACTTAACTTAGAACTTCGATTGGTGTTCTTTACTCGGTCGTCTCTTAATTACCAGCCAATTAAGTATCAATACTAACTTCGCGTTGTAAAAGTATGGTTGAGCTACACGCGCCCCGTCTAAATCCGTCATGATCAGTCCAGACGTTGACCTGCATTGTTCTTACCCATCTTTCATAAATTAAATTACGAATTATATATTTTAAAAGAGTCATATTAAAGTGATTCTTACTGCTTCTTTTCCATAGAATGATAACAGAACCGGCTAAACGTTTTGCGCGTGCCTTTTTATAATCTGCTAGCTGGTACCCGGTGCGTTGCTGTCGCAGAAGAAATAATATTGTAGAATTGCATAAATGTTCTTTCAAATACAAAATTTGCCGGTACGACACACGCGTCACCTATTGTAAGTTAATTGTATTGTATTATGCCTATAACCTTCGCAAAAGTGCAAGCGATAAGTTGACAAAGTTGTATCGCAATCAGATGAACGGTATGGCAGCGCATAAATACGAACAAACAAACAAACAAATATTGATTTTTATATATTAAAATAGAAGAAGAAGTTTGAGAATCATCATCAGCCAGAAGACGTCCACTGCTGAACGAAGGCCTCCCCCAAGGGGGGGTTTGCCATAATCCCCACGCTTGGCAGGCGGCTTGGGGATCGCAGTGGCTCACCGATTAGTGAGAGGACGCTGCTGCCCGTCCTCCGGTGTCTGGCCGCAGTTTTGAGACGTACCCGGGTCAAAGTTTGAGATTAGTAGCTAAGTATGTCAATGGACAGACTATTTTTTTTTAATAGGAAGTTGAGATGACAGTGATGACATACATACATTTTGCGTACTACGTTCCTGAGCCATTGTTGATCAATTGACGAGAGTCCTCGGATATTTTGAGCACAAAGGTACAACAATAAGAAGATTATATTATCTTGTACTTAACAGATATAGGTTTATCTATACTACTGACATCGACTAAATAAGATTTGCAATCTAAGAAAAAATAAAACCGCATTTTAACTGTTTATGTAATCAACAAGGCCATTTTAAGATTCAATAAAATATTTTCCATAATGATATACTCAAATAATAATACTCTTGCGGAAAAATACCTAAATTTAATTATATTATTTAACAGTGAGGTTAATCTATTGCGATAAAATAATGATTATAAAACACTAGATTTATAAAAATTCATATGAGATATTATCATAGCATTATTAAATATCTAGTTCTGTCATGAATAAGCTAGGTATTAACGCTAATCAAGAAACGAAATATTACCTTACAAACATTAGTTGTTTCTAGAATAGCTGGTAAATATTGACTTAAAAAAAATCTTCGATCCGTTTTTGTAATTCTGTGATGCAAGATTTCATTACGCCGAAAAATCCTACGATCGTCTTTCAACAAGTACAATAGTAAAGAATGATCAGAATATTCTATTAATTAATGAACTACATATTTGTGCGTTAGGTACTCTCTGAACATTGACTGTAATATGCTGGTCATCATTTCATAAACTTCTCCTAAAACTAACGCAGACCACAGACACCTAAACCTTAGTTAAACAAGCTCCTTCTTCAAAGGGCGAGAAGCTGTTGAACGTTCCAACGGGTACTAATAGTGACTCGCATTTCTGGCGAGAATATGCGCCTTTGTTAAGTAATGAAGGTACTAAATAAAATCCCAACAAGGTTAAAGACAAAGCGACAGGCGAGTGCCACGGCCATTCAACAAATAAAACAAAATAAAATACAAGAAAAAAAATGAATCCAAGTACTTAATACGATAAAAAATGTTTAACTACGAAATGGAAAATTATTTAACAATGTCATTCAAAGTCAACATAACATAATAATTTGTCCTTTATATCACTTCCGAAGATTTATCATTCGTTTGTCCTATTTCACCTTCACAATGAGCATGCGTTCCCCGAACGAGAAATGTCAGTATGTGACACCGTGTCGACATTTGAACTGCGATAACCGTTAATTCAGATAACCGAACAAGCCGTGAAATAACCGTTATCGGACAACTCTTCCTCATCACTAGTGTTTTTACCTTTTTTTTTTCAATGTTGCACGCGTAATGGGAGTGATTTTAAGTGTTGCCAAGTGTCTGATGAGATTTATTTTTCATAGTAATGAAGAAAAAGGTATTTGTATCAGATTTTCTTTACCACCAAAACACCAATTAACGGACCGTATTTCATGCAGTGTTTTCGCAAAATTAAGATAGTCTAGACGGGTGAATATCTCAAAAGCATTTTTTAAACGTCCAAGTTGAGAATCGCAGTTTAAAGTGTATATTTGGCTCCATGTATAGATTGCAGATTTATTTTTTATAATTAAAAGTTACATTCGATCTTTATAATCACGAGGTGGCGTGTCCTTAACTTACTTCTTGTAGAATACGCACTCGCAAACTCGCAATTTTTAAATCTTTTATGTAGTCACAATCTCTTATCGTTGGTATTATTTTTACCTATTTGAATACACATGGCTCTGGATCGAAGTTTGTCCGAGTAAAATTGTAAGTTTACCACGTCATCACTCGTCATTTAATGGCGTGGGACGTTTCGCGTTGCCATACCCCGCTTCCCTCAATCATGTTGCAAATTGGAGGTAGACTGTGCGCAGCATAGACTTAAAATTTCGCTTACGCTAAGTGCGCGGCATTTTCCCGCCATAACGTAAGTAACCTCTTTGGTGGCGTTTTGTTCAATGATTCTTAAGTTTTGGTGGCTGAGTTGTAAGTCTGTCTTTTATTTATCACACCATAACTATACAGTGTTAAATAATATTATGATTCGTAGTATAATCTATACTATATTTACTAGTAAACTAACTCGGTACTTAATTTTAGCGATTTCTTTTTCGTAATTTTTCAGTTTTGGTGGCGAAAGTTGTACCACCAAAACTTATATATGCCATCAAAACTTAAATTTGTCGTCTCCTAACTGGCGACGAACGCTCTTTGTTTAGGGAGGGAGACGACGGTAGGTCCGTTCTGAGTACGTTCCTGGGTACCGTCTTCCTACCCTGCGCTGATGGCGTTCGTCTCGGCGTACCCTGCAGTACACGGTACTGCGACTACAAAGAGACAGAGGGGGAATAGTGGACTTTTCATTAAAACACTTCCTTGTCTTCAGCAATGTTCCTTTGACTTTGGTTTCGTTCACGTAGTGATGCTTCTTCGGCTGCTCCGTTCTGACTATGCCGACGTTCAATCCGGTCGGATCGTCTGCGCTCTCCTCTAGGGGAGGGCCAGGATTCGGGTTCTGGGCGATTGCCCACTGCCCGAGGGGTCTGTCGCAGCCCATAAAAGTGTGAGCCGGTCGTAGGGTCGCTCATTCGACTAACGAACTTCGGCTTAGGGCGTTGCTGGGGGACAGACGAGAGAGGACTTGCTGGATCTGATTGTAAAGTCCGTGTATTTTTATTTTTTGATATACACACTTATATACCTTTTCAAAGTGGCAGGAGTAGTGGCGGACTTGAGCTATACTACTGTGCTCGAGTGACATTATATTCGTTACCTACCTTAATACACAAAATTGTCGTGTCGTGAAACATTAAATAATTTGTGTATACACGTTTATCTAATCGTATGATAGTAATCAGTCGAACGATAAAAATGAGTAATTTGTGTCGGGGTTATATAAATTTCTAATTTAAGTTTTAATCTGATTCAATTTATTTCTAACAATTTTTAGAATGCCAAATAGAAAACAGTCGAGGCAAAAAAGGTTGGAGAGAAAGAGGATCGCTGAAAGAAAGAGGAAGGAGAACATAAAAAGCGTCCCTGAAAAAGGTAAAGAACTAAGAAAAAAGATAGAGAACGGTATCATAGATAAAAAAAAAATAATAAGAAAATAAATAAGGTTTAGGTTTTAAAGGTTTTATAATTTTATTTGACATACAGTCTTGTTTTATAATTCGTTATCATTTTTGATAGACTATGAAGTATTCATAAAAAACTAAAAAGTCAGGAATCAAAATGATTTAACATTCCAAACGAAACAGAAAAAAAACTTTACTAGATATGAAAAATATACTAATATTTTAAAATTGAAAAAAAAAAAATATATTAAAAAAATATTTTGTATAATTTGAAAAGAGAATTATAAGAAAAAAAATGCTGAACTTAAACTTTGACATGCAAAATGCTATAAAAATATAAATCAAATAACAATACAAGTTTTACATTGAAAGCCAGCCTAACAGCAATTAAAAAAATACTACAAATCAGTCGTAGAGACGAAAATTTAGTCACCTCTTAAAAGTTATATGACCAATAAAATAACATCTCCAAACTAATTATTATATGAGATCTGATCAACAGTACGATGCAGGACAACTTTATAATACTTCATTACCTTGGACAAAAAACAAAACTTGATTAAATAATGTGTGAGATCATGTGGTCTTAGGATTTTCAGTAAAATTAGAAACTAATATTGATAGTACTAATTAATATTTTTGAATTAAATTTTTGTGTTTTTTCATATCAATTATAAAGAGCTTTCAGTTTAGGAGAACAAGATTCAGTTTTGGTAGCGTAATTTCAGATTACGTGTGCAAATTTCAATGTTGGTGGTAGACCAAAACTACGAATAGTCGCACTAGTCCCCCAGAATATTATACCAGGGTATTTCTGTCTGCAGACTAGGTACAGGGGTTTGAAACCGTTCACCTCTAGATATATTGTATATACTTCCATTATCATACCACAGTGCCAGAAGCAAATTCTATCGAGAGACCCTTGATCTGTGACTTTTTGTAGAACTTGTGAGTTTACCGTATGAAATTCTGTGTTTTATTTTCGCCAACTAAATAACACTGGTCTACAAAATTAAATTTTTTGTGTGCCTTCTAATTAAATGCTATATTTTTATACTAATGTGGGGTCACTGAATACGAAAACACAAATAGTTTTTTCAAATTAGCTCTTATTTAAAAAATATGCCTAGTATAAAAAAATAACTTTCCGTAAAATGTTAAAGAACAAAAACAGATTATTAAAAAACAAAACATTATTTATTTATTATTATTTCATTACTTTTTACATAAAACTGATAATTTTTAAAAAATAACAAAATATTTAACCTTTTTAATTAAGATTTTTTCTTTTTTTTTTGCTTGTCTATTGCAATCACTTTCAGGGGTATCTCTTCTCAAGTTCCAGCAGTAGTTCGCTAACATTGGCGCATTCCATCGGTCCTGATATCTCTTTTATATTGTCGATATATCTTAAAGGAATCGTTACACCACAGTTAGAAGGAAAAAATCAAGATGAGAGTGAAGAAAATGAATTTTTAGGGACATTTTACATTGGCATTTGAGGGATCTAGATGTTGATACTTTTGTAGGAGATTGTTTACATGTTAAATATAATTTTCATTCTCAGTTTTCAATCTCCTATTCTCTACTTTACTTCGTAAGTATTTGTATACTGGTCCATCATTATTAAGAGCCTTATTGAACAGAATAAGACTATTCAATTTAATGTGGTGGAAAAAGTTTTTTTTTTGGCGTTTACTAGATGAAGATGCTTGACGTTCGTTTCTCCAAGAAACAGGAAGATCTAGCCCAGCTATCATTTTCCTTCCATATCATTGGAATACCAAAAGGAAATGAAAGTTTCTTTTTGTTTAGCTTTTTAATAAATTAGTAGAGCAAGTACTGCAACTAAAATTTGATATCCACGATTTGTGTTGGTTTTTAATTTTAATTACGAAATAAAAGAAGTAAGCTGTTTCGTATCTTTGACTCATTGGGCTTCTTTGGCTACTAAGGGTCACGTTACCACATATGTAGCAAAAATTTTCTGCACTATTAATACAGTTATGAGACATAATGAAAACTGTAGAATTTTCACCAAAATTTTGCCAAAAATGATAAAAATCTAAGAGATTTTCACGTTTTAACCGGAAAACAAAACACAGACAGCGTTAGGCACGACCAACGAATAAGTTATAACAAAAATTACGCGGACTATCACTAAATATTTTGAACTGTCACCATTAATGTGATAAATCTACTGAGATACCCGCTATTATCTTAAATATGGCATAAATGAACAATAAGAGCTAACTATGACTTTTAAGTTGTATATTTGGATTCAGGAAGTGAAATACTATAAATATAGTACATTTTCATCTAAAAGGCAATTTTGATGTAGACCAGTGTAATCGGTCACCGATTGTCTGACGTGGATTGTCTTAAGTCGGAAAACAGGTGTAATATTTCACGTTTTTGTGACATTAAGTAAATTCAATATACCACGTCTTAATAAGTTTCACTCAAAAAATTACGCTTAGGCGGAGGTGGACGGATTAGGAATACGCGGGGCCCTTAATACGCTTTTGCGCGGGGCCCGTAGCAATGACTCGCGTATGTCCGGCCGCGCGGCCCATTTGACGTCATTCATAAACAACTCTTACTATCCGATGCTTTAAGGTTCACTAAAAGTTCACAGGATCTTTCATTATTGCTGAACTTGAGAGCAAAAAGGTTAATCCGGCACTGTCGTACCATGATAAAGACAAGTGTACAATTTACATAACCTATCAAGTAATCACGTTATTCGTAAATACGTAGCGCAGGAGTCGATCGATCAAGCACTGCGCTAACTGTGCTGTCAGAAGTACTCGCTACAGTCAGCATCAAAAAAATGTATACACATAATAAAATTTAAAAGCGATTTTTTGAGGAAATAGTGATTGAAATCTTGACCAATTTTACACATAACATCTGCGGATACATAAAAAATACATACTCATTAAAATTTTATGATTTTAAACAACAGTGTTCCAAGAATAAGCGTTTGAATTTCGCTACGTGTATACCAATTTTTTATGCGAACTGTACATAGTAATTATGGTTTAATGTAATGCGAACTCACGCCGGTAAATATTCAATTTATATCGGCTATGCGTTTAATGCCATCAGGTAATCCAATAGCGTCTCCCCGCAGACTAGAATTCCGTCGATTTTCATTACGGGATGCCATCTGAGGCTTGCAGCTAGGGTTGTCAACCAGACCTTATTGTATTTTGTTTTCTTTTTTGAAGAAAACATTGCCCCATACTAGGAAGAATGACAGTATTGTAGATACAGTTTAAAAAGGTGTCACATGCACACACAATCAGACCATACAAATATTGTATGTAAACGAGTTCTTGAGTGGAGACCGCGAGTAGGCAAATATAGTGTAGGACGCTCCCCAGCTAGATGGAGCGACGACTTGCGTAAGGTGGCTGGTAGAAAGTGGATGCGGAGAGCCGAAGACCGGGCTCAGTGGCGCTTTTTGAAAAAAGGCCTATGTCCAGTAGTGAACGAATGTGTGCTGATATGATACAAATATTTGTTCCGTGCGGGAATCAAATCCGCAACACGTAGAGCAGCAATCGAGCGCTCAACCACTGCGCCAATCGTACCGTGTTATTGTATTGCTACGTCAGTTAACACCTTAAAAACCTCTAATAACTAAAATGGCTTTACAATCTGTTTTCATCTCATTCCATTTGTATAAGAGTGACAAGGATAGACATGTTTTGACGTTTAGAGAACGTCAGTTTCCCACTCAACACTGGCAGAATAGTGGTTTGTCGGCCCTTGACAGCCCTACTTGCGCCACAAAATGTACTTATCTATATACAGTACAAAAGGTTCACTTCATATTATGCGTGAAACTATCTCATTCACCGACGATCAACCGGAAAAAAGACATATAAAATACTGACTTTTGATATTTTTTAAGTGTGATCTTTGTGTATATATAGTTTCTAGACATAAATCTCACCAATGACTGATCGCAGGTCGAGCACCAGGGGAGGCTGGGAAGGGCCCAGAGGGAGGCGGCACGTAGGGCTCGTGATTTAATAGGCTCTTTTTACAGTTCTTAGATAACTTGATTATTAATTTTATTATTCTTATTTTTGTTTAACAGAAGGAGTATAATATTTATGTTTTTTAAAATGTGAATTCATTGTTCTTATTTTTGGTTACTTGTTTCATTTTTTTTAAATATATTACGAAGGGATCTAGTATTTAGTTTGTATGTTAAAATAAAGTAGTTCCTTGTCTACAACTGACGTATTATTACAATGCATATATACCAACTGTAGACCATAAAAATATCTGTTTCCGTGAGGGAATCGAACCTAAGTTTTGGCCATTACTGGTCGTATTATGTTTTTATAATGAACTAGCGACCTCGGCTTTGCACGGCAGCAAATTACTAATGAAAACAAATATATATATAATAAAATTTTCATCCAAAACAAAAATACCATCCTCCGAGTTTTTCGGTAGCATTTTCCAAGAATTTTCTTCCATACAACCCTTGTCCTGACAATTACGAACACAACAACAAAAAATAAGCCAAATCGGTCGAGCCGTTCTCAAGTGATGCTCCTTCATACATGTGACAATTGATTTTTATATAGATCAATTCAAATATTATTCTTATTGTATATCATGTATCAGACCTCTTATTATCAGGCCTCATTGGTCGAGTGGTTGAATGCGCGGTGCATGCGATAGTCAGGCAATGCGCGAGGTTCTGATCTCAATCTCCAGGCCTCGAAATTGTTACAGGAATTGTGCCTGTTAAATTGCAAGTCTTGCCCCCGTGATGTTGTTGTGATATTAGGCCTAGCGTTAATTAATATACACGTTGTATATAATATATCTAAGCATACTTTGACAGCAGACAGCAGTGATCACCTAGCGGTTGAATGCTTGCTTTCCATGCAGGAGGGTCAGCGTTCAAACCCGGTCCGCACCTCTTCCGACTTTTCGGAATAATTTGCGGATCAGAATTTGATTACCACTTGCGTTTACTATGAAGGAAAACAACGGTACTGTTGACCGCGCTTTAATTGTTCATTTATGTCAAACATGAAATTGGCCATCAATTATACGATTTAAAAAAAAATAAAAAATCATAATTAACATACTAAAAATTTATTACTTTACCATGTCTAGTTATCTCGGCCTTATAACTTTCAATTTATCACCGATATTGGCAGTAGACACTGTGATATTCCTTTCCTTCCTTCTTCAAGAGTGCGAATCTTTAGTGCCTCGAACCGTTTTTTTAAATGCATAATAATATTTATGGCCTCCTGATAACGTCCAATGATAACCTAACATGTGAGACGGTTAGGAAAGGCACGTTGCTAAGATATAACGATTTACGCAGTAGCTAAGCGGCTGGATTTTTGGTCTGCTTACGTTTTTCGGGTTTGATTCTTGGCTTGAACACATTTACCAGAAAAATTTATCAGGTAGTTTATACTATATACTTATTAGGTAATATATATACCTTTTATACTATAAAGTACTTGCTTATTTTTTGTTGTAAATGTGTATAAATCCGAGAGAATCAGTATACCTACTTATTTAGAAATGTGACATGTGAGGCAGTTTGTCTCTAAGCTAAACACATCAACAGCTTGATTGGTTTAATACAAACAATAAAACATTTATATTATTTACTACATTAGAAATACGGTAACTAAGTTTAGTCTAAATTGATATAAACACGTTTATTTCAATAAACAAAAATAAAACGAAACGCCTACAAATAATAGGTTTTATATTATTTGCAATTGATTGCTATCTTAAATTGAGTAGGCGTATATAATATTGTTATTTAGCTCTACAAACATGATAAGAGATACGAGCAAGCTCAAAAGAGGTGGTGTATTTTTTGTTGCCAACATAAAGTATCACTTGATAATAAGCGATTGCGACCACCTATGAACCTAATTATTATATGGATGCGTAGCCGATCTTTTAGACATAAGCTGGAATGCCAGTTTTCACTCTTGTGCTAACTCCTAAGTTGCTAAACGTCATCCGGAACACAACTAACAAACTAATTAAGTATAAGAAAAAATGTGATCGGAAAATAATAGGTACAAATGGAGGACGAGTGCGAGTTGTCCTTGACCTCGATCGATTGTACGCACGCATTCGAGTGAAATTTAATCGAAAACTTGCGCATATTATTTTTATAAATGTATGTATTTTTTGCGTTTGCCGCCCCGCTCTTTTACCACTGAAGGTGGAATTTAAATAATTTTTAGTTAAACCTAGACTGTCCCCTACAGCTGGGCACAGAGAGACCCCTAAATTCTTGCACATATCCATGGAGGAACGAGGTATGGTGTTCCTCCATTAAAAAGGGAGGACGCTCCGATCAGGAGGAAGGTGGTTAGCCTGGCGGGCCGAAGCCCGACGGTTGAATTTGGATGTTCGTATGTGTTGTGAATTGTTGTTAATTTTCATAGTGCGATTCAGGGTTTGTTGTTGCATCTTCACTCCGATAGATGGTGCTTTACTTTTTGCCATGTTGCGAGTAGTAGTCCTTACATATCTCTTTCGTGCGTCATCTCCAACCAGCCTGGCTCCGTGAAAATTGATAAATTAAATTAATGAAATGTTGTTTTTTTATTATTTTCAGAACCCAAGATGTCGGAACAGCAGGATCAGGCGCGCTGTTCGTCCAGTGAAAGCGATAACTTCGAGAAGATAGACTCAGAAGAGGCGAAGGAAAATGTAAGTTTTGACAACTCTACATCATCAGAATTTAAGAGCTAGCGCGCACTACACTACGACTAAACAGTCGGACGACAGTTGCCCGATTTTATTTTAATATGGCAATCAAGTGTCAGGTGACAATTTGACGATACGGTTGGCGCAATGGTTAAGTGATTAGCTTTCTGCGCTAGGTGTCGCGGGTTCGTTTCCCGCACGGAACAAATATGTGTATGATCTACAGATAGTTGTTTCGGGTCTGGTTGTGTGTGCATGTGCCGTGTATGCTTGTAAAATTGTATCCACGACACAGGAGAAATCATAGTGTGGGGCAACGTTTCTTAAGAAAGAATCAGTCGGTCAATGTGCGCACTCCCTTAAATTATAAGATCTCTTCTAGTCCCGCTGTACTCATCAATATGAACAACTTTTAGTATAGGACCAAACCTGAAATTGTAAAAGTTGATATTGCTGTATTTTTTATATGTTATAGACACAATTAAAAACTAGATTTTTACGTTTTTGTTTTTTTGATATTGTTTATAGATTGAGAAATAATTAACCCTCAAAATGCGTTTCTTTAACTATAAATCTTCGTTATACTTATCTCGTGATAAATAATTATTAAATAATCAAAATTTTGAAAAACACAACGTGTCCACTTCGTTTGTAATCTCGACAAAACGATAAATACTAAAATCAAATTAATTCGTTAAGATTTTGATTGTAAGAAACGTTAACGCCCAAACTCCTATTTTGCGCGTATTTCAAGAGAATTTTGTCAGAAGCGGCAGCTAACCAATACTCTTAAAGAGATCGAGACTAGAAAGGTACGTCCTTATTTATGTACGTACCTAATATCTCAAGTGTACATAACGTGGGTGTACAATCAAATAATGGTGTTATGTACCACTCAAACTGGATAAGTACCTAGAATACACTTTAAATTATCGGGCAACTACCAGTATTGTCTGGTGTGACAAGTCTTTGAATGTTTAGTTCTAAGACATAAGTTCTCAAAGTGGTCCAGGTGGACCCCAAGGGGTCCACGGGAGACTCGACGGGGGTCTACGTTGGCGTGACAAAAAATGGGGGTTTACAATTCAATGTACAATATGGTAGAAATGTAGCTACAGGGGGTCCATCGGAACTAGCTAAATTTTGAAAGTGGTCTATGAGAAAAAAAGTGCAAACATGCTGCTTCACGATGTTCTTCTGTAACGGTTGACGGTTAGGCCACAATGAAAAAATCAAACAAGTTAATCTATGGTATTTTGATAATCCTATTGGCTTCTGGCCTTCACCAAAAGTTACATATTTCAGTCCACAGTTCCATGGAAACCTAATTTTCCTGATATTCTATTTTTCAGGGCGCCAGTCCTACTTTCGTTGTCGGCGAGGAAGCGGAAACAGAAGATCAAGATGACGGGCCTGCCCATGAGGGTAGAGACGCTTTTCCTAACGCCCCACCACCAAATATGAGGCGGGCATTGACTGTAGCGCAGCAGCTCGCTCTAGCGGAGAAAAGAAGTAAACTCAGGTTAGTGGTTTACGGCTCTAGTCGATAGATGACGATGTTTTCAATTATAGTTAGGATCTTGCACTTGTTCTTGTTACTTGACATTTTAAAACACCGCCATCTATTACTATTATTTTATATTGTTCGTTTTTTATATAGGTGCATAACTTGCTTGATTATTTTGATCATTATTATAGATCTAGAATTCTGACTAACAAAGTCAATTTTAAAATGACTTGCTTGTCAGTAAAGTCACACAGTTTTATTATAAATCAACAATTAATTCACATCGCACGCACTTTGTTGATGGGCAACAATCGAGCTATATTCTGTAGGCATCTTGAAGCAAGTCTATGTCTTTCAGGACATTTGAATAATTTTACACTTTGCCAATAACCAATGATCTTTATAAGATACTTGCAAATGGTATAATTATTTACCTGTTAACAACCTATTGCAAACACAAATTCTACATATCAGTAAAAATGTATGGCTTGGCTGTTTCGTTACTTACTTCAGAAATTAAATATTCGCATCACCTCCACGACGGTAGCGAAACGGCGAAGCCATACATTTTTACTGATATGTAGAATTTGTGAAGTTAGGGTCGGTAGAGTTAGGCCGTGTAGATTCAGAAGCTTGGCTCTACATGAGATTTGATATCTTTTTCACAGGGCAAACCTTATGTGGTCGTCTTGGCAACATTTTACATGAAATGTTTTTGGTGGGATCATTATATCATTATTGATAAATCAGGACTAACATTAAAATAAAAAGTGATTTTAACTTTATGCTTAAAATGTTTTAATAATATAATATGTATGTATAAAAAGTATATAGATACATACGATTTAAAAATAGCGGCATCATGCGTTCCGCGGACAGCTGAATTAAACATCATAGATGAATGAACAAGCATTTTATAACTGGTTATCAAAATGCAATGAGCGTTGTATGACGTAATCGTTCATGGGCGGCCATTGCGGTGACGTTTAAGCGTTTATATGATTTTCGCGGCAAAGCCTTCAGTGCCGCTCGGACATTGCGTGAGATGTTACGTCTAACGTCTTTCCTACTAACAACATCGTGGAACGTTTCGAAGTAATTTTGAACACGGTGTTTACTTTGTGTCGAGTGTGTGTGTCAGTGAGAAGTGAAAAAGCGCGGCAATTTTCCTTTTTTAAACTTTGATGTTACGTTTTGTTGGTTTTTTTTTTTAGATTTTGTTTCTTTTTTTATTATTTAGTAATGAGGTTTTATTTAATAAATTATCATTGCGACGACATGTATTTGCAAGAAAATATGAATATTGTGCTATTAAATAATGCACATGGAAAAACAAATATTACTAAATAGTTACCGTTTTGTAGGTATAACTTTTTATCGATCTTTAAATCGTAAAAATACGAATAACCTTCACACTTGCTTTTTTTTATTTATAAAAAGAAACGTTTTCTTTTTTTTAAATATTTTTACCGTGTAATAGAATTTAATTGCGAATCACATAAGTATAGTAAATACGAATGCCGATAAATTTCCATAAATAAAAATAAATAAATATTAGATATTGTTACGATAACTATCTTACCAGGCTTATATATGTATCTTATCTTTTAGCAACTGCGGAAATAATAATGTTTTGAATAGTACTTTTGATATGCCGTTGATAAGAAAGATAACACTTAACAATTTTATGAGACATGTGTGCGACCTTCCCTAGTTACTCTTGTTCCGGTATATTGACTGTGAACTGGCAACTGGTACTATCTCATTTTTGACAACATTACAGGATTAAGAAGAATCTATCGACAGCGTTGTGCATACAACGCGGTCGATGTTAGCACAAATTGAATTAATTAGACTTTGGCGTCTAATTATGATTGAAGTAAAATATGCTTTTTACAGCGCTGCTGGGTATGAAATAGTTTAGAATGGTATAACCAAGTAAAATCCTCATAAAATCGAGATAGGACATGTTGCCAGTTCACAGTCGATATTTTGTATATGCCTTATTAGAGTTCATCTGATCATCATCTGCCTGCTTTTTCATCTGCCATCTACATTAGGGTCAGCTCTCAGTCTAACCGGTTGTGGCTGAATATCAATATTTCACATGAAGCAACTGCCATCTAGGGTTCCCAAATTTTTGTACGAGAAATAAAGTATATTAAGGTCGGAGAACTAAAATGAATAGAATTTTAGAAAAGTAAACAGTAGCTCTATCACGAGTTTTCTTACTATTTACTATCGTAGTAAAGTAAATTGCATAAAAATTTACATTTACTATGAGAGTAAATAGTAAAAAACTCATAATAGAGGTACAGTATTTTAATTTTTGTTGATGTTTTAAAAACATATTTTTTTGGAGCTTCTTGCACAATTTAACATCATTTATTATCATTTTTTAAATATTACTTTTTTAAGTTTTATGGCTTCGAATACCAGCAGTCATAAAAACAGTAT
Organism: Shargacucullia verbasci; assembly: GCA_947562105.1. Classification (NCBI taxonomy): domain Eukaryota; kingdom Metazoa; phylum Arthropoda; class Insecta; order Lepidoptera; family Noctuidae; genus Shargacucullia; species Shargacucullia verbasci. The sequence goes on from OX387308.1 coordinate 4,882,791, forward strand.
CTTGTATACTTTTTTTTTTATAGAACAGTAAAAAGTATTAACGAGAGAAAAAAAGTATAATACTGTTTTTTAACAGTATGGTCGGTAACCCTACCATCTGGTCTCTACAACCCAATTTCTGATACTCTAAGGTTAGACCGGTTGATGGACTTTTTGTACTGCTGACACCCGTAACGACTGTCATACGTATTTTAGAGTTCATCTAATAATTACTATTATTAGATTTTAAATATGTACACGGATCTTTTCAAGCACTCTAATAACTAGTTTCCTGTTAAAATAGAAGTTTGAAAATTATTTTATTTACCTTAACCTATTCACGCTCATGTTATCCTGTTAATATAGCTAGCTACCCGCATTTTTAAACAAGCATTTCCTAATAAGAGCGTGATTCTTGAATTGTGGCACACTATACATACTGTATATGTTTAATATTATGTTGAATACTTGATTATAGTCCTTAAAATGAAATGAAATGAAATTATTTATTTTGCAATTAGGATTTTTCAATCATTTTTACACGTCTTTTTTAAACTAGATGGCGTCGGCATTTCCTATGACTATACCTTAACTTAAATTTAAAGTCAAATCATAATTGTTTATTATTATACTTAGCCCCGAGTGTCCCATTGTTGGGCAAACATCTCTCCCCGAGTCTTCCACTGATCTCTACTGTTAACCGCTTGTCGCCACTGTCAGTTGAAGGCATCAAGTTTGTCTCGCCATCTTCTGCGCGGTTTACCTCGGTGTATCTATAATTTTAATAATACCGATAAAAAAAATGGGTATACGCAGCCGGAGAAGCACAAAGATAGAAAAAAAAACATATGTTTTTATAATTATAAAATCATCGTGAGGGGCTCGTAGCAATATAGCTATCGCGGAGATAGTTTATCTGTGAGGTTAAGCAGCGCTTGGCGCTGTCCTTAGATGGGACCCCTCCGTACCTCCGGCAGTCGCTCCGTTTAAAATACTGATATTCAGCCGCAACTGTAACTGGAAGCCGACCCCAATGCAGTTGGGAATTGGCTAGGCAGATGATGAAATATAAAATCATCGCGTAATATATTTAAACGTAAAATTTTTCTACATAAGTAAGTGTAATGTGCATTATGCCTGATATTTTCTCGACTTTAACCAAAGGTAACGTAAGCCAAAAATGTATGAAAATGATTTGTTCGCGTTTTTTTTTTGTTTTTATTTACAGCTTCAAAAACCATTAGCTATATAAAAGTGTGTTAATAACTATCATAGGTTACAATTAGCCAATTACAGGTTACGGATAGCAGTAGAAACAAAAAAGAAGATTTTTTACAATACGAATTCACAAATGCGCGCGCAGGATGAATTTTCCATAAATTTCGCTTCATCGAGATCCAGAAAAACTCGCGCTTAATCAGGTCCAGTAGCCATGAGCTAGTCTTCACAAATAAAGATTGTATTCCGTCATTATTAGCTAAGGAAGCAAATAGTTTTGTATGAATGTTTGTTTTTTATGAACGACCTTCACGGGCGTCATCGTTAGAACTTTACTCTTTGCTTAATCCATTACCTATTTCAAACAAACATGTATCAACAAGTACAACAACATAAAGATGAAAATCAATTATAGAAATTCAAAAGTGGGGTCTGCCTCATTGGTGTAGTGCAGCGATACTCAAACTTTTTTTTCTTGGGCCACTTTCAGCTTTTAGTTGTGTCCCGCGGGCCGGTACCATAAATCACATCTGTTATTTAGGTGTTAATGAAAAAACCTATTACATTTAATTGTTTATTTAAATTTTAGTGAGAATGATGATCACGCGTCGTGTCACGTGTGCAATCAGTGCCTTGCACCTATTATTCCCGCGGAATTTTAAATAGGTAATTGGCTTAGTAGAAGTTACAACGGGTGGACCACTTTCGAAAGCCTGGCGGGCCGCAGTTTGAGTATGGCTGATCTAGTGGTTGCAGGCGCGACTTACGCGACACGAGCTACTAAATCTAAGTTCAATATGGGATGATTTTTGCAACAGAATCTATTTTTGAAAAAGTTGGTAATTATTATTAAAATAAACAGAAATGCAATTTATGTGATGTGAATGCATCGATCAAAGGGCTAGGGCCGGGAGGCGCTGACTTTCGCGTATTTAAAAAATGAGATTCAATATCGCCACCGCGGAAATAATAGTACTATGTGACTCTGCCTAATCCTCGAAGAATACAGGCGTGATCCTATGTTATGTAAGACTAACGGTCTTCAAAAGATAACACAGTATTTTACTAAATTATTCCTTTAAACATTTGACCAACTTTAATAGGTATCTACTATATTATAAGGTAATCTAACCAATCAAAATGTCGTTAAGCACTTATAAAGATATTGTCGCCATATCTTTGACTAAACGCCATTTTAGATTTATTCATAATTTTGATGCGCAGTTTATGTAGGTACTAGTGACCCGCCCCGGCTTCACACGGGTAGCAGAGCATATACGCCTATATAACATATATTTTTTTGAGTCGTTGTCTGGGAGCTTTACTCGCGTGACGACGCATGTTAGTAAAGCTCCCAGTCGGCATGATTTTTTCCGACATCTTCTTCAATCATCGTCATATATCAGCTTATTTACAGAAAACCCTCATGAACTATACATCTAAACTTTCCTCATGAACCACTCCGTCCATTGGTGAAAACCGTATGAAAATCCGTTCAGTCGTTTTTGAGTTTATCGCGTTCAGACAGACAGACGCGGCGGGAGGACTTTGTTTTATTGTACGGCCACTTTACATATACTTTCGACGCACAGAAGAAGTAGAGAAGAGTACCATCTTCTTACTATTACCTATTGTAATTGTGGCTTCTTGATTAACCTTACCTATTTTAATCGATGCGTTTCATTAGTTCAACCTATTAACTCAGAGCTACATCATCTGCCTACCCTTTTCCTTACGTTGAAGTCTTACATCTAAGGCTCCCAGTCTTACCAAATGTAGCTGAATATCAGTATTTTACAACGTGACTGCCATTTGACCTCCGCCATCCAATTATTGAGAGACACTGGTATTTTAAAATTTTCAGACTCTTTGGGCTGCTGACACCCGTAACGACTGACATAGGTAAATATTAGTATAACACCTAGGACCCAGGTTTATCTTCTCTTTTCGAGGCACGGATACTATTATTCATGTAAGAAGGACGGTCAGTGATCAAATGACTGACCCCAGAGCTGCTTAATCTCGCAGAATGACTCATCTGCGCGGTAGCTACGTACTCGTAGCTGTCAATTTTGATAGAATTTTTAAGCTTAGTGCAGAAAGATCTTCACGAACCGTCAGCTTTTCTCCAAGTAGTCCAGCGTACGTGTCCATGAGCCGCGAACAATTTCTTTACTCTTTTATATAAGTCATAGATAGTTTAATATTGGAGTGTTTCTGCGTGGGCTAAATTGTGGGCAGGAGCCAGACTCGAAATCCGTTTTGGTCATTCTGGTATTTTACTGGCGTATATGGGAAAGTTGTCCAATTAATGGTCCTAAACTGTATTCATATTTCACAAGTCTAGGTCCAATGTCACATTTGTTTTATTTTTTATGACGTAACGTTGCTTCTACTAACGATTTCTTCTGTATCGTGGGTACAGTTTACAAACATACATGTCACATGCATACTCAACTAAATCCGAAACAACTATCTGTATTATACAAATATTTGTTCCGTACGGGTATCGAAACCTCGACATGAAGCGCAGAAAGCTAATCGCTTGCCACTGCGCAAATCGTGCTGTCAATTCTGACATGCATTCCCCGATTCGTAAAATCCAGGAACCACCAAGTTTCTTTTTTGTTTTCTTACTTTTACAAAATGAAGTGACGACAGAGAATAATATAAAGGTGTATATGCTCTGCTACCCGTGCGAAGCCGGGGCGGGTTGCCAGTATTTTATAATTTAATTAATCTTATATGAAGCCAGAAGAAGAAGTGTGTATGACAAAGTGTGCGTCCGTAATCACGGAGCGTTTAATTATGATAATCGTTTTTGTAACCAGCATAACCTAACCTCGTATATTAAAAAAGCATGAAAGACGAATTGAGGTAAACAATAAAAAAACAATATATAATAATATATAAGAACCTATTTATGAATATCCTTCAACACTGTTAATTGTAAAAATAAGTTCTAAACGACAACGTGAAAAAACAACGCATATACATATATAATTAATGTTAATTGCCCATATTTATTTTTATTTAACGTCATATATTTACAATAAAATATACACATTATTTTCTAATAAAACTAATTAACATCTCTAAAACTATTAATTTAATATCTTATCCATCTATTTATCTTAATATTATTATAGAAAAACAAAACAAAAAACAAATGGTCCAGTACTTAAAAACTGAAACTTGGATATATATATAGGGGCGTCGCATCACGCTTATATCCCATGGGAATAAGCAGAATTGGTGTACTCACCCAAATTTAGCTAATGACGTTATTCAGCATGGGGCTCAATAACGAAATGTCGAAATAACAAATAATTCCTGTATCGTGGGTACGTTTACAAACACATATATTCACATACGCAAACACCCAGACCCGAAACAACTATCTGTTGAGCATACAAATATTTGTTTCGTAGAATCGAACCGACGAACTGTAGCGCACAAAACCCATCGCTTGGCCACTGCACAAACTGTGCAAAATATGCATCGATATCCAAAATTAAGTTATTCTTAAACCCTAATTCTCAGTTAACCGATCTACCTCAACAAATTTTAACCAACTAATTACCAAGCTACCTCAACAAACTGACCATTTATAGTGCCAAAAGTGAACAAGTGAAGTGCCGAAACAACAATGAACAAATAGTACATGAACATATTTCAATCAGCTTTTGAGTTCTTCACCAAATACTTTACGATGTTGAAGCGCAGAACCTCCAAAAGATTTGTGTTAGGCGAGGAGAAAGAACAGCAAAGTTTTGATGATGAAGAACCCACTGCCGTCATTCCGAACTTGGCGCAGAAGTTCCAAATGACCCTCAGTGCTGTGGAGACCGAAGAAGAGAGACAAGAAGTTGTTGTTGAAAAGAGACAGCAAGATGGGAGGCTGTTGAGAACACCGAACACTGGGACTTTGCAGTAAGTTAATATTTGGTGATGGGTTTCTTTATCCGGATGTTCTGCATTTAAACCGCAAGATGGCAATTTAGGTGCGGTTTTTGTGCTGTCGACTTTGCTGCATCTAAAACAGTTGATTGTCTGGTTAGTCTATAGTCGTTGGAGGTGGAGGCCGACTGCAAGCGGACTGCACGGTTGCCAGTTTCGATGCTGCGGAAAAATCGCATCCATACTAATATTTTGGAGTCCAAATATCCAGACCGTATATGCGCTATATTTTCGAAATTTGTCTTCATATTTTAGAATTGAAATTGATTAATTCTATTTAGAAAAATCTTATAAAACTTGATACAACGATATCTACAGATACTTTTGTCGCTGACAATACTTAAAAAAAATCCAAATTGGTACATCAGTTTTCAAAAAAAAACCATAAGATATCCATACAAAATGTTGATGTTACCGAAAACTTGTTTTAATGTCGTTCTAAAAGAGATCTTATAATTAACATAATATGTAGGTAGATTTAAGGTATAAACACGCCCTCTACAAGATGATAAAAACAGGTTTCGTTCTATAAATAACTGTAGGTCATTATTATATAGATTTATTTAAAGTCAAAGGCCAATGCATTACGGTCAACAACATAGGTATAAGGTGACATTGATATTTTAAGGGACTCAATAAGGTGGCGCGCGTAATGTGTTCACCTGCCTAACCCTTCGGGGAATACAGGCGTGATGCTGTCTAACATACTATCCAACATATTCTCACATAATCTAAAATACATGTCTGGACTTTAAAAAGAAACCTTCGAGTTTGTTTCGGCGTTTCTTCTCAGAGGCAGTCAGTAGAAAAGAAACGGCGCCATCTAGATCTAAAAAAAATACTTGTATTCTTCTTGTGACGAATTATTTGCAGAAAATAAATAATATTTGATCATTTTGATGGCGTTACCTTTATAATGGATAACCTTTCTGGCAATGAATTGAAAGACGAAATTAAGTGACCTTAAGGCAGACCTACCGTATTACTTTTTTTCTGAATAATCAGGAAAAAATGTCTGACACCCAGAAATCTTAGGTCGTTGAGTTCCAACATAGTGGTTGTGCTTTGAGATGCTGACGCATGCGTCATGCTGGTGAACGGAGCTGACGGGGACTGATCAGCTTGTAACTGCCATGGCAATCTTATTTAGAGGAATTATAATATTCTCATATGAATTAAAAATAGCGTGGCGTTCCTTAATTTCTGCCACCATCTTGATAAAAAGGGCATTATTTATGTAGGTAAGTATGATTTTTTTTTCTAAACTTTATATTTCTTAATATATTTTCTAACAGAATTCAGAAGTTAGTCCGAAATTGCGCACTGACCAGAAAATACTCTTCAGTGATCTCTGACAGATTGGTAAAATTGTCCAGAAAGGAGATTGATTAATTTTTCATACACAATTGAACACTATGGAACGCAAAACTCGCAACGCACGTGTGAACAGGGAAAATATTCCCACATGCCATATACTCGTAGGTACTAATTAATCTGTTTATTTACTTATATGTGAGGCAATTAAATACCTTTTAACACAATTAATGAAACTTATCTCTCTCCAGATCGCGTAATTGTCATGTAATAATTAATCAAAAGTGTTATCTTTTTTATTATGTTTATTGACTGTTTCATTGGTTTATCGTCGCAAGCGCGACTACTGAGCACAAGTTCCTGGGTTCTATGCTCGGGTACGCTAGAGTTATTGGTTTTTTTTTGGTTACAAAAGTTCCCTGGTTCTCAGTCTGGTACTGAGAACCAGGGAACTTTTGTTCTCGAAGTCTCGAAGTTCCGAATCGTGCACCGTATCGGCGAAATTTGTAATGACATAGACAAATTAGGCCAACGGGCTTGCCATAAACAAAAACCAGTTTATCTAGATTCTAGATAACTATGTTAGACGAGGCCACAGAGTAATTTCTAGACAATTTTGTGAGATGCACTTATTTTCCTTATCTTAGTAAGTACCTAAGTATATGCCCTTGTCCCATAGTAGGCAATCTACTGTTTCATTTAATACTAACGACACGCCCCGGCTTCGCGCGGGTGCAATTTACTAATTAAGAAAATGAGCTTTTCATACAACATTATCATCCAAATTTCCGACATTTCCGACTTATGAAAGAACTTTTTATAAAAATCCACCTGAAAAGCAGTGCGAAGCGTTCGCACCCTTGCGAAGCCGGGGCGGAACGCTAGTGGCTTTATAAAACTGTCAATAAATATAAATCAGTATGTACAATATTTTCAATGCAATCATGCTCTTGTTATGATGCGATCTGTCAAAATTTGACAGCTTTCGTAAATATTAAGTTTGCATTAACTTGCAACTATAGATTCTTGAATATATAGTGATATAATTGTGAATAATTGTGAACGACGTGTGAACATTTAAATACCAGATAACTACTTATTCAATTAAATTTATATATATTTTCTGTCATTATTCTATTAGTAAAATTATTACTATAATTATTTTGCAACTAAAACGAGTTTTCCTTGTTTCTGGCGTTAATTAAATAATTTGTAAGTAAAAGATTTTTCGTGCGTATCTGATATGAAGTATTATTGTCATGCATAATAATATGACAGAGGAGAGAGAAGAGGGAGGGGGGTGAGGAACTTATGGCGTCGGGACAGGCATTTCAAGAATTTCTACAGTGCTTAGATATATTCACATAGGTTATTAATCAACTAAATTTAAGGGTAGGCTCATTGCTCCTTCGTCTTCCTCCTGTAAGCAGGGTCGTGCAGGGGGGCAATTTTGGGGGTTCAAACCCCCCTCGAAATGCCTTAGCCAGTCGAGGGAAACTCGTACTTACACCTACCTACCTACTTGTAATGTTGTTACGACAGTAAATTTTGAAGAGAGGCGCTTAGCCTAGCTTGCTTGATCTATCAGCTCACGAGCATGCAGTACTATTTGTTCATCACATGGGACTCTTTCATATCGTAGTGGAAAGATTAGCCAGTCAGCAATAGTGGTATCGAGGTTGACTGCCCAGGGTGCGCCAGAAGATCTCAGGTTTCGACATTCGTGGATAAAGTTTGTTTCCTCGAAATTGTTTGGTACTATGTTGGTGAGAATTGAGAATTTCTAACTAAACATTTTGTTGATTGTGTTAATTGAAAGTTTGTATTGGCAGTTGCAGTCATAAATAATGCAGTAGATTTTTTTTTATTAGCACCTTAACTGATGACTACTATTCTGCAAGGTCTGTAAGTGTCGATTCTAAGTCTATGGTGTCGAGTGAATAATTTTGACATAAGTGACAATTAGCAATCAGTGGCGGTAATTGTTTTTTTTTTTTATTATGCCGTCGGGTATAAATCTTTGATAAACGTAAATATTGAACAATCATCACGAGTGATAACATCGATGCAATCATTAACACCTTATTCTAATGAAATGATAAACTCTAAACCGTATTATTTATTATTATCAGCTGACTCATGCGATTATATCTCAGTTATACCAACTGTTTACCTTCCTCGTAAGTCCAAGATTGTGGAATTGAATCACGAAGTTGGTATATGTACTTGGCCGGCGTTGTGGCAGGTGTGCAATGGCGTATTTCTTGGCTGGTCTCACGTGATATACTCACTTGGTTTTTGAATGTTTCTGGGATCAAAAATCGTCCACAATACATTAGACCTCCGAAATAAGCTTATAATTGTACCTTACCTAGCCATAGAATACCTATAGCTTACTGCCATTGATGTTACTCCTAACCAAAGTGTTACGACACAGGTGTTACTACACAGGTGTTACTACACAGTTACTCTCCGCCAAAACTTCGCAAAAATCCTGAAATGTTGCAAAATCTACAATATCACACTACCAAAATAGGATATAATTAGGGATGTGAAGTGGATATTTTATATTAATTCTTATCGACATTTAAAAAAATACTTAATCATCGATTTTTTTGCACAGCAAACACTAAACTTCATTATTTTTTATAATGATGTTTGATTTTATTTGTGTTTATGATTTTTATCATGGGGCAAAAACACTAACCGTTTTTTTTACGTTAGCCTTACGTATAAATATAATTTCTTATGATAATTTTAATATGTTATTAATAGACATAATGAGTTAATTTTTAGAGTACACAAGAAATAAAAATATTTAATATCTATACAAATACAAAATACAAAAAAAATATTAATCAAAGAAACAGGTAACAGTAGGTTATAATACATTCTACAGAAATTACAAGTAGAAAGTTTATTATCATTAAAAGGGTTCCATATATGTAGAAACGATATAGTTTTTCTTCCTGTATGGTTGATAGAGAATTAAAAAACAAAAGTTTAATGGTGACACCCACACTAGATTATTCTGTATCGTGGGTGTCTGAACGATTACTTGAAGATTTTACATGGTGGTGCAAGTTTAGACGTTTATTGAAGAAAAGTAATTTAAAAACTATGTAACTCAACTTATACCAAAGATTATACGATATGACCTATGCCATTTCATTAGTCTAGTTTAGTATTTATAAACATGCACTATCAACCTTTAATGAGATATCACAAAACTGGGGTTAAATAATGTTAGCACAAGACGTTGATCAACGGCCTTGAATACTTATAGAATATACCTTGAATACTTATACAATATACTCTGACCAGTGACCACTATATATTTACTTTATAATATTTGCATCTCGCGACTGATACCTTGTTAAGCTCATTTTATGATCTACGTCATTGATGTCACATTTTGTTTTCTTATAGTATTTTCATGTTATCTTTTCACTGAAAATATTAGGTGCGGTAAGGCGGTATAAGCTTGTTTTTGGGACATATACCTAGAAATTGATGTAAAATCGCAGCATTAGGGATTGATACTGCTTTTAATGATTTTTTGACTTATAATGGTTTTCAGTTACATAATAACCAATAAGTACTATGCCTGCTTTTTTTTAGAACAATTTAACAACACCACACCTGAGAATCGAATACAAGAAATTACATTTAGCATTCGTGCCTGCAACCATTAGAAAAATGAGGTCCAAAATGACAATTATAATAGATCAGTTTCCCTGAGCTGATAGCTGTCAGTCTGTCTGTGATGTGTAATACAAAGTCTGGGTATTAATTTTTTTTTTTTCAACTCATCATCAGTAGATTTTACGTAGCTATTGCTATGTAAAATTAAACATGAGCTACTAGCTACCACGATCAAACGAAAGATTTTATCAAATAAAGTTGCTTGTAGTTGACAAAACGTGAGTTGATATTGTGCTCTTTCTGCAAATATAAAATTCGATTAGACTACCTCATTGGGTTAGTAGCTGCACGCGTGGCATCTAAGCGCGAGGTTCTAGGCACGATTCTTGGGTCGGGCAAAGTGATGAGTTTTTACTGTATGGGAATTTTCAGTAAAAGCACGGTGTTTAGAACTGTGCCTGGTAGATGTTAATAGGCTCGTCCCTTATTATATGGGACTCAATAACGGCATTGAGGAATTGTAGACGTCTGCCTTATCCTTCAAGGAATACAGGCGTGATGCTTTGTTATTTTATCAATTGATAAAATCCGTAAGATATCCTCTTGTAGTAAGTGTGTGCAATGATCGTAAACTATCCCTGTCTTTTTCATTCTTCTGGTATAGTATCGTGGCTTCAGTTTACAAACATATACATATGTCACGTGCACACAACTAGACCCGTAACAACTATCTGTAGATCATACAAATATTTGTTCCGTGCGGGGATGGAACCTGCGACGGATAGCGCTGAAAGCTAATCGCTTAGCCACTGCGCCAACCGCGTCAAATTTATTATGTATCCAAGATTGCGCAAGAGGGTCTCTTCTTATTCCGCTTACGTGGAATTGTTTCCACGTAAGCGGAATAAGAAGAGACCCAGCAAGCAACTATGCTGAATTGAAATAACAAAAATCAACATTGAAATGACTATTTGGACGATGGTAAAATACATATTTATTGTTTTTTTACTGTACAGGTCTGTCGATACAAATGAAGAACCTTGGTAATTATGTAATTTGTAGTTTTAGTTTGATGTATGTAAAAACTTAACGATGACGGTAAATATCATTTTTATGCGTTGTGACGTTGTTATTTTTTATTATTGTATTGTTTTTTGTAAGTGTATTAGTTACCCACTTTGGTTTCGTAGTTTTTCCTGTAAAATTTAGCTTGCTTGGAAAAGTCACGGCCATGAGAACCTGTGTGTCTATCTAAGTAAATTAAGTTGTTAGCGGTGAATGTTTTTAAAATTGATCTACTAGTTTTTGAGTTTACTTTTACACTAAACAGAATTATACCAGTATAAGTACTAACAAAGATAGGTAGAATTTATTTAAAATTCTACTTATCTTTATTAGTACTTATAATGTACTTATCTATTCGTCGCGCATGTGTAGATATGCATCTATAATAAGTAGTAGCGCGTAGTTGACTGGTTTTTGTTTAGTAGCTGTCAGCGCGGCTGCTAAGCGTAAAGTCCTGGGTTCGATCCCCATGTTGAGATGTTTTGTTAGCTTTTTCGGTTACAAAATACTCTGTAGCAGGCCGAAGTTTGGAATTTTGCTCATTGCCAATAGACTCGCTCCCTGTTACATGGGACTTATTAACGGCATCGAATAACGCTTCGGGGAATATTATTATAAGTAGTAATATTTTCTTCGTTTGATTGAAGCTATATCTTCTACCTATGTTTTTATGCAAATAACATAAAAAAGTGTAGTGTCACTTGGGATATCTATGTGGATGGCTCTTTAACTAATTAATAAAGTGTCACTTGTTAGATAAAAGCGCCATCCATAGTTTAAATTAAGAAATATGGATATAAAGTACCGGGTTACAAATTCGCAATTAATGTCTGTTTTCACCAATAAGCTGTGTTTTTTGAAAAGAGCTATTTCTTTGTATCGAGAGGCAACATTTTTCTTGATGCCCTTTGTCACATAAAGGAATTTAATAGTTTGTGTAATCGTAGTTAAGAAGCACCTATTAATTTAAATTATTTAATTAGTATTACGATTGCTGTCGCATTAGTGATTTTTAGAATAGGTTTGTGGTGTAATATAGGAATAATATTATTTGCTGACTATTTATTCTAGTCTTATAATATGACGCTAATCAGGACTAAATTCAATGTACTTACAGTATTAATAGCACTACCAAACATTGTTTACGATTTATTTTTACACGCTTGTTTACTTTCAAAGTGCATGCAGTTTTTGACTAACAGCCAGTGAATCGTAAACTAGTAACATCATTGTTGTTTCAAAACAACACGTTTCTAGTGTGATAATGATACCACGTGTTCAGTGAGGAAACATAAAAACATAGTGTTGATACTGTCATCCTAGATAACTAGTTGATTTTAGATTTTTTCTGGTTTTTGTTTGCTTGTATTTTTTGTGATAAATAGTAATACATGTATATGTCAATTGAATGAGTGTTGACTTAACATTTGATGGTTGAACGTGCTCTCCAGAAAACGGAGTAATTACGATAAACAACCTTTTGTGAGTTCCTAGAACTTAGACTAGATAGATTAATCGATAAGTATAGTTTAGATCAGCTAATGGCCCTCAAAGCTTCATGGCGGTTTTATAGTGTATTTTTTTTTTGTAAACCATGCATATGTTTATAATGCAAAAAATTGTTAAATGTTGATAGACTCCTCCAATATTACAAAAAACTCCGAAACAACCTCTACCTATTGCTTTGGATGATATAGGCGTAATGGTTTATTGTGTATGTTTTTTAACTTGTTGATTGACGTTTTGTGTAGAGTAATAGACGTCGGAGTGTTAGTAATACGGATCATTGATATCGACCTACTCTCCATCTGATCACAAAAGATTTATATAATAAAATTATTATCATACCTAGTACGTTCGAGAAGTCAGATGAACTTCGGACAATTCGTCTGCATAGATACGACACACACAAGTTTTAAACTACGTATATGTAAACCATATGATGTTTTTGGTCTCTTACTTAAGCACGTCTATATTTATCAGTTAATTAAAAAGTAAACATCAAAGAATGTGACCCTTGTATTTAAACAAGTAATTCAAGTTTAGTTTGCTAATAATGTTGAATCTTAATTAATTTGAAGTCGACGCATATTAATTCTCATTGTTATGGAATTTACTAAATTTTCACTTTCTACACCGGAGCAACGTCTGGATAAACTTTTATTATATTCAATTTACCAAGCGACAAAAGGATTCCGGGACGTGAGAACAATAGATTTTCTATTGTGGATGTTTTACGTTGCCTGACCATGAAATGTTTAACCAAATACGATAAGGAAACGTTGAGAATAATAATACTTACCCAAGTATAAATTTGAGGTATGGCGCTTCGTAAAGTAGGTATTTTAAGTTAGCAAAAACTTTTATCCCCACGCGATTTATTTTGATTTATGTGGCTTTTGCACTTTGCATGTTAACCTTTAATAAAATTAAGTACATCAAATTTTCGGCTCACTATTTTCTTTGCTACGTCTCAATGCTTCTTATTAATTAGTATGATAGTCGTATAAATGAGATAAACGTGTGGCGTATTTAATAATATAACGCACGCAAATTATTTATATCTTATCGATGTGTATTGACCCTTTCCCAACCCTAACGTTTTAATAAACAAGTTTTCTTATGCAACCTTCTTGCAATTTCCTTATTATGGCAACTTTGAACCACTTAGTGTGCTCTCTCGATCGCACGCACGTTAATAAACAAGCGCAAGCGAGAGAGCACGATCGTATGATCCGTCATGCGAGTTTCATTGCGAATCCTTTACGTCAAAATAAGAAAACAAAACTGTACTGAACTCTTCAATTGAAGAAATGTTTAGTTATCATCGTTTTAAAGAATTAAATAATACTGATAATTGTTCTACTATTTAAAAAAGTGCTTAAAGTGTTTTTAGTTGATAAAAATGTATCAAGGAATGAATGGACTGTACTCTGATGCGCCTTACAGGTTAGAAATAAAATCGTTCTTTGCTATTTACTTTTTCGTAATATATAAAGAAATTTGTTTTCTAAAAATGTTTAGATTGTATACATCATTATTATAGAAGCGAGTGTATGGGTTCGCTAGTCCAAATCGTTTGAAATACGTGTCAAAACTCAAAAAGTATGCCACAGTGATTTCTCTTTAGTTTCACTAATTAAAATTATGCTTTTGAATTTAATTATTGCTATTAAAAATCTGCATTTCACATAAGTCGGTACATACGGCATATTGCTTGGGTATTTTCCTGCGTGATAAAAAGTTACAATATACCTTTTTAATTCAGATTTTTAGATAGAAATTAAAATTACATTATTGAGTATGACAAAACTTTATAAATTAATTTATTTCAGTTAAAAAAAAATGTTACATCTTAAAAGATTATACAGTGATTTATTAAACTATACACCTAATAATATGTTTATAACAACAGTTAAATAAACTTTATTTAATATAGAAACATCTATAAATTCTTAAACAAGTCTTGAAGTGATATAATTTTGAATTAGTTTATCGAAATTGTGTTTTATCGGATTCAAAAAAGAAAAAAAAAAGCCTGTAAATGTGATTAAAATATTATTCTGTGAAATAAACACTGTTAGATGGTATGCTCTTTAAATAATATGTATTTTTACTTGTAAAGATTTCCTGGAAAATCTTGGCATTCATCTTGGCTTTTACCATGAATAGTTATGGTCAATAAATTATAAACATTGTTGTTTTTATATCACGTTTATATTAAAGTATTTTGTTCTGTTAACACTGGACAGGTTTCTGTTTATATTACCTTCATCATTAATTCATTAAGACATAGCGGGTGCCCACAGTGATGAAAAATTGATTTTCTCTTGTGTCTTCCTTTGAATCTATATATGGGTTAACTAACAATGCGTTTAAAGATCAACTAGTCTGAGTGCCAGACTATTCGTTAATAATTATGTTTAATTAAAATTTAACAGTTTTTAATTCAAAATATGGTCTATTAAAAATCAAGTAATTAATCTCACAACTAAAATGTTTTTTTTTTAAATTGATTGAGTGAATCGTTATTATTTCGTTTATACGGTTGTGATTATGATGGTATATTTTATTAAGCTATATAGAATACATATGTAATAAAATATTATGTGGGTGTATTTTATGAATACAAAAATTAATTATTTTATATAGTTCCATAATTTCATTTTAATTCAGTTTATTGTTTTTTTAATATACACCCTTGACCGATGTATTGAGGACGATGGAGCATGCTATGAGAAATTAAGGCTATCTATGCTATTATGCCATGTGTACTGATGACGGTGATGCTGTCTAGTCGATTCCAGCCACAGTAACCATATTCCAAGGCTTTTCGTCACAGAAGTTGACAGCTTAGAGCCTTGTGTATTACTTATATTTAAGTAGAATAAAATGACTGATTTTTGTTGCTCTGAATTACTGCGGCGAAGAGTTACTGCTTTCCTATATGGAAAGGCCTTGAGCGGAGGCATATTATTTACAGGGTAAATGTCAGCACAATGTTTTTATTTCTGTTTTATTTTAATGTATTTAATAACATGTCTATCGATTAAAAACTAATTGTTGTATTGATTACAGCTAAAACATTTGTGTGCCAACTTTATTATTTTTCATAGAAAGTTCATGCGTGACCATATATTTGAATATGCCAAAGCTTTTATAAAAATAACCACATGCATCCAAAGAGACATCATAGAGTTTTATTTAAAAAAAATACCATACTACCTTTTTTAAGATAGTATGGGGTTACCATTTCTTAAAATTAATGTTCACTTTCTTCCTCAGGCCGTCTATGTCCCAGGGTACAGTGATCCACAGCCAGCGTTTCCAAGAGAAAGACTTCACGGTAGCCACCCCCGAGGAGTTTGTGAGGAGGTTCCAGGGTACCAAACCTATCAATAAGGTGAGCATTGTACAAACTTTGAACCTTTGAGGAGTTGAATTTTGAAAGGATTTTCCTTTTCTTATCTATAAGAAACCAACCTGCCAAATTTGAAGCTTGTAGATTTAATAAACTCAGTGAACTGTCTCATTGATTTAGTGGTTGCAAGCGTGACTGGGTTCGATTCCTGGGTTGGGCAATGTTTTTGGGTTTTTCTGTATGAAAATTCTTAGTAAGCAGAACGTAGTCTGGAACTGTGTCCGCTAGATGGCAATAGGCTCGCCACTTGTTACACGGGACTCAATAACGTGTCAAAGTGGGTACAGGCACAGTTCTACCTAAACTTTCGGGTGGTACAGGCGTGATGCTATGATATATAAAGTCAGTGAGTGTGTGAGAGAGCACGTCAGTGAGTGCTGTTTCGAGTGCCTCATTGGTAAAGTTCTCCTGAACGGAGCTGCTGCTGATCTTGAATCTGGATTCGATTATCAGGCAAAGTGTTATTAGGTTTTTTGGTTCTGTGAGTTTGGAATTGTGCCCGATAGATGATGACGGTGGGCTCGCGTCCGGTTATCGAGGTTATGGGATCAGTTAGCAGGACAGTACATCTTGGCATCCCTTAAATCCTTCCCTCCATCTCTTATCCCTTAGACTGGATTGTCTAACAAACGTACCCAGTGCGGTTTGGCGCGTCATCGAATTTCGTGTTCAAGAACATTCCGTATTCCTCACGATGTTTTCCTTTCCGATCCTCTTTAATCACCTCTCAATAATTATTAATTATTGTTCCATTCGTCCACAGGTCCTGATCGCCAACAACGGTATCGGCGCGGTAAAATGTATGCGATCGATAAGAAGATGGTCTTACGAAATGTTCAAAAACGAGAGGGCGGTGCGTTTCGTCGTTATGGTGAGTGAAATTTATTTTTTTAACGTGGTAACCTTGCTGTTTCTTGGGGAGGGATTCATAACCACATAGACATGTGACGTTTCGTGATGAGAAATGAAATATGCAGAGGTTTGGTGTTCCTCCATTGAAAAAGGAGGATCCTCCGACCATGCAACGTGGTTAGCCTGGCGGGCCGAAGCTCGACGGTTGATGTCGGACATTCGTATGTGTTGTCGCTTCACTTCGATAGATGGCGTTTAATTTTTGCCATGTTGCGAGTAGTCGCTACAAATGCATTATTTTTTTTGGCAACACGACTCGTACATAATATCAAGCGATGTTGCCACAGCAGGTAAAGACAAGCTAGCTTAAAGATTTTTTATAATTAAAAGCCACATCGCTCGAAATAGTAACCAATGGGTAATGTTAGACTAACAACTCGTCACTAAGGATCAATATGGAAGCGAGCAATGCGCCGGGAACGCACTGCATGGGCCCAGACGAGTGCGACAGAGGTCCTGACGTCGAGTGCTAGTACTAGAAAATAAAAATTAATTCATGACGTTATTTTACCGACCAGACACGACACGGTTGAGAGATCAACTGCTGAGCACGGAACAAATATTTGTATGATCTACAGGTAGTTGTTTACGGTCTGTGTCTTTGTGTATGTGAATACACACCATGCCTCGGAAAGCACGTACAGCCGTTAGTCCAGCGCCTGATCTCTCTCCGGTCGTGTCGGATTGCCGTCCCATCGGACTATGAGAGTGAAGGAACAGAGAGAGCATCTGTGTTTGCGCACACACTTGTGCTCTATAATATCACCTGCGTAGTTGGCTAGTCTCCGGTGAGATTGGCCGCCGTGATAAAAATCGGTCAGGAGGACATTATTTTGTTGCAAATAAAGGATTGTACTATATTTAGAATTTTCCTTCCCCAGGTGACTCCGGAGGATCTGAAAGCGAACGCGGAGTACATAAAGATGGCTGACCACTATGTGCCCGTGCCCGGGGGGTCCAACAACAACAACTATGCCAATGTGGAGCTGATCGTGGACATCGCTGTTAGGACGCAAGTGCAGGTAATTAATAACATGTAAATAATTCCGGTGTGCGTGTGTTCGTAATTTATCTCCTAAACGGCTTGATCGATTTTGATGTTTTTTTTTGTACTTATGGGTTCACCTGGATGGTGCTCGGCTGTAGTTGGAACCGGTAGGTGACATTGTTGTCGAGAAACAAAAAAACATGCAAACGAAGTCGAAGGCAACAGCTAGTCCTACTTCCTATCCTATTAATATTATAAATGTGAAAGTTTGTGAGGATGGATGGATGGATGGATCTTTGTTACTCTTTCACGCCAGAACGGCTGAACGGATCTAGATGAAATTTGGCACAGAGATAGGTTATAGTCTGGAATAGTACATAGGCTACTTTTTATCCCGGAAAATGTACGGGTTCGTAAACCACGCGGGCGAAGCCGCGAGCGGAAGCTAGTCTACTATAAAACATTGTATTAATTTAAATTTTCTTCTTCACCAGGCCGTATGGGCAGGTTGGGGTCACGCGTCAGAGAACCCCAAGCTCCCAGAGATGCTGCACCGCGCGGGGGTCGTGTTCATTGGACCCCCGGAGAAAGCTATGTGGGCTCTCGGAGACAAGATCGCGTCTTCCATTGTGGCGCAAACAGCTGAAATACCCACCTTGCCCTGGAGCGGTAGTGGTGAGTATTTTACTTGTAAAATTGGTTTTATATACTACCTCATGGTATAGTAGTCGCATGCGCGGCTACTGAGCGTGTAGTCTGGGATTCGATCCTCAGATAGGGCACTGTTTTTTTGTGATTTCTGTATGGAAATTCTCAGTAGCGGCGAGGAGTTTGGATCTTGGAACTGTGCTTGTTAGACGGCAAAAGGATCGCCCCCGATTACATGGGACGCAATAACGACATGGGCGATATGTGGGTGTACAATACACCTCTGCCTAACTCTCTCCTAACATACAGGCGTGATGCTATGTAATATTCTGTTTTTTTTTTTTTTTCAGAATTGAAGGCCGAATACAACAGTAAGAAAATCAAGATATCTTCGGAGTTGTTTGCTAAGGGCTGTGTGACGACTCCAGAGCAGGGTCTGCTGGCTGCGCAGAAGATTGGTGAGTTATTTAGTTGGTTGTGGGGGCTTACCACGAATTTTCTTTGGTATAACCATAGTTAACGTAAGCTAAAAATTTATGAAAATAATATGTGCGCGCACGCTTTTTTATAAATTTTTGGCTCAACCGTAATTATGATCGAGGTCGAAAACTCGCACTAGGTGTTGATTAAAAATAATAATAATATAATATAAATAATAATAAAATAATATTTTTATTAATCATCTTTTACAAAAAAATATTGACACACATGTTCATAAATATAGATATCTTACATATTTATTTAAATAATGCTTAATTAGAACTATTTCATAATTAAAAGAGACATAAAAAATCATTATTTCACAACGGAAATGGAAATGTACCATTTCACCTTGTTTCAAGGAGTTTGCTCTCTGCAGGTTTCCCCGTGATGATCAAGGCTTCGGAAGGTGGTGGTGGCAAGGGTATCAGGAAAGTGGACAACCCCGATGACTTCCACAACATGTTCCGACAGGTATGTACATACTTTTTTTTTTGTTATATACGAGTACATTGCCCCGCACTAGGAATTATTCTTCAAACCTTCAAGAAAAGAGCGAACTCCTTTTTAAAAGTCCGGCAACGTGACTCCTCCGGTGTTGCGGGTGTCCATGGGCGACGGTAATCGCTTACCATCAGGCGATTACCGTCGGCTCGCTTGGCGCCTATCCCATAAAAAAACCTGTATCGGATGCCTTTACAAACACATTACACACACACTCAGACCCGGAACAACTATCTGTAGGTCATATAAATATTTTTTTCGTCCAGGAAACGAACCTGCCACATGTAACGCGGCAGTCGATCGCTCAGTCACCGTGCAAATCGTGCACGGGACAAAAAATCTACCACCTGACCTACAAATATCTTTTGAACCATATATTCAGGTTGTCTTGCTGTATTGCGTACCGTGGGTTCAATACCCGTTCTGTGTAATAAGAGATAACAGCGTAACAAACGTTAAAAAAAAATCTAGCAATTAAGAAACTGCCGCATTGGTCTAGTGGTTGCAAGCGCGGCTAGTGAGCGTGAAGTCCTGGGTTCTTTAATATTATTCGGTTTTTCTGTTAGAAAATTTTAAGTACTCTGGCAGATGGCTGCATGGGACCTAATAACGGCATCAGTGAACATCAACAACATCTACCGAACCCTTCAGGGAATACAGGCGTGATGCTTAAAAAACTTCCCAGCTTCCAAAAGACGGTCAGCAGAGAATTGTAGGTTACACATCTACTTGGCTCCAATGAATGCAGTCGTAATGATTGTACATTGTTACAGGTGCAAGCTGAGGTGCCAGGGTCTCCGATATTCGTGATGAAGCTGGCCAAGTCTGCTCGGCACTTGGAGGTGCAACTAATAGCTGATCAATACGGTATGTCATTACGCAGAGCTCTTGGAGACCAGCCAGAGGTTCGGATATGTTTGCTGATGAATGAGAATTGGAATGTTTGCGGTAACTTCCGGCAGTTTTATTGGGGTTTTCATAAATGCCCGGTTGATGGCAATAAGCTCCCCCCCTATTACATGGTAATTTAAAAATGGCTTAGCCGAAATATGGGCTTACAAACACGTCTCACCCTTCGGGGGATATAAGCGAGATGCTTCAAGAGAGTTGAACCGACGACCCGTAGCGCGGAAAGTAGATCACTTATCATGTGCCAACCGTTGTTTTCATACAGGTAACGCCATCTCTCTGTTCGGGCGTGACTGCTCGATCCAGCGTCGTCACCAGAAGATCATTGAGGAGGCTCCAGCCGCCATCGCTAAGCCTGATGTCTTCATTGAGATGGAGAAGGTATGTATCATCATTAAACACCCGTGTGTTCCAGTATATGGACTTCTTCGTGACAATCAGCGCCATCTATGGGAGTGAAGGGACAACATAAAATCCTATATCGCAATTGGAGAGTAATGATTCCAATACAAAGTCGTCTGCTTAGCTTTTTTCCAACTATATTGGGGTCGGCTTCCAATCTAACCGGTTGCGGCCGAATATCAGTATTTTACAACGCGACTGCCATCTGACCTCCGCCACTCAGTAACTGGGAGACACTGATACTCTAAGGTTGTCAGACTTTTTGGGCTATTGACATCCGTAAGGACTGTCATAGGACTTCTTATGACACCCGGGATCCACTGCTTAACGTGCTTTCCGAGGCTCGGAGGGGTCTCGATATGTGAAAAATGGTCACCCATCCAAGGATTGACTGCGTCAAGTGCTGCTTATCCTCGCAGATCGACCGATCTGCTCGGTAGCTATGTAGCCACGAGCCCCTCTTCCATTTCACACAAATTGTAGGATTCCAACACACCAGTGTAGGTGGAAACACAACACTGAACTCCAAAACGCGAATCACTGATGTGGCTTGAAAAGCTGCTAAGATAAAGTGGGATTGGACTGGCCACGTCTGCCGTATGCCGTAAGCTGTGGGACTAAATAACCACGCAGTGGAGCCCTCACAGCGGCACGGCGGCGCGGAATAAATTGCGGGACGAACTGGACATATTTGGATAAAACTGGTCATCTTTGGCTCGGAACAGAACGACCTGGAAATCAAGGGGAGAGGCCTTTGCCCAGCAGTGGGGTGTGATAGGCTAATAGTTAACAGTATGTCGTCATCCTATGGGCTTCGTCCCAGTTCTTTTTCCAGCAATAATTTGTTGTATCTGTTGATGTATTTTAAAGATATAAATTCTTGTTTCTTCTAGGCCGCGGTCCGTCTGGCCAAAATGGTAGGCTACGTGTCTGCCGGTACCGTGGAGTACTTGTACGAGCCTGCCACTGGCGCGTACTACTTCTTGGAGCTGAACCCTCGGCTGCAGGTGGAGCATCCCTGCACGGAGATGGTGGCTGACGTCAA
Organism: Shargacucullia verbasci; assembly: GCA_947562105.1. Taxonomy (NCBI): domain Eukaryota; kingdom Metazoa; phylum Arthropoda; class Insecta; order Lepidoptera; family Noctuidae; genus Shargacucullia; species Shargacucullia verbasci. Next base: position 4,904,781 of record OX387308.1, read on the forward strand.
TCTGCCGGCCGCTCAATTGCAGGTTAGCAGACTTTAAATACTCTATGTATTGTATGAATGCGAGAGTAAAAATAGTGAGTAGACTGAAAGTAGACCGAGTAGACTGAAAAGACCAAGAAGACCCTGCAATATTAGAGGTTACTGGGTCTCAAGATATACTACTATTGTATACAAAGGTTAAACTGGCTAGCAAAGTCAACTTTTATTATTTCAACTGAGCCTTTGCAGGTACTTTTAAAACGTTGAAAATCTAGGTGCGTGGTTCCAAAGTGGCTTGGTTCTACGGAGAGAAGAAAAATACAGCCTAACAGAGAAGAAACATCGGATGTTCTATGAGTAGACCCAGTAGACAAAATATTTTGTATGGTGGGTTCGTGGTTATCTGCAGAGTAATGTGTCATAAAAAATTATGAGTATTTCTTTTTTCACAGATCGCCATGGGTCTCCCTCTCTACCATGTCAAAGACATCCGTCTTCTGTACGGAGAGTCCCCGTGGGGTCTCTCTCAGATAGAGTTCGACGAGCCGAAGCAGCGCCCTTCGCCATGGGGACACGTCATCGCCGCTAGGATCACCTCCGAGAACCCTGATGAAGGTGAGACTGAGAAAACCGGAGTAGACTGTTGTATGCTTAAAGTAGGGTTAATATATAAAAAATATTGGAGAATAGACATGAGTGGACCTTTAGTAGACCGAGTAGACTATGACAGGATTGAGTTGTGGTTTGGTCACAATATTCTGAGATTCAAAGGCCCAAGGTACTGTACTACCACTTAAAAGACAGTCTTCTCTAGTGGAGAGTCAGTCACGTAGAAAATAGTTTATTCAGTAGAAAGAGCAAGGTTCTTGATAAGATTGCCCAGAGTGCGCTCTGATATGTGTATGTATACAGGAAGAAATGCTTCTCAGAATTTGACAATTTTTTGCGACACTATCGGATGGTGTAATAATATAGTTTTTTTTTTTTCAAAATCAACTGTTTCGATTTCTGTCTACGAATATTAATTTATCAAAAATCCAATGGTGCAGTTTTAGTTTTGATCAAAATCGGGCTCGAGACTCTTTTCAGTATTTTTCGCTATTCCTTATAGTTTCGGATTTGGCAATCCACGTCCACTTGAAAGATTCACCCTGTATATATATGTCTTCTATTTTTACCTGCTGTTCTGTCCAGCCTAAGGTTGCCTGACAGAAATCGCCAAGTACGAAAAGACCGGCCCTTGTATATCTCCATTTGATTTCCATTTTTGTATATTCTTTCTGTTTCTGATGTACAATAAAGTGTATTGTATTTTATATGTGAGATTCCTTTCGTGTATTCTATCTGTATTTCATAATTACCTTTTCCTCATCTCTTCAGGCTTCAAGCCGTCTTCCGGTACGGTCCAGGAGCTCAACTTCAGGTCTTCTAAGAACGTTTGGGGTTACTTCAGCGTGGCCGCGTCTGGTGGACTCCACGAGTTCGCTGACTCACAGTTTGGGCATTGCTTCTCGTGGGGAGAGACTAGAGAACAGGCTAGAGAGTGAGTACACTTCAATTCATATTCATGTTTTATTTAGCAGGTTTTCGAAGACGTTATAATGCGCAGGCGACGACTGTGTGCTGAACTAAAGCATAGTAACCAATGTTCGCGTTTTTAAAATAAACTTTTGACTGTTTTATTTAATGTTACCTCCCTCATTGGTCTAGTTGTTGCATGCGTGGCTCCTGAGGTCCTGGATTCGATTTCCAAATCGTGAAAAGCGTTATTGAGATTTGCTGAAATTGTGCCCGGTAGCTGGCAGTAGATTTCATTAGATTTAATAACGACTTCGGTGGAATGTGGGTGTAAAATATAGGACACCTCTGTCTAACCCTTCAGCGAATAGTTTTGACGCTATGTAAAATTTATTAAAACACATTTTTTCCCAGGAACCTGGTGATAGCTTTGAAGGAGCTGAGCATTCGCGGTGACTTCCGCACCACAGTAGAATACCTCATCACCTTGCTGGAGACGCCCGCCTTCCAGAACAACGACATCGACACCAGTTGGCTGGACGCGCTCATTGCGGAGAGGGTGAGTAGACCGAGAAGACGGGCCCCAAAAGTTTATGATGTCAGATCGTAGATTAATTTTATGACGTCACGACCTCATTAGTGCTGTCCCTATTTTTAGTATTGCTTTTTTTCTGAACACATTATCTTGCCTAGCCTTCAAGTATATTGAAGTCGACTCCTTGTCTAGCCAGATGAGGCTGTGTACCAGTACAACGCGACGCCCATCTGACCTCCGACACACAATTACTGGGAGACACTGATATTCTAAGGTTAGACTGGTTGTCAGTTTTTGGACACCAGTAATGAGAGAGATAGCTAGATACTAATATGACACCTGGGAGTAACAGCTTAACTTGCTTTCTGAGCCATGGGTCTCGATAAGTGAAAATCGGTCCCCCTTTCAAGTATACACCGCAGCAAGCGCTGCTTAACCTCGCAGATCGACTGATTTGCGCGTTAGTTATGCAGCTACGATCCACTTTTTTTCAAACTATTACTTTTACTTTGCTCCCTTAAAATAACAGCAAATTATCCTATTATTTGGTCCAATGCTTATCGTCTGTTCAACTAAGTTATTGTCCTAGCTTAGCTAAAGCATTGCCCAAGCTTAGCAAAGGTATTGTCCTGGCTTAGCTAAAGCATTGTCCTAGCTTAGCTAAGGCATTGTCCTGGCTTAGCTAAAGCATTGGCCAAGCTTAGCTAAGGCATTTTCCTAGCTTAGCTAAGGCATTGTTCTAGTTAAGCTAAGGCACTGCCCTAGCTCAGCTAAAGCATTGGCCAAGCTTAGCTAAGGCATTGCTCTAGCTCTGGGCCTTTGCAGCTAACTTACTGTGTTACTTTTTCAACAGGTACAATCAGAGAAGCCGGATGTCATGTTGGGTGTGCTCTGCGGCTCCATTTTGATCGCTGACAACATCATCACGGCCAACTTCCAGGAGTTCAAGAGTGCGCTTGAGAAGTAAGAATTCAGTTTATATTACTAATGGAATCGGGTGTTTCTTTAGGGAAGAAGATATCCAATTAAAATGTTTAGTTTTAATTCCGATAATCTAGTTCAAGTTTGGGTTGGAATAATATTTTCTACTAATATTATAAATGTGAAAGTTTGTGAGGATGGATGGATGGATGGATCTTTGTTACTCAATCACGCCAGAACGGCTGGACGGATCTGGATGAAATTTGACACAGAGATAAGTAGATTATAGTCTGAAATAGCACATAGGCTACTTTTTATCCCGGAAAAATGTACGGGTTTGTACGCGCGGGCGAAGCCGCGGGCGGAAGCTAGTATAATTATATAAATAACCCTTTCTTAGTCGTATCCTGCTGCATTAAGACTATGCACAGTCAAACAAAGGGGTATACAGAGTTGTAGGTACTACTACTCGCAACATGGCAAAAAGTAAAGCGCCATCTATCGGAGATCAAACCCTGAATCTCATTGTGAGAGTTTACAACGATTATAACACATATACGAATGTCCGATATCAACTGTCGGGCTTCGGCATGTCAGGCACCACCTTGCCTGGTCGGAGGATCCTCTCTTTTCAATGGAGGAACACCATACCTCGTTCCTCCACTTGAGTCATTTGATATAGAAAAAGTATTTTTGTGGATGCATTGAAATAATATATTATTTAATTCTTAAACATAAATTAATTTAACCTATTTCTGTCTCACATCTTTGTTTCTTTTTAAATAACGTTGCCCCACTCTAAGATATCTCCTGTATCGTGGGTACAGTTTACAAACATACATGTCACATGCACACATAACCAGACCCGAAATAACTAACTATTAACGCAAGTGATAATCAAATTTATACGCTAAGTATATACATATTATTGATGCTGACTGTACATAGTACTGTAGTCACATACATGGTGTTCACGTATGTTGTGTTCCAGGGGTCAGATCCAAGGATCGAGCCAGCTATCCAACTGTGTGGAGGTGGAGCTGATCCACTCGGGGTCCAAGTACCGCGTGTCGGCCACCAAGTCTGGGCCCACCACCTACTTCCTCGCCATGAACGGCAGCTTCAAGGAGCTGGAGGTGCACAAGCTCACAGATGGCGGTGAGTAGACTTAGTAGACCATAGAGATAGGGAAGTGTAGTAAGTATAGAATGAGGGATAAAGTGTATGGTGGCATGTCAAATTTGAAATGGTCCAGTAGACCGAAAAGACTGAGTAGACGAAGTGCAAAGAGAAGACTGAGTGGGCTGTCTCATGAGTCTAATGGTCGCGGGTGTTCAGTAACCTTAAGTCCTGGGTTCGATCCCCGGGTCGGGGAAAGTGTTAATGGGTTTATCTATATGGAAATTCTCAGTAGCATCACGACGTCTGGAACTGTGCCCGATAGATCGCAATAGTCTCGTCCCTTATTACATGGGACTTGATAACGGTATCGGCAAAATGTGGGTGTACAATAGTACTCCTCTGCCTAACCCTTTGGTGAATACAGCCGTGATGTGTGTTAAATTGTTTTAAAATAGCGTTACTGGATTGACTAGCATAATTGTAAGTTAAACACACGTGAGATAGTCCAAATAACCAAACATGCTTTTTCTCTCTTTCTCTAGGCACTCTCTTGTCCATTGACGGTGCATCGTTCACCACTTACCTGAAGGATGAAGTGGACAAGTACAGGATAGTGATCGGCAACCAGACGGTGGTGTTCGAGAAAGAGAAGGACCCGTCCAAGCTGCGCGCGCCATCTGCCGGCAAGCTCATCAACACGCTGGTGGAAGATGGTGGACATGTGGATAAGGGACAGCCTTATGCTGAAATTGAGGTTTGTTTGACTGTTTTTTTTTAATATAATGGTCATTTTTACAAATAAATTGAAGTGTCTGTTTGTAATGTCAAAATAACAGCTTTTTACTAAAATGCATATGAAAGTATATACGGAAATTAGAAAAAAAATAACAATTTAAAAAAAAATTGTCATTCTGTCTGTCTGTTTGTTCCGGCTAATCACCGAAACGGCTGGACCGATTTTGACGGGACTTTCACTGGCAGATAGCTGATGTCCTAAGGAGTAACTTAGGCTATTTAAAAAAGAATTAGGGTCCCGTGCATAAAAATCCACGGGTTCGTAATCCACGCGGGCGAAGCCGCAGGCGGAAGCTAGTTAAGAATAATTCCTGAATTCAAAAATTTGGAGGCTTATAAGCATAAATATTGACATGCACAAATAACCAGACCCGAAACAACTATACGTAGGTCATATAAATATTTGTTCCGTCAGGGAATCGAAACCATGACACGTGTGTGCATGTGACATACGTTTTTAAGCTGTACCCATGATACTGGAGTGAGACTTGAGACTTTAATAAACTTTAATAATCTTGAATAAAAATATTCTCTCATCACCAGGTGATGAAGATGGTGATGACGCTAGCTGCTCCAGAGTCTGGTAAGGTGACGTGGAACATGCGACCCGGTGCTGTGCTCGACATGGGCTCTCTTATTGGAATACTGGGTGAGTTTGATAATGTCCTCCTGACCGAATTTCGGTCACGGCGACCAATATCACCGGAGATTAGCCAACTACGCAGGAGATATTATAGAGCACAAGTGTGTGCGCAAACACAGGTGCACTCTCTATTCCTTCACTCTCATAGTCCGATGGGACGGCAATCCGACACAACCGGAGAGAGAGCAGGCGCAGGACCAACGGCGACACGTGCTTTCTGAGACACGTGACTTTGACGACACATTGAAAGACATTTTTTCTCGAAAACAAATATAACTTTTCCGTGTATAGATGTTTTAAAGCATTTTTATGTGCGTCATCGTATTTATTATCATTAAAAGTAAACGATATAAGATATAGATGATGTCAACAGGCTTATACATGGGACTCAATATCGGCATCGCCGAAATGTGGGTCTACAACAGTATAACTGGACCCGGTAGGTGTCGCTTTTGTCGAGATACAGAGAAGGCCGCTAGTGTTATATGCATCATATGTCGGGTAAAAAACGAGCCAATAGGGAATATGCATGAAAAAAATATTTGTAATCTAATCGAAAAAAAATACATCATATATCATATATCATACCATTAGTGAAATCATAATCAAAATTGATCGAAAAACAAACGAGATATAACCAATATAAACGAATATTGCTGTCTCTTTCGCAAAAAACGCTGTTTCCTATGGCAGTTCTATGGGTGTGATGTTAGTTGACGTCAGATGACACGTCGGACCTCTCTTTCTAATTCGTCACTTAAATGCTATATAACTTTATCGCTGATGAAGATATTTAAAAAATTCTTTCACCATTATTTACTAGAGATTATAAATATTTTATTGAGAAAATAAAAAATAATACATGCATATTACCTATTTATATATTTTAATTTTTGGATTTTTAGTCGTAGAAACGCCTTATAAAATTATGTTTAATACTATGATTCTTAAACAGGATTATATTTATTATAACGTAAGTTAATTGTACCACAATATTGCTCCCTGGAGTTCTATAATACAGGCCTAGGCTTAGTTTAGACTCCAGATCTCCCACAAATTACAAATTATACCAATTATTTTGTCAACTGTATTTAAGGTCACTTATAATGTAATTTGTGGAGATGAAATAAAACATTTTTATTTATTATTTTTTTATTATATAAGCAAAATCTATGCACGTAATCTTTCATGTACAAACACTTCAATGACTTTGAACAATCTCGCAGGTATTACTAATATTTTTTCCATGCTTAATAACTATATTTTCGACTAATATCATGTCCTCCGCCAAACAGCTGTTTAAATACCCAATTTAATTATCGTTTTATTCACAGAACTGGACGACCCATCCCTGGTGACGACAGCCCAGCCCTACAAGGGCCAGTTCCCGATAGAAGACAACCCACAACTGTCCGAGAAACTGAATCATGCGCACATCAAGTACAGAGCTGTTCTCGAGAATACACTGCAAGGTAAATTGTGAATTCTTCTATCTGATAGAGAAGACTATAGGGCCTTATTTTTTTTCAAAAACCTTGCCTTTTTACCTGTTTCGTGGCATTCGTGGGTGCGTTTACAAACACAAATACCTTTCGTTTGTGGGGATGGATGGATGGATGGATGGATAGATGGATGGAAGGATAGATGGATGGATGAATCTTTGTTACTCTTTCACGCCAGAACGGCTGAACGGATCTGGATGGAATTTGACACAGAGATAGATTATAGTCTGGAATAGCGCATAGGCTCCTTTTTATACCGGGAAAATGTATGGGTTCGTAAACCGGAAGTAGTAAGATGAAATTAATGATGTTTTGTCTTCAGGGTACTGTCTCCCGGAGCCGTACAACACGCCGCGTCTTCGTGAGGTGGTGGAGAAGTTTATGCAGAGCTTACGAGACCCCTCGCTGCCACTCTTGGAATTGCAGGAGGTATGTACCTTAATAATACCCTCATTGGTCTGAGCGTGAGGTCCTGGGTATTGGGCAAAATGTTACTGGGTTTTTCTGTATGGAAATTCTCAGTAACAGCACGGAGTCTGGAACTGTGCCTGGTAGATGGCAGTAGGCTCGCTCGCTATTACATGGGACGCAATAACAGCATCGGTGAAATATGGCTGTAGAATGGTAAACCATCTACCCAACCGGATTACAGGCGTGATGCTATGTTAGTCTAGTGGGTAGAAGCGAAAATGCAGTGTCCTAGGTTTCATTCCCAGATTCTTCATTTATAAAATAGTGAAGGCCATTGCCCGGGACAGAACAGCTTAATGAAAATCTCATATGCTCGAGAATGGTTATTAATTGTTGTGTAGCGCTGCGCTTACGCATGCGTGTGCGCATGGTCGCGTCCCACGACTCAGCGTTAGTGTGTCTTAGGTCTAGTCTCGTGTTTCACATGTGTTGCCGTATCAGGAACATATTTCTAATAGTAGTTTATCTATACTAATATTATAAAGAGGTAAAATTTGTTTGTATGTAGGGGGTAATCTCCGGAACTAATGATCCGAATCTGGAAATTCTGTCACCGATAGATAGCTACATTATCCCCGAGTGCTATCTTAATATATATAATTCTTCTGTACATGTGTTTGTCACCTAATTCCTCCTAAACGGCTGGACCGATTTGGATGAAATTTTGTGTATATATATTTCAATGGGTTCCTGGATGGTTTGTAAATACAATTGGACCCGACAGGTGGCGCTGCAATCGAGTTCTAAAACAGGTTCGGGCAGGACAACGTCAGTCGGGTCCGCTAGTAGGCTATAAATTATATATGTAGATCACGCAGACAAAGTCGCGGGCTAAAGCTAGTTGTTAATAGTCCTAATAATTCTCTTCACCAGGTCCTATCATCGACATCTGGCCGCATCCCCATCGCCGTGGAGAAGAAAGTGCGCAAGCTGATGGCGTTGTACCAGAGGAATATCACCAGTGTGCTTGCGCAGTTCCCCAGCCAACAGATCGCTAGCGTCATTGATCAGTGAGTCAATCAATACCGCATTCGACGTCCAAAGTCCACAAGTTACTAAGGCTAAGTTAGCAGTGGTTGGGCAATCGACTGCTGCGCTACGTGTCACGGGTTCGATTCCCGCACGGAACAAATATTTGTATGATCTACAGATAGTTGTTTCGTCTCTGGGTGTATGTTCATGTGAATATTTGTGTTTGTAAACGCACCCACGATACAGGAATTATTCCAAGTGTGGGGCAACGTTTTTTTTAAAAGAAAAAAAAACTCTTAAACTATAATGTGATATTATTGTTACAGCCATGCAGCATCCTTAGCTAAGAGGGCCGACAGAGATGTGTTCTTCATGAGCACACAGGCGCTCGTCCTTTTAGTGCAGAGATATAGGTAAGGAACTGATAAATAACGGAAAAAAGAAGGGCGAAAATCTGGTGTCCTTCGACATAAATCTCTATTAGAGATATCTTTATAGAAAATATTCTCCAAAATGTCGATTGCGTCCAACTATTGATTGCATTTCGTTGTACGTATATATACTTGTAATATGATTGTTAATCTCATTGGTTTAGTGGCCATGAGTGCGTTTTTTGAGCGTAAGCTCTTGGGTCCGATTCCCATGTCAAGCAAATTGTTATTGAATCATTGGCGAAAAATGGGTGTATATACACGCCTCTACCTAACCCTGGGGGGTAACAGGTGTGATACTATTTATATTTCTTATCAAAATATTTATTACTAGCTGTGCCCGCGCCTTCGTTCGCGTGGATGTCAAAACTTAACAATGTATTATTTAGGGCGAAACGCCATTAAAAAATATATATATATATAAAAGTTACGTGAAGTTAAGAAGACCAAATGCACTTAACCCTATTTTTTTCTAAAATAAAAGTAGCCTAAGTTACTCCTTATTACATCAGCTACCTGCCAATAAAAGTCCCGTCAAAATCGGTCCAGCCATTTCAGAGATTAGCCTATACAAACAGACAGACAGACAGACAAAAATTGTAAAAAATGTTATTTTGGTGTATGTACCGTATATATATTCATATGCATGTAGTAAAAAACGGTTATTTCAATATTACAAACAGACACTCCAATTTTATTTATATGTATAGATTAATTTAGAAATCAGGCTTGTTTAGTATAGACTTTTTTACATTGTCCTCACATAAGTTTTCGAGAACTATGTTATTTAACAAAATATTGTAATAAATTCTGAATTTAAAAGAGTAACCATGGAGTTTCTTGCCCGTTCTTCTCCATTGGAAGTCAACATTTTGGAACGTGGCACCTAGAGTCGTAACTATTCTTAAGTACCTGTATATGGTCTACATGACTTAAAAAAATATCTTATATATGTTTTTTTTCTCAGGAATGGTATCCGTGGTAGGATGAAGGCCGCCGTTCACGATCTGTTGAAGCTCTACTATCAAGTGGAAAGTCATTTCCAATTAGGTGAGTGTATTTGTATTGCTTTTACGTGTCCGAGATATTGTCCGTGAGAAGCTTTTTATAACTTATACTGGTGTTAACAATTGTTGGCGAGCCAATAAAAAATTAAATAAAAAATATCTAAAATTCTGCTCGTTTTGTGCGTACAAAAGCGCTTTCATCTTAACACACCTCTGCCTACCTCTTGAGCTGGAGGTATACAGGCGTAATGCTACATCGTATCAATCTGTTCAGGTTCTTACGACAAATGCGTGATGGCGCTGCGCGAGCGCTACAAGGACGACATGCAAACTGTGTCCAACATCATATTCTCACACAACCACGTGGCCAAGAAGAACTTATTGGTGAGTCCATTTATCATCATTTTAGCACTCAGTTACTTTATCATTGCGCTAATTGTGCAGTTATTATAGTTTATCTGTAATTGTAATTGTAATTGACGACACGGTTGGCGCAGTGGCTAAGCCATTAGCTTTCTGCGCTATGTGTCGCGGGTTCGATCCCCGCACGGATCAAATATTTGTATGATCTACAGATAGTTGTTTCGGGTCTGGTTGTGTGTGCATGTGACATGTATGTTTGTAACCCACGACACAGGAGAAATCCTAGTGTGGGGCAACGTTTAAAAAAAAAAAAAAAAAAAAAAATTAAAAATTCATGAAAAGATTCTATTGAGTTTTTTAATCATAACATTTAGGAATTAATATTAATTAATGAATTAACATTAATTGATTGCCTCATTGGTCAAGTGGTCGTAAGCGCGACTGCTGAGCGCGAGGTCCTGGGTTCGATTCCCGGGTCGGGCAGTGTTATTGGATTTTCTACATGGAAATTCTCAGTAGCAGCACCGAGTCTGGAACTGTGCCCGGTAGATGGCAATAGGCTCGCGTCTTTTACATGGGACTTAATAACGGCATCGGTGAAATTTGGGGGGTATAGCATTACATGTCTTCCTAACCCTTGAAGGAATACAGGCGTGATGTTATACATGTATATTAATTATGTATTTATTATTTGAACAGGTAACCCTACTGATAGACCATCTGTGGTCCAACGAGCCTGGTCTCACTGACGAGTTGGCGACTACCCTCAACGAACTGACTTCGTTGCACAGAGCCGAACATAGCCGAGTGGCTCTCAGAGCGAGACAGGTAATTATCATACTAGAGATTCATACTAGTCGTTCATTTTCTGTGATTAAACTACTCGAGGGCTTGGGTTGATTCCCAGATGAGATAATAAGATAAGATTTATGGGGTCCTATATTACATAAAACTAAATACTATGATCGGTGGAAAGCAGAAGAAGAACATATAGCGAAATTCAAAAGAGATTTTTAGTAAAACTAGTTCGTGAAATGATTAGATTTTTTACACGGGATATCCTCTGTGTGGATTACGAAACCGTGCATTATTTTGCGAGGAACCCTAATTCTTTTTCTTTCTTTTAAAAGTAGCCTAAGTTACTCCTTATAACATCAGCTATCTGCCAGTGAAACTCCTGTCAAAATCGGTCCAGCCTTTTAGGGTTACATTATTGCAATAATGGAAAGGGAAGAAGGGAAATTTTTTAACAATAAAATACAGCCCATTTTACTTGCTGATAATGAAGCTTTCTATAGGTGAAATAATTTTTGAAATCGGTTTAGGAGTTTTTGAGTTTATCCATTACAAACAAACATACAAAAAATCAAATCTTTTCTCTTTATAACATTTGTTACTGAAATCACAACTTTTCGTAAAATTCGTATCAAGCATGATATGTTAATATGTACACATTTCTCCCACAGGTCCTAATTGCAGCACACCAACCAGCCTACGAGCTCCGTCACAACCAGATGGAGTCCATCTTCCTCTCAGCTGTCGACATGTACGGCCATGACTTCCACCCAGAGAACTTGCAGAAGTTGATACTGTCGGAGACATCTATCTTTGATATACTCCACGATTTCTTCTACCACACGAACGCTGCGGTAAGTTTTTTATTATTTTGCTTAGATCTTGTCCTAGGTGAGCGATGCGACGCGACGCGAAGCGGTAAGATGCGTCAGAACCGAACAGTATGCCTGTTGGGTTCTGATTTAAAATAAGTATGGCCTGGAGTCTACTATCAAATTTTTTTGTTCTTCAAGCAGATTCAGATTCTTCCAAAAAATTGTTCATAGGAAACATTTGAGATTTTTGAGATTAGAGTGTTTAAAAATTATAATATGTGTCGAACATAAAGTATTATTGAGATTTGTTTGCGTAGGCATGAAAAGGATCTACTAAGACACTTGAAAATCCTGAAATATAATCAAATATGATTGATTGCCGTCTTTTTCTGTGACGGCAGATATTTTGGTGTACAGTAATGTTGGTTGATGAAAAAAATATTACATAAATACATAACGTCACGCCAGGAGCTCGTAGCTACATAGTTACCGCGCAGATCTGCGAGGTTAAGCAACGCTTGACGCGGTCAGTCCTTGGATAGGTGACCATTTTTCACATATCGAGACCCCTCCGTGCCTCGGAAAACATATTAAGCAGTTGGTTCGGGTGTTATTCGAAGACCTATGACAGTCGTTACGGGTGTCAGCAGCCCAAAAACTCTGAGAACCAGTGTAACCTTAGAGTATCAGTGTCTCCCAGTAATTGTGTGTCGGAAGTCAGATGGCAGTCGGTCCGTGTTAAATAGTGATATTCAGCCGCAACCGGTTAGATTGGAAGCCGACACCAATATAGTTGGGAAAAGGCTAGGCAGATGATGACATAACGTCACGCCTTTCTCCCATGGGGGTAAACAGAATACGGAACGCCACATACTAGTGCACATAAACCTTTTTATTCATCTACATTCACACATCGTCTTATACGAGAACGCCGGTTGCTTTAAAGATAGTGTTAACCGGTGTTATAAAACAAATCATAAAATGGCCTCTCGCTTTAAAAAATAAAAAATTATAATGTTGTATTCGTTTATTCAAACATATTGTCAAAAGCAGATTTTTTACTAATTAATAATCAAGTTTTTTAAGCATTAACAATAGAGGTAGGACTAAGGCCTTACCCTTCTCATCCTTAAAAGAAACTCTTGCCCAGCAGTTGGACAGTAATGGGTTGAATTTATTTATATTAACAATAGAGTTATTTAAATGTGTGTGTATATATTTTATGACACGGCTGGCGCAGTGATGAATTGATTAGCTTTCTGTACTACGTGTCGCGGCTTCGATTCCCGCACGGAACAAATATTTGTATGATCTACAGATAGTTGTTTCGGGTCTGGTTGTGTGTGCATGTGATATGTATGTTTGCGAACTGTACCTACAATACAGGAGAAATCCTAGTGTGGGGCAACGTTTTTTTTAAAAGAAGAACGATTAAGAATAATAGAGTTATTTAAATGGATGTCTAGAGATAGATATCTTTACTGATCAGCTATAGATACGTGCGTAACTAGTTTGTTGTGTATTATTTAAGATCTCAATAAAGTAAACATTGAATATGAAGACTGCATAATCTGAAAAACAAAACAAAAAAACATTGTAATGTACAGGGTGATTGTCCAAACGACGAATTTTTTTAAGGGTGTATTTATTAAGTTTAATTGTTATTTTTTTTGTAATTAGCGTCGATGATATGCGTACGCTTATGAATTTTACTGATAATACTGGAACGGGTTTTAATATCTTATTAAAATGTTAATATAGTTAAAAGGAACATTTTTCAGTTTATTTAATGAGATGAATAGCTGCATCTCGTGATTAGACCTCCTCAGTTAATAAAATCAAGTGATCAGCTCCATATCGATGCTGGACATAGGCAAGTAAATCTAACGATACAAACATATATACATATAACATATCTGTACGAGCCAATAATGCTCTAACAGCAAAAGTATTTTTATGCACACATAATTAATAATCACTTAAATTCAGTCGTAACTAAAACTCCGTCACGCACAAATGTGCAGATCGACAATTAAATAACAATACGTAAAAGTGCGGCTCAGATCATCATCATCATCATCATCATCATCATCATCAGCCAGAAGACGTCCACTGCTGAACGAAGGCCTCCCTCAAAGGGGGGTTTGCCATAATCCCCACGCTTGGCAGGCGGCTTGGGGATCGCAGTGGCTCACCGATTAGTGAGAGGACGCTGCTGCCCTCCGCAGGTGTCTGGCCGCAGTTTTAAGACGTACCCGGGTCAAAGCCGTTCGCGGCTCAGATAACTAAACATAAATGTTTCCACAAATAAACTCTTAAACTTAACAATGGACGAGAATACCCCAACAATATCGATGCCTAATATAGACGTCCTCAGTAAACCTACGGATATGAATATCATATTAATACTGAATATAGGCCCTCTGTAAATATTCCGAGGCAAGCAGCTCCATTTCTATGCTGAATATAGGTATCAAGTTAGCTCACCGAAACGAACAGCTCCATGTCAAAAGTGAGCATATTCAAGGCGGTGATCTCGCAAGGCACCTGCGCCCGGGCAACCATGAACTGAATCATCTTCCTCACGTGCGGGTCGTTGACCTTCTCCCATCCACAGCTGTAGATACGACTCGCTGTCTCCAATGACTACCAGAAAGTATTCCAATATTAGGACGCCTTAGGGTAGCGGCTACTACTCACACCATGGCAAAAAGTAAAGCGCCATCTATCGGTGTGGAGTGACAACAGCAAATCTTGAATCGCACTATGAGAGTTTATCATACTAGCAACTTTTGGAAGCATAAACGCGCGGCATAGCGATCGTTATTTTTTTAAATGAAAAATAGATCTGCAGGTTGCGTATACGCGCTTTTCTACTGTAAAATGTTGCTAGTGTGCTTAATCTCTTAATCATAAAAGCTGCATAATATAACACTAATATTACATGGAACTTAATAACAGCATCGGTGAAATGTGGGTGCACATTAGAGACCTGTCCCTAACCCTTCGGGGATACAGGCGTGATGCTATGTTATGTGATTCAGGAAAACTGCCTTTCGGTAATGTTCGGTAGTGTTCGGTAATGTCCGGTAATGCTCGGCAATAGGGAATATGCATGAAAACAATATTTGTAATCTAACCAGTTAATCGAAAAAAATACATAAATATCATACCATTAGTGAAATCATAATCAAAATTGATCGAAAAACAAATGAGATATAACCAGTTTAAACGAATATTGCTCTTTTTCGCAAAAAACGCTGTTTTCTATGGCAGTTCTATGGGTGTGATGTTATTTGACATCAGATGACACGTCGGACCTCTCTTTCTAATTCGTCACTTCAATGTTTTATAACTTTATCGCTGATGAAGATATTTTAAAAATTCTTTCACAATTATTTACTAGAGATTATAAATATTTTATTGAGCAAATAAAAAAAATACATGCATATTCCCTATTGTCGTTAATGTTCGGTAATGGTGACTTACCATTGCTTTCAACTTGGCTGCATATCGGCAAGGCACATAGATGTGTATGACAGAACCAGTCACAAATATCATGTATCTTAGATCGAAGCCGTAGCCCTAGAATGAAATATATTATTAACAACTTGCGCCCGCGGCTTCGCTCGCTTGGATTACGAACTCGAGCATTTTTATGCGCGGAACCCTAATTATTTTTCTAAAATGAAAGTAACCTAATTTACTCCTTATAACATCAGCTATCTGCCAGTGAAAGTCCCGTCAAAATCGGTCCAGCCGTTTCGGAGATTAGTCGGAACAAACGGAAAAACAACAATTTAACGAAATTGTTTTTTTTTTTTTTTTTTTTTTAATTGTTGGATTTTTCTGTATGGAAATTCTCAGTAGCAGCATGGATTCTGAAACTGTGCCCGGTAGATGGCAATAGGCTCGCCCCCTATAATATAGGACTCAATAATGGCATTGGCGAAATGTGGGTGTAGAATAGTACAACTCTGCCTAACCCTCCGGGGAATACAGGCGTGATGCTATGTTATGTTATGTTGTTTATACGCGCTGAAGTTAACGAAATTCTAGTGGCCCTGCACATGCGCATAAGAAGTTTATTTCACGCAATGATAACCTTAGACCTCAGTTGCACAGCGCAATCCTCCGTGTAGATAGTGCCATCCACGAAGACGCGCCCCACAATTTTTTGGCCGAGGCTTTCCAGCTGACCGTAACGCTCGCTCGTGATAAGTCATCGTAGTGTGCGTGTGCACTCATAGGTAATTAGTGTGTAACGACAGAACTAAAACACTAGCGGAAGGTTGCACACTTGTACTGTAAGCGATTAGGAAGAAGAGTGGGGCGCGTCTTCGTGGATGGCATTGTGCAAGCAATTATAGACCTTAGGGTGGCTACATTTTAAGTCTGTTGTACATACCTCAGTGATGTGATACAAGCAAGTGCATATCTGTATCATAGTCGCCATAAAAATGAGACCCAACCAGATATTGAAAGTATCTTGAATGAGGTCTACGAATCTGGAAAGATGTGTTATTTAGTTTTAGATGTATTAAGTAGTTCAAAGTGATATCGGTATAGAGGAACTAGTATCACGAGGTCTCATTAGGAAGAAAGATAGTTAACTCAAATAAATTTCAATAGATGGCGTTATATGTATCGATTCGTTATGAAAGTTTGTGTAAATCTAAGAACATGATGAAATTGAACATGTAAAACGTAAGTTCTAATTTAAAAACAGAAAAAAAAACGAAAATGTAATAATGAACACCCCAATTATAATTTCCATAATTTTACAAAATTACATTACTCTAGCGCCTCTGGTGGCAACAATTTGTACTACGTTGAGGTTAGCACCACTTAGTTCCTAAGTTTTTACTGTCAATAGATGGTGCTGTTTCGCTTTTCAATTGATATTTTCTTGGATGTTGAGCTTTTTTTTAATCTCATCTCCACCGGTAAAAAGTCGCTCACTTGAACATTCTACACTGCTCCTTAATAACAGCAATGACCCTCCAAGATACATCCCTTTCATCAGATTCCATGGCATCTTCCAACGCTAAACACCACAAGTCCATCTTCAGACACGCGTGGTTCATGGACAGCCCAAAGAACCCGTCGTATCCCGTGAAATTGACCACGTAGAGGAATGAACAGTAGACCATGTAGATGAACATTAACTGGAACGAGAAATATGACTTAAACTTAGAATTAAAACGCCGGCAAAATTTAAATACTTCCACGGGAAAGGCAAAAAATACTGTTACTTTTTTAATATAACTGACTGCCTCATTGGTCTAGTGGTGGGGTCCTGGGTTCGATTTTCAGGTCGGGCAAAATGTTATTGGGTTTTTCTGTACGGAAATCCTCAGTATCAGCACGGAGTCGGGAATTGTGCTAGATGGAAATAGGCTTGTCCTCTATTACATGGGACTCAATAACGGCATCGGCGAATGTGGGTGTACAATAGTACACCCCTGCCTAACTTTTTGGGCTTTACAGGCGTGATGCTATGTTATGTTAGCTTATGCAATGCACATAAACGCACCCACGATACAGGAATTATTCCTCGTGTGGGGCAACGTTTTTTTGTACTTTACCTCGAAATATGGTGACTCAAATCTCTCTTCGGCCTCCGAAAACGGCTTCTCCAAATCATGTATCATATATTTTACTGGTTCAGCTTTGAAAGTAAAGTTGTATAGGTTTAAAACAATAGCCATAACGGGGAATGTCATGACACAAGTGAACACAGTGATTGCCCATCCTCGTTGGCTATAAATCTGACAGTTCCGGATCCCGGTGCGGACTAATTTCTTGTATTTTTCTGAGATATCGTTGTACATCAGATAGTCCCGGTCTATTTCGTCTAATATCGCTTTCGCTTGAATCCGTTTGTGGAACATTAGAATCATCTGGAAATGATATATGATTTTATTTTTCGTTTTATTAGTCTCTTAATTGAATATTAAGATATCAGTAATAAAACTGCCTAATTGGTCTGGTGGTCGCAAGCGTGATTGCTGAGCGTGAGGTCCTGGGTTCGTTCCTCGGGTCGGGTAAAGTGTTATCGGGTGTTACTATTAGTTATTTTCAGAAGGAAGCCGGATTTCTTTTTAAAGATATTGTTGCTGCTCTTCCGGTATAATTTCTGTATTGTGGGTGCATTTACAAACACAAATATTTTACCGGACCCGGAACAGGTGCGGGAACCCAACTCAACACGTAGCGCAGCAGTCGATCGCTCAACCACTGCGCCAACAGTGTCCTCTTGTTTGAAACTGTTCCCGATAAATGCCAATGGGCTCGCTTCTTATAACTGCGAGCATATTGCCATCTACCGGGACCTGCCATCTACTGAGAATTTCAGAAAATCCCAATAACATTTTGCCCGACCTGGGAATCAGCAGAACAGTATATTTCTTACTGTTCTGCTGTCTTTATTGCTGCTCTACTCACTTTAAAGAACCCTCCAAGGAAAGGTCCCACGACAGTGCTGTGCCTGATGATGTTCACGATGTCTCTGGCCTTCCAGCACTTGAACATGTCAATAAAGATCATAATGGCGAGAGGTGCTATCGAGGAAATTATGAGTGCTGTAAAGATAGAATATATATATTGTTTTTTTTTTTTTTTTTTTTTTTTATGTCATAGGCGGCAAACGAGCAGACGGATCGCCTGATGGTAAGCGATTAACGTCGCCCATGGACACCCGCAACACCGGAGGAGTCACAAGTGCGTTGCCGGCCTTTTAAAAAGGAGTACGCTCTTTTCTTGAAGGTTTGAAGGTCGTATTGGTCCGGAAATACCGCAGGCGACAGTTCATTCCACAGTTTTGTTGTGCGAGGCAGAAAGTTTCTAGAGAAACGCACAGTTGTGGACTGCCAACCATCTAAATGATGGTGATGGAACTGCTGTCGCGTAGAACGATGGCGGAAAGAGGCGGCAGGGATCAGTCCGAACAATTCCTCGGAGCACTCCCCATAGTATAGGCGATAAAAGATGCATAGAGAGGCCACATCTCTACGCAGCGCCAAGGGGTCAAGCCTGTTTGAAATATCTTGGCTGTCGACGATTCGAATTGCTCTCCGTTGGATCCGGTCCAGAGGGAGAAGCTGGTACTGGGGTGCCCCTGCCCAGAGATGAGAACAGTATTCCATATGGGGTCGGACCTGCGCCTTGTAAAGTAGTAGGCGGTGGGTCGGAGTGAAATACCGTCTCGATCTATTGAGCACGCCAAGCTTCTTCGAGGCTAACTTAGCCTTACCCTCTAAATGGCCGCGGAACTGGACTTCGCTCGATATGTCGACACCAAGTATTCCAATATTGGCTGACGTGGTTAAGGGGGTGCTTTCAAAACGAGGAGATACGACCAACGGTAGTTTTTTTGCGGTGAATACGCAAACTTGTGTCTTTGTGGGGTTAAATTGGACCAAATTAAGTCTACCCCAATTTGAGACTTTCTCCAAAGAGGTCTCAATTTCAGACACAAGTTTGTTTCGGCTCTCGATGACGTTTTCCCGAGAAATGTTAGCGCGGCCGGTATAGAAAGCATCGCCTGTTTAAACAAATTCATTAAACTATATATAACTGAATATTAACATATTAGTAATAGAAATCTTCTTTGGTCTATTGGTAGCACGCGCGACTGCTGAGCGTGAGATCCTCGGTTCGATTCCCAGGTCCGCCAGTGTTATTGAGTGTTTTAGTATGGAAACTTTAGTAGCAGCACAGATTCTGGAACTGTGCCCGGAGAATGCCAATAGACTCGCCACCTATTACGTGGGACTTAATAACGGCATCGGCGAAATTTTGGTCTACAATAGTACACCTCTGCCTAACCCCGGGAAATAGAGGCGTGATGTTACGTAAATTGAACTCGGCCAGCTCAAAATTTGGCTTCAAGGCAAAAATCTAATCCAATTTCCTTAATGGTTGATCCCTTAATGGTTGCTTCTGAGGGCTAACAATTTTTTTTTTACCACACAATACCGTCTATCGTGGCACTTCTGAGAGGATTATGAGAGGCTGTAATGCCTATTACATGTGTGTATACATAACACAAAGTACGGCGTCACAAAGTGTGTCGTTTTGCGCACATTGGCTTGCATTGTACTCGCATAGTCTTTACCGTTAAAGATTTTAACCAGTTTAAAACTATTATTTTAAAAGAGTATCCATGGAGTTTCTTGCCGGTCTCTTCTCCATAGGACCTACCCCGACTTTGGAACCGTGCACCTAGAATCACAACGTTTTGAAAGAGCCTGTGAAGGCCTACTCGAAATAAAAATATTTGACTTTGACTTTGACTTTGACTTTGTCATCTAACGCAGTAAAGCAACAACATAAATCCTGTAACCGTCGGGCTTCGGACCGACAAGCAATATCATCTCGCTTGTTTGGGAGATCCTCCCCTAATGGAGGAACACCGTGTCTCCTCCTATAAGTGCAATGAAAAAGGATAGATTATTGAATGCCTTACGTATGCTAGCCAGCCTCCAGATCTCGGTCTTAGGGTTCGGGTAGATCATGGCGACACAAAGCGTGAAAGTTATCAACTTGTAAGTTTTGTGGAACGCCTGGAATTCCAATTCTTCATCCATTATCACCAATACATATACTTCAAAGACACCAAAAGAATAGGACCACGAAAATTGAGTTAATAAAGATAGAGTTGTTAAAATAGCGCTTTTCCCCACGTCCGCTCGCGCTAGATAAGAGCGTACGTCGTGGGTATGTGTGTGTGAGCGTGAGGCGATATAATGTGAAAGCAGGACAGATTTCAGTGCCAAGTTATAGTGTGCTCAAACTCTATTTAGGTCGTCTCCACACGTTTTCAACGGTCGCCGACAAAATCTTGACGCATTTGATCGCATTTATATTACTAAAATTATATATAAGTTTAAATAAAATAGAATTACAGTACAAATAATTGCGGGTATTATACTCTAGATTTATATTGTATCGTCAGTGATTAACAAGAATGCGCGTGCCATTATCGAAGTAGATACCTTCAACAAACAGTGGCGACAAGCAACTAACAATAGAGGTCAGTGGAAAACTAGGGAGAAGCCCTTTGTCTCACAATTGGACAGTAATTTTCTAAATATAATAATGATATCGAAGTTAGCAAGGTGTAAGATTGAAAATTTAGAATTTTTGTTCAACTTATCTTACTACTATCACAAATGCGAAAGTTTGGATAGATGTTTGTTACTCAATCAAGCCAGAACGGCTGAACGGATCTGTATGAACTTTGGCACAGAGATAGATGTATATAGTCTGGAATAGCACGTAGCTTCTTTTCATCCCGGAAAAAATGTACGGATTCGTAAACCACGCGGACGAAGCTGCGGGCGGAAGCAACTTTTTTTAATTTTATATTTTTTCAATTGATATGTTCTGTCACCCACTGAATAAGCCTTTAATTTTTTTCGTTTAATTTTTGGGTGTAAAAGGCTAAAGACAAGTGTCTTCGATAACAGTGTGAAAGGCCTTACGAAATAAATTACTTGTAAAAGCTTATTACTGTATCAAAAGGATAGCCCGAGGCGAATCCTTTGAACTGAAGCTCTAATGGATTAAATTGAATGAGATACTTCACTAATTTCTCTTTTCCTTTATGGTATGTAATAGGTTAATTAAGCGCTGTTATTTTCTTAATTAGATCGCTTAAGAAATAATACGGTATATGGTGCCTTTGATAGGTTTAATGTGGTCTGATAATAACTATTGTCCGTGACTTTGCTTGCGTTGAATTAGTTATATACGGTAGCTATATAAGCTGCAAAGCTACCGTATCAATCTGCGAGGTTAAGCAGGGCTTGCTGCGATCTGTGCTTGGATAGTGACCGTTTTTCCAGCATAGAGACCCATTCATGCCTCGGAAAGCACGTTAAGAATTGGTCCCGGAGTCATACGCATGCCTATGGCATGATGTCTTCAATAAACGTATGGTAATAATTAGTTAGGTCTATCAAGATTTTTGGAATTTGATGGTGAAGTTAAATGAAAGAGAGGCTCGTAGCTACATAGCTACCGCGCTGATTGGTCGATCTGTAAAGTTAAGCAGCGCTTACCGCGGTCAGTTTTTGGATGGGTGATTTTTCACACATCGAGACCCCTCCGTGCCTCGGAAAGAAAGTTAAGCCGTTGGTCCGGAGTGTTATACGAAGACCTATGACAGTCGTTACGGGTGTCAGCAGCCCAAAAAGTCTGACAACCAGTCTAACCTTAGAGTATCAGTGTTTCCACGTAATTGTGTGGCGGAGGTCAGATGGCAGTCGCTACGTGTATAATATTGATAGTCAACCGCACCCGGTTAGATTGGAAGCCGATTCCAATGTAGTTGGGAAAAGGTTAGGCGGTGAATGATGATGGTGAAGTTACACGTAATTTTGACTGTATTTTGCGATGGTAACTCTCTTATATATTGTATATTTTTACACCTACATTTTCGTATATTATATATTTCTATACCTACATTTTTATATTTTCCTCACCTAAATTTTTGACTCGAAAACGGCTGGGTACTCAGCCTCGATGCCAATACCACAGATTGGTGGATCATTTCACTACGATTGAGCCATTGTCTTGTGGAAACTCGTTCCGATACGAAAGACGGACGGCACGGTTGGCACAGTGGCTAAGTGATTAGCTTTCTGCGCTAGGTGTCGATGTGTATGTTTGTAAACTGTACCCACGATACAGGAAAAATCCTAGTCTGGGGCAACGTTTTAAAAAAAGGATATTAAAAAAAAAACAAGTTTCTAAGACTTTCTTACACGATCTTGAAAGGTTATAACAACATCTTCATCTTCTTCCTCAGGTATGCAACGCTGCTCTAGAGGTGTACGTCCGTAGAGCGTACACTTCATACGATATCACGTGCCTCCAACACTTGGCGTTGTCTGGAGAACTTGGCGTGGTACACTTTCAGTTCATTCTTCCCACAGGACATCCTAACAGGTGCGTGATGATTTGCAGTCAATGTGATCTGTAGCTTTAATTATTGT
This sequence comes from Shargacucullia verbasci, assembly GCA_947562105.1. Taxonomy (NCBI): domain Eukaryota; kingdom Metazoa; phylum Arthropoda; class Insecta; order Lepidoptera; family Noctuidae; genus Shargacucullia; species Shargacucullia verbasci. The sequence goes on from OX387308.1 coordinate 4,927,653, forward strand.
CCCGGGCCGTTGTAAATAATTATTTAAAATAAATAAATAAATTAGAATCTTATCTATCTATATTAGACGAAACCTACATTGTTTTCTCATACTTTTTCCACATTATGTACCTAGCAAGATTGATAAAAGAGACTTTAAAAGAGTATCCATGGAGTTTCTTGCCGGTTTCTTCTCCATAGGACCAACTTTTTGGAAGCGTGCAACTAGAGTCCTATAACGTTTCATAAGTGCCTGTATTAGGTTTATTTGAAATAAAAACAATTCTATCTATTCTATGTATATAGTCAAGGAGTTTATCAGCTAAATTAATACAAAAATTTTAATCAGCCTGATAAATTAACAGTAAGTGGTGGAAAATGCTCTCAGAGTATTAGATTTAGGTATGTATGTAAGTGAGAAATCACACGGTTGGTGCAGAGCTTGAGAGATCGTCTGCTGCGCTACGTGTCGCGGGTTCGATTCCCGCACGGAACAAATATTTGTATGATCTACAGATAGTTGTTTCGGGTCTGAGTGTTTATGTGAATATGTGTTTGTAAACGCACCCACGATATAGGAATTATTCCTAGTGCGGTTTTCTTTTTAATGAAAATGTTTTTTTTTTTGTTTTCAAACCGAATTCGCTTATATCTTCGTACCCTTGTTCTCAGGATTCCCATCAGCCAATCAGAGATCGAGCTAGCATCAGCAGAAGACGCAGAAGGTATTCCAGCTGAGCTTTGCACTGCTGCCATGAAGAAGTGCCACCACCGCACGGGAGCCCTGGCCTCGTTCGAGTCCTTTGACGACTTCGTCCAGTACTCCGACGAACTCTTGGACCTTGTTCACGACTTCGCTAGCTCAGCGACTGTTAGGAGAGAGGTAAGTCCAGAGAAAAAAAGAAAGAAACAAAGAAAAAACATAAAAAAAATTTTTGTTCCGCGTTGTTTATAATGAAACAAAGAGATCTGTAACCAGCAGCGGCGTGCACAGAGATTTTAGACAGAGTAGGCAGAAAATTTTAAAAGCTTACTTACCAATAATACCTACTGCATGTTGGTATTGGTTCGTCGTCTTGTCGATTAAATAACGATGTATGTGATTTGCCACCTCAAATATCTTATAATAAATATTTATCTGAGTTATGTAGGGTAGGCAGTGTCTTTTTGTCTTTATGCACCGCACGCCACTGGTAACCAGGTGTAGTGCTTTAATCACTAGCATTGCTTCGATTTGGTGGAGTATCGAATATCTTATAAAAAGTAAATTAATTGATTTTAAAGCTCGTAATACTACTATCCTACTAATATTATAAATGTGAAAGTTTGTGAGGATGGATGGATGGATGAATCTTAGTTACTCTTTCACGCCAGAACGGCTGAACGGATTAGAATGAAATTTGGCACAGAGATAGATTATAGTCTGGAATAACACATAGGCGGCTTCGCCCGCGTGGATTACGAACCCGTACATTTCTTCGGGATAAAAAGTAGCCTATGTGCTATTCCAGTCTATAATCTGTTTCTGTGTCAAATTTCATCCAGATCCGTTCAGCCGTTCTGGCGTGAAAGAGTAACAAAGATCTATCCATCCATCCATTCTCACAAACTTTCACATTTATAATATTAGTAGGATAGGATAGGATTAAAGCACGTGAAGTTTTCTTAGGAATTAAGTGACTATTGAAATCCTCATGACTTGGTGTTTTTGTGTCAGGATTTGGCAGCATTGCAGGAAGGCAGCGAGAGTCGAGACAGTACGAGCATCAACGTAGGAATGGACTTCAAGCCTGCTGACGTCGATGTTGAGGTAACATACAGGTGTTTTTATCTTATTGTTCATATTTATGACCCGGGTACATCTTAAAACTGCGGCCAGACACCGGAGGACGGGCAGCAGCGTCCTCTCACTAATTGGTGAGCCACTGCGATCCCCAAGCCGCCTGCCAAGCGTGGGGATTATGGCAAGAGAGAGAATTCCCATACAGAAAAACCCAATAACATTACCCGACCCGGGAATGGAATGCAGGACCTCACGCTTAGCGGTCGCGCTTGCGACCACTAGACCAATGAGTGCAAGTGAATTATTGTTTAATATTTTCTGTTATCCCCAGGGTCCTCTAGAACCCATCCACATCCTAATGATAGGGGTCCGCGACTCCGGCGAAAGCGACGACAGCGCCGTCTCGCGGCGTTTCGGCAACTTCTGTCGCGCGCACCGTCACGAGCTGCACCAGAAGAGGATCAGAAGGATTACCTTCATGCTGTTGATCAAGTGAGTGCCTGGTATTACAGAACTAAGTAGCATCATCACGCCTGTATTCCCCGAAGGGTTAGGCAGAGGTGTACACACAGCATCAAAAACATGTATACACGTAGCGAAATTCAAACGCTTATACTTGGAAAACTATTGGTTAAAATCATTAAATTAAAATGTAAACCATTAGTTCCCAAAGTGGTCCAGGTGGACCCCCAGGGGTCCACTGGAGACTCGACGGGGGTCTACGTTGGCGTGACAAAAAATAGAAAAGTCACTAAAACGCTTCACTTAAAGCGACATCTCGTATAGGTATTTTTCCAGTTATCTTGATTTCGACTGGTCTAAAGATAACCTTTGCTTTATAATACACAAGTATGTCTAATCTGGTGGCCTAAAAAACCATATTGGGTAATTCATTCACAGTGACGTCTGATGAATATGGTCCTTACCTCAATAAACTGGAGAGTCGTCAATTTAGTGGATATTTTGACAATTGAAATTGGTCTTTTGATACGTATTAAACGAAGCAAGAAAAATCATGATCTGTAACCTTAAATCTTGGAATAAAAGAAGAATAAAAATAAGAATTATATGTATTACAACCCTGTGTGTGTTCTCAGGCGCCAGTTCCCCAAATTCTTCACCTTCCGTGCCCGCAATGACTTCACGGAGGACACGATCTACCGCCACTTGGAGCCAGCATCTGCCTTCCAGTTGGAGCTGTACCGTATGAGGAGTTATGAGCTCGAAGCGTTACCGACCAGCAACCAGAAGATGCACTTGTATCTCGGCAAGGCTAAGGTAAGACACAATAACCATGCTGGGCAAGCACGTAGATGTACATCCCAGACATATGGTAGTGATGTTACGGCATTGCAGATATCTGGCAATTATATTATATTTGGTAATAACCATGCTGGGCAAGCTGGGCAAGCACTTTGGCGATTGCGAATACTGCCCTCTAGCAACAGTAATATCGTTACCCGTCAGAAGGATTGGTTTTTTTTAGGTTATATCTTCAATAACCATGTTGGGCAAGCAGGATAAAATGTCTGTCAATAAGTCTGGGAAATGTAATTCCTTAGGCAGCCATTAATTATCACGCTACTGATACAGGTAAACTATTAATGTTACATTCTCCATTTACACAGGTGAAGAAGGGTCAAGAGGTGACCGACTACAGGTTCTTCATCCGTTCCATCATCAGGCATCAAGATCTCATCACCAAAGAGGCCAGCTTCGAGTACCTGCAGAATGAAGGAGAGAGGTGATACTTTCTCTCATAATATAGCATCACGCTATACCCCGATAAGTTAGACAGAGGTGTATTATTATAACAGAGAGCGAGCCTGCCATCTATCGGGTACATTTCTAAACTCCGTGCTGCTAATGAGAACACTTTGCTCGACTCGCGGATCGAACTTGGAACCTCACGCATAGTAGACGCGTTTGAGACTATTAGAGCAAATAAATATAGGGATCATGCATGGACGCCATTTTGAAAGCTAAAAATGGCGTATAGTACAAAGGTTCGAACCTCTTTATATGGTCTACTGGGGGGTCTGATACCTCAAACGTTGTTACTGTTAAGAAAAACATGTATGAAAATTTCGTGCGCGCGCATTACGCGATACAGGTATTAAGTATTCCTAGAGGGGGCAGCGATAAAAAAAAATACATATCTATTATTTTTGTTCGTAGGCTATAATTTATTTTTATCTTCCAGAGTGCTCCTTGAAGCTATGGATGAACTAGAAGTGGCGTTCTCTCATCCTCTAGCCAAGAGGACAGATTGTAACCACATATTCCTGAACTTCGGACCCACAGTCATCATGGACCCAGCCAAGGTATGCAATAGTTATTTGTACGGAGACTTTATTAATTAAGTACTGTTTTACGCTATCTTAAGTCCTAGCTTATCTAATATATTTATATAATATTATTTTTAGTATACACTAGCGACCCGCCCCGGCTTCGCACGGATAGCAGAGCATATACGCCGGTCTAATTTAATAGAGATATATTTTAATAAGGACGTGGCGCACGCCACTAAAGCTCCCAGTCGGCATGATTTTTTTCCGATATATTCAATAATCATCTTCATATTTCAGCCAATTTACACAAAATCTTAATGAATTATACACATAAAACTTCCTTGTGAATCACTCCGTCCATTGATGAAAACGTATGAAAGTCTGTTCAGTAGTTTTTGAGTTTATCGCGAACAAACAGACACACGCGGCGGGGGGACTTTGTTTTATAATATGTAGTGATATACGAAAGCCGAAACACGCGTCAAATATTTCTATCTAGATAAAAAAATCAAAAATGTGTAGTGAACGGGGCGAGTACGCATGCGCATGCGCATGCCGCTCTGTCACGTGTTCGGCCATGCGCGGATTGAAGTTCACGTACTGTGTCGCAAATTGTAGGAATGTTTAAATATTATTTGAACGAAATATAAAATGGTATAAAAATTATTAAAATCGGTTCTGTTACTGATTCTGAACAAACTACTCTCTGGTTTAGTATATACGTAAAATAACGTTGTATAGTCTAAGTTTGATTTATAGTTCTTGAGATTTCGTGATTAGTTAGCGAGTGAGTGAGTGAGCGGATGAATAAATGAGTGAGTGGTATTTCGTTTTAAATATATAGAAGATTGTGTAAGACAGTTTTCTAATAGTATAAACAATTTACGACAATTTTATTAACAGATTGAAGAGTCAGTGTTGGGCATGGTGATGCGGTACGGTCCTCGTCTCTGGAAGCTGAGAGTGTTGCAAGCGGAGATCAGATTCACACTGCGTATTGGTGAGTATATTATTTCGAAGTTAACTATTTTTATTCCACTTACCGTTGTAGCGACTACTACTCGCAACATGGCAAAAAGTAAAACGCCATCTATCGGAGTGAAGCTGTAACAACAAACCCTGAATCGCACTATGAAAGTTTACAACGATTCTAACATATATACGAATGTCCGACATGAATCCTTGGGCTTCGGCCCGCCGCCTAATCACTGCTAACCACCTTGTCTGGTCGGAGGATCCTCCTTTTTCAATGGAGGAACACCATACCTCGTACCTCCATAATGCCCAAACTTGATTTTTAGTCGAGTTATCCAAAGAGTAAGAGAGCATAGCAGCATAGAGCATATTAAATATTAGCCTCGCGGGCGGTAGTTAGCCTGGCGGGACGAAGTCCGACTATTAAAGTTGAAAATTCGTATTGTATTAGAATCGCTGTAAACTCACATAGTGTGATTCAGGATTTTATGTTGTTGCTTCACTCCGATAGATGGCGTTGTACTTTTTGTTGTGTTGCGAATATTCGCTTCAAGCATCATAGGTCAGGTTTCCCAATTAATTAGAGAAAAATACGTATTATTACCGTCAGTTTGTTATGAATAATAATCCAGAATATTCCTACTCAGGTCCCGGAGCGCCCACAAAGAACGTGAGGCTGTGCTTGTCCAACGGATCCGGGTACTCGCTGGACATCTACACGTATGAAGAGGTTTCCGACCCTAGGACTGGCGTGGTAAGTAATTTTTTTTTTTCATTTAACTGATTTAAAATTTGTTTCTTTGACATTTCAGTCAATATTGTAGTTTTGAGGCAAAAAAAATAATTAAACTGATCAATTCGAAAAAAGAAATGTCAGTGCAAAACCACGCCTATATTCCGGATGCTGATTACGGTAGATGACTATTAAGTAGTCATCTGAGTTGCTTTTTATGAACTGTCAAAAAGGACATTTTGTTCTAAAAATGTTTGGAATACAAAAGCGTGACACGTCATAGTTTTAGTGTGTGATTTTGATAAATAAAAAATTTAAAACGCCAAAGATAAGCAAGAGATTAAGTTTTACTGAGATTTTAGAAGGAAAACTATTTACCAAACAAGATTTCAGAATTTATTTTTGATGATAGATAGATAGATAGAATTGTTTTTATTTCAAATAAACCTAATACAGGCACTTATGAAACGTTATAGGACTCTAGTTGCACGGTTCCAAAAAGTTGGTCCTATGGAGAAGAACCGGCAAGAAACTTCATGGATATTCTTTTAAAGTCTCTTTTAACAATCTTGCCATGAACATAATGTGGAAAAAGTATGGGAGAACAATGTAGGTTTCGTCAAATAAATACTAAATGCAACTTTAACATAAAGTCTGTTAATAAAAATAAAAGTAAAAAGAATACCCCTACACTGTGCTCACATTTACAATGGATAGCCATCTGTAACAAGCGTAAGATTACATTATACATGTATATAAAGAAATTAATTATCAAAGATTAGCTTACAATGGCAACTAGCTTACGGATACATTAAACAAAATAATAAAATAATTTAGGATCATTGTTGATAACACAAAATACAAAAATCTAATATTTCATTAACAAGATGTCATAGCAACCTATGAAAAAGAGAGAATAAAATAAATAGAAAACATGATAAGACATGTTAAAAACTATTAAATTGTAAAAAAATTGTTAGTATGTAAAAAAATAATTAGTATGATATAAATTGCAGTCATCTAGCCTATTGACACCTAATTGAATAAGCACAGTATCTTTGCCCGACCGCTCAACAACTGTGCGTTTGACCACTAGACCTTACAGGCAATTTTTTTGTTTGAATATAATATGTTTAAATAAATGATACTGCGTCATTAGTCTAGTCCTGGGTTCGATTCCCAGGTCGGGCAAAGTGTAATATTGTAGATTTTTTCTGTATGAAAATTCTCAGTAGCAGCAGGGAGTTTGGAACTGTGCCCGGTTGATGGCAATAGGCTCGCCCCCTATTATATGAGACTTGATAATAGCATCGGCGAAATGTGGGTGTACAATAGTACATCTCTGTCTAACCCTTTGGGGAATACAGGCGTGATGCTATGTTATATTATCCTATCCTACTAATATCCTACTAATATTGTAAATGTGAAAGTTTGTGAGGATGGATGAATATTTGTCACTCAATCACACCAGAACAGCTGAACGAATCGGGAAATAAATTTGTCACATAGATAGATTATAGTCTGGAATAGCACATAGGCTACTTTTTATCCCGGAAAAATGTACGGGTTCGTAAACCACGCGGGCGAAGCCGCGGGCGGAAGCTAGTGTTTAAATAACATTAATTCTTATTTACAGATAATGTTCCAATCGTTCGGGCCCAGACAGGGTCCAATGCATGGACTACCCATCTCTACGCCATACGTTACCAAGGATTATCTGCAGCAGAAGAGATTCTTGGTGAGTGTAATATTATGTACTAATTCTTGCGGGCATCATCATCATCTGCCTAGCCTTTTCCCAACTACATTGGGGTCGGCTCCCAATCTAACCGGTTGCGGCTGAATATCAGTATTTTACATCGCGACTGCCATCTGACCTTCGCCATCCAATTACTAATTGTGAATAAAAAATTGTAAAAGCTTTTGTTAATTGTTACTCATTTCTAAATAATTTAAAGCAGAGATAGCCTAGCGGTTGAACGCTTGCATTCCATGCAGGAGGGTCTGAGTTCAAACCCGGCCTGCTCTTCTAACTTTTTGGAATCATGTGCGGATTAGAATTTGATTATCACTTGCGTTAATGGTGAAGGAAAACATCGTGAGGAAACCTGCACACCTGAGAGGGGGACATAAAGTTCTCGATGGTGTGTGTAGTCCGCCAACCAGCACCGGGCCAGCGTGGTGGACTAAGGCCTAACCCTTCTCATTCTGAGAAGAGACCCTCGCCCAGCAGTGGGACAGTAATGGGTTGAATTTATTTATTTATTATTTCTTTCAACAGGCAACATCACAAGGAACTACATATGTTTACGATATTCCCGACATGTTCCGTCAAATGGTGGAGAGGAGATGGAGGGAGTGTCTCGAGGAAGGCAGTGTTGAAGGTAATATATTTTATAACTAGCTTCTGCCCGTGACTTCGTCTGGATTGAGTTCCATATAAACTTTAATACTTCATTTCACCCTTTAATTATAGCATAGCGCCTGTTTCAAGTGTTAGGTGTACTATTGTACACCCACATTTCGTTGATCATTTTTATTAAACCTCATGTATGCTCGAGCGTAATGCCATCTACCAGATATAGTTCCAAACTGCGGGGTCCTACTGAGAATTTTGTACCGATCATCCTGAAATTTTGCATATACGTTGTCAGGTGTACAGAAATGGACATAGGGTACCTTTCATTCCGAAAAAAGTACTGTTCCCGAGGAAACGACAATAACGTTCTTATGATAATAGATGGCGCCACGTGTCTTTCGCAAGCAGAGTACAACCCGAATTTATTGTCAAATTCTAAATTTACACGAGCGAAAGCCGCGGGCAAAAGCTAGTTAGTAGTACTAAATAATTTTGTATTGCCATTTTTTTTATTAAATATTGTCACAGAAATCTGTATTCTCGTGGAATTGAGAGCTTTCTATAATATTTTGTGTGAATGATTACTATTTTATTCTGAAAATGTGGGTGAACAATATTAAACCTCTGCCTAACCCTTCGGGGAATACAGGCGTGATGCAATATAATATAGTAATGTATTATAACAGTACCATAAATTTGTTCCAGGTCCTCAACCCGACAACGTGATGTCTCTAGTAGAGTTAGTAGTAGAACCAGACGGTGAACGACGAGTGGTCGAGGTAACAAGGCTGCCCGGACAGAATAATGTAAGTCATTCAAAAATATACTTTTTTAAATACTCAAAAATCTACTTCACTAGTACTACTAAAAATCAACTCAAAAATATACTTACCGATACGTGCGTCATACTCGTGAACGGGTGCCGTCTGTTGGGACTGGTCAGCTCATATATAAATATTGTAAGAAATTCTGAATTTAAAAGAGTAACCATGGAGTTTCTTGCCCGTTCTTCTCCATTGGAAGTCAACATTTTGGAACGTGGCACCTAGAGTCGTAACTATTCTTAAGTACCTGTATATGGTCTACATGAATAAAAACATATCTTATCTTAAAGGTTTTTTTTTTTTTTATCTCGGATTTCTTCCTGTATCGTGGGTATAGTTTACAAACATATATGTCACATGCACACACCAGCGATTTGTTAGTGCCTTTTTGTGTTGAGAAATAAAACGTTAATCTGCTCCATTGGTCTAGTGGTCCCAACCGCGACTGCTGAGCTTGAGGTCCTGGGTTTGATTCCCGGATCGGGCAAAGTGTTATTGGGTTTTTCCGTATGGAAATTCTCAGTGGCAGAACGGAGTCTGGAATTGAGTCCGGTAGATTTCAATAGCCTCGCCACATGGGACTCAACAGCATCGGCGAAATGTGGGTGTACAATGGTGCACCTCTGCCTAACCCTTCGGGGAATACAGGCGTGATGCTATGTTATGTTAAGATTTTTAATACAAAAACTGCCTCAAAAGGTTTAAAACTGGTCTTAGATAGATCTTGTTTAGCAATAAAAGGGTTTGAGTTTAATAAATTAATTTTCTTTCTTTCTTTCTCTAGGTGGGTATGGTGGCTTGGCGTTTAACGATGTTCACGCCAGAATGTCCTGATGGCCGTGACATTATCCTCATCGCCAACGACCTCACATACTACATGGGGTCATTTGGACCCCAAGAAGATTGGGTGTACTACAAGGCCTCACAGTACGCTAGGGAGCTCAAGATACCCAGAGTAAGTTGGATATATATAATACATAGACTAGCGACCCGCCCCGGCTTCGCACGCGTGAACGGCCCCCACTCAATAGGGAATATGCATGAAAAAAATACTTGTAATCTAACCAGTTAATCGAAAAAAATACATAAATATCATACCATTAGTGAAATCATAATCAAAATTGATCGAAAAACAAACGAGATATAACCAATTTAAACGAATATTGCTGTCTCTTTCGCAAAAAGACGCTGTTTTCTATGGCAGTTCTATGGGCGTGATGTTATTTGACGTCAGATGACACGTCGGACCTCTCTTTCTAATTCGTCACTTCAATGCTTTATAACTTTATCGCTGATGAAGATATTTAAAAAATTCTTTCACCATTATTTACTAGAGATTATATATATTTTATTGGGCAAATAAAAAAATACATGCATATTCCCTATTGCTGCAGCAATATTTGGTTGGATCCACGGGGATTCAACGTAGGGCGTTAGAAGGCTCTCTTTAGATCGCCATCTCCCGTTCTCGTAATGGCTGAACCATCCGAGTTCCTATAGTTTTGTCTCCCCAATAATTTTTGGATCATCATCATCATCATCATCCACAGCCCGACTTCGCCCACTGCTGGGCATAGGCCTCTCTTTGAAAGTGCCAATTTCTGCGCTCCTGCGCGAGTCTCATCCATGTTCGACCACCGAGGGATGCATGAGATATTCTGTCTCGTTATTTTACTAAAAAAAAGCCATCACTGAACTCCTAAAAGCTAGATTTCTACCGTAATAAAAATATCTAAAAATATTTTTATACCCACAGATATACATCAGCGTCAACTCCGGCGCACGTATCGGTGTTGCCGAAGAAGTGAAGTCAGACTTCAACGTGGCCTGGCTGGACTCGGAACGACCGGAGAGAGGCTTCAAGTATCTGTACCTCACCCCTGAGGTATACTCCAAGCTTGGACCCCTCGGCTCCGTGAAGACCCAGCTCATCGAAGACGAGGGCGAGTCCAGATACAAGATCACGGATATTATTGGTGAGTAAATAAATTTATTTTTAAATTGACGGTTGGCACAGTTGTTAAACGATCGCTTGCAGTGCTACGTGTCGCGGGTTCGATGCCCGTACGGAATAAATATTTGTATGATAATTTTCTCGTTTCTGCATGTTTGTGTATGTGAATATTTGTGTTTATATACAAATTCACGCTACAGGAGAAATCTTAGTGGTATTTTTTTTAATATCAATAATTATGGGTTTTTAATAATAAGGGAGTTGGTAAAAAGTGGATGTGGAGAGCCGAATATGGCGTTTACTGGGAGAGGCCTATGTTCGGCGGTGGACGAATGTGGGCTGATGATGATGATGATGACGATGATGATTGGTTTTTCATTTCGCATGTGCAAATTGTGCATGTACAATAGTACACCTGCTATTTATTAAACCAGTATTATACAAATCGTATTGTCTCCCCCAGGCAAAGAGGACGGTCTCGGTGTTGAATGTCTGCGCGACGCGGGTCTGATCGCCGGCGAGACTGCGCAGGCGTACGAGGATATCGTCACTATATCCATCGTCACGTGCCGAGCTATCGGTATTGGGTCTTACATTGTCAGGTATGTAACTTATAAATATTACTCACTTATAAACATCATATTTATGTAATACTAGCTTCCGCCCGCGGCTTCGTACGCGTGGATTACGAACCCGTGCATTTTTTATGCGCGGAACCCTAATTCTTTGTCAAAAATAAAAATAGCCTAAGTTACTCCTTATAATATCAGCTATCTGCCAGTGAAAGTCTCGTCAAAATCGGTCCAGCTGTTTCGGAGATTAGCCGGAACAAACGTATTTCTTCTCCCAAAGGGCTTGATCGATTTTGATGAATATTTTTTTTGGTACTTATGGGTTCACCTGGATGGTTCTTAGATAGATAGATAGATAGAATACTCTTTATTATACACCGATAAAAAATTAGATACAACTTATTTATTAAAAAATATGTACAAAGGGCGGTTAAATAGTTAGTTGGGTCCGGTAGGTGGCGCTGTTGTCGAGATCAGAAATAATACACCCAGACGAAGTCGTGGGCAATAAATAGTAATTCTATATTTGTTTCACAGATTGGGCCACCGTGTGATCCAAGTGGAATCTTCGTACATCATCCTTACGGGTTACGCTGCTCTCAACAAGGTGTTGGGTCGCGCCGTATACGCGAGTAACAACCAGTTGGGTGGGCAGCAAGTGATGCACCACAACGGAGTCACCCACGCGGTCGCACCCACTGACTTGGAGGCTGTGAGGACTGCGCTGAGATGGCTTTCGTTTGTGCCTAAGGTAAGTGTGTGACGAGACGGTTGGCGCAGTGGTTGAGAGATCGACTGCTGAGCTACGTGTCGCGGGTTCGATTCTCGCACGGAACAAATATTTGTATGATCTACATATAGTTGTTTCGGGTCTGGGTCTTTGTGTATGTGAATACACACTGTGCCTCGGAAATCATGTAAAGCCGTTGGTCCTGCGCCTGATCTCTCTCCGGTCGTGTCGGATTGCCGTCCCTGAGGACTATGAGAGTGAAGGAATTGAGAGTGCACCTGTGTTTGCGCACACACTTGTGCTCTATAATATCTCCTGCGTAGTTGGCTAATCTCCGGTGAGATTGGCCGCCGTGACCGAAATCGATCAGGAGGACAATATTATAAGGTAAGTGCGAGTTTTGGGGTAATTTTGAGGTAATCGAAATTGTTATTGGTATTATTTTGGGGTTGATGTTTGTTGGGGGTCAAAGATGGGCAAAAGTTATGAGTTAAGATGTGACTGAATGGCAGCATGAACGTAAACAATGAATGTTTTATTTAATTTAATTTATATAGATATGTGTGTGTGTGTCAAACTCATGGTAGTGTGTGTAATGTTTTTTTTATTAATTTAATGTATTTCTAATGCATAATATATAAAAATTATAGCTTTCTGCACTCCGTCTCCATAAAAACTTTACTGTGCCAAATTTCATACTCCTCCGTCCGCGTAGTTTTCGTAAAAATGAAAGAAAGAAAATAATTTATTTTTGACCCCACAAAAAAAAAATACAAAAATAGAAATAATTATAAAAAAAACAAAAATAACATAATAATACTAAAAACATACAAACTAACAAAGGTCAAAAATAGGTCCCCAACTCAGCATGATGCTGCTGCTGGATAGCTGCAGCGCTGATTTTCAGTTGGGGCCTGGACTATAATAAAAATAAAAAACTAAAAATTAAAATAAAATCTAAAACTAAAACTATAGACTATAGAGTGACGTCACGCACCGTCACGACCTTAATATTTTTAATTATTTCCCTACTAGACTCGATACTAACCAGAACATAAATTGAGTATAAATATACATAGAAATAATAAATAATAATAATAATACGATAAATTAAAATAAAATCATATAAGGAATATATAAACATTAAGAAAATAAATGACAGAACATAGCAACAAGAGCGGTTATTAATCTGTGCACCAATACCGGTTTTGTGCCTCGGTTTTGCGCATCTGTGGTCTGTCGGATACAAACAAAACAACGGAAACGACGCCTGCGCCGGTTGGTACACAGATATTACGTACTAGAGAAAATTAAAAATGGCTACAAGGAGTTGGATGAAAATATTATATATGATTAGAAATAGCAGTACGTGTAATGGACAGTGTAAAAATAAATAAAAATTTTTACCCTTTATATGTTGTTGTGGTGTTTTAAGCATAAGTTTTAAATATTATACGTATTATAAAGTGAGTGAAATTGGGCTGGCGTTGAATGGGTGCAAAGTTTTTGCTTCACGTATTAAAATAATATGAGAGTTCGTTTACGATACAAGTTCGCTACAAAGCGTGCGCACGATTTTTTCAAAAATTTTTGCTTAATGATAATTACGATAACAACGAGGAAAATTGATACTAGACCAAGTTTAAATGTAAGGCTAATGACCAAAGGATCAAGATTAGATGACAAAGTATGTTAGGGACGTTTTAAAATATATACGTCGATGTTCTTCTCTATCATGATGTCTCATCATCATCTTCCTGCCTTTTCCCAACTACATTGGGGTCGGATTCCAGTTTAACCGGTTGCGGCTGAATATCAGTATTTTACACGGAGCGACCGCCATCTGACCTCCGCTACCCAATAATTGGGAGACACTGATACCCTAAGGTTAGACTGGTTGTCAGAGTTTTTGGGCTACTGACACCCGTAACGAGTGTCATAGATCTTCATATGACACCCGGGACCGACTGCTTAACGTGCTTTCCGAGGCACGGAGGGGTGTCGATGTGTGAAAAATGGTCACCCATCCTAGGACTGACCGCGACTAGCGCTCTTTAACCTCGCAGATCGACCGATCAGCACGGTAACTATGAAGCTACGAGCCCCCTTTATTTGTGCTTTTAAGAGTAAATAATTAGTACATAGGATCCAATGAGGGGTTATTTTAGATTGGGACTGATTTAGGGGTTTTTAAGTCGGGCTCAATGTTGGAATATCGGTTAATTTCATCAGTCGGGGCCAACTTTTAGGGCATTCTGGGTTACGGTCGATTATGAAACGTTCTATGATAGGGTCGATTTCGGTAGGTATTTTCTACATTGATGACAAATGTACGGCGTCTAAATTTGGGCACTAATCGGTGAGCCACTGCGATCCCCAAGCCGCCTGCCAAGCGTGGGGATTATGGCAAACCCCCCTTGAGGGAGGCCTTCGTTCAGCAGTGGACGTCTTCTGGCTGATGATGATGATGATGTAGGGCGTCTTGTTGGGGGTAAAATGTGGGGTAATTTTAGGTTGAAGCGTACTCAAGGCATGATATATATGTACCCTAGGACAAGTTGAGCACGGTGCCGATAATGCGCGTGTGGGACCCGGTGGAGCGCGCGGTGGAGTGGGTGCCGCCCCGCGCCGCGCACGACCCGCGCCTCATGCTGGCGGGCGACGCGGCGCGCGCGGGCTTCTTCGACCTCGGCAGCTTCGACGAGATCATGGGGCCGTGGGCGCAGACTGTCATCACCGGTGAGTCTGCGCTATTTTGCCAGCAATCTTCGTTAATGAAGATGAGGATGATGAGGCTTTCGTTTATTCTAGATCACAGAATAACACACTGTAGATTCATTCATAGCAATAGTAATCACGACAATAACTATGTAAAACAATTTCGTGCTAAAATATGTACAAGCTACATACATATGTACCTTTGGATGTGCGTCTTACTTGTTTATGCACATCATTATTGTTTAGGTGTGCATTTCTTGTATATAATATTAAAGTGCATAGATTCTGTAGTTATTTTTAGTAGCAATAAATCCATCAAGAAAAATATAACAATAAATCGTTTGTCTACTCATTTATTACATAACATAACAATGTCACTGTTGGTCCTTACATCCGCTACATTTGGTCTTTCGAGCCGAATCGTCATCGTCTATTTAATTTCAAAACTGACTATATTGTAAGTTGAGAATTTGGGCCTTTATAGCCCCACATTGAGCAAACTCGTAGTAACTGTCGATGATTGATGAAAATGAACTTTACGCTAATGATGTTAAGACTCATCAATTAACTGAATATTTTGATATTTCTAATGGGAATAATTTATATTATCATAATATTAAATTAGCCTTAGGCTCATATGAGGACCTCAAACTCTTTTGCTATCCATATTATCAAAAATCTCCTGCCAGACGGCCTCATTGTTCTAGTAGTCGCAAGCGCGACTGCCGAGCGTGAGGTCCTGGGTTCGATTCCAGAGTCGGGGAGTGTTATTTGGTTTTTCTGTATGAAAATTCTCAGTAGCAGCACAGAGCTTGTCCCGGTAGATTGCAATACGCTAGCCCCCTATTACATGGGACTCAATAACATTATCGGTGAAATGTGGGTGTACAATAGTTCACCTCTGCCTAACCCTTCGGGGAATACAGGCGTGATGCTATGTTGTTATGTTATCTATAATAATATTATAAAACTGTAGAGATTATTTGTTTTTTGAACACGCTAATCTTCGGAACTACCAGACTGATATGAAAAAATATTTTTGCATGTTATTGAAGTTCCTATTTATTGAAGAAACTTGTAGGCTGCTTTTTGGCCCGAAAAATGCACGGGTTAATAATCCACGTGGGCGAAACCGCGGATGGAAGCTAGTGTTATTATATAAAAGTATAACTTTAACACAATTTAATCCCTTTTACTCAGGTCGTGCTCGCCTCGGTGGTATACCAGTAGGAGTGATAGCAGTAGAAACGAGGACCGTGGAGTTGACTTTACCTGCTGATCCTGCCAACATGGACTCTGAAGCCAAAACTATACAGCAAGCTGGACAGGTACAGTATTGGTCCTTGTGTCGTGTTGGAATGAGCACTTAAATGGAAATAACTCAAGCCATAGTGTAAATAATCTTTGACGACACGGTTGGCGAAGTGGCTAAGTGATGAAGTTTCTGCGCTACGTGTCGCGGGTACCATTCCCGCACGGAACAAATATTTGTATGATCTACAGATAATTGTTTCGGGTCTGGTTGTCTGTGCATGTGACTTGATGTTTGTAAAAATATACCCACGACGAAAGAGGACATTAAAAAATGAAAAATAAATAATATATTTAATGAGTTATAATTTTTGTTTCGTTTCGGTTTTTTATTGTGATTGTCTAATATATATTGTAATAAAAAAAATTGGGTGTTGTGTAATGTTTCAATGAAAATAGAAGAAATAATGTGTAATAATGTGTGCTCCACTATAAAAACGGGTAATTATAATTAAATTCGGGCGCCAGGAGCTAACACAAAAATATAACCGGAAACTTAGCGAGTAAAGTTGAACTTTTAATCTTCAGGCGGGAGGAATAAATAAAAGCAAACAAATTAATTTGACATTTTATTCTCCAGTAGGTTCTGTTGTATTATAAAAGGATATTCGAATAAAGGCTAAAGAAGCACAAAAAATATGTTTTAAATCTAAACTCAGATATTTTTATTATTTAATACTATTATTATTATTATTATTATTGCATCCACAAAGAATTTATAAGAAAATACACCTTTGTGTTTACGTTTAATATGATTGTAATAGGTTACTTGACGAGCCGACACGAGGTGGAACCGACGAGCACTCCATAAAAAAAGGAAGGTTATAAATACCTCACAGATGGGCATCCATCCAACAGGATAAAAGTTAAATCCAAATTATTTGATTTAGAAATAAAATAGGTATAATAAAAAAATAAAAAAAAACGCCAATGGGCTGGAACAAAAATACAATCCATTAAAACTTGAAATAACGACCACCATATTTAATTGTAAAACGTGGTGCGTGGAGACAAAACTTACCGTTTTTTTCGTATTAATTCAGCATCGCAACAAGAATGGCAATGCGAATGATTTGCAATAGGAAACTAATACTGAAACAAAGCAAAATTTCCAAAAATAAGAACCACATAACGGTTTTGTAATTCAAACTATCACGAGACAGAATAAAAATCTACTCACCAGGAAAAATACGGGAGCCCACTTCAAAACCTGGGTTTATCCCTTGCAATAACAAGATATCACAACATTTTATGCAGAAATATACCGGTATGAAGCCGGATTAAAAATTTATTTAAAAAATATCGGCGGAGACAAAATTACTCCATCGCCGATCGATCGCAGAGTGAGATCCTCAACTCATCTGTCAAAATGACAATTAGAAAAATACGTTCGGAATCACTCTCGTATCTAATAAAATCGATTACAAACCTTTGTCCTATAAGGCTATAAAATGAACCACATAAACACGACCTTTATGAAACAAAATCTTTATTTTTTTTTAAACATGTAACGAATGCAAAAACAATCGTTACATTACATCCCTCCCCGAAAAAAAGAAAGGAACTTTCTTTTGAAAAAAAAAGAAAACAGAACCTATACAAGGATAATAAAGAGAAAACCAAAAGCTCTCTTAAGAAACTAAACATTTCAGAAAACAAAGTTCTGAAACAAACAAAATTGAATAAGACTGCTAAGATATTAAAATCTGCTAAGTCTTATAAAAAAACAAAAAGCTGCAAAGTATAAACTTGAAAAACCAACAATTTCAAAACAAAGTAGATATAAGACTGCTAAGATCCAAATGAAATCTGCCAAGTCTTATATAAAAAATAACAATAAAAACGAGTACAGTAAAGCAACATAGCCACTGACTAAAAAAAACCCTACAAAACCCTTGTGTGAGTGCAGATAGGCACCATCGCCTCTGACTAACTACAACTAACAATATCAACCCCCCTTGTGAGTGCAGATAGGCACCATCGCCTCTGACTAACGACAACCATCTATAAACTCCCCCCTTGTGAGTGCAGATAGGCACCATCGCCTCTGACTAACGACAACCATCTATAAACTCCCCCCTTGTGAGTGCAGATAGGCACCATCGCCTCTGACTAACATCAACCATCAACAAACATCCCCTATATGAATTCAGTTAAGCAGTAACGCCGCTGATTATAATATTAAAAATGTGTAATAGTTCAATCTTGCATAACAAAAATAAGATTAGACTATTCACATCATAACAATGACAAACACAAAACAAAAAAAATAACAGACTACTAACGAGTTTGTTACAAAATGAATAGCATATTGTGATCGGCATAACACCACCAATCTCCCGAGCACAATAGCCAAAAAAACATGCATATTGTGATCGGCATAACTCCACCAATTTTCCGGGCACAATAGCAAAAAAATACATGCATATTGTGATCGGCATAACACCACCAATTTTCCGGGCACAATAGCAAAAAAAAACATGCATATTGTGATCGGCATAACTCCACCAATTTTCCGGGCACAATAGCAAAAAAATACATGCATATTGTGATCGGCATAACACCACCAATTTTCCGGGCACAATAGCAAAAAAAAACATGCATATTGTGATCGGCATAACACCACCAATCTCCCGAGCACAATAGCCAAAAAAAACAACGAAATCAAGGTACAAATTCCGAGATCCGTAAAAAAATATAAGGGATTTCTCAACAAATGTCGAAGAAATATAACCCAAAAGAAGTCTCTCAGTCCAAATCCGTGGTTTGAAAAACGTTTCAATAAAAAAGTCACATCCGAGAAAGCATAAACTATCCAACTCAAAAACAAGAGTGAACTAGCAAAAAAAAATATAACAAAAAATGTTAAGACTTAAGCATAAGACTAAATCTTAAACAAACAAAAAATATTGTTATTATAATATTAACATCATTAAAATAATAAGATGTTAACAAGATAACAAAATATAAAAAGATAATAACATAATATACCTATAATTATGTTACTAACATAAAATAAAAATATAAGATCTTTTGGTGTCGACGATACATGGTGTGGGTGGAAGAAGTATACATAAAAATTGACCAAAATGTCCTAAGTTATTTTTTAGATACTTTAGAAATTGAATCTAATAAATTGTCATGAAGTTACCTAACATACTACTTACTTTCAAAATGCTATTACCTTTCATTCATCATTCTATTACAAGCATGCTTCAAACAAAGTTATCAAAATCAAGTCCAAAGCTTTAGAACCAAATAAAGTTAAAATTTAATAATATCTTTAACATGATAACGACCAATAGTGCCTTTAATTAAATCCTTTAAAACATAAACGTTATCAGAAACTTTTTCAATTATTTTACACTTAATAAACTTAGGTGCAAGTTTTGCAGAAAAATAAACAGGTGCACTAGACTGAACAAAACTCCTCCTCCACACAATATCACCTACAACAAGAGAAATGACTCTGCGACCCTTATTATAATAGCGAGCATTACGCTTATAAGCTTTTAATAAATGAGCTTGAACTTTAACAAAAATATCACTAAGTGAATTAAGAGAAATAGCGAAGTGGTTCCTATTTCCAACTTCAACTTGATTTAAATTATCAATAGAATTACTAAAATGATGTAAAGAAGCATCAAAAATGAGTTCCCTACCGAACATCAAGAAGTTTGGTGTAAAATCTGTAGCAAGACTAACACTATTATTCAAAGCTAACTGAACATGGGGTAAAAACTTAGACCAAGTCCTATGATCATCTTTAACAAAACATGATATGCAAGTTTCAACTGTTTTATTATATCTCTCAACAGGATTGTTTTGAGGAGTGTATAAAGTATTATAAAATATTTTAGTGATATTAAAACCTTTCAAAAAATCTACAAAATGTTTTGAAGTAAATTGAGTACCATTATCACAAACTATTATTTTGGGACAACCAAACTTAAGAAATATTTCTTTATCAAAAAGTTTACAAATTACTTTTGTAGTGGCATTAATCATGGGAAATATCCAACAATATTTAGTGAAAACATCTACAATTGAAAGTATATATTTATGACCAGAATAAGATTTAGGTAAAATTCCTATAATATCTACTGAAAGCATCATCATAGGACGATCAACTTTCTTAGGATTAATCATCATACCAAAAGGAGGAGATGTGGTATGTTTATATGCTTTACAAGTATCACAAGATAAAATATATTTTTGAACATCACTAAACATTCCTTTCCAAAAATAGTGTTGTTTTAATTTATACAAAGTTTTATGAATACCTAGATGACCTGAATTAATATTATCATGATTAGATCTAATGGTATCTAAAATATGTTCCTTAGGAATTACTATTTTCCAATTAAGATGACTGTTAGGATCAAATCTACTTTTACAAAATTTATATAAAGTGTTATTTTCGACTCTAAAATTTTTATATTTACTTGGTGATTTCTGACAATTAATAAATACTTTTTTATACCAAGGATCATAAATGTCCTCATCAGGTAAAATTAAACTATTATGAGTAACGTCTATTACAGCAATTTCAATGCGAGATAAAGCATCTGGAACTAAATGTAATGAACCTTTTTTATGAATAATATCAAAAGTAAATTGAGAAATTCTAGCGGCCCAACGAGCTAAACGTCCACTAGGATTACTAAGACCTAATAACCACTTCAAACTAGCATGATCAGTGATAACTGTAAACTTCATTCCTTCAATATAAGGTCTGAAATGTTCAATTGAATCTAATATAGCCAATAATTCACGCTCTGTCGTACTATAATTACGTTCACATTTATTAAGAGATCTAGAATAAAATGCAATAGGATGTTGTTCGCCATTGTCATCTTCTTGACTCAATACGCTACCAATGCCAACAGAACTAGCATCACAATGTAAAAAGAAAGGCTTTAAAAAATTAGGACATACTAAAACAGGAGATTCAACTAAAGATTGTTTTAAACTTTGAAACGCGATTTCAGCTTCTTCGTTCCAAACAAGAGACTTTTTAGAATTCTTGCTACCCGCAGTCAATTTAGTCAAAGGGGAAGAAATATCCGCAAATTTACAAATGAATCTACGATAATATGAACACATACCTAGAAAACTTCTAAGTTGTTTTACTGTTTCAGGACGAGGAAAATTATTAATAGTTTCTAATTTAGAAGGATCAGTATGCAAACCAATACTGTCTACAATATAACCAAGATAACGAAGTCTATCTTTACAAAATCTACACTTTTTTAAATTTACCGTTAATCCTGCCTGTTTTAAAATATTATAAATTTTATGTAAATATTCAATATGTTTATTAAAATCTGAATTTACACAAATAAGATCATCTAAATAACAAAATACGGCATTATCAAATTCAGGACCGAAAAGTTTATCTACAAGTCTTTGCAACTCAGCTGGTGCATTAGTAAGACCAAATGGCATACGAACAAATTCGTATAGTCCTTTACCAGGAACTACAAAAGCAGTTTTTTCACGCGACGATTTTTCAAGAGCAATCTGTAAAAATGCTTTAGAAAGGTCAATGGTACTAATAAATTTAGCACCTCTAAGATTATCTAATATTCTAGAAGTATAAGGAAGAGGGTAAGAATCTTTAATTGTGACAGAATTTAAACGCCTAGAATCTAAACATAATCTTGTACTACCATCCTTCTTCTCTACGGCTAATACAGGTGAACACCAAGGAGATTTAGAGGGTTGAATAATACCTTCCTTCAGTAAAACTTCGACTTCATCAAAAAGTTCTTTTTGTTTAGCAGGACTCAAAGGCCAATATCGTTGTTTAAAAGGTTCGCTAGTAACATTAATTTTATGTTCAACAAGATGAGTAAGACCTAAACCTTTCTTTTCGTAAGAAATGTCTTCAAAAAGTGAAATTGTTTCATTTAATTTTAGTTTCTCAGAAGGAGAAAGTTCATTAGAAGAAGTAACTGTGCAAACTTGAATTTTATTGTCATGCACAAAAGTTATGTTCTTCCACAAATCCTTAGCTAGATCAAACTCTAACCAAAAATCAAATCCTAAAATGATTGGAGGTTCAAAGGAAGGAATAACAAAAAACTTAATAATTTTAGTTACATTATCGCAAGTAACTGGTAAATCCATGAAACCAATAACTTTCTGTGGAGAACCATCAGCTCCATAAGCAGAACCAAGAATAGAATTAATTTTGAAACCTAGCTTTAAAAATTGTTCATGACTATTTGAGCCTAAAACGCAAGTATTAGAACCACTGTCTAACAATCCTGAAAACTCATTATTATTTACTGTAAACTTTAAATAAGGTCTAGTGTCGTTATGCCTGACAAATAAAATAGGTGCTGACCTATAAATTTCAAAAAATGTTTTTAAATAATTTAACCAATTTTTAAATTCTCGATTACGAGTTATATCATCAGGTTTGTGACATTTAACAAGTTTCTTATGCATCGAGTCGTGCACAGTTTTAACAAAAACAGGAGCTCGATGCGGCCTAATTAGTTTTTTGACTCATCAGAGTTTTTAGTGTCCAAATTACAAACGTCACAATTCTTAGAAGTAACTCCAACCTTATGACATTTAAAACATATAACGCCAGGAAAAGATGGGCAGTTTTTAAAGTGATGACCAGCTTGTTTACATTTTAAACAAACAAGGTTATTAGATACCACATTAGATTTAATAGGTTTTTCAAATTTCACAAATTCCTTGAAAGGTTTTCTATTAACAAAAACTTCAAGTTCTTTAGCAAGATCAAGGAATTGTTCTACAGAATCTATATGTTTACCAAACACATACGGTGTATAAACAGGCAACATATTATTTTTAATAATATTAACTAAAACTGAATCGAATACTGGATTCAAAAGACGACTAGCCATGTCCATAATGTCAGTAATGAAATCTGGAAGAGATTCAGACTGTTTCTGTTTCTTCGTACGAAGATCATACTCTAGAAAATAATCAAAGTCAGGTTTATCGAAGCGTTTAAGCAAAGCAAGTTTAAGCTCGTGCCACGAAGCAATACGAATACGAATAGTGCGAAACCATTTAATAGCAATACCACTAAGCAAGTCAGAAAAAGATCCTACTAACAAAATCTCATCAAAATTTTTATATAGAAAATATTCCTCAACTTGAGTTATAAATTCTCTAACACAAGTCTTTCCATCAAAATTTATCTTACTACGTTTCAAATCTGGTAATTTAGTTGTAGAAGGCAAACTCTTTTTTATGTGATCATTAACAAAAGCATTCAAAGAATTAAAAGAAGGCAAAGCATGCGTAGCAAAAACTGAAGAATGAGCAACCTTGTCATTCTGAACAAAGGGATCACGAACATCTGTCATATTTATCATATCATGTACAATAGCAGCATTTGCAACAGCACCAGGACCATCAGAAATCTGATTCTCCGAAATTGAAGGAAATTGAACTTCTTTATCCATGATGACAAGCAAAAGCAAAAACAAAACGCAATAAAGCAGAAACCAAGCAAAATTAAAGTTTAAAAAAGTTAAATAATATTTGAGGTTAAGTGTATGTTTTCAATGTTAAATTATTCAAGTGAATAATTATCGCGCAATGTAGCAATGAAAAGATGCAATAATAATTTACAAAGTTGAATTTAACTATAATAAGTTTAATTACAAAGTATAAAAGTTTTAATTCAATTATTTTATAAAAGTTACAACTCACTTTGTTAAAAAGTTAACAGTTATGTTCTGTATGAAGATATAACAAACATGGTCTACACTATACAGTTACGTTTGTTTTGCAAAGTAACAAAAATAAATTATGTTGTAACAAATGAGTTAACAACAACAAAATACAATAAAGTACAATGTGAATATTGTTTACAAAAATAATAAGTAGTTTACTATAAAAGTATAGTTATAAACTAACAAAAAACAAATTATGTAAACAACATAAAACAAAGTAAAAGTATTGGATGCAACAATAAATCAATACAATATAAGACAACAAGGAAAACCTACTTCATGTCCCTGGACTAAAGCGCCAATTATGTAATAAAAAAAATTGGGTGTTGTGTAATGTTTCAATGAAAATAGAAGAAATAATGTGTAATAATGTGTGCTCCACTATAAAAACGGGTAATTATAATTAAATTCGGGCGCCAGGAGCTAACACAAAAATATAACCGGAAACTTAGCGAGTAAAGTTGAACTTTTAATCTTCAGGCGGGAGGAATAAATAAAAGCAAACAAATTAATTTGACATTTTATTCTCCAGTAGGTTCTGTTGTATTATAAAAGGATATTCGAATAAAGGCTAAAGAAGCACAAAAAATATGTTTTAAATCTAAACTCAGATATTTTTATTATTTAATACTATTATTATTATTATTATTATTGCATCCACAAAGAATTTATAAGAAAATACACCTTTGTGTTTACGTTTAATATGATTGTAATAGGTTACTTGACGAGCCGACACGAGGTGGAACCGACGAGCACTCCATAAAAAAAGGAAGGTTATAAATACCTCACAGATGGGCATCCATCCAACAGGATAAAAGTTAAATCCAAATTATTTGATTTAGAAATAAAATAGGTATAATAAAAAAATAAAAAAAAACGCCAATGGGCTGGAACAAAAATACAATCCATTAAAACTTGAAATAACGACCACCATATTTAATTGTAAAACGTGGTGCGTGGAGACAAAACTTACCGTTTTTTTCGTATTAATTCAGCATCGCAACAAGAATGGCAATGCGAATGATTTGCAATAGGAAACTAATACTGAAACAAAGCAAAATTTCCAAAAATAAGAACCACATAACGGTTTTGTAATTCAAACTATCACGAGACAGAATAAAAATCTACTCACCAGGAAAAATACGGGAGCCCACTTCAAAACCTGGGTTTATCCCTTGCAATAACAAGATATCACAACATTTTATGCAGAAATATACCGGTATGAAGCCGGATTAAAAATTTATTTAAAAAATATCGGCGGAGACAAAATTACTCCATCGCCGATCGATCGCAGAGTGAGATCCTCAACTCATCTGTCAAAATGACAATTAGAAAAATACGTTCGGAATCACTCTCGTATCTAATAAAATCGATTACAAACCTTTGTCCTATAAGGCTATAAAATGAACCACATAAACACGACCTTTATGAAACAAAATCTTTATTTTTTTTTAAACATGTAACGAATGCAAAAACAATCGTTACAATATATATATATATATATAATAGCGATCCGAAGTGTAAGTGACCTCCGATACGAGAACGCGTCTCAGTTCTAACAAAAATATTTTTTTCAACAGGTCTGGTTTCCCGACTCTGCCTACAAGACTTCCCAAGCCATCAACGACTTCTCCCGCGAGAATCTGCCGATCATGATCTTCGCGAACTGGCGAGGTTTCAGCGGTGGACAGAAAGGTAAGATTTGTTTGGATTGTATACCTCTGTAGAACTCTACGGGAAAGACAGACCGTTTATTAAGATCTCTAACAAGAAATACACATCACATCTTCTTTACAATATATTTCCAATCAATTTTATATGAACTTGATGATATCTTTATCATTTATACTAGCCGTTTCAACTATATTGGGGTCGGCTCCCAGTTGAACCAGATGTGGCTGAATATTAGTATTTTATAACGCGACTGACATCTGATTTCCACCAGCCAATTACTGGGAGACACTGATACTTTAAGGTTAGGTTGGTTGTCAGAATGTTGGGCTGCTGACACCCGTAACGACAGTCATAAGTATTCCTATAAGTTTTTCGAGGCATAGATTGGTTGATCCATCCTTACAGACCGACTGATCTGCGCGGTAGCTATGTGGCTGCTAGCTCCTTAAAAGTGGATGCTTCATACGTATAATGTTCGGTCACAGACATGTACGAGCAGATCCTGAAGTTCGGTGCGGAGATAGTGCGCGCACTACGCGGCGCGAGCGCCCCCGTGATGGTGTACATCCCGCCCGGCGGGGAGCTGCGCGGGGGCGCCTGGGCCGTCGTGGACCCCAGCGTCAACTCTCTGCGCATGGAGATGTACGCCGACCCTGAAGCCAGGTCAGCATCACACCATATCTGTAGCGACTACTTTAAATTCTATATCGCACTATGAAAGCTTTCAATCAACACCAAAGCCTCTACCATCGGTATTTTTTATTTTTAGTCCAGTGGTCGCAAAAATAACTGCTAACCGTGAGCCTTCGATGTCCGGGTTGGGCAAAGTGTTATTGAGATTTTTTGTTAGAAAATTCGCAGTAACAGCCCGGAGTTTGACATTACGTCCAGTAGATGGCTTATTGCCATCTACACGCAAGCAATATATTTTATGGTACTTAATAACGGTATCGGCGAAATGTGCATGTACAATACTCCACCTCTACAGTGAATGTGAATACAGGCGTGATGCTATGTCATATAACATAAGACAACAATTCCGCCGTCTCATTAATAATCTCTTCTTTACTTCTCAATCCGTATTGAAAAGATCTATTTTATTTCTTTTTGTCTTTTGTTAGGTTTTCTTTTTCGAAATTTGTGGACACTATAGGCTTACGATATTATTATATTAACTATATTTGGCGACACGGTTGGCGCAGTGGTTGAGAGATCGACTGCTGAGCTACGTGTCGCGGGTTCGATTCCCGCACGGAACAAATATTTGTATGATCTACAGATATTTGTTTCGGGTCTAGGTCTTCGTTGGTCCTGCGCCTGATCTCTCTCCGGTCGTGTCGGATTGTTGTCCCATCGGACTATGAGAGTGAAGGAATAGAGAGAGCACCTGTGTTTGCGCACACACTTGTGCTCTATAATATCTCCTGCGTAGTTGGCTAATCTCCGGTCAGATTGGCCGCCGTGACCGAAATTCGGTCAGGAGGACATTATTATTATTACTACTACAGTCCTATTTATCAGGTCAGGTCAGGAGGATATTATATTAACTATATTATACAGTTAAGTAAAAGCTATTTTTAATATTAAAAATATATGCAATAAATAGGCTGTTTAATAAATGATTTTTATTTTATGTATAGGGGTGGTGTGTTAGAAGCGGAAGGTATTGTCGAGGTCAAGTTCAAGCAGCGAGACGTTCTGAAGACGATGCACCGCCTCGACCCTGAACTGCTGAGGATCGGAGCGAGGATCACAGGTATGCAGCACTATACCAGATGTTTAAAATACAAACAGGCGATTACTCATACAAAAATCGCTCTCAAAGTGAAAGTTTTTTTTGTTAAAGTAGGCCTTTTCAGGCAGTTTAAAAAGTTGAGCCTGTAAGCGTGCGGTTCCAAAGGGGGGTAGGTCCTGTGGAGAAGAGACCGGCATGAAACTCCATGGATACTCTTTTCAAAAAATAAAAACTTAATTTACATAACAAAAATACAAACGTATCAAAACGTTACATTACATAATGAGGTATTACAATACAAGTTATACAAGTGTTTCGAATAAAAACTGCATAAACAGTTTAACCCATTTACCACCACTGTACTTGACTGAGTACTAGAAAAACTAAACGAATGTTAAAAGCTTAATTTGTTTTTCCAATGTAATTAAATAGGAGACATATAGTGCGTTAAAATAATAACAATTTTGGCGGGTATATTCATTATAGCTGTCACTGAAAAATCCTAACATAACAATTTAACCGTGTGTGCAGGTAAGAACGTTAATATATTATGTTGTAGTGATTTCATAGCCCATTTTATCAAAAGCTTAAGAAACCATTACGATTCGTTAAATGTTATGCACGAATGTTATGAACGAATATCGCTGGCAATGCAAAAAGTGTCTCAAAACATAATGTGTCGAAAAACAATGCTTCGAAAATTTTCGCCTGTAATATGCCACTGTACTCAATTGAGTACACCCCCTCTAAGGGAGGCCAATTTTTTTTCCCTGATTTTTCATACTTGTGAGTTTATATGGTTTTGTAAAAAATAAGTAGTAAAAAATTTTTTCATTAAAATATCACTGCTGGTTCCATTTTGGCGGTTAATGGGTTAAAGCGGATAAAACAAAATGATGAAATAACGGTTGATTTGTGCCTTAACCGTCTGTTATATCGTATTATCATATTATCATTATTTTAATGTCTACTGCCGGATATAGGATCCTCCCAACTGACCGCAGCAAGCGTTGACCTGCGGGGTAGCTACTATGAGCTCCTCTAGTCCTAACTAAAGCATATGTATTGTTACAGAATTAAAGGAGCAAATCAAGGAGATCTCCAAGAGTCTGGACCGAAGAGGTTCTATCGACGAGAGTCTCATCAGAACAGATACCGGAAAAGCAGGTAATACTTCAAATTAAAAACAAAAAGGTTGACTCTTTTGTCTAGTGGTCGCATGCGCGGTCGCTGAGCGGGTGTTATCGGGTGTTTCTGTATAGAATTTGTCAGTAGCAGCCCGGTTGATGGTAATAGGTTCGTCCCTTATTGCATTGGACTTAATAACGGCATCGGGTAATGTGGGTGACCTTCCTCAGACAATAAGCCGTAAATCCTATGGAACAGTGGTTCCCAAAGTTGACTGGACCGCGACTTACCTAACAAAAAGTTCCAAATTCGGAACTCACCTCTAGGTTTTCATGAAGGAAAAATGGGCATAAAGTATATGAATGAAAATCTGTTCAAACAAGAAAAAAAAACACTCAGTTCCGATCCAAAGTGTTATAAATATTTAAATATTTAAAGGATGCGTTTGTTTCCTATTTTTTTATTATATTTCAAGGCCAACACAATATTCGCTCGCGACCCCTACTATGGGAACCATTGCTCTGGAAAACATGCAAAAGCCTCGATGATGTCATTATATATAATACTAGGAGACCCGCGCGACTTCGTCCGCCTTCGGAACAACACCACATTACACTAAACGACACAATCTAGTATACTACACTACACTACGCTACAAACAAAATGATTTCCTCACCATATAAACCTTCCCTGGATTTCCACAAATATTTCAAAACCAAAATTAGCCAAATCGGTTCAGCCGTTCCCGAGTTTTAGCGAGACTAACGAACAGCAATCTATTTTTATATATATAGATAGATAGATTATATTGAATTTGTTTGTGACATAAATTCTAATTGACCCCCCCCCTCTTTTTATTGTTTATATACCCCCCCCCCAGTGTTTGGCTGCGACCCCGCCTGTATATAGTATATGTATTCCACCGCTCTGCAACCTTTAGCCCCTGCTAATGTTTGTGTATGTTTCAGCTGAGACTCGTGTGCGTGAACTAGAAACAGAACTGATGGCCGCTGAGAAGACGGCTAAAGCACGCGAAAAGGAACTCGGCCCCATCTACCACGAGGTGAACTTATTTACTAATTTTAATTAATTTAATCCATTACTGTCCCACTGCTGGGCAAGGGTCTCTTCTCAGGATGAGAAGGGTTACGCCTTAGTCCACCACGCTGGCCCGATGCTGGTCGGCGGACTATACACACCGTCAAGAACTTTATGTCCCCCTCTCAGGTGTGCAGGTTTCCTCCCGATGTTTTCCTTCACCGTTAACGCAAGTGATAATCAAATTCTGGTCCGCACATGATTCCGAAAAGTCAGAAGTACGGGCTGGGATTCAACTCAGACCCTTCTGCGTGGAAGGCAAGCGTTCAAACGCTAGGATTTACTAATTTAAAATTATAATTATAATAAGCTTCCGTCTCATTGGTCTAGTGGTCGTAACCGCGACTGCTGAGCGTGAGGTCCTAAGTTCGATTCACAGGTCGCAAAATTCGTAGTAGCAGCACGGAGTTTGGAACTGTGCCCGGTAGATGGCAATATGCTCGCTCCCTATTACATAACAGCATCGGCGAAGTGTGGGTTTACGTCTCTGCCTAACCCTTCGGGGTATACAGGCGTGATGCTATGTTATATAATCAGCGGCGATCACAGAGTCTTTAGACAGGGTATGCAGAAAAATTTAAATGCTTACTTACCAAAAATACCTACTGCGTGTTGGTATTGGTACGTCGTTCGTCGCTGAATTGGGGCGTTCAAAGTTTGTTTAGATATTTAGATTAATACAAATAGCTTTATTTTTGTTTCATTCTAGATTGCGGTCCAGTTCGCGGAACTGCACGACACAGCCGAGAGGATGCTGGAAAAGGGATGCATATTTGTGAGTATTCGTGTTATTTTTAATAATAATTATTTATTACCATAAAATTAAGAGCGTGACTGCCTCATTGGTCTTGTGATCGCAAGCGCAGGTTCTTTGTGCGATTCCCGGGTTGGGCAAAATGTTATTGGTTTTTTTTTCTGTATGGAAATTCTCAGTTGCAGCACGGAGTTTAAAACTGTGCCCGTTAAATAGTAATAGCGTAACCTTTGACGAAACGGTTGGCGCAGTGGCTAAGCGATTAGCTTTCTGCGCTTCTTGTCGTGGGTTCGATTCACGCACTGAACAAATATTTGTATGATTTATAGATAGCTGTTTCGGGTGTTTGTGTGTGCATGTGACATGTATGTTTGTAAACTATACTCACGATACAGGAGAAATCCTAGTGAGGGGCAGTTTTTTTTTTTTTAAATAACCTCTTTTATGAATATATTCGTGACGTTATACGACGTTTCCAGGACATCGTCCCATGGCGTGACTCCCGGCGTCACTTCTACTGGCGTCTGAAGCGTCTGCTGCGGCAGAACGAGCAGGAGAGACGGGTGCAGGCCGCTGTGAAGCCAGCAGACAAGATGGAACAGGGACCTGCAGCCGCCACGCTGCGCAGGTGGTTCACTGAAGACCAGGGGGAGACGCAGGTAACTGCCTAAATTTGATCATGGTCGCTATTGATCCATGCGACATGCTTCCTGGCCTATCTGCATGGATAACTAAAAATGATACACTGCGGTGCCATCTAGTGGCAAGTTATAGCAGAATAGTTCGACTTTCTGTGGTCGAATATTTATGTGTACCAATTTTCATGGCGATCAGTTGAACGGTATACAAGTTGATGCGCTGCAGCGCCATCTATTGGCGAGTTAACCAATGTGGATAACTTGAACACATTCTCCATAAAAAAAAAACACAGAATTTCTCTCTCATATAAATTTATTTCACATACATATACAATATCAATTTATATACAACGACACGGTTGGTGCAGTGGCTAAGCGATTAGCTTTCCGCGCTTCGTGTCGTGGGTTTGATTCCCGCACGGAACAAATATTTATAATGAAATGAAATGAAATTATTTATTTTGCAATTAGGATTTTTCAATCACTTTTACACGTCTTTTTTAAATTAGATGGCGTCGGCATTTCCTATGACTATCCCTGAGAAGAAACGCCGAAACAAACTCAGGGGTCAAAGTCTATTTTAAAGTCCAGACAGATTGTGATGATTTAAGGATTTATATGAGACAAATATAGGGTAGAATAGCCTATATGATATGATCTACAGATAGTTGTTTCGGGTCTGGTTGTGTGTGCATGTGACATGTATGTTTGTAAACTGTACCCACGATACAGGAGAAATCTTAGTGTGAGGCAATGTTTAAAACTTTTCCTGGTTGGGCCGCAGTCGCACCTGTGGGAGCACGACAACGAGGCGGTGTGCAAGTGGCTGGAGGCGCAGGCGGCTGACGACAACTCCGTGCTGCACAGGAACCTGCGCGCTATACACCAGGACGCACTGCTGCAGGCTGTCAACAACCTCGTACTGGTAATTATACTCTTCTATTACTTGTTTGACTTTTATAATAAACGAGCTTCCGCTCGCGGCTTCGCACGCGTGGTTTACTAACCCGTACATTTTCCCGGGATAAAAAGTAGCCTATGTGCTATTCCAGACTATGTGTATGTGAATATATGTGTTTGTAAACGCACCCACGATACAGGAATTATTTTAAAGTGGGGCAAAGTTTTTTAAAAAGAAAGAAAAAAAAAGATACTAACATATATGAACTAATTAATTATATTTTTATTCCAGGACCTCACACCTTCCCAACGCACGGAGTTTATAAGAAAATTGTCGGCGTTAGAGATGGAACAATAGTGTAGTTTTTAATTTAATTTAATAGGACGAACAAATTATTTAGGGCGTGTATTTATTGTTGGGACTCGTAGATATGTCGGTGTTCGTAACTGCAGAATTGTATCTCTAGACAATTCTAGACCCGTCTCATGGTCTCGGGGTTG
The DNA here is from genome assembly GCA_947562105.1 of Shargacucullia verbasci. Lineage (NCBI taxonomy): Eukaryota > Metazoa > Arthropoda > Insecta > Lepidoptera > Noctuidae > Shargacucullia > Shargacucullia verbasci. The sequence goes on from OX387308.1 coordinate 4,960,036, forward strand.
TAAGCGCGACTGTTGAGCGTGAGGTCTTAAGTCTGATTCCCGGGCCGGGTAGTGCTATTGCGTTTTTCTATATTGAAACTCTCAGTAGCAGCACGGAGTCCGGAACTGTGACCGGTAGATGGCAATAGGCTCGCCCTGTATTACATGTGACTCCACATCGGTGGAATGTGGGTGTATAATATTAGTACACCTCTGCCTAACATCAGGGAATATAGGCGTGATGCTAACATTGGCATGTTGTGTTAACAGGCAACATTGCCTCTAAATAAGTAATTAAAACATATGTACGTACATTCAAAATCTTTTTCTGAATTCGGTTAAAAAGAGTATTTTAAATGTCCTATTTAAAGTACAATTTAATTATTGAAAAAGTGATTATGTAACATATTTTAACTTACATTTTGTTTTTAGTATAATATCAAAAGCCGATTTGTATAAAAAATGATTTTAATACGCAATAATACCTATACTCGGTTTGTTTAGGTACTTAAATAAAGGTAAACAATCTTGATGTGACTTTTTACACAAACACATATTAAACAAATAAACTACTGCTTAAACTAGTGGTTCAATTGATTTGGTAATCGTTATTGTTTTTTTTACATTGGTTTTTAGTCGCTTTTTATTTTTAAACTGAGTTTTTAAACAAAAAATATTAAAAAGACACATCAAGATTGTTTACCTTTAGTCAAATACCTAAACAAAACGAGTATAAATGTCTGGTAGGATTTATACTCTCATTCGGCTCAACTGGCTGAACACTGGTCTACCAGAAAAAAAAAATACACCAACTTCGCCGATGCCGATATTAAGTCCCGTGTAATATCGCGGTTTTATTGATGGCCCATGTTTAGCTGTTATTCCTAATATAGTCAAGACCGGTAGGATTCTTAGACCAAAATATATCTTTATTAAAAATGATTTTGCAGTTACGTCACATAAGATTTGTGTTTTAAGTTCAGAATTTATTAAAAATTAAGGTTTCTCAGCCATTCAAACAAATAACTAAATGAAAATTATATTTTACAGTGTATGGCGCGATAACATGCGCATGATTTTCATCCTTAGATCTAGTTTTCTTTCATGTTTTCCGCGTTTCCTTATTCCTAATGTTTCCGTCAGATTTTATACTTCAATCTCACATATATTACACCACTGTATGGCGCAAACTATTTTTTTTCTCGTAAACTTATTACGGGCTATAAATCGATTTGCACTAGTATCCAGGGTTTAAAAGTAAACAAAACATATCGAGTCATAAAATATTCTATCTAAAGACATTACTGATACAGCTCTTTTTACAGTGACATCAAAAAATTGCGCGAGAGTGTTTCCGTTTGGTCGTATAATTCGTGTGATTTAGAGATGTTTCTCGTGATATCATTGTGGTAACTGGATATAGAAAGGTTTATATGTGTGGAGGATATTATGCGCCTGCGCAGACTATATGTGGCCTAGCTGAATTATTTACACTGCCTTTAAAGTCTTCCCTTTCATGTACTCCCTTGCCAAAAAAACATTCCATTTTAGTATAATTATCAAGGTATAAAAATACAACATGTAACAAAATAGATGCAAGTACTTTAGCAATTTTTTTTATTAAATATTTTCCGTATTAAATATTAATATTCAGCCGCATCTTGTTAGACTGTGACCGAAAAAGTTGAGAAAGCGAAGATCTTATTTAAACTCTTGTTTTGTTTGGCTGTGAAACTGATAGCATGACAATTTTATAGTTTTTTATTTTTATTTATTTATTTAGACAAAAAACACCTTTTTAAAGTTACCTCTCGCTACGTAAACGTTGCACGGATGTAGGTCCGTCCTACATTCTTAATTTTTTGACCGTATCAGTCAGTCATAGCTGACAGGCCATGTCATTTATAGCCGAAAAGTTTTGTCGCTTATAGCCGACAGGTATTGGCGCTTATAGCCGACAACCCACGTCGTTTATAGCCGACAAGTTCTGTCGCTGCTAGCCGACAAGTTTTGTCGTTTATAGCCGACAAGTTTCGTCGCTTATAGCCGACAAGCTACGTCACTTATAGCCGACAAGTCAAGTTTTAAGTATAACATAGCCGGCATATGATGCCGGTGTCAGTTATTTACGAAATAAAAATGATGCCAAAATGTGGGCTATGGCCAAATATCAAGCAATCAATTGGCGGTATTGGCAATAACTGGCGGTCAAATAGTTAGGAAAAAAAAATATTCGAATATTCTCAAGTGTATAAAATATACATAAAATGTTAAGTTGTATACATGTGTCATATTTTCCATATAAAATGTGTAATATATCAGCTATTTGGAGGCATTCATTTTATATTTTAAATTGTTTTATTTTGTGATTATGGCTTGGAAAATATCTGGCATAATACCTTTACGACGCCCATAGTAAAAGAGGCTGTTTTATGTAGATATTTATTTAAAATATATTCAGATACTTGATGCATATTCAGATATTGGAAGAATATTTCATAAAACATTAAGATATTTAAATTATATTCAGATATTTTTCAATGCTTTTACTAAAATGTCTATAGTTGTGTTCTTTATTAATTATATTATTAAATGTTTTGCAATGCAATTTTTACAAATATGTATGTACTATAACATTCCTATGTTTAATTTGTTATGTAATTTTATTGTTGGATATCTGTATATCTTGTTAAGAAAAACAGCGTGAAGTTGAAACTTCATGGATGAAATATTTGAAAATAACATTTTAGAAAGAATAAAAATAAAATATATTAGTTAAAAATGGAAATATTTTATTATCGTCAATCAGTTAGGTTGGCGGTAGTCTGGAAGACAGGGGGGCCTAAAAAGGCCACATTGAGCTATTCATCTACTAATCTCCATAGTAAGAGACAGATGATTGTTGAATTCGCAACCTTATGCCAATGATATTTTAAAAGTCGTCAATTAAGTGTATATGTTGACTTGCAATGTGAATCAAATCATTCATATAAAGTGGCCTTTTTCGACTCCTAGAAGCAGACACATCGCGGCTCGATGGCTAAAAAGGCTTATATCATTTGATGGAGTTTCAACGTAAATATCGTTTTTTTTTTAATTTATTATTTAGTAATGGCACTCATTAGTATAACAGGCAAAACCTCCGAAATCAAAATTTTGTCAAAATTTCTGTCTAATATAGTCTAAAAACATGCCTAGTGTTTTTCCCATAACGTAGCCTAAAGACATCCCTAGTGCTTTTTCCATAACGTGGTTTAAAAACACCCCTAGTGCTTATTCCATAGCAAAATCTAAAAACACCCCTAATGCTTTTTCCATAGCAAAATCTAAAAACACCCCTAGTGCTTTTTCCATTGCAAAATCTTAAAACACCCCTAATGCTTTTTCCATAATGTGGTCTAAAAATACCGCTAGTGCTTTTTCCATAACGTAGTCTAAAAACATCCCTAGTGTATTATTTTTAGACTGAATTTGCTCTTTTATTTTGTCATTTCACTGTAACTCAATTTGACTGAATTATGATTTCGGTCAAAATTTTATTAGCAGTGCGAAATAAATGATCTATATCTTTATCTGATCTGATTACTTGATCTTCCTTTCGTTAACCGAGTGTTGTAATACTGCTGTTACGCTAAAAACCACTGATTGAATATATAAGTGTGATCGACTCGTCCATATAACACGTATGTAATTTATTATTTAATGTTTATTATGTTTAAAATGGGACCAAATAAATAAATGGTGTTTTACTTTGATTTGATTTTATTTTTATAACATCCTGTAATAGTATTTTATCCTGTGTTATCTTTATACGGCCGTTTGATCAATAAAAATCGCGGATAATTCGTTCTAATTCTAAATACCGGGTTCTGTTTAAAAATAAACATGATCAGTGGATCTTTTTTTATTTTTAAGCGATTTTAAACCTTATTGTATGGTAATAGTGTACAAACAAATCCCCACCACTCCGCCGAATGCTCAAGATTTGGGCCGGCTAATAAATTTTGTATCTATCAACTTGTTGAAAACGAAAAAGAAGAGTAACCAAGATGTCAGTCTCATCCAAGTCACATTTTATATGAAGACGATATTTTAATTAAATTGTTTAAAAAAAGCTAAACATAATTTATAGATAAAAAAAGCAGAATATGTATGAGAATGCGCACACGCACCCAATCAATATCCAGAAGTAATCGATACCCCAAATTTTGTAACCGAAACAAGAAAAAAAAAGAATCAAAAATTATTTTTTCGTTTACATACGTGTTCTATGGACGATGATGTTAAGTTTGTAAATTATATTTATATTGAATTAAATAACGCGTTACGGTATTTTGTGAAAGCGTACGCTACGCTTTACGTTACGTAATTTAGCTATTCTGTTGGGAAATGCATTATTATGCAAAATACGGGCATTTAAAAAAATATAAATCTTTATTTATTGCATGTACAGTACCAGGCTGTAAATATTATTCATCGTATTTAAGAAAGTGATCATATCGCGCCATCCCTGTCGCACGCATGTGACAGAGATGTCGCCCTATGGCGAAAACGAATATCTCTGTTTAAAGGTCGATGTGTAATATTTAGTGTAATACTGGATTTATTGGGTACGGTTGTGTGTATAGAATATTATTTAAATAAATTTATCTTAAATTTTGTTGTGTTTTTTATTCGCGAATGCAAAAGTAACTCTGTCTGCCTGTTTGTGACCTCGTCACGATTAAGCCACTGAAACGATCCTTGTGAAATTTTACATTATAATACAAGCTTATTTTTATTATTGCAGTAAAATACTAGTAAGATGATAAATACGAAGTCGCGGGCGTACTTCGTCTCAAAATTACTCGAAAATTCAAATATATTTTTGAAGTAACCGAAAAATATTGTCAGTTTAGTGTCCATTTATAAAAAACCTATCTACTGATACTTTTATACGAGTTTAAAAAACCTATTGTTTTGAAGAAACAGTTTTGTCGTATAAATTCTGACAGATTCAGCCATCTTCATGTTTTTGAATGCCTTCAAGGCTCAGTCTTATTAATTAAAAGAAAAAAAAGATTGTTTTACGTTGTAAATTACTTGTTCGTTACCACAGATTACTAAAACACTTGCAATTATGGCGAATAAGTTTATTTACAATAACATTGAAGTACAATGAACATAATTTCTTAATATAACAAAATTATAAAGATTAAGGTACTGTGTCACAGATGTAAACTACTTACAAACGTTAATTAATAATAATTTCTAACCTTAAATAAATAAGCATTGTGAAATTAAAACAGATCCATATTTTTTAACATGTTTAATGGTCTTAATTTTTACATTTCAACTTTATAAATGAAATTAACGATTTATTTTATTTGCATATTAAAAAAAAAACTAATTACCAATAAAATAACAGCAGCGCACATGTATTCTGAGCGAGCTTATTGCCATCTACCGGTCACAGTTTCAGACTCCGTACTGCTGCTGACACTGCCTGATCTGGGTATTGAAATCTCGGGAATCATTCATAATCCTTATGGACATTTTTGCCAGTCTCTTCTCCACGTCCCGACCTGTCATGAATCGTCCACGCATCCACGTTTTCAAATTGAAAAAGGCCCATTTAAAAAAAAAAACTTTCACTTTAACTCCTAAGAAAATTAATTTATCTCTGCTGACTTTGTACACATATTTCTTTGTTCAGCTGTACCTACCTAAGAATAATTGATCTATCATTTAACTATGTTTGGCAACTCATGTGTATGCCTTCCGATTGTTTTCGAACCATATGACGAAGGTTCGTATCTGTGTCGGTCGCAGAGTGATGACGTAATCGTAGTCTTCAACAGGCTCCGAGTTCCCGGTGTCGACAGGTGGCTCGTCGTCTTTGGGGAGAGTCCTGTGAAATAATGGTTAAGTGTAAGACGCACCCTCTAGTGGTTAAATGTAGTTAAATTTCATTAATGTAAAACGGTAAAATATCAATCGAGTAAACACCAATCTCGTTACGATGGTTAGTAAAAATATACAGGGTGGTTACGACATATCGACAATAAAACACGATCGCTACTAGTCAATCAAAATACTTTAAAAAGATAAAATAGGTGTTACAATTCAAACATCGGAATTGATATTTCAAAAGAACCTGATAATTTCTGAGGCGCATATTTTGAAGTTATACTTCTTTTGGCGCGCTTGGTGAGAGTTAATTCTTACGATGCGCACGCACACCGACAGATGAAAGCGACACCATGAAGTTGGCTGGTAAATGTCTCTTAATTTTTTTTGTCATTGACTACATTGGAAAATCTAAATTTCAGAGATTTAGATTTTACAATGTAGTGTAGTAATGTTCCAATGACTTTTAGTGTCAGAATACGCTTTTGAAGGCGCTTTTTGAAACGATCTCAGGGAAACATTTGAAATATTCCATTTGTAATCTTTGTTATATATGTCTTGTTGTCTATGATTGAAAGATTCAAATGTTAAATTACAGTATTATGTATATTATTTACTACCTTTGTATGTATATCGATATTAATTTATACTTGATACTCCAAGCCGTTCCTAAGAAAGACGGGCACAGATACACAACAAAGTAATCTTATAGACTCCGTCTTTCAATAAATATTTTGTTTTGTTCGAGGACATTTAGTTTTTTTTTTCGCAGACGTGTCAAAGCTGACTGTCGAATGTAAATCTTACCTCTTTCTCCTGCTGTTCTCCGTTCTCCTATCACCGTTCTCTTTCTCCATATTGTCAATATCTTCTTCTTCGGAGTAATCCTGCACTTCCATGCCGCTGTTGTCTTTCCGTTTTCGGGATCGAGGCAATGAGGTTTTTAGAGGAAGCTCTGAAATTTATAACATGGACATCGTGTTTCTGAATTATTTTAAATAAATAACACATATGCTTGTATTCCTCGAATACACAAACGTTCGTCGATATCGTTATTTTTATCAACTTTTAACGGTTTTTTGCAATTTACTCAAAATTTTGAGGGTGTACGGGTTAAACCGACCTCAAATTCGGATTCAGCGCATCGAAATACATAACGCTAGATGGGCCTGGTCAAAAGTACTGACCACTTTTTTTTTGTGTGCCCGTGTTTTTTATCCGGATAATACGTACCCGTGAGATAATAGTTTCTGAAATAAACGTGGGAATAAACTAATTATAAAAAGTTTCCTACCTTTCATATGCCCATCATCTGCCACCAACTTCTCCCTCACTCTTCTGTTATCATCCAAAAACTCTGCATCTCCCTTGTGCCTTCTCCCATCAGTAATAAAGAACGGCATATCAGCAGTCAAACCCTTTCCTCTTCTCTTATTTTTACTTCTGTAGTATTTTCTTGTAGTTTGTTCTATTTCGTAATCATAATCGTTCTTGTCTCGCAATCTTCTGGCCTTCTTCTTCTTTCTCCCTTTATCTTCTTCCGAGCTCTTCAGTCTGAGAGATCTGTATTGGTTTTTGGGTCGATTTTTGTAGTACATTTCGTATATTGATTTTGTTATTCCATCATCAGCGTCATCTATTATTGATTCTGAAATAATAATGATTAATTTTCTGTAATTAATTGTTTACAGGAAGCTGTAGCGATTACTACTAGCAACGTGGCAAAAAGTAAAACGCCATCTATCGGAGTGAAGCTACAACAACAAACCCTGAATCGCACTATGAGAGTTTACAACGATTCTAACACATATACATCAACCGTGGGGCTTCGGCCCGCCAGGCTAACCACCTTGCCTCATTTGACCAGCTGTACGTATGATCGTCGTTACTGCTAAGCCAAAACTTTATGAAACAATCGCGCGTGCGCATTTCAGTGAACTTTTGTCGTAAAGGTTAATGTCAATAAATTATGATCTAGATCGTAGAAAGCTGTTATTAGGCCCTCAGATGTTTTAATTAAATGGCTTTTTGAAAGAAGGCAACTCTTACTTAAAGACTTAAAGCAACTCCAAAAACTCACCTTCCGGCTTATTCCTCTTCAAACTTTTAGACGCATTCTTCTTTCTCGGCGATCTCTTCTTCAAATTAGAAGAGAAATCCTCCTCTTCAGACACAATTTCCTCTGTATCAGCTGCCCAATCCGGTATCAACTTAGTCGGCTTCATTCTACTCAAAAAGCTCAATTTAGGAGTCTTCTGTGTCACTGAGAACCGGAATTGCTCTGAGGATTTTGTTGTTTCATTAATTTCGACTTTCGTTGTCTGTTCAAATGTGGTATCATTGAAGGGAATTTCTGTGGTCTCGTTATATCTGATATCATCTACTGATGTATCGTTGATTATGTTTTCCATGACATTTTCAGACATATTCACTGTAAGAAAGAGAAGGACAATTGTAATACTTGGTTAAGTAAAAGAAACACACAAATAAAGATATATTTAAAAAACCAGCGCTTCACGCCTTAGGGCAGCTTCTTTTGGAATGAGATTCGTTGGGTGTGGTAGTCGTCCACGCTGGCATGATACAGGTTGGCGAACTACATACACTCCATCAAGAACTTTATGGAGCCCTCTCAGGTGTGCAGGTTTCCTCACGATGTTTTCCTTGACCGTTAACGCAAGTGATAATCAGATTCTGATTAGCACACGATTGCAAAATCGGGTGTGGGCCGGTCGACTGATCTGGATGGTTATTTTATTTTTATCTGTATTTTATTTATACAATTCTCGATGGTAGCTGGCGCCAGGTGGTTGATTAAGGCTGTCTAGAATTAGAACAGTAATTGGCTTTATTTATTTACCGTTAGTCCTGGTGAATTTCGTACCACCTAAAATTGATTTGATCGTAACTCTTCAGCAATGAACGAAGTAATCTGAAGTGGCAATTTACATATAAAATTGCCAATTTCGATTTTTCGCCTGTTCCTTTGGGTTTATCCTAATTTTATCTCTTCATAAACCATCCCAATATTGAGGTGGATAAAACAAATAAAACACAAATCAAATCGGTCGAGGCGTTTTCGAGTTTTTGCGAGGCTAACGGACGGCAATTGATTTATAGGTATATAAATGTTACGCTCAAAAACCGAAAACGCTCATTGAGCGAAAAACAGCTCACAACGCGTTCTGGTCACTCTAGAACATCCACTACGATTTGCGATATGGGTCCTTTAGTCCTACAGTCCTACAGTCTTGCAGTCCTACAGTCCTTGGGAAATTAATAGTAACCTGCGCGCTTCTTTCTGTCGTAGTCAGCATACGTAGGCATCTTGACTTTTGTTCTGCTTTTGTCGGAAAACTTCGGGCGGCGGAAGTACTTCTTCCTGGAGAAATCAGCTTGTTCTTCGTCGGAAAAGTGACCTGGATAGAAGAAAGCCGAATTTAAAACGTGGTCCTGTTTACAAGAAGTCTTTTGAAATATACAGTGAGTATTATGACCCGTCAGAAACGCCCGAGACCAGGCTCGTTTTTACAATGTTGTTGAATCACACAGACAACACGTATTTGTGTTGAAGGCACACGATCATTACCTCGTGTCTAAAGAGCTTACCTGGCACCCGGAAAAGAAAATGGGCAGTGGATGTGTAAAGGACATGCCATACAGCCTAATCAAACATATCTTTGGTGTTGGCACCGAGTGCTCATGCGTCATCTCTTTCATTTCTATATTATCACACGCGGATCCGACAGACGTTTTGCCCGAACCTGTTTTAGAGCTCGATCGCAGCGCCACTAGCGGTGGATTATGCATTATTGTGTACTTATCTGACGGTGACTGTACGTCAATTTCGTCTACCAGCACCAGATGTGTGCAGTTCTTATGACACTATGATAAGATTCAAATTAGCTCGTGAAATGACATTGTACATGCTAAACCCGTACCTGAAGACTGAGTTTCCATCGGTTTGGGCTTGTCTTCGGTTTCCTCAGCATCTTCTGGCAGAATGCCATCATCAGCACCGCTGTATACGTATCTGGAGACGACATAATAATTCAGTGTTCCTGTTTCTGTTCTGTTTCACACTTAATATACTATCTATCTCTATCTCTTTCTTACAAACACCATTGAAAAAGAACAGAAAATATTTCAAACTGTCTCAAATTAGCCTAACGGCACGGTTGGAGTGGAGAAGCGATGGACTACTGCGCTGTGTTGTAGATTCAAATCCCACATCCTCATAGTTATTCCGTGTCTTGGTGTTTGTGCATGTATATATATTCGACGACACGGTTGGCGCAGTGGCTAAGCGATTAGCTTTCTGCGCTACGTGTCGTGGGTTCTAAATCTAAAATATTTGTATGATCTACAGATAATTGTTTCGGGTCTGGTTGTTTGTGCATGTGACATGTATGTTTGTAAACTGTACCCACGATACAGGAGAAATCCTAGTGGGGGGGCAATGTTTTATTAAAAGCAAAAAAGAAAAAAAAAATTTGAGCACCCACGATACAAGAATAGTGAGTGTGGGGAAGCATTTTTCGAAAGAAAAAGAAGCAAGAAAACTCTTACTCTTTCGAGTATTTCAAAAAATATATATCTTCACTTTTTCTACACAAAACTTCATCTACAATATATCTGGCGACCTCACCTGGTACTCCAGTCCATCTGCCTGGCGTCATCGAGCCACTGGTTGGCCGCCAGCGTGGTCTCCCGGACCATCTTGATGGTCATCTGCAGGAAGATCTTCCGCAACTCCACTGTGATGTGGGTTGGCTTGGTATTGTAGTCATCTGGATTTTCAGTCTTGTCTGTTCTGAAGCGTTCTGGAATAATTATGGTATTGTCATTATTCTGGGTTTTAATATTGAGGATGCAAGGATATAAATTCTACCCCTTACTGTCCCACTGCTGGGCAAGGGTCTCTTCTCAGAACGAGGAGGGTTAGGCTTTAGTCCACCACGCTGGCCCAGTGCGGGTTGGCGGATTACACACGCCGTCAAGAACTTTATGAAGCCCTCTTAGGTGTGCAGGTTTCCTCATGATGTTTTCCTTCACCGTAAACGCAAATGATAATCTAATTCTGATCCGCACATGATTCCGAAAAGTCAGAGGTGCGGGCCGGGTTCGAACTCAGACCCTCCTGCATGGAAGGCAAGCGTTCAACCGCTAGGCTATCACTGCTAGGATATAGCCATTGAAATAGGTGGGAAATGTTGGTGTAACCTGGATGCGCAAGGATTGGGTAGAGTAGGGTAGTTGATTGGAGCCCGCGATCGATCGATTGGATAAAAAGCAGCCTACAGCCTTTTCAATAGATAGGCCATAACATGCAAAAATATTTTTTCAAATGGGATTGGTAGTTCCAGATATTAGCGCATTCAAACAAACAGACAAACAATCTCTTCAACTTGATAATATTAGTATAGATAGCTCCACCCTGCGGTGTTACCCGCAGTTTAAAATGACGTTGACCATCCCGCTATGTGTTATAAAGCAGGGTATAAGCTATCTCTATTCCAAATTTCAACGGAATCTGTTCAGTAGTTTTTGCGTGAAAGAGTAACAAACAAACATACATCCATACATTCTCACAAAATTTCGCGTTTATAATATTAGTAGATAGCACTCGGGGATAATGTAGCTATCTATCAGTGAAAGAATATTCAGAATCGGATCATTAGTTACGGAGATTACATCGGTTACATATATACCTAAAAACTAACTTTCCCTCTTTATAATATTAGTATAGATGTGTAAAAAGTTACCTCTAACAGGGTTCTCTAGGGTGTTTTCCAGCCTCAGGAGGACTGTTCCCGCCTTCCATGGCTCCAAGGTCAACACGTGGATGTGGCGAGGTAGCCCATGGAGTTTCAGCATCGAGAACTGTCAACAAAAATATATGGTTATCAACAGCTGACAAGCCCAGGCCACTGTTCTGACAAGTCGAAACACGTCCGATATTATCAATGATCATCTTCATCTGCCTGCCTTTTCCCAACTACATTGGTGTCGGCTTCCAGTCTAACCGGTTGCAGTTGAATATCATTTTACAACGCGACTGCCATCTGACCTCCGTCACCGAATTACTGGGAGACACTGATACTCGGTTGAGACTGGTTGTCAGACTTTTTGGGCTGCTAACATCAGTCACAGGTCTTCATATGACACAAGGGACCAACTGCTTAACATGCTTACTGCTTCTCGATGTATGAATAATGGTCACCTATGGAGGAACGAGGTATGGTGTTCCTCCATTGAAAAGGGACGATCCTCCGACCAGGCAAGGTGGTTAGCCTGGCGGGCCAAAGCCCGACAGTTGATGTCGGATATTCGTATATGTGTTAGAATCATTGTAAACTTTCATAGTGCGATTCAGGGTTTGTTGTTGTAGCTTCACTCCGATAGATGGCGCTTTACTTTTTGCTATGTTGCGAGTAGTTGTCGCTACACACCAAACAAAGACTGACTGGTAGCTATGTACTGTAGAGGTTTTATATATCAGAATACGGTCTTAAAAATGAAAATGAAAATGAAAAAAGTATTTATTGAAAAAAAGTACAAATGTTTAACTTAACCTATGAGATCAAAAAAGAAAACTTATAGAATTTGTACATTTTTATGAGTTGAGCACAGTATTTATTAAACGTGGTCCCCACACTAGGCATGCCTGTATCGTGGGGTCCCAGAAATACGAGTTCACATTTCAGTGTTGCCCCTAGCACTACGCAAATTAAATAAGTTAAGGTTTTAAGTAACAAAAATATCATTAATGCCTAAAAATCATTCTTACAAAATTACATTACATTACATTTGTTTCAGTCTATGTAACTTTTAAATGTAAGTTTAAATAAATTAATTAAGAGGGAGATTTTAAAACTGTTTTATGAGTAGACAGTGATGTTAAAACTATATAGAGCTTGCGGACACTTAAAACTTGAGAGTCCTCGTATAGATTATGCGTTGGGTACTTTCTTGGCTTTTTGAGCATGGTTTTCAGGACGGCTCTCTGTGCGCGCTCTAACTGCAGCATATGTGTTTTCGCTGCTCCACCCCAACATGGTATACAGTAACTCAGCAAAGATTGGCATAATGCAAAGTATGTCATCTTCAGTCTTTGGTATGAATGCTGGTGAGCGGTAAAAGGACAAATATTTGGATCGGCTTACTCGTTGCGAACAATACAGAGTTTAAGATTATAATTGCTGTTTCATTTGAAAAACCTCCACAGTAGCAACAAGTCTCTCATCAACAGATAATATCTATATATTTATTTTTTTACTATGTTTATTTTACTTTACTTTACCACCTTATGATTTTTTCCTGTAAACCATATAAATAGTTGTTCCGTGCGGGGATCGAACCCGCATCCCGTAGCACAGAAAGCTAATCGCTTAGCCACTGCACCAACCGTGTCGTCAAAAATAGATTATTTTCATTTCCACTCTAATTCAAAGCCAAATAAAACACTGAATACTTTAAACTCACTCTCTTATTCCTAACATTCTGCCACTTTCTTCTGTTCAACTTCTCTCCAGAAGTCAGGAACAGCCAGGGCTCATACTGCCATCTTTTAGAAAATAAGGACATCCTCTCCGAAAAGGTCTGGTCATCCACTGGAAACAGAAGAATCAAAATACTATTTCTTTTACGAGCTATCATATGGAAATAGCTCATGCCATAGTCAAAGTCAAAGTTAAAGTCAAAGTCAAAGTTAAAGTCAAAGTAAAAATCAAAATCAAAGTTTTTTATTTCAACTAGGCCTTTTCAGGCAGTTTTACGAAGTCGAGACTAGGAGAACGGTTCCAAAGGGCGGAGCCCTATGAAGAAGAGACCGGCAAGAAACTCCATGGGTAATTGGATACTCTTATCAAAAAATAAAAAGTTAATTTACAATTAAAAATCAATCAATCATAATTGATTGATACATGCAATATAGCATCATCATAGCATCACGCCTGTATTCCTCGAAGGGTTAGGCAGAGGTGTGCTATTGTACACCCACATTTCGCCGATAATGTTATTGAGTCCCATGTAATAGGGGGCGAGCCTATTGCCATCTTCCGGGCACAGTTCCAGACTGCGTGCTGCTACTGAGAATTTCAATACGGAAAAACCCAATAACACTTTGCCCGACCCGGGAATCGAACCCAGGACGACCACTGAACTAGACCAATGAAGCAGTCACATATAGTACATGCATTATATAAGAAAAATAGTGGAAAGATTAGCCAATCAGCAACGGTGGTATCGAGGCTGACTGCCCAGGGTTCGCCCGAAGCTTTCAAGCATCGTCACACGTCACTTTTACATGGTCATGACCCAAGTAGCAGAATGTGTCCTATTCTGAGCAATGTCACAAAGTACTCACCTTCTTGTCTATAGTTGCCAAACAGAATTCTATGTTTTCCTTTGACCACTAGACCTACTCCATATGCCTCTTCATTCAGCGTCTCTTCAAGCCCAAACCCATCATCAGTCAGGAGACGTCTGTGGACCTGAAAAGAAAATAAAAAGAGCTTTTGATGTAATACATCTAATGCAGCGGGTCAGACCGAGGTTTATTATCCTACTAATATTATAAATGTGACAGTTTGTGAGGATGGATGGATGGATCTTTGTTACACTTTCACGCCAAAGGGCTGAACAGATCTGGATGAAATTTGGCACAGAGATAGATTATAGTCTGGAATAGCAGATAGACTACTTTATATCCCGGGAAAATGTACGAGTTCGTAAACCACGCGGGCGAAGCCGCGGGCGGAAGGTACTAAGCATATTTTTAAAGCCTTGTTTAGGATTTGATCAAGGGAACACGGAGGCGTTTGGAGGCCCCTTAAGACCAGAGGCCCAGGGCGGGCCGCCCCTTCCGCCCCCCTGTTAGTCCTAAAACCTACCATAAGTTCGACCTCGCCATCGTTGAATGACGTTCCTCCTTGAGTTCTGTCTGTCAGCACGCACATTTCAACACTGGAATTTTGTGAGTGGATACATATACGAGAGGTCACGGGAAAATAGCAGGCGGCAATTGGTTTCTTCTGCTGTTGACCTGTGAAAATGGAAAATGGTATGATGATACATTCTCTCTTTTGTGTTACAAATGTTGCCACACTAGAAATAATTCCTGTATCGTGGGTGCGTTTACAAACACAAATATTCACATACACAAATACCCAGACCCGAAACAACTGTGTAGATCATGCATGTATAATTTGTTTCGTCCGGGAACCGAACCCGTGGCAGTCGATCATTCAACCACTACACCAACCGTGTCTCTTACAAAAGCATATGTTAATTTTTTTTTACGTAATCAGGTATCTTTAGATAAATAATAATTTATTAAGGCTTGATTTTTTAATGCCCAGATAAAAGTTATCTAGCTGTTATTTTAAAATTGGAACAGTGTGCATGGACTTATCAGAGGAATAACTTATCTGAGGTTTATCCAGCTATTGAAAAATCAACCCTAAGTCTATGCAAATGTGTAGGTATTTGCTTGTTAGTCAGGTAAGGACTGGGAAGAGGAATGTCGGTCGGGCGAGGAGGGCGAGGTCGAGATGGGCCGACTATATTGTTGCCATCAGGGTCGAACATGGATGAGACTGGCGCAGGCGCGTAGAGACTGGCACAAAGAGAGGCCTATTCCCAACTGTGGGCGAAGTCGGGCTGTGGATGATGATGTTAATGATCATGAATTGGTTCAATAAGACTTACTTGCTGACTCATTCCAACAGGTCCTCCTCATCATCTGCCTCGAGTTGGAGTCGGTGAAAAACTCCCCGTTACTGGTGATGTTCGTCGTGAACAGGCTCACCACCTCCTTGCCCAGGTCGGACCTGGTGGGCAATACGTCTTCAAACAATGTGTCATGGGTTAAATTACTCCACAAATTGTTTATTAAACCTAAAACCTGGTAAAATAGACACAGTACAAAAAAATGTGTCTATTTTACTAGATTGATATTTTAGCAGAATATTACAACAATACCACGTATTATCAGTAAAATTCAACAAGCCAGGGCGTGCCATTACTGAATGGAGAAAAAAAAATGTTAAAAAATATTGAATTTAATTTTAAATATACTTTCCATATACTTTCCATAGAATATATGTTACTAGCTTCCACCCGCGGCTTCGTCAACGTGGTTTACGAACCGTACATTTTTCCGGGATAAAAAGTAGCCTAAAAAAAATAAGCCTTTAAAAAAAAATATTATATTCAAAATATAAAGCCATTAAAAAAAAATATTATATTCAAAATATGTATCATCTACGATCACTACCCGTTTGGATAAAATTTCTTCATAAATGAATGACATTAAAATTTCGTAAGTGTCAGAATGGCGGGTCGACACTCCGCTATTATTTATAGATATATTTGTTTTGTTAAAACATGAGTGAAAAATACAATTGTATAAGGTGTTACATTTTAGGTACATAGCTACATGTTTTGCCATGTACGGCGCACAAAATTTTAAGTTGACGCATAAATCGCTTGAGGTAACACAAAAAGTATATAAATAGCCTGAGCTTTATTATTAATTACTTAATGGTACTGTTTATGGAAGGATATGGTTTAAATTGACTAACAGTGGGACACTAAAAGTTAGGAAATAAAATGGTACAATTTAGTACCTTTATTTAAAAAAGATACGGTAGCTCCTTGTTCCAAAATGTAACACTTTATTAGTTTACTTTACTAGATTGATATTTTAGCAGAATATTACAACAATACCACGTATTATCAGTAAAATTCAACAAGCCAGGGCGTGCCATTACTGAATGGAGAAAAAAAAATGTTAAAAAATATTGAATTTAATTTTAAATATCTCTTTCCATAGAATATATGTTACTAGCTTCCACCCGCGGCTTCGTCAACGTGGTTTACGAACCGTACATTTTTCCGGGATAAAAAGTAGCCTATGTGCTATTCCAGAATATAATCTATCTGTGTGCCAAATTTCATCCAGATCCGTTCAGCCGTTCTGGCGTGATTGAGTAACAAATATCCATCGATCCATCCATCCTCACAAACTTTCACATTTATAATATTAGTAGGCTTTACGTTTAAAGAATATAAATCATTACTTTAATTACAAAAACAGTGGTATGTGTACAAAGCCCGACAATTGATGACGTTTCTAGTGTTGTTAAAATCGTTGTAGGTTGCAGGATTATAAATATTGTGTTTATTTATTTGAAGTTGTCGTTTGATTCCGGTAGATAGCGCTGTAGTACTTTTTGCTACTCATCAACAGTTACCTCACGATATTTAACATGTAGTTCTTTAAATTGTATCGTGGGTAGAGTTTACAAACACAAATCTCACGTAGACTCGCATTCTAATTACATAAAATTAGCGATAGTAACGCGATAGCCACACGATAGCAGCCTCACTGTTTTCGGTCAATATATGACACAAAAATGACGTTTAACAAGCTACCGGGCGATCTACGCCTGTCTCAAACTAATTGCTACATCGGTAATTAGGCTGCCGGAACAACTATTTGTAGATAATACAAATATTTGTTCCTCTCAGGACTCGTAACGCAAAAAGCTAATTGCTTTGCCACTCCACGAACTGTGTAATCACCCTTACCCAATAGGCACAGGTCCAATGATCCACTCCAGCTCCACGAACTCTTCCCCACGGTACAGCCTCACGATCTGCGTAATCCAATCGCTGAAACGCTGCCTGATCTCCTTGACAAGAGACCCTCGGATAGTGTTGTAGGCCACTTTATCGGTCACCTGAAAGAAAAAAAAAAAAACATCCCATTACTGTCCCACTGTAGGGCAAGGGTTTTCAGAATGAAAAGGGTTAGGCCTTAGTCACGCTGGCCCGGTGCAGGTTGACGGACTACACACACCATCAAAAACTTTATGAAGCCCTCTCAGGTGTGCAGGTTTCCTCACGATGTTTTCCTTTACCGTAAACGCAAGTGATATCAAATTCTGATCCGCACATGATTCAGAAAAGTCAGAGATGCGGGCCGGGTTTGAACTCAGACCTTCCTGTAAGCAGGTACGTGTTCAATCGCTAGGCTATAATTGCTTATGAAAAAAAAACTTATTGATTAGAAATTTTTGTAGCTGAGTAAATGTATGTTGCGCTACGTGCCGTTAGTTCGATTCCCGCACAGAACAAATATTTGTATGACCTACAGATAGTTGTTCCTGGTCTGGGTGTATGTGAATATTTGTGTTTGTAAACGCACCCACGATGCAGGAATAATTGCTAATGTAGGGTTCATCATCAGCCAGAAGACGTCCACTGCTGAACGAAGGCCTCCCTCAAGGGGGGGTTTGTCATAATCCCCACGCTTGGCAGGCGGCTTGGGGATCGCAGTGGCTCACCGATTAGTGAGAGGACGCTGCTGCCCGTCCTCCGGTGTCTGGCCGCAGTTTTAAGAGGTACCCGGGTCAATGTAGGGTTATTTTTATTTTATTTGAATGAATTTAGACTGTCTCATTTATACAAGGATCGCAAGCATGTCTTACGTTCAATTCCCTGGTACGGCAAAGTGTTTTGGGGTTTCCTGATATTCTCATTAGCAACCCTAACTTTGGAACTGTGCCCGGGAGATGGCAAGGCTCGCTCCCTATTACATGGCACTTTTTATTAGCTGTGATGCTATGTTATATTTCTCTATAATAACACAGAGCCATGATCCGCAGATTCTCATTGGTCTAGTGGTCGCAAGCGCATCTGCTGAGCGTGAAGTCCTGCGTTTAAATCCCGGGTCGAACAAAGCAAAAAGTATTTTTGAGTTTTTCTGTATGGAAATTCTCAGTAGCAGCACGGAGAGAACTGTGCCTAGCAGATGGCTATAGGCTCGCCCAATATTACATGGGACTCAATAACGGCATCAGCGAAATGTGGGTGTCCAATAGTACACTTCTGCTTAACCCCTCGGGGAATACAGGCGTGATGCTATGTTGTGATAAATTATGATAAAATAAATAATACGTACGCGTCTAACGATTCGTGGTTCATTCCGATGTAGCTGTATGGTAAGTCGTTTATGTCAGAAAGAGAAAGAAAATCAAAGGATAATTAAAAAAAAAAAAAATTATATTCAAAATATGTATCATCTACGATCACTACCCGTTTGAATATTTCTTCATGAATGAATGACATTAAAATTTCGTAAGTGTCAGAATGGCGGGTCGACACTTCGCTATTATTTATAGATATATTTGTTTTGTTAAAACATGAGTGAAAAATACAATCGTACCTATAAGGTGTTAAATTTTTTTAGGAAGCTACATGTTTTGCGTATGTGGCGCACAAAATTTTAAGTTGACGCATAAATCGCTTGAGTTAAGACAAAAAAGTATATAAAAGTATATAAATTTAATACCTAAATGGTACTATTTATGGAAGGATATGGTTTAAATTGACTAGCAGTGGGACACTAAAAGTTAGGAAATAAAATGGTACAATTTAGTACCTTTATTTAAAAAAGATAAGGTAGCTCCTTGTTCCAAAATGTAACACTTTATTAGTTTACGTCAGAATGACGGGTCAAGTACAGATGATTAAGTAACTTGGCAAATAAACATATCTCAGTTTCAACAATCTTATCATGTCGTTAGATAGTTATCCATATAAAAAAAATTCGTGTAATTAGTACCAAATTTGGTGATAAAATGCTTTTTGGTACCGCCCCTCTTTAGCCAAAAGCCACGCCCACCTTAGAAGCCGTTTGAACATGTTCAGAGAAGACCAGAAAATCCTAAGTTACTCACAGGTGAGGGCCTCTGTCGGTCAGGTCGGAAGCTGTAGGCCCCTGACTGCAGCGTCTGCTGGCCCTGAGCGTAGTAGAAGAAATTCTGGGAGACGTCGATCCTCACTCCGTCTACGTGCTGAATGGATTCTAGGAGACCTGTGGTTTTGTCCACTGTCACTTTCAGGTACTGGTGGAAGAACAATTAATTAGTTGAATTTGGAATTAGTTGAGTTGTGTTTGATGTAATATTTATATATACATATATGTATATGTTTTTTGTGTTATTTTTGTTTTTATGATTATTTATATTTTTGTAATTTTTTTTTTGTGGGGTCAAAAATAGATTCTTTTCTTTCTTTATTTATTTCTTTCTTATATAAAATCCCGGTGTGCGTGTGTTCGTAATTCTTCTCCTCCTAAACGGCTTGATCGATTTTGATGATGTTTTTGTGTATTGATCGTATCATTTAGATGATTCTTAGCTAGCTTACCTTGTCGAGATGCCGAAAACAAAATATACGCAGACGAAATTGTGGGCAAAAGGTAGTATTATTAATGAAATTTAAATATGTAATATTTTGAATAACTTAAAAAAATGTTAATTAATGTTGTTAACTAATCGTTACACAGGTCGTTAAAGTTACGATTTCTATAATATTACTAAATTAATTGACGGCACGGTTGGCGCAGTGGTTGAGAGATCGACTGCTGTGCTACGTGTCGCGGGTTCGATTCCCGCACGGATCAAATATTTGTATAATCTACAGATAGTTGTTTCGGGTCTGGGTTTTTGTGTATGTGAATACACACCGTGCCTCGGAAAGTACGTAAAGCCGTTGATCCTGCGCCTGATCTCTCTCCGGTCGTGTCGGAATGCCGTCTCTCGACTATGAGAGTGAAGGAATGGAGAGAGCACCTGTGTTTGCGCACACACCTGAGCTCTATAATATCTCCTGCGTAGTTGTCTAATCTTCGGTGAGATTGGCCGCCGTGACCGAAATTTGGTCAAGAGAACATACGAACATACTAAATTAATTTGACTGCCAATTGGTCTAGTGGTCGTAAGCGCGACTGCTGAGTGTCAGGTCCTGGGTTCGATGCCCAGATCGGGCATAGTGTTATTGGGTTTGTCTGTATGGAAATTTTCAGTAGCAGCACGGAGTCTGAAACTGTGCCCGGTAGATGAAGCTGGTTACTTTCAGATATTACTAGTAAGACCTTACCTCGTTTGATATGAAGGGAATTATTTCCTGTTCAGCTTCAATTTTTCCTTGACTCGACTTTGAGAACTTCTTGGCGAACTCATTTTCCTCCTGTTACATAAAAATTGGTGTAAATAATATACTAGGTGATCTATTGAGGATAGTTTTAAAACGACGACACGGTTGGCGCAGTGGTTGAGAGATTGACGGCTGAGCTACGTGTCGCGGGTTCGATCCCCGCACGGAACAAATATTTGTATGATCTACAGATATTTGTTTCGGGTCTGGGTCTTCGTGTATGTGAATACACACCGTGCCTCGGAAAGCACGTAAAGCCGTGGGTCCTGCGCCTGATCTCTCTCCGGTCGTGTCGGATTGCCGTCTCATCGAACTATGAGAATGAAGGAATAGAGAAAGCACCTGTGTTTGCGCACACACTTGTGCTCTATAATATCTCCTGCGTAGTTGGCTAATCTCCGGTGAGATTGGCCGCCGTGACCGAAATTCGGTCAGGAGGACATTATTATAATTATTAGTTTTAAAAAAATACACAGGTACAGTTAGCGAAGTTCAAAAGAGAATTTTAGAAATACTAGTTTGTGACAAGCGAAATGAAATTCAAGTCTATGGTTTGTGATATCTTAATCATTCCGATGCGGACGGCCGTCAACGACTGTTGTCAATTGCGCTCCGTGCATTATCCGGTTTAATGTGCGGCGATCAAATAGGTTTAAAGAATCTTTATTCTCAAAAGAACAATGCAGTTCACTTATATGAGAAATTTACATTTTACTTAATGCGTACACATTGTCGTCTAATGTCGAAGCATGCAGAGATATGCAAATAATAGGTAGACACACAAACTGAAGCGGGATAGGATTCATAATGTTAAAAACAAAATGTAAGTGTTTAATTGAATAGTTGGGAACATTACACTGATAACTTGCAACCGAACCGGCCAATTGTATACCTATAAATGAAATGAAATTGTTTATTTTGCAATTAGGATTTTTGAATCACTTTTACACATTTTTTTTTCACATATATGGCGTCATAGTATAAAGATAGATGGTAAAAGGACCTCACCAATTGGTCCCTAACAGGAGCGATGTAGTATGATGTGAACCCAAGAGGCGGTATGTTCTCAGCTTCGAAGCACAACTCCTGGATGGCAGTAGACGATCGACCAGGTAGGTTGATGATGGCTGCTGGCAGTGGCACTAGCTGGTATTCCACCTCCTCATCTGAGGATAACAAAGGATATCATTGTATTTTGGGTACTGTTTTATGAAATTGATTGTTAGGAAACCCACTACCAATTTCAGATTATCAAAGCAAATAGTTTTCACGCCTTAAATCCTCAAAGGCTTAGGCATAGGTGTATTATTGTGCACCCATATTTCGCCGATGCTGTTATTGAGTCCCATGTTATAGGGCGCGAGCCTATTACATCAACCGGACAAAGTTCCAGACTCCGTGCTAAGAATTTCCATACAGAAAAACCCAATAACACTTTGCGCGGCTCAGGAATCGATCCCAGGACCTCTGAAGACCAATGAAGCAGTCCATTATTAATTCCATTATTAAGTTCCGTGTAATATTCGACGACACGGTTGGCGCAGTGGCTAAGCGATTAGCTTTCTGTGCTGCTTGTCGAGAGTTCGATCTCCGCACGAAATAAATATTTATATGATCTACAGATAGTTGTATCAGGTCTGGTTGTGTGTGCATGTGACATGTATGTTTGTAAACTGTACCCGCGATACAGGAGAAATCCTAGTGTGGGGCAACGTTTCTCTAAGAAAAAAAAAATGCCTAATACCAACAACCGAGAATTTTCTAAAAGAAAAACCCAATAACACTTTGTCAACCAGAGGATCGAAGCTCTGTACTCACGCTTAGCAGCTGCGCTTGCGACCACTGAACAATGAGGTTATGAGAAACCTTTTATGATCATACCATTGTAATCCCTGATGGAGTAATGTAGAGCGATGGCTGGTAATCGGACGTGGTGGTAGGTTTTCACGCTGAGTGGATTGTACACCAGTAGTAACATGGACTCTTGGTTCTCTGTGAACTGGAAACAAAAATTACATAACATCACGCCCGTATACCCCGAAGGGTTACGCAGAGGTGTACTAATTGTACAGCCACATTTCGCCGATGCTGCAGTCCAGAGTTTTTAGACAGGGTAAGCAGAAAATTTTAAACGCTTATTTACCAAAAATACCTATTGCATGTTGGTATTGGTTCGTCGTCTTGTCGATTAAATAATGATGTATGTGATTTGCCACCTCAAATATCTTATAATAAATATTTATCTGAGTTATGTAGGGTAGACAGTGTCTTTTTGTCTTTATGAATTGCACGCTACTGGGGGCGAGCATATTGCCATCTACCCGACACAGTCCCAGACTCCAGCATCATACGAATACCTCTATTCGTACGATGCTGGGGATTACTGCTAAAAGTGCTTGGGCAGTCAGCCTCGCTACCACTATTTCTGACTGACTAATCTTTACACAAAAGCAGTGATAGCCTAGCGGTTGAACGCTTGCCTTCCATGCAAGAGGGTCCGCGTTCAAACCCGGCCCGCACCTCTGACTTTTCGGTATCATGTGCGGATCAGAATTTGATTATCACTTGCATTTACGGTGAAGGAAAAACATCGTGAGGAAACCTGCACACCTGAGAGGGCTCCATAAAGTTCTCGACGGTGTGTGTAGTCCGCCAACCCGCACCGGGCCAGCGTGGTGGACTAAGGCCTACCCCTTCTCATTCTGAGAAGAGACCCTTGCCCAGCAGTGGGACAGTAATGGGTTGAATTTATTTTATTTCTTAATCTTTACACTATAGGATTTCTTGCTTGCCGACACGAGAGAAAAAGAGGACAGAAATATATTTCTTCTTTTTTTCTATCGTGCACGATCTGTCACATGGGAATCACTCATGCCGTAGTGGAAAGATTAGGCAGTCAGCTATGGTGGTATCGAGGTTAACTGCCCAGGGTGCGCCAGACGGTCTCAGGTTTCATCACTCGTGGAGGCGGTTTCCTTGCACCGTAGAAACAGAAATATCATAAGAATACTTACTCTGCATTGACTCATGTTCAGCTGGTGGCATATCACAAACTGTTGGTTGTTCTTGGTTCTTCGACTTCCTCCCCACGTGGGTGTCAGGTAGCTGGTGGAGGAAACAGAAATATGTAACTGAATAACGTAACATATCAGTGCGCTTGTATTTCCCGAAAGGTTGGGCGGAGGTGTACTATTGAACACACATTTACCGTTATTGAGTCATCATCTGCCTGCCTTTTCCCAACTATTCAGGCTTCCAATCTAACCGGTTACCGCTGAACATCAGAATTTTACACGGAGCGACTGCCTTCTGACCTCCGTCACCCGGGACCAACTGCTTATCTGGTTACCCATCCAAGGACTGACTGCACCAAGCGTTGCTTAACCTCGCTGATCGACGGATCTGCGCGGTATGTATGTAGCTACGAGCCCCTCCACATTTATCTTTATCAGTATCATATAATAGAGCCTATTGCCATCTAGCGGGCACAATTCCAGGCTCTGTGCTGCTACTGAGAATTTCCACCCAGAATACCCCAATAACAATTTGCCCAACTCGGGAATCCATTTAGTATTCATTCATCGTCAAATTAGTTTTATCAATGAAAACATAGATGGCAATAAGCTTGCATTTGTTTAACGTCATTGGCAAAACCTGCGTGAAGAACAATGATACACCTCTGCCAATCCCTTCGTAGAATACAGGCGTAATGCTATTTTTTATGTAGACACATACCTGAGAAGATTAGACACTTTTTTTGTGCAGGCGTCGATGGCTTCGCTTAGAATCCTTATGAAGTCAAACGTAACATGTTGTTGGCTTGTTCCTGTCAATAGACCAAATTATTTTCGACTGGAAATTCCCGTGGTTTCAGGTCTAAAAGTTTCCTATATCCAATTTCTGGTTAGAAAAAACTTTAAGATATTGCGATCATTGCCTCAAGTGATAATTTAATCAGTAATACTGACGGGATTTTTCATTCGATTAAATAATGATGTATGTGATTTGCCACCTCAAATATCTTATAACTAGCGACCCGCCCCGGCTTCGCACGGGTGCAATGCTGATACTAAATACACTACAGAAAAACTGTGAACGTTGTATATAAAAACATAGCGGCCCGCTCCGACTTCGCACGGGTATAAAATATATAGCCTATGTGATTAAAATCGATTCAGTAGTTTTGATTTATTCATTACTGCCCGTGGCCCGCACGCGTTAAATTTGGAGTAAAACAATCCCCCTTTCCCTATACCATGAAGATTTCCTGCTATCTTTGGAATATCTAAATTCATACACTACATTTTTACTTATTTACTTTTTACATTTTTAACTATTTATTTTATTTTTACAACATATTACAGAATGTCTTTATAAACAACGTTCACAGCTTTCTTGTCATTAGACAATACAAACATGTTTTCTCTGGAGGTCACTCTTGAAAGAGCGACATACAGTTGTCCATGTGAAAAACAGTCAACGCTCAAATCTAAGCCTGCAACGTTGAAGGTTTGACCGTGCGATTTATTAATGGTCATTGCAAAAGATGTCTTTACCGGAAACTATAAACGTTTAAATTGGAAGGGTAAATCCGATGGTATCAGAGGGATTCGGGGAATCAATACATCTTCTCCGGTACCACATCCTGTGAGTATTGTGCACTCTATTATGGAAGTTTTCAATGATTTTACCAGCAAACGCGTGCCATTGCAAAGTTTAGGTGGATTCAGGTTTCTTAATAAAATAACAATTATTTATCGTAACTTACTTATAATTACTGATACGTTGTCGCGCTGAAAAGCACGTTTTTATAATAAACGCGTCCGATCGCTGCTAAATTCAAAGTGCTATAGGGAAAACCGCGTTTTTTTTTTTTTTTTTTGAGTTGTCTCTCGCAGTTAGCTCAGGGAGCTTTTACTGCTTAACCGGGCAAATGGCGAGACCAGAAGGGCCTCCAGCCGAGCAAATTATATAATATTAAGCAACACTGCTAAGGGTGTCCCATAGTGGGACTCGAACCTCGGCTTAGGGCGTTGCTGGGGGGCATACAAGAGAGGACTTGCTGGATCTGACTGTGATTATTTAGGGACATTTGATTTATTACTACTGGCTCAGCGCGGGCTGGCTCGAGCAAGGGTCGGGGTGGAGAACGAACGGGTCTTCGCGACGGGCCTCGCCGGCGAAGGGAAGGGAAAACCGCGGCCTCAGACGCGCTATTTATAGGCACGCTCTTGCCGCACCGGGCGGCCGGCCGGTACCGCCGCAAACGCTACGTCCCGCAATTTTTAAATCTGTAATATCTTCGAAAATATTCACTTAAATCATACGGTGTAAAGGGCCATATAGATCTATATTAAATGAACAATGTATTCAAGGTATTTAATTGGTTAAGGATTAATGCTGTATTGGTTAAAATCGCTTCGAAAATTAGCCATTATTTGTCGTAAAAAGTAAATGACAAAAAAAAGTTATTGTGGGTTATCCATAAGAGATAGACATATACCATCACGGACTTTTCTGTAGACCTTTTCAATGTGTACAATACTTAGTACATTATTTTGATAAAACTCGTAGGGTTCAGCCTGCGTTTGCAATGTAAGCGGAAAAAATGTAATTATTTACGACATCACATTAGAAACCTCAAAAATAACAGTACTTCTCCACTATTTAATGGATGTTATTATACATATAAACCTTCCTCTTGAATCACTCTATCTATTAAAAAAAACCGCATCAAAATCCGTTGCGTAGTTTCAAAGATTTAAGCATACAAAGGGACATAGGGACAGAGAAAGCGACTTTGTTTTATACTATGTAGTGATAGTGATAGTGATAGTGATAACCCTCGTACATTTTTTCATACATTTGTTTCATCTTCAAGTGGGGTAAACTTTGCTAAGGGTTTTTATGTGTTGTATGTGTTCATACATTGTTTGCTTTCATACACTTGGGTCCAGCTTTTTGAAGATCTATCAGCATGACCTGATGATGTGAACGGATATAACATGCTTATTATAAGCGCCAGTTACCTGTGATAGCATCGTGATGAAGTACCAGGCTCACAGCGTGTCTGAGGAGATGTAACTCGTACGAGTCCCCTAGTCGAGCAATCACTGTCATTTGCTTGACTACCTGTAAAGATGAGCTTAGTTGTTGGTATGTTGAAAGACTACAATCACTAATCATTCTGCCAAGTATTATGCAGGGAGGCCTATGTTCGGCATAGAGTCCTATGTCGGGCATAGAAGTACATGTTCAGCTTGAAGGTCCATGTGTAACTATGATGCTAATGATCAGCAGTGAGTTCTATTTTCAGTACGGAGGCCTATATTCAGCATAGGATGTTTTTGAATTTCTGTTATGTCTGAGCTCTCACTTTGAGAATTGCTCAAGTTGCAGTTGAAAGTTCCAGTCACAAAAGTTTGTAACAGCCGACTGCGCAGGCGCTGGACGAATTTAAGGCGTAATAACAACTTACTTGTAGAAATATGTGTGCTCTTCTTGCGAAGTACTTGAGACTGGGCCTGGATGTGTAGTACCCAGTCCAGTACGTTAGGGAGTCGCTGCCGTAAGGAAGCTGGTCGCCCTATAATCATCAATTGCTTAATGGTGTCATTGGTGAAGTGGTCGCAAGCGCAGCTGAGAGTACAGTACTGGATTTTGATGCCAGAGTCGGCCATAAAAATAATCAATAAAAAAAATATCAATAAATATAAAAATAATCAATAAAAAAATTAAAAAAATCAAATTGATCAATCTATCGAGATTAAAACAGCATATATGCATATGTATTGTATTGCAATGAGAAAAAAAAATATATTTATTTACTTGTATTGTGTAAATTAAGTTATGTTAGTTTTAAAAATAGTTTAGTTATTTTTTTACATATTTTCTAAAACTTATCATTGTTACCTTTAGAACTGTGTACTGAGCTAGCAAAATATAACTGACAGTTATGTAATATATAAGGGAATCGTCTTTTTTTTTCTGTATGTGTACATATTTGTGGAGGCTTGTAATTAGCAACATAGATATTATTTTGTTATTAAATATTGTAATTAGTCTGTAAGCCTTCCTAAGAATAAAAAAAAAAAAAAAGTTCTTTCTACGGTTTGGCTGCCGAGCTGTCTAAATCTACAAGTGGAGATACTGCTTTAAAACGTATTATTAATAGTACGATTATATCTCAAAACACTTGAACTTGTATGTTGTATAATTTGTACTGTATTGGCACATTGTGGTATGTAATATTTTGGTAAATTTGTTTTATTTAATACTAGCTTCAGCCCATATTTCTACATATATAATTTATAGCCTATAGCACTCAGGGATAATGTAGCTATCTATCGGTAAAAGAATTTTCAGATTCGGATCATTAGTTTCGGAGATTATCCCCTACATACAAACAAATATTTCACCTCTTTATAATATTATTATAGTTCAGGTTCCCAAATGGAAAAAATATAAGTGGAAGTGGAAGTAGAAATAGAAATGGAAAGAATATAAATGGAGTTTCTTGCCAGTCTCCATACGACCAGCCCCCTTTTGGAACCGCGCACCTAGAGTCTCGACCTTTCAAAAGTGTCTGATAAAGGCCCAATTGAAATAAAACACTTTCACTTTGACTTTTTCGTTTCAGCACGAGTTTTGTATCCAGTGAAAATAGATGAGCTCCCATTTAAGGAGGAACAGCATACCAATAAAATTGGCACAGACTCTTGCGCAGTTGTAACAGCAGTTTTACCTTTTCAGTGTAAACAGCCTTGTCCCGCCTTCCATACAAGTAAATGGCTTTCAAATAACAAGATGGCGTCGAGTAGAATATATTTATGTCTGACAAATTCGCTGGATGTGTGTTCACGTGACTGAAAACAAAATAAAATAATTAATATAACGATAATATTACATAACATAGCATAACACCTGTATATCCGAAGCGATAGGCAGAGGTATACTATTGTACACCCACATCTATCCGATACTATTATTTAGTCCCATGTAATAGGGGGCGAGCCTATTGCCATCTACCGGGCACAGTTCTAAACTCCGTGCTGCTACTGAGGATTTGTATACAGAAAAACCCAGTAACACTGCCCGACCCGGGAATTGAACGCTGGACCTCATGCTTAGCAGTTGTTCTTGCTACCACTAGACCAATGAGTTCTTTCATTATACAAAAATGCCGTAGACTCGTATGTCTTAGTATCGTTGTAAACTCTTATAGTGTGATTCAGGATTGCAGTTGTCTATTCACTTCAATAGATGGCGCTGATTGTAAGTTAAAAATCGCTCCCCACACGTATAACTTACTTTATAAGTTTGTCCATATTCATGAACCAGTTGGCAGCGCTCTGGTATGTGAAGTCTCCTCCCATGGTCACCATGATATTGTCATGGTCGTAATACTTCGCCTGCCTCTCAATTTGGGATATGAAATCGTTGACCTGTGAAAAATGATTACTCATCCAATAAAGGTAACTGACACTTGGTTTTAAAAGCTTCGAAACTATCTAAGAGCTTATAGACGTGACAGAGTTTTAGTCCATTCTCAGTAATATTACCTTATTAAGAGAGCCAGCAATTTTTAAGTCTTAAAATCTTAAATAACTGCTATCTTAACAAAAGAGACAAGCACGTCTTTTGAAGCTATTTCTGTCCATTTTCTTTGCATTTTATAAGGATAAAAAGCAATCTACAACCTTCTTGAATATTTTTTCAAATGAGACTGGTAGTTTCAGAGATAGCGAGTTCAAATAAACAAACAATTTCTTCAGCTTTATGAAGAAAAACTAGAAATCGAACGACATGACTTTAGAAAAAAAATACATTCTGTATTATTACACCATCCGATAGTGTCGCTAATAAGGGGCCATCCATAAATTACATCACACGTTAAGAGGGGGGGAAGGGGTCGAGGAAGTGTGACATTGTGTGACAAGGGGTGGGAGGGGTCCTAAGTTTCGTGACATCACATTTCAAAATCTAATATATCTAAGTATTAAAACGTGAAATTTGAACTATTAACGAAAAACTTAAAAATATTTCCAACTCTATCTGTGTGAATATAAGATTTAAATTGTTATGTTGGCGAGTTCCTTGAGAGCCTCGCCGTGATTTCAAATAAATGGAAATAAAACTAATTTCGGAACTGCAGTTTTAATTTAATAATTTTTAGATATAAAATTGCAAATATTTGACGTCACAGGAGGGGGGAGTCTCACAAATGTCACCAGCTGTGACAAGGACGGGGGAGGGGTCAAAAAAAGCATGAACATCGTGTGACGTAATTTATGGATGGCCCCTAAGGATCAAATTCTGCAAATACGCCAAACTAAAGGAAAGAGATCATTTTTCGAATCCCGGCTACGTATATTGTTTTTAAAAAAATCCATTGATGCAGTTTTAGTTTTCATCAAAATCGGACTCGAGACTCCTTTGAGTATATTTCGCTATTCCTTATAGTTTCGGATTAGGCCATCCTCTTGAAAAATTCACCCTGTATAGTAGGAAAGATTTATTTATACTTATTTCAGGAGTCATCATCATCATCATCATCAGCCAGAAGACATCCACTGCTGAACGAAGGCCTCCCCCAAGTGGGGGGGTTTTGCCATAATCCCCACGCTTGGCAGGCGGCTTGGGGATCGCAGTGGCTCACCGATTAGTGAGAGGGCGCTGCTGCCCGTCCTCCGGTGTCTGGCCGCAGTTTTAAGACGTACCCGGGTCGAATTTCAGGAGTAAAAGGTACTAATTAAATCATATCTTACCCGTTTGTCAGCGTTATAGACTTTGTTATCGGGATCGTCGATAATTGGTTCATCGTTACATAGGAAGTCAAAACAGAAGCCATCGGGCGCGTTGTACAGGTTGAACAGCGTGTGTGTCATGATGTCTGACATTTTGCCTGAAAACAAGAGTTGATTTATTGAAATCATCATCAACATCATAGCATCACGCCTGTGTCCCCAAAGGGTTAGGCAGAGGTGTACTGTTGTGCACCTACATTCCCTGGTCCTGTTATTAAGTCCCATGTAATAGGGGGCCTTTTCCCATAATTGGGGACAGTTCCAAACTCCGTGCTGCTATTGAGAATGTCTATACAAAAAAACCCAATAACACTTTGCTCGACCCAGGAATCGAATCCAGGACCGCACAATCAGAAGCAACAAGACCAATGAAGCAGATCCTAACTTCGGTCACTTTTGTAATATATCTATTAAAATATTTTACGACAGTACGTTGGATTTTATTTTACGCCTTTTTTACGCAGAAGAGACTATAAAGCCTTCTGTTTTCTGACTTTTAGGGGACTGACTGAGATTTGACTGAACGACCAATTTTATGTGACTAGCTGTGCTCGCGACTTCGTTCGCGTGGATGTCGGTACTTAACAATGTATTTTTTAGTGAGACCAAATGCACTTAACCCTATTTTTTATCTACAATAAAAGATTTTTTCTAAAATAAAAGTAGCCTAAGTTACACCTTATTACATCAGCTACCTGCCAATAAAAGTCCCGTCAAAATCGGTCCAGCCATTTCAGAGATTAGCCTATACAAACAGACAGACAGACAGACAGACAAAAACTGTAAAAAATGTTATTTTTGTGTATGTACCGTATATATATTCATATGCATGTAGTAAAAAATTGTTATTTCAATATTACAAACAGACACTCCAATTTTATTTATATGTATAGATTTAATGCCAAAGTGACAGAAAAAGTAAAATCACTTAGAACATCTCAAAGGCCATTCTCAGCTCTCCTCAGCTGCCGGCGACGGCTTCGCCCGCGTGGTTACGAACCCACACAGTTTATTTTCTAAATTAGAATAATGAGCTGTTTTTGTAACTAAGTCCTGCGAGTGGCACTCGGCGCCCCCTGAGATCCTGCGCCCGTGTGCAATCTCCTACACAATACCAAAGCGAAGAGAAGGGTCCCTGGTAGAAATTAAGAAGAATCTTCACCTAAGACATCGGATCCTCTCCACATGAACTCCATTCTGTCTTCTTCAATCATGGCTTCTCTTTCTTTGTGGTCTACGCGCCCTGGGTTACAAAATTTTAAATTAAAGTAACATAATCTTTTGTGATGTATGTATGACGGATTCGTCTGACAAAGTCTGACATGCAGGCTAAATTGACGTTTAAAGAAGCTGAACGATGCCCTCTTATCTCATAGCATAATTACTTAGACTTTCAATTTGAATTTATTCAAATTATATTGTGGTATATCAGTAAAATTAAGATATTACAGTATTCTCCAGTTATAATCCTCCAATCCATCGTACAATAATAACATAGGACAAAAAGTCAATTACATGATAAAATGTTAAGATAACATCATTAAAATGTAATAACATTTTTCAATTAATGGTCCTTTTAAATTAAGCAAGTCTGTCAAGGTTTTGATAGATTTATGTACAAGTATTTTATTATAAATGTCGGGAATTAAATTAAAAAAAACACTTTTGTCAAATCAGGTGGTTTTGTGTCACTTTACCTATAAACAGTCCATCATATCCCATCTGAGCTAGCAATGAGACTTGTTCCCTCGTGTGTCCATAGGTGTCAATCTGCCACGCAGCTTTGGGCTTGCCGCAAGGACCAAGCGTATCGTTCAGTTTTCTGAAATAAAAAAAATCTTCATTATTATGGAAAGTGTAGGCTTCAAGTTTTGGCTTTTTTTCAGCTTGCAGAAGTTTCAGCCTACACAAGTTTTCAAGTACGTGTGTGTGTGTGTGTGTTTATTTGCATGTAAATTTACCTTGTACCAATTGTCTCTGGATAATATGGCGTCATGCAGA
The DNA here is from genome assembly GCA_947562105.1 of Shargacucullia verbasci. Taxonomy (NCBI): domain Eukaryota; kingdom Metazoa; phylum Arthropoda; class Insecta; order Lepidoptera; family Noctuidae; genus Shargacucullia; species Shargacucullia verbasci. The sequence continues at coordinate 4,992,720 of OX387308.1, forward strand.
CTTGTGCAAGCCTACACTTGCGTAAAGTAATCGTAACATGCGTTAGGACCATAATAGTACTCCAAAAATGTTTACGAGTTTTTCTTGACTACAACCATAGATAACATAATCACAAACCAAAAAAATATGAAACCAATGTAAGCGTTTAAAATAGAAGATCACTCAAATGCGTGCGCGCATTTTTTCTAGCTAAAGGTACAGTACCTTAATCCCCAGGTATACTGGTCAATGATATGCAGATAATCGGGAGTAGCCTCATCGTTGTGCACCCAGCCTCCTCCTGCAAACTCCACGCGACCTTCCTGCACGAGGGCCCGGAAGGTGGCCCTCGTGGTGGGCCGCTGTTCCTTCCACCAGCGCCAGAAGTATGCCGTCTCAGAGAAGGTGAATCTTGGGATGATGGAAAAGTATTGTTTAGGTTTGTGTACAGTTGTGGGCTTGGAATATAAATGGCCTTGAAGACTTCTCGTTTTGCCAAGGCGAAAATTTTCTCGGGCTTTAACATAAGTTTCATCATCATTATGGAGGAACGAGGTATGGTGTTCCTCCATTGAAAAGGGAGGATCCTCCGACCAGGCAAGGTGGTTAGCCTGGCGGGCCGAAGCCCGACAGTTGATGTCGGATATTCGTATATGTGTTAGAATCGTTGTAAACTCTCATAGTGCGATTCAGGGTTTATTGTTGTAGCTTCACTCCGATAGATGGCGCTTTACTTTTTGCTATGTTGCGAGTAGTAGTCGCTACATCACTCCCCCCCCAGACCGGAGGTCGATGCTGTTGAGTCTTGAGGTTGCTTGCCAGGGCCAGTGATAGTTCCAGTGAGTCGGAACCGAGTGCCGCATAGTTCGCAGTGAGTCGGAACTAGGTGCGGTGATGCTGCGAAGTCCTCAGTGAGTCGAGGTAGTGCAGTGAAGAGTAGTGGCTGGCTGCTGCGTCGACCAGGAGAGAAGGGCTCTGCTAGATGACCGGCCGAAGTGCAGTGTGCTGTGCCAAGGTTGCTGATGAGAGGCCGATGGGAAGAACCAGGCTTGCGCGGTCGCTGCAAGCGTGTGGTTACCCGTTGGGGCCGAGGATGCTGGCTGGCAGGGTGAGACTTGCTTGAAGCTGCTCGAAGGGTACTGGAGGGGTGGAGAGGGTGGAGTGAAGGCGATGATGCCGTCGAAGGTTGCGAAGATGTTCATTGTCAGGGGTCACCACTATGGAGGAACGAGGTATGGTGTTCCTCCATTGAAAAGGGAGGATCCTCCGACCAGGCAAGGTGGTTAGCCTGGCGGGCCGAAGCCCGACAGTTGATGTCGGATATTCGTATATGTGTTAGAATCGTTGTAAACTCTCATAGTGCGATTCAGGGTTTATTGTTGTAGCTTCACTCCGATAGATGGCGCTTTACTTTTTGCTATGTTGCGAGTAGTAGTCGCTACATCATCATCAGCCAGAAGACGTCCACTGCTGAACGAAGGCCTCCCCCATAGGAGGGGGGGGAGGGTTGCTATAATCCACACGCTTGGCAGGCGGCTTGGGGATCATAGTGGCTCACCGATTAGTGAGAGGACGCTGCTGCCCGTCCTCCGGTGTCTGGCCGCAGTTTTAGGACGTACCCGGGTCATCATTTATTAAGTACTAAGTTATATTTACAGAGTTCGAGGGTATCAACAGTGTTCGATTCGGAGTTTGGAGATGGATTGACGTTGTGGCGTTAGTACCTACTTAAATGTTACCTATGTAAACTTTAGTAAAAAAAACTTACTTCCTTCTCTTGTCGTGCAGCAGTTCTGATAGAACAGAGTGATATATCAATTGTACGTTGGCGGTGCTTACTGTGGTTTTGGCTGCAAAAAAATCAATTTTATTTTATTCTATATGCGCCTCTATAAAAGTAAGTATTTAGTATCTGTATACAACGTTTCAAATTAGAATACATTTATTCAGGCGCCATTTTAATTAATAATATAAACTTGGGAGATATCAAAGAAAACAACAAAAATCTTTTTTTATCTGTGATTTTTATCATCTATTAGGCACTATTCTGAACTCCGGGCTGGTAATGGGAATTTCAGAAAATCCCCATAACACTGCCCGACCTAGAATTGAACCCAGGACCTGGAGCTTAACAGCCGCGCTTGCCAGCACTTGACGAATATCTTCGATATCTGATATCTTTATCTTTGATATCTTTTATACAACATTGTCCCACACTAGGATTTCTCCTGTATCGTGGGTACAGTTTACAAATATACATGTCACATGCACACACAACCAGACCCGAAATAACTATCTGTGGATCATACAAATATTTGTACCGTGCGGGGATCGAGCCCGCGACACGTAGCGCAGAAAGCTAATTCCTTAGCCACTGCGCCAACCGTGTCTTCAATGAGGCTGTCTATTTAGTTTCATACGTCTTTTCTCATAAGGATCCCTAACAATGGAGAGCTCTAATAAATTGGAGAAAAGGTCGTAGCGAACCAATCGCAGCACAGAGGCCCTAGTGTAAGTTTCTTTCGACAAATTCGATTTACTACATCGAACGCGTTCGGCGCTCCGATTGGTGGAGAGTACGAAACGGACAAAAGAAACTTACACTAGGGCCTCTGTACCCCTAGTGTAAGTTTCTTTTGACAAATTCGATTTACTACATCGAACGCGTTCGGCGCGCCGAACGCGTTCGATGTAGTAAATCGAATTTGTAATTGTGTACACTAAGGCCTCAGAACGCCGAACGTACTTTGTTTGTTAGACGCAAACAATTTCAAATTGTAAATCTGCGAACACAGTGTAGCCAGTAACTTTACATTAACTTGTCGGACAGTGTGGGTTGTTGCACTCACTTGGGCCAGTATCTCCTCCTAATGAGGGTGGCGTTGAGTACTGGATCCCTGGGTCTCCAACTATTGTGGTTGAGCCTAGCTATACCAATTATTATATTAATACTGTTCTTGTCTAGTTTTGCGCACATTGGCTTGCATTGTACTCGCATAGTTTTTACCGTTAAAGATTGTAACCAGTTTAAAACTATTATTTTAAAAGAGTATCCATGGAGTTTCTTGCCGGTCTCTTCTCCATAGGACCTACCCCCACATTGGAACCGTGCGCCTAGAATCACAACGTTTTAAAAGTAGCCTGTAAAGGCATACTCAAAATAAAAATATCTGACTTTGACCTTGTAAAATGGAGATCTACTAGGGCTTCAGAAGACCGAAGAGTTCTTATCATACTTACTGCCATAGTAATATTCATCAAATGTCTTCACCCATCCGGCGTCCATGTGGGAGTGTGGTATTAGGTGGACATTCAACGCCCCATCTCTTGTTTGGGGACATTGCTGGAACAAAATGATATTTTAAACATTGCCCTACTCAATTTTTTGAAAACAGTTAGAGGGCCTTGTAGCTATGTAGCTTCGGCGCTAATTATCCGATCTATGAGGTTAAGCAGCTTTCTGCCGTCAATCCTTGCATGGGCGACCGATCACACATCAAGAACTCTCCGTGCCTCGGAAAGCACGTTAAGCGGTTGGTCCCGGGTGTCATACTAATACCAATGACAGTCATTACGGGTGTCAGCAGCCCAAAAAGTCTGATAACCAATCTATGCTTAGAGTATCAGTGTCTCCCAGTGATTGGGTGGCGGAGGTCAGATGGCAGTTGCGTTGTAAAATACTAATATTCAGCCGCAACAGGTTAGATCGGGACATAGATAGAGATAGATAGAAATCTCGAACTATTATATCTAGCGACCCGCCCCGACTTTGTACGGGTAGCAGAGCATATACGTCTTAATTTTTTTGTGTCGTAATGTCGTATCAGCCTGTTACGTCGAGCATTTACTCGGCGCACGCCAGTAAAGCTCCCAGTCAGCATGATTTTTTTTCTGATATCTTCAACTATCATCGTCATATTTCAACCAATTTAGACAAAACCTTAACGAATTATACACCTAAACCTTCCTTATGAATCACTTTGTCTATTGGTGAAAACCGCATGAAAATCCGTTCCGTAGTTTTTGAGTTTATCGCGAACAGACAGACAGTCAGACGCGGCGAAGGACTTTTTTTAAATAAAAAATGCCCCACACTAGGAATAATTCCTGTATCGTGGGTGCGTTTACAAACACGTATATTCACATACACGACCCAGACCCGAAACAACTATCTGTAGATCATACAAATATTTGTTCCGTGCGGGAATCGAACCCGCGACACCTAGCGCAACAGTCGATCTCTCAACCACTGCGCCAATCGTGCCGTCACGTCACTTTGTTTTATAATAATTATGTAGTGATGAAAAGCTAAGAAGATATTATGTAATAATGCCTCTTTAATCTAGTGGTCGTAAGCGCGACTGCTGAACTTGAGATCCAGGGTTCAATTCCCGTGTCGAGAGCATTATTGTGTAATTAAATTCTCAATAGCAATTCGGTAGTCTTGTTGACGGTTATGAGGTCGCTACGTGACTTAATAACGGCATAGGCGAAATTACAACACCTCTGCCTAACCCTTATGGGTATACAAGCGTGATGATATATGATAAAATATGTGTGTGTACATACCTTATAACCGCATTCGATTTTATTTTTCACTGACAAAATATATTTCGCTCTTAACAATACAATTATTAACACATAATAAATATTACTCATTATTATTATTAATAAAAAATCTCTAATAAAACTATTTCTTATTAATAAAAAATCGCATTCTAAATTCGAAATCAAAAATTTAAGTCCATTTTTTCTCGTAGAATTAGCTTTTTTTTGTTCTAAATTTGAATTGACGATTATTAGATGAAAATGACGATTATTATGTTCTATTATTTTTATAGTTGATTTTATTTGAAGTCCTATGGATGTGCTTCCGTGGAGTGTGGAAGAAAACTGTGGGTGACTGGCAATGCACCTGTTAAGCTGTAATCAGACCTTGTTTACAGTAAGGAATTATCCACACTTAAAATTTCGTAAAATGACGTATCTAAAGGAAAATCCTCTCTCCTCTATATATTTCTGTATACCCAAATTTCGTCATGTGTCCCATGACGAGCTTACTACCATGTACCATAGATTTCAAATATGAGGCTGCTAATGAGAATTTTGTTACGAAAATTTTCCACTCCCTCGTAGTCGAACCCAGGACCTCACACAGCAGATTCCGATCACTATTAGTGTATTAGAATCTGTGGCGTCATCGGCAGAGGCGTGCGGTTCATAAAGACAAAAAGACACTGCCTACCCTACATAACTCAGATAAATATTCATTATAAGATATTTGAGGTGGCAAATCACATCATTATTTAATCGACAAGTTGACGAACTATTACCAACATGCAGTAGGTATTTTTGATAAGTAAAGCTTTTAAAAGTTTCTCCCTATCTCTGTGCACGCCGCTGGTCATCGGCCTAGCCTTTTCCCAACTATATTCTTAATTGATCCAAGACAGTTTGGAGTACGCAGTACACGGAAAAAAAACGGACCCCTAGTGGGGTTGGGAGGAGGGGAGTGGTATAGAAAAAAATATGTCTCCCCACGCTAGTAATAATTCCTATATCGTGGGTGCGTTTACAAACACAAATATTCACATACACAAACACCCAGAAAAAACTATCTGTAGATCATACAAACTGTGCAGCAGTCGGTGCTGCCTTTTTAACCGACTTCAAAAAAGGAGGAGGTTCTCAATTCGACGGTATGTTTTTTTTTATGTTTGTTACGCGATCATTCCGTCAATTATGGACCGATTTTAAAAATTATTTTTTTGTTTGAATGAGTGTGCTCCCAAATTGGTCCCAGTGTCACCAGGTCATCATCAGCCAGAAGACGTCAACTGCTGAACGAATGCCTGCCCTAAGGGGGGGTTTGCCTGTCAAGCGTGGGGATTATGCCCACGCTTGACAGGCGGTTTGGAGTTCGCAGTGGCTCACCGATTACTGAGAGGACGCTGCTGCCCGTCCTCCGATGTCTGGCCGCAGTTTTAAGACGTGGGTTACCCGAGTAACAGTGTCTCACAGTAATTGGGTGGTAGAGGTCAGATGGCAGTCGAGATATAAAATACTGATATTCAGTCACAACCGGTTAGACTGGAAGCCGACCCCAATGTAGTTGGGAACCAGCGGCGTGCACAGAGTTTTTAGACAGGGTAGGCAGAAAATTTTAATAGCTTACTTACCAAAAATACTTACTGCATGTTGGTATTGATTCGTCGTCTTGTCGATTAAATAATGATGTATATGATTTGCCATCTCAAATATCTTATAATAAATATTTATCTGAGTTATGTAGGGTAGGCAGTGTCTTTTTGTCTTTATGGACCGCACGCCACTGTTGGGAACAGGCTAGGCAAATCATGGATTCGTTATGCCTTTCGAAGAGGTACCTAGGCAGTTCCAGATAGAGTACATTTTACCTATTGACCCACTTCAGTGTGGACAGTGCCTACCCCACGTTCAATAACTAGTATCAGGTTAAGCAAACATGACTCAGTTTGATACTAACATTGAATAATATCAAACAATTCACTTTCACACGGCGAGTTCACGCCATATTAACGTGACATAGGGTAAGTAGGAATAGAGGTTCATTGTGATCGGGTCTAGTACTGACGAGATTTCCTCTCTATAGTCAAAGATGTATGGAAATAGTGTACATACGCGCGTTTAAAAGCAGTGACAGTGGTTGAACGCTTGACTTCCATGCAAGGGGGTCTGAGTTCAAACCCGACCCGCACATCTGATTTTTCGAAATGATGTACGGATCAGAATTTGATTATCACATTCGTTAACGGTGAAGGAGAAACATCGTGAGGAAACCTGCACACCTGAGAGGGGGACATAAAGTTCTTGATGGTGTGTGTAGTTCGCCAACTCACAATGGGCCAGCGTGTTGGACGAACGCCTGACCCTGTTCATTCTGAGAGGAAGCCATTGCCCAGGAGTGGGACAGTAATGGCCTGGATTTATGTATTTTTTACGATAATTCACTCGTATTCTTGTTTGGTTAGAACTTTATATGGTAAGAAAAATATCTAGTTTAAAGTTTTATCAAACACTAACGAGTCTAGCGACCTGCCCCGGAGAGGCACGGGTAGCACTAATTAATCTATAGCCAGATAATTCGTATGGCATTATGGCACAAAATTGCTAAAAAGCCAAAAAAAAAATTGTTGCTCCGATCGCTACCAAACTTCACAGGATCACCCGCTGGGCTGATCTGAAGATAACCTATAAATTTCATTAAAATCGCTCCAGCCGTTTTGGAGTCCATAGGGAACATACATACAAATATTTATTTTTTTATTTATATAAAAAAAAAATTAAACTTATTTAATATTATAAATGCGAAAGTTTGTGAGGATGGATGGATGGATCTTTGTTACTCTTTCACGCCAGAACGGCTGAACGGATCTGGATGAAATTTGGCACAATAATATTTGTTCCGTGCGGGAATTGAACCTGCGCTACCTAGCGCAGAAAGCTAATTGTTTAGCCACTGCACCAACTATGTCACATCTAACCCAGTAATGTATTCGTGACGGCGTGTGGTATGTCAATATTATTATGTTATTGTATTATCCGGTCGCGAAGGGCATTGTGTTTGATTCCGGATCGAGACAACCATACCTACGTTGAGTGATCTTAGTGAATTCTTTAATTAGGTATCTAATTAGTTATACTGTAGCGACAACTACTCGCAACATAGCAAAAGGTGAAGCGCCATCTATCGCAGTGAAGCTACAACAACAAACCCTGAATCGCACTATGAAAGTTTACAACGATTCTAACACATATACAAATATCCGACATCAACTGTGGGGCTTCGGCCCGCCAGGCTAACCACCTTGCCTGGTCGGAGGATCCTCCCTTTTCAGTGGAGGAACACCATACCTCGTTCCTCCATAATACGAAAGGTCAAAAACTATCGATTACATAATAGTTTAGCTAAATATGGATTTTATTATTACTAAATATTATCTATATTTGACTGCCTCACTGGTCGTGACTGCTGAGCGTGAGGTCCTGGGTTCGATTCCCGGGTGGAGCAAAGAGTTACTGGGTTTATCTATATGGAAATTCTCAGTAGCTCAGACTTTGGTATTGCGCCGAGTAAATAGCAATAGTACCGCCCCTATAACATAAGAATCAATGCAAAATGTTCACGAGGAATTATTGCTATTTCGTGGGTGCATTTACAAACATATCATAATATATTCACACACAAAATCCTAGACCCGAAACAATTATCTATAGAAAATACAAACATATTTGATCCGTGCGGGAATCAAATCCACGATACGTAGCGCAGCAGTCGATCTCTGAACCAATGCGCCAAAGGTGCCGTCAAGATAAAAAAAAAAACAAAATTGTAAAAAAATATCTTTCTTTTTACGCGGGCAACATCGCAGGCTCAACGTGTATTTAATATTTTTATTACAAGTACCTCAGATAAGCATATTTTTAATTACCTCGGCGTATAATTATGATTTTGTAATGACATAAAGTAGTCATATTTAACCGAGTTTTTAACTTGAAGTGGTATGTTTTTATTAGTAATTTTGTTTTGTGGTTATCCCTGACAACTTCCAATATAAAATGAAATAGCCTAGGCTTAAATTATTTAGTTATTGAGTACTCAGTATCAGCGAAATGTAGGTGGACAAACTCATGACTTTTTTATTCGTGTACGCCATATTAATGCTTTTACCTTACCTTTTATTAATGCGTTTAGCTGGTCCAAATAGTCATTCCACGAAGAAGAATCAGCAAGACGTCGTTTAAATTGAAATTACTTCTTATATATAACCGCTATACATTGTAGATGCGTGAGATCTACGCTGAACGCTCTTAATTTCATTAATTCTCACGATAACTGATCCATGCTTGCACTCTGTTGCGACAGGTCAGCTCAAATAGTTATGGCACTTTCTTCAAAAGGCCATTCCATCCTATATTTGTCTCACATAAATGCTTACATCATTACAATCTGTCTGGACTTTAAAATAGACTTTGACCCCTGAGTTTGTTTCGGCTTTCTTCTCAGGGATAGTCGTAGGAAATGCCGACGCCATCTAGTTTAAAAAAGACGTATAAAAGTGATTGAAAAATCCTAATTGCAAAATAAATAATTTCATTTCATTTCAAGAAACTCCATGGTTACTCTTTTAAAATATCTTTTGTGACAGTACATGGAAGATATGTAAGAACGATGTAGGTCAACGTTTAGACGGGCCTTTGGTAAAAAAGTAAAACAATACACCTCTGCCTAAGAATGCGGGGAATGCAGGCAGGTATATGTTATAAGGTTTTTTACATTAAATTTATACTAGCGCCTCGGCTTCGCACGGGTATCAGAGCATATACGCATTCATTATTTTTCTGTCATAGTGTAGTATCAGCCTGTTACGTCGAGCATTTACTCGGCGCACGCCAGAAAAGCTCCCAGTAGAAATTATTTTTTCCGACATCATCAACTATCATCGTCATATTTCAGCCAATTTACACCTAAACCTTCCTCATGAACTACTCTGTCTATTGGTGAAACCGCATGGAAATCCGTTCAGTAATTTTTGAGTTTATCGCGAACAGACAGACAGACTCGGCGGGGGACTTTGTTTTATAATATGTATTGATAACATAGTGACCTACACTTGTGCATGTACAATTCTGTGTAGATTTAAAATAGTTAATAATAAATGTTTCGGGTCTCGTTGTGTGTGCATGTGACATGAGGCCCTAGTGTAAGTTTATTTCGACAAACTCGATTTAACGCATCGAACGCGTTCGGCGCTCCGATTGGTGGAGAGCACGAAACGGACCAATCGGAGCGCCGAACGCGTTCGATGTAGTAAATCGAATTTGTCAAAAGAAACTTACACTAGGGGTAATATATGTTTCTCAAAATGTACCCACGACACAAGAGACATCCTAGTGCGGGGCAACGTTTCGACATAATTTCATACGGTAAACGGACAAGTCCTACACAAAGTCACTTTATACTTAAGAGCCCATAGTGCATCAAGGGCCCCTCGATAGAATTCGCTACGGGCCCCGCGCTTGCTTGATCCGGCACTGGGTGATTTAAGTTCTATTAAAATCGTTCCACTAAGTTTTCAAGTTCATTTATACTTACAGACAGACAAAGAGTTATATTAAAGTACTAGCTGTGCCCGCGACTTCGTTCGCGTGGATGTCGGAACTTAACAATGTATTTTTTAGTGAGACCAAATGCACTTAATCCTATTTTTTCTAAAATAAAAGAATTTTTCTAAAATAAAAGCTGCCTAAGTTACTCCTTATTACATCAGCTACCTGCCAATAAAAGTCCCGTCAAAATCGGTCCAGCCATTTCAGAGATTAGTCTATACAAACAGACAGACAGACGGACAGACAAAAATTGTAAATAATGTTATTTTGGTGTATGTACCGTATATATACTCGTATTCATATGCATGTAGTAAAAAATGGTTATTTCAATATTACAAACAGACACTCCAATTTTATTTATATGTTTAGATAGATACACATATTAGTAAATAACTTCCTTTGATAACTGTCAACAATGACATATTATAATTATGTCAAACCATTTTCGTGCGAAACGGAATAAGGAAGAAGGATTTGTTTTATGGCAAACATTAACGTTTCCGAATTGATAGCGTCATAAAACATAAGTACATACATGTTTGTGAAGGTCAAGTATATTATAGATATGATTAACAGATCAAACTTGTGTTTATATTGCTATTAAAAAGGGCATACATTTTATACAATTCCTATTGTCGTTTGCCCTTTTTAATTGGCTAGATGATCAAAAATAAATTCTGAAATCTTGTTTGGTTAATAGTTTTCCTTCTAAAAACACAGTAAGACTTTTTTTTTTTTTTTTTTTTTAAACTTTGCCCCACACTAGGATTTCTCCTGTATCGTGGGTACAGTTTACAAACATACATGTCACATACACACACAACCAGACCCGAAACAACTATCTGTAAATCATACAAATATTTGCTTCGTGTGGGAATCGAACCCGCGACATGTAGCGCAGTGGTCGATCGCTCAACCACTGCGCCAACCGTGCCGTCACTTGATCACTTGCTTATCTTTGTCGTTTTTATTTTTTTCATTTATCTAAATCACAATGAAGTATGTCAGTGGCAATGAAAAACTATGACGTCACGCTTTTGTATTCCAAACATTTTTAGAACAAAATGTCGTTTTTGACAGTTCATAATAAGTTACTCAGATGACTAGTAGTCATCTACCGTATTGCGAAGTTTTTATTAGAACAATGAATGCCCACTGATCATTTGGGTACAGTCGCAAACACGATTACTGAGTGTGAGGCCCTGAGTTCTATTTCTGGTTCGAGTGAATTTATGTATCTTCCTTTAAAAAAAAGTTGGCCCATACTAGGATTTCTCCTGTATCGTGGGTACAGTTTATATCGATAGTTATTATAAACTAGCTTCCGCCCGCGGCTTCGCCCGCGTGGTTTACGAACCCCTATATTTTCCGTCATAAAAAGGGATCTGGAATAGCCTATGTGCTATTCCAGACTATAATATATCTCTGTGCCAAATTTCGTCCAGACCCGTTCAGCCGTTCTGGCGTGAAAGAGTAAGAAAGATCCATCCATCCATCCTCACAAACTTTCACATTTATAATATTAGTGGATGGATGGATTAGTGGATAGTGGATTAGTGAATAATATTAGTGGATTAGTAGAATGGAATTGCTACTGCGCAGGTCTGTGGATACCTGTACTTACTGAATTTATACTTACATCCATCAACCACTATAAAGACCAATGATCTCTGGTATAATAGTCTAAAAACCCAATTTTGCCTGAACTTGGAATCGAACTCAGGACCGCTCCGTCAACCACTAGACCAATGTCACTTACGGTTCCAATCATATTTGAGACCCCAACGTCGGCATTAAAATTCGAGGTAAATCTAGATTAAAAATTTTAATATTCCGGATCAAATTACAAACAAATCCGTGAACATCAGAATATATTGATAGATGATTTTGGAATCAGCAAACCGACGGTTAAGGCCAATTCCTTTCTATAAACCGTAAGTTTAATATAACTCACACGAAACAAGTTGGTAGCCTCGATCACATTTACTAAAGTTTATATTGTCATCCAAACATTGATCTATAAAATTATAGATGCCGAATTTCAAGTTCGAGGAATGTGTTTAAAGTATTGAAAAAATAATTGTTTTTTTTTTTTTTTACTTGAAGTCATATTTTGGTCTCTAAATGGCAACTCACATTTTGTATTATAATAGTCTTAAGTAAATTTTTATCTTTAGTAAGCATCAAGGTAATGCCGACATGACATATCGTCGCTTAGGTAACAATACCGCGCTAGTAAAATTTGATAAGTTTTCAGAAGGGAAAAGGAACTGATTATTTCATATGAAAAATATTCCATAAATGGTGTGCAATGAAGTGTATTATATTGTATGGTATTCTAATCTATTGTATTTTTGTTTATATTATACATTTACGAAATTTTTCATAAGATATAATGTCAATTTTGTGTCTCTTCTGAAACTTATCAAATTTTACTTGTGCGGTATTGTTACCTGAGCGATTATATTTTACGATCCCCAGAGAATAGTTAACGTCAGCAAAATCATATTTTGAGCAAATAAATCTTAGAATAAATAAAAAAAAAACAAATACTGAACAGACAAGTCAGACAATAACGCGGTTTCTAAATATCGTTCACTTAGCATTTTGGAGCCATTTCTATTCATTAATAATCGGAGATTGACACTTTTCTATGGGGACAGGACATTAATGGTTTAAATGGTTTTTACCTATCGAAATCAGTAAGTAACTACTTCATCAGTCTAGTTGTCGCAAATGCGATTGCCAAGCGTGAGGTCTTGGATTCAGTTCCCGGCCGGGCAAAGTAATATTTGATTTTTCTGTATGCACATTCTCAGTAGCAGCACGGAGTCTGGAACTGTGTCCTATAGATGGCAATAGGCTCACCCCTTATTACACGGGATTGAATAACAGCAACGGCGAAACGTGCGTGTACAATAGTACACCCCTACCTAGCCCTTCGGGGAACACAGGCGTGATGCTATGTTATGTAAATCAGTAAGACATCTTGTCCTTTTTTAATTATTTTATAATAAACACAGAACTGTTTACTGATTGAATACGTAGTCAAGATAAACAAAAAATAAGCGCACTATTGGCATAATTTGTGCGCATGTATTTCTCGGACGTTTTCTCGTCACACAATTTGCATCTATAATATATTTTATATCAACGCATCTACTTCTTTTAAATCAATCTTGATATTAGTTATTGCAAAATTTAATTATTGCAATAATATATGTTTCGCTGTCAACTGTAATGCAAATAATTATTTCTGACCGCCCCGGGACTCGAACTGCAAGGTCTTGGTATTAGTTGAATGTAGCAATCTCATCTTAAGTAATAATATATTCGATTAATTACTCATTTACTGACATATGACATAGGCGTTGCTATGACAACCGAACCGATTTACAGCAAAACTTTAAAATTTAGAGACCAGAGAGGGTACGTGACGTTTGGCTTAGAGTATCTTTATTAATTAATTGATCATAGCATAACATAACATAGCATCCAGCTGTATCCCACGAAGGGTTAGGCAGAGGTGTACTATTGTGCACCCACATTTCACCGATGACGTTACTGAGCCCCATGTAATAGGGGGTGAGTCTATTGCCATCTGCCGGGCACAGTTCCAGACTCCGTGCTACTACTGAGAATTTCCATACAGAAAAACCCAATAACACTGCCCGACCCGCAGCTTTGCCAAATAGCGACAGCGACGCGACAGCAGCCTCGCTGTTGGCTAATACAAATATGACACAAAAATTACGTTTGCACTGAAAAAAAAAAAAAATATTATGGCTGCCATAAAGTTTTTGTTAGCTTTTATCAAGTAAAATGTTCATATATGGGAACATAAAGCTACTTGTTTGCTAGCAATAAATCTAACTTTATCACTGATTTAAACAAATATCATACTAAAATAAATAAGTTCTTAATCGTGTTCATCAATGAAGTTTCAAACAAGTTAGTTATTAGGAAAATAATGTGTGATTATTAATATTTTAATCATGTTGACTTTATCGCCAATAATCATGTATGGTTCATAGGTATTATAATTTTCTTTTTAGGATTAAACATGAAATACTTAAACAAGTGAAATTCGCACTTGTTCAACAATCCTTTTTTTCAGTGTGACAGTAGCTATCACGCAATCTACGCCTGTCTCAAACTGATTGCTATATCGGTAATGAGGCTATCGGTAAACGAACCCAGGACATCACGCTCAACAGTCGTGCTTACGACCACTAGACCAATGAGGCATTGAAAAAACTTGTATCAAAAGGCGCGCGCACACTGTTTTCATACAAAAAATTTGTACGAGACGACATTATAGTATTTTGTTAACACGTTTTAAAGTACAGTAATACCTCGACTTACGCGACTTACGCGACCTATTCTGACTTATGCGAATCTGAAATTACGCGATTTTCGAATCGCATCCATTCGTCGTTACTTTGAGAGCTACACGACTCGATTACTCACTCCCCCTCGTTATTGTTCAGCTAATGTACATGTTATAAGCTATAATTTATTTTATGTTATTTATTTCTGAACTACGGAGTGTGACCTTGTTGAAATTATACCCCGACTTACGCGAATATGACTTACGCGGTTATCGCTCAGTCCAACCTATCGCGTAAGTTCGAGGTATTACTGTATTAACTCGTTTTCTCGCCTGTCCGTTTGTTTTTGGTAAAAATTATGCATTGGATTTTAAACTAACTTTCCGAAGAACGAGAGACTTGAAACTTTAAACATAGCTCGGATTTCGATGACAGTGAAACATGGTCTTATTTTTTATTATACAATATAGTAGTTGAAGAATATAACACATAATCTAATTTAATCAGTAACAAGCTAGAAATATATACATAAAAGTACAAACTGTTAAAAACGGGGAGGGGAAGAAATCATAGGGCGTCGTAAAATTCGTCCACATCGCTGTCAACGGGAAAAGTGCCCAGAACGCTGGCGGCATTGCCACGTTGTATGGCAATGCTGATTCTCTGACCGAAGTAGAGGCCAGCCCTCTTGTCACGTGAAGAGTCGACTAACCATTTGCTGATTTCACGGAAAACCCGATGAGCATTCGGACCCCACGGCCCTAGTGTTTCAACCCCAAGCAGCTTGAACATATAATTCTCAATGAAGTTGTTGTATTTACGCTGTTTGAGGTTTTCTGCTCCTGCAGCAGCCGCCCCAACACAACCCGCCGTACTTAGAAGGTGGGATGGCGCATTTTTTAAATACATTTTGTCACAATTGTGCAATGTAAAATTAATTTACATTGCGTAGGAGTAATGTCAAAATTATGTATGTAATGTAAGGTCATAAGACCCACAGGCCATTTTTTCCCACAGTTAAATCGATTTATCTAAACTTATCCACCTTGATAACTGGCTATATACAGCTCTAAAACAGGTAGGGTGCACGAAGAGGGCCTACCCAAGTAACGACACCTAATTGGGGCGAATCAAGGCCTGTACCAGTACAAGTGTACAAGGGTCGTTCATCGGAACAGGATTATTTGCATCATATTCGTGGCATTTTTTTTATGGTTGGCAGAGTGGCTAAGCGGTTAGCTTTCTGCGCTACTTGTTGCAGGTTCGATCTCCGTACGGAACAAATATTTGTATGATCTGCAGATAGTTGTTTCGGGTCTGGTTGTGTGTGTATATGACATGTATGTTTGTAAACTGTACCCACGATACAGGAGAAATCTTAGTGAGGGGAAAAGTGAAAAATAAAATACAATAGGAAACTACTTTCAAATCAAAAGAGTTCATTCATCATCATCATCATCAACCAGAAGACGTCCACTGCTGAACAAAGGCCTCCCCCAAGGGTTTGCCATAATCCCCACGCTTGGCAGGCGGCTTGGGGATCGCAGTGGCACACCGATTAGTGAGAGGACGCTGCTGCCCGTCCGCAGGTGTCTGGCCGCAGTTTTAGGACGTACCCGGGTCCATCCGGGTCCGGGAACGTTAATGAGTCCCATACAATACGGGGCGAGCCTATTGCCATCTACCGGACACAGTCCCAGACTCCGTACTGCTACTGAAAATGTTGATACAATAAAACTCAACAACACTTTGCACCACTTTGACCCAGGCATTTGAGCTGAATCTGAGATATCGATTCTCGGATCCAGCAGTGTCATTAGGTGTTTTTGTGTGGATATTCTCAAAGGGGCAAAAGGCTCGTCCGCTATTACATGGGACTTAATAACAGCATCGGTGAAATCAGTGGCGGATTAAGCCCGTCAGAGGCCTGGGCGGCGAAGCTGAATGAGGCCCCTAGTTTAAGAAGTTAATGTAATTTTACAAGCGTTTTATTCAGTTCACATTTGTATGTATAAGTGTTTATGTTTATTTAGTTAAAATCTTGCAAGTGAAAATTAAATTCGACTTAAATAAACATACATAGAATATGGATATGTATGAGGAAAATAAAACCTCTCAACTCCAAACCACCTCTTAGATAGGTACTAAGCATATTTTTAAGGCCTTGTTTAGGATTTTTTTTTTTTTTTTTTTTAAATATTGCCCCACACTAGGATTTCTCCTGTATCGTGGGTACAGTTTACAAACATACATGTCACATGCACAGACAACCAGACCCGAAACAACTATCTGTAGATCATACATATATTTGTTCCGTGCGGGGATCGAACCCGCGACACCTAGCGCAGAAAGCTAATCGCTTAGCCACTGCACCAACCGTGTCGTCAATTTGATCAAGGGAACATGGAGGCGTTTGGAGATCTCCCAGGACCAGATGCCCGGGGCCGTCCGCCCCCCCGTTAGTCCGCCACTGGGTGAAATGTACAATGCTTTACCCTTTGGGGAATACAGCCGTGATGCTATAATCATTATTCATACGCAATACAATACGGAAGTATTATGATGTATTGCAAAATACAACACGAATTAATATCATACATAATGATAATTATGTATGTATGTGTGACGTCATAAACTCATGGTCACAACCTACCTTAAGACTGCCTCGTCGCTTCACGTCGTCCTAAAGAAATTTAAATCCAGCAGGAAAGCGCTTGTGGAAGAACGAGGTGTATGTAGGTATGGTGTTCCTCTATTGAAAAAGGGGGATCCTTCGACTAGGCAAGGTGGTTAGCCTGGCGGACCGAAGCCCAACGATTGATGTTGGACATTCGTATATGTGTTAGAAACTATGTAAACTTTCATAGTGCGATTCAGGGTTTATTGTTGTAGCTTCACTCCGATAGATGGCACATTACTACGCTAGAATAGGATCAAAGACTATGTTGATGATAGAGATGTGTGGCGGTAACTATCTTCTGCACATGTGGCTTCCCTGGTTATCCATCGTATCTACTAGTTCTATTTTACATAAGATTCGCTTCACATGTCTCGACATTCTTGTTATTTCATTATTTTGTATTATTTTTGCTGCTTTGAACTGTTTATGCCGTTTTTATTTTTTATTCGAAACACTTGTATTGTATTACCTTATTGTGTGATGTAACGTTTTAATTTTGTATTTTTCTTATATAATGCATGTTAATTTAAGATTATTCATTGTAAATTAACTTTTTATTTTTTGAAAGGAGTATTCATGGAGTTTCATGCCGGTCTCTTCTCCATAGGACCTACCCGCTTTGGAATTGTGCACCTAGAGTCTCGACTTTTAAAAAGTGCCTGAAAAAGTCAAAACATGTCCTGGGAAAACAGGAAAACAGGCAACTGGAGACTCTTCTTTTGTACTCCATTTCCGTACAGAAACACCCAATAACATTTTGCCTAACTCGGTAATCGAATCCAGGACCTCACGTTCGAAAGTTACGCTTACAATCACTAGACAAATGAGGCAATTATGATTGCAAAATTTATTTTAAATAATATGACGCATATTGCTACCTTGAAAAGGGCCACAATATTGTGACCATATCATGACGTATAGAACTCACACAGACAATCTAGACTTTAATTGTTTTTTTTTAATAGTTCTGAGGCCTAAATTTTTCGGAAATGGTAATTTACGTCAATTTAATATCCGTTTTGCTGTGTCGGAAGAGGAAGAGTGTGGTAACCATGGTAACTGAATATTGATAGATCTTTGAGGTTAAGCGACAGTGTCATGGTCAAGACTCGGATAGGTGACCGCTGTTTCGAAATTTAAATCATTGGTGGTGTCTCCGTGGAGGGTCTCGTAGCTACATACGTTTTTTCTTAATGTTTTGTATTGTTTCTTTATTTTAATGTTAATTTAATTTAGTTTGTTTAATTAAATTTTAAGTTAATTAATTTAATTTTTGTATTTGTGTTTTTAATTTTTAATTATAGTACAGTAATTGTTAAAAAATGTCTTGATCTACATGACGTCTTGGTCAATACTGTAAAGATGTGTATTATGTGTAAATAAATAAATAGCAAAAACCGAGGTTAAGCAGCGTTCGCTGTGTGTAGCCCTTCGATGGGTAACCTTCACACATCGAGATCTCTCCGTGCCTCGAAAAGCACGATAAGCAATTTGTCCCGTATGTCATACACACAGACAGTCGTTACGGGTGTCAGTAGCCCAAAAAATCTGACAATCAGTTTAACCTTAGAGTATCAGTGTCTCTCAGTAATTGTGTGTCGGAGGTCAGATGGCAGTCGCGTTGTAAAATACTGATATTCAGCCGCAACCGGTTAGATTGGAATACGACCCCAATGTGGCTGGCAAAAGGCTAGATAGATGATTTTGTTGGATGAGTGTACAGCGTACACACATGAATCTTATATAAACACACTAGCTTCCGCTCGCGGCTTCGCCCGCGTGGTTTACGAACCCGTACATTTTTCCGGGATAAAAAGTAGCCTATGTGCTATTCCAGACTATAATCTCTCTCTGTGCCAAATTTCATCTAGATCTGTTCAGCCGTTCATGTGTGAAAGAGTAACAAAGATCCATCCATCCATCCATCCATTCTCACAAACTTTCACATTTATAATATTAAAATAAGTAGGATAGTAGGATAGGATTTCAGATGTCGCTACAGATAATTTCAAATAACACAACACAACACAAACAACACAACAGAAAAATAAAATAACACCTTCCGCAACTTAGGTATCGAACTCAAGACCTTACGCTCATTACCCGCTTGGAAGCGGTAGACCAATAAGTCCGTTTTTTCCGCTAATTATTACAGTAGCTGCGCGTGCGCCGTTCAACGTTACAATTCGCGCAGCTATTTACTCCACTAATCTTGACCTACGATCTGTTTTTTTTTTGTCGATGTCTGTCAGTAAAACTTTGTGAACTTATTAATCTGTGCCACGTAGTTTTAATTAAATTTGTTTTTTATAGGATTACTAGCTTGTGCCCGCGACTTCGCACGCGTAGAATTTAGAATCTGATATTTTCCTGCAGTAAAATTGAGCCTATATTTTAAGTTAGACCTCTAGCAATACATCGGTGAAAACTGCATACAATTCCATGAAGTAGTTTTTGCGTGATGCGTGTACAAACATACAGACAGACAGACAAAAATTCTAAAATCTGTTGTTTTGGCTTCTGTTGATCTAATAAAGACCCCCTATATTAGTTTTTCTCCAATATCTATAATGTACAGACATCGGTCTGTTATAATTTTATTATATGTATTGGTTTTATGAAACGTATACGGGATTGGCGTATTGGTTGAATCTATGATATTCTGAAGCGATAGTGGTTCAGCGGTTCGGTCGTATCTAAGCATTCAGAGTATGATAGATATTTTACGTTATTATTATTGTGTGGTTCTGTGCAGTGTCACTCGTTCGATATATACATAGATATTGGGTATTGTGCTGATGTATAGATATGACCCGGGTACGTCTTAAAACTGCGGCCAGACACCGGAGGACGGGCAGCAGCGTCCTCTCACTAATCGGTGAGCCACTGCGATCCACAAGCTGTTTGCCAAGCGTGGGGATTATGGCAACCCCCGCCCCCTTGAGGGAGGCCTTCGTTCAGCAGTGGACGTCTTCTGGCTGATGATGATGATGATGTATAGATATTGTATCTATATACGATTTGTATCACCCACTCCTACACAGCAGTGATTTATTGGTCAAAATCAAAGTGATTTTATTCTTAAAGCTTTTGCAGACTTTCAAAATATCGAGACTAGTCAAAGTCAAAGTTTTTTATTTCACGTAGGCCTTTTCAGGCACTTTTAAAAAGTCGAGACTTTAGGCGCAAATACACGGTTCCAGAATATAGGTCATATAGAGAAGAGACAGGCAAGAAACCCCATGGATATTCTTTTAAGATACTACAGCAGTTTTCTTCTTGGCGATTATTATAGGAACTATGCGCTTGCGCATTCTCACCTTGACCTTCGTCTATGTTGAGTGAAATTCTAAATTTGCACAAGGTGACTTCCGTCTGAACTTAATCAGGAAACCCATAAGGCTAAGTTTGGGTGGTCAATTGGTAAAAACATTAATGTTTGCAATAATGTAAATATGTATGAGTAATGTCATTATTGTTTTACCATATAAAAACCCGCTTCATTAGTCTAGATCAGAGGTTCTCATCCTTTTTTTCTCGTAGACCACTTTCAAAGGTTCCGGTTCACTTTCAAATGTAGCTACAAGGGGTCCCCCCTGCAGCTACATTTCTACCATATTGTAAATTGAACTGTAAACCCCCATTTTGTCACGCCAACGTAGACCCCCGTCGAGTCGTGGACCCCGGGTCCATCTGGACCACTTTGGGAACTAATGGTCTAGATGGCTATTCTCAAACTCATTCGCTTGCACACGTGACACAACGCGTGATCATCATTCTCACTAAAATTTAAATGAACAATTAAACGTAATAGGTTTTTTTCATTAATACCTAAATAACAGATGTGATTTATGTAGCGGCCCGCGGGACACGGCGAAAAGTTGAAAGGGGCCCAAAAAAAAAAAGTTTGAATATTACTGACCTAGATTGTAAGGGCGACTGTTAAGCGTGAGGTCGCTGTTCGATACACGGGTGGGGCAAAGTGTGTATGTTTATTTTTGTCAGAAAATTCTCATTAGTGGAACTAATGAGATTCTTCTAAGTAGTTTGGATTTGTGTCCCGTAGATGGCCATTGCCTTTCACAACACGAGACTTAGTAACGGCATAATGTGTGTGTACAATTAGTACCCAACTTAGCCCTCCGAGGAATACAAGCGTGATGTTTACCAACAATGTGTAAATTGATCTGCAATTTGCGAAAAACAAAAAAAAATAGCGAAACGAACGCCTCCACGTTAAATAATTATTGAAAGAGCTCGTGTACTTAAAAAAAAGGTGTTAAAAGCTTAATTATGATATACATATTATGTATTTTTAATATATTTTTTATGATTCACCTAACTAGGCAATTGAGGTCAGGGTATATGGTATTTACTCACAGTCTTCATTAATTAATTCATTTACGATTATATCGTAAAACAACAATATTATTTTATGTGTCACTTAAATTTAATATAGTATTAAAAGGGATTTTTTTATGTCTTTTGTCATGATTCTTTTTGGCAAGGATTTTTCTGCCTAGCATATACAACTATACGGGTAAGTGTATTAACTAAATACACTTAATCCAACGGTTGTGTTTTCCTGAAGAAAAAAAATTTTTTACTCTTAGAAACTAGGAAAATGTTTGTGCGTTTTATGTCATATAAACGACTAGCTTCCGCCCGCGGCATCTCCCGCGTTGTTTACGAACCCGTACATTTTCCCGGGATAAAAAGTCTATCTAGGCTAGGGATGTTACGGAGGTGGATTTATCGGAGGCGGAATCGGAGTCGGAGGTTCTCGTAGTGACCTCCGCGGAGTCGGAGGTGAATCGGAGTCGGAGTCGGAGCAAAGCTACGAATGTAAAATGTAAATAAATAAGAAAGAAGAAACTTGTCGCAACTCGTTCACTCTTCGTTCATCAGTTGCAAAGAACACATGTACTCCGTCAGTTGTCAGTGTCACGTAGAAAGCGCTCAGTAGCGCTGCAGCGATAGCAAGTCATAACTTCTAACTCCGATATATACCTCCGTTTTGATATATCGGAACCGGAGCCGGATTCGGAGGTGTAATTTTAATCGGAGGTTCCGACATATCGGAATCGGAGTCGAAGCTCCGTAACATCCCTAATCTAGGCTATGAGAAGTATTCGGCCTTAGTCCACCACGCTAACCCGGTGCGGGTTGGCGGACTACACACCATCGAGAACTTTATGGAGCTCTCTCAGGTGTGCAGGTTTCCTCACGATGTTATACTTCATCGTTAACGTGATAATCAAATTCTGATTCGCACATCGTTTCGTTTAGTTTCGTTTTTTTTTTTTTAAAACGTTACCCCACACTAGGATTTCTTCTGTATCGTGGGTACAGTTTACAAACATACATGTCACATGCACACACAACCAGAACCGAAACAACTATCTGTAGATCATACAAATATTTGTTCCGTGCGGGGATCGAAACCGCGTCACTTAGCACAGAAAGCTAATCACTTAGCCACTGCGCCAACCGTGTCGTCAAAAAATCATGATTCCGAAAAGTCAGTGGTGTAGACCAGGTTTGAACTAAGACCCTCCAGCTCTCTTTAACACCCACATTTCGCCGATGCCGTTATTGAGTCCCATGTAATAGGGGACGAGCCTATTGACATCTACCGGCACAGTTCCAGACTCCGTGTTGCTACTGAGAATTTCCATCTAGAAAAACCCAGTAACACCCGACGCGGTTTGACCCGATTGCCCGACCCGGGAATCGAACCCTGGACCTCATGCTCGGCAGTTGCGCTTGCTATACCACTAGACTAATGACGCATCATCATCTTCCTAGCCTTTTCCCAATTACATTGGGGTCGGCTTCCAATCTAACCGGTTGCGGCTGACTATCAGTATTTTACACGGAGCGACTGCCATCTGACCTCCGACACACAATTACTGGGATACTCTAAGGTTAGACTGGTTGTCAGACTTTTTGGGCTACTGACACCCGTAACGACTGTCATACTCATAGGTCCTCGTATGACACCCGGGACCAACTGCTTGACTTGCTTTCCGAGGCACGGAGGAGTTTCGATACGTGAAAAATGGTCACCCATCCAAGGACTGACCGCGGCAAGTGCTGCTTAACCTTGCGGATCGACCCCCTCTAGACCAATGAAACAGTCGTTAATTTGATATAATATTAATTTGACGACCTTGTTCTACTTATTTTGCCATCCATCTATATATATAATAAAATTATAACAGGCCGATGTCTGTACATTATAGATATTGGGGAAAAACTAATATGGGAGTTCTTTATTAGAGCAACAGAAGCCAAAACAACAGTTTTTAGAATTGTTGTCTGTCAGTCTGTATGTTTGTACACGCATCAGGCAAAAACTACTGCATGGAATTGAATGCAGTTTTCACCGATGTATTGCTAGAGACCTAACTTAAAATATAGGCTCCATTTTACCGCAGTGAAATATCAAATTCTATACTCCACACGTACGAAGTCGCGGGCAAAAGCTATTTATATCCTATCCTATCCTATCCTAGTAATATTATAATCCTTCCTACTATATATTATTATAAATGTGAAAGTTTGTGAGGATGGATGGATGGATGGATGGATATTTGTTACTCTTTCACGCAAAAACTACTGAAAGGATCTGGATGAAATTTGGCACAGAGATAGATTATAGTCTGGAATAGCACATAGGCTACTTTTTATCCCGGAAAAATGTACGGGTTCGTAAATAACGCGGGCGAAGCCGCGGGCGAGAGCTAGTAATATAACAAAACTTTTGAAAGAAGTACTTTATTAATTGTATTTTTTTAATCGCGTGTCCGCTTATCGATGCGGTTAAGTGGCGCTTAACGAAGCGTGGAAAGAGATGGGTGTAGGTAATTACGTTAATTATAAGTCTCTGCTCTTAATTTTCTGCTTCATCATCATCATCATCATCAGCCAGAAGACGTCCACTGCTGAACGAAGGCCTCCCCCAAGGGGGGGTTTGCCATAATCCCCACGCTTGGCAGGCGGCTTGGGGATCGCAGTGACTCACCGATTAGTGAGAGGACGCTGCTGCCCGTCCTCCGGTGTCTGGCCGCAGTTTTAGGACGTACCCGGGTCACATTTTCTGCTTAACCTTCGGTAATTAGGTTTGATTTTATAAAGCATCACGCCTTCTTATTCCATGAAGGCTTAGGCAGAGGTGTACTATTGTATACCCTCATTTCGCCGATGCCTTTACTAAGTCTCATGTAATAGGGAGCGAATTTATTCTAGTCATCTACCGGGCACTACGACTGTGAAGCGTGACATCCTGGATTCGACTCCCGGTTGGGCAAAGTGTTATTGGATTTTCTCTTTGGAAATTCTCATTAGCAGCACAGAGTTTGTAACTGAGCTAGGTAGACGCTAATAGGCTCGCTTCCTATTACATGGGACTTAATAACAGCATCAGCGAAATGTGGGTCTCAACCACTATACAGGAGTAACCCAAATGTTGTGTAAAGCTTTTATAAAAAAATAAACACCCTGTAACATTTGTATGTGTTTATTTTATGTTTTACTATATCTATGCACGATGTCTGATATCTACTGTACCTCTATTATGAGTTTTTCACTATTTACTTTCATAGTAAATGTAAATTTTTATGCAAGCGATTTTAGTTCTTAACTTGGTTACATTAGGGATTAGAGTCGCTAACATGACATCTCTATAATATCGTAAATAGTAAATCAAAACTTAACTATGACACATATGTCATATAAGTGACTCTAATCCCTCATGTAACCAAGTTAAGAACTAAAATCGCTAATATGAAAATTTACTTTACTATGGTAGTAAATAGTTAGAAAACTCGTGATAGAGGTACTGTTTGTTTTTATTTAATGCTTTTTTTTAAGTTTTATTCTCTTCTAGGTTAAATAATATGTATATAAAGCCTATGATATTAAAGCTATTAATAGCCGCAACGCTCGAGCGATGTCGTACGTGCCTGATTATCTATGCTCTATATACGTGGGACGGGTAAAGTCGCGTGCAGACAATCGAAACCCATTTATTTTAAGTCGCCCCTCACTATCCTATCCTACCAATATTATAAATGTGAAAGTTTTTGAGGATGGATGGATGGATGGATCTTTGTTACTCTTTCACACAAAAACTATTGGAAGGATCTGGATGAAATTTGGCACAAAGATAGATTATAGTCTGGAATAGCACATAGGCTACTTTTTATCCCGGAAAAATGTACGGGTTCGTAAACCACGCGGGCGAAGCCGCGAGCGGAAGCTAGTTAATAATAATTCCTGTATCGTGGATGCGTTTACAAACACAAAAATTCACATACACACATTTGACGCGGTTGGCGTAGTGGCTAAGTGATTAGCTTTCGGCGCTAAGTATCGCGGGTTCGATTCCCGCACGGAACAAATATTTGTATGATCTACAGCTAGTTGTTTCGGGTCTGGTTGTGTGTGCATGTGACATGTACGTTTGTAAACTGTACCCACGACACAGGAGAAATCCTAAAGGGGAGCAAACGTTTTTTAAAAAAAAGAAAATATCCAGACCCGGATCAACTATCATACAAATATTTGTTCCGTGCCAGATTCGAACCCGCGATACGTAGCGTAGCTATCGATCGCTCAACCACTGTGCCGTGCGGTGGTGTGGATGATGTCTATCACTTGTTAGTGGAACGTGTCAAAACTAGGGCGGGGAGAGAGGCTCTGATGAATAAAATAAATATTATATAAATTTGTTTGATATCGGTATTTTTAAGAGTATTCTGTCAGAGCCTCTGTCGGAAGCAGCCATTTTAGTTTATAAAATAGTTAATAGTTTAGAATAAGTATGTACATGTACAATGACCCGGGTACATCTTAAAACTGCGACCAGACACCGGAGGTGTACCGGCAGCCTGATTACCGATGTAGCGACAGGCGTAGATCGCGCGATAACTTCTGTCAAACGTCATTTTTGTGACATATAATGTATTGGATGACAGTGAGATTACTGTCGCGTGGCTGTCGCGTTGCTGTCGCTTTTTTACGTAATTAGGCCGCGGGTATCGAACTTAAGTTTCAAACAAAAGTGTCAAGCGGGACTGCGGGAGTATAGACGTGAAACTGACTTAGAGATTCATACATACATACATAAAGTCACGCCTTTTTCCCATGGGGGTAGGTAGAAACTACAGAACGCCACATGCTACAATCCTTACATAACCCTTTTGCTTCATCTACATTCATGCATCGTTTCATACATGAACGCCGGTTGTGGGTACTGCGCACCTGACCTTTTTGAAGGACATCACCAATAAGGTCCGTATACGTCCTTCAAGGGCGTACCCTCCCCTTAGAGATTCATTTGCATGTATATATCACGATTTTACAATATATAGTTATTTTTTTTGTTTGTCCGTCATTCAGACCCACTATCCCACTGCTGGACAAGGGCCTCTTCTCGGAATGAAGAATAGAATCAGTAGGGCAGATAAAGGAATAAAAATTAATATTTAATATATTAGAAAAATTCTAACATTTACACGATGTGAACACAGCCTTAAGTCTGACTCATGACCTCAATATGGTAGTTTATGAAAATATTTAATCTTATTAAGATTAGACGCGGTTATGGTCAAACGTTCTGAATAACTCTATGAAGGGAGAGCTCAAATATGAGCATATTAAGTTACTGCCTAATGTCTAATGTCTGACGACACGGTTGCCGAAGTGGTTGAGAGATCGACTGCTGAGCTACGTGTCGCGGGTTCGATTCCCGCACGGAACAAATATTCGTATGATCTACAGATATTTGTTTCGGGTCCGGGTCTTTGTGTATGTGAATACACACCGTGCCTTGGAAAGCACGTACAGCCGTTGGTCCTGCGCCTGATCTCTCTCCGGTCGTGTCGGATTGCCGTCCCATTGGACTATGAGAGTGCAGGAATAGAGATAGCACCTGTGTTTGCGCACACACTTGTGCTCTATAATATCTCCTGCGTAGTTGGCTAATCTCCGGTGAGATTGGCCGCCGTGACCGAAATCGGTCAGGAGGACATTAGTATTATTAATGTCTAACATTTATTTAAGTCTTCCATCCTTTTTTTCCACATGTTGTGATTGCCTAGGCTGTCTCATTGGTCTAGTGGTCGCAAGCGCGACTGCTGAGCGTGAGGTCCTGGGTTCGACTCCCGGGTCAGGCATTGTTATTGGGTTTTTCTCAGTAGCAGCACGGAGTCTGGAACTTTGCCCGGTAGATTGCAATAGGCTCACCCCCTATTACATGGGACTCAATGATGGCATCGGCGAATTGTGGATGTATAATAGTGTAGGTACATCTCTGCCTAACCCTTCGGGGAATACAGGCGTATGGCTGTGATAGCCTAGTCGTTGAACGCTTGCCTTCTATGCACAAGAATCTGAATTTAAACCCGGCCCACACCTCTGACTTTTCGTAATCATGTGCGGATCAGAATTTGATTATCATTTGCATTAACGGTGAAGGAAAACATCGTGAGAAAACTTGCAAACCTGAAGGCTCCATAAAGATTTTGATGGTGTGTGTAGTGCAGGAATCAGCACGATACCAGCCCTTCTCATTCTGAGAAGAGGCCCCAGAGTGGGACAGAAATGGATTGAATTTATTTGTTTTATACCTTTTTAAGATGCCAAAGCATCGTTACACATTTTTTTATTTAATTTAATCGTTATCCATTCATAAATTACGTCGCACGAATTTCATTCTTTTTTGACCCCTCCCCCTTCCTTGTCACAGCTGGTCACATTTGTGAGACTCCCCCCTCCCTAGTGTGACGTCCCATATTTGCAATTTTATATCTAAAAATTATTAAATTAAAACAGCAGTTCCGAAATTAGTTTTATTTCCATTTATTTGAAATCACGGCGAGGCTCTCAAGGAACTCGCCAACATAACAATTTAAATCTTATATTCACACAGATAGAGTTGGAAATATTTTTAAGTTTTTCGTTTTTTTTTTTTTCTTGTGGTTACTGAGAACTTTACCTATTACATGAGACTTTAAAACTACGTCGGCGAGACATGCATAATCTATCACCTCTGCTTAATTCTTCGGGGGATAAAGGCGTGATGCTATGTTATGTTAAAAATGTACTAAAACTTCTCTCTCCTTGAGAAGCGACAGCTCCTCCAAATTCCTCGCTGAAGGGGTAATTAGTGTAAATCAAACAACTTTTTAATTTCATGACAGTATTAGACAATCTATTTGGCCTTTAACCAATCCACTGTTTATATACAGGGTGAATTTTTTTATGGATCTCTATGACAAATAGGCTAGCCGTTAAATGAAACTATGTTCTTAAAAATCCATCTAAAGATTTAAAAATATATTAAAATGTTTGAAATGTTCATGTTCAATCATTTTTCAGGTATTAAAATTATTAAACATAATTATAAATTACGCTGCCAGTCTTCTGGGCACACTGCTGGTTGACAGCGATGCGGAGGAGTATTTTGATGCGTAATGTTTTTATAATTTTTACTTTTCTAATCTGATTAGTGTGTAAATATAGTGTATATCATATTAAAATTGCATTTAAGGATTTTTGAAAATTTTATTTACTGTCTATAACTATTAAATAAAATAAAAAAAAATGTTTTCGCGATAATAGATCCTCCTGTGCATAACGAATAAAAAGATAAATGGACATATTTTTCTAAAGTTGAAAATCAATTTCTAAAAACAAAATATTTGATCTCTAACGGTTCCCATAACGGTCATATATATAAAAATCTCACCCTGTATAGATACATATTGTACGTCCAATACGGAAGCATCGCCCTTGGTCACCATACTGGGCAAATAACTCGTTTGCCAAGTATGGTGACCTCGTCACAGCCTCTTTCCACCGGATACCCTGCCCGCCAATAGTCCCCATATTTTACCAAGGTGTCAAACTACTTATCCTTCTTTTTGTCAATAGAATTGTGATGTAATAGCCTAATGGTTGAACGTTTGTCCTCCATGCAGAAGAGTCTGTGTTCGAATCGATCACTAAATTTTGTATATTTGAATGCGCTTGGCAGCAGGTGGTAAATGACCCAACTAGTCGAATTAATGCACACCAGAATTTGATTATCACTTGCGTTAACGGTGAAGGAAAACATCGTGAGGAAACCTGCACACCTGAGAGGGGGGCATGAAGTTCTCGATAGTGTGTGTAGTCCGCCAACCCTTACCTGGCCGGCCTGGCGAATGAAAGCCTTACCCTTCTCATTCTGAGACGAGGCCCATGCCCAGCAGTGAGACTGTAATGCGATCTGCTTTTTAGCATGTTGATGGTAAATTAAATTTCGTTGGAGCAGTATTTTGCCACGGGGATGGCAATTTCAGTCATGGCCATTAGGTCCTACCACGAGCAGATTGTACGGCCAGGTGAAGCCATTGTCTGCGAGGAGACACCGCATTCGCATTGGAGGTCTGAGCCATCTGTAATTCTAACTATCCTACTAATATTATAAATGCAAAAGTTTGTGAGGATGGATGGATGGATGGATGGATGGATCTTTGTTACTCTTTCACGCCAGAACGGCTGAACGGTTTGGATGAAATTTGGCACACCGATAGATTATACAACAACATTTAACCGAAGTTGTTATTAAGTCTCATGTAATAGGGGGCGAGCCTATTGCCATCCACCGGGCACAGTTCCAAATACCGTGCTGCTACTGAGAATTTCTATACAGAAAACCCCAATAACACTTTGCCCGACCCGGAAATCGAACCCAGGAGCTCACGCTTAGCAGTCACCCTTGCGACTACGAGACCAACGAGACAGTAAGTATAACAAAAAACAAAAAATAGAAATACATAGGACTGTAGTAGTAATAATAATAATGTCCCTCCTGACCGAATTTCGGTCACGGCGGCCAATCTCACCGGAGATTAGCCAACTACGCAGGAGATATTATAGAGCACAAGTGTGTGCGCAAACACAGGTGCTCTCTCTATTCCTTCACTCTCATAATCCGATGGGACGGCAATCCGACACGACCGGAGAGAGATCAGGCGCAGGACCAACGGCTTTACGTGCTTTCCGAGGCACGGTAAGGCCTGTAGTACTACCGCAGTTGATCACGTACAGTCAGCATCAAAAATATATATATACGTAGCGAAATTCAAACGCCTATTCTTGGAAAGCTATTGATTAAAATCATCAAATTTAAATGTCTATATATTTTTTTGTATCTGCAGATACTATGTGTAAAATTGGTCAAGATTTCAATCACAATTTCCTTTAAAAATCACTTTTGAATTTCATTCAGCGTATACATCTTATTGATGCTGACTGTACACAAACATTCTTCTCTGCGTCAAAGTCAAATAATTTTATTTCGAGTAGGCCTTTACAGGCTCTTTCAAAACGTTGTGATTCTAGGTGCACGGTTCCAAAGTGGGGGTAGGTCCTATGGAGAAGAGACCGACAAGGAACTCCATGGATACTCTTTTAAAATAATAGTTTTAAACTGGTTACAATCTTTAACGGTAAAGACTCGACTCGCGTCTGCTTACCTCCCAATGTACAAATAGCGTGATACTTTTTATGGTAACACCACCAGACGGAATCGATCATTGTATGGACGAATGAACTTCGACCTTCGCTGGTTTCCGTTTAAAAAAACATTAACTATTTTGTGCTCCACAATAAGGTTTTTAACCAGTTTTGTAAGTTTTTTTAATTGTATATTTTATTTGATTTAATTTGCTACTACTTCACTAGAATGCCCCATTGGCAGTGGCGTGCGGTTCATAAAGACAAAAAGACACTGCCTACCCTACATAACTCAGACAAAGTGATTTGATTCAGATTCGACGACACGGTTGGCACAGTGGTTAAGCGATTAGCTTTCTGCGCTACGTGTCGCGGGTTCGATCCCCGCACGGAACAAATATTTGTATGATCTACAGATAGTTGTTTCGGGTCTGGTTGTTTGTGCATGTGACATGTATGTTTGTAAACTGTACCCACGATACAGGAGAAATCCTAGTGTGGGGCAACGTTTAAAAAAAAATATATTAATCTACAAGACGACGAACCAATACCAACATGCAGTAGGTATGATTGGTAAGTAAGCTTTTAAAAATCTCTGTCTACCCTGTCTTAAAACTCTGTGCACGCCGCTGCTCATTGACCTACTGGTCGCAAGCGTGATGTCTTGGGTTAAATTCAGTGATATTGGGTTTTTCTGTATGGAAATTCTCAGTAGCAGCACGGAGTCTGGAACTGTGCCGAGTAGATGGCAATAGGCTCGCCTATTATATGGGACTTAATAACAGGTTCGGTTAAACGTGGGTGTACAATAGTACACCTCTGCTGACCCTTCGGGGAATACAGGCGTGATGCTATGTTATGTTATTAGCAAAACAAGTGATAACAAAATATTTTGTCGACATTTATTACATAAGAAATATATATTTTTATTTTTTATTTTTAAAAACGTTGCCCCACACTAGGATTTCTCCTGTATCGTGGGTACAGTTTACAAACATACATGTCACATGCACACACAACCAGACCCGAAACAACTATCTGTAGATCATACAAATATTAGTTCCGTGCGGGGATCGAACTCGCAACACATAGCGCAGAAAGCTAATCGCTTAACCACTGCGCTAACCGTGTCGTCAAATTTTACTTCCTGATTTTTTGTTACATAAGCAGAAAAACTCATTGATGTTATTTATTATAGTTAATAATTATATTTAACTTGACTGCTTCATTGGTCTGGTTTTCGGAAGCGCAACTGTGGGTTCTAGGTACGATTCCCGAGCCGGACGAAGTATTACAGTGTTATTCTGTATGGAAATACGGTAGATGACTACTAGTCATCTGAGTTACTTTTTATGAACTGTCAAAAGCGACATTTTGTTCTAAAAATGTTTGGAATAGCAAGGCGTGACCTGATAGTTTTTCATTGCCATTGACATACTTATTGTATGATTTTGATAAATTAAAAATTGAAAACGCCAAATTTATGCAAGCCAATTCAATTGAATTAATAGTTCATATGTGATATTTAACGTACAAATTGTAATCTTTTAATGAGAGGTTAAGCAATATTGTAAATGCTTATACCTACTTATTAAAACACTAGTATTATTAACTAGCAACCCGCCCCGACTTCGCACGGGTAGCAGAGCATATACACCTACATTTCTGAAGTTATACTTCTTTTGGCGCGCTTGATGAGAGTGAATTCTTACGATGCGCGCGCACGCCGACAGATGAAAGCGACACTATGAAGTTGGCTGGTAAATGTCTCTTAAATTTTATTGGGTATTGATAGCTATATTCAAGGTAGTTATTGAAATATTTGTGCATCTGTAACACGTGTTTCATATCAGTGGAAATAAAAAAATAAATAAGAAGTGTAACTTCTTACGTGCGCACATAAGTACACACACACACACATTTTTTTTTTCTATAATATATTTTAATATGGATATATAATTCTATTGGTTTACGCGGCGCACGCCAGTAAAGCTCTCAGTCGGCATGATTTTTTCCATCATCTTCAACAATCGTCGTGATATTTCAGGCAATTTACACAAAACCTTAATGAATTATACGCCTAAACCTTCCTCATGAATCAGTCCGATCATTGGTGAAAACCGTATGAAAATCTGTTCAGTCGTTTTTGCGTTTATCGCGTTCAGACAGACAGACGCGGCGGGGGGACTTTGTTTTATAATATGTAGTGATGCGAAAGTAACTCTGTTTACTACCTCATAACGACTAAACCACTAAACAAATCGTAAGGAAATTTTACAAAGTAGTAGCTTGGTACCTGAAGAACGACATAGACTACATTTCATCCTGAATATTTGAACATTATACCCAGTCGAAACAAGATGGCGCTACGTATCTTTTAAGTAATTTAAATAATACAAATCATCTTCTTTTTTTCAACTATTTATTGTGTAATTAAATAGTTAATAAAAAACGGATGCAGACGAAATCGCGGGCAATTAAGTACTTAATAATTCTCAAACCAGCTCATTACTGCCCCACTGCTGGGCATGAGGCTCTTCTCAGAATGAGAACACGCTAATTCTCATCAGGCATAGCGAGTTGACGGACTAAACACACCATCGAGAACTTTATGAAGCCTTCAGGTGTGCAGGTTTCCTCACGATGTTTTCCTTCACCGTTAATACAAGTGATAATCAAATTCAAATTCTGGTCCGCACAGGATTCCGAAAAGTCAGAGGTGCGGGCCGGGTTTGACTTTAGATCTTCCTGGGAGGCAAGCGTTCAATGTTAATTATTATAAACCGATATCAATTAAAATAGCCCGCATTCTTTTGGTGGCTAACAAAAGAATGCGGGCTATTTTAATAACACGACACAATTTTGATATAAGTACTGTTGTACATATATGGTGTACTTATATATGTTTTATGACTTGTTGTCAAAGACATACAAGTAAATGATAAATTAAAACTAATGATCAAAACACGTTTGTCCTTAATTGTAACTGGTAAAAATAATATTTTATTCATATATGTTACTAGCTTCCGCTCGCGGCTCTTGAACGTTAGTCTATGCTCTTGCATAGACTAGCGTTCAACTAGTCTATGCTCTTGCATAGACTAGCGTTCAATCACCATCATTGCTGCATTAAAATAATGTGCGCACGTTTACGATTTGAGTTCAAATGCACGTGCATGATTTTTTCATACATTTTTGGCTAGTTGACTAGACCCCCGCGGAGCATGCCGGTGTCGTACTCAGAGCCTCCTGCATGGAAGGCAGGCGTTCTACCTCTAGGCTATCACTGTTAGCCTAAAACTTTAGTGATTCATGAATTTTTTGTGGCCTATTATGACCTATAACTACTGACCCACAACTTTACGCTACAGGTGGCCTATTTTGGTCAGTTTTTGTTCCAAATAGACTAAAACTATAGTTGTAATTAGATTTAATTATTGGTTTTTTTTGGTGTTCATGGTTGTAATTAACCAAGTGTGGTTTGGGTGCTAGTGAGTTTAACCGAGTTCCATGACGATTCACCTGTGATTTAGTATTATGCAGGGTGTCCCAGAAATTAGTGTCCAGTACGCTCTATCACGAGTTTTCTAACTATTTACTATCATAGTAAAGTAAATTTTCATGATAGCGATTTTAGTTCTTAACTTGTTTACATTAGGGATTAGAATCGCTTATGTGACATATGTGTCATAGTTAAGTTTTGATTTACTATTTACGATATTATAGAGATGTCATGTTAGCGACTCTAATCCCTAATGTAACCAAGTTAAGAACTAAAATCGCTTGCATAAAAATTTACATTTACTATGAAAGTAAATAGTGAAAAACTCATAATAGAGGTAAAGATGTACCCGAATCACCCCCATGTATGTTCCGTGATTTTTTTATGGTTTTCGAGTTACATAATTTTTATGTTTTTTTACCAAACTCTCTCTTTCGTGACATTTTTGATCTTCATGACGTGAATATTTGGGATACAAGCGTAATTATTTTACGTGAAGTAGCTGTATAGTTTACCTGTCCTAAGCATAAACATTTATTACCAAAGTAATTCAAAGTTAAAGTATTTTGTTCCAACTAGGCCATTGCAGGCACTTTTAAAAAAGTCGAGACTTAAGTGCACGGTTCCAAACGGGGGTAGGTCCTATGGAGAAGAAGCCGTCAAGAAAAACATGGATATTATTTAAAAAAAATTGAATTTTAAATAGTTGATATTTTGACAACCATTGGTGATGGTTTTTCACATATCAAGACCCCTCCGTGCCTCGGAAAGCATGTTAATCAGTTGGTCCTGCTTGTTGTACGACTACAGTCCGGATGTCAGCACCCCAAAAATTCTGACAGCCAGTCTAACCTTAGAGTATCAGTATCTCCGAGTAATTAAGTGGCGGAGGTCTGAATATGTATTCAGCCGCACATGCAGCCTAATTACCGATATAGCAATTAGTTTGCGACAGGGATAGATCGCGCGATACCTATTGTTAAACGTCATTTTTGTGTCATATATGTATTGGCCAACAGTAAGACTGTTGTCGTGTGACTGTCGCGTTGCTGTCGCTATTTTTACGTAATAAGGCTGCTGGTTAGACTGGGGAAAAATGATGATGATTATGGAAATAATTGTCTTAATAGAAAATTATATATTCCTATTGTCTAATGACCGTGAATGTTTCCACCTTGTATTATATAGGAATAATAAATGAATGGTTCGATTTTAAATAGTTAATTAAATATTCTGATATTTGACTTTAACTCTAGGTTAAACTATGTATATTAGTGACATATTATAATTGTATGATATTATTCTAAGATATATGTTCCAGTGTTTGGCATTTTATATGTAAATATTATTATTATTATCATTTGTGATTTCCGGATAATTGGCGGTCTAGACAAGACCAGTATTCTAGTAATTATGTCGACCGTATTTTGACGTTTCTAAACGTCACAACAGGAAACGTTGTCTGTTTGTGAAAATGCACAATTATAAATTATTAAGTATGTAGAAGGGCGTCACGATGTCATAATTTAAGGATTTCCAGTGCGCGAGCGCAACAATAATCATAACGTAACTTACGAACCTTGGCAATGAACCGGTAAACCAGCAAAATGAAGCTGTTATCCAATTATACCTAATGATCAATAGTTTGTCCAATTAATCGATAATAATCATTTTTTTTTATAAAATAATAATGTTCTTATTTTATTACTTAATAGTTCATAGGATATTATCAAACAAGATTTATTGCACGGATGTGGTCGGAACTGGTGGAATACGGATATGAGTACCGTACGCTTTTAGGCGCCTGGCCACGAGAATATATGCTAGCCAGAAAATAGGCCGCACAGGGTGACGCGCGGCGACAACAGCGCGTGCGCGGTAGATAACTCGCGACCAACAGCGATGAGTAGATTCAGATTCATATTATTTCACTTAAAAATGGACTACAAATATGGTCTTATTTTTGTTATTTTGTGCGAAGTTGGGGCGGGTCGCTAGTAGATTATAGAAAAATGTGTGTTTACTATGTACTTATGTACGCACGTAAGAAGTTATACTTCTTATTTATTTTTTGTGGGTTATTCTTAATGCATGATTTTTTGCGTCATATTCTTGGCCATTTTTTTAAATATATATATATGTGTATATATTGGCACGAAAATAACGCAAAGCATCCTGGTCAAAGAACTACCCAATGGTCTTGGTGAAAAACTCGGAAGTTTGGGTAGGATGGAAATCGCGCCACCCAACTCCGTGGTCACGCGTTAAATACAAACGCTTTATTGAATCCGTTATAAAATGGTTCAGATGTAACAAATATTTAGTCTTAAATTATACGTTGTAATATTTACTCGTTTTTTCTGGACATGTGTGATTGAGATCTATAGTGAGTGACAGTAGAGTCGTGTACAAAAAATCACGCGAGGTTTGATTTAAATCATGACATAACATAGCATCACGCCTGTACTCCCCGAAGTTAGGCAGAGGTGTATTATTGTAATGTACACCTACATTTCGCTGACGCTGTTTTTGAGTCTCACGTAATGGGGGCGAGTCTATTGCCATCTGGGCACAGTTCCAAACTCCGTGCTGCTACTGAGAATTACTATACAGAAAAACCCAATAACGCTTTGCCCGACCCGGGAATCGAACCCAGGACCTTATGTTCAGTAGTGGCGCTTGCGATCACTACACCAATGAGACAGTCAAAGTGTACAAAGTAAGATTATTAATTAATAAAAGATTTGTTACTTACAAAGACTAAGATAAATGTCTACTGCGTGCTTACTCTTTTAGACAATCAATCACCGGGTAAGGGACAATACTTGAGCCCTTCGACATAAGTCTATTTTAGAGATTGTCTACAGAAATTCTCACCAAAATTCTACTATACCTATAGAGATTTTTTACTAAAATCTCGATTGCGTTCAAAATCCAACTACAGTTGGATTCTGAATGTTTTAAATAAAGATATCTCGGGAAAGATATTACGAGAATTCGTTAACAGGGATGCGGCCAATATTAGGCTTGATTTTTCGATATATGTCGATGTCGACATTATCTCTAATCGCGTGAGAATCGCCCCTTATAAGGTTGACATTTAGGATAGTATGATTCAATGCTTATGCGCTTATCCCTTCTACAAAAAAAATCGTAATAAAATAAATTTCTTTGTTTTAATTCATGTCAATTATGACGTCATTAATAAAGTGGAGTGTAGGAACTGTATCAAAACAAAAATCTATTATACTTTGACCTCTAATTGCACGCAAAATGATTGTAAGGGGAGGTCAAGTTGTGATGGTTGGCATGACTGAGTAAAGCCTTCAATGATACGTTAAGCTTGTTTTACAGTTATAGAGATAATATAAAATATATTATCGCTTTAGGAGATATAGTTTTTTTTTAATCCGACTGTTTTTTTTTTCGTATGCTGTTGTTACCCGTTTGCGCAAGCGCATTGGTGATTGTAATAGTGTGAACGCCAAATCAGTCACGTGATCGGAAATGACTTTCAAACATTTTCATATTGTGAAAACCGGATCTAATAAAAAGTGTTTTTAAAAACAGATCCTTATCACGCCGCTGCGCCTGCGCAACTTGAACTGCATAAAGATACTACTGCTAGAAGGCGAGTAGGCGGAACAAAACTACGGTTTTAAACAGTAATAGTTATGTATTGTATACAGGGTAGTGACCAAAATACGATACAAAATGAAACCACGTATTTTATATCGCGGGAGCAATTTTCGCGCAATTGAAGATTATCGAAAAAACATGGCAGATATCGCTCATCTACCTATCATTTTCCGACTTCTCGTAAAGACATTAAAAAACATATTATATCATCATCATCATCATCATCATCAGCCAGAAAACGTCCACTGCTGAACGAAGGCCTCCCCCATCCCCCTTGGCAGGCGGCTTGGGGATCGCAGTGGCTCACCGATTAGTGAGAGGACGCTGCCGCCCGTCCTCCGGTGTCTGGCCGCAGTTTTAAGACGTACCCGGGTCTAACTAATAGTAGAATCCAATCGAGTAAAAATTTTCTATAGGCAGACAAAAAGTCTCTTTGTAAATTTGACTTACGTGTATTTCGAAGTGCGCGGAATTATCCCCATGTTCTCAAGTCGTACCCATTCTTTATCTGCCTAGCCTTTTCCATTCCACATTGGGGTCGGCTTCCAATCTAACCGGTTGCGGCAGTATTTTACACAAAGGGACAGCCAGCTGATCTCCGCCACCCAATTACTGGGAGACACTGATACGTTAAGTTTAGATTGGTAGTCAGAGATCTTGGACTTTTGATAATTATCAACTTTAGAATTAGCTTTACAGGCGTTATTGCGTCATAAAATCAATATTTGCTTTCTTTATTTTTTTCTTCTCTTTTTTAAAGCGCTGCATTCACTACAAATGTATCGTGGGTGGGTTTAGAAACCCAAATATTCACACGGACATACACCCAAACCCGGAACAACTATCTGTAGATAACACGGTTGGCGCAGTGGTTAAGCGATCGACTGCTGCGCTACGTGTTGCGGGTTCCATCCGGCACCAAACAAATACTTGTATGATCTACAGATAGTTGTTTCGGATCTGGGTGTCTGTCCATGTGAATATTTGTGTTTGTAAACGCACCCACGACACAATATAGACAATTAGTGCGGGCCAACAATAAAAAAAAATCTGTTTCTTGCGGAAATCGAACCCACAACACGTAGCGCAGCAGTCAATCGTTCAAACACTGCGCCAATCATACCGACAAATATGATTAAGAACTAAATCAAGTATGCAGGTCGGACATATGAATTTCTAAAAGTCAGTGGCGACGACGGTTTTGAACTCAAATCATCCTCCATGTTAGGCAAACGTTCAACCGTTAAGCTATCACTGCCTTAACCAGCACTTTCTCTTAAACGTCTGTTAAATTGTCGGTGAAACGCGCCCTGTCGAGGATACAGTGAGTATTATATTTGATTGATTTACTAGTAATTAGGTAATAATTACTTAATTATTAACTCAGTAGAATTGGTTCATCCTCAGAATTGTTTGAACAGACACTCGCGGATGTATGTTTTATTCATATTTAATTTTTCGTAACTGTCTTGGTCTCGTAGTCGCAAGCGCAGCTGCAAGCGTTGGGTCTTGAGTTGAATTTCTGCGACGGGCAAAGTGTTATCGGGTTTTTCTGTAAGGAAATTGTCACTGGCAGCACAGGTAATAAATGGCCTGAATTATTATTATATTAGACGAAAACGGCCGCCTAATAATCTTAAGTATGGCTAAACAGGAGTTTTTTTGTTTTAAACAACCGTTATTTTGTCAGTAAAACTGACCTAAAAGTTTTCTTTTTTACGCATTCTTC
The DNA here is from genome assembly GCA_947562105.1 of Shargacucullia verbasci. Classification (NCBI taxonomy): domain Eukaryota; kingdom Metazoa; phylum Arthropoda; class Insecta; order Lepidoptera; family Noctuidae; genus Shargacucullia; species Shargacucullia verbasci. The sequence goes on from OX387308.1 coordinate 5,032,238, forward strand.
ATACTGTCCCACAAGTAAGACATACTATAGCGAAACAAATCCACACTCACCCCAGCTATACTATATTTTATAGCATATCTTTCGCTAAGCAACTGCCTCAACACAACTATTTAAGCCACAAGGCTAGCTTTACTGCCTCAGTTGATGTAGGCGCGTACAGCGTTTGCCACGGGAGGTAATGTTGTAATACAATAGTACCCAGTGCAGTGTAGTGTTGTGCTCCAGTTTTCCGACTTTCCGACTTTCGGGTTCCGACTTCCGAGAATAGGGAGCACTGGTAAGTTTTTTGGTTATTAAAGTCTGTTCGTTTTACCGAGTGTAGTGAATAGTATTAGGAGTATTGGATCCCTTAAAGACAAATTTAGGTCAAATTATTAAATTATTGTGTATTATGTGTAAAAATATATATGCGTGTTTTTTGATACGGCATAGCAAATTCTAATCTAGACCTAGTACTAAAATTTTCTCACATAACTTTGAGGGAACAATGTATTCATAAGGATGAAATGTTAATCAGGATTTAAAAGAGTAAACATGGCGTTTCTTGTCCGTTCTTCTCCATAGGAAAACAACACTGGAACGTGGCAACTAGAGTCTGACTATTCATAAGTCCCTTTAACTGGTCTACATGAATAAAAATATATTTTATAACTAGCGATCCGTCCCAACTTCGCAAGTGTGCATTTTACTATTGCAGAAAATGAGAACTTATTGAGATTTTCATACAAAAACGCCATCCAAATTTCCGAATTAAAAGGTGGATTTAAAAAAAAAATCTTTCATACGCCCCTTGTCCTGATAATTACGTACACAACAAAAAAAAAACAATCAAATCGGTCGAGCCGTTCTCAAGTGATGCTCCGTCATACATGTGGCAATTGATTTTTTTATAGGTATATATAGATAGATAGAAGATTAATTTTGAGACTGGTCATAGAAAGAAATCTTCCAGAGAGGTCCCTGGTCTTCTTTCTAGAATTGCAAAGAGTTTTTTGCTTAAGACTATAGTTTAGCTAAAAGTTTACATACAAAATGCGTTAACGTTTTTACCGCACTAAACATGAGCTGATTATTTATATGTTTTAAACACAAATAATAACTACGTCGTTACGATTTTGTTTTATTGATATTGTTTATAGATTGAGAAATAATTAACCCTCAAAATGCGTTTTTTGACTAAATATCTTCCTTATATCTTGTGGTAATTATTAAATTAATCGAAATTAAAAAAAAAAAACTTAACGTGTCGATCTAGTTTATAATCTGACAAAACGATAGAGACTAAAATCAAATAAATTCTTTAAGATTTAGATGTAAGTCATGTTAACGCCCAAACACCTATTATGCGCGTATTTCAAGGCAATTTTCTCTTAAGAAATAATATCGCGTTTCCCTATTATAAATGAATCCCTAATATCAAAGTAAAAATCGTTTAAGCTTAGATTGCGGAGGTCAGAAGGCAGTCGCTTCGTGAAAATATTGTTATTCACATATTCAACCACATCTGGCTAGGTTAAGCCAACCCCAACTTTTAATAATAATATTAATAATTCCGCCCATTACCGTCCCACTGCTGGGCAAGGGCCTCAGCTCAGAATGAGTTCTGAAAAAGAAGCCTTATGTCCCCGCGCTGGCCTGATGCAGATTGGCAGAATGTACACACCATTGAGAAAATTAGTGAATGCAACTTTTCGTATTTATGTTTTCTTATAGTAAAATTTACTATCTCCAATATTTAAACAACGTTCGTTTTTATCACCCTGTATTTTTATTTTTAGCATAATATTGCTAAACGGCAGTGATAGCCTAGCGGTTGAACGCTTGCCTTCCATGCAGGAGGGTCTCAGTTCAAACCCAACCCGCACCTCTGACTTTACGGAATCATGTGCGGATCAGAATTTGATTATCACTTGTGTTTACGGTGAAGGAAAACATCGTGAGGAAACCTGCACACCTGAGAGGGCTCCATAAAGTTCTTGATGGTGTGTGTAGTCCGTCAACCCGCACCGGGCCAGTGTGATGGACTGAGACAGTAATGGATTGAATTATTGTTAGCATAATATTGCACCTGATTCTAGATTCGAAGTTATTGCTAAATAAAATTATATATTTATAGACAGTTACATATATATATGTGCACATAATTTATTTATAACTAAATTCTAGGTCAAGTAATATTTAGGTATTCAATTTGTATAATATGAATAAATTAATCGATTAAAATAAATTTCAGAATTTTAAAATAAATTGCTTATATTTACATAACATAACATAGCATCACGCTAGACTTTGAATTCTCCGAAGTATTAGGCAGAGGTGTATGTTTGTACACCCACATTTCACCGAAGCCTTTATCGAGTTCCATGTTATTGGAGGCGAGCCTATTGCCACCTACCGGCCATAATTCCAGACTCTTTTTTTTCTTCTTTTTTAAAAAACTTTGCCCCACACTAGGATTTCTCCTGTGTCGTGGGTACAGTTTAGAAACATACATGTCACATACACACACAACCAGACCCGAAACAACTATCTGTAGATCATACAAATATTTGTTCCGTGCGGGGATCGAACCCGCGACACATAGCGCAGAAAGCTAATCGCTTAACCACTGCGCCAACCGTGTCGTCAACTCTGTGCTGCTACTGAGAATTTCCATACAGAAAAATCTAATAACACTCTGCCCGATTCGGAAATAGAACCCAGGAGTTCACGCCTAGCAGTCGCGCTTGCATTGCGCATTACTTTTTGTTATTAATTATACGACGGCATTACTTAAAAACCAGTGTAATGGTTAATTAACAACAATTATTAATTATCGTTAATGAATAATTCATTTGAAAATTACGAAAAGTTCATTTATTTATGTCGCTGACTGATCACGGCTGTGTTCCCCGAAAAGTTAGGTTATGGTTAGGTTAGGTTAGGTTAGGTTTTTGCGCGCTCTCGTCTAGCGACCCCTAAGAAGATGGCGACACGGTGTGGTCCCGAGTCACCGTGCACAGCAACGAGGGTAACGGACTTTAAAGAGGTCCCCACCTCTCTACAGTCTCCCTGAGACGTGCACGAGGGGGTGGCCTCTTTACAGTCATCCTCTCCAGCAAGTGCCTTCGATGGCGTGACTCCGTGATGGGCTTCGGTGCGGTCTTCTAAGAGTTCCCGAGGCCCACCATATGGTGTCGAGGCGAACCACCGTGGTGAGTTTAGCCGGTAGGAGTCCGGCACACCCTTCCGCCCCCCCCCCCAGGCGGAGGATAGCCCATGGCGGGTTCAACCAACGCAAATAAAAAAAAGGTTAGGTTACCCCCGAGAAGACGGCGACACGGTGTGGTCCCGTGTCGCCGTGCACAGCAGCGAGGGTAACGGGGGGACCTTTCTACAGTCTCCCCGAGACAGTCACCCTCCGCGAAGTGCCTTTGATGGCGTAGTAAAGTGGTGGGCTTCGGTGCGGTCAACTAAGAGTTTCCGAAGCCCACCATATGATGTCGAGGCGGACCAACGCGGTGAGTTTAGCTGGTCACAGTCGGGCACATACAATGTGCTGATATCGAACCCGCGACATCTAGCGCAGAAAGCTAATCACTTAACCACTGCGACAACCGTGCCGTCCAAATTGTACACCCACATTTCACCGACGTTATTATCAAGTCCCATGTAATAGGGGGCGAGCCTATTGCCATCTACCGGGTACAGTTCCAGACTCTGTGCTGCTACTGAAAATTGTTTTTATTCTTTTTTAATTTGCGAATTCTTGTTGATAATGTTTAACCATTGTTCGAAACGCCAATGCGAATCGTTCTGCCTCGACCTGACCTCTGTGAGATAATAGCCGTAACGATGTTATAATATTGTCGACAATTATACACAAGCAGAACAAATTTCAATTATATAACCACGATGTTACGACTGTCTTACTGGCCTAGTGGCCGCAAGCTTGACTGCGGAGTGTGAGGATCAGGCGTTATTGGGTTTTTCTGTATGAAAATTCTCAGTAGCAGCACGGAGTCCTGAACTGTGCCCGGTAGATGGCAATAGGCTGACCCCATACTGGGGCTCAGTTTCGGCTTTGAAGAAATGTTAGTATGCTATGTTTATCTGAAATATTCTTCAGTAAGCGAGGTTCGAACCCGCACTGGATTACGTCAAATAACTGCAGCCATAATAACAAAGACGGGTTATTATGATGTAACGTATAATCTTTATTATGAGCAAGACTTTACGCTCAGTGAAAATGTCAAAAGTTTATTGACCTTTTCCAATCGTAACACAACGTAATTTCTGACAAAGAAAAGAAGAAGAAGACTGTACTGGAGGATTCGCAGACAGACCTTCAACGGTCACTACACCTAAATGCGTCCCCCGTATACCTTAGTACGTCCCCAGGTTGCCTAAGTACATCCCCCAGATATTTAAGTGCATCCCCCGGATACTTAAGTACGTTGCCCAGGTACCTAAGTGCGTCCCCTCAGATAAGTTAGTACGTCCCCCGGATACTTAAATGCGTCCCTTAGATACTTAAATACGACCCTCCGGATATCTAAGTACGTCCCCCAGCTGCTTACGTTCCCTCGGATACTTAAGTACGTTACCCGGATACCTAAGTACGTCCAACCCAGGTACCTAAGTATATCCACGAGGATACCTTAGTCCTTAGTGGGTCCGTTTGATGCCTAAGTACGTCCCCCGGACCTTGCTGCCTAGATAAAGTCCTTCTCGACACAAACTAGACAAGTGATTTTAGCATGTAATTTGGCAACCTCAGACGAAGCCGCGGGCATTTTATTTGTTATGCTAATTTATACAAACACGCTGATTATGCGGAACTCAGAAAATAATTATACCAATGATTGTTTCCTTGTGCACGAGATAATTTTATAAAGATATAAAAATTAAAATTAGATCAGTTAGCGTGAAATTTATTGGTAAAAATGGCGCCCCTGCTTTGAAAATAGGGACTTTAGTAGACTCGCAGCCTCGTAGCTAACGTGTAAATCAGTCGATCTGGAAGGTTAAGCAGCGCCTTCTGCGGTCTTTGGATGGGTGTCCGTTCTTCTACTTCTAAATATCTGTAGGCCATACAAATATTTGTTTCGTGCGGGATTCGACACCGCGACACATAATCGCTTTGTCACTGCGCCAAATGTGCCTTCTCGCGTCTGATCGAAATAAATTAATGTTTAAAGATGTACTAGCTTCTGCCCGCGTCTTCGCTCTCGTGATTTACGAACTCGTACATTTTTTCGGTATAAAAAACCTATGTGCTATTCTAGACTATAATCTATCTCTGTGCCATATTTCATCCGGACTGTTCAGTTGTTTTTGCGTGAAAGAGTAACAAACATCCATCCTTACATCCATCCATTCATCCATTCTCACAAACTTTCACATTTATAATATTAGTAGGATAGTAGGATTTCGCAGAATGTATGTCGAAATTCTTTCCTCAGACAATATTTTCATGTAAAAACCGTCGAAGCATGAAATTTCTCAATATTTTTGTTGCAAAATATAGTATTGGTGTTAATTAGAAAAATGGCTGATTGGTTTAGTAGACGCAAGCGCGACTGCTCACCGTGAGGTCCTGAGTTCAATTCCTGAGTCGGGCAAAAAGTGTTAACACTTTTTTTGGATTTGGGAATTTTGCCCTGTAAATAGAATAGCCTTGCTCCTTATTAGGTGAAACCTATATAATACCTAATATTTATCATAACATAACAAATGCGAAATGCGAAAGGCGAAATGGGGGTGTACAATAGTACACCCCCATTTCGCCGATCCCGTTAATAAGTCCCATGAAATAGGGGGTGAGCCAACCCTACTATCCTACTTCCTACTAATATTATAAATGTGAAAGTTTGTGAGGATGGATGGATGGATGGATCTTTGTACCTCCTTCACGCCAGAACGGCTGAAAGGATCTGAATGAAATTTGGCACAGAGATAGATTATAGTCTAGAATAGCACATAGGCTTTTTATCCCGGAAAAATGTACGGGTTCGTAAACCATGCGGGCGAAGCCGCGAGCGGAAGCTAGTATTTTATATTTAACGGCAAAAATGCGTGTTTTAGTGAATAAAGCAATTATAACCGACGTCTCTGCTCAGTGCCAACTAAACATAGATCTATAATACGATCTAGACGAGGTAGTTTAAGAAATACATTCTTTACATAACATAGCATCACGCCTGTATTCCCCGAAGGGTTAGGCAGAGGTGTGCTATTGTACACTCACATTTCGCCGATGCTGTTATTGAGTCCCATGTAATAGAGGGCGAGCCTATTGTCATCTACCGGGCATAGATCCAAACTCCGTGCTGCTACTGAGAATTTCCATGCAGAAAACTCAATAACACTTTACCCGACCTGGGAATCGAACCCTGGACCTCATGCTCCAGTCGCACTTACGACCACTAGACCAATGAGGCACATTCTTTAATAATACAATATTATCATCACGACTGTATTCTCCGAAGGGGTAGACAGGGGTCTTAATACAATCACATTTCATCGATAACGATGTGGAGGCACGAGGTATGGTGTTCCTCCATTGAAAAGGGAGGATCCTCCGACCAGACAAGGTGGTTAGCCTGGCGGGCCGAAGCCTAACAGTTGATGTCGGACGTTCGTATATGTGTTAGAATCGTTGTAAACTCTCATAGTGCGATTTAGGACCTTCTGTTGTCGTTTTACTCCGATAGATGGCGCTTTACTTTTTGCCATGTTGCGAGTAGTAGACGCTACAACGTTATTCGATCTAAAGTATGGTAGAGACTATTCTCATCTACCAAACAAAGTTGTTAATTTTGGGCTGCTACTAAAAATGTTCTAACAGAAAAACCGACCCAAAACTCTAACCCAAGGCCTCATGATCGGCAGTCGCGCTTGCAAACCCGAGACCAATGGTGCAGTCTTAAAATTTATATTAACTTTCTCATATATTTTGTAGTTGAAATTCAATTTCGGCGTTGGTTAAACATGGGTTTAAATTTAGTACTCCTCTGCCTAACCCTTCGGACAATACAGGCGTGATGCTATTATGTTTTAATGATAATTATCATACCATAATTATAAATGATTATTATAAAGGACAAACTTTAGAAAAAAAATCCATTTTGACCATAAATCTTGTCCATTTTTTTTTCTCAGTCTCAAACAAATAATTATTTAAGTACAATTACTTCTTCGTGGTCATAAGTACCAAAAGAGGTCATTGCCGGCGATTACAATCTTATCGATCACGTTCACAATGCACAAACCAATCAAAATTCAACCTTACACCAAGGTTTTAAGGACCTTTTATGAATTTTCGAATCGCAAATTGAAATTTGCTCGTGCAGTATTAGCTTGTGCAATTAGGATATGAATATTGGACTCTAAATTGAGGATTTTAAAGGTGATTTTTGATTGATATGATGAGGTTATTAAACGGTTAATTGTTTAGTCTTAAGTGCGAGGTAATAGTTTATTTGACGCGGATTTAAAAATGAATGGGCCGGTTATTTGTAAAAAAAACCTAGGTCTCAATTAGAAAAACAGAAATATACAAAAAAAACTAATGCAAATGATGACTGGTAATCGTGAGGACCTGGGTTCGAATCTTGGATAGACCAACTACACTATTGTATACTAACATTTCTTCAAAGCCGAAATTGAGCCCCGTGTAGTAGGGGGTCAGCCTATTGCCATCTACCGGGCACAGTTCCGGATTCCGTGCTGCTACTTAGAATTTCCATAATTAATTTCATTAATTCTCACGATAACTGATCCATGCTTTCACTCTGTTGCGAATGCTTAGCTCAAATATGTAGTTATGGCACTTTCTTCAAAAGGCTATTCCACCCTATATTTGTCTCACATAAACCCTTACATCATTACAATCTGTCTGGACTTTAAAATAGACCTTGACCCCTGAGTTTGTTTCGGCGTTTCTTCTCAGAGATAGTCATAGGAAATGCCGACGCCATCTAGTTTAAAAAAGACGTGTAAAAGTGATTGAAAAATCCTAATTGCAAATAAATAATTTCATTTCATTCCATTTCATACAGAAAACCCAATAACATTTTGCCTGACCAGTACCTCTATTATGAGTTTTTCACTATTTACTTTCATAGTAAATGTAAATTTTTATGCAAGCGATTTAAGTTCTTAACTTGGTTACATTAGGGATTAGAGTCGCTAACATGACATCTCTATAATATCGTAAATAGTAAATCAAAATTTAACTATGACACATATGTCATATAAGCGACTCAAATCCCTAATGTAACCAAGTTAAGAACTAAAGTCGCTATCATGAAAATTTACTTTACTATGGTAGTAAGTAGTTAGAAAACTCGTGATAGAGGTACAGGGAATCTAACCTCAAGACCTCACGCTTAGCATTCGCGCTTGCGACAATTACACCAATGAGACAGTCAGACCGAATTACTTTCGCATTTATACTAGATTCTGTCTGAGCGTCAAAATCTCAAAAATAGTTTCAAATAAAATAGACATTGATCAATATTGCCTCACAAAACGGCACAGAAAGGTGCCGACAAAATAGCTTAGCCAACAACGGGCGCGGTCGCGGGAAAAACTAGTTAATAATCTCAAACGGCAGGACCAAACGGTTGTGCAAATATCCTTGAGATATCTAGCTAAGCGTTCTAGTAGGGTGACTAGCTATTTTATATGTTTCTTTGTGTAAAACCTAAAATAACACTTTATACTGCCAGTTCCAAATACTGAGCGTTCGATTCCTGAGTCCAGACAGTTTTGTTAGGTCTTTCTGTGAAGAAATTCTCATTAACAGTGTGGAGTTTGTAAGCGTTCCCGGTAGATGGCATGAGGTTTAGGGGAGCTCGTAGCTATGTTCATAGATCGTGCAGATCAATCGATTTGCGAGGTTAAGCAGCGCTTGACGCGGTTAGTCCTTGAATGGGTGATTAGTTTCACATATCGAGACCCCTCCGTGCCTCGGAACACACGTAAAGCAGTTGGTCCCAGGTGTCATACGAAGAACTATGACAGTCGTTACGGGTGTCAGTAGCCCAAAGACTGGCAACCAGTCTAAACTTAGAGTATCAGTGTCTCCCAGTAATTAGGTGGCGGAGGTCACGAGGCAGTCGCTCCGTGTAAAATACTGATATTCAGCCGCAACCGGTTAGATTGGAAGCCGACTCCAATGTAGTTGGGAAAAGGCAGGCGGATGATGAGATGGCGTGAGGCCTACTATTATATGGGATTAAATAACGTCGACGTGTAGGTGTACCATAGTACACCTCTGCCTAACCCTTCGGGGAATACAGGCGTGATGCTATGTTATGTAGACCCAGCCCTGAAGATACAAGAACTTGTATCTTCTGGGCTATCAGAGGCATCCACTAGATCTTAAGATTCCAAAAAATTTAAGCAGTGATAGCTTAATGGTTGAACGCTTGCTTTCCGTGCAGAAGGGTCTGAGGTCAAACCCGGCCCGCACCACTGACTTTTCGATATCGTGTGCGGATCAGAATTTGATTATCACTTGCGTTAACAGTGAAGGAAAACATCGTGAGGAAACCTGCACACCTGAAGGGCCTCCATAACTTCTTGATGGTCCGCCATCCCGCACCAAACCAGTGTGGTGGACTAAGTCCTAACTCTTCTCATTCTGAGAAGAGGCCCTTGCCCAGTAGTGGGACAGTAATTAAGTCCCAAACGATGATAATGCTGAGCAATATCCCTAGTGTGTACCTGCTCTTGGATTCTGAATGAATGAAACTGATAGCGCAGTTCTTGTAGCTATCTTCTGGAGCGGAAAAATCTAGATCAGAAGTTCCCAGACTTTTTTTTCATAGACCACTTTCAAAATTTAGCTGGTTCCGATGGACCCCCTGCAGCTACATTTCTACCATATTGTAAATTGAATTGTAAACGCCTATTTTTTTATCACGCCAACGTAGACCCCCCGTCGAGTCTCCCTTGGATCCCTGGTTGTCGATTGATCGACTAGCAACAAAGAATTAAGAAAATAAGCCTTATGTATGAAATAATATGTTATATTATCCTTAAAAGGGAAAAACACATAACATAGACTCGTCAAGTAATTGAATTTAAATTACTAGCACTACATGGTCATAATGAGATGTGTGAAGAATTTATAAGCAGCCATATTGGATGTTTGAAAGTGGGTCAAAAATGTTCGCGTATATCGAAGTATATTTATGTAAAATAAATCTTTATCTATCTAGAAAATATTACGGTACCTACTGGCAACCGAACAGAGTAATGCCAGGAAGATGTTTTTTACTTGTAGCAACTACTACTCGCAAGTAAAGCGCCATCTATCAGGGTGAAGCGACAACAGAAAATCCTGAATCGCACTATGAGAATTTACAACGATTCTAACACATATACGAATGTCCGATATCATGCAGCCGTCGGGCTTCGGCCCGCCAGGCTAACCACTTTGCCTGGTGGGAGGATCCTCCCTTTTCAATGGAGAAACACCATCCCTCGTTCCTCCATATACTATAAATAGTCAAACTCTGCTGCTACTTTCTAAAGTTGCCGACACGGTCGCCTAAGTGATTAGCTTTCTGCGCTACGTGTCGCGGGTTCGATCCCCGCACGGAACAAATATTTGTATGATCTACAGATAGTTGTTTCGGGTCTGGTTGTGTGTGCATATGACATGTATGTTTGTCAACTGTACCCACGATACAGGAGAAATCTTAGTGCGGGATATAAAAAAAAGTCAAATTGGCTTATCAAAAATAATGTGATTGATTCTCTTAGATCACTCAAATGCGCGCGCACGTATTTTTACACATTTTTGACTTCACGATCACCACGATCGCACTCGAGGAAAATTGTCATTACTTATGTCCAACCAAGATAAGATATTGTAAAAATGTTATTGTTATTATTGTTTGTTGTTATTATAATAAGTGTAGTTATTAATTATATTACATTTACTATCTAAACATGTCCAATTGTAGATGTATTTGCACGCCCCGAGGGGCAGAATATGCTGTAACAAATTTCACACCAACATCTTTATACCAAGTGGCGTGCGGTTCATAAAGACAACAAGACACTGCCTACCCTACATAACTCTGATAAATATTTATTATATTTGAGGTGGTCAAAAGTCAAGTCAAAGTCAAAGTTTTTTATTTCAAGTAGGCCTTTTCAGGCACTTTTAAAAAGTCGAGACTCTAGGCGCATGGTTCCAAAGGGGGTAGGTCCTATGGAGAAGAGAACGGCAAGAAACTCCATGGATACTCTTTTCAAAAACAAAAATTTAATTTACAATTTAAATCTTAAATTAACATGCATTATATAAGAAAAAATACAAACTTAATAGAATGCTACTTATACAATGAGGCAATACAACATGAGTTAAACAATTGTTTCGAATATAAACTAAAAACGGGATAAACAGATCAAAGCGGATAAAACAGAAATAAAAAAATACAAAAAAGAATACAAAATATTGAAACATCAAGAATGTCCAGATATGTAAAGTGAATCACTACTCACTACATAGTATAAAACAAAGTCGCTTTCTCTGTCCCTATGTCCCTTTGTATGCTTAAATCTTTGAAACTACGCAACGGATTTTGATGCGTTTTTTTTTTAATAGATAGAGTGATTCAAGAGGAAGGTTTATATGTATAATAAATTACGCGGGCGAAGCCGCGGGCGGAAGCTAGTCTAATATAAAATAGAATTAGTAGACACAATGGATAACCAGGGAAGCCACATGTGCAGAAGATATTCAACGCCACACGTCTCTATCGTCAACATAGTCTTTGATCCTATAATATGCTTTCTTTGTGAGAACAGATTTAACGTGGATTTTAAATTTCTTACAAATCACATACATCATTATTTAATTGACAAGACGACGAACCAAAACCAACTTGCAGTACGTATTATTAAGTAAGTAAGCTTTTAAAATTTTGTGCCTACCCTGTCTAAAAACTCTGTACACGCCGCTGATACCCGCCATATACGAGCAAATAAAAAAAAAACAATATACATTATTGACGTTTCGTTTTATTGGTGATCAGAAATCACAATCTTGCTTCTGGGAAATGATTATAATAGGTAATAAATACTATAATGATCCCTTAAAGACAGTAAAAAAGCCATTTAATAAGAATCACAATGGTTAAGCATCTCAACCAATAATTGGTGTGGTTTTAAAACAATAGAGATAGTATAAATTGGCAGTTATTTATAATAACTGATTTATTTAACTGAAGTAATTGTTTGGTGACTGACAAATACCATAAAAGGTGCAATATAAAATAGTAAAAATACCACAAGGACATAAAAATATGTGTTATATAAGACTAACTTTTGCCCGCGACTTCGTACGCGTGGAATTTCGAATCTGATATTTTCCTGCGGTAAAATGGAGCCTATATTTTAAGTTAGACATCTAGCAATACACCGGTGAAAATTGCTTTCAATTCCATGCAGTAGTTTTTGCGTGATGGGTGTACAAACAGGCATACAGACAAAAATTCTATAAACTCTTGTTTTGGCTTCTGTTGCTCTAATAAAGACCTCCCATATTAGTTTTTCTCCAATATCTATAATGTACAGACATCGGCCTGCTATAATTTTATTATATATATACATAGATTCTATTCGTCTGTACATCTGTTCGTCTGTTGGGAATCTCGCATATCTAGCTATGTAGCTACTAATCTTATCTTACTAATATTATAAATGCGAAAGTTTGTGAGGATGGATGGATGGATGGATCTTTGTTACTCTTTCACGCCAGAACGGTTGAACGGATCTGGATGAAATTTGGCACAGAGATAGATTATAGTCTGGAAAAGTACATAGGCTACTTTTTATCCCGGGAAAATGTACGGTTTCATAAACCACGCGGGCGAAGCCGCGAGTGGAAGCTAGTAACATATATGTTTTTTTTTTTTTACCAGTTACAATTAAGGACAAACGTGTTTTGTTCATTAGTTTTAATTTATCATTTACTTGTATGTCTTTGACAACAAGTCATAAAACATACATAAGTACACCATATATGTACAAAAGTACTTATATAAAAATCGTGACGTGTTATTAAAATAGCCCGCATTCTTTTGTTAGCCAACAAAAGAATTCGGGCTATTTTAATTGATATCGGTTTATAGTTATTAACATCATACCGTGACAGCCTAGCGATTGAACGCTTGCCTTCCATGCAGGAAGGTCTAAGTTCAAACCCGGCCCGCACCTCTGACTTTTCGGAATCATGTGTGGATCAGAATTTGATTATCTCTTGCGTTTACGGTGAAGGGAAACATCGTGAGGAAACCTGTACACCTGAGAGGGTAACATAAAGTTCTTGACGCTGTATGTAGTCCGCAAACCCGCACCGGGCCAGCGTGGTGGACTAAGGCCTAACCCTTCTCATTCTGAGAAGAGACCCGTGCCCAACAGTGGGATAGTAATGGGTTCATTTTATTTATTTATTTAACATTATGCCAATGATAATTAACGACGATATTCCCTGACGATTTGATGTTAATATATGATGACGGCACATTTGGTGCAGTGGTTGAGAGATCGACAGCTGCGCTACGTGTCGCGGGTTCCATTCCCGCACGCAACTAATATTTTTATGATCTACAGATAGTTGTTTCGGATAGTTCGTTTGGGTCTCTGTGTATGTGAATACACACCGTGCGTCGGAAAGCACGTAACGCCGTTGTTCCTGCGCCTTATCTCTCTCCGGTCGTGTCGGATTGCCGTCCCATCGAACTATGAGAGTGAAGGAATAGAGAGAGCACCTGTGTTTACGCACACACCTGTACTCTATAATATCTCCTGCGTAGTTGGCTAATCTCCGGTGAGATTGGCAGCCGTGACCGAAATTCGGTCAGGAGGACATTATGATATAGGATGATGAACGGCGAAATGTGTGTGTACAATAATACACCTCTGCCTAACCCTTCGGAGAATACAGGCGTGATGCTATGTTATATATGGTCACCCTCATATTCGGGCCAGTCGTTCCAATTACAAATTGTTTAATTAATTGCTTAAGATAAATATCAGCAACTACAGATAAATTAGTAAAATAATTTATTATTAAAGTTTCAATAAATTTTAATGAACCAATGATTAAATAAGATTGATTTCTGTAACTATTTATTATGTGTTTAATTTAATTCGGGGCGATGTTTTTGGGCTAGAGTTCGCAAAAATAATTAGTCGATTGTGGTCTGTGCTAACATGGAGCACAGAATTTGTAACTGTGCCTGTGCCTGTGGGTCTGGCCTGGCCTGTCAGGCCTAGGGGCCTGTGTTTTCTGTATGGTCATTGGTCATTGGTCTAATGGTAAAGAAAGGTAATCCCTTAGCCACTGCGCCAACCGTGTCGTCTCTATGGTTATATAACATAATAAATAATAAGTTATATAACATAGTAGGTATAATTTCAGGGTTATGTTTAAACCAGTGAATGACCAGACGTTACGAAATTAAACCTTGATAGTTAAGCGTACCACAATCACGTAGTTACCGCAGTTAGTCGTTGTATGACCTACCTAACTACAGTTAACTTTGTGTTTAAAAGTTAATTTTAACTTGACGCCACGGTTGGCGCAGTGGCTAAGCTATATAACATAGCATCACGCCTGTATCCCCCGAAGGGTTAGCCAGAGGTGGACAATTGTACACCTACATTTCGCCGATGCCGTTATTGAGTCCCATATAATAAAGGGTTAGACTTTTGCTTCAATCAAGAACAGTTCCAGACAGAAAAACCGAATAACACTTTGCTCGACCAGGGAACTGAACTTAAGACCTCATGCTCAGCTGTAGCGCTTGCGACCACTGAACCTATGAGGCAAACACTAACTTAAAACAGCAAAAACTAACTCACAACTCTACTAGACCAAAAAAAAAACTACAAATTCTGCTTATCCCTTGTTTTATATTCTTTAAGAGTTACGTGATTGAACTCCGTACACGTAACTCCAAGGTTTACCTTTCGTAACCAATGGTCATTCACCGTGACCCTGGTCTGTGACCATATAACTGCATTATACAATAGCTACCGCTGATTATCTGACAGTCGTTACGGGTGTCAGCCGCCCAAATAGTCGTAACAACCAATCTAACATTAGAGTATCAGTGTCTCCCAGTAATTGTGTGGCGGAGGTCAGATGGCAGTCACTCCGTGTAAAAACCTAATAATAATTGGCTCGTTGGTCTAAGGGTCGCAAGCGCGCCAGCTGAGCGTAAGGTCCTGGGTTCGATTGCCAGGTCAGACAGACTGTTACTGGATTTTTCTGTAGCACGGAGTCTGGAACTGTGCCCAGTAGATGGCAATAACTCCCTATTTCATGAGACTCAATAATGATATCGGCGAAATGTGGGTCTATAATTGTACACCTCTGCCTAACCCTTTGGGGAATACAGGCGCAATGCCATGAATAAACCGCAACTGGTTACTGGGCGCCGATTAATACTTTATTGATGGTAGAATGAAAACCGTAGACAAAGTGTCTCCATTTTTTCACAAAACATGATTCACCAAAATGCTAAAATGGCGCCAATTTTCAATGACATATAAAAAATAAAACAAAAAAGGTTTATATGTCGTACCTGTGGTCATTCACATCTCAACCATGACCTTACATAAGGTTCAGAGTTAAATAAGTATAACCAAACAGTTTTGATACTTCAAGGTCAATTTTGGGGAAAAGAGGACTGATGTTATGTATCAACAACTTTTCTATAAATAAAATATTTAAATTTAAATTAATTACGCCAATTTAGGAACCTATAATTAAAGGTTTACATGTCTTAACCTGTGGTCATTCATGATCTTTCATAAGGCTTCAACCGCTATGCGTAAACTAAAGAGTTTTGATACTTGGAGGTCAATAGTATCGAGTAGAAATAGTGAATGGCGAGTGACGTTTGGTTTCGTTTGCTGTTGTGGGACGTAACCGCCTGGTATGTAGAGTCGCAAGCGCATTCGAGTGGAAGGTTTTCGGTTTGATACCCAGATTGAATAGAATTTATTTTAGATTTTTTCTTCTATAAATGGGTTTGTTTGTTGTATTATTTGGAATTGCAAAAACAGATATTTTTAATTCAAGAAATTTATATATATTTGTTTGTTAATCGCGTTTTTGAGAACGGCTCTAACGTAGGGGTTTTTGGAGGCGGAAAAATTATGTCTCATCACTAGAAATATTAATTAACAATAAAATAAAATACTGTAGATGACTACTAGTTATTCGAATTACTTTTTATAAACTGTCAAAAACGACATTTTGTTCTATAAATGTTTGGATTACAAAAGCGTGACGTCACAGTTTTGCATTGCCATTTACATACTTAGAGTGTGATTTTGATAAATTAAAAATTGAAAACGCCAAAGATAAGCAAGAAATTAAGTTTTACTGACTTTAAGAAGGAAAACTATTTACCAAACAAGATTTCAGAATTTATTTTTGATGCAGTCATCTAGCCTATTGTGTCGAGCTGGCGCTGGTAGTCCAGACATTACATACAATGATCAAATATTACTTTGAACAGTTTCTTTTTAAGACTAAACTTTAGAAAGCTGCAACCCAGTATTAAAATATGCTAATTTTATCCTTTCTTTGTTTCAGATCAAAATCAACATTATAAATAAAAAAGATTATGCAAAAATCCTAAAAATGGCACCACAAGAAAGAAATTCTTACGTCTCAGAGGACGACTCCCAAAGCACGACTAATAATTTATCTAACATAGATTTAAGTGGTGGATTCGTCAATAAAGCATACGAGAATGACAGCTCAGATGTTGCCATACCGAAAAATACTCCAGTCAATAACGATGAGAAGAAAAAAGACACCGATTTCGACGATTTGTTGCCATATGTAGGAGAATTTGGACTGTACCAGAAGATTTTGTTTTTACTTATGATTCCATTTGCATTTTTTGTTGCATTTGTATATTTTTCACAAATATTTATGACGCTGGTGCCGGAGCAGCATTGGTGTTGGGTACCGGAGCTGGCGAATTTGACGATAGAAGAAAGGTGAGTGTCTATGTTTGTATTTAATTTTTACTTTTCACACAAATATATTTTTATTGTGGCAACACCAGTATAATGCTTTAGCTCTTTGAGTTGACTTACCTCTGCAGATGTAAACATAATTTTACTCGACACTGGTAGAATAATCGTAACTGGATTAATTGCCATAATTAAAAAAAAACATCATAATTTATTTTTAATAAAAACAATCAACACATTTTTTTTTTCTAATTCTTTTTTCGACTTTGACAATTCTATTTTATAATAATTATAAGTGTACGTCTTCTTGTCATTGGCTAATACAAGTCGTGAAGAGTCACAAAAAAAAGCGTACACCGAAAATAACGAATTTGTGAAAAAATTGGTGTGCTTATAATCAAATAAATACTTCCGAAGATGTTTAACGTTTTTGTCATAATATAACAGCATTACGCCTCTATTCCTCGAAGGGTTAGGCAGAGGTGTACTATTGTACACACACATTTCTCCAATGCCGTTATTAAGTCCCATGTAATAGTGGGCGAGCCTATTCGATCCACCGGGCACAGTTCCCAGACTCCGTGCTGCTACTGAGAATTTCCATACAAAAAAACCCAGTAAAACTTTGCCCGACCCGAGAATCAAACCCAGGACCTCACGCTCAGTAGTCGCGCTCGCGACCACTAGACTAATGAGGCCGCCAAATGTTTTTTTTCATATCATGGAAAAAACAACTGCAGATTTCAATATACCTGTAGCGACAAGACAACTACTCGCAACATAGCAAAAAGTAAAGCGCCATCTATCGGAGTGAAGCTACAACAACAAACCCTGAATCGCACTATGAAAGTTTACAACGATTCTAACATATATACGAATGTCCGTCTTGTAGTCCGATGGGACGGCAATCCGACACGACCGGATAGAGATCAGGCGCAGGACAAACGGCTTTACGTGCTTTCCGAGGCACGATGTGTTCAAATACACAAAGACCCAGACCCGAAACAACTATCTGTAGATCATACAAATATTTGTTCCGTGCGGGAATCGAACCCGCGGCACGTAGCTCAGCAGTCGATCTCTCAACCACTGCGCCAACCGTGCCGTGACAACGATTCTAACACATATACGAATGTCCGATATCAGCCGTCGGGCTTCGGCCCGCCAGGCTAACCTTGCCTGGTCGGAGGATCCTCCCTTTTCAATGGAGGAACACCATACCTCGTTCCTCCATATACCAATAGATTAACTTTGTTAATCAACAAATCTATATCAAGTTTCGTTAATTGACTTTGACATTGCTTGTCAAGCGGTTTGATCGATTAAGGAAATATATCTAATAGAATCTAATTAGTTACTTAACATAAAATATTAGTGGCACAGGCAAGACAAACAGGTTGAGCAAAGGTGTACATCTGCATATTGCCGATGCTCTTATTAAGCCCCATGTAAAAAGCAAATTAATCTTAAACTTCATCACGTATCACCAAGGGGGAGGGGGTGTTAAAAAATGCTTAAAAAAACATTACGTGATTAATGAATGGCCCCTAAAAGAAAAACCTAATAACGTTTTCTCTGACTTGGGGATCGAACCAAAAACGCCACGCTCAGCAGCTGCGATTGCGCATCTAATTCTAAATCATTGTCTTTATACTGCCTGCCTTTAAACGCCTCATTGGTCTAATGGTCGCAAGAGCGACTGCTGAGCGTAAGGTCCCGGGTTCGATTCCCGGGTCGGGTAAAGTGTTATTTGGTTTTTCTGTATGGAAATTCTGGAAATGTGCTCGGCAGACAGCAATAAGCTTGTCCTCTATTACATGGTACTCAATAACAGCATCGGCGAAATATGGGTGTATAATAGTACACCTCTGCCTAACCCTTCGGGGAATAGAGGCGTGATGCTATGTTATGTTATCTTTAAACATAATAAAAATTGCTATTAATTATACAAAAGGCTGATTGACAAACTGATTGACGTGTAATCGAAAGTATCAATCCATCAATCTGCGTAACACAGTCAATATTTTTTAAAACATCCTGTATATACATCGATTATCTGAGTTTGTTCCGGCGTTTCTTCTCAGGGATAGTCATAGGAAATGCCGACGCCATCTAGTTTAAAAAAGACGTGTAAAAGTGATTGAAAAATCTTAATTGCAAAATAAAAAAATTCATTTCATTTCATTATGTTTCAACATTTCACCACTTTTATTACTATTACTAATTATTGTGTAATTGTCAACAAAAAAATGTCATTTGGCTTTGCTTGCGTGAACTGGAATAACATTATTTAAATGTACAAGGTTTTACATTAATATACAAGATGTCATTGAGACGTATCGATTAGCTTGTTTTAATCATTATAAGCAAAGTACCTATGACCATAAATTATATTATCATCACACGATTACACCATGATTAATGTCCTCCTGACCGAATTTCGGTCACGGCGGCCAATCTCACCGGAGATTAGCCAACTAACAGGAGATATTATAGAGCACAAGTGTGTGCGCAAACACAGGTGCTCTCTCTATTCCTTCACTCTCATAGTCCTCAGGGACGGCAATCCGACACTACCGGAGAGAGATCAGGCGCAGGACCAACGGCTTTACGTGCTTTCTGAGGCACGGTATATATTCACATACAGACCAGACCCGAAACAACTATGTGTAGATCATACAAATATTTGATCCGTGCGGGAATCGAAACCGCGACACGTAGCGCAGCAGTCGATCTCTCAACCACTGCGCCAATCGCGCTGAATCTGGAATGACTGGAATTAACGAATGATTCATTTGCCAGAATAATAGGGACAAAAATAACATTACGCCTGTATTTATCAAAGAGTTAGATATATTCTAAAAACAGTTACTAAGTCCCACGCAATAGGGGGCGAGCCTATAGCCATCTACCGGGCACAGTCCCAGACTCCGTGCTGCTACTGAGAATTTCCAAAAAAGCAAACGTGATGTGCCCGACCTGGGAACCGAAGACAGAACCTCATCCCCAGCAGCCGCGCTTGCGCACGAGATCAAAATGAGGCAGAAACCAATAGAGACCTATTGCATCGTATTAAAAATTATATTTTTTGTACATATACAAGATGGAATATTCAGTTTTATAATAAATATACTCGTATTAAAGAGCATAAATGTTTTTCAAATATAGCACGAAAATATTTGAGGTTACATTACACAATGTTTCCTGTCAGAATTCGTTTACACTGTAAAAAAATATTAGTGTTTAATGATTTATGTAGTTAATTTTTAAACAGTCTAAAATCGAAATTATTTAAAATACTTTGTTGTTAATGTTATAAATAAATGTTGCTATGTTGAGGACTTTTTGGTTTTGCAAATTTTCTTATAATTTTTTTTTTATAAAAACGTTGCCCCCACACTAGGAATAATTCCTGTATCGTGGGTGCGTTTACAAACACAAATATTCACATGCACAAATACCCAGACCCAGAACTATCTGTAGCCCAACCCGGGAATCGAACACAGGACCTCACGCTCAGCAGTCGCGCTTGCCACCACTGGACCAATGAGTCAGTTTATAAAATATTTTTAGTTTTTAAATTTCCCATTCTTTATGATTTTATCGGGGTAACAAATGTTTTATAATCATCATCATCATCAGCCAGAAGACGTCCACTGCTGAACGAAGGCCTCCCCCAAAAGAGGGGGTTTGCCATAATCCCCACGCTTGGCAGGCGGCTTGGGGATCGCAGTGGTTCACCGATTAGTGAGAGGACGCTGCTGCCCGTCCTCCGGTGTCTGGCCGCAGTTTTAAGACGTACCCGGGTCTATAATATGTTTTATAATGCAAAAAGTTAATTTGAAGGGCGTCCAAAACCAAACGTGTTGTGTGTTCAGAAAAAAATAAACCTTTATTCGTTGTTATAATAACGGATTTCCGTAGTGTTATGTACTATGGTTATATGCTGATCCGGATTTACAGTATGTATAGTCACGCTCATAACATTTAATAGAGGAGACTGTCGTATGCATAGTCACGCTATTAACCTTTTGAATAAGGTAGCTGTTAGCAGTGACGTATTAGCCACGTAACAAGAGTAGCAATTGCAACGGGCCCCGCGCAAAAGGGGGCCCCGTATATCCAAACCTCCGCTTTAGCGTAATTTTTTGAGTGGAACTTCTTAAGACGTGGTATATTGAATTTACTTGATGTCACAAAAACGTGAAACGTTACACCTGTTTTCCGACTAAGACAATCCACTTCAGCCAATCGGTAACCGATTATTTTGTTGGCGAAAATAAAACACAGAATTTCATACGGTAAACGCACAAGTTCTACAAAAAGTCACTTTATACTTAAGAGCCCATAGCAGATCAAGGGCCCCTCGATAGAATTTGCTACGGGCCCCGCGCTTGCTTAATCCGGAACTGCCTATTAGTAGCATCATCTCGCCTGTATTCCCCAAAGGGTTAGGCAGAGGTGTACTATTGTACACTCACTTTTCGCCGATGCCGTTATTGAGTCCCATGTAATAAGGGACGAGCCTATTGCCATCTGCCGGGCACAGTTCCAGACTCCGTGCTGCCAATAAGAATTTCCATATGGAAACACCCAATAACACTTTGCCCGACCCTGGAATCGAACTTAGGACCTCAAGCTTAACAGTCGCGCTTGCGAACAATATACCAGTGAGGCGGTCAAAAACGGTACCTGTTAGATAGCGATATAATTGGTGATCATCCATGATCCATGATCCATGGAGTTTCTTGCCCGTTCTTCTCCATTGGAAATCAACACTTTGGAACGTGGCAACTAGAGCCTGACTATTCATAAGTGCCTGTAAATGGTTTACATGAATAAAAATATATTTGAATTGAATTGAATTGAATTGAATTGAATTGAATTTGATCATATTAAATGGGACGATTTTTTTAAGCTTTGCCCTTCTCTATGAATAATTCCTGTATCGTGGGTGCGTTTACAAACATAAATATTCACATGCACAAATCACCAGACCCGAAACAACTATCATGTAGATCATACAAATATTTGTTCCGTGCGGAACTCGAACCCGCGACACGTAGCGCCGCAGTCGATCGCTCAACCACTGCGTCAACCGTGCTGTCAGGAAAAAAAATATTTAATTCGGATGTTGATTGTACTACCGTGGTCGCAAGCGCAGATGAACTTGAGGTACTGGGTTCGATTTCCGGGTTAGTTAATAATGTTATTAGGTTATTTGTATCAAAATTCTCACGAAGTTGGATTTTGTGCCCGGTTTATGGCAATAGGCTCAACCCGTACCACGTTATTAAGTCCCCGACAAAAGGTGGATGTAGATTAGTACACCTCTGTCTAACCCTTCAGGGAATACAGGCGTGATAATATGTTATGTTATGGTCACTAATATAGAAATTTATGTATGGAATTGTCGTATTCAAAGTCACGTATTTAATCTTTTGAATAAGGTCAAATATGTATATCTATTAATTTTTTATACCATTGTATTTTGGTTTCTCAGTAACAGTTACACCAAGGGACTATGTACTATGTAGTGATAGCCTAGTGACTGAACGCTTGCCTTCCATGCGAGAGGGCTCGAGTTCAAACCCGTCCCGCACCTCTGACTTTTCAGAATCATGTGCGGATCAGAATTTGATTATCATTAGCGTTAACGGTGAAGGATAGCATCGTGAGGAAACCTGCACACCTGAGAGGGGACATAAAGTTCTTGATGGTGTGTGTAGTTCGCCAACCCGCACTAGGCCAGCGTGGCGGACTAAGGCCTTACCCTTCTCTATCCAGAAGAGGCCCTTGCCCAGCAGTGGGACAATAATAGGCTGAATTTATTATATATACAAGGGACTGTAATTTTTATATCAGTCAGTTTTTTTTTTTTTTTTTTTTTTTTTTTTTTTTAAATACGTTGCCCCACACTAGGAATAATTCCTGTATCGTGGGTGCGTTTACAAACACATATATTCACATACACAAACGCCCAGACCCGAAACAATTATCTGTAGATCATACAAATATTTGTTCCGTGCGGGGATCGAACCCGCGACACTTAGCGCAGAAAGCTAATCACTTAGCCACTACGCCAACCGTGTCGTCAAATTCAAGTTATTTAATCTGCTAGATAACTATCCGACGCTTTATCAGTAAGTGGTAAGAAATGTTGTTTTTTTATTTGGACCACACAGCGCGATTAAATAAAATTTTCTTATATCACATATCATATTATCAAAATATTTTAATCTTAATTCGATTTACTGAAATATTTATTGAAATAACAATAAAACTCACTCATAAAAAAGAAAATATAGCGCAATGTTTTTATACAAAAAGTAATGTTTAATAAAAAATAATATTATGGTAATGATATTATTAAACGTGCCTTATTAGGCGATTGGCAAAGTATCACTGGTCATATTTGCCTCCAAGTCCGAAGTTGAGTCACTATATTTTACTATACACTAGAATTTGGCTGTATGGAAATTGTATGTAGTCAGCGTAAGAATGACTACATACAATTTCCACACACGTATTTCGGCTTAAAAATAGATTGAATTATTAGATTTACTTTACATTAAAAACCGTATGTCTTTTTCTATAATAAATAACAACAGAAGAAATTAAAAAACAAATATTATAAATAATAAACATATTCAATCTA
This sequence comes from Shargacucullia verbasci, assembly GCA_947562105.1. Lineage (NCBI taxonomy): Eukaryota > Metazoa > Arthropoda > Insecta > Lepidoptera > Noctuidae > Shargacucullia > Shargacucullia verbasci. Next base: position 5,055,900 of record OX387308.1, read on the forward strand.
ATAAAATACTGTAAAGCAGTGATAGCCTAGCGGTTGAACGCTTGCCTTCCATGCAGGAGGGTCAGAGCTCAAACCCGGCCCGCACCTCTCACTTTTCGGATACATGTGCGGATGAGAATTTGATTATCACTTGCGTTTACGGTGAAGGAAAACATCGTGAGGATACCTGCACACCTGAGAGGGGGACATAAAGTTCTTGGTGGTGTGTGTAGTCCGCTAACCCGCACAAGTGGTGGAGTAAAACCTAACCATTGTCACTCTGAGAAGAGACCCTTACTCAACAGTGGGACAGTAATGGGTTAGACTTATATTTATTTTTATTACTAGCTTTTAGCCTGCGACTTCGTACGCGTGGTATTTAGACTCTGATATTTTGCTGCAGTAAAATGGAGCTTATATTTTTAGTTAGACCTCTAGAAATACATTGGTGAAAACTGTATTCAGTTCCATGCAGTAGATTTTACGTGATGCGTGTACAAACATACAGACACACAAAATATCTAAAAACTGTTGTTTTGGCTTCTGTTGCTCTTAATGAAGACCCCATATTAGTTTTTCTCTAATATCTATAATGTACAGATATCGGCTTGTTATAATTTTATTGTATGTATTGATTATTATTTGTATGTCCTTTCCGTGCACGGGACTAGAGTCCGGGACGTTTGGAAAGCGTGCGCGGGGACACCTACTCAGTGGGACAGTATAGGTTGAGTTTATATTATTTTAACTTAATTCTGAGACCGCACTGTAAGTTTAAAAGGTTTTTTATTGTATCAAAATGTCAATTTCGTAAGTAAACGTAATTATTCGTGATCTCACACGTTTTAACTAGTTACTTACTTTAAGAATGCGGATGCTTTATATAAATATGATTGTAGATTGAGACCGCTTATTTTTAGGAATCACCTTGAAACAATCGTATCCTTTCATAATAACTGAATATTGGAAATTCATTAAAAATATTGCTGTACAACTAAATAATTAAAAACTGATCGCAGACAGTGCCGAATTAACCACGTAGCAAGAGTAGCAATTGCTACGGGGCCCGCGCAAAATGGGGCCCCGCGTATCCAAACCCGCCTACCTCCACAACGTAATTTTTTGGATGAAACTTATTGAGAAAATATAACACAGAATTTTATACGGTAAACGCACAAGTTCTATAGAAAGTCACTTTTTACTTAAGAGGCCATAGCAGATCAAGGACCCCCAATTTTGCTACGGGACCCGCGCTTACTTAATCCAGAACTGATCGCAGAGTATTATTTGATTTTTCTGTATGAAAATTCTCAGTAGCAGCACGGAATTTGGAACTGTGTCCGGTAAATGGTAATAAGCTCTATCCCTATTACCTACATGGGACTCAATAACGGTATCGATGAAATGTGGGTCGCTGACGCGGACGGGGCCACCATCCGCCTACATTGTTTCCCTGCTACACTGTGGTCGGCTCCCAGTCTAACCAGATGCGGCTGAATATTAGTATTGTACAACGCGACTGCCATCTGACCTCCGCCACACAATTACTGGGAGGCACTGGTGTGGTCAAACTTTTTGGGCTGCTGATACCCGTAACGACTGTCATATGTATTCATATGACAACCGGGACTGCAAAAACAATCCATCCAAAGACTGACCGCAGCAAGTGCTGCTTAACCTCGCAGTTTAATCAATATGTGCAGCAGTTATGTAGGTATGAGCGTAATTATTGACACAAATTGCACTGAACATAATAAAACACGAGTATTGCAGTCTGATTGTTTTTTTTTTCTTCAATCAACTAATTATATGTATTCATCAAGATTATTATGTCACCATAACCACTTTTTATATAGAAATATTATTGATCGATGATTATTTTAAGTATGTTAAGAACGCGACTCATGGGAGCCAGTGGTTTATATAAAAAAAACAAGGAAAAAACAACATAATTTTATAAATAAGTACGCTTCTATAAAATATGTATTAATATGCTTTTGTTTGAAGAAAAAAAAACAGCCACCTTGTATATTGTCTGTAATTACAGCATTATTCCAAGTTAGAGCAAAGTGTTTTTAAGTTTATTAAACATTGTACTATTAATACATATTCATATCATATAGGTCGCAAGCTCGACTGCTAAGCGTGAGGTCCTGGGTTCGATTCCCAGGTCGGGCAAAGTGTTATTGGGATTTTCTATACGGAAATACTCAGTAGCAGCACGGAGTCTGGCACTGTGCCTGGTAGATGGCAATTTTACATGAAATGTTTTTGGTGGGATCTCATTGTCAGCCAATACATTATACGACACAACGTTTGACAGAAGCTATCGCGCGATCTACGTCTGTCGCTACATCGGTAATTAGGGTGCGTCTGGATTTTTGTGCATGTACTACATACAGGAATTATATTTAGGGTGGTAACGTTTTTAAAATATATATAACTTATTAATAAAAACCACGAGTAAAAAATATATCTATCTATCTATTTCATGCGCAGTTCGCATCGTGATTTATATGATATAACAATCGTTATTAATCTCTTCTATCTATTTATAGATATAATAAATTATAGGTCACGACTATAAAAATAAATAAAAAAAGACTGTATTTAAAAAATTGAGTTGTTAGGACTATTTTTAGTTGTTACCGGTATTTTCTTATATATGATAATTGTAATAACGAGTGGGTAAGGTTTCGTTTCAGACTTGCCTCACAGTTTAGGTAACTGCGTCCGATAATTGGCCCCCAATTCTGGGTTCATTAGCAACTCTGTCGGGTGAGGATGATAGACATACAATTATTAACGGCATTCAATAAATAACTAATTCAAATAAAAAATAAAGAACTGTACCACTATTACAAGTTTGCTTACTATTTACTATCAAAGTAATTTTCATGATAGCGATTTCAGTTCTTAACTTGGTCACATTAGGGATTAGAGTCGCTTATGTGACATCTAATCATAGAAAAGTTTTGATTTACTATTTACTATATTATAGAGATGTCATGTTAGCGACTCTAATCCCTAATGTAACCAGTTTAAGAACTAAAATCGCTTCTATAAAAAATTACATTTACTATGAAAGTAAATAGTAAAAAACTCATAATAGAGGTACTGGCTTATTGATCCAGTGGTCGCAAGCAAATGCTGAGTTTGAGTTTCGGGCAAAGTGTTTTTGGGTTTTTCTGTATGGAAATTCTCAATAACAGCACGGAGTTTGGGACTGTGTCCGGCAATAGACTCGCCCCCGACGTGATTGGTGAGAAATATCTCACAAATTACGTCACAATGGTCATTAAGCGTGCATGGAATAACCCATACATATCTTAACCCATACACATCTTAGTTTTTACTTGTGGTTTTTATTAATAAAGGTTTAGTTGAAATATTCTTGGGAATTACCGGTAAACGTGCGAATAGGACGCGCTTTAAGAAGGTTCCGTATCTTTATAAGCCTTTTCCCAACCACATTGAAGTTGACTTCCAATTTATCCGGTTTTGGCTGAATATCAGTATTTTATACAGAGCGACTGCCTTCTGACCTCCACTACCCAATTACTCGGAGGCACAGATTCTCTAAGGTTAGATTGGTTGTCAGACTTTTTGGGCTGCTGACACCCGTAACGACTGTCATAGGTCTTCTTATGTCCAATGTTGAAAAAGTGTGCCTGGTGGATGGCAATAGGCTCGTCCGATATTACATTGGATTCAATAACGGCGAAATGGGGGTGTATATAACACCTCTGCTTAAACCTTCGAGTAATACAGGCGTGATGCTATGCTATGAATATGGTAAATAAGAAACGGTGTAGGTAGGCTTATTTGTAGTCTTAACTAGCCTATTTTGAATAAACGACATTTGAATTATATTCTTGTGGCACGGGACCCTAAAAATGGTTGAGAACGAATTTCTAAGAAACTATAAGTTGCTTCACATCCAGTGGTGTAACATCAGTCACAAAAAAAGTTATTTTTTGTACAGTCAGCATTAGAAGACAATAATTACTATGGAAATTTATATGTACACATAATTTAATTATAAAAAAATATTTATGTCTAACGATTGAAAACAGAAGAGGAAAAATTATAGGCCATCTTATACGACATGACAGTTTAATAAAACCATAATTGACGGAAAGATAGAAGGAACGAGAGGGAGAGGAAGACCAAGGATAAGTTACATGGGCCAAATAAAGGAAAAGGTTGCCGTCATGTCGTATAAAGAGGTAAAGGAGACAGCACTGGAGAGAGAGAAATGGAAAGAACTTCATTAGCTACATCGACAAGAGCAACGCTCTTAAATAAGACGATGATGAACGAGCATCGCGCAAAAAACACAGATTCTGGTTTATCTTTTTTGCACAAACAAACCGATGTTTTTTTCATAATACGGATGTTGATTTTTTTTTAAATATCATAACACAGCACGCCTGTATTCCCCGAAGGGTTAGGCAGAGGTGTACAGACATACACCAACATTCTATCGATGCCGTTATTAAGTCCCATGTAGTAGAAGCCTATTGATGTCAACCGGACACAGTGCCAAACTCCGTGCTACTGAGAGTTTCCATACAGGAGAACTCTCTTTTAAATTTTTTATCTCTTTTTATTTGTTTTTTAGTTTTTCTTTTAAGTTTATTATTGTTTTTATTTGCCTGCATTGTCTAGCTTTCTTTATTATTTTTAATTACATTTAATTTTTAACACGCTTTTTTAATAATATTTTGTATCTGTGTTTAATTACTGTAAAAGGATTGTTGTGTGAACCAAATAGAATAAATTTATAAATAAAACCCTATAACACTGCCCTACCCGGGAATCGAACCCAAAACCTGAGGCTCATCGCGCTTGCGACCACAAGACCAACGAAGCTGTTTTATAAATACCTTGAAACTCTATAAATAGATCTATCCATCCCGGTTCTAAAAAAGACAATACTCTTTCGTTCATCGATCCGACTATTCAATATATCCGGACGTCCGGATAAACCTCGCGAGGCTATCTGAGCATTTAAGATATACACTGACCGTAACGTTTACACGCTTATTAAATACGTCGTGACTTCAGTGTGGTACAGTGGCTATACGGTTGGTTTTCTGCGCTACCGGTCATGGGTTCGATGCCCATTCGGATTGTTTTACATGATTTACAGATAGTTGTTTCGGCCGTTGGGTGCGTGTATGTGAGATTTATGTAAATAAATTAGTAAAAAAAAAACGCCAAGTCCGTCGAGGTCCTTGGTTCCGCGAAAGTAACTTAGGATCCTATGCTCAGCATCTTGTGCAAAACCGGCCTTTTTAATGCAGGGTTGGTTACCGTCTTTAATTTTTTTGTCTTTCGTTTTTTTTTTATCTAGAAGTACCTATAATAAGATGCATCTAGACCAACTCAAACCCAAAAAAAGTCCACACAATAGTTTGACCTTAAGGTAAGGTCAGGCAACAAAAGCAAAAGGTCATTGAATCGTATTCACGGTCAAATCTAATGACGCGATTAATTTTACCGGCTCGCAATTGTTTCCTATAATTGAAACTAGTTTTTGAGAAACACTTTAATATTTCGGACATATCCGGTTTTACTTTCAAAATGTTTGTGGTGTACAGTCACGACCAATAGTAATTATGTGATTAACACAAATAATAGGATTTGCACAAGGTCCTATCTGTCTAGTCCCCGATACCTTGAAGGGGTAATAGTATTCATCATGACGAACAACTTTTAGTGACGACTTGGTTGGCGCAGTGGTTGAGAGATCGATTGCAGCGCTTAGTGTCGGGGGCTCGATTACCGCACGGAACAAACATTTGTATGATCTACAGATAGTTGTTTCAGGTCTGGGTCTTTGTGTACGTGAATATATATGTTTGTAAACGCACCCACGATACAGGAATTATTCCTAGAGTGGGAGCAACGTGTTTTAAAAAAAAAGAAAAGAAAAAATGTATGAGTCCAAACCTGAAATCGCGAAAAAATCATTTGTTTTATACAAATAATTCAATATTACTCGATTTTATCCGCTTTGAACTGTTTATGTGGTTTTTTATTCGAAACACTTGTATGACTTGTACTGTATTACCTCATTACGTAATATAACGTTTTGTTAAATTTATTCTTTCTTATATAATGCATGTTTAAGATTATTAATTGTAAATTAATTTTTTGAAAACAGTATCCTTGGAATTTCTTGCCGGTCTCTTCTTCATAAGACTTACCCTCTTTTGAAACCGTGTAACTAAAGTCTCGATTTTTTAAAAGCGCCAGCGAAAATAAAAAACTTTGTCTTGTTTTTTGAACGAATTGATCCCATTTCAAATGCTGAACATAAGTCTTTATGGGAGTCACTGAAGTAAGAGTATTACATAACATAACATAGCATCACGCCTGTATTCCCCAAAGGGTTGTACAGACATGTATTGTACCCCCACATTTCTCCGATTCCGTTATTGAGTCCCATGTAATAGGGACCGAGACTATTACCATATACCGGACACAGTTCCAAATTCCGTGCTGCTATTGAGAATTTCCACACAGAAAAACCCAATAACACTTTGCCTGACCCAGAAATCAAACCGAAGACATCATGCTTATCCATCGCGCATGCGACCATTAGACCAATTAGACAGTCAAAGAGATCAAAGTTAAGTAAGAGTATTAAAATCGCAACAAAGGAAAAACCTCGGGGAAAAAAAAACGGATAATTGAGAAAATCTGAAGACAATCGCAAATACTTAAATGGACTACGGGCAAAAAATATCGATTAAGGCAAAGGACAACACAGAAACTGAAATACTCTCCCGCACTTTGACCAACAGTGGGACAGTTATAAGCTGTACATTTCATAGCTGAACAAAGCAACTGCTTTGCTAAATCCCGCACGGAACAAATATTTGTATGATCTACAGATAGTTGTTTCGGGTCTGGATGTGTGTGTGTGATATGTAAGTTTGTAAACTGTACCCACGATACAGGAGTAATCCTAGAGTGGAGGAATATTTTGTGCACGTAAACGCACACGGGTACGTCTTAAAACTGCGTCCAGACACCGGAGGACGGGCAGCAGCGTCCTCTCACTAATCGGTGAGCCACTGCGATCCCCAAGCCGCCTGCCAAGCGTGGGGATTATGGCAACCCCTTGGGGGAGGCCTTCGTTCAGCAGCGGACGTCTTCTGGCTGATGATGATGAAAGCTCTATTTTACTGTTAACATAAAACATAGCAAAGCATCACGCCTGTATCCCCGAAGGGTTAGGCAGAGCCGAACTATTGTACTCACATTTCGCAGATGCTGTTATCAAGTCCCATATAATAAGGGGCAAGTCTATTGCCGTCAACCTGCCACAGTACCAAACTCCGTGCTGCTACTGAGAATTTCCATACAGAAAAACCCAATAACACTTTGTCTGACCCGATCGAACCGGAGACGTCACACTCACCAGTCGCACTTGTGACCACTAGACTAGTTATAATAACAAAAACAATTTAAATGGAATCCTCAACTTTTCACGTATCTCCTTCAAGCATTATGAGTATATAACTATGTATTTTACTAAGGAAGTTTGACTAACAGTAATTTGTATCTAAACACGATAATAATAAAAAAAAACAAAGACGTCATTTTGTTCCATTTTCAAATTAAAAGGTTTTTTTTAAGTGTTCGTGCATTTGTCAAATCCTTTCTCACGCGATAGGCTAGAGGACTGCATCAAAAATAAATCCTGAAATATTGTTTGGTAAATAGTTTTCCTTTTAAAAACTCAGTAAAACTTAAAACCATATTTTTTGCGATTTTTAATTTATCGACACAATACAATGACATGACAATTAAAAACGATGACATTACGCTTCTGTATTCCAAACATTTTTAGAACAAAATGTCGTTTTTGATAGTTCATAAAAAGTAACTCAGATGACTCGTAGTCATCTACGGTATTTCAATGAGAAACAGTACATAAGAGAATGATCTAAAAGTATTTTAAGCAAGCCACATTTTTTTTTAATGGTGACACTTTGTTTGCCCGTTTATATAAACCGATTTAATCTCGTTGTAATCCAATTAATATGGCGTGAGCTCTCTCATGAGATTTATTTAAATTTTATAATGAAAAATATCAGTTGTACCCTACACCTTAATATGAAATGATATATTTCTTATAAGAATGACGATAAATAAATATATTTATAATTAATACATTTTTTATTTTATTGTCACCCTGTATACAGAGTTCATATTTTCTCAACATCCTATATTTTTATACAAATTGGTTTACTCTCGAACATAAATACTACATTTGACTAAAAAAAAAGTGACAAAAACATTATTTATTCTTATTTCTGTTATGTAATCCAATATTTCTTTCTTTCCAGACGAGCCCTAGCTATTCCGCCTTCAAATGGTCCTTATTCCCATGACCGATGCTCTATGTATTCAGCGGACTTCAAACAGGCGTTGGCTGAAGGCAGAACTACACCTGATGATGAGTGGGCTGTGGTACCCTGCCAGTACGGATGGGAATACAATAAAAGTGATGTCCCATATGATACTATTGCTTCAGAAGTAAGTTTTCTTTTAATAAGACAATGCCCCCCACACTAGGAATAATTCCTGTATCGTGGGTGCGTTTACAAAAAAATTATTCACATACACAAACATTCAGACCCGAAACAACTATCTGTAGATCATACAAATATTTGTTCCGTGCGGGAATCGAAACAGCAGTCGATCTCTCAACCACTGCACTACACTATTTCTTTACACTATCATTTTGTAAATGTACTGCTGAACGGCACTCTGTGATCGGAGTATTAAAAAATAAATAATTATCGTATATCTTCTTCATGAATCCTTGCGGACGAAGTCGGGGGCAAAACTAGTCCACACTATTACAAATGCGAAAGTAACTCTGTATGTTTGTTGCCTCATCACGACTAAACCACTGAACCGATCCTGGAAAAGGACTTAAACTATTTTTATTATTGCTGCAAAACCGTATATACATAATATATACAAAATACACCCAGATGAAGTCGCGGGCAACAGCTAGTTCACCATAAACCGTACTTTCTTCCAGCTGGACTGGGTTTGCGAGAAGGACAATCTAGCAGCAACAGCTCAGGCTATATTCTTCTGTGGTGCCATCGTTGGTGGCCTGGTCTTCGGCTGGATAGCTGACAAGTACGGCAGAATACCGGCTTTAGTTGGTAAGTAATTAGGTTCATTTTTAGTTTCTTTGATCCTACTAGCCTTCTGGTTAATTAAGTCTGATAAAGTGACTAAAGTAATTATATTTTAAGGTGCAAGATAGATAGATAGATTTGTTTTAATTTAAAATAAACCTAATACAGGTACTTATGAAACGTTATAGGACTCTAGTTGCACGGTTCCAATAAGTTGGTCCTCTTCTCCATAAGACTAACTTATTGGAACCATGCAATCGATAAGAAACTCCAGGGATACTCTTTTAAAGTATCTTTTAACAATCCTGCTATGTACATAATGTGGAAGAAGTATGAGAGAACAGTGTAGGTTTCGTCAAATAAATACTAAATGCAACTTTAACATAAAGTCTGTTAATAAAAATAAAAACAAAAGTGTAAACAATACCCCTACAATGTGCTCACATTTACAATTGGTAGCCATCTGTAACTAGCGTAAGAATAAATTATATACAAAAAAAATTGATGCAATAGCAACTAGCTTACGAATACATTAAATTAATAAAACAGTAAAATGGCAATGAAAGTGCCTTTACGGGTAACGAACCTTGAGATCGTCTGGCGCGCCCTGGGCAATGAGTCTCGATACCACTATTGTTGACAAGCTAATGATTCCACTACGGCAAGAAAGATTTCCATAATAGCTCGTGCCGAGTTGAAGAAATAGAGCCTATTTTTTAGAGATTTATATAATTGTAGTGACTGCTACTCGCAACATGGCAAAAAGTAATCAGTCGTCATCTATTAGAGTGAAGCGGCAACAGAAAATCCTGAATCGCACTATGAAAGTTTACAACGATTCAAACACATACGAATGTCCGTCATTTACCGTTGGACTTCGGCTCGCCAGGCTAACCACCCTGCCTCGTCAGAGGATCCTCCCTTTTCAATGGAGGAATACCATACCTCGTTCCTCCACATGATAATTGGTTTTTGTTTATTTTCAGGCACCAATCTCTTGGGCTTCACAGCTGGCATTGGGACCTCATTTTGCGACAGTTTCCTGACCTTCGCTCTGTGTCGGTTTTTCGTGGGCCTGGCCTTTGACAACTGTTTTACGATGATGTATATTCTTGGTGAGTTCATTTTACTGTTCATGACAATCTACCATATCATATTTTTTTAAATAATAGCCATTAATCTATTGGTTGACATTTTTAACCGTCTTGAAAAAAATAGGGCGCTTGACAGGTAAATGGAGCAAAGCCTATGGCATCCAAATAATTAGTTAAAAGTGTAAGCGAATTAGCGTAAGTACCTACGCATTTCTACCGCGGTCCTGCGCCGGCGCGATGCGACAGTTCCAAGTGTACTTGAATAGATACCTATGCGTAAAGAAATCATTCAGAATTTGTCGCTCGTTTATTAGGATGACGATGTTTACGATTTTGAATTATTTCGTTTTCAGACAAAGTAACTATGCTAAAGGCTTCTAATCCATTTACCTATCACGCCCTATTTTTTCAAAACGGTAAAAAAATCCACCCTGTATATCTACAGGTACTATAGGTAATATTATAAAGAGATTTTTGCTAGGTTGTATATAGAGGGTAATTTCCTGAGCTAATGATCCGATTCTAATCATTCTTTGACTGGTGAAGTAATAAAGTTATTCCAAAAGAAACACACTTTTAAAAAAAGCTTAACAAGCGGACTATATTAAGAGGCAAATGTATAGATACGAGACAAATTGCTAGTATGTAGCCATCAGGCGTTGTATTTTAATTAGAATTAATTGGTGTGCCCAAATTCAACTGATCAAATAACTATTTCAATCATATGATACATTCCGTACTCATGAATATTCATGAGATATGCATATAAGCAATATTTTAAAAGACTTACAAACACCACAGCGTACGCATATAACCCCATGAAAAAATTGTGTTTTAGACACTCGGAGTCATTCCCGTCCACATCCTAACTAATCCTACTTTCTACTTATATCCTATCCTACTAATCCTACTATCCTACTAATATTATAAACGTGAAAGTTTGTGAGGATGGATGGATCTGCGTTACTCTTTCACCTAAAAACGACTAAAAGAATCTGTATGAAATTTGGCACAGAGATAGAAATAAAATAGAATAGAATAGATTATAGTCTGGAATAGCACATAGGCTAATCTTTCTTTTTATCCCGGAAAATGTACGGGTTCGTAAACCACGCGGGCGAAGCCGCGGGCTGAAGCTAGTTATTTATAATTTCCAACAAACTCACCAATCTTTCCATATATTTTGTTTCAGTGTTGGAATATGTTGGACCCAAATGGCGAACATTTGTCGCCAACATGTCCATCGCTCTGTTCTTCACGTTAGCTGCCTCTCTCCTACCTTGGATCGCACTGTGGGCTGATGATTGGCGAATGTTTGCGATGGGCACCAGTTTGCCGTTCGCCTTGGCTATTGCTACACCGTGGCTGGTTCCTGAAAGTGCTAGGTATGTACACAATGTACTTTGAGGCTGATCGGCCTCCTAGAGGTTGAGTTTGTGGGCCATCTGATGGTAAGCGGTCACCACAACCTATGTACAGTTAGCATCCAAAATATGTATCATCATCATCAGCCAGAAGACGTCCACTGCTGAACAAAGGCCTCCCCCTTAGACCACCACATCGAACGACATTCCGCCAGTTGCATCCATGTAAATATGTATACACGCAGCGAAATCCAAACGCTTATTCTTGAAAAAAGATTAGTAAAAATCATAAAATTTAAATGACTATGTATTTTTATGTACCCGCAGATACTATGTGTACAATTGATCAAGATTTCAATCACTATCTCCTGTAAAAAATAGCTTTTGAATTTCATTATGTGTTTTTATCTTATTGATGCTGACTGTACATGCATAACCTCGTAATTATTGACTGCCTGATTGGTTTAGTGGTCCAAGTGCGACCGCTAAGCATAAAGTCTTGAGTTCGATCTCCGCATTTGGCAATTTTTTTTTTTTTTTTTTTTTTTTTTTTTTTATGTTATTGGAAATTCTCAGTAGTAGCACGGAGTCTAGAACTGTGCCCAGTAGATAGCAATAAGACCGCTCCCTATTACATGGGACTCAATAACGGCATTGTACGGTTTTAGGACATAAACAATTACGTTGTTACATTTAATGTCATATCATTGTCACCATTCTGTATATCCAACATTTGAAACTCGAATTGTTTTTTTTTTTTTTATATAACTTCGCCCTACACTACGATTTCTCCCGTATCGTGGGTACAGTTTACAAACATACATGTCACATGCACACACAACCAGACCCGAAACAACTATCTGTAGATCGTACAAATATTTGCCCTGTGCGGGAATCGAACCCGCAACACGTAGCGCAGAAAGATAATGACTTAGCCACTGCGCCATTCGTGTCGTCGTTAGTACCACGCTTTTCCTTTAACAAGTAATGAATTCAACAGCAAGAGTGGCTCAGTGGTTGAGCATTCGACTGCTGCGTTACATGTCTCTGGTTCGATTCCCGCACAGAACAAATATTTGTATGACCTACAGATAGTTGTTTCTGGTGTTTATGTATTGCATGTAAATATTTGTGTTTGCAAATGCACCCATGATACAGGAATTATGCCTAGTGTGGGGCAACGACTTATAAAAAGGAATACAAAGCTTACTGATTTTTTCCCGGTGTACAGTCAGCATCAAAAAGATGTATACACGTAGCGAAATTGAAAAGTGAATTTTAGAGGAAATAGTGATTGAAATCTTTACCAATTTCATACATTTAATCTGCGCATACATAAAAATACATGGTCGTTTAAATTTTATGATTTTGACCAATACCTTTAAGGAAATAATAAGCGTTTGAATTTCGCTACAAGTAAGCTATCTTTTTGATGCTGACTGTACACATCAGAAGGTTTTTGTTGGACTATTTAACTTCACAGATTGGTCGATGTAAACGCCATCTAACTTCAGGCCTCCATTTAATAATAAGTTTATATAATCTTATTTTTTTTCAGGTGGTTAGTGTCTCAAGGCAAGATCGACAAAGCTTTGACGATTATGAAGAAATTTGAGAGGATTAACAAGACGAAAATCCCCGACAAAGTTCTCAGTGATTTTACGGTAAGTAATTTACGTATTCACTTTTTCGATATATTAACAGTACAATATTTCACGAGCGTGTAGGTCAGAGAACGCATAAATTTAATTATACAGGTGCAATTAAATTATACAGTGCATTCATTTAATTATACAGCGCATTAATTTAATTATACAGTGCAATAATTTAATTATACAGTATAATTAAATTAATGTGACCCACTCACACGCTCGAGTAATATTGTACTGTTATTATGTCGAAAATTTTATAATCAATATACTATATTAATATCAATATATATTTTTAGGTAGGTATAAGGAATTATACAGACAGCATTTAGAAAAAATTTAGGTCGAATTTAAGAGTAAAATAATTTTCCCTAAAGAATTCAGCGTGGTTGCTAATTCAAACATTAAATACTAAGATTGTCACGCATGCGCTGACTTAAAAAAAGAACATTGCGGAACGCTTGGCCACCTAAGGTGTACGATAAACAAATTCGACTTTTAGCCAACTTTGTGACGATCAATATTTTAACACAATTCTTCATCAGCATCAGCCCGTTTTTGTCCACTGTTGGACATAGGCCTCTCATTAAGTGCCATTGAGCCCGATCTTCGGCTTTCCGCATCCACTTTCTACCAGACACCTTTCACAAGTCACTCCACCTGGCCGAGGGGCACCCTACACTGCGTTTGCCTACTCGCGGTCTCCACTCGATAATCCGTCTATCCCAACAGTTATCGGTTCTTCGGCTTATGTGAGCAGCCCACTACCACTGCAGCCTACCATTATTTTTCTGTGCAGCACATAGGTGCTGCACAGAAAAATAATGTTTGGTGGTGGTTTGACGACACGGTTGGCGCAGTGGTTAAGCAATTAGCTTTCTGCGTTACGCGTCACGGGTTCGATCCCCGCACGGATCAAATATTTGTATGATCTACAGATAGTTGTTTCGGGTCTGGTTGTGTGTGCATGTGACGTGTATGTTTGTAAACTGTACCCACGATACAGGAGAAATTCTAGTTTGGGGCAATGTTTTTTAAAAAAAAAAAAAAAAAAAAAAAAAAAAAGGTACTCCTAACACACAATACTAATTTCCCAATAACTTTATTTTCAGGAATGCTCCCTAAAAACGATCAAGGAGTCAGAAGCCGAATGCAGAACCTACTCTGTCCTCGACCTCTTCAAGACGCCAAGACTTCGCAAAAACGCCATCTTGCTCATCGTTATCTGGATGGCAATATCTCTGGTCTTCGATGGCCACGTCCGAAACGTTGGGTCTTTGGGCCTGGATATCTTCCTGACCTTCACCATTGCGTCGGCCACTGAATTACCTGCTGATACCTTTTTGACTGCTGTTTTGGATAGGTATGTCAATTTAAAAATAATATATATGTGTAATAAGATAACAGAAGCCCGGAGCTTCATTGGCCTGCTCGCATGTGCGACTGCTGAACGTGAGAACCTGGATTCGATTCCCGGGTCGGGTAGGGTGTTATTGTGTTTTTCTGTATAGAAATTCTCAGTAGCAGCACGGAGTCCGGAACTGTGCCCGGTGGATGGCAATAGCCTCGCACTTTATTACATGGGATTCAATAACAGCGTCGGCGAAATGTGGGTGCACAATATTACACCTCTGCCTTACCCTTCGGGGAATACAGGCGTAATGCTATGTTATGTTATTTTTTGTCCCTTTCTAGGTGGGGAAGAAGATGGTTGGCCTGCGGGTCTATGGTCATTAGCGGTATCTTCAGTCTTTTAGCCACTGCTGTACCAGTCGGTGAGTTCTTTTTTTGTATACCACTACTAGCTGCAGCCCATAAGTTCGTCTGCGTGTATTTTGTTTTCTGGTTCTCAACAACAGCGCCACCTACCGGGTCCAAACTATAGCTAAGAAACATCTAGTTGACCCCACAAGTACAAAAAAAAATCATCATCAGCTAATTATTTTTTCACGATTACGATTTTGGTCCTATAAAGAAAGTTGTTCAGTTTGATGGTCTGATCCACATACTAAAATATGGCTTCGCATTTTTGATACACGCGTATCTATATTTTGTACATTGTATATAATTGAACGTAATACCGACTACCCGTCACATTATCAATAATTAAATTACCCCCAAATATGATAATAAATTGAGCGCTTTATGTCAGTTACTCTTCTGTCGCGAAACGAAAACTCTCCACTTTACGTGCGCTTGCGCACTTTGTATAACAATAACTCTATTTTTTGTCCTGTAGGTGGCCCGTCCGCATCCCTGGCTATCCTCGGCCGTTTCGCCGTGAACATATCCTACAACATTGGCCTGCAGTACGCCGCTGAACTACTACCCACTGTAGTCCGAGCTCAGGGGGTCGCCTTGATACATATCATGGGATATGTAGCTTCGATTGTAGCGCCTTTCGTTGTTTATTTGGTAAGTACTTGCTTTTTGATGTTTAACGTTTGTGTTGAAGGGTTAGTCAGCCTAGACACTGCGTTACAGTCTCTAGCTGCTTCCAGGGTGCGCCACGGGGTAGCTCTTTTTATGCACCCCACCCGTGCCCACCTTGTCTAAACAGACTCCGCACCGCACTTAAGTTGGTCGTTCCAGGCTGAATTTGTGCAAATGGGCATATAGGGGTCCAAGTCTTACCAGCCTAATTACCGATGTAGCAATGAGATTGCGACAGGCGTAGATCGCGCGATATCTACTGCCAAATGTCATTTTTTTTGTCAACAACAGGCTCACGGTAATCCAAAACGGCTTACCGTGAGCCTGTTGTTGCGTGGCAGTCGCGTTGTTGTCGCTTTTTTTTCCGTAATTAGGCTGCCGATATGAATGCGGGGCCTCAACACGAACAATGTCACACTTGCTGGCGTGTCCCTTGTGCCCAAACACCGATTCAGCTGGCCACACACCTTTCCAAAACAATAGAGTGTTTAACCACTGATACGAGAGAAGAAGAAGACTTGCTTTTTACGCAACAGCATAGAGAAACGGCTATCTGTGGGCACAATATTCTCATCACAACGCGATAGTGAAAAGTCGTTGTACTAAGCGAAAACGCACGCTCTCAGACGCGTATACGTAAAAGCCCGTGCACTCGCGACCGATGCGATCAGCATTTATTTAACATAGTTTGAGATTGCCGTACGCAAGCATCTATTAAAGTTGAAGGAAAGAGGTCTATGGGTCGCAGAAAGAACTCCTGGCTAAGAAACATAACAGAATGGACAGGAGTTGCGAGTGCTGCCCTTTTCGCCTTGCGAGGAATAGAGAAGAGTTTGCAAAGCTGATTGTCGACCTTCGCTAGTCGGAGAGGGACCTTAAGAAGAAGAAGAAAAAGCATCTCTGCATGTGTGTGTGCGCCTTTTATCGCTTGTTGTATAGAAACAGTCTTCTGTACATAAATATTCTAACCGATATCATACAAAACACATTCACCACACCACAACAATTTAACATTTTCCTTTTAACATGTTCCTTTTAACATTTTCCAGGCTAACATATCTCAGGAACTTCCCCTACTCATATTGGGGGTCCTCGGAATTTTTGGCGGTCTGATGTGCCTCTTCTTGCCAGAGACGATGGACACCGAGATGCCGCAAACGCTCCAGGACGGAGAAAACTTTGGAAAGGACCAGAGGTTCTGGGATATTCCTTGCTTCCCCAGGTAAGAATTTTAGGCATAAAATTATACCTTCGTTTGTCATGTTTCTTTGCACTCTCATTTAAAAAAGGACTCGTGATTAGTAACTCCAAAATCCAAAACCGTTTTCTTTGTCTTTGTAAATGAAACTGCTTTGAAATTGAAACTAGAAATTACAGGGACTAGTTTTTAAACAATATATCTACGCAAAATCATAATATCATTACTTTTTCCAGGAAAAAATTGGATGAAGACGAAGAAAGTCCCGGCAAATACACCAAAAGGGCATCAGTTGTTACCACAACCGATTCCAGAGAGTTTGTAAGGGCTGTTCCCAGTGCCATCGGCTCCAGAGCTTCCATCAGAGCCTCAATTAGGGCTTCCACTAGAGCTTCAACTAGACGACGCGAGATTAGCAAGGACAGAAATGTCGTTTGAACCTTGCCAAATTGTTTAGCTTATAGCCAAAAATCTGTACAAAATTCGGTATTTGGAGACCCAAGACTGGGATTACAGCAGAAATGAGAATGAGGGGGTAATACGGTGTATATTCTATATGACACAGAAGACGAGAAGACCTGTCAAAGGACTTTCAGTGTCTTACAAGACATTAGGTAACGTACGTTTACGATATCACCTGATTATGGTTTAAAGTTTGGCGGCGACACTAAGTTTTGTTTGTTGAGATGATCACTACACGATCGCAAGAAAGGTATATCATAGAGAAAGAACAGCCCAAGGGTAAAATTGAGAGATTAAGGGCTGATTTTCAAACGACAGATATCTTTTATCTGAAGAATCAAATTTGCGATTTGACAACTGTTGTAGATGTAAAAAATATGTCGTAAAACGTTAACTGGCGATTGAAAATTCTGCCCTTAGGAAAGTAATGTCACTATGATCTCAAGTTGAATTTCAAATATTCTTAAGTAGTTACAAAATGTGATTCTGTTCCTACTGGTTGAAAAAGAAGAAACAACAGAGATTGGACTGATTTCGAAAATGGAAGGACATTTTGTTTTTGGCCTGAATGACAAGAATTGTAAAGACTTTAGAAGTAATCGAACTGGCATTTAATAGGTGTCTTAATTTCGGTATCTTTGAAAATGGAATTTTATTTTCCCTGTTCTCTGTTCAGAATTTAATTTATTTTTTCATTTAAAAATGCGATGTACAAAGAATGATATTATTTAATTTGGATTTTTAAAACTTTTTTCAACAAACGTTTTTTTTTTCTTTTTCATTTCACGTCCGATTGTAAAATATATTAATAATAAATTATAGTCATAAAATAAATTGAAAAAAATAAATCTCGTATGCGATGCTCTCTTTAATTTGGCATATTTTTTTCTTAATATTCGTTTACCCTTCAAGGGGAATAATTTTAACTAATTTATTGTAATATTTTTTGTACATTAATTAATTCTTGCCTAAATATTTAAATGTGATAGTTACCAATGTGAAATCTATTTTAGGTACAAATTGTCGTGATTTGGGGATATGTCCTGTGTAAAATTAGTCTAAAATTATTATTGAATAGATATAAAATAATTCGTATAAAATATGTAGTTTAAATGTGTATTTTGAAGAAAAAATAAATGTTTTTATATCTTTGATGACATTTCAAATATCATTAAATAACTAAATATACGAAGGTACAATTTTTCTATAAAGCCAGTAATACAACAATATTATTCTTCAAATGTTTTAATAGATTGTCTGAGACAAAAAAAAAAACTGTTAGAAAATAATTTTGCCTGTTTAATTTAGATACTTAACTACATAATAATGAAACAAATCAATAATTGTTTGGACTAATTTTATAGCTAATATATTATTTATATAAGTCCCTGTTTAAGTAAACCTATTGTGTATAGTAAAAGTAAGTTATTTAACTTAAGTTTTACTATAATTTAAGTGTAAATAATATTAATTTATAAGTATAAATACGTATTTTACATTTAAATTTAAATATTTTTGTTGATTGATTTTCAAGTCACTTTGAGACGAAAAATACACCATTAGTAGAATGCCCTTTATCGTGGGTGTCATGACATACACGAATCATTAATATTGGAACAACTATCTGTAGGGCAAACAGATATTTGAGCCGATCTTAAAGCAAGAATATTTTAAAAAATCTCTGTTATTGTTTTTCTTATAATAATAACAGTAGTTCTTTCCTTTTTTTAATCAATAGAAGTAACAAAAAATACTAAATGAAAAAAAAACTATGTCGCTTTTTAAAGAAAAAAACATAAAAAATAAAAACGCTATATAGCATAATTATGAAAGAAAAAAAAATACCAGTTAAAAGTTTAAGTGACTTAAAAATAATTAACAAAAAAAAACTTCCAAATTAAGAAAAACTTTTGTGTTATGATATGACAATAATAATAATTAGCAGTTTTTTTTTATTTCTATGTTTGTCATTATTGTTGCCATTTATGTTCGGTGCAAAAAAATGTAAAAATAGTGAAAATTCTGTGATACAAACGGACAATATGTAATAATAAATATTCAAGCTTATATATACGTTATTTTTATTTAATTCCTCCTTTATTTAAGACTAGCTGTGTCCGCAGCTTCGCTTACGTAGATATATAGCACCTTAGAATAAAAGTGATCTAACTCAAAATTCCTGAACAACCAAAACTGACCTTAAAAGTATACTTTTTTGAAGACGTTCTTGCCTAATTTCCCACAAATTACATTTTTGACTTAGGTAACTTTAGTTCTGAGGATGCGATATGTATATTGAACTTTGTAATTATAAAAAGCTTTAATATTGGATTTCATGCTTTTTCCTTCAAAAGAGACGAAATTTTCATCATCATCAGCCAGAAGACGTCCACTGCTGAACGAAGGCCTCCCCCATATTTGCCATAATCCCCACGCTTGACAGGCGGCTTGGGGATCGCAGTGGCTCACCGATTAGTGAGACGACGCTGCTGCCTGTCCTCCGGTGTCTGGTCGCAGTTTTAAGACGTACCCGGGTCGTTTTCATATAAACTTTTCGAATCGAATTTTCGATTTCGAATATAATTCGAACTTTTCACATAGACTATCAATTAAGTAACATCTAATTCACCCTCTTAGGGGTTAAATTTTGAAAAACGCCGATATACGTGTACGTTTATCTCCACAACTTTCATATTTGTTCCGTGCGTGTTGTGTGTTT
Organism: Shargacucullia verbasci; assembly: GCA_947562105.1. Classification (NCBI taxonomy): domain Eukaryota; kingdom Metazoa; phylum Arthropoda; class Insecta; order Lepidoptera; family Noctuidae; genus Shargacucullia; species Shargacucullia verbasci. The sequence continues at coordinate 5,075,974 of OX387308.1, forward strand.
ATATGAAGGTGCTGATAAAATCTCGTCCCCTATTAGAATCCCTCCTTAATCGCACTACACGAGTTCAAACACATATACAAATCTCCGACGTCAACCGTTGGGCTTCGCCCCGCGAGGCACCACCTTGTCTGGTCGGAGGATCCTCCCTTTTCAATGGAGAAATACCACACCTCGTTACCTCGTTCCTCCACAAATGCATTACTTAGACCAATCTATTAACGTACTACGTACCCACATTTGCCATAGTAACCAATTTGAAACCATATTCACCAATTTGTGTTCTAAAAATAAGAGGTGACGCGCCGTTTATTTTTAATTCAAAGATCAAATAAACAAAAGATGGTGCGTTCTGTTTGATTTGATTTTGTTCATGTAGTCTTTTGATGTTCCGTTGTTTTATAACTGGTAATAGGGCCTGATTGAAAGCAATACTTGAGTTCATACGGTCAAAGATTAAGAGGAAGAATCGATGTTTTGTTTAAGATTGGGCTTGGCGTAGGTAAAATATTGTGATCATAATCGGTCACATTTTATTTCAAATTATATTTTAAAGATAGCATTGGGAACATTCATTCCCATTTAAAAATAGGCATAATGGTAAAAAAAAATATAGTATTGCATTTTTTAAGCGTTCCCTCAATAAATTAACTGAACAAGGCTTTTTTCTTCAAAGTAACCAATGAGATCGTACGCTGAAATTTAAAAAATATACGAAAACCCTTTCTGCGTTTTCAAAAACTGTCACGTATCTACTCATGTGAGAAGTTATTGAGTCCCATGTAATAGGGGGCGAGCCTATTACCATCTACCGGTCACAGTTCCAGACTCCGTGTTGCTACTGAGAATTTCCATACAGAAAAACCCAATATAACTATATCCGACCTTGGAATCAAACTCAGGACTAGGGATGTTACGGAGCTTCGACTCTGTATCAGATATGCCGGAACCTCTGGTTAAAATTTCACCTCCAAATCCGGCTCCGGTTCCAATATATCAAAACGGAGGTATACATCGGAGTTACAAGTTATGACTTGCTATCGCTGCCGCTTTCTACGTGCCACTGACAAATGACGGAGTACCTATATGTGTTCTGTGCAACTGACGAACGAAGAGTGAACGAGTTGCAACAAGTTTCTTCTTTCTTATTTAATAACATTTTACATTCGTAGATTTGCTCCGACTCGACTCCAATTCACCTCCGACCCCGCCGGAGGTCACTACGAAGACATCCGTATCCGATTCCGCGTCCCATCAAATCCGCCTCCGTAACATCCCTACTCAGGACCTCATGCTTAGTAATATTTTGGAACATCTGCGACTTCTTTCAAATATCTAGTCTATGGGTCACGCGAATCAATGGAGAGGCATCATTAATTAAAACGCTTGAAGATGATTGTCCCTTAGCAACAGCGACAACGCGTGCATCTGTGCTCATAAAAAATAAATGAGACATGCAGTACTATCATACCTCTATTCCTCGAAGGGGTAAGCAGAGGTATAACTTTGTATATTACCCTACTTTTCGTCGTAGCGATAGCGTCAGTGCGCAGTGGTTGAGAGATCGACTGCTAAGCTTCGATTCCTGCATGGATCAAATATTTGTATGATCTACAGATAGTTGTTTTGGGTCTGGGTCTTTGTGTATGTGAATACACACCGTGCCTCGGAAAGCACGTTAAGCCGTTGGTCCTGCACCTGATCTCTCTCCGGTCGTGTCGGATTGCCGTCCCATCGGACTATGAGAGTGAAGGAATAGAGAGAGCACCTGTATTTGCGCACACACTTGTGCTCTATAATATCTCCTGCGTAGTTAGCTAATCTCAATTGATATTGGCCGCCGTGACCGAAATCGGTCAGGAGGACTGTATTACCATCTCAATTGGCGGTGAGGGCACAATTGGCGCAGTGGTTGAGCGATCGACTGCTGCGCAACGTGGCGCGGGTGCGATTTCCGCACGGAACAAATACGAAAGTTGTTCTGTGTCTGGGTTTTTGTGCTTGTGAATATGTGTTTGTAAACGCACCCACGGTACAGGAATTATTCCAAGTATGGGCAATTTTTTTTTTAAATATCTAAATATTATGTTTTTTTTTATTTACTAGCTGTTGCCCCCAACGTTATCTGCACGTAGGTATTTTGTTTTCTGAATCTCGACATCAACGCCACCTTCGGGAAAAACAGGCGTGATTCTATGTTATATTTAACTAGCTTCCATCCGCAGCTTCACCCGCATTTATTACGAACCGCATTTTTTCGGGGCACACGTAGCGCCATCTAGCGTCCTAAAACAATTATGACCATTAAAAGTTATTGTTCTTTCCCTCGGGAACAGTACTTTTTTCTGGATGAAAGGTACCCTATGTCCTTTTCTGTACCCCTGACAACGTATGAGGTTCATGTAAGATCGACAATCGGGTAAAATCGTACAGATCGAATTTCCGGCTGATTCGAGCACCTTTTTATTGACCTTGTTCTCCAGGCAATACAAGCTAATAAAACTGCTTCCATTGACTGGAGAACAACATATAAAAAGTGGTCGAATCACCCGGAAATTCGTTCTGTACGATCTTACCCGATTACCGATTTTACCCGAACTCGATTTATGCAAAATTTCATGATGATCGGTTCAGTGGTTTAGGCGTGAAAAGGTAACAAACAAACTTACTTTCGCATTTATAATATTAGTTAGGATTGTGCTCTATCTGCTTTTTTTATTTCTATTAGCGTGGTGAGGGCAAGGAAAGAGCCTTCACGAGTGACGACTCCTGAGATCGTTTGGTGCACCCTGGGAGATCAGCCTCGATACCACCATTGTGAACAGGCTAATCTTTCCACTACGGCATGAGCGAGTCCTATGTGGTAGCTTGTGCCGAAACGACAGAGGAAGAGGACTGGTGAGAACCCATCATGGGCTATTCTCCGCCTGGGAGGTGTGCCGGGCTCCTATCGGCGAAACTCATCACGGTGGTCCGCCTCGACACCATATGGCTTTGGGAACTCTTAGAAGACAGCACCGAACCCCACCACGGTGCCTATTATCCTCGAAGGGTTAGACAGAGGTGTACTATTCTACACCCACATTTCGCCGATGCTGTTATTGAGTCCCACGTAATAGGGGGCGAGCCTATTGCCATCAACCGAACACATTTCCAGGCCTCATGCTGCTACTGAAAATTACCATACAGAAAAACCCAATAACACTTAGCTTAATCCTGAAATCGAACTCAGGACCTCACGTTTAGCAGTCGCGCTTTCGACCAAGGCAGCAAAGCTAAAAAAAACACATCGCAGGCTTGGACATTGTCCATTAATCAGTAAACTGGGTACACCCAGATATGCGCAGAACAGTAAATTATGACATTTAATAACAAACTTAAAAAGAACCAGTACAATCCTAACATTGCCCACTAGCTTTTGCCCGCGACTTCGTCCGCGTTTCAGTCGTTTTTCGTAAAAAAGTAGCGTATGTCCTTCCTCACGGTTCAATGGTTTTGATGTAACAGACAGATTAACTTTCGTATATGATTTCTGTGTAGCTTTAACCATTAAGGCTGCACACGCGACGGAAGCTTAAAAAATGGAGTAATTTCTCCCGTTTTCCCAACATTTCCCTTCACTGCTCTGCTCCTATTGATTATAGCGTGATGAAATGCATTTTTGGCATCAGTATCGATCACTAATCACCCCCTGATAGTTATTCTGAAAATATATTTCATGTACAGAATTGACCTCTCTACAGATTTATTATAAGTATAGATAGTTAGTCATAGACAATGACTTATCTTTATAAACAACAATTAACATTAAAATAGTACACACTGGCATTTCATTCTGCCTCTCGGCGCGTGCGCTGCTACTTGTTTCCGAACGCGTTTTTCTGTTATTTTTTTTTTATCCGTGACATAGCGTCTTTGGCTGGAATAACGAAAATATTTGGTGAGTTATAAACCGTTTATAGTATTTTTGACCTCGGTTGGCGCAGTGGTTGAGAGACTGATTGATGCGCTGTGTCGCGAGTTCTATCCCCGCACGGAACAATTATTTGGATGATCGAAAAATAGTTGTTTCGGGTCTGGGTCTTTGTGTATGTGAATATATGTGTTTGTATCGCTCCCAAGATACAGGAATTATTCCTAGAGTGAGGCAACAGTTTTTTTTAAGTCTTTTTAAAGATATGACCATGTTTCATTTACTGAAGAAGTGTATATTTCAGCGTATTACTATCCCACTGCGCATAGGTCTTACTTCAGAATGAGGCCTAACCCTGTCCACCACGCTGGACTGGCGCGGGTGGGTGAATTACACACACCATCGAAAATATTATGGAGCTCTCTCAGGTGTACACGTTCCCTCACGATGTTTTCCTTCAGTCTTAACGCTAGTGAAAATCAAATTCTGATCCTCACATTAATTTGGAGATGTAAGAGGTGCGGGCCGGTTTCGAAGTCAGACCCTCCTGCATGTAAGACAAGCGTTTAACCACATGCACAAAACTATTCTCAGCATCTGCCTGCCTTTTCCCAACAACACAGTGGTCGGCTCCCAGTCTAAACGATTGAGGCTGAATATCAGTATTTTACAACGCGACTGCCATTTGACCTCCGCCACACAATTACTCATAGACACTGATACTCTAAGGTTAGACTGGTTGTCAGACTTTATGGGCTGCTGACACCCGTAACGACTATCATAGGTATTTGTATGACACCCGGTATCAACTGCTTAACGTGCTTTCCGAGGCACGGAGGGGTCTCGGGTGAAAAACGGTCACCGATCCAAGAATTGATCTCAGCAAGCGCTGCTTACCACCTCACCGCTAAGGTAGAAATATATAGATTAGATTTTTGTATGTTTGTTTGTAATGGATAAACTCAAAAGCACATCATCAGGGAGTAAAATTGGGGGAATTTTATTTTCAAAAAAATTAGACGTTCCTACGAAAATTGCAATAATGTAACCCAAGATATCAAAAATTTGCCTATAAATGTCATTATTTGAAATGACTGGACCGATTTTGACGCGAATTTCTGGCAGATAGCTGATGTTATAAAGAGTAACTTATGCTACTATTATTTTAAAAAAGGATTTAATATTCCGCGCAAAAAAAAATGCACGGTTTCGTAATCCACGCAGGCGAAGCCGCGGGCTGAAGCTAGTGTAGTATAAAATACGACACAGGCATTTGTCTAGCAAAACATATTTTAAATTAATTAATTCTCGTTATCTGCAGTAATCTGTCTCATAAGCAATAAAATCGTTATGTTGATTTTGTAATTATTAATTAAAGATATAACTCCTCGTTTCCTATTCATCATAATTATCAGGTTATATAATTATATCTGAGATGATTAAATAACATAACATCACGCCTGTTTAATACAGGGATAGACAGACATGTAGAACAACCACATTTTACCTAGGTAATAGGGAGCGTGTCTATCGCCATTTCATCATCATCATCATTATCAGCCAGAAGACGTCCACTGCTGAACGAAGGCCTCCCTCAAGGGGGGGTTTGCCATAATCCCCACGCTTGGCTTGGGGATCGCAGTGGCTCACCGATTACTGAGAGGACGCTGCTGCCCGTCCTCCGGTGTCTGGCCGCAGTTTTAGGACGTACCCGTTCGCCATTTACCAGGCCCAATTAAGCCCAGGCTATTTTTTTCCTACAGAAAAATCCACCTTGATCCACTCGAGAATAGAACACAAGACCGCACGCCCAGCACTCTTTCATTATCTTTTATCTATACATATAAATAAAAATATGTATATGCCGTATGTATGACGGAGCATCACTTGAGAACGGCTCGACCGATTTGGCTGACTTTTTTGTTGTGTTCTTAATTGTCACGTGAAGGTTTGTATGAAACAAAATTTCTGGAAAATTTATAATAATAACCTGGGAATCGAACCCAGGACCTTACGGTTAGCAGTCGCGCTTTCGACCACTAGACCAGTGAGGCAGTCAATAGGTTTATTACGAACTAGCTTCCGCTCGCGGCTTCGTTCGCGTGGTTTACGAACCCGTACATTTTCCCGGGATAAAAAGTAGCCTATGTGCTATTCCAGACTACAATCTATCTCTGTGCCAAATTTCATCCAGATCCGTTCAGCCGTTCTAGCGTGAAAGAGTAACAAAGATCCATCCATCCATCCATCCATCCTCACATTTCACATTTATAATATTAGTAAGATATTAGTAGGATTTTCGATGATTGAAGTCACATGTAGGCCAGCTTCAGCCTCAGTTCCCGTTAATATAACGCTAGCTGTGTCAAGGTGATGGAACAGCATGCAGCAAAAGCAAATATTAAATATTCATCTTTGGCACAGAACAGAAATTTTGCAGAACGCTTGGAAATCAATCCCGTCTTTAGGAATGATTTCTGTATCGTAGGTGTATTTATAAACGCACACAAACAACCAGACACGGAACAACTATCTGTCAGCCACACAAATATTTATTCCGTGCGGGAATCGAACCCGCAACACGTAACGCCGCAGCCGAACGCTTAACCACTGATGAAAGAAAAACTCTTTCATTTGACGCCTATTTTTAAACTTCACATATCTTTTTAACGTCTGTTAACGCCCTTGACTCCTAAACAAACATATTGAGCGTACGTCACGTCGAATGACGTCAATATTTAACGAAACAATTAATTACCTCAGTTCACATGTTACTAAACAAACGCTAACAATTTAGAACCAGCTAATGTTGAGGATAAATATGGTACTACAATATATGGTCAATTGATTTTAATATAATAGCTTGTTTGTTATGTAGTGTTATGTAACTTGTTCAATATTTTAGTGAGGCCAAGAACATTTGACGGTTGGTGCAGCGGTTAAGCGATTAGCTTTCTGCGCTATGTGTCGCGGGTTCGATCCCCGCACGGAACAAATATTTGTATGATCTACAGATAGTTGTTTCGGGTCTGGTTGTGTGTATGTGACATGTATGTTTGTAAACTGTACCCACGACACAGGAGAAATCCTATTGTGCGAAAAAAGTAAAAAAAAAAACTGTGATTTTTATACGTGACAAAACCATAGATTTTTCAAATCCCACGAGAAGAGCTCCGAATCCAGCAGTGGGACAGTAATTGGCTGTATTATCTGCAGACGAATCTCACGCTATTAAAGATGATGTCATAATCGAGATTCATCGAAAAAACATGACAAAATTCTCTCGCCTTCACAACGTCTCTTAATAATGGCTGACACAGTTCAAGCAAAAAATATATTTGTATTTGAAAAAAAAGTCAAGCGAGATTTTAATGACTGTTTCTATAGAAACAATGATGATCTCCAAAACAACGCAAGAATTTCCTTCGGCCACCATTTTGTATCTCAATTTCGAGCAATCCACGTGCGGTCTCTAGCAAGTCTACAAAAGCAGCGTACACTAAATATATTTCCATTTTAACGCATGCGTAATCAGAATCATTCCGCGCAATTCACGTGTTGCTTATTTAACATTAATTTTGTAGGTAACTGGAAAATAACCAATAGTTTACCGATTTGTATAAAATTTTAATGAAATACTCTAAATATAGTTATATTTTTTAAGAGGATTCCGTGAATTATTCCTTGTATATGGCCGCTTAGAATCTAGAGTAAATACTGGTAAGTTTATATATTGAACACGACTGTTTGTCTTGTTTTAAAATGTATTGTAGTGCAATATGTAAGAGAAATTACGTGAATTGTCATTTTCGCTGTATATAGTGCTGCATAAAAACTTATATGTGATATTGGTAAGGTGCCAATTTCGATATAGGAATTACTAATAGTGAGGGGCAACGTTTAAAAAAACCGTTAACCAAAGTTATAATCAAATTTTGATCCGAGGCCCTAGTGTAAATTTCTTTCGACAAACTCGATTTAACGCATCGAACGCGTTCGGCGCTCCGATTGGTCCGTTTCGTGCTCTCCACCAATTGGAGCGCCGAACACGTTCGTTGCGTTAAATCGAGTTTGTCGAAAGAAACTTACACTAGGGCCTCTGAAGATGATTCCGATAAGTCAGAGGTCGAAAATCACTTAGCCACTGCGCCGACAGATCGGATGACACGGTACAATTCTGTGTCGTGGGTACGATTCCCGTACGGAACAAATATTTGTATGATCTACAGATAGTTGTTTCGGGTCTGGTTGTGTGTGCATGTGACATGTATGTTTGTAAACTGTACCCACGATGCAGGAGAAATCCTAGTGTGGGGCAACAATTTTCATAAAGAGAGAGAGAGAGGTGCGGGCCGGGTTTGAACTTAAACTTTCCTGAAGACATGCGTATAACCGCGAGGCTATCAGTGGTTATTTAAACAATTAGCAACCGTAATATTTGTGTAAGATGTACGTCAACCGGTGATAACTAGAAATATAAGATAACATTGTTGACTCGTGTTTAATTTTTATAATGTTTGTGCAAACACTTGTTTTTAAACACGCCAGCGGCATTTAAATTAGGTTCCGTACTTGAAACAGTAATAGCCTAGCGGTTGAACGCTTGCCTTCCATGCAGGAAGGTCTGTGTTCAAACCCGGCCCATATCTTTGACTTTTCGTATCAGAATTTGATTATCACTTGCGTTAACGGTGAAGGAAAACATCGTGAGGAAATCTGCACACCTGAGAGGGGGACGTAAAGTTTTTGATGGTGTGTGTAGTCTGCCCGCACCGATCCAGCGTGGTGAACTAAGGCCTAACCCTTCTCATTCTGAGAAAAGACCTCTTCCCAGCAGTGGGACAGTAATGGGTTGAATTTATGTATCACTAGCTTCCGTCCGCGGCTTCGCCCGCGTGGTTAACGAACCCGTATATTTTTCCATGACAAATAGCCTATATGCTATTCCAGACTATAATCTATCTCGGTGCAAAATTTCATCCAGATCCGTTCAGCCGTTCTGGTGTGATTGAGTAACATCCATCCATCCATCCAAACTTTCGCATTTATGATAGTAGTAAGATTAATTGTGTTGTGTGCCTTTAGTTTGGGTCAAATAAACGTATTTTCTTTCTTCTTTCTTCTTTATTAATATTAGGTACTTATGTACTAAATAGGATGGACTGCGCGCTACTGCGCAGACTCTAAAATGATTTTTTTTTCAACCACAATCGATATATAAAAAAGTCATGCGCGCGCATAAGAGTGATCTCTTAAGGTAAACACGCGTACATTATTTTTATACATTTATGGCTTTGGTTAACTATGGTCGAGATCTAGAAAAACTTGTATAAGATCCCCAGATCTGTCCATCTGCAAGGTTAAGCAGCGCTTGCCATGGTCAGTCGGTTCATGGGTAACCGTTCTTCACATATCAAGGCGCACCGTGCCTCGAAAAGCACGTTAAACCGTTGGTCCTAAGTGTCAAACGAATACCTATGTCATCTGACCTCCGCCACCCAATTACTGAGAGACACTGATACTCTAAGGTTAGCCTTAGACTTTTTGGACTGCCGGCTCCCGTAACGACTGTCTTAGATATTCGTATGACACCCGGGACCAGCTATATAACCTGCTCTCCGAGGTACAGAGGGGTCTCGATATGTGAAAAGCGGTTACCCAACCAAAGACTGACCGTAGCAAACGCTGCTTAACCAGATCAACAAATCTGTGCGCTAGCTATATAGCTACAAGCTGCTCTTGACAACCATCATTATAAAATAATAATTCTTTATCAGAAACGACAAAACCCATTTCATTACGGAACCCAAAAAAATATTTTAAATGCCGTTCCTTCATAAAAAATACCATTTTAAGTATAATAACTGATTTATTAATCCTATTTAAATACAGCATGTCTATAATAAAAGTCTATTATGTGGCGAATATCAAAATAGTTTCATTAAAGATCTTGTCCTGATAACTTGCAGTATTTTACCAGTGTTATTCAAGTTACAATAATATCATTTTCTAACTTTTAATCTAAGTGAATAACTTGGGTAAGTTAATATAAAGTTCTTTTTTTTTATAAATCTTTGCCCCACCCTAGGAATAATACCTGTATCGTGGGTGCGTTTACAAACACATATATTCACATACACAAACAACCAGACCCGAAACAATCTGTAGATCATATAAATATTTGTTCCGTGCGGAAATAGAACCCGCGACATGTAGCGTAGTAGTCGATCTCTCTAACACTGCGCCAACCGTATTGTCATATTCATTCTGGAAACTTTCTCGCTTAATATGGTATGGTAACCTATAAATTAAATGTTCTTTCCCCCCAGCCCAGCGATTTCAAGTTGACGTCTTGGTAAACAGAAATCACGTCGAAAAAAGTGTCTTTTAAGGCAAAAACCCTATTCGAAAATGGAATCACATGAGAAGAACTTTGTGAGAGTGGGGGCAGACCTGGACCCCACGAGAACTGATATTATGGAATTGAAGACGGGAGGTAAGTTAGGTTAAATCGAGTTTAAAAAATCATCAATTCGGTTCTAGAGATAATTTTCTTGTTCTATATTAGGGTCTATATGATTGACCACTTGATATGACACGATCACTTGCCTAAGACAATTTTCGAAGGAAAATTTTCATGGGAGGGAGCAAGGGGAACACCTAGACGAAGCTTTGCACAACAAGTAAAGGAGACAGTAGTGGTAGAGTCGTATCAAGAGGACAAATCGAAGGCAGAAGATGTAGAACAGTGGCAATTGCTCCACCGACAAGAAGAAAGATATCAGGGTCATTCGACTAAGCTTTTTTCATCTACATTGAGGTCAGCTTCCAGTCTAACCAGTAGAGTAATGCTTACCGCAGTCACTCTTTGGATGGGTGAGCAATTTTCGCCGTGCCTCGGAAAGCACGATATTAGTGTCATAAGAGGACCTTTGACAGTCGTCAGCAGCCCATAAAGTCTGACAACCAGGCTAACCTTAGAGTGTCTCCCAGTAATTCGGTGACAGATGGTAGTCGCTGCATGTAAAATACTGATATTCAGCCGCAATGGGTTAGATTTGAAGCCGACTCCAATGTAGTTGAGAAAAGGCTAGGCAGATGATGAATGAGATCGGTACTCCATCCAATTGAAGTCTTCGTTTACTTCTGTCATATCGCCACGAGATAATATTGGAGTCGCCCATACCGTGGTGGAAAGATTACCCAGTCACCAATGATGGTACCAACTGACTGACTGTTCAGGGTGCGCCAGACGAGCTCAGGTATCGTAGCCTCCACGAAAGAGGCTCCTTTGCACCCCTCCATGTGATGCAGGCGATTAAATTGCCACACTGTATTCAATTTTTTCAGTGAACGGTATCGAAGATCCCAAGCCTCGTCACCAGATAAAGGACCTGGACGACTTGCTGCCCTATGTTGGAGACTTTGGCTGGTACCAGCGGATCCTGTTCCTCCTCATGATACCTTACTCCTTCTTCTTCGCCTTCGTGTACTTCGGTCAGATTTTCATGACTGTGGTGCCGGAGGAACACTGGTGTTATGTGCCGGAGTTGGGGAATCTGAGTGTTGAAGACAGGTGAGTATTTTCTTACTACCACCCAAATAATGAAAGACACTGATACTCTAAGATTAGACCGGTTGTCAGACTTCTTGGGATGCTGACTGCCGTAACGTCATAGGTATTCTTGTGACAACCAGGACCAAAAACGTGCTTTCTAAAACATTAAGGAGGCTCGTTGTGTGAAGAATGGTCACCTATCCAAAGACTAACCGCAGCAAGCGCTGCTTAACTTGCATGGAATCTATGTAGCTTCAAGGATATCACAAATTACAAAATTTCCTACCCACAGGCGCCATCTGTCGATACCATTCGTCAACAACCAATACGACAGGTGCTCAGTATACGACGTGGATTGGGCTGCAGTACTACAGAACGGGACCCTGGATCCTCACCCGGAGTGGACAGTTAAGAAGTGCGAGTACAAGTGGGAGTATAACTATAGTGATGTGCCATATGAAAGTATTGCTTCACAGGTAAATATGCACACTTCCACTCTATATATCACTACATATTATAAAACAAAATGTCCCCGCCGCATCTTTCTGTCTGAACGCGATAAACTCAAAAACTACTGAACGGATTTTCATACGGTTTTCACCGATGGTCGGAGTGATTCATGAGGAAGGTTTAAGTGTATAATTCATTAAGGTTTCGTGTAAATTGGCTGAAATATGACGATGATTATTGAAGATGAAATTTGATAATATTTCTAGTGCAAACCATAGGCGAATAATTTAAATGTCTAATTTCATGTGCGTGTTAAGTGAACCATTATACAGGATGTCCCGTAAATGATAGATCAAACGTAAAGCAACTATTGCTCGCCTGATTATCAAGAACTAATGTGTTTTTTTTTGTGTTTAAACCTTAGTGTTACCGAAATTAATTCTTCTGATTTTTCTAGCTAATTTCAGTATTGTTTATGCTATAAGTATTAATATATTTTCAATCTGATTTTTGTAAAACATTACTAATTAATTTGACCATGTAATAAAATAACAATTTAATTAAAATCGTTTTACTTCTTAAAGATAGAATATCATACAAACCAAAAAAAGTATATGTAAAAACAAAAAAAAAATCAAATTAGTTGTAGATAATCAGGCGAGCAATCGTTGCCTTACGTTTGATCCATTATTTACGGGACATCCTGTATCATGGTTCACTTAACACGCACATGAAATTAGATGTTTAAATTATTCGCATATGGTTTGCACTTGAAATATTATATTAAAACAGACACAAAACAAAAGACTTAATGTAACCAATTTAAGAACTAAAATCGCTTACATGAAAATTTACATTTACTATGAAAGTAAATAGTAAAAAACTCATAATAGAAGTACTGTGTCCTTTTTACTACATTTATATTGTAATACATACTACAACCATTCCACGTATTATCCAGAAGCCTAGTGCTGTTATGTATCTATCTCTTTTACTCTATACAGCAAGACTGGGTGTGTGGCAGAGACAACTATCCAGCGACTGCGCAGTCTGTATTCTTCTGCGGGGGGATTGTTGGAGGGTTTATATTTGGATGGGTTGCAGATAAATATGGAAGAATACCTGCTTTGATTGGTAAGAAATTTCCCAATGTCTCCTTGGCCAAGAAGCTGTTGTTTCTGAGTGTGAGGTTCTGTACCTCTATCACGAGTTTTTCACTATTTACTTTCATAGTAAATGTAAATTTTTATGCAAGCGATTTTAGTTCTTAACTTGGTTACATTAGGGATTAGAGTCGCTAACATGACATCTCTATAATATCGTAAATAGTAAATCAAAACTTAACTATGACATATATGTCACATAAGGGACTCTAATCCCTAATGTAACCAAGTTAAGAACTAAAATCGCTATCATGAAAATTTACTTTACTATGATAGTAAATAGTTAGAAAACTCGTGATAGAGGTACAGGTATTTAAGAATAGTCAGACTCTAGGTGCCACCTTTCAAAATATTGACTTCCAATGGAGAAGAACGGGCAAGAAACTCCATGGTTACTAAATTCTTTCTAACAATATTTTGTTAAAATACATCTATCTCGAAAACTTATATGACGACAATATCTATTCTAAACTAAACAAGCCTGAATTGGCAGAGCTATGAGCTGACCAGTCCCAACAGATGGCACCCGTTCACGAGTATAAAGCGCGTTACGGCATTGCTCAACCCAACTATATTTATGAAAGGGGCGGCTCTAGCTCATGTAGCACCCGGGTGCAAAAAATACCCTAGCGCCCTCTAGTAGGCGCGCGATCAGAATGTCATCAAAATTCGGGTGCAAATAGTGCAATTATAAATGACTAGCTTCGTCCCGCGGCTTCGCCCGCGTGGATTACTAACCCACATACTTTATTTTCTAAATTAGAATGATGCGCTGTTTTCGTACCTAAGTCCCGCGAGCGGCGCTCGTGGCCCCCTGAGACCCTGCACCCGTGTGTACTGGACACCCTGCACCATAGGTAAAGCCGGCACTGATTGATGCCATCAATAATACATTGTTCCAGGTGCTAACTTAGCAGGCTTCATTGGAGGCTTGGGTACGGTCTTCACGAACTCATTCTGGTCCTTCTGTCTATGTCGTTTCATCGTGGGCATGGCGTATGACAACTGTTTTGTCATCATGTATATCGTTGGTAAGTAGTAATTAGTCTAGTATTTATAGTTCTGGTAATTATTGAGGGTCTTGGACTTGAAACTTGAAACTTGGACTGTAAATTTACAAAGTCTCATCCAGAGCTATTTGAAAAAGTGGGAGATAACTGTAATTTCAAAACTAGATATCCAACCAAATTAAGTCTTCCCAGAATGAGAACTGAGCTATACAAACGAAGCTGTTTTCCTATGTGTATCCAAATTTATAATAAACTTCCTGTCCAACTGCAAGAGTTACCAATTACTCGGTTCAAGAGGGCACTACGTAGATGGCTAATAGATAATCCTTTCTACTCTATAAAAGAATTTTTACAGTATAAGTTTCCGAAATAATCGTATTATGTATAGTATATAAACTACTTGAAATGTAACATTTGCATGTCATTACCTTATGACTGAATACCGAACCTATTGACCTTTTGTAACACCTTTTATGTAACTGTATTCAATCGCAAATAAATCCTTTGACTTGACTTTGACTTTGAAACTGGTCCTCGGTCTAAATCTGCAAGGTTAAGCAGTGTTTGCTGCGGTCAGTCGTTGGATGGATGACCGTTTTTCACATGTCGAGACAAGGTTGCAAACGCGACTGCTGACCGTAAGGTCTTGAGTTTGATTCCGAGGTTGAGTCAAAGTGTTATTGGGTTTGTCTGTATGTAATGTGTAATGTAGCAGCACGGAGCCTGGAACTGTGCCCGATAGATGGCAACAGGCTTGTCCCCTATTAAATGGGTCTCGGCATCGTAATGTGAATGTGCCATAATATACCCCTGCCTAATACTTTGGGGAATACAGGCGTGATGCTATGTTATATTATATATGTGTTAAACTTTATTTTCAGTCCTCGAGTACGTCGGTCTAAAATGGCGTACCTTTGTAGCCAACATGTCTATAGCTGTCTACTTCACCTTTGCTGCCTGCCTCCTACCCTGGATAGCGTTAGGAGTCAACGACTGGAAGATATACACTTTGATCATCAGTGTACCTTTAGTGCTGTCTGTTTTGACTCCTTGGGTGGTTCCAGAAAGCGCAAGGTATGTTTGTATTCCGGTCCTGCCTAGTCCCTTGAGTTTGGACCGCAATTATATACTTTCATTTTTGGTGGAAATGTTTATCTGTTGAATAGTGAAAGTTTCATCGAAATTCGTTAAATAGTTTCTGAGTTATCTCCACTTGAAATTAAAGTCAAAAACAGGTCCCTTAATGAGTTTAAACACAGTCAAACGAATCAGTAGGATGACCCAATTGACATGGCAATTGATCACTTGGCTTTACGCGCAACAAGTTCTAAGTTTGATATCCGCAAAGTACAAATATTTGGATGGCCTTAAATATATCTTTCAACGCACATACAAGATAATTTTCGGTTAGGAATCGGTTTTAAAGAAAAAAAACATATCAGATCTGATTATCGCTACCCTCCCGTGAACTTAGATCTCTAAAAGGAGGATATGCAATTATTCATCACACTGGGCAAACAGGTGACCTTTCCAGAGATCTCAACAGCTAAGAATCTAATTCTTTCAGATGGCTTATAGCACAAGGCAGAATCGAAGAAGCAATAAAAATAATGCAACGATGCGAACGAGTGAACAGGAAGAAAATACCTGATGAAGTTATCAAAGAATTTAGGGTAAGACTAAAAACATTCCAGCCTGTATAATGAAAAAAAAAAGGCGCAGACAAATTATGAGAAAAAAAATCTATCACAAATATTACTGGCTGGTTAGAACTTTAACAGAGAGAGAGGGAAAAGAATGTTGCTAGTCAAAAAAAGATTATAGTGTATATAATTTATAACGTAATTTTTTATTAATGAGTAGCCATTATACAAATTACGTTTTATTTCTTCTGCACGAGCTTCTCCTGCGACTTTGCCCGCGTGGTTTACGAGCCCGTGCATTTTTTGCGTGGACGGTAATTCTTTTCTAAAATAAAAGTAGCCTAAGTTACTCCTTATAACATCAGCTAGCTGCCAATGTCCCATCAAAATTGACCCAGTCGTTACGGAGATTAGTCATAACAAACAGACAGATAATTTTTTTAAAATTGTTTTTTTTCTTTTTAGTTTTAATTACTTATACACTTTCATATGCATTTAGTAAAAAGCTGTTATTTTGATATTACAAACAGAAACTTAAATTTTATTTATTTGTATACATATTTCACAGGAAACAGCCACAGAAATTGCGAAGTTAGAACAAGAATGCAAAAACTATAGTGTCCTGGACTTGCTGAGGACTCCACGTCTTCGTCGCCACACCATCCTCCTGGTGGTCATATGGATGTCCATAGCCATGGTGTTCGACGGCCACGTCAGGAACGTAGGGTCTTTGGGCCTGGACATGTTCTTGACCTTCACTGTGGCGACCTTTACCGAATTCCCTGCTGATATCCTGTTGATTTTAACCTTGGATATGTAAGCTTTGGCCGTTATTTTTGAAATGTTCATCCTGGCTTATTGATCTAGTGGTCGCAAACGCTCAGCGTGAGGACCTGGGTTCGATTTTAGGGAGAAATTCTCAGTAGCAGCACGGAGTCTGGAACTGTGCCCGGTAGATGGCAATAGGCTCGCTCCCTATTACATGGGACTCAATAATGGCATCGGTGAAATGTGGGTGTAGAATGGTACACCTCTGCCTAAACCTTCGGGGAATACAAGCTTGATGCGATGGAAAGAAACGTCAAGTAATCCTTAACATGTCTTGTATTTCAGTATGGGGCGTCGTTGGCTCGCATTTGGATCTATGATTATCAGTGGAGTGTTCAGTCTCCTTGCAACCACTGCACCTATAGGTGAGTAAAGTAAACTTTATTGCTTACTAGCTTATTTAGACGACACGGCTGGCGCAGTGGCTAAGCGTTTAGCTTTCTATTTGTATGATCTACAGATAATTGTTTCGGGTCTGGATGTTTGTGTTTGTGAATATACATATGTGTTTATAAACGCACCCACGATACAGGAATTATTCCTAGTGTGGGGCAACGTTTTAAAAAAAATAAAATATGCCCCTACATTTTTTTTCTGTCGTAGTGTCGTATCAGCCAGTTACGTCGAGAATTTACTCGGCGAATGCCAGTAAAGCTCAAAGTCGGCATGATTTTTCCGATACCTTCAACAATCATCGTCATATTTCAGCCGGTGGTCGCAGGCGCAATTGCTGAGCGTGAGGTCTTCGGATCGATTTCCAAGTCGGGCAAAGTGTTATTGGGTTTCTCTATATGAAAATTCTCAATAGCAGCACGGAGTTTAGAACTGTGCCCGGTCGATAGCAATAGACTCGCCCTCTCTACATGGGACTCAATAACGGCATCGGCAAAATGTGGGTGTACAATAGCACACCTCTGCCTAACCCTTCGGGGAATACAGGCGTGATGCTATGTTATGATAAGTTAATTGTTTTTTTTTTTTCAACAGGCATCCCATCCGCCTCATTGGCGATAGTTGGCCGCTTCGCCGTGAACATTTCTTACAACATCGGGATTCAATACGCCGCGGAACTGCTGCCCACCGTCGTCAGAGCTCAGGGAGTCGCTCTCATACACATCAGTGGATACGTCGCCACTATTATAACACCTTACATCGTGTATTTGGTAAGGATCTTTTTATACTGGACCTTTTTAATTTTTACCCCTTACCCCTTAAAATAAATTCAACCCATTACTGTCCCACTACGGGTACGTCCGGGTACGTCTTAAAAAGACCCGGAGGACGGGCAGCAGCGTCCTCTCACTAATCGGTGAGCCACTGCGATCCCCAAGCCGCGCCAAGCGTGGGGATTATGGTAAACCCCCCCCCACCTTGGGGGAGGCCTTCGTTCAGCAGTGGACGTTTTCTGGCTGATGATGATGCACTGTCCCACTGCAGGACAAGGGTCAAGTCAAAGTCAAAGTACCTAAAATATTTTTATTTCGAGTAGGCCTTTACAGGCTTTCAAAACGTTGTGATTCTAGGTGCACGGTTCCAAAGTGGGTAGGTCCTATGCAAAAGAGACCGGCAAGAAACTCCATGGATACTCTTTTAAAATAATAGTTTTATACTGGGTACAATATTTAACGGTAAAGACTATGCGAGTACAATGCAAGCCAATGTGCGCAAAACTACACAAGAACAGTATTAATATAATAATTGGTGTAGCTAGGCTCAACCACAATAGTTGGAAACCCAGCGATCCAATACTCAACGGGTCTCTTCTCAGAATGAGAAGGATTAGGTTTTAGTCGACCACGCTGGCCCTGTACGGGTTTCCGGACTACACACACTATCAAGAAGTTTATGGAACCCTCTCAGGTGTGCAGGTTTCCTCACGATGTTTTCCTTCACCGTTAACTCAAGTGATAATCAAATTCTGATCCGCACATGATTCCGAAAAGTCAGAGGTGCGGGCTGGGTTTGAACTCAGACCGTCCTGCACGGAAGGCAAGCGTTCAACCGCTAGGCTATCACTGCTTCTACTCTTTAGGTAAATATTCTCTTTTTTTAAAAAAAAAAAAGCTTGCCCCACACTTGTAATAATTCATGTATCGTAGGTAGGTACAGTTTACAAACATACATGTCACATGCACACAACCAGACCCGAAACAACTATCTGTAGTTCATACAAATATTTGTTCCATGCACTCAAACCCGTGACTCGTAGCGCAGCAGTCGATCTCTCAACCACTACGCCAACCGTGCCACCAGTCTTTGGATGGGTGATAGGACCTACCCCCTTAGAAACCGTGCGCCTAGAGTCTCGACGTTTTAAAAGTGCCTGAAAAGGCCTACTTGAAATAAAAAACGTTGACTTTGACTGTGATATTCTTCCAATTCTTCTTTTAGACTTATAATTCTTACTTTTTAGGCCACCATAGCAAGAGAAATTCCTCTCCTCATTCTTGGCGCTTTGGGCATATTCGGAGGGTGTTTGTGTCTCTTTCTGCCCGAGTCTATGGGCAAGGAGATGCCACAGACGATCCAGGATGGCGAGGAATATGGGCTGGATCAGAAATTCTGGAACTTTCCGTGTTGCAACAGGTAACAAGCTTTTGTAAAAAGACCCAGAAAGCAGAAAAATAGTACTTAAAATTAATTGATTTTTTTTTTCTCGTTGGCTCTTATATGTGATTTTTTTTTTCTTATTTGCAGGAAAAAAGACAAAATGGCGGATGCAGAATCCCGTTACTGAAGAATATATTTAATGTTTCAATAAAATATGTATAATTTAACAAAATAGCACGTGTATTTACATTGTATTACATTTGCTATATTACTAAATTAAATAAATTTTAAAATAATTTATCTGTTTCTTCTAATTATGATCGATGATTTTTATTAGGTCAAATTAACTATTTAAATTTAAATACATCATTAGACGATACACCCTTATGTTTAACTACCAGATTTTTTAAGGTTTCTCTAAAGAAAACGAAAAAAATATATAAAAAATAAGATTTCAGAAAAAAAATTCATTCTCAGCATAACTTCACGCCTGTATTACCCGGAGGGCTAGCCAGACGTATTTAATAAATATCTCCTGCGTAGTTGGCTAATCTCCGGTGAGATTGGCCGCCGTGACCGAAATCGGTCACGAGGACATTATCGAGTCACAAATCCAGCCCATAGGGGGTGAGGCAATACCCATCTACCGGGCACAGTTCCAAACTCCGAGCTGCAAATGAGAATTTCCATACAAAAAACCCAATAACACTTAACCTAACCAAGACTCAAAGCCAAGACCCCACATTCAGCAGTCGCAATTGTGACCACTAGACCAAATAAACCAGGATGAGCCTTATCTAACCAAAAGGAGGTTAAAAACAGTTAAATAGGTAACCGTAAACACTCGAAATTGTTTATAAAAATAAATAAAAGGAAAATGTAAACTTTAATGAATATCCGAAAGCGATACGCTGCGTAAACGTAAATATTGTGATTTTGAGAAATAGTGCGGGGAAAAATATATCGATAATACACAATAGAAATACCTCATCCATATTCTTTGAGCTTAAAACAGATTTAGGTTTAAAGAATGATGAGGCAGTAAAATCTTTGTTTAACTCTATTCTGTGGTCCTGGGTTTGATACCCTGGTCGGCTGTGGCGGTCCGAGAGGCGGGTCGCAGGGGTCATGACGACCCCTCCCCCCAAATCGTACACTTCAAATCGACGAACATCCGAAAAATAGACAATTAACGAACATTATAAATATAATTAAGTTCCTGCTTAAAACGTCTAATTTTTTTTTTATATATTTTTTTTTAACTCTAATTTGCTCAACCTTAATATGTCAATTTACTATTAATATGAAACAATTCTTCGCTGCTTGTCCTTGCCCCTTGCCCCGCTGTGCCACGGAAAAACATATTAGCAATCAGTCCCGGGTGTCATACAAAAACGCATCTCAAGAAGTTTGACAATCGGTCTAAACTTATTGTATCAGTGTCTCCTAATAAATGGGTGGTGGAGTGCAGATGACAGTCGCCCTTTATAAAATACTGATATTCGCCTGAATCAAAATAGACTGGGAGCTGATCCCGAACTTAGACAAACGATATACTTTGAAATCATAAAAAATACTGCCAGTCTTCTGGGCACAATGCCGGTTGACGATGCGGAGGAGTATTTTGACGCGTAAGTAATGTTTTTATATTTTTTACATCTTTAATCTGTTTAGTTTTTTAGTAGTTAGTAAAATTAAATATTCGGTATATAAAGTACTAGCTTCCGCTCGCGGCTTCACCCGCGTGGTTTACGCAACCCGTACATTTTTCCGGGATAAAAATAGCCATCCAGATCCGTTCAGCCGTTCTAACAGATCTATCCATCCATCCATCCATCCTCACAAACTTTCACATTTATAATATTAGTAGGAAGAATAGGATAGGATAGGATATATAAATATTGGAAGGTATATAAATACCTAAAAAATCAAACCAAACAAAAGACAAACAAAAAGCATCGATATTTAACCCACAACACTACACATCACCACGTAAATTTACAAACAAAACCTCATGAATTTCATACACACACATAAACGGAATTCTTTTCATTCACAAGTCACTCCGCGTCAAGCTATGTTAAGACTATGTACGCCATAATAACTATACTAGTCGTTTCCATAACGCAAGTTTGCAGCAACTTTTTGGAGGCCGAAATCAACTACCAGAAGCCGAAACTGGAGCGCAATAATATCGTCAACAAAGGAGTTTGGGTTCGGAATAAGTTTAAAGAGAATCTATTCGAAAAAGGGCGTGTAGGCGATTTTATTTTCAGAGAGAACTCTCTGGATGTTGATAACTTATTGCAGAATAATTTCGATGCGTTTGGTGCTAATTATATGCAGGATTCTCCACTCGTTTCTGCTTACGTTAAAAGGACAAAGAGATCGGCGCGTAGTGAGTATTTTTTCATAGTATTAAAAAATTAATCAGCCAGCCTATTTAGATCTTTGCTTTCTATAGGTTTTTATGGTTGCCAGGGATTTTCTTAAACCGTGTGATTAATTTTGTGTGTAAGCTGCTTTAACTAAATAACATAACATCACGACTGTATTCTGCGAAGGGTTAGGCAGTGTTGATTATGATGCCGTTATAAAGCCCATATAATACGAAGCTAACTTTTTGCCATCTTCCAGACACAACTCCAAATTCGGGTCTGTTACTGAAAAAATGTTAACAAAGAAACACAAAAAAAAAAAACAATAACACTTAACTGACCCGAGGATAGAACCCAAACCTCACGCTCGGTAGACCACTAGACCAAAGAGACGGTCTGGGCTTAGTTTATTAGACCAGAATAAAAAAAAAATATGGTGTAGTAGTAGCTTGCAGCTTTTAAAGCCTCGCTTGACAATCCTACTATCCTACTAATCCTACTAATAATATTATAAATGACGACGACACGGTTGGCGTAGTGGCTAAGCGATTAGCTTTCTGCGCTAAGTGTCGCGGGTTCGATCCCCGCACGGAACAAATATTTGTATGATCTACAGATAATTGTTTCGGGTCTGGGTGTTTGTGTATGTGAATATATGTGTTTGTAAACGCACCCACGATACAGGAATTATTCATAGTGTGGGGCAAAGTTTAAAAAAAAAAAAAAAAAAAAAAAAAATGTGAAAGTTTGTGAGGATGGATGGATGGATCTTTGTTACTCTTTCAAGCCAGAACGGCTGATCGAATCTGGATGAAATTTAGCACAGAGATAGATTACAGTCTGGTATAGCACATAGGCTACTTTTATCCAGGAAAACGCACGGGTTCGTAAACGACGCGGGCGAAGCCGCGGGCGAAAGCTAGTATTATAAGTGTGAAAGTTTGTGAGCATGGATGGATGGATCTTTGTTACTATTTCACGCCAGAACGGCTGATCGGATCTGGATGAAATTTGGCACAGAGATAGATTATAATCTGGAATAACACATAGGCTACTTTTTATCCCGGGAAAATGTACGGGTTCGTAAACCACGTGGGCGAAGCCGCGAGCGGAAGCTAGTGTCATATAAATCATTCATTAATGCACAGTGCTCTCAAATTATTTTTTCATTTGACGCTGTACATAATGACTGTAAGGAAAACAAAACTGCTCATGTAGTTTTGAGTTTTCATTATCAAATGTTACTTAGCTTGTTAAAGCATTTTGAACCTCAGTGAGTCGTATGAAGTCTTAGATTTCAACGTACACAAACATTAATATTTATGCGCTATAAAACCGATTTCCGGTGATTTTATAGGCTTGCACTAGTAGTAGAATGACTCATTGGTGTAGTGGTTATACGCGGCTGTTAGACACGAGGCCTTGGGTTCTAAGATCTTCTGAAATTCTAAATAGCAGGCCGGTGGCGGTCCCAAACAGTATTCAAAATTTAAGGTTTAATAAATACAAGACCGTTATTAAGGAAAGACCGTTATTAAGGGTTACTATAAAGTCTCAGATTACTTGATTGACAAAACTGCTTGGAATTAAGCTGCCCTAATGAAGGTGTGTTATACATACCACGTACAGGCTATCTGGACAATTGATTAAGATGTCATAAAGCATATTTTAAAAGGGTAACCATGGAGTTTCTTGCTGGTTCTTCTCCATGGAATGACAATTTGAACCAGCTAAACGATTTGTAAGTGCCTTTTACGGCCTACACGAATAAAAAAGGTTTGAGTTTGAGTTTGGGTGCTTGGTATTATGCTGGAATTGTGCTTGGTTGATAGGCGAGGCCTATGCCCATCTGTGGGCAAAGTCGGGCTGTGGATGGTGATGATGTGCTTGGTTGATAGGCTTACCCCCTATTTTATGGGACTTAACGGCATCGGTGAAATTTGGGTGTAAAAATACAGCAAATATCTGCTTAACCCTTTGGGAAAAAGACGCGTGAATGCTATGTTATGTTATTATGTTTTTTAAACGTAGAATAAACAGATATTGTCAAAAACAATAATTTTAAAAATAATGTTATGTGGCAGTCATCAGTCATCACTAGCGTGTGTCAGTCCTGAATCTAACAAACTAGTACTATTCATTTTCATAAAAGTGCCTGAAAATGCCTAGTAGAAATAAAACACTGACTTTGACTTTGACTTTAATGATGTGAGTATTAAACTACTTTTGTTTTTCAGTTGTACGAGAGCAGCGTCCTAGAAAGAGTATAATAAAAAACTGCAATGGCAAAAGTTGTAAAAACAAAAGCGTCAGCCTTGAAAACAAATCATCAATGCCAGATATTGGGAAGACTAAAACAAACGAACTCAACCCTACATCAGTTTTCAACGATTATCCTTACGAGGTAGCCATTTTGCTCAACAACAAGAGCGAGGGAGAACTACCAAAAAACGAAACTCCAAATGTCGTTAATGAAACTGAAACCAACAACCCCAATTTCAATAAAAGCAGTGACAAAGTTCAAGATACTGGTTTAGCTGTAGACGCAGTATTTAAAGAAGACAATGAAACATCTAAGAATACGTCATCACCAAAAAGAAGCATGAAATACGATTTTGAAACAGAAATTATTAAAAAATTCGAATTCACTGAAGATCTTAATAGGACAGAGGAGAATAATGAATATAACGACAGCAGAGTTAATGATAGGAATATATTTGATAAAGACAACACTGTGTGGCATCAAAATGCACCAATACCTGATATAAACGTGTACAAAGTGGTCCCCAAAGAACCCATCCCAAAAAGTAAGCCAGTAACAGAGAGAGGACTTATTAAAGTAATATCAATGCTTACAAAAACCTTCAAGAAGATAATGAAACAACATACCGAAATAAAAGAAATTCACAACAGAATTAGCGATGTTAATGAAGATTTTATCAAAAGCGCAGCAACAATAACAAGCAAATTTCAAGATTTCGATCTGAAATACTTGTATTTATTAAAATTCCATGAGAAACTCAAAGTATTCGATGCCAAATTGACCGCGAAACAGGAATATTTCAAAACAAAAGAAAGAGAAATGGCAAATAATTTCAAAGAATTTGAAAATCAACAGAAGAAATTCTTACAACAGCAAAGACAATTCTATAATATACAGAAACTGATGCTGGCACAGAATGAAAAGATCAATTTAAAGCAAAACTTGATAGCCAAAACGCAAAGCGAAATATCTCATAGGCAGAACAATTTTGCTAGAATACTGAAGAAAGCTAAACAACTTTATTCAGAAAGCAAATACCCTTTAATAACAAAACTAAGTTCAAGTTTAACAAAATTGAATCACAACATCAAAGATGAACCAAAAATTGTCCATACCACGAGCACACCATTACCAACGACAGAATCAGTCAAAATAAACCTATTTTCCATTCCAATTTCCAACAAAATCGAAAATCAAGACGATATGATAATTAAAGAGAAAGACGAGCAAACTATAGATGATTTAGTCTACAAATATTACTTCAATAACACATTCATTGATAATCTCATGAAAAATAATGTTCTGACCAGTTTTATGGGTACTTCAGATAACGCTGGGCATTCTCGTAATGTGAAAAGCAAAAGGAATGAACTAGAAACGACTATATTACTACCTGTATTTGAATCTAATGATTCAGAAGCCTTTGTCAGCAAAAATAGAGAAAGGAGATGGATCAACCATCATTCTAGGCATAAGAGCAGAAGACGGGATCGTGGAAAAGGGGCTCTAGCAACAATAATTAATGCTACAGACGCAAAATTAATAAATAAAAATAAAAACAATATACCCATCGAGAATACTGTGCCAAAAGAGGCGGCGAAAGATATAAAAATTAAGAACGATCCTTTTTTAACTATGGCGACGAATTTCTGTATTGAAATTCGTCAAAATTTAAATTCGCAGATGTTGAGGTGGTGCATTGAAAAAGCATTGAGAAGGCTACAATTCCTTGGTGAGTATTTTATTGCTAACGAGCTGTTGCTCGCGAATTTGTCTGTGTTTATTTTGTATTTATTATTCTAATTAGTTTTGCTGTAATAGTAAAAATAGGCTGAATTTCATTCTCAACCTAAAAACAGACAATAATGCATTGATTTACATTTTATATAATAAAAATGACTTGATAAATGATTTAGTGTTAAGATGTACCCATACCGAAGAAAAATTAATGACGTACCCACCTCATTCGAAATAACTATTGATAAAATGCTAATCCATACTGATAAATATGATTCCACCCTTAACCAGTCACTGTACACTTAACAAAATCATTTGTTTTAGTCCAACAAGAAACAAGAAAATCTATGTTCTATTTTATAAAAGAACTAGCTTTTATCCGCGACTTCGTATGCGTGGAATTTAGAATCTGATATTTTCCTGCGGTAAAATAGAGCCTGTATTTTAAGTTAGACCTCTAGCAATACATCGGTGAAAACTGCATTCAATTCCATGCAATAGTTTTTGCGTGATGCGTGTACAAAAATGCAGACAGACTGACAGACAAAAATTCTAAAAACTGTTATTTTAGCTTTTGTTGCTCTTATAAAGACCCCCCATATTAGATTTTCTCGACATCGGCCTGTTATAATTTTATTATATGTATAGATTTTCAACTGTTTTAAACACTTCATTATCTTTTACAGATATAAAAAATTTCCCGACTATATCCCAGGACGGTCCCACAACTACACCTCCAACAAAGCCTCTGAACATGCCTTCAAACACTAAACTGACCACACTGAACACAGAAACTTACACAGAGTTGCACACAATACCGAACACTGTAAAAGTTGAAACGATACCAACAACTGTCAGTACTGTCGCTGTCACTGAAACTACAGGTGAGATAATATTATTATTTTTATCATACACTAGCTGTGCCCGCGACTTCGTTCGCGTGGATGTCGGAACTTAACAATGTATTTTTTAGTGAGACCAAATGCACTTAACCTTATTTTTTTCTAAAATAAAAGAATTTTTCTAAAATAAAAGTAGCCTAAGTTACTCCTTATTACATCAGCTACCTGCCAATAAAAGTCCCGTCAAAATCGGTCCAGCCATTTCAGAGATTAGCCTATACAAACAGACAGACAGACAGACAGACAGAGAGACAGACAGACAAAAATTGTAAAAAATGTTATTTTGGTGTATGTACCGTATATATATTCATATGCATGTAGTAAAAAACGGTTATTTCAATATTACAAACAGACACTCCAATTTTATTTATATGTATAGATAACAAAAGGATGTAGGCCACACACCCGCCATGGTTTAAAATGGAATTGACCTGATCATATCAACATTATACTGCAATGTTTTTCCGTTGGTCCTGCGCCTGATCTTTCTTCGGTCGTGTCGGATTGTCGTCCCATCCGACTATGAGAGTGAAAGAATAGAGAGTGCACCTGTGTATACGCACACACGTGTGCTCTATTATATCTCCTGCGTAATTGACTAATCTCCGGTGAGATCGGCCGCCGTGACCGAAATTCGGTCAGGAGGACATTATTATATTTACAACACGAAACACTCAATCGATTTTCTGTATTATGTAAACGATAATATTAAACATCCTGTAGTCTAGATAAACAGTTAAATAACTTGGTTTTGTTATAGTTCAAACACCGACGAAGATAACATCACCTACAGAAATCACTTCGAAACCAAACATCGTGCAGATATCATCGTCGCAACCAACGCTAGATGGCGTGCCTGCATTCTTCCCTGGTACGATTTTTTTTTATACTTGTCTCTCGCGGTTAACTCACTGTTACTGCTTAACCGGGCTAATAGCGAGACCAGAGCCTACAGCCGAGCAAATTAAAAAAAGTGTGTGTGTACTTATGTACGCACGTAAGAAGTTATACTTCTTATTTATTTTTTTATTTCCACTGATATCAAACACGTGTTACAGATGCACAAATATTTCAATAACTACCTTGAATATAGCTCTATCAAATACATTTATCAGCCAACTTCATGGTGTCGCTTTTTGTCGGTGTGCGCGCGCATCGTAAGAATTCACTCTCATCAAACGCGTCAAAAGAAGTATAACTTCAAAAATATAAGCAACACTGCTTAGGGCGTCAGATAGTGGGACTCGAACCTCGGCTTAGGGCGCTGCTGGGGGAAAGACAAGAGAGGGCTTGCTGGATTTGATTGTGATTATTTAGGGACGTTTGATGTATTACTACTGGCACAGCGCGGGCTCACCGATGCTGTTATTGAGTCCCATGTAATAGGTGGCGAGCCTATTGCCATTTACCAGGCACAGTTCCAGACTCCGTGCTGCTACTGAGAATTTCCATACAGAAAAACCCAATAACACTTTACCCGCCCCGGGAATCGAACGTCACACCAAACTGTCGCGCTTGCACCACTAGACCAAAGAGGCAGTCAAATATTCATATCCATCATTTAGGTATTTTCCACCTTGTATATACAAAAACTGACACAACAGATTTTCTTCTACTCTACGCACGCAGCTACAGTTTTTACCCTGTCTCTTACAATTCACCTGGTATACACGTGATTCCCCGTATTTGTGCGTTGAACATACAACCTGATCAACATAACATCAACATAATTCGACCCTGCCACATTTGCCATTGTTCTATTACCAGTAAATCTGCTTCACTAGAATGAACAATATCGCATCGACAATTCCATTCTTCGAAATTAAAAAAATAAACAAATGAAATCATTTTTTTAATATAACAGCAAGGGCAGCACCTCTACTGGGTCCTCTCAACTCAAAATGTTCATATTATAATGTAATTGGATAATAGGCTAGATGAATGCATCAAAAATAAATTCTGAAATCTTCTTTGGTAAATAGTTTTCCTTCTCTCAGTAAAACTTAATCTCTCCCTTATTTGGTGCTTTCAATTTTTAATTTGTCAAAATCACACAATAAGTATCAATCATCAACGGCAATGACAAATTATGACGTCCTTTGTATTCCAAACATTTTAAGACCAAAATGTAGTTTTTGACAATTCATAAAAAGTAACTCAGATGACTAGTAGCCATCTACCGTATTGCTAGCGAATATACATTTGTAAACTCATTTATATTAAATTATGGGATACGATCCATAAACCATATCGAATAAAACGAAGAGATTTTATTTTATAAACCAGAAAAGACCAAAGTTATCGATAATCATGCAAATTATCAACCATAAATCCGAAACCACAGAGAAGACAAAAAGTTTTCATTTCTTTTTAAAAACGAATTAAATTATTAACTTACCTACGTCCTCAGGTCCAGCGTCCTCCACGTCTCTGTAAAAAAAAATGAATCATAGAGTAGAGTAGTACTAATATTTGTATATTTTTTTTACAGGTAATGAAGAGCTGGAATCAAATTTGAAACAATATGGTAAGTTTTGAATTTTGCCGCACAGTATAAAAAAATTGATGATTATAATCATTCAAAATTTAAAAAAGATTTAAAATATATAAAAACATCTCGCCATCTTACAGAAAAAATATAATATATCATCACGCAATACAGGTTTTTCTGAATAGTTAGGCAGAGATGTAGTAGCGAATGGGGCGACCCTACCGCCATCTACTGGGCACAATTTCAAACTCCGGGAATAAACTGAGAATTTCCTTACTTCAAAACTCGAATAACAGTCTGCTCGACCGGGAATCGTACTGCAACATGCGACCACAAGACCGATGAGGCTTATAAACATTTTCTTGTTACAGATTTAAAACCGGATATAGAAGGAAATGTCTACTACGAAGGCAGTGTACATGCTAGTGAAATATGTAAGAAATTTGTTTATGCTTGCTTTTTTTTAAATCTATTATTATTTATGGTCAAAGTGCTCGCTTAACCCGCCAAAATTCAAATTTTATTTGGTTTTTCGCTCATTGTAGATCAATCAATTACTATATTATAATATATAATATTTTTACTTTATGAGATAATATTCGTACACCGACCATTACCCTCTATATTTTCTTCCATGATTCTTTCCATTTTTCTGGAAGAAATTGCTTTTAGCGATAAAACCGCCATTTCGTAAAATATATTTTCGCTTTGTACTTTTCATAAGCTTTTATTTAACTTGCAATATTTGTATGTTTGTTCGGGTCAAATCTTGCAACTGAATTTTAAAGCAGTTATCCTCAACCGATTGCACTGAAATTTTGCACGCTTTTGTAAGTTCGGTGACAATACAATATTATGATACTTATTGTCATGATTACTACCGAATGCATTGAATTTACAGTATGTTATTGATCAACAATTTGCGGAAAACCAAATAAAATTTGAATTTGGCGGGCTAAGCGAATTCTTTGACCTTAATACAGAGTGTCCAAAGGAAAAAAATAAATTAAAAAACAATCTCACACGATATATTTGAAGGAAACAAAAGCCTGAATTTATAAAAAGACCGTCGAAATTTGTATTTTGGTGGGTTTTTTCAGTAGCACTCAGCTGAAACTATTCTTGAAGAAATAGTTCAAAAGTGTTTCGTGCTTTGGTTTGCCAGTTTTGTCTATGGTTATAAGGAGTATAGCTACCAAAGCAGTTCTTCGTGGCTATAAATAAACTAGACGCCGCCTTCATCTGTCAATTACGCCATGATAAAAAAATGTCTGCAGATATTATTATGTTTTTACTTTTAATTATGACCGTATCACCAAGTTAAGACAAATCATTTTTTTTTTAATTTCAAACTAGCTTTTGCCCGCGACTTTAAAATCTGATATTTGCCTGCGATAAAATGGAGCCTATATTTTAAGTTAGATCTCTAGCAATACATCGGTGAAAACTGCATTCAATTCCATGCAGTAGTTTTTGCGTGACGCGTGTATGAACAGACAGACAGACAAAAACTTTAAAAACTGTCGTTTTGGCTTCTGTTGCTCTAATAAAGCCCCCCCCCCCCCCATATTAGTTTAATGTTAAATTTTAAAAACTGCGTTAGTTTTATATTTATATTAGTTTTTCTCCAATATCTGTAATGTACAGACATCGGCCTGTTATAATTTTATTATTTGTATAGATGGTTTTTTAAAGTTTACACTCTAGGTGCACGATTTCAAAAGTGGATTGGAGAAGAGACCGGTAAGAAACTCCAGGGACGCACTTTACAAAAAAAATGGTTTACAGTTTGAAATTTCTTAAAAATAAAACAAAAAATGTCAACACGTCACATTACACGATGTGCGTTATGCAGTAAAACTTATACAATTATTACTTGTCAATGAATAAATTAAATGCAACGCAAATAAAATCAGGTAACAATATACTTGTTTAAAGGAAGTTGAGTAAACACAAAGTAATAATAATAAGAATAATTATTTTCCCTTTCTTTCTAATAAGACGTGTGATCACATCAGCCTGTATCATAACTGGGCAAAGACCAAATATCCAGACCTTTCAGTATCGAGGTGTTTGCGCGAAACGCTTGTTATCCGATCCGTGATCTAATCCTTGTGCTCATGCGCATAAAGCCAGACGCTTAGCCATATCAATCTGTCAGTCATATTCTTCTACCCACCCTGTTAAGAAAAAGAGCGTGTAGAGTATTTTGTTTTCCGCAGTGGACAGCGAAAGCCAAGGCATTGACGATATAATTCCGGGCCTAGAGAGCAACTCACGCGTCGATATGGATCCGCTTGCGTTTGATCTTCAAGCTAAAAGAAGGGCCTTTGTAAGAAAGTGAGTATGCTTTTACGCTCTTAAAATTAACAGGGTGGGTTTAACTTAGATCTTGATTTCTGTTTTCAAATCTTTGTCGGTTCGCGATGGCTTCCTTTTCACATCACTATCTGAACACGATAAGAGCTTATTCACACGAGCGTTAGCACCAGGTAACCAATGACACCAGGGACATAAGAAGACCAGGGAACATGTCTCATTTTGTATGAAAACAAGCAATAACGCTCTACATCGCGTAATTTTGAATGTCTCACCACGACACTATCATGGAGTCAGTGCTGACTGATTATCGCGTAATATCAGTCTGTAAAAGGCCTTCGCGGCGTCAAAAGGCCAAACTTTTAATCTCCTAAGACCCCGTTCTTGAGCTTCATAAGAATTTTTGCCATGGCTTGCGTATTTTTCTAGAGCGACCTTACAAGTCCGCTGTCAGCCCGTTCGCCACTGTGGAGACCGTGTCGAGACCGTGATTTAAATAATAACTCCACGCACTGTCATGATCTTACATTTCTATAAAAACAATGTTTATCAAACAAATTGATGATAGATTGCCTATACTCGTCGTAAAATTCCTTACACAAAAGTCACGATACAATATCATAATTAATTGATTACTACTTTTGGAGTACTTATAAAACGAGTAAACATTTAAATGATAACAGTGAACGATTCTATGTTCTAACAGAAATCTTCTATTGTTTCAGATTGAACGAGAAAATCAAGATGTCGCTGGGTTAATTAACATTTGCCGTTTATAGGCAAACACTAATCAGAAACTAATTTAAACTAGAGTTTAACTTAAAGTAATACAGTATTTATAATTTTTGTACTTTAGATATTGTTTGTGTATATAAAATAGTTAAAAAAATAAGATTAATGATTTTGAATACGGTACTAAAGCCAAGAATTTGACCTATGAAACTACACCAGCTACAATGATTTAGAATGTGTATGTTCTCATAATAAGAGAAGAAAAAAATATTGTCTATGACATCAAGAATGACAAACATAGACAACATAAACAGAATGATAGTGAGATTGAACAGTAGCATTGACTACGACCGAGAAATTGTAAAAGGCACGTTCAGATTGCAACTGATGAGTAACTGGATCCTTAAAACATTGAAGATCTGACAACAGTTGCTCCATGATATAAAGAAGCTGATGATGACGCTATATGTACTGGTACGTGTGGTGAAACAAAGAGGCTACGAGCCAATTTGTCCAGGGGAGATCAACTAGGAATTTTCCGATGATGTGGCCGGCTAAATGCAGGGGGAGAACACGTGGTTTTGTGAAAACATACAGTTATCAAAATTAAAATGCTATTCAAAAAAAAGAGACGTTGAAATGTGATGAGGCGTTTTGGACACGACACAAACTGGGGACGAGAATTTTTTGAAGAAAATGCCCGAGTCAACGAGAAACTGAAATAATGCTTTGAACCGAATTCCAAGAATTCGAATGAAAGTTGTTCGGATATTCCACCCTGTATGCTTTATGTTACGAACATTATTTAGTTGCCTGACTGTTTCATATTCACGACTTCGAACAGGGAGATTGCTAGGATTGAGTTTCTGGGTTCGATTCCCGGGTCGGGCAGTGTTATTGGGTTTTTCTGTATAGAAATTCTCAGTAACACCACCAGCTTGGAACTGAGTCCGGTTGATGGCAATAGGGCGATATTACATGGGACTTATAATAACAGTATTGGTTAAATGTTGATACACAAATATACACCTCTGCCTAACCTTTCGGGGATACAGGCGTGATGTTATGTTATGTTAACTTACCGACTGTATACAATTCGGTCATCAATGATATAAAATCTCAAGATTCTATTCGTTAATCGACATTGATATCGCGTTGTAGATAGCCGATCACCGATGCTAAAAGTATAGCTTCTTCCTCTTTCTCTGGGCTAATCTATTCTTAATATTATAAAGAGGTAAAATTTGTTTGTTTGTATGTAGGCGGTAATCTCCGGAACTAATGATCCGAATCTGAAAAGTCTTTCACCGATAGCTAGCTAGCTATAAATGATATATGTAGATAACTCTGACGAAATCGCGGGCTAAAGCTAGTAATAAGTAAATGCTTGAAAATTTTCTGAACCACCGACACATCACATCACGTAACGACGCCATCCAACGTCAACTCTTTAAAAATTAATTAATAGTATATAAGTTAAATATTAAACTAATTGTGTAATTTTTATTTTAATAGTGAACAAAAAATGCAATTTTATATGTAATTAACATCTAAAATATTGGTTTAATAAATGTTATGCATAATATTTTGTTTGTGTTTCAATTGCTCTTTTTATGTGTTATTGACCTTTTTGGATAGAAGTAAAATTCTCAGTAGTACAAAGGAATTTGGAACTGTGCCCAGTAGAAAAACAAGAAATGTAATGTGAGGGCTACGACCCCTCGTAAATCTTCCTCTAAATCTGACCCGTAGAAAAAAAAGAGCCCTCCCAGCCTGCTCCCCTAAATACTCCGTGTTGCTACTGACATTGTTTTTTATTCTCACAATAATCTGACCTGCAAATGGAACCTAGAACCTCACACTCAGAATCCGCGTTTGCCCACTAGACCAATGAGGCAGATACGAAAGACCGTATCAAACAGGCAGTATCAAAAGGATGGGGACTTTCTTTTTACCTACAGACATACATATACGAATATTCATACTCTGGCATTGTTCAATAACCTATCATTAAAGCTGATTATTAGGAGGACCATGTCAGTAGAAGAGTATCGAAGATTTACATAATAATCTTCTTCTTTACTTTTATCACCCGATTAGGCTGGAGGAAATACAAATGCCCAAATCGGAGGCAGTCTCAGCTTTTGCCAAAAGCGTTTATCAGATTTGGTCCTTCGAGCCGGATTTAAAATTCTGTAGATATTTATTTATGTATGTGATATGTAATTAATAATTGTATTATTATACTGTATCCTCAAATATTTATTACCGATAACGTTAAAGGTGGATAGTGCACCTACCATTCTTTCTCTCTGTATCACTCTAAGGTCGACTGGTAGAAAATACCTAAGGTATTAACTTCGCATCTGTACATAGTGCATAAAGAATAAATAAATATAATAGAATAAACTTTATTTAAAGTCACAGACTCATTTGATTAGTATATATTAAATAAGTAGATATAATTGCATTATTATTCTTGTTACTGGCAACAGTTAACTTAGTATAAGGCAATGAAAATTTCGATACGGTTTGCGCAGTAGTTTGGCGATTGACTCCTGCGCTACGTGTCGCGGATTCGATTCCAACGGAACAAATATTTGTATGACTTACAAGTAGTAATTTATTTCTTAAATTCCTGTATCGTAGGTGCATTTACAAACACCCAGACCCGAAACAACTATCGGTAGATCATACAAATATTTGTTCCGTGCGGGAACCGAACCCGCGACGTGTTGATTAGCAGTCGATCTTTCAACCACTGCACCAACCGTGCCGCCGAATTGTAGGTATTTTGTGAAGATGAGTGTCTCACTGGTCTAGTTGACATAAGCGCGATTAGCTTGAGAACCTGGGTTTAATTCCCGGATCGAGCAAAAGTGATATTGGGTTTTTCTGTATGGAAATTCTCAGTAGCAGCGTGAAGTCTAAAACTGTGCCCGTTAGATGGCAATAGGCTCGCCTCCTATTACATGAGACTCAATAACTTCTTCGGCGAAATATGCGTGTACAATAGTACCTCTGCAAATCCCTTCGGGGAATACAGGCGTGATGCTATATTATGTATTGTATTTTTATTATATCGTACCGTGGGTACAGTATACATAAATAAATCTCACATACAACCACACCCAGAACACCTACCAATATGCCATATTAATATTTGTATGGTGCGGGGAACCCGCGATGTAGCGCAAAAAGCCAATCCTTCAGCCAACATTTTTACCTAAAACAAGTCAAACAAGTACAAACAAAAATTCAATAAGAAATGAGCCAAGCCCATCTACCAGACACAATACCAAACATGCAGCTAGAGACAACTGACGACGAGACGACCAAACGATTAGCTGCTGCAGCATTTAATTAAAATAGTTTTACTTCTTAAAAAAGGAGATCAAAAAACAAAAAGAAAGAAAATAAAAACAACAAAAAAATTATGTAGATAATCAGACGAGAAATCGTTGCCTTACGTTTGATCCATTATTTACGGGACACCCTGTATATTTATTTTTAAGTAATAAATAAGGTAAACTCAATTATTTGATTGCATCATTGTAAATATTAAGTATTAAAATGTAAGTGTTTTGGCGTTAGTACTGTAAGCTTATGTTTTAAGTAAATAAATAAATACTTAAAATAAAAAAATAACCCTATATCGCTACCCAATCCGGGAATAAAACCCAGGATCCTGGCCAGCTGCGCATGCGTACACCAGTAAGGCAGCTAGCAACAGACACAGTCCAAAAATTCCATTTTACATACATCATTTCACCCTATAAGTATGTAAATATTAGTGCCTCCGTTAATTGAAAGCAATGCTTATCGCTGAAATTCTCTTTTCTTTGGTCCTTTTTACAGCAATTCCCGCCAAAATAAAAAAGATAGGTGCAGCGATAGCAGGATTGTTTACGCAAATGTTTTCACTTTTCAACCGACTGCGGCCTGCTGAAGACGTCCTTGCGGTGAGTTATAAAAAGATTTTTAGACCCGCCCCGTAGCAATTTACTAATGAAGAAAATATTGAAATTTTCATATACAAATACCATCCAAATTTCCGACTTCTAAAATGGATTTTCCAAAAAAATCTTTTATTCAAACCTTGGTGAGCGTCAGCATGGCCGGTCACCACAAATATTACGCTTTAAAAATACTTAGTGAAAAAGTCGTCTTTTTTTTTAATACATAGTTAATAATTATTTAATGATAGGTAGCAAATAGTAGCAATTTTTTAGAACTATTTCAAAGCGTAAAATGAAATGGTGACCAGCCATTCTGACATTCACAAACCTTGTCCTGACAATAGGGAATATGCATGTTTTGTTTTATATTTTTAGTCGATAGTTTACATCGCTATAGAATAGTAAAAAAAATATTCAACGCCAAGAAAGCAATAAAAAGTATTTAAAAAAAAGTTAAAAATAACTATCCGACACGAGCTCTTTAAACGCCCGCCATTTTGACACGCTTAGAGTGACGTCAAAGTCTATGACAACAAACAAACAAGTGGAGAGGTTAGGTTGAAGCAGCTGTCAACTATCCCCGGGACGTGCACGAGGGGGTGGCCTCTTTACAGTGACCTCTACCGGGAAGTGCCATTTGCCATGACACCGTGGTGGGCTTCGGTGCGGTCTTCTAAGAGTTCCTGAAGCGCACCATATAGTGTCGAGGCGGACCCCCGTGGTTAGTTTAGCCGGTAGGAGTCCGGCATACCCCTCCGCCCAGGCGGAGGTTAGCCCATGACGGGTTTTCACCAAGCAAATCAAAAAATAAATCTATCAACTATGCTCTGCTGCAATTTTACTGTGTTTTGAATTTTCCATAGAATTTCCATGGAAACAAAAACTAAAAAAATAGCCAAATCGAACATACGCATCACGCCTGTATTCCCCGAAGGGTTAGGCATAAGTGTACTCTTGTACACTCACGGTTCGCTTGTTTTAAGTTCCATTTAAGGGTCGAACCTATCCCCATCTACCAGCACATTTCCAAACTCGAGAGCTGTTTCTTCAACTGAGATTTTTTTGCCGAAAAACCTAATATCATTTTGCCCTAACCGGGCGTCGGACTCCGGACCTCAACCTCAGCAACCGCGTCGACCAATGAGGCGGTCAAAAATAATTTATCAGTCAATAATTTCAATAATCTAAACAATATACTTCCTTCACTTTTCTGCCCTTATCCCATTTTTTTATTGATCTCACACAACCCATCCATTCTTGGGTCTGGTTCTTTCCTTCCATCCCTCCCCTCCACATGCCTGATTGCAACGAAAGAGCCTCCAAGCGCGACGGAACCTCAAACTGTCTGGCGCACCCTGGGCCTCGATACCACGATTGCTGACTGGCTAATTCTTCCACTACGGCATGAAAAATTATCATGACTACTAATTCTGATACAACAGAAGAAAAACATTACTTATACGGCGACAAATAGTTATTTTTTAAACTATTCATTACAAATAGTGCCGTCCACGAAGACGCGCCCCACTCTTCTTCCTAATCGCTTACAGTACAAGTGCGCAACCTTCCGCTAGTGTTTTAGTTCTGTCGATACACACAAATTACCTATGAGTGCACACACACTACGAAATATTAACTGATCACGAGAGAGCATTACGGTCAGATGGAAAGCCCCTGCCAAAAATAGAGGGGCGCGTCTTCGTGGATGGCACTATCTGTACTGGCACACAATAAAAGAAAATAATTATAATAATAAGTTAGATTAATCGCTGTGTATGTAACCATAATTTTTTTTTAAACGTTGCCCCACACTCTAGGGTTTCTCCTGTATCGAGGGTACATTTTTACAAACATACATACATGTCACATGCACACACAACCAGAACTGAAACAACTACATATCTGTAGATCAAACAAATACATATTTAGTCCGTACGGGTACCGAACCCCACCAACCACCCAACCACTGCGCCAACCGCGCCGTCTCTTCTTATTATATCTTAGTTACTTCTTAATTTTTCTTTAACTACATATTTTTCTTCATATATTTTCCTCGAAATCTGCATTTATAATTGACTATATATCAAAAGAAGTAAGAAGTACCACCTCTTTGTTTTGAAGAAAATTTCTTATGTCTCTATTTCTCCATTGTTCCCCGGAGTGGTTGGTTTCTTTTTCTTTGTAATCAATGCCACCATTGTTTTTTTATCAATATTATACTTTGAGCACAGCTTTGCGTTGGCTGTGTTGTTTTGGACGTGTGGCTTACGACTAAATCGAGGCGTGGTCGAGGCGCAATCAAGCCAAGTTCGAGGCGCGGGCGTGAAATGACGTCGACGCCGCGGGTAACTGTGCCTTCTTTCACTGATTAATGTCCCTTTACGAAACTTTGTTTGTAAAAAAAAAATAACATTACTCAACCCGGGGATCGAACCCGGTACTGTTTTTTTTAAAAGCTATTATCTTTTAATATAAATAAAACGGACTTATTGGTCCGTATGAATAACAAAAATTTTTGTTTGTTCCAGAAATTAAAAAACAACACCCCACCTATGACACGATGCGATTACGACGCGGTGTTCTACAGGGTGTTCTGTGTCACTCTTCTGGCTATAGCCTTCACGTTCACTGTCATACTGACAAATGTCTTTATAGACATTGACGGACTACTTGCAAGTATGGAGGTTTTACACTTACGAGTATGTTAGCCTAAAGAAAAAAAACAAAAAAAAACTATCTAAAGCATTTGTATGGAAAGATGATAACATAACTTAGCATCACGCCTGTATTCCGCAAAGGGTTAGGCAGAGATATACTATTATACACCCACATTTCGCAGATACTGTTATTGAGTCCCATGTAATAGGGGGCGAGATTTCTGTCACCTACCGGGCACAGTTTCAGACTCCGTACTGCTACTGAGAATTTCTGCACCAAAAACTCAATAACACTTTGCCCAACCCGGGAATCAAACCTCACATTCGGCAGTCACGCTTGCGACCACTTGACCAATTAGGCAGTCAAATCGAATCGAATCCAATTGAAGTTCAGAGGCCGTAGTGTAAGTTTCTTTCGACAAATTCGATTTACTACATGGAACGCGTTCGGCGCTGCGATTGGTCCGTTTCGTGCTCTCCACCAATCGGAGCGCCGAACGCGTTTGATGTAGTAAATCGAATTTGTCGAAAGAAACTTACACTAGGCCCTCTGACATTTAAATACCTACGTAACCGAAACCTGTCTAAATTATAAGTGTAAACAAGACAATAACACTATATTTACCTTTGCAGAGAAACACAACGCTCGATTAAGTGAAAACATCATCAATGATGAATTTACTTCTGAAGCCACTGAAAACGATGACCTCAATTATGGTGAAAACGAGGATTCTTACAGAACCAAAAGATCCATAGGTAATCAGTGTCCACGATTCGTGGCCCACGAATTTGTCCATTGGAATTCCTAATATTTGACACCCCCTTTCAGCGCGTAGGTTGAAATAGATTTCAGTTTAAATAAGCTTGATCTACACATATATAATGACTTGTCCTCACCGACTGATTCATCAACGCAGAGCCTAAACCGCTGGGGCTACAAACTTGAAATTTTGACAGTTGATGCCTTTTATATTGTAAGCACCCACTAAGGAAGGATTTTTGGAAATTTCACCCCTAAGGGGGTAAAATAAGGGATGAACGGTTGCATGGAAGTCCTTTTTTTAATTTATTATTAATAAAGTTTCACAAAAGAAAATCTTATAACTAAAACAAGACCCCACAAAACCGCTTTCACGGTTTGCCTGTGGGAACAATTCAAAAAGAAAGTAATTTATGATTGTTCGGAAAACTAAACTTACTTAAATAGGAACATGTTTACATTAATCGTAGTTACCAAATTCTCGATGAAGAAGTTCTTAAGTAACTTGGCAAATTTCCATTTTTTGGTCTCATTTCTAATATTCGTAACTTGTTTCTCGCGTGTCTCGGCATCGCTCAACTCAACCATATTGACGAACTCAACGACCAGACACAACACGACCGTCAGCAGGACTGTTATCGCGACAAACAGTTACTTTTTGACTTTTCTGTAACTGAAGCCACTTACTAAAATACTTCATCTTCATCGCCTAATCTTTAGTAAATAAAGCGTTATATTATTGCTATATTATATTACCTAATTTCCAGAAACCCAAAGCTTCTTATTCCACATAAAAAATCCAAAAATAAAAAACATTCTGGCGAATCGTTTATCGACTCTGCTAGAAGAATTAGAAGCAGAAGAGTCACAAGGGGACCATAAAGCAAAAGAGAAGCCTAACAAGGATCCGCCTAAAGATGCAGCGGTGGTTGATGCAGCTAAATTAGCAGAAGATAATAAGATAAAATTACAGAAGGATGAAGATATGTTGCATTTGACGATGCATAATATTCTTTTACAAGGAATCATCGGACATATGGATTTAAATGATGTTTACAAACGAGTTCATTCTTTAATGAAAAACTTTTACAAAGGTATTTAAAATGATATAAGTAAAAAAGTGAACCGTCGCGGGACGCCTAGTAGATGTGAAACATCGAAATTATTTTGTACAGATAATATGCGGGAAAGGATAGTTTGTAAAAGGAAATAAATATGGCATAATCAATAATAAAACTGAAAATGCATTTTTTAAAGAAAAATCATTTTTTTTTTCTCTTTAAAATAAACCTGAATATTGATCTCCTTTCATGCATATTTGATATTTTTGTTTCATATTATCATATAAAGCTAGACGGGTCAGGCCCCAACAGTCGGTCTGACCCGCCGTATTAGATGTTTCACATCAAAGGCAGTGGTAACATAACGGTTGAACCATTGCCTTCCATGAAAGTCTGGGTTGAAACCCAATCTGGACCGCTCACAGCTCAAAATTTGATTAACTCTTGGGTAAACGGTGAAGGAAAACATCGTGAGGAAACCTGCACACCTGAGAGGGTGCCATAAAGTTCTCCATAGTGTGTGTGGTCTGCCAACCTGCACGGGTCCAGCGTGGTGGACTAAAGCCTTAAGCCTTCTTATCTAAGAAAAGACTCTTGCCCAGCAGTGGGATAGCAATGGGCTTAATTTATAGTAATAGTAAGATCGAACTATATATGACTCAATTAATTTGAAAATAAATAAACTGCCTCATTCTGGTCTAGTGGTTGCACGCGCGATTGCTGAGCGTGAGGTCCTGGGTTCGATTGCCAGGTCGGGCAAAGTGTTATTGGGTTTTTCTGTATGGAAATTTTCAGGCACGGAGTCCGGAACTGTGCCCGTTGAATGACAATACGCTCGCCCCCTATTACATGGGACTCAATAACAGCATCGGCGAAATATGGGTGTGCAATGGTACACCTCAGTCTAACCCTTCGGGGAATACAGGCGTGATGCTATGTTATGTAATTTGAAAATAATGTTGTTCTTACAGATGGGGTAAACTCCAAACCAGCTGGAAGCTTGAGGTCGAGACCAGATACAATATCAACGATATCTGACGTCACAACAGAAAAAGTTAAATCCCCACCAAAGCGAATCGAGGAGAAGTTTCTTGA
Organism: Shargacucullia verbasci; assembly: GCA_947562105.1. Taxonomy (NCBI): domain Eukaryota; kingdom Metazoa; phylum Arthropoda; class Insecta; order Lepidoptera; family Noctuidae; genus Shargacucullia; species Shargacucullia verbasci. Next base: position 5,117,440 of record OX387308.1, read on the forward strand.
AGAGCTTGTGAACTGCAATGCTTTGCAGAATGAAATACAAAATGCTAATCAATTAGACAAGAAAAACGAAAACAAAGGTAATTTTGAAATAGAAACTTTTCTACACAATTTTTTTTTTTAAACGTTGCCCCACACTAAGATTTCTCCTGTATCGTGGTTACAGTTTACAAACATACATGTCACTTACACACAACCAGAAACAACTATCTGTAGATCATACAAATATTTGATCCGTACGGGGTTGGAATCCGCGACACGTAGCGCAGAAAGCTAATCGCTTAGCCACTGCGCAAAATAGAAATGTCTGTTTGTAATGTCAAAATACCAGCTTTTTAATAAATGCATATGAAAGTATATACGGTACTTATAACAAAAAACATTTTCTTTTATTTTTTTGTCTGTCTGTCTGCTTGTTCCGCCTAATCTCCGAAACGGCTGGACCGATTTTGACAGGACTTTCACTGGCAGATAGCTGGTACTATAAGCAGTAACATAGGCTATTAGCACTACTTAATTAGCCGTATTACAGCATATAATTGAACAAGAGTTTCCATTGTTGTCACCAAAATTATTATTATTATATTGTACCTCCCCGGGCCGAAGCCAACACGTAAAGGCCCTTTAAAGATAACTTTAATGAAATGACGAGACGGTTGGTGCAGTGGCTAAGTGGCTTTCAGCGCTAGGTATCGCGGGCTCGATCCCCGCACGGAACAAATATTTGTATGATCTACAGATAGTTGTTTCGGGTCTGGTTGTGTGTGCATGTGACATGTATGTTTGTAAACTGTACCCACGATACAGGAGAATTCCTAGTGTGGGGCAATGATTAAAAAAAAGAGAAAGAGCTATATATAATTTTTTCTTTCATTCTTTCTTTTTGTTTTCTATATACTAATATTATAGTTTCTCCTGCAGCGCCAAACATCATGATAAAAACAGTGATAGACATAAAATCATTAGGCAATGAAAAATACAAGGAAAATGACACCAAGTAAGTAAAAACTATGATATTACTGGAGAGTCAGAGGCCCTAGCAGGGCCGGATTAACCACGTAGCAAGAGTAGCAACCCGGTTTGACCCGGGTACGACTTAACACTGCGGGCAGACACCGGAGGACGGGCAGCAGCGTCCTCTCACTAATCGATGAGCCACTGCGATCCCCAAGCCGCGCCAAGCGTGGGGATTATGGCATAGAGCAGCAATTGCTACGGGCCCCGCGCCGACAGGGGCCCCGCGTATCCAGACCCGTCCACCTCCGCCTGAGCGTAATATTTTTAGTGAAATTTATTAAAACCTTATTAAAAGTTACACCTGTTTTCCGATTAAGACAATCCACGTCAGACAATCGGTAACCGATTATTTTGTTGGTGAAAATAAAACACAGAATTTCATACGGTAAACGCACAAGTTCTACAAAAAGTCAGATCAAGGGCCCCTCGATAGAATTTGCTACGGGCCCCGCGCTTGCTTAATCCGGCACTGGGCCCTAGTGTAAGTTTCTTTTGACAAACTCGATTTAACGCATCGAATGCGTTCGGCGCTCCGATTGGTCCGTTTCGTGCTCTCCACCAATTGGAGCGAAGAACGCGTTTGATGTGTTACATCGAGTTTGTCGAAAGAAACTTACACTAGGGCCTTGGTTACGAGTTTTTCTCAATCTCAACCATGGTCAACGTAAGCTAAAAACACATAGCATCACGCCTGCATTCCCCGAAGGGTCAGACAGAGGTGTACTATTATACACCCACAATTTTAGCGATGTCGTTATTGAGTGTAATAGGGGACGAGCCTATTGCTATCTACCGGGCACAGTTCCAGACTCCGTGCTGCTACTGAGAATTTCCATACAGAAAAACCCAATAACACTTTGCCCGACCCGGGAATCGAACCCAGGTCCTAAAGCACATATATGAGTTTGTATTCACCTTGTTCGTAGTTGTCGTTAACTCAAAAATGTATGCATGTCTACGCTAGGTCGAGGTCCAAGGTTCAATTCCCGGGTCGGACAAAGTGCTATTGAGTTTTTCTGTATGGAAATTCCTTAGCAGCACGTAGTCTGGAATTGTGCCCAGTAGATAGCAATGCGCTCGCCCCCTATTACATGGGACTCAATTACAGCATCGGCGAAATGTGCGTGTACAATAGTACACCTCTGCCTAATCTTTCGGGGAATACAGGCGTGATGCTATGTTTATGTATTTATAAACTCACCCAAATCAACAGTCATCTTTATTTTACCGTCCTCTTTTAAATTGAGTATAATGGATGTCGCCACAGTCTCAAAAGAGGTTGAAATAAAGTAGGCCTTGATACGAGCGAAAGCACGATACCTCAGGTGGTTCGCAGTCGTGGATTCAAAACCGTTCCTCTCAATAATGTTTCAGTTACAACAACTGTACAATATATTAGCCGCTTGTCATAATCTATAGTTTCTTCTTCTTAAGGTGCCTCTTCGACTAGCGAAGGTCGGCAATCAGCTTTGCAAACTCCTCTTTATTCCTCGCGAGGTGAAACAGTTGGGCAGCTCTCGCAAATCCCGTCCTTCTCTTATATTTCCTAACCAAGACTTCTTCAATCTATAGTTTAAACACATTAAATTTTTTATTTATTTATTGTGCTTGCTTTTCATCCGGGACGGTATAAGTTCAAACCCGACCCGCACCTTTGATTTTTCGTTATCAAGTCCGGATCTGATTTTGATTATCAATTTGTTTAACAATGAAAACTGTATATTTAAGAAATCTCCACAAAGTTCTCGATAGTGGGTGTAGTCCGTTAAACCGCGTCATAAGAGAAGAGAAGAGGCTTTTGCCCAGCTGTGGGTCAGTAATGGGCTGTATTTATTTACGCGTACCTCCGACGCCTAGAATTTTTTAGGCGTCAAGTCCTGCCCTTATCAACAGCCCTACTTGTGCCTTCTTTGTTACAGATACTCAAAAGATAACATAAAAGGCGTTGTTGAACTTATATATAATGGCAACACTATAACATTCACGCGCAAGGATTTAGACAACATACCAACACCACAAAATAAACAAACTGCCAACATAGAAAAACTAAAACCTGTTAAATTAAAAAAAGTTATCAATGAAACTAGAAAAGCAAAAGATGGTAATGATTTCAATAAAATACCTAAATCATACTTCAACAAATTCCTTGAAGAATATTTTAAACGTTTTCCACAAGATAAAGAAATCAGCACCGAAATAAACGAAACAAAACGCTTGAAACGTCATATTAAAATTAGATACGACAACGAAAAGGCGTCTAAAGAAAAGCCAGAAGAAATTAAAAAAGAAGATGATGAACTCTACGTTGAAATAGAAACTCATTTTGATAGCAAAGGTCTTAAAGGTGAAAAGAAAAAAAAACTAGTCAGGAGCTTAATAGAAAAAATACAGAAAGCCATACATTCTGATATGGATAGCAAAGTGGTTGGCAAAGAAAACAAACACAAAAATCATAAAAAGATACATTTTAAAAAACGTTTACAAGATCCGTTGGCACATAAAAATCGTATTTTGATGAACAAATACTCCTCCCTTCCTATAAACACTGTCATCCATAGACAGTTGAACCCTATAAGTAAGACTATTCCTATGCAAGAAAGTTCACCTTATATTGACGGTAAGTCTGGAGAGGAATGGAAAAAACCCTGCCTTGGACCTGGATTTTTAACTGCTAGTAAATCCATAAATTCTGCTGAATTGAGTGAAGTGGATGTTGATTATACCAAAGTATTAGATGTCAATGGAATACCGCAGAGACTCCAAAAACCTTTAAATACGGAATTGAGTGAGGAAACATTGAATACAAACTCGTATTATGATTTGGGCAAAATGAAATTTTTCATAAAAGATATTGATGGTTCCGGATTCTCAGTAGGTTTCAACCAATATACCGATGAACCTCCGGACGCGGATACTATGAAGTTATTTACGGGGTTAGAAAATGTTATTAAAACATATCATCAAAGCTACGATCCAGCTGATCCGATCGCGGAACCCAACGTAAATAATAATGGCGAAGAAAAAAATCAGGAACCACCCCCTAATAACGATCATGTCATTGCACGCCGATCTATAAATAAACAACATGATTATCATTCAAACGAATACAAAATAATTTTCAACGACAATTTTCTACCTTTTAATGACTATCGCGATATATTTGAAACAAAAAAATCTAGAACAAACAAAGAATTGGGTGATTTTAATAACGGAATGCCACTGATTGTGGATGAGAATATTTTTGACAAAAACTTGAAACCAGCTGAAATATTTGGCTTAGCAAACCTTCTTGATCGTAAGAAAAGATCTATGAAGATTAAAAAAATATCGAACTTAAAAAGCAAGATTAAATTGAACAGATTTTTGAATACAAAAACGATGTCTTCTAAGAGAATATTTCTAAATAATAAAAAAAGAAATAAAAGACAGATAAATAAGATTAGAATCATAGCAACAGACCTGCCTCATATGTCAAAACATTCTGATGAAAACGTTTTTGTTGTATCTGATGAAAATATATTCGCTGATAGGGCTATTGTCAAAGAATTAGAGACATCAGAAATAGATCATGAGAAACAAGAAGAGGCAGAGGAACCGTACCAAACTGAGGATACCGGACCAGCAACATACATCACAAAAATATTCGACAGTAGGTCTAGACATAATCCGTTGATGTCTAAGTATCCACACATATTTATGGAAGAAATATCAAGATCACGAGAAGAATACATCCCTGATAACTCTTTACTATTCGGTAAAATACCTGGATTTAGCAAAATGGCTCAAACTTACGGAGCCGAAAAACTTGAGCAAAAATTGCCTGAAGAACAAATTAGTTCGGCACCAGTTCCTAATGCAACTGAGTCACCGAAGTCACAGAAATTACCTGATATAGCAAATATTTTATCACAACAACCAACTAAGACTAACTACAAAGTAACAATGAAAATTATTCCTAAAAATATGACAGGTCTCAATTCAGGCTTCAAAGAAATACATACTAGTATAAACAAAAGATTTAATAAGAACGGGCTTTTATATTCTTCGTTAGTAAATGTATCTGAAATATCAAAAGTTATTAAGCTTAACCGGTCCAAAACTAGTTTTCAAGGACTCGATCCACAACTGGCGAAGAAAATGAGAGAACAACAAGGAAAAATGCAATTTCTACTAAAAGAACACGCAAAACACATAAATGAACAATTGAACCGTTTAAATGAAGAAAAACTTAATCTAGAATCTATTTTGGAAGAAGAAAACAATGATACAGATACATTATCAGGTCATTTAGATTATGATGATTTTGAGACCGGGAATCCTCCGAATCCTGTCAACGGACAAGAAGAAGAACATAATGAAGCCGAACAACAAACAACAACTGAAATCCGCGAAGTAACCCAGGAACAATCTACAATCCGTACTACACGTCCACCTACACCACCAACGCCACCTCATCCGCCCGCAGTTCTTTACGACAAAATCAAAAAAACAATAATGAATACTATAGAGAAAAACGGGAACCTAACCGATCAGATTCTAAAAAAGATCGATACTAACACGGAACTTCTACAAATGTTCCTGATGAAACTAACAGATAAGATTCAGGCGCCAAAACCGAAACCTCCAGAGGAAAACAAAGAAGACAAAGAACTGAAATACGTGACAGCGTTTCCACAGGATTGGGTGAAACAAGGAATGCAATTCAACCAAAATATGGTGATCAGGAAGAATGACTCACATATATCTATTCCCTTTGTCTACGCTTACCAACAACCCCTTATCCCCCACCAAAGAGATTCGCCTGTAGCTAATTTGATCTACCACGGACACATACATACTAACACCATACAAAACAAAGACGGTTCGGCAGAAAAAGAAAATGTGAAAACAGTACATAAAATACCAGAAACAAACAATCAGTCGAGATTTTTTATTGACGAATTAGAAAACGATTATAAAGTTATTCAAGTTGGTGATGTTAAGAAGAATCCGAATTATAATATGGTCAATGGAACTAGGGCTAGGTCATAAATCATCGTGTTCGTATATCTATTTATAATTATTTGTATGTTTTTCACTGAATAAAGGAGTTTTATTTTTTGTGTCGTGTTTTAATTTGAATTTACGAACCCGTACATTTTTCCGGGATAAAAAGTAGCCTATGTGCAATTCCAAACTATAATCTATCTCTGTGCCAAATTTCATCCAGATCCGTTCTGTAGTTTTTGCGTGAAAAAGTAACAATCCATTCATCCTCACAAACTTTCACATTTATTATATTAAGTACGATAGGATTCTTCATGATTGAGTTTCAGACTTACATAAGTTAGACTCTTTTGTACAATATTGTACTCACATAACCGTTGTTCGAGATCAATGTATAAATTAATATTGTATGTAAAATTCCAAGTTAAAAAGAGTAACCATGGAGTTTCTTGTCCGTTCTTCTCCATTGAAAATCCACACTGGAACGTGGCAACTAGATTCAAATTCAAATTCAAATATATTTATATTCATGTAAACCATTTACAGGCACTTATGAATAGTCAGGCTCTAATTACCACGTTCCAAAGTGTTGATTTCCAATGGAGAAGAACGGGCAAGAATCTCCATAGAGCCTGACTATTCATAAGTGCCTGCAAATAGTTTACATAGCATCACGCCTGCACTCCCCGAAGGTTAACCCTTCGGGGAGTGCAGGCGTGATGCAGAGGTATACTATTATACACACACATTTCGCCGATGCCGTTATTGAATCCCATATAATAGGTGGCCAGCCTATTGCCATCTGCCGGGCACAGTTCCAGACTCCGTGCTACTGAGAATATCCATTCAGATAAACTGTCAGGGTATACAAATGTATGAAAATAAGATGCGCACGCATTTAAAAGAACTTCTATTGAATACGCGACGGCACGGTTGGTGCAGTGGTTGAGAGATCGACTGCTGTGCTACGTGTCGCGGATTCAATTCCCGCACGGAGCAAATATCTGTATGATACAGATAGTTGTTTCGGGTCTGGGTCTTTATGTATGTGAATACGAATATATGTGTTTGTAAACGCACCCACGATACAGGAATTAGTCCCAACGTTATATAAAAAAAAGAATGAATTTCTGTCTGTCATACATATTTGTATGACATTATAATGTAAATAATTAATTTATAATGCAAGCAGAGTGGTCATCTAAACTAGTTTAAATAAAACTATTTATAATTGCTACTAATTATTAAAATCATTAGGTTGATTATTAAATAAAAGGTGAAATATAATTAACGGAATTCACAAAAGTAACAAATTGTAATAGCTATGTATTTACTATGATATCATCACGCCTGAATTCCTAGAACGGGTAGGCAGAGGTGTACTATTGTACTTGACGACACGGTTGGCGCAGTGGTTGAGAGATCGACTGCTGATCTACAGATATTTGTTTCGGGTCTGGGTGTATGTGAATACACACTGTGCCTCGGAAAGCACGTAATGCCGTTGGTCCTGCGCCTGATCTCACTCCGGTCGTGTCGGATTGCCGTCCCATCGGACTATGAGAGTGAAGGAATAGAGAGTGCACCTGTGTTTGCGCACACACTTGTGCTCTATAATATCTCCTGCGTAGTTGGCTAATCTTCGGTGAGATTGGCCGCCGTGACCGAAATCGGTCAGGAGGACATTATTATTGTACAATGAGCGACATAAAATTGTGATTGCTCTTAAGTAAATATTACACTTATTGAGAAAATTACACTATCACTACATATTATAAAACAAAGTCCCCCGCCGCGTCTGTCTGTCTGTTCGCGATAAACTCAAAAACTACTGAACGGATTTTCATGCGGTTTTCACCAATAGACAGAGTCATTCATGAGGAAGGTTAAGGTGTATAATTCATTAAGGTTTTGTGTAAACTGGCTGAAATATGACGATGATAGTTGAAGATGTCATCATGATTTCACCTCCTTTGATACTGTAAGCGATTAAAACGCTCTGGTGTACAAATGCTGATGGTACTTGCCATCTAGATGAACGAAACAGTTAATTTAACAGTTAACAAGCCTCAAATATGGGAAAGTAATAACAGATAAGATAAAATATCAATTAATGATTTCTATATAATGTTAAGTGCATAAGAAATTATGTCATTTAGTTCTGTGAAGTGTCAAAATGAAGTATTTGTTGGTAAGTTCTTAAATTTTTCTATTTCTGAATTTTGTTTTATCGGTTGCCAGGTAGAAAATGTTTAGTATTTTTTTTAACATGGGAGAAATTATAGAGGATGTTACATTTTTTAAATGATGGATAAAAGTGATTTTCTTGCTGTGCTACGTACCGCGGGTTCGATTCCCGTACGAAACAGATAATTGTATGACATATTGATGGTTTGTTATGTGTATATATGTGATGAACATTTGAGACGGGTAAAATCCTGGTGTGAGGCAAAATAATGCTGTATCAACGTGTATGAAAATATGATATTATATAGGCTATAGCTAATCTATGTAAAGTTTTTGTCTTTCTTTTCCCATTGGTTTTAATCTTCCATTATTTCCCAGCTCAGCATATCAGTACTTTGGTTGGGGATCCACTGGTGTTCTGGACACTCTCTATCAAAAATAGAAGTAAGTATATAATTATTATACTTATTAAAATAAGATCATACGCGAAAAATAATGAAAAGTGAGGAATCCTGAGGGGGCCCCAGAATGTTCTCAATGGTGTGTGTTCATCATCAGCCAGAAGATGTCCACTGCTGAACGAAGGCCTCCCTCAAGGGGGGGTTTGCCATAATCCCCACGCTTGGCAGGCAGCTTGGGGATGGCAGTGGCTCACTGATTAGTGAGAGGACGCTGCTGCCCGTCCTCCGGTGTCTGGCCGCAGTTTTAAGACGTACCCGGGTCAATGGTGTGTGTAGCCCGCCAAAATGCGTGGTGGCTTGCACCTGTCTTACTCTGAGAAGAGGGCCGTGCCTACCAGCGCGAAAGTAACGGGCAGAAATTGTTTTATACACCTACTAGCTTTTGCCCGCGACTTCGTACGCGTGGAATTTAGAATCTGATATTTTCCTGCGGTAAAATGGAGCCTATGTTTTAAGTTAGACCTCTAGCAATCAGTGGCGTGCGATTCATAAAGACAAAAAGACACTGCCTACCCTACGTAACTCGAGATAAATATTTATTATAAGATATTTGAGGTGGCAAATCACATACATCATTATTTAATCGACAAGACGACGAACCAATACCATCATACAGTAGGTATTTTCGGTAAATAAGCTTTTAAAATGTTGTGCCTACCTGTCTAAAAACTCTGTGCACGCCGCTGCTAGCAATACATCGGTGAATACTGCATTCGATTCCATGCAACAGTTTGCGTGATGCATGTACAAACATACAGACAGACAGACAAACAAAAATTCTAAAAACTGTATTAGTTTTATATTTATATTAGTTTTTCTCCGATATCTATAACGTACAAACATCGGCCTGTTATAATTTTATTATATGTATAGATTACAAAACAAATATCATAACAGGTATTTGATGATGTCCAGCTTGACATATTCACACTAGGGCCTTAGAACAGGGGGCGGACTGACCCTATCGTCTCTTCTTTACGCCGCCACTGTTGCCATCTACGGGGCACAATTCCGAACTACGTTTTGCTATTGAGCATTTTCTAACAGAAAAATCCAATAACACTTTGTACGACGCGTAGATCAAACCCGCTACCTCTACATGAATGAGGCGATTTGTCTAAAATAACTTTATTAAATAAATGTGTATACACCTCTGCCTATCCTCTCGGTATATAGAGACACTAGTTTCCGCCCGCGGCTTCGCCCTCGTGGTTTATGAACCCGTACATTTTCCCAGGATAAAAAGTAGCCTATGTGCTATTCCAGACTATAATCTATCTCTGTGCCAAATTTCATCCAGATCCGTTCAGCCATTCTGGCGTGAAAGACTAACAAAGATCCATACATCCATCCATCCTCACAAACTTTCACGTTTATAATATTAAGTAGGGAGTAGGATAGGATAGGACAGGAAGTAGGATGTTATTTTGCTGCCTAAATACAACCTTTTTCCTTTATTTCAGCTAAAACAACCAACAGAACTAGTGTACAGAGTACACGAAGACAAAGATGGCGCCACTTTAACAATTTCTAACCCAAACCTGAAGAAACCGTCATTAAGAGAAATAATTTACTATCATATCATCGAGAAACCTTTTGGAAAAGAGGATAAAACGAACGAGGTGAGTTTCTGAAACTATTCTCAATAAATATTCTTTTCAATATTGCAGGAGACACAGAAAATACCTAGATTTTATTTTACTTACATCTATTTTACTATATTTTTAATTACCAGAAATATATAACGTTGTATTCGAAAGAGAACTAATCTAACAAAAAATATATTTAATTCTCAATTCTTTAAGTATTGCATTCCAGAATTCCACAATAGTTGGTAGGCGTAAGTAATGATATTAATAATGGACCCTGTCGGGCACAGTATAGTTAGCATGGGGTTGCCAATCGTCCTGTTTTCCCAGGAAATGTCCTGATTTTTGGAATGTCCTGGGCTGTCCTGGATAGTTATTAAGTAGCGTCCTGGGTTCTCCAAATGTCCTCGTAAGGTCCTGTCTTTTATTATTCGCGCGCCACTATTGCCTCGAACCTTACGTTTAATTATCGGCGTTATTTTATAATTTAATCCATATGTAGTTTAATTGAAGATAATTTCACAAAGCATTGTAATCGCTATTCATTGAATTTCATTGGCACTGTTTTCTTATACTGCGTCCTGTTTTTAAACCGAGATGTCCTGGCAATTCCATTTTCAAATCCTGGTTTTCAAAATTTGGGAATCGCAAATAATAGCAGGAGAGAGCGCTTAATGTATTCAAAAATTTCAATCTCCATATATTTTTAATTCGATGACGGCAAAAGAACGCTTGTGAATTTACCTGGGGCTCTAGTACGAGTTTTTATATCTCAACCATAATTAACGTAAGCCAAAAATGTATGAATATAATATATGCACGTTTACAATATTCACTCAAATGCGTGCGCACGATTTTTTCATACATTTTTGGCTTAACGGTAACGGTCGAAGAGAAATCGTACGAAACTCCATGGAATTACTACTGTAGTACTACTATTCCACGGTGGAATGGTTATAGTACTACAAAAAACCCACTTCTGGGAAAAAATGGTGGAACAATTTCTCAAAATGTAGGAAATATAAGTAAAAACGACTCAAAAATCTAAACCTTTTGAAGGACCCTTCGGCAGAGGAAGTTCCTGATGACGAGGATCTGTCCCGTAACTTCACTAATGGCCAAGGATACCAATTCTTGCCCAAAGACTCGGAAAATGTAAGATTTTGTCACTTCCATGTCGGTGTGGGAGGAATCATTGTCATATCATGCCATTTCATCAAATTCAAAGATTTCAACATCCGATTCTCTCAGATTTTCTTGCCATTTCATAAAAATACAAAGATTTTTGCTATCCTCGCGGGTTTCAACATGAATCTCTATTAGAGATAGTCTCTTTTTCTGTAGATAAGTTTCTCTCACTATCGTCATACCTGGCAATAATTTATAGATAAATCTCGATTTCTACATGATGTCTAATCACGAAAAAATTGCTCCTCTGCTCTTACGTCTGCTATTTTTTCTTACGCCTGTGTGAACTGACCCTTATTTTCTCGAACTTAACACATTCACATATACTTCTTGTTCAATTTAATATAACGCCATCTACTAACTATTTAAGAACCTCAAATTCTATTTATTTTACCCATTCCGCTCTAGATGTCGTTGTTCTAAATTTTGAGTTCAGACACTTATTCACGACAATCGTTAGATTTAAAACTATTTATTCATCATACCGAAGTTCACAACGTTTTTTTTTATAAATCACTCCTACCAATAACGAATAGGCTTTGTACGCGTTGCCTAGGTGAACGAACTCAACACGAATGCGGTGCAGTGCAACGCGAAATATCAAACAGTTGAAATCTCTTTTCTGCTCCATCATAGATCATATCACCACTGACCATCAAGAAAGACGGTGGCGGTATTCTGTCAGGAGTTACCAATACTACAGACTGATGTTCTAACAACTTTATACTATATTTTTACAGGATGACCAACCTGCCGACGAACAGCTTGATGTGAGGAAAGATACCCAGGATCATGGAAATGATAGCTCTGGTGAGGATGAGGTAAGTCAACATCTTATGATGTTTATTCATCAAAACCCAATATCACTGACTCGGGGATCGTAACTAGACTTCACGCTCAACAGCTGCGCCTGCGACCACTAAACCAAAGAGACAATTTGTTCTTTCCGTGCAGCGTACATATCCACACTATTATAAATGCGAAAGTAACACGGTGTGTTTGTTACCTCATGGCAGTGGCAGTCTGAGGGGAGGAGGGGGGCGTGACCCAATCGTAAACGTCAAATTGACAAACCTAAACATTGACAATTTACGTAAAATTTTGAATAAATTATTAAATTCCTGCTTAAGACGTCTAAACAATGAAATAAAAAATAAGTAGGTTACATTTATAATTTATAATATTATTCATATTTAATTTTTTTGTGAAATTAATCCTTATTTTCTCAAGTTCAGCCCTCCCTAGTTATTTTTTTGTTAATATAACCCCCCCCCCCCCCCCCAAAGAGTATGGCTGCAACCGGGCCTGCCTGATCACAACTTAACCACTGAACCGATTACGAAACTTTACAAAGAGGTAGCCTGGGTCCTGGAGAACATGGGCTTGTTTTTACTATTGCAGCAAAACCGTAATTAGATGAATACAAGCAGAGAAAGTTCCGGGGAACAGCAAGTTGCCAATACCGTCGAGTACAGTCAATATCAAAAATATGTATACACGTAGCGATATTCAAAAGCGAGTTTTAGAGGAAATAATGATTGAAATCTTGACCAATATTATATATAGTATATATGGATACATAAAGATACATGGTAATTTAAATTTCATAATTTTAACCGATATCTTTCCAAGAATAAGCGTTTGAATTTCGCTACGTGTATACATATTTTTGATGCTGACTGTACACAATAGACAGATTTTGTTATTATCTGCTTTTTCTACAGGTTCCACGAGATGGTTCCACGGAAGCAGCCTCAGAATCTACAGAACAGGTGACTCACCAGATTCTTTTAAACATATTTATTTCTTTAGTGCTAGCTAGAATCAAAGATAGCGGAATATATATATCAAGGAGTGGAGAGGCTTGTAGCTATCGTCGATCTATGAGGTTAAGCAGCGCTTGCCGCGGTCAGTCCTTGGATGAGCGAACATTGACCACCTTTCATACATCGAGATAATTGTTTTCAATTGTTTTCTATAATAACATAGAACAAAAAATATTTAATTTAAGCTTCAATAAACATTCTCGTGCACTTTTTATCAATAATTTTTCTGTTTCCAGGAAAATGCACCCCAATCAAGAAGAAAACGGGACGTGACAGAAGTCAAAACTGTAAGTATTTTATTAGTAGCCATATATCAAACACATAACATATCATCACGCCTGTATTCCCCAAGGGTTAGGCAGAGATGTACTATTGTACACCCACATTTCCCTTTTAATAGGGAGCGAGACTATTGCTATGTACCGGGCACAGTAGTCCTGGGTTCGATTCCCGGGTCGGGGAAAGTGTTATTGGGTTTTTCTGTATGGAAATTCTCAGTAGCAGAACGGGGTATGGATCCGTAGCCGGTAAATGGTAACAGGTTCACCCCCTATTATATGGGTATCATTTAGACATGGGTAGTTCGCAAATAAATGAAGGAAATGAAGTACTTCACTTTTGTGAACTTAACATATCTTTCGTTCACTGGACTTTCAAATGTGTCTTTATTTCCCTTACTTCACTAGCTCATTAGATCAATACATCTCTTTCCCTGATCCGCACCGACAAAGTAGCTCGCTCGGCGCACTCAGTCACTCGAACAGAATTTCATGGTTGACAGTCCTCAGCCTGTATTAAGGAAAATCGAGATATAAAACTGAAGACTCATTCGTCGTCGTTACACTTCGCGAGCTCATTAAGTCAATATCTCAGTCATGGACTAGTTGTGATTAGCTGAAGTAGATGTAGTACTGAACTTGAGACATAAAACTGAAAAGTAAAGCGGATCATTATTCATTCGTCCTAATGTATCACACTTCGCGGCTCAGTATCTCATTCATTGCAGTAAATTAAGTACTGAAGTATATCAGTGAAGTGCTTCAATGAGCAAAAAGATATACTTCATTCATTTCTTTTTACTGACACATTTTGCGCATGTCTAGTATCATTAACAACATCGACGAAATGTGGGTTTATAATAGTACACCTCTGCTTAACACTTCAGGGATTACGGGCGTGATGCTATGTTATGTCATGTTACTATTATTATATACCATTATTTTGCCTAATTTTTTAGTAAAACCATTTATTAATCTTTCAGGAAAATGCATCAGAAAACAAACCGAATACGGAACCCTTGCGACGCGTTCGAGTGAGTATTATAATTAGCAAATATTTTTTTACTAGCTTCCGCCCGCGATCCTTCCTTATTCCAGACTATGATCTATCTTTGTGCCAAATTTCATCCAGATCCGTTCAGCCGTTCTGGCGTGATTGAGTAAAAAACATCCATCCATCCATCCTCACAAACTTTCACATTTATAATATTATTAGGATTAAGTATTTTTATTACCCGACTACGGAAAAGCAAAAAGGAGGGTTATGATTTTGACCGGTATGTATGTATGTGGGTAATTATTGACGGCACGGTTGGCGCAGTGGTTGAGAGATCAACTGTTGAGCTACGTGTCGCAAAGTTATGTTAAAATCATTTGTTTACAGAAAACGATGAAAAGCCAGCCAGTGATACGTGAAAAAAGAACATCGCGTTACGGGGTAAATATTAATTAACTTTTATTAATTCACGTTTAAAATACAGTCTCCATCAAAAATATGTATACACGCAGTGAAATTCTAACGCATATTCTTGGAAAAAGATTAGTTAAAATCATTAAATTTAAATGACTATGTACTTTTATGTATCCGCAGATACTATGTGTAAAATTGGTCAAGATTTCAATCACTAATTCCTCTAAAAATTGCTTTTGAATTTCATGAAATGTATACATCTTATTGATACTGACTTTACATGTGTTTGCAAACTGTACCCACGATACAGGAGAAATCGTAGTATGGAGCAAAGGTCATACGAGAAGCAAAATTATACAACACGGTTGGCGCAGTGGCTAAGTTATTAGCTTTCTGCGCTAGGTGCCGCAGGCTCGATCCCCGCACCGAACAAATATTTATATGATCTACAGATAGTTGTTTCGGGTCTGGCTGTGTGTGTATGTGACATGTATGTTTGTAAACTGTACCCACAACAAAGGAGAAATCTTAGAGTGGGGCAACGTTTTTTTTTGGATTGGATTTTTCAATTGGGTGTGGATGGCCAAATCCGTAACAATAAGGAATAACGAAAAATACCCAAAAGAGTCTAAAGCCCTATTTTGATGAAAATTAAAATTGCATCATTAGATTTTTGATATAACAATATTCCTACCCAGGAATCGAACCCGTTGATTTCGGAAAAAAAAACACACGCTGTATTAATACACTATGCGATAGTGTCGCTGATAAGGATCAAATTCTGGGAAGTCATGTATATATATGCGTAAAAGAACAGATTTGGTCCTGTATTCCCGCCTAAACTAAACTAAATATATATTCTAACAATGAATTATTTTTTTAACAGAAATACATCACTAGGCCACCACGGCTCTCGAAACTAAATATCAAAAAACTACCAGAGTACATCAAAAATCTATTATCTGCTACAACACAAAAGCCTGTTAATGTAAGTACATATTTATTAGAATTTGACTATCAAAATAAAAGATTTAAATGACTATTTATTTTTATATATCCGCAGATACTATGTGTAAAATTGGTCAAGATTTGAATCATTATTTCCTCTAAAAATCTCTTTTGAATTTCATTAACTGTATACATATTATTGATGGTGACTGTACATGTGTTTGCAAACTGTATGCACGATACAGGACAAATCCTAGTGTGGAGCAAAGTTAATACAAGGAGCAAAATTCAACGACACGGTTGGCGCAGTGGCTAAGCGATTAGCTTTCTGCGCTACGTGTCGCGAGTTCGATCCCCGAACCAATATTTGAATGATCTACTGATAGTTGTTTCGGGTCTGGTTGTATGTGCATGTTACATGTATGTTTGTAAACTGTACCTACGATACAGGAGAAATCCTAGAGAGGAGCAAAGTTAAAAAAAAAATTCAAAATCTAGATATAACCTTATATTTTTAGGATCGCGACAGCTCTAAAATTATTCCTGAAAAAGACGACACTGATGACTCAGAATATTTAAATAACGATAACACAGCTGACGGTGGACAGGCTAACACCAACGATGGAACACGTAAAGATGGAGACAGAACCTATGGCATGACTCTATTCGGCAAACATGGCACTGTTTGGAATGTAAGTAAATAATTCATAGAAGTCTCCTAATAATTGGGTGACGGAGGCTCCGAGTAAAATACTGATGATATTCAGCCACAACCGGTTGGACTGGGAGCCGACCCCAATGTAGTTGGGAAAAAGCAGGCAGATGAAAGGCCTAATGTCTTGAAGGGTAAACTAAAGTTAAAAAAAAGAACTTATGAATTATTTTTGTCAATTATCTATACATTCATTTGATGATATTCATTTATTTTTTACTATGTACTGTTTTTCGTTTCAGAATTTGAATGATCAACACTATTCATTCAATCTCGGCGATCTTTCGAATAGCAATGAAGATAGTAACGAGGTAAATATTCTTGATGTTGTGACAGAAATAGTTCTTCAGGTACGGATGGAATTTCCGGCTGATTCGAGCACATTTTTATTGACCTTGTTCTCCAAGCAATACAAGCTAGTAAAACTGCTTCTATTGACTGGAGAACAACATATAAAAAGTGGTGGAATCAGCCGGAAATTTGATCTGTACGATCTTACCCGATTGCCGATCTTACCCGAACTCATCTTACATATAATTCATAGACTACAAATGTTTAGTGTTTTAAGTATTTTGTGTATTCTTCTGTTGAATCGGGATTCCCGCATGGGAATTGCTAATGCCTTAGTAGTAATTAGCCAGTCAGTAGTGGAGATATCAAGGGTGATTGGCCGTGGTATTCACATTCCTTAAACATCCTTTATATATGATAAATATGCCAATATTTAATGAATTAGTCTGTCACAATCTCTTAATAAATAGCTAACATCGTTAAAACAAAGTAAATTGTCTTTAATGTTTCTTTATTTACAGAATGACAGTGATAGCAACCTAGATTCTGACTCGGGCAGTAATGATTCTGAATCTGGCTCAAGCGAATCTAATTCTGCTTCCAACGATTCTAATACTTCCGACTCCGGAAGCGTTGAATCTCCTGAAAGTTCTGGAAGCAGCTCTAAAGAAAGTCAAAGCAATTCTGGAGACGAATCAGTTGAAGATGGAACCGATTCTGATGAAAGTAATGATAGCTCTTCTAAAGGAATTGAGAACAGCGGCTTTACTGGCTATGGTAATAGTGAAAGTGGATCTGGAGAAAGTACTAGCGCATCTGGAGAAAGTACTAGTGCATCTGGAGAAAGTACAAGTGCTTCTGGAGAAGGTGCTAATGCCTATGGAGAAAGTACTAGTGCATCTGCAGAAAGTACAAGTGCATCTGCAGAAGGCACTAGTGCATCGGGAGAAAGTACAAGTTCATCTGGAGAAGGGACTGGTGGATCTGTTGAAGGCTATAACGGATCTCAAGAACATAGTGGTGAAAAAAACAAAGAATCTTACGACCAACCTGATGAAAATACGAACACAGAAATGAACAAAAAATTCGATCAAATATTAACTGATTTACACGATATCTTTGTGAAAGGGAACGCGACTGTAGTTTTACCAGCAAATGTATCCGATAAGGATAAAAACTTTAATGTACTTGAGATGTTACACAATATTTTCAGTACCATTAAGAATAATAAAAACAATCCAACTCCTGGAGTTATAATCAAAACCAATCCAAACAATCCTAATGGTCTGAATATTTTACAAGGAATGTTCACCAATGTTGTCAAAAATAATATAATTGTCAACAACAATGTCCCAGTTGATTCAAACCAACCAGACAAAATCGATTCTGAAAAAGATAAAACACCAACTACTGATAAACCTGGTCAAATTGATCAAGATACAGCTACGACAAATCCCGATAAAACTTCCGTGGTAACTGACAGTATCGAAGACGTAACTAAAGCGACAGAACTACCTAAAGACAAAGATACTGTGCACCCGGGTAACACTGTACCTGAAAAAAATGTACCTAACAAAGAAAATAACGGAGACGGAAATGATTCTACAGAATCACCGAATAAATTTAACAATCCTGATGACGCAGGCTCTCAAGGTGATAAACCTGATGAAATTGATAACCACCAGTTGTGGGGCGAAACAGAAGGACCTTACGAAAAGGATAAAAGACCTAATCGTTTTGATGACCACAACTCACAAGACGAAAACGAATATCCTGATAAGAATCATAAGAGACCTGATGAATATGATGACGACAACCCACTTGTTGAACCAGAACATCCTGATGAGAATGATAACAGACCTAATGATTTTGATGACCACAACTCACCAAAGGAAAACGAATATCATGATAAAAATCATAAGAGGCCTGATGAATATGATGACGACAAGCCACTTGTTGAACCAGAATATCCAGACAACATACCTAATGATTTTGATGACCACAACTCACCAGAGGAAAACGAATATCATGATAAAAATCATAAGAGGCCTGATGAATATGATGACGATAAACCAGTTGTTGAACCAGAATATCCTGATGAGAATGATAACAGACCTAATAATTTTGATGACCACAACTCACCAGAAGAAAACGAATATCATGATAAAAATCATAAGAGGCCTGATGAATATGATGACGACAACCCACTTGTTGAACCAGAATATCCTGATGAGAATGATAACAGACCTAATGATTTTGACGAGCACAACTCATTTGGTGGAAAGAAAATTCCTTATAAAAATCATAACAGACCCAATTCCCTATGCGACAAAGAAAAACACAGACCTAATAAACAAGGCTGCGAAAACACAGAAGATCATGTAAACAAACCGAAGCCTACTGATGTCACAGCAGCAACAGCAACAAATCGTCCTGTTGTAAGCAATAAGGTAAGCACAAAAAGTTTAAATATATAGTTTATACTAGCGGACTCTTTTCTGAATCTCGACACAACGCTACCTACCGGCCACACAAGTTAAAACTAGGTCGTCACGTTTTTGTTTACAGATTGAGAAATAATTAACCCTCAAAATGCGTTTTTTAACTAAAAATCTTCCTTATACTTATCTCGTGATAATTAATAAATACATCAGAATTTTGAAAAAACAAAACATGTCTTCTTAGTTCATAATCTGACAAAACGATAGAGACCAAAATCAAATTAATTCGTTAAGATTTCGATGTAAGAAACGTTAACGCCCAAACACCTATTTTGCGCGTATTTCAAGGCAATTTTATCAGAAGCAGCTAAACGATACTCTTAAAGGTTAACTTTTATCACGCATCAATTTTAATAATTATTTTTATTGATTTATGTTTTCTTTGTAATATTCCAATGATGTATCTGGTCAAATTTAAAAGATTTTTACACGTCATAAAGAGTAACTACATTCGCAATATCATACAATTAAGTCGTATGTATGAAAACAATTATATTTTTTCCTTCATACCTACTTGATGTGATTATGACAGACAAAATACTCCGCAATAAAAAAGAAAAATAAAATCATGAAAATTGAATTAAGTTCATGATAAAATCGTTTAAACTCATATAAAGCATAATCATTTGAAAAATTAGAATTAAATTTATTTACAATAATAAACAATTTACGTACCTGTATTTTATTAAAAATTTCACCAAACTGCGCACTTACTGAATCCGCTAAATATATAAACACACCATTGGAAAACATCAAGTAATCACACAAACACAAACTTATTTATTATTGTCTTTCACTATTTAAATCACTGTATACGACCCGAAAATCAAAAATGCGCACAAGACGATCAAAGGAAAAACGAGACACGACTAACACCGACGCGCACACGTGACTGACTGATTTTATTTTAGACTTTTTATTTTCGTGAAATATTAAAGTACCTACATTTTTTTATGATTTGTGTAGTGCTTTCAATTACTTCAAAAATCGACACCTCAGTGGTTTAGAAATCTCAAGTGCTAATTACGAGTATGAGGTCTCGCTCTCTACTACAGAGAATATGGGCATAATGCTCTTCTGTTATTTCCAGTAACTATACATAAATACGTATATGTAAATTGTATACTTTTTATTTCAGGATAACAACACTGAAGGTGAAAAGAATACAAAACTGGACTACATGTTGGAATTGATGAATAATGTAAGTTTGTTCATTCTTCTCTGCTGATGCTACAATTAACAATATTCTTATTCTTATATAAATAGTCATAAAATATTGGAGATAAAAAATAAATTATGAACCCATTTCCGTCTCACTGCTGGGCACGGGCTTCTTATCAGAATGAGAAGAGTTAGGCCTTAGTTCACCACACTGTCCTGGTGTGGGTGAGCAGACACGTTTATGAGGCCTTCAAGTGCTCACGATGTTTTCCTTCATCGTTAACGCAAGGGATAATCAAATTTTGATCCGCATTTTGAAAAGACACAGGTGCATGCTGTCTTTGAATTCTAACTATCTTCAACGAAAAGCAAACGTTAATCCGCACAGCTACCATTGTATGGAAAATAATTTAAAAAATATTATTTTTTCAGGAGAAATTCTGGACTTTCATGGGCAACTTAGGCGCTAAGTATCTGGAATCCTTGACGGAGGTAAGACACTTTTAACTAATAAATTTAACCATCATCATCAGTAGCCTATCGTTCTTCTTTCTTCATCTTCTTTAGTAAAACGTGAGGTATTTGCTACTAGCCACACTAGGCTAAATGCTATCAGTGACCCACCCTTCTGCCCGTCACCAGTCTGCTAATGACTGTACACATGAATTTAACTACCCATCTTAATAACTTCACGTATTTTCTATGACAACATTCTAAACTTACATCATTTTTCACAGCGCACTACCAAGTTTATTAAAGAAGAAATTGCAGCACAAGTGGATAAATATTTCGAAGAACATAAACCAATCGCTGAAAAGGAACCAGTCATTAACGCTGAAAAGGAGCCATTAATACCAGAACACGAGCCGAAGGAACATGTTAACCATAACAAAGATATAAGTGGCGAAAAGGATGTGAAAGAACCTACTAGTGTCGAAAAAGTTTCAAACGAAACTACTAATAATAAAACTCAAAAACCAGAAAAGAATGAAATAGTTAACGACGGAAAACACAAAGATACACAAAATGGGAAAAATTATGTACACGTGAAGGCTAACACTGTATATGGCAACACAGTGGGCAATGACAAAGTAACAAACGTCTACATTTTCTATGGAACTAAAAACATGGATGATATTATGAAAAATATCAAAAACCTTCTAAATGGAAACAACAGCACTAACATATTTACTTTTGGTCCTCATGAAGCCAAAGGACATGGACATGTTGTTAATAAAAACAAAAATCCGGTTGATAAGAAACACGATGTGAACGGTGGTGATGATAAAGGTGGATCAACAGATCTACCACAAGTCACTGAAATAGTAACTGAATCAAATCCACCAGATTTTGACGTAGCCGGCCCACTTAACGTTACATTACCCGATGTTGGTATAGACGAGCCAGTTACCAATAGTAATATTGATACGGAGGATACAACAATGAAAGGAAACGATGTCATAGAAGAACCAATCCCAAATAAAAGTGAAAGTTCGAGTGAGACTACAGATAGTAACACTAGCTCGACTCCTGAAATTGAAGATCACACTGAGCCTATCGAAGTAGTTACTGAAACAGCAGATAGCACTACAGTTAGTACTGGTTCAGAAGTTAACATATCACCAGAAAAAATTGAAGTTAGTACAGATTCAACTATTGATGAAACAACCCCTCCTATAGACACTACAGGTACCATGATTGATGAACCAGTTACTAATAGTAACGTTGATGGAGAAGATCACGATTCTACTACAGAGGTTGCGACTGAATCAAACATACATCAAGGCAACGATGCATCTGAAGGACAAAATACAATTAAAAATGATAAAATAAGTGAAGGTTCTAGCGAGACTACAGAAAGTAACACTGAGTTAACCCCCAAAATTGAAGATCATAAAGAATCTTCTGAAACAGTAGATAGCACTACGGTCGCTACAAGTTCAGAACAAGTTGAAGTCACTACGGGACCAACAGCTGATATTACAGCCTCAACTAATGATGTTGACGAACCAGCAACAAGTAATACTATTGATGCAGTAGATCATGACTCCACAACAGAAAGTACTACAGAATCTAACTTAGAAGGAGGAGACGATATAAAACTACCGGTTACTGAAGAACCCATTCCAAGTGAAGTTGCTACAGAAATTAACACTGATTCAACACCAGAAATTGAAGATCATATTGAACCAGCTGAAGTAGCTACTGAAACTATAGATACCACTACGGTCGATACTAGTTCAGATGTGAATGTGTTACCTGAAAAAGTAGAAATCACTACAGCCCCCAATGTTGAAGAGCAAGTAACAAATAGCCATGATAATGCAGTGGATTTTACTACTGAAAGTAATACCGACTCTAACTTAGATGAAGGAAATGATATAAGTTTACCTGTAACTAAAGAACCACTCCCAAATAATAATGTTAAGTCTAATGAAGGATCAAGCGAAACTACAAAAAGTAGCACTGACGTGACCGCTGAATCTGAAAATCATACTGCATCTGCTGAGGTCGTCACTGAAACGATAGATGGCACTACAGTCGCTGATGATTCAGATGTTAATATTTCACCGGAAAAAAAATTTGAAATAACTACTGAAAAACAAGAAACCGTTACGGACGGAGAAGATAAGTCAGTTACTTCATCTCATGACAACAATGTTTTAACTGATGGTGAAGTTACTGAAAGCCCAGGTAAAACAACGAAAAATGGTGAAGAGACATTAGTATCTGAAGATATGACTGAAGCTAATGTCCCCACAACAACAGAAGCTGGAAACGATGTTTCTGTTAGCTCTGAAACCGAAGCTGCTACTGAGATCCCTAACGAAAATATCACAGATCACACAAACCATGCAACTGTAAGCAGTACCGAAGTTACAGATAAGGCCGTAGTTGAAATCACAACAGAAAACAATCAAGATTCTACAGAAATAGCTGGAGGAACAACGGTCAGTGAAACAACAACTGAAAGTTCTGACAAAATTGATGATGTAACAGAGAAATCTGAAGATTCCCATGAAAATCAGAACGAAACTACAACAGAAGAAAATAAAGAGACAGCACATGAAGAATCATCAGAAAATAATGACAAACTGAACGATTTAATTGAAAAAGATGCAGTAACGACAGGAACATCGGTCACTCCTGTACAACACCAGACGGTAGATAAAGTTGTAGTTCCTGAAAAGACAAATTCCTCTTCTGAGGAAAAATCCGCTGAAGACAAGGATTCATCTGTTAATTCATCTTCGGAGAAGAAAGAATCTTTGGAAAAGATAAATGTTTCTGATGAAAAGCAAGACTCATCCATTCTTTCATCATCAGAGAAGAAAGATTCAGAAGATAAATCTGGTGAAAAGGAAGATTCTTCTGCATCTGGAGAAGAGAAGAAAAACACATCTGCAAATAACTCTGCTGAACATAAGTCAGCCGAAAGTTCTTCTGATGAAAAAGGTTCATCAGTACAATAATTATTTTATAATAAGAAATTTCTGATATTTAACGAGAATGATTCGCATAACCTTCGAAAAACCAAGATATTACGAATAAGCGATGAAAATCTTGAAGACAAACTAACGCCAAAGTTCACTGAAAAAATAACAAATGTTTAAGTCATAATCATCCGTTTAACATTAATATTTCGTTTATGTAAACGGCCGATTCGATTTAAAATAACTGTTCTATTGCTGAAGCTAAAAAATATTGTAAATAGTAATCTATTATTTTAGTTTAAGAAAAAATAAAATAAAAATATGTTATATCAAATTAAATATGTGTTTTCAGTTCCCTTTGCCATGTCATGTTACTGTAGTACACATTTAATATGGCCCACAGACCTACATAATAAAGATAACATAACATAGCATCACGCCTATTTTTCCCTAAGAATTAGGCAGACATGTACTATTGTACATCCACATTAGTGATAGGGGGCGAGCATATTGCCATTTACCAGGCAAAGTTCCAGACTCCGTGATGCTACTGAGAAAAACTCATATATATATAACACTTTGCCCGACTAATCGAACTCAGGGGCTCGTAGCTACACAGCTACGGCGCAGATCGGTCGATCTGCGAGGTTAAGCAGTGCTTGACGCGGTCAGTCCTTGGATAGGTGGCCATTTTTCACATATCGAGACCCCTCCGTAC
The DNA here is from genome assembly GCA_947562105.1 of Shargacucullia verbasci. NCBI lineage: Eukaryota > Metazoa > Arthropoda > Insecta > Lepidoptera > Noctuidae > Shargacucullia > Shargacucullia verbasci. The sequence goes on from OX387308.1 coordinate 5,142,145, forward strand.
CTTGCAAAACACGTTAAGCAGTTGGTCCCGGGTGTCATACGAAGACCTATGACAGTCGTTAGGGTGTTAGTAGCCCAAAAAGTCTGACAACCACTCTAACCTCAGTATCTCCCAGTAAGTGCCGGTGTAATTGCCCGGTGGCGACGTTCATATGGCAGTCGCTCCGTGTAAAATACTGATATTCAGTCGCAACCGATTAGACTGGGAGCCGACCCTAATATATTTGAGAAAAGGCAGATGAAGTTGTTGATTAACGTTGAAAGTTAAAAATAACAGAAAACATTTTAAAGATTTTTTTTTATTATTACTAAATAACAAAGTTCTGATCTTATGGCACAATAGAGATAGAAATATTTCGCTTCAGACTTATTGTAAGACTAAATTCGTTTCATAAACGCCATGTCAGTCATTTAAACTGTCACTTGATTCACTGTTTTTATCGACTGTCAGTATTTTTTTTATGGTCAGTCATTGTAAAAAATCCTCTTAACTCCTCCAACTAAGCTAAATATAGGGTTATTCAGCTGAGTGGGAGCTCCGGTTCAAAACTAAAGATTTTTTTTTGTTGTCAGTCATTGATTGTACTTTATCAAGTTATAAATATTCTATATAACTGACACTGAATTTGGGAATGTGACTGACAAAACGTTTATATTTTACACAGCAATAGATGGCAGTAAAGGAAATTATTAAAATTACACTTATTAATTATAAAAATAATCTATATGATTTGTTTTTCTAGTATACCATATTTTTTGAATTTGTCAGTAAAAAAAATTTAAATCTTTGATTCAACAAATGTTTCTTTTAGAATTGTATATCGTGTATTCTGAAGTTTAGGTACAAAACTTTTTTCCATGTAATTAAATGTTATGTAGTGATAAGACAGACATGCACTTTGATTACGTAAGAAAGAACTGAAGGAGAACGACCAAAGAACAATGTATTTTTCTAACTTAAATATTTTTTCATAAGAGGATACAATAACATAATTATTGGCGATAGCAACTGTCAGTTTCTTTTACGTAATCAGGGAGCCGGGTTTTCGTTGAATCCCTAGCTGATTAAGCTTTAATTTAACAGACAATATTTTTGTCTAAAATCCTAGGAGGTTCGGTAAAAAGCATTTTCAACCAATGTGTACAGGCTTTAAATGCTACAAAAATCATAAAAATATGGTATACAAGAAAATAAATAGTATACACTATAATTATTGATAAAAAATACATAATAATTATATGCAACTATATTTATTAGAAATAAACTATTTAGAAATTATGTTGCAAGAAATAACGATACCATTAAATATCGGATGACGACAATATCGCAATTGATCCAATAAAAAAAGGATTTTTATGTAAAATACTTACATATAAAATCATCTCTGTACTGAACTTTGTTGAATAAAAAATTAAAAAATTGATGTTTTTGGGATTTTTCAATAATTTTGCCATCATCCGGGATATGGTAAAATTTCATAATTTCTTTGCAACATTTAACTACAAAGCGTGTTTTTTTATTTCAAAAAAGTTTCCTATTCGAAGTGATATCGCTTATAAGTCACCACTCTTTTAAAAATATAATAAAAAATACAATAATTTTTCATAATGTGCTTATTCTAATAATAAAATTATATAAAAATCCCGACATTATATTAGAAAACTTAATTTTTTATGCCGGTTAGATGTTTTTATTTTTTACGCCTCTATTCTTAGTATAATATTGCGTTTTTAAACCTTTTCTTTAGCGAGCTTCTCTTTCGAGACGTAGGGACTGATAAATATTCGCTAAATTACATAAAAAAATATAATAGGTATAAAAAAGGCTGCGAAATTTTTTATTAATTTTTGGCATATTGAACGAAATTATGACTTTTATTGCACTGGGATCGATGAAATAACTATAGAAGTTAATCCATTTTAAAAACAATATGTCGTATTATTAATTTCATTTCCATTTTATTTAAAATACATAACTACATATAATTGGTGTAATATTAAATGATAGATCTGTTTTATTCCCTATACATTGATTTTGCGAAAAACACGTAAAATAATAAAGTATTATAAAAATACTCTTTTATACAACGTAAACATAAATTCATAAAAAGAAATACTATTTTAAAAATAAAAAAAATGTTTTCGATACTGTAAAAGGTAAAAAAAAAATATATAAATTAAGAAAAATCGATTTAAGGCAAGAAAAATACCAGTTATATCATTATGTTAATATAAAAAATGTTTCGAGGCAAGAAAACAATATATTGGTTATAAGATTCAATAAAAACAAATTACAAAAAAAAAATGTACTGAATGATGTAAATATATTTTTTATATAAAATAATATAATATAATTTATATGATGTTGCATTCGGTTAAATTAATTATCTTATAGATAACAGGAACTTATCCGATGGAAGGACAGTAGAACATTAATCAAGTTCAAAATATTCAATAAATATTATAGGAAAACTTCATATCTTTTACATTAAATTTTATAAAATAAATGATTTTGAAGCATGATATTTTTTCGTTGACGCATAAAGTCATTCAATAAAAAAAAGTTATTCTGTTATGCATAATTCAACCACCAAATATAATATTTAACACACAAATATTAACGGTTTCCATACATTATACCCAATCCAATAAATAAAAATTTCAATAAAAAAATTTCATAGTAAAAAAAAGATTTGATTTCTCAAAATGAATCCCCCTCAACATTATAGAAATAATTTCTAAAGCGAAACTGTAAACAAACAAACACGTTTGACAAATTTGCCCGCGTTTTTTGACAGACACAACGATTCAATAAAATTTCTCTCAAACACGTAGATTATTTGACAAACATATCAAACAAACTCGTAGCCGCTCAACACGTTAAATTTGACAAATTATTTGCTCGTTTACATGGCGCTCAATATTTATGTTTGGGACCCGTACCAACCCAACACTGGTGATTGTCCAAAATTAAATATAACTTGACTTAAATATAGGGTGTTGGCGTAACTAGGAGATGCTGCAGAGTGCTTGCATGTGCCGACATAAAATCTTATATTTTATGAGGATTTGTTGCGTTCAAACTATTCGAAACGATTGAGGTCTAAGTTTAGAAGTCTTAAGATGTTGAAGTCTAGATTTTAATTTAAAAAAATATAGTTTTAGTTTTCGAGACAATTCCTGAGTTCCAGACCAGGCCGGAAAGCCTGGTCTGTGAGCTTCGCTACCACTATTGCTGACTGGGTAATCTTTCTTCTGAGCATGAGCGCTTCCCATGTGATAGCTCGCCGACACGATAGAAGAACTGTTTCTTCTTATATCCTAGAGACGCCAACACAATAAAATTAAAGTACTTATACTTAATTATCGTTGATCCTAAGTTCGGCCAGCTCCTTCTCCTCGTCGACCTCGTCTTCCTCGTCATCAGAGCCGTGGACTGACGCGGCCGGGGTTGTACCTCCTGGAGAAGGGAACGTAGTTAGAGAATATTCTTTAATGTAGTCAGCATCGATGAGATGTGTCCACTTAATGAAATTCAAAAGAGATTTTTAGAGGAAATACTGATTGAAATCTTGACCAATTTTACACATAGTATCTGTGGATATATTAAAATATATACTCATTTAAATTTTATGATTTTAGTATATAGTTAGTTTTAAAAGAATAAGCGTTTGAATTTCGCTATGTGTATAAATATTTTTGATGGTGACTGTACATAGGGAATTTTATAGAAATTAAAGACACAGTAGGCGCCCGGCGCTATTTAAGAGCGAATGAGTAAGAATTCAGGTTACATTCCAGATCTCACCGATTGCAAAACGCAATCTTTACGTAAGCTGTTATGAAGTTGTGCTGAATCTTCAACATCTTTGGGTATTACAAAATTTTGACAGCTCAAATAGCAATTGGTCTTTTCTTGTGTTGTATGTTTTTTTTTTCTAGTCAGCTGATTTGTTTATATGTTTTCGATTAACTCCAAAACGAGTTATTTGTCCACTTAGTATTCGGCAATTTAATCAGTACTGTGCTAAAACTCAAGTGCTTATCTTGTGCAATTCCACATAAAAAAAAAAACCTAGTGAAACATTCAAATAAATGTGCCGAATTTTGCTAGTATTGCCAGATAAAAAAAAACCAAAACTACCACAAATCTATTTATGCGAGAACGACCTTTCTAAAGTTCCTCCAAACTGTGACCAGAAACCCGACCGTGATAAACCAAGATTCAGGGCTGCCAGCGTTTCCATTTTCCCCGGATTCATCGTAATTTTTAGGCTGGCAACCAACGCGCCATCTGTCAACACCGTTCATACTATTATAGGCGATATTGCTTTGAAATAAGGACTTGGGGATTCTAGTCCTAATTTCAAGGAATAACGCGCAATAGTTATTGACAGATGACGTTGTGTTGCAAGAGCATAAAAGTTTAATACTCTTTAGTAATAACTGTCCTATTCTCATATAATAACATAATCAGTGCCGGATTAAGCAAGCGCGGGGCCCGTAGCAATGTTTATCGGGGGTCCTTGATCTGCTATAGGATCTTAAGTATAAAGTGACTTTTTGTAGAACTTGTGCGTTTACCGTATGAAATTCTGTGTTTTATTTTCTTAATAAGTTTCACCCAAAAAGTTACGCTGAGGCAGATGTTTTTGGATACACGGGGCCCCATTTTGCGCGGGGCCCGTAGCAATTGCTACTCTTGCCACGTGATTAATCCGGCACTGTACATAATCTGTACCTATCCATATATTACAACAATAAATCCGATAAAAAACAAAAATGGCCAACCAATACACGAATGAATTTTGGAACATTTCTTCAAATACGGTGTCAACTCATCTTGATTGACCGTTAAGGTTCATAAAAGCATACTGTGTTGAATTGCTACTGGAAGCAATCGCGTTGTTTATTTCTATACATTGCCATGCTAAAATGGACCTTATTTGTCTTTTGTTATAATAAATGGAGTATAGATTGATGTACAGGTATGATTGTAGAAACAGTGCGATGCAATTTTCAATTGGATTTAATAACGATTACAAATTCGTTTGCGCTTCAATAATACAACGTGCCTACAGTGCCAACGTGACGCGGCAGCAAAAACAACTTTGTATTACCAAACCGTTTCTGCTGTCGCGTTGCTTTCGCAATCTATGGATGACTTGTTTTTGGACCGCAAATAAAGTTGGTAATCGTTTTTAAATTCAATTGAAACGAAGTTTAGGTGGAAACGCGGGTGTAAAACCAACCCTAAGCCTATTAATGGCAGCCCTGAATTGAATCCAACCTAATTCTCGATGACATCGGCACAATCTTGAAGCTTCGCGATCAGCTGATCAATTTGTTCTGCCACGGCCTCATTCAACGGCTCCAAAAAGTTCTCATTCGGCGTTCGGTATTGTTCGTGCTCTGATTCGGTAAAGTTCGGCTTTTCGAAAGAGATCTCGAGACCGTGGTCGTCTCCGTCGTCTGTTATCTCGAGTATTTCCAGAGATTTTTGTAAGTTGATTAAGTTTTTCTTTTGGACGTCTGACATGTCACCAGTTTGGACTTGCTCATCTTTGGTGTCTGTTTCGAGCGATGATGAGGGATGTTCGCGGCGCACTGGTGGTTTTTTGAGGTTATTTAGGAGTATGCTAATATAGTTCTTAGTGTGGGCGAATATGGAATATTTTTCGTTTTCGTAATGTCAAAATTAATGTACACAAAACATTATATACAACAAGATTTGTTGTGTATGTGATTATGTTGGTACTCTTTGAGATTTTTGTACACTCGCATAATCGCTAAGTATTCTTTCGAAATCCATTCTTGTTCATATGTGGAAAAAAATTCACATACTTCGTATAACATTTGGCGCTATGGTTGAGCGATCGACTGTACTACGTGTATCGGGTTCGATTGCCACTCGAAACAAATATTTGTACGGCCTACAAATACTTGTACCGGGTCTGAGTATTTGTGTATGTGAATATATGTGTTTGTAAACGCACCCACGATACAGGAATTATTCCAAGAGTGGGGCAACGTCTTTTTTTTAATGTCACAGATAATACTTAACTAAATAGTAACTTACTAGAATGCGTAGGGCTGGGTGGTTCGGAGATCGGTCGGGGGTAGTTGAACCTCTTGCCGAGCTCTTGGTCCATGTGGTCCACATAGTCTGGGTACACGATCTTTAGAGCTTCAGCGCGCGCTTGGCGGTAGTACTAAAAATAATAATTATAATAAATAAATAAATTCAACCCATTACTGTCTCTTCTCAGAACGAGAAGGGTAAGGCCTTAGTCCACCACGCTGGCCTGGTGCAAGTTGGTGGAATACACACAACATTAAGAACTTTATATCCCCCTCTCAGGTGTGCAGGTTTCCTGACGATGTTTTTCTTCAGCGTAAACGCAAGTGATAATCAAATTCTGATTTGCAAATTATTCCGAAAAGTCAAAGGTGTGGGCCGAGTTTGAACTCAGACGCACCCACGATACAGGAATTAATCCTAGTGTAGGGAAAAGTCTAAACAAAATATATTTATTGCATCTGGTTAAAAATCATCTCAACACAACATATAATAGACTTAGACAGCGCAGTTGACGCAGTGGCTAAGTGATTAGCTTTCTGCGCTAGATGTCGCAGTTTTGATTCCCGCACGGAACAAATATTTTAATGATCTACAGATAGTTGTTTCGGGTCTGGTTGTGTGTGCATGTGACATGTATGTTTGTAAACTGTACCCACGATTGTGAGGCGAAGTTTTTTTTTTTAAATAAAAATGCTATAATACTCACAATGCCCAAATTTCTCCAGTCCAGAAGATCTGACAACCGCTCTGTTCTGTTTCTCTGTATAATACGCTGCCGCCGTGTTAGTCTACAAAAAGAGAAAGCATAGTTTAGTAAAGTTCCTCTTATTTCGAGTCGGCATCAGCTATCACATGGAAATCATATTGCATCAGTCGTGGAGGCTCTTTCCCAGTTATATAAAGAGAGAAGACATGGTGTTAAACTATTTCATGCTTGGACCGCCTGACGGCATCCAAAATATCTTTTTTCACATGCTGAGGCCGCCCGTCGGCGTCTAAAATATATTTATTCACATGCCGAAACCATCGGCGTCCAAAATATATTAATTCGCATGCCGAGGCCGTCCATCGACTTCCAAAACATATTTATTCACATATCGAGGCCGCCCATAGGCGTCCAAAATAACTTTATTCACATGCCGAGGCCGCCCATCGGCGTCTTAATATGTAAAATATTTTGTCATCATGTACTTACTTAGTAAAGTCGTACATATACTGTGCTAATTGTTGTACAGAACCCTCCAGAGATATGTACCGGCGGTCCACCACGTATATACCGTACGACATGGGGTCGGCTATGTGTTCCTGCATGAAGCAGCCGAAACCTGCAACAAGTCGTGATAGTCATAAAAGTCATGTTGATCTGATATGTCAGAAACGATTAGCTACATGTCTTAAATATCATCATCTACTTCAATATATAACAAAGTTTATTAATTATTTATTTATTTGTTGTAATAAAGGTTATTCCATTAATTATTATTTTTATAGAATACGATTATAAATTTTATACTTTTTTTTACTATCCACTGTTATTAATAATTCAGTCTGAATAGGAATATGAATCTGTATTATAGTTACAATATGAAGTTTATATACACCGATTTATGAGAGTCATAAAAGTCACAATAGTCGACACAGTCATAAAAGTCGCAAGAGTCGCAGAAATGAAAGTCGAGAAAGTCTATAATCACCTGACAGGTTGGTGGTGATACTGGGTATTCCCATGACGGTACACTCAGCCGGAGTGTAGCCCCACGGCTCGTAGTAAGACGGGAACACCCCCAAGTGACAACCACGGACAAACTCCTCGTAATCAAGCCCGAAGAGCGGATTCGTTGAAGTCAAGAACTCTGGATGGAATATCACCTGGGAAAATAAACAAATAAATTTATTATAAAGAGAGAAGATAGAAAATCCTTTTATGTCAAGCATTTGTGTGTAGTTTAGGGAGCGTTCAAGTATTACGTAACGCAATTCTTTGACGTTTTTCTTTAAACTTTTGAAGGATTAAAACAATATTACGTAACGCGTAGTTCAAACCCCGCCCCTGTAACGCATCGTAACGTTTCAGAAGGCACCCCCTCTCCCCCCAAATTCGTTACGTAATACTTGAACGCTCCCTTAGAACACAGTCTGTTTAATTAATACTTAGATCACTAGGCTTCATAGGAATTCAATTCTAATAGTATTGTTTGCAAACACATGCAAAGTGAATTTTAAAGTTACAATTTTGTAGTAATCAAAATTCGACCGCGAGTCAAGTCAGGAATCGAACCTGCGACCTTTTGGTTCAATACCAGCCACTCTGGCCTTTGCTTATAAATAAATATAATAAATAAATTCAACCCATTTCTGTCCCACTGCTGGGCAAGGGTCTTTTCTCAGAATGGGAAGGGGTAGGCCTTAAGTCCAGCACGCTATCCCGGTGCGGGCGGACTACACACACCATCGAGAACTTTATGGAGCCGTCTCAAGTGTGCAGGTTTCCTCACGATGTTTTCCTTCACCGTAAATGCCGGAGATAATCAAATTCAATCCGCACGTGATGCCGAAAAGTCAGAGGTTTGAACTCAACCGCTAGCGCAAGCGCAAGCGTTCAACCGCTAGGCTATCACTGTTTCATCTTGGTTATCTATTAATAATAAGGTTATCTATTTACCAATCTTGTTTGGTAAATAGATAACCTTCTAAAAACTCAGTAAAACTTAATCTCTTGCTTATCTTTGGTGTTTTCAATTTTTAATTTATCGAAATCACACTATAAATATGTCAACGGCAATGAAAAACTATGACGTCACGACTTACTATTCCAAACATTTTTAGAACAAAATGCCGTTATTGACAGCAACATATTTTAGCCCAAATAAACTTTTTATCTTTCTTTCTATTAATTAAATTGCGTATAATTAAGTCCAATAGATGTCGCTACCGTCGCCGTAACCCCTCGTTTATACCCACAAACATGCTGTGATACTTGTTTCCAATCTTTTAAAAAACTTGTCAAAAACATGTTATGATCATATCGAGCGAGCCGTTTTAGTGTATCTGACAAACTCACCTTGACTTTATCGTTGACTGTGTTGAAGAGTTGGCATCTTCTGATGGAGTTCAATACTGGATCACTCCAGTCATCAACCTGGAGAGAATATAGAACATTGAGAAGACAGACATATCGTCACCTTAGTAGTGAAGGGAGCTAGACGGCACGGTTGGCGCAGTGGTGAGAGATCGACTGCTGCGCTACGTGTCGCGGGTTCCATTCCCGCACGAAACAAATATTTGTATGATCTACAGATAGTTGTTTCGGGTCTGGGTCTTCGTGTATGTGAATACACACCGTGCCTCGGAAAGCACGTGTCGCCGTTGGTCCTGCGCCTGATCTCTCTCCGGTCGTGTCGGATTGCCGTCCCTGAGGACTATGAGAGTGAAGGAATAGATAGAGCACCTGTGTTTGCGCACACACTTGTGCTCTATAATATCTCCTGCGTAGTTGGCTAATCTCCGGTGAGATTGGCCGCCGTAAACGAAATTCGGTCAGGAGGAGATGAGAGAAAGACAATTGAAATAAAATAAGTGCCTACTAAAAAAAAAATTGTATCTCCTCTATTTGTATCCCGATTCCGAAACAACTATCTGTAGATCATACAAATATTTGTTCCGTGCGGGAATCGAACCCGCGCCACGTAGCGCAGCAGTAAATCTCTCAATCACTGCGCCAATCATGTCTTCAAATTACATGGGATTTATATTACATGAGATACTCTTGGATCCTCTGGAATTCTCTCGACTAATTTACGTGGGACTTGGGTCTGGTATACTTACGACATTGTGTGTGGTGATGGGTGGTAGACCGTCTCTTTGGAGACTGTATATACACCGCTTTAGACGTACAGTGTCGTCTTTGAGAAGAAGGTCCGACTGGTCGGGTAGGTGGCCACTATGAACAAATATTTAGGACTATAGTTTAGCTCAAAGGTTCCCAGACATTTTTTCTCATAGACCACTTTCAAAATTTAGCTGGTTCCGGTGGACCCCCTGCAGCTACATTTCTACCATATTGTAATTTGAATTGTAAACCCCCATTGTTTTATCACGCCAACGTAGACCTCCGTCGAGTCTCCCGTGGCCCCTGGGGGTCCACCTGGATCACTTTGGGAACTAATGGTTTAGCTAAAAGTTTCTATACAAAATGCGTTAGTGTTTTTACCGAACTAAACATGATTTTATATGTTACTAGCTTCCGCCCGCGGTTTCGCTCACGTTTACTAACCCGTACATTTTTCTGGGATAAAAAGTAGCCTATGTGCTATTCCAGACAATAATCTATCTCTGTGCCAAATTTCATCCAAATTCGTTCAGCCGTTCCGACATGATTGAGTAACAAATATCCATCCATCCATCCTCACAAACTTTCACATTTATAATATTATATTAGGATTAGCAGGATAGACACAAGTAAATACTAGGCCGTCACGTTTTTGATTTTTTGATATTGTTAATAGATTTAGAAATAATTAACCCTCAAAATGCGCTTTATGATGATGATTGCTCACCTCAAACAGATGTCATACATCCTCTTGCCGTTCTTCTGTTGCATATCGTTGATGAGTCTTTCAGTGTTTTAAAAAGCATTTTGTGTGTATGAGTGTGTGTATGATTGCTCACCTCAAACAAATGTCATACAACCTCTTATCAAACTTCTGTTGTTGAGTCTCTCAGCGCTTTAGTGACATCGTATGTTTATCATGTATGTATGATTGCTCACCTCAAACAGATGTCATACATCCTCTTGCCGATCTTCTGTTGTATGTCGTTGATGGTGTCCCTCAGTGCTTTAGTGACGGCGTGTCCGCGGAGACTCTCCACATTGAAGTTGTTGGTCTTCGCGGGGAAGATCATGAAAGCCACTACTGTCGTGTCTGAACCTGAGGACTGGATAAAAACCGGTTTTATTTAAAGGCTATTAAGCTCTTGTAGAAGAACTAATTTTGAACCAATAAGAGTAACTCCATCCTCTATTACTTATACAGGGTAGCAAAATAATCACCTATTATGATATTATAATATATGTAATACTAGCTTCCGCCCGCGGCTTCACCCGCGTGGATTATGAACCCGTGCCGTTACTACGATTTTGTCGGGATAAAAAGCAGCCTACAGCCTTCTTCAATAAAAAGGCTATAACATGCAAAAATATTTTTTCAAATCGGACATGTAGTTCCATAGGAACCTATCAAACTAACAATTTCTTCAGCTTTATAATATTATGAGTATAGATAGCTGCACCCTGCGGTGTTACCCGCAGTTTTAAGAGACGCTACCATCCCGTGGTAACAGTGTCCTTTCGGGATAAAAGGTTGCCTATCCTGCTATCTCCATTTCAAATTTCATACACATCCGTTCAGCAGTTTTTGCGTAAAACAGTAACAAACATACATCCATACATCCTCAGAAACTTTCGCGTTTATAATATTAGTAGGATTTACCTTCAAATAATGGTTCAACCGAGCTAGGGCTTCAATGAATATGTCCGCTCCTTTGTTACCGAACTCATAACGGCCAGCGATGAAGAAGTATAGAGTCTTGTCTAAATCAAAGTTGAAGTGACTGCGGAGAAAAAACGAATTTAAACGATAGTTTAGCTAAAAGTTTTCATACAAAATGCGTTAACGTTTTTACCCCCACTAAACATGAGCTGATTTTGCTGATTTTTTTTATATGTTATAGATACAAGTAAAAACTAGGTCGTCACATTTTTTTTTTATATTATTTATAGATTGAGAAATAATTAACCCTCGAAATGCGTTTGTGTATCAACTAAAAAACTTCCTTAACTTATCTCGTGATAATTATTAAATTAATCAAAAATTTGAAATAAGCAATTTTTTTAACCTAGTTTATTAATACGACAAAATGATAGAGACCAAAATCAAATGAATTCGTTAAGATTTCGATGTAAGAAACGTTAACGCCCAAACACCTATTTTGCGCATATTTCAATACAATTTTGTCAGAAGCCGGCAGCTAAACAATATTCTTAAATACATGGTTGTATCATCTGCCTAGGCTTTTCCTAACAACAATCGGGTCAGCCCCCAGTTCAACCAGATGCGGTTATATATCAGTATTTTAAAACGCGACTGCCATCTGATCCAATGATGCCTTTGCAAGCACAGAGCCGAGATTGCTGAGTGCAGCTCATACTTTGAATTCATTGCCACTCCTACCACCATCTGTATTTAAATGGCTAGTCAAATAGCATGTGTAGTTGTTATCTGCTATTTCGTTATAGATATTTGTTTATATAAATGTTTATTAATGAGTTAATATTCGTTCACCGACCATTACCCTCTATATTTTCTTCCATGATTCTTTCCATGCACTGGTTGTCTGGAAGAAATTGCTTTTAGCGATAAGACAGCCATTTGTACCCTATGTGTAAAATGTATTTTCGCTTTGTAGTTTTTCCCCTGGTGTACAATAAAGAATACTCTATCTATCTATCTGTTTTTTTTTACTCAAAAACAAGTTACATAAAGGTAAACAAAGTACAAAACAAGTTGTATTACGTAAATAAATTTGTCATTGCAGTCGGGGGACCGTTCTGTGGAACAATTTTTAATATAAGAGGTCCCCCGACTGCAATGACAAATTTATTTACCTAATACAACTTGTTTTGTACTTTTTAGTTCGTTTTTTGGCAGGTCAGTCGTGTTTTTTAATTATTTATAAAGTGACTCACCCATAGAAGTGACCCCTGGCGAACTCATTGATCTTGTCTTTGGCAAGTGCGTGCAAATTCTGGAACTCGTGCAGAGCCGAGAACTTCTTCACGTTCAAACCGTTTGGCGTTATGATGTCTGCTTTGCGTTTGAGGAGATGTTCGGCTTCGTATCCTGGGGAGATGAAATGAATGGATTTAGGAGTTTAATATAGTTTTTTTTTGGTAACATTTTGATAAATTTGCCTTAATGTATATAACACGTGTTAAATTTAAAATTATTAATTGAGGCCATGAGAACCATAGTAGCCTAACTAATTTTTTTACAATATTAAGTTTATGATTTATTACCACCCCTGATCTAGCAGATAAACTCTCCAATTCATTAACAGCTAATATCCTCCTGACCGATTTCAGTCACGGCGGCCAATCTCACCGGAGATTAGCCAACTGCGCAGGAGATATTATAGAGCACAAGTGTGTGTGCAAACACAGGTGCTCTCTCTATTCCTTCACTCTCATAGTCCTCAGGGACGGCAATCCGACACGACCGGAGAGAGATCAGGCGCAGGACCAACGGCGACACGTGCTGTCCGAGGCACGGTGTGTATTCACATACACGAAGAACCAGACCCGAAACAACTATCTGTAGATCATACAAATATTTGTTCCGTGCGGGAATCGAACCCGCGACACGTAGCGCAGCAGTCGATCTCTCTACCACTGCGCCAACCATGCCGTCATTAACAGCTAGATCTTTAACTAATATTCTAACTGATATATAACCAATTTACTTTTGTTACTGACTATACAGTATTGCCTCGCGTAATTTATTAAACTAGGGTTAGGCCCAATTTCACCGACGCTATAACAGCCTGTTAAGGCCCAAATCAGGCGTTTCAAAGTCATATTTCTATCAAAAACCGGCCGTTTTCATTTTAAACATGTGCTATATTATTGGTGAATATTGCCTGAAAACTTACCCGTAATATCGGACACGGTAGTGAAGATATGTGTCATGTGACACGCAGCTCGCTCCATGCAGTAGCGGTGGTAGATCTGACGCTTCCCTGCCTCCTCATCCACTGAGAACTGCAATAGACAACGTGTGGTCATCATTACTGCCTCTTAGAGGCAACAAAGGATTTTTGTAAGGCCTATTTTTTTACAACTAATTTGGCATTTGGCAGCACTTCACCTGATGGTGAGTGACAATGCTGCCAAAGTTCACGCCAGCTCAAATAATGCCTGTTCACTCTCGCCTTGAAGATTCTTAAGTTATACAACTCGGGGAATATAGACGCCGGCAGAGAATTCCATTCCCTAGCCGTTCGCACGAGAAACGATGAAGCAAAACGCTTAGTGCGTATAAATGGAATATCAACGACATACGGATGGAAGATGGTGGAATGGAGAAGGTGGTATGAGATCGTGAAGTTTCCCCACACTAGGAATAATTCCTGTATCGTGGGTGCGTTTACAAACATATATATTCACATACACAAAGAGCCAAACCCAAAACAACTATCTGTAGATCGTACAAATATTTGTTTCGTGCGGGAATCGAACCCGCGATACGTAGTGCAGCAGCCGATCTATCAACCACTGCGCCAACCGGGTCGTCAAGATGAGTGGCAGCATGGGATCTCATCTCGAACAAAGTAGAATTTGTCTTTAAAAAATCGCATAGATGGCAGCATAAGTCAAAAGAATGATTTGAATTATATGATATGATCATAATCATTGGTCTAGTGGTCTCAAGCGCGACTGTTAAGCGTGATGTCCTGGGTTCGATTCCCAGGTCGGGAACTGTTATTGGGTTTTTCTATATAGAAATTCTCAGTAGCAACACGGAGTCTGGAACTGTGCCCAATAGATGGCAATAGGCTCGCCCCTATTACATGGGACTCAATAACAGGATCGGCGAAATGTGGGTGTACAATTGTACACCTCTGCCTAAGCCTTGTATCATGTTATGTTACCTTATCCAAATTATTGTAGAAATCAGTGTTGCCAGCACAAAGATATCTGCCCAGCAGAGTGGCGTGCGTCGTGAACACTGTGGCGACATCTACGTGACGGGTCCTGGAGACAAATAGAGTATTATCTATAAGTACATATAAAAAGACTGACTGCCATCGGTCCAGTGGTCGGAGGCGCGATGGCTGAGCGTGAGGTCAAAATATTCGTGCTTTAAGATAAGATATGACCCGGGTACGTTCTAAAACTGCGGTCAAACACCTGCGGAGGGCAGCAGCGTCCTCTCACTAATCGGTGAGCCACTGCGATCCCCAAGCCGCGCCAAGCGTGGGGATTATGGCACCCCCCCCCCTTGGGGGAGGCCTTCGTTCAGCAGTGGACGTCTTCTGGCTGATGATGATGATGATGATGATGTTTTTTATTCATTCATGTAGACCATATACAGGTACTTAAGAATAGTTACGACTCTAGGTGCCACGTTCCAAAATGTTTGCCGATAGATGTCAGTACAAAAGGCCTTACCTGAGCATAATAAGACCGATGCCAGCTTGCCACTCGTGGAAGTGAGCGACCACGCGGGGAGGCGTGTCGCTGTAACTCTCAGCTGCTTTGCGGAACTGCAACAAGAATTTGATAAAGTCAACTACATATCTATATAAATCGCCATATGTATGACGGAGCATCACTTGAGAACGGCTCGACCGTTTTGGCTGTTTTTTTTTTTGTTGTGTTCGTAATTTTCAGGACAAGGTATGTATAAAAGAAAATTTTTGGAAAATCTACCTAAAATCTCGGATATTTGAATGTTATTTTTGTATGAAATATCTCATTTTCTTCATTAGTAACTTGCACCCGTTCTGAACTCCTCCTAAACGGCTGGACCGATTTTGATGAAATTTTTGTGTATTTGAGTGGGGTCCCTGGATGGTTTAGCTTCACAATTGGACCCAGTAGATGGCACTGCGATCGAGTTCTACGTTCAG
Organism: Shargacucullia verbasci; assembly: GCA_947562105.1. Classification (NCBI taxonomy): domain Eukaryota; kingdom Metazoa; phylum Arthropoda; class Insecta; order Lepidoptera; family Noctuidae; genus Shargacucullia; species Shargacucullia verbasci. Next base: position 5,157,913 of record OX387308.1, read on the forward strand.
GTAGGACAACATCTGTCGGTTCCGCTAGATTATTTATAAAATGTTATACTCTCTGGTTTTCGGGGATAGGTTACAGAAATCTGAACTTTTAAGATAGGCAAAGTGAGTATGGGGTTAGGTAAATACATTGGGTATGGGTGGTTCAAGGTTAAGTCACTTTTAGGATGGTTATCATGAGGTAAAGTCATTTTGTGGCATGGTAAATCAACGTTTTAGGTAACTTAAGTCACTTCTGGAGTAGGTATTGGGGTCACTAGTCACTTATAATGTAGGTAAAGTCACTTACAGGATAACTTGTCACTTTCCGAGAAGATAATCCAACTTTTGGGGTAGATAGTCACTTTTGGTATAAGTAAAGTCACCTATGGCGATGATAAACTAACTTTTGGGGTAAATAGTCACTTATGGAAGTAAGTTAAGTAACATTTGGGATATGTTATCACTTTCGAATAGGTAAAGTCACTTACATAGATACATATACAAAGTCACGCCCTTTTCCCGTGGTAGGTAGGCAGAAATTACGGAACGCCACGTGCTACGATCCTTACATAACCCTTTTGCTTCATCTACATTCATGCATCGTTTCATACATGAACGCCGGTTGTGGTACTGCGCACCTGACCTTTTTGAAGGACATCACCAATCAGGTCCGTATATTTCCTTCTAGGGCGTCTCCTCCTGGCGTTTCCACTAACAACCGCGTTATAAATCCCTTTCGTTAATCGCCTTTTATCCATCCTCTCTACATGACCAAACCAATGAAGCATACTAAGTTAACGTGACTTTTATAGTAATTAGTCACTTTTTGAGTAGATAAAGTAAGTGACGGGGTAGATAATCACTTTTGTGGTAACTAAAGTCACTTACGCAAAAGTAAAATCACATTTGTGGTCCATTTCTTACCTCGCCAATAAACTGCGCGACCATGAATCCTAAAATTACAGCGTCATTTGCCTCCACGTCCAGATGCGGTATGCCGATGGAGCAAGTACTCCACAGCTCTTGCTTGTAGCTGTCCAGCTGCCATGCGCCGGAGCCGATGTCGAACAGAATGATCTGGGGGTTGCCGTCTACCAACCAAGTACCTGTGTGGACCTGGGAACAAAAAATATTGTTATAAAATCACGTGTTCTCACGTTATACTGCGATACTTTTTTTTATCACTATCCAAATTTTCACTGGGTGTTCTACCCATGAATATAAACATGTAGCGACAACTACTCGCAACATGGCAAAAAGTAAAGCGCCATCTATCAGAGTGAAGCTACAACAACAAACCCTGAATCGCACTATGAAATTTTACAACGATTCTAACACATATACGAATGTCCGACATCAACTGTCGGGCTTTGGCCCGCCAGGCTAACCACCTTGCCTGGTCGGAGGATCCTCCCTTTTCAATGGAGGAACACCATACCTCGTTCCTCCATAAACAACTTTCACTATGGGACCAACTCGGAAATCACGACAAAAAAACAGCTGTTTTATACAAAAGTTCAATACCTACTCGACCAAAATGATGACGACGCGATTGGCGCAGTGGTTAAGTGATTAGCTTTCTGCGCTAAGTGTCGCGGGTTGACTTCCCGCACGGAACAAATATTTGTATGATCTACAGATAGTTGTTTCGGGTCTGGTTGTGTGTGCATGTGACATGTATGTTTGTAAACTGTACCCACGATACAGGAGAAATACTAGAGCAACGTTTTAAAAAAAAAAAGTATGAAAAAGCTGACTTTTTTTTCGTGACTTCAGTGTTGGTCCCATAGTGAAAGTTATAATAAAACCCTGTGAAAATTTGGATAGTGATAAAAAAATTGCCTTGTATACCCACATTTCGTTGAAGCCGTTATTGAGTCCCATGGAATAGGGGGCTTATTGCCATATACCGGGCACACTAGACTCCGTGCTGCTACTGAGAATTTCCATACAGGATTTCTCTGTATGGAAATTTTCAGTAACACTGCCCGACCTGGGAATCGAACCCAAGAATTCACTTGACGACACCCAGCAGTCGGACAGACCACTAGACCAATGCGCCGGTCAGCAAACGAAGTGATATACTTTGAGTCCGATTTGCAGCATCTCACCTGATGGTAAGTGACGTTGCTGCCGAGGATGGATCAGGAAAGTCCAATAATACCTTACTCTTGCCTTTGAAGATGCGAAGTAAGGTCACTCACCTTATAACCTTGGCTCCTCATGGCGTTAACGGCGGTGGTGAGCGGTGAGTTGGGTGGAAATTCGGCCTCCTCCACTTCTGTGCGAGCGCACTGCTCCTTATAGGGACCTGGGAGGAAGAGGAACATACTAACAAATGACGGCACGATTAGCGCACTGGTTGAACTGGAGTTGGTTAACTGCAATATAAAAGACTAACTGCTTCCCGCGACTACGTCTGTGTGTTTTGCTTATCTATATATATTTTGTACTAGCTTTTTTCCGTGACTGCGTACGCGTGGAATTTAGAATCTGATATTTTCCTGCAGTAAAATGGAGCCTATATTTTAAGTTAGACCTCTAGCAATACATCGGTGAAAACTGCATTCAATTCCATGCAGTAGTTTTTGCGTGATGCGTGTACAAACATACAGACAGACTTCTCCAATATCTATAATGTACAGACATCGGACTGTTATTTTATTATATGTATAGATGTATGTTCCTTATGGACTACAAAACGGCTGGATCGATTTTAATGAAATTTTAGGTAATCTTCAGATTAGCCCAGCCCAGGTGATCCTGTGAAGTTTAGTAGCGATCGGATGAACAATAATTTTTTGGCTTTTTGGCAACTTTATGTCAAATGTTTCCTACAAATTATCTGGCAATATATAAATTAGTGCTACCCGTGCGAAGCCGGGGCGGGTCGCTAGTATTATATAATCAGTTAATTGCTGGAGTAGTAAAAATAAACCAAAAGAAAGCTATGAAATAAAATAAAATTATTTATTTTGCAATTAGAATTTTTCAATCACTAACGCGTATTTTTTAAACTAGATGCCGTCGGCATTTTCTATGACTATCCCTGAGAAGAAACGTCGAAACAAACTCAGGGGTCACGGTCTATTTTAAAGTCCAGACAGATTACAGTAAAGATTTATGTGAGACAAATTCAGGGTGGAATTTCTTTTTGAAAAAGTGCACATAGATATTTGAGCTGACCTGTTGCAACACAGGCATGGATCAGATATACTATGTCCTCTATTATTATTATAGACTACTGTTCTCTATAATTGACGGCACGCTTGGCGCAGTGGCTAAGCGATTAGCTTTCTGCGCTACGTGTCGCGGGTTCGATCCCCGCAAGGAACAAATATTTGTATGATCTACAGATATTTGTTTCGGGTCTGGTTGTGTGTGCATGTGACATGTATGTTTGTAAACTGTACCCACGATACAGGAGAAAATACTAGTGTGGGGCAACGTTTTAAAAAAATAATAATTATAGACTATTTTATGATTTGGGCTGTCCCGCTATTAAATGAAAAAAATCAACTAAAGTTAGACCCGTGTCTTACAAAATGATTGATTGATTGATTCTCCAGGTCCCAGATTTTGCAAAATTTCATAACAATCGGTTCAGCGGTTTAGTCGTGATGAGGTAACAAACAGACAGAGTTGCTTTCGCATTCACAATAGTGTGGAAGAAGACAAACTTACCCAGCAAGCAGTAATTCTCTCCCATTTCCTCGGTGGACACATAGGCTTTCGATCTGATCACAGTGTAAATTCCACCAACTGGAAAACAGAAAAAAACATTAAAATACTCATTATCATAACTGCCTCATTGGTCTAATGGTCGCGACTGCTGAACGTGGGGTCCTGGTTTCAATTCCCGACTCGGGCAAAATGTTATTAGGTTTTTCTGTGTGGAAATTCTCAGTAGCAGCATGGAGTCTGGAACTGCGCCCGGTTGATGGCAATATGCACTACTATATTACATGGGACTTGCAGTTGTGTGCGGTGCATAAAGACAAAAAGACACTGCCTACCGTACATAACTCAGATAAATATTTATAATAAGATATTTGAGGTGGCAAATCACATACATCATTATTTAATCGACAAGACGAACCAATACCAACATGCAGTAGGTATTATTAGTTAATTATTAGTAAGTAAGTACCCTGTCTAAAAACTCTGTGCACGCCGCTGGGGACTTGATAATAGGATGGGCCCAATTTGGGTGTCCAATGATGCTAAACCATTCGGGGATACAGCCGTGAATCTATGTTATGTTATTTAATATTATAAAGCCTCTTACATATTTCCAGAATATTCTCAGTCCTACATTTCTTACTAGATAACCATGTTCTACTTTAACTTCACACATCTTAAGAGTTCTAAGACAGAGGGAACCAGTAATACGAGTATTTGCAAGGACTTAACACTGGCTAGGCAAGCACAATACGCTATAAGGTTACAAGTAACTTGGCGCCGGATACTGTTGTACTAGGACCATATTTTGCACTACATTTTTTTGGAAATAAAGCAGAGGGAGTTTAAGCTTTGTATCATGACTGTATTCGTGAAAGGGATAGGCAGAGGTGGACTACTGTACATCTAATTTCGCTGTTATCGCTTTTAAGTGCCATGTTATAGGGGGCGAGTTTATTGGCACGCCACAATACCAGGCTGGGTTGTTTCTGAGAATTTTTGTAACATGAAACCCAAATAACTTTCACTCACACAGGAATTGAACTCAGTACCTAATAGTCAGCAAAAAAGGCTGTATAAACGAGCGTATCGAAACTCATTCAGAGGAGAGGTCCTAGTCCAGCAGTCGTAGTAGGCCTTAGTCCACCACGCTGGCCCGGTGCGGGTTAGCGGACTACACACACCATCGAGAACTTTATGTCCCCCTCTCAGGTGTGCAGGTTTCCTCACGATGCTTCTCTTCACCGTTAACGCAAGTGATAATCAAATTCTGATCCACAAATGCAGGGGCGCCGACTCTGTGGGTGCTCGAGGCCTCCAGCACCCACGAGAGGTAAATAGTAAGTGTGGAGCACACATGACCATGAACATAAAAACTGACCACTAATCGGCTACCTTTGTTCACAAACTTCGCCAGTTTTAAACGAGTCATCAAATGGGCATGAGCACCCACGGGACGAGACGGGCCGGGTTTGAACTTAAACCTTCCTGTATGGAAGGCAAGCGTTCAACCACTTGGCGATCTGTCTTTAACAAATGTTTTTTTTTTTCTATTCTACCAGTTCTTACCTTTGTTGGCGACCTCCCAAGCAGTTTCAAAAGTCCATCTGTTCTCGTCGCTGGCCGCCTGCCCCTTGTCCATGTAGGATAGAAGGTCATGGGTCGACTCAGCTCTGTAGAACCGCCTTGATGATCTGTCGCGCGACATTGTGACCTGTTGAATAGAATAGAATATTTCTTTATTTCATGTAAACCAAGTTCACGCACTTATGAAATGTCGAGACTGTAGGTGGTTTTGCATGGTTCCGAATAGTAAAGTAAAAGCTTTGCCCCACACTTGAAATAATTCCTGTATCGGGGGTGCGCTTACAAACACATATACTCACATACACAAACACCCGGAACAACTATCGGTCGATCATACAAATATTTGTTCCGTGCGGGAATGGAACCCGCGACACGTAGCGCAGAAAGCCAATTGCTTAGCCACTGCGCCAACTATGTCTTGTGTGTGTTGTGGTGCAATTCCAATTATGCAATAAGAAATCATTTCGAAATCGAGATATTTCGAAAATTAGTCCTACTGCTAGGCAAGGGCCTCTTCTCAGAATGAGAAGAGTTAGGCCTTAGTCCACCACTCTGGCCTGATGCGGATTGGCGAACTACACACAACATCGAGAACTTTATGGAGCCCTCTCAGGTGTGCAGGTTTCCTCACGATGTTTTCCTTCACCGTTAACGCAAGTGATAATCGAATTCTGATAAGTACATGATTCCGAAGTCAGAGGGGCCCACCCGGGCTTTGAACTCAGACCCTCTTGTACGGAAGACAAGCGTACTACCACTAAGCTATCATCAGTGGCGTACGGTTCATAAAGACAAAAAGACACTGCCTACCCTACATAACTCAGATAAATATTTATTATAAGATATTTGAGGTGGCAAATCACATATATCATTATTTAATCAACAAGACGACGAACCAAAACCAATATGCAGTATGTATTTTTAAGTAAGTAAGCTTTTAACATTTTCTGCCTACCCTGTCTAAAAACTCTGTACACGCCGCTGGCTATCACTGCTATATTATAAATAAACTAATTATAATTACTATTAAAAGATAAACATACGACGTAGTTACGTCTCGTAATATTTAAAATGCCTGCCTCATTAGTCCTGGTCCTGGTCATAGGTCCTGGGTTCGATTCCCGGGTCGGGCAAAGTGTTATTGGGTTTTTCTGTATTGAAATTCTCAGTAGCAGCACGGAGTCTGGAACTGTGCCCGGAAGATGGCAATAGGCTCGCCCCCTATTACATGGGACTCAATAACAGCATCGGCGAAATGTGGGTGTACAATAGTATACCTCTGCCTAACCCTTCGGGGAATACAGGCGTGAAGCTATATTTAAAATGGTTTTTAAAATGTCTTTTTCACTGTCAACCGCCGTTTCGCATACATTAACCAGTTTATTAGCACACAGAAGCGTCACAAGCCACATATACCTACCTATTGGCATTTTAATGAGACGACAACACGTGGACTGAACGAGAATTGTTGTTAATTGATTTTTGTTTGGCATGAGAACATTATATTACATATCTACATTATATATAGAGTACATCACACAAATGTATTATTGTACACCCAATTGTACTATTAATGTACACCCACTTGTACTATTGTACACCCATATGTACTATTGTACACCAACATGTATTATTGTACACCCACATGTATTATTTATTTATTTATTTATTTAAGGATCTCCAACAAAAGATATACACAAATCATGACATAGAAATAACGTTCAGCAAAAGGTATTATGTATGTGTACTCCTTCACTTATTGTACACCCACTTGTACTATTGTACACCAACATGTACTATTGTACACCAACATGTATTATTGTACACCCACGTACTATTATACACCCACGTGTACTATTTTACAACAACATTTCGCCAATTATTGAGTGCTATGTAATAGGGGGCGAGCCTTTTGTCATCTACCGGTCACAGTTCCAGACTCCGTGCTGCTACTGAGAATTTTCATACAGAAAAACCCAATAACAATGCCCGGCCCGGGAATCACAGAAGCTCTTGCTAAGTAATGGTGCTTACGGCCAATGAGACAGACAAAAATTTCGACGTTATGTTTTTCTGAAGAAAAATACCACTGACGACATCTCAAACTGCCCGCTAAACTATCCATCAATTTGTAAATTAAAAATAACTAGCGACCCGCCCCAGCTTCGCACGGGTAGCAGAGAATATACCCCTTCATTTTTTTCCTGTCATAGTGTCGTATCAGCCTGTTACGTCGAGCATTTACTCGGCGCACGCCAGTAAAGCTGCCAGTCGGCATGATTTTTTCCGACATCTTCAACTATCATCGTCATATTTCAGCCAATTTACACAAAACCTTAATGAATTATACACCTAAACCTTCTTCATGAATCACTCTGTCTATTAGTGAAAACTGCATGAAAATCCGTTCAGTAGTTTTTGAGTTTATCGCGAACAGACAGACAGACAGACGCGGCGGGGGACTTTGTTTTATAATATGTAGTGATAATAAATCTTCGATTATTCTATCCGTAGAGCCGTTTAGAAAATCGAATAAATAAATAAAAATTAGACTGTGTTTGCTCAGGCAAGACTGGAAACCAGTCAATATATCTTCAGGCCGCAGCGAAGAGATCTTGTTTATTTGTGGCCGGAAGAATTATGCAAAACATTGGTGTTGGCACACGACGGTCGTGACGTTGGCGGACGTGCCCCCGAGACAATGTTAAATATGTTCAGAAATACAACTACATATAGCGTAGCCATCCACCGTTCATTCGAAACTCGGGGATTCTAGAGGTTCGGGGAGTACAAGCGTGATGCTATGTTATGTTATGTAACTATGGTGTACATATATAAAACATTAAGCCCGGATAAAACTATATTGGTTCATCTCTGACAGCATAGTTGCCGCGGGTTCGATTCTCGCATAGAACAAATATTTATATGATCTACAGATAGTTGTTTCTCATCTGGGTGTGTGCGTGTGACATGTATTTTTCTAAACTATAACCACGATAGAGGAGATCCTGGATACAATCCCCGGATAAGGCAAAGTGGTATAGGGCTTTTCTCTGCACGCAGTTTGAGACTGTGCCCGGTAGATGGCACTAGGCTCGCTCCTTATAACAAGAGACTTAATAAAGCTATCAACGAAATGGAGGTGTATTATAGTATTCTGCCTAACCGTTTGAGGATTATAGGCGTGATGCTAAGACTGAACCTTCTGTCTCACGTATATCCTGTTCATCCTACGTAAAGCTCACAGGGTCAAAACCAAGTGCGTCCGAAGACAGCTGGCTGATCGCCAAACACGTGTTTGTCAAGTTTTATGTAATATCTGCAATTAATAATACGAGCAAGAAACACAACAATATCACAATGTTTAATTAAAGCTGTACCATAACATAGCATCACGCCTGTATTCACCGAAGGGTTAGGCAGAGGTGTAGTATTGTACACCCACATTTCGCTGACACCGTTATTGAGTCCCATGTAATAGGGGGCGAGCTTATTACCGTCTACCGTTCATTCCAGACTCCGTGCTAGGGTTGGGTCTAGCGTTGCCAACATTTCTTCGGCGAAATATAGTATTTTTCAAACCATGTTATAAAAAAATATAGTACACTTCAAAAAATATAGTATTTTATGGCAAAGGCAAAAAATAGACAAAGATAATATTTCTTAATTAATTATTTTTATACAATAAATATTTTTTTGCACTTCTTGCATTTTAAAACGAAGGATTTGTTTGTTAGATTTCGGTGTTGAAAATATAGTATTTTTGCGTACTATATATTTCTTCAACAGTATATAGTACGCAGACCCGAAATACAGTAAAATACTATATATTATAGTACGGTTGGCAACCCTAGTTGGGTCCCCGAGGCAAAGTGTTATCGGAATTTTCTGTTAGAAAATGTTTGTCAACAAACCGCAGTTTCAAACTGTGCCCGGTAGCTGGCAACAGGATTGGAAGAATTTTACCAGTGTAACATAAAAACCCAAATACATAAACACGTTACATTATACATTGTTAATTATACAGTTGACGACACGGTTGCCGAGGGGTTGAGAGATCGACTGCTGAGCTACGTGTCGCGGGTTCGATTCCCGCACGGAACAAATATTTGTATGATCTACAGATATTTGTTTCGGGTCTGGGTCTTCGTGTATGTGAATACACACCGTGCCTCGGAAAGCACGTGTCGCCGTTGGTCCTGCGCCTGATCTCTCGTCGTCGTGTCGGATTGCCGTCCCTGAGGACTATGAGAGTGAAGTAATAGAGAGTGCACCTGTGTTTGCGCAGACACTTGTGCTCTATAATATCTCCTGCGTAGTTGGCTAATCTCCGGTGAGATTGCCGCCGTGACCGAAATCGGTCAGGAGGACATTATAACGTCATTGAAGTTCTAACACCACGTACCTATGTCAAAAATATCAACTTTTCACGAGAGTGATAACACTGCATAATTTTACATAGACACCAGTACAATACCATTTTATATTCATTTCATTTTACGAGATTTTATTGGACGGTGATTGTTTCTGATTGGCTGAAACAACGCGTCTTCCGATTCTCTAGCAAATGCCATCAAAATGTCGAAACCGCCAAAAAATTACTTACGTGGTGTTAGAACTTCAACGACGACAAGTTTGATTGCCCAAAAAGTCTGACAGTCTAACTTAGAGTATCAGTGTCTCCCAGTAATAGGATAGGTGACTGCAAATTCTGAAATCGTCGTTTGATAAATAGTTTTCCTTCTAAAAACTCGGTAAAACTTAATGTCTAGGTTATTTTAAGCGTTTTAAATTTATCTAAATCACACAATATGTATGTCAATGACAATGAAAAACTATGACATCACGCCTTGCTATTTCGTTTTTAAAACAAAATGTCGTTTTTGACAGTTAATAAAAAGTAACTCAGATGACTCGTAGTCATCTACCGCATTATATTTGTTTTGAATTTATCAATTTATTATGTAATAAGAAGATAACGTAAAATATTAAATTATCTGTCATTTTACAAGTTATTCACTGAATATCTCGATTTACTACGTCTTATATCATATAAATATGTTTTTTATCAGTATTTATCTGCTGTAACTATCTCAATGTGAATATCGGTAATAGTTTTTAAATTACATTGTGAATAGTTATTGTTTGAGAAATGGTTTCTATGCGATCAACAACCAATCGTAACCAGTTTAACCTGTTTTTATGTTAGTCTAATAAAGCCCATGATCACGGACAATATAACAGACTAGCTTCCTGGATTACGAACCCGTGCATTTTTATGCGCGGAACCCTAATTCTTTTTCGAAAAAAAAAGTAGCCTTAGTTACTCCTTATAACATTAGAAGTTCCGTCAAAATCGGTCCAGCCGTTTCGGAGATTAGCAGAAAAAACAGAAAGACAATCAAAATTTTTAAAAAATCTGTTCCTTTTTGTATAAAGCTGTTATTTTGACATTACAAACAGATATGTACTTTTATTTTATTTATTTGTATAGATGTTTAAAATTAAATCATCCATTTAACACGGACTTTTTGTAAGACTTTTACAGAGATAAACAGCCGATTCCATTTTAAACGCCCGTTATAATATTGGTAAACACGGCCCTTAATGCTCTAATTCACTTAGATTTTGTCGGTTCAATTCATGTACGAAATAAATATCCGGGTCTGAATGTGTCCATGTGAGATTTATATATGTAAACTTTAACCACGATGGGATAAATAGTGGAAAGAAGTTTTTGAAAAGGACACAAAAAAAATGCTTTTTTCTGGCCGTTGGTCTATCTGGCTGATTATTTGAGGCTTTTAACTTTCTGCTGACCTATTTAAAGACGTAGCGTGAATATAAATATTACGGTAACAAACAACTGGGAGTACCTAAACTATCTGGGTGTTATGTTAATAGACAAGATATCTTATCTTATCAGACAAATACATGGCAAGTTCAAGAATAAGCGGCCAATGTATTAGATAAACAATCTGACACTGGTATCATCAAAACACGACTGGTTACCTCGCTGGTCTAGTCATCTAGTGTTTCGATTCCCAGGTCGAACAGTACTGTAGGGTTTTCGTGATAGAAATTCTCACTAGCAGCCGGGATTAAGGAATTGTGTCCGGTAGATGGCAATAAGCGTCCCATTACAGGGACTTAATAACGGCATCGGCGAAATGTGGGCGTTGCAGCACACCTGTACCTAACTCTTCAGGGAATTCCAGCGTGATACTACTATCACGCCGGTATTCCCTGATGGGTTACGGTAGTAGTAGACTATTCCTAGCGATGCCATCCAGGAGGAACTGAATTCAGTACAAGCTTCCAGAAAATCATATGCGAATTATCACACCTTTTTCCCAAAATTTTAGGCAGTAGTACTATGATAAAGCCACATTACACCTCACGCTAGCCACGAGATCAATAAGGGTGTTAGGGCCAATATAATGCTTTGGAATCCACACCAGATACTCGTGGCTATAAATTAACTGCCTAACAACTGGGAAACAATCATCTCTCAAAACAAATGACATCACATCATAATTTTTCTTTCATTCCCAAATCACTATCAATTGTATTCCAAAAATAATTAAACGAAACATGTCATTAGCTGATCACGTCCACATCAAACGAGATAATCATCTTACACGCGTCCATTTACGCACACATGGACACCCATGCCTCTGTATGGACACATGAACGTTATTCTCAATATATGTGGTCATCTTAGCACGCACACGTACATAATTCATGTGTACACGCATGCTTTTCACACATACATGTACATATGTCATTTTAAATATGTGTGTGTTCATCAGGAGTTGTAAACCTGTGGTACTTACGTATGGCATGCATGCTTTTGTTTGCACGCGACAGAAACTATCGCTGTCACACGTTGAAAGTTACTTATTGTATGTGAAAAGTCCATGCTAACCCGTGAATTTTTGTGCTTTTCTCAAATACTGGCATGAAGTTTTAGGGCAGCAAATAGTAATTTATGTCTCCAATGGAACGACAATCAAAACGACCAGAGAAAGATCAGGCGCAAGACCAACGGCTTTGCATGCTTTCCGAAGCACGAAGCAATGATAATTAATTTTAAAATACGCACATAACTTACGAGACGTCAGACGTGCCTTGGGTTTGAACCTGAGACCTCCGACTTGCCAGTCAACAGTCACTACCACTAGGCTATCACTATTACTGCACAAAAAAGCAGCAGCAGCGGCATCAGACAAATAATATGACAAATAGTTGAATTTCGAAACTCTGAACAGGGAGGGCAATATTTTGTTTTTTTAATTTGGCCCTCTAAAATTAAAATGTTTGCCACCCCTCCAACACTTACACATGCATGTCAGTATTGTGTGCGGTTATCATTTGTTTTATCTTAAAGGTCTTTTCTACAACGGGTTAGCAGAGTAAGCGTTATTGGGAAAGTGCGGATGGCAACACGGGTTAGGTTAAGCTAGGTCAATATCAACGCTTGGTGGGCAAAAATTCTACACATCCCATAGTACATAGAGGGGGCATAACGTCACTATGGAAAGCTAATATAAGCCTGTACAGTCCCACTGCTGGACAAAGGCCTCCCTTCCTTCTTTCCACTTTTCCCGGTCTGTTGCGACTTGGGACCAATCCTTCAGGTGCAAATATAGCTCATCCCGCCAACTTCTGGGCCTGCCGCGTTGCCGTTTCTTGCTATTAGGGAACCACTATGTCGTTATTTTATCCCAAAGCTCCTCCGGCATACGGCAGATGTGACCAGCCCAGTTCCATTTTAAATTGGCAGCTGTGTGGCCTACGTCCACAATTCGTGTTTTGGTTCTAGTTTTGGAAAGTTATTTCAAAGAATCTCATAGAGTAACAACTAAACTAAAGATTGACAATATATGATCGTCTGGCGCACCCTGGGCAGTTGGCCTGGATACCACCATAGCTTACTGACTAATATTTCCACTACGATATTAGCAAGAAGAAGACACGGCAGAACAAGACACAATTTAACTAAAGATTTCTTTTATTTATTTATTTTTCTTCTCAAAGAGAGTATTGAAAGTGAAAGTAGGTACCAGGCGTTCATAAATGAATAAGAGTGAGTAGATAATAATAAATTAACTCCAACAATACATTAGTTTCCATTATTAGACCGATAATGAGTTATTATGCAATATGTCTGCTACTTATCGTTGTACATATTACGTTAAATATGGAGTTCAATGAAATCCACGCGATATTATCACAGCACTTTGTAAACGAACAAATAATAAGTCAAATTTTACGTGGCTGTCAAACGTTTTGAACTTCTGCGAGAATTTGACGCGTTTGTCAAATGATCTACGTGTTTGAGAGAAATTTTGTTTGACAGAATTTGTGGTTTTTTTTGACAAGCAATCTCGAACGTGTGGGGATTTCGGATTATTTCCGTATCATAGAACTGCATTCACTATCCGTCCGCGCCAGATATTGGAAAAAAAGCAAATCGAAGAATCTGTTGCGTGCTTGCAACTCGACGGGGGGCTTTAACATGCTCTCCGAAGCATGTAGGAAGCGGGTAACTAATGATTACCCATCCAAAGCAAGCCTGAGTTGCATGGTAGCACATAGCATCACGCCAGTATTCCCCGAAGGGTTAGACAGAGGTGTATTGATGACGTTTTTGACTCCCATAGGGAGCGAACCTATTGCCATCTACCGGGCAGTTTCAGACTCCGTGCTGCTACTGAGAATTTCCATACAGAAAAACCCAATAACACTTTGGCTGACCCGGAAATCGAGGTCCTTATACGCAGCAATCGTGCTTGCCAGCTTGCCTATGTCACGTAATACAGGTTGATGTTTTAATCACCATCCAAAATTTTCTAATGCATTAGGTATCATAAAAAAAATCTATCAATTTAATTTTTGATCTACATATTTAGCAAATACTGGTCATCTTTGCAACAGAACAGCACAGCTTGTGAATTATGGGGGGAGACCTTTGCCCAGCAGTGGGATGAGCAGCAGTAACTATTTCAGACGTTAAAAACTACGCTTGTTGTGTGTAATTAATGAAAGGAATAGCGGTGCGGGCCGCTTAGCCGCCTTGCGTGTACGATATCCATATGTCTTTCTCATTGCCTTATATTATTTCAAAATTGTAGTGCTAAATCACAAAAAGAGAAGAAAAACAAGTATTTCATTATTTTTGCCGATGATTATCACTACGACGCGGCAGGGTACAAGGACTTTGTTTTATAATATATAAAACAAAGTCCTTGTACCCTGCCGCGTCTGTCTGTCTGTTCGCGATAAACTCAAAAACTTATGAACGGATTTTCATGCGGTTTTTACCATTAGACAGACTGGTTCATGATAAAGGTTTAGGTGTATAATTCATTACGATTTTGTGTAAATTGGCTGAAATATGACGCTGATTGCTGAAGATATCGGAAAATATCATGCTGATTGGGAGCTTTACTGGCGTGCGCCGCCTAAATGCTCGACGCAACAGGCAGATACGACACTACGACAGAAAAAAATGTAGGCGTACATGCTCTGCTACCCGTGCGAAGCCGGGACGGGTCGCTAGTAATATACATATAATCTTCCTTACTTATGTGTATAAAAACCTATTATAATACCATCCAACAATTTTTATAGAAGAGTAGACATGTTATTTTATTTTTTACTTTTTTTATAAGAAAATATTGCCATTAGGAATAATTCCTGTATTGTTGGTGCATTTTACAAACACATTTATTCACATTACACAAAGACCCAGACGCAGTCAGATTTGATGATGAGAAACTGATGGACCGACTGCTGCATTAGATGTCCCAGGTTCAATACACACACAAAACAAGTATTTGTTCCCTTCATGTAATTGTTGGCACCTATAATGCAGGATTAATTCCAAAGGAAGAAAAAAAGTTAGTTAAAATGGCTTTTAATAAAAATATGTACATTCTGTGTTTAAATTATAGCATAGCTAGAAGTTTAATCTGGAGACATTGTAGCACACAAACTTAAAACCTCCTCTTTTAGAAGTTAGCAAAAAGTGTACTTTTTTCAATTCCTACTGCTTGTTCATATTTTATTATTAATTATTTATAAGCTTGGACTTGTTTCCAATGTGTGTTGGACCTTTATAAACATATTAGTTATGATCTAACCAGCGACATGAAGCACAGAAAGCCATTGCACCAACCTTGTCATTAAATATGGGGGATAATAGAGGGAGAAAATAGGGGGAGAACTTTGCTCAGCAGTGGAACAGTAAAAGTTAGATATAAAAGATAATATTATCATAAAAGTTCTTCTTGGATGGGTCAAGAGCCTGATAGATAGATTGGAACTCATTGACACTGCATGCATTGTGAGGAAATTCCTTCCTCTAGGGCCCTATCC
Source organism: Shargacucullia verbasci (assembly GCA_947562105.1). Classification (NCBI taxonomy): domain Eukaryota; kingdom Metazoa; phylum Arthropoda; class Insecta; order Lepidoptera; family Noctuidae; genus Shargacucullia; species Shargacucullia verbasci. Next base: position 5,173,543 of record OX387308.1, read on the forward strand.
GTGGATTGCTTGACCTGATCTCAGACAGTTTCTCTAATTTCTCTATATTTCTAAATGTATAAATATTTTATGTAGTACATAGGTGATTGTAAATAATGTACACTTATAAGATTTAATTTCAATTGTCTGTGAGCAATAGAAGGAAAGAGAGAATACTGCTGTAAAATCTACAATAAATTGGTGAAAAGAATGGTGATTGGATATTGCTCATTAGCAGTACATTAAAATATCTGTAGTCGGACGGCACGAGCTTCAAATATTTGTAGATATTGAAGAAATAAGATGTTGCTGACACCAAATATTTACATTACATCCAGTGAATTATAATATGCTCACAACTTTATCATGTTTATTACTGTTATAAATTATGAACTTTGTGCAATGATAGAACAGTTTTTTTTTTTCATTTTTAATTACAAGAACTAGATCGCGACGCTTTTCTCTACTAAATCAATTACTTACTTATATCAAATAAAAAAATGTAATCTCCAATTTATGATATTTGCGTGTTTACGACCAAAGAGGTAGTTAAGTATTAAACTATTTTTAACCACGCCGATCGGCTGTATGCAACGACGTGTCTTAGAAAATAAAAAAGTAATAAAACTTACGGAAAAAAAAGTTAGTTCAATACGCCGGGAACGGAAACAAGCACTTTTGTCACTTAAAATCACACTAAAAACTTGTTTTTATGATACTTTTTCACAATTTCTGTTGCGACGAAGTTATTTACGACGATATTACCGCATAGTGTATGTCTACGCGGGTAGGGAATTCAAATGAAAATAATTTTTATAGGTTACAAAACGTCAAACTCTCTCGTTTTGAAGGTCACCTTGAACTGACAGTGACAAGTGACAGCTAGGGTGGTCGGTTAGTAAAAAAGACGAATATCCTCTCGGAAACGTTATTATATAGCTGAAGAGTTGCCACCGTAATTTTCTTACCCGATTGTGGCCTTAAAGGAGTGTTATGTATAAAATACCTTTAGCGTCTATTTTATTTTTGTATATTTTGCAATGTTATTATCATGCAGCAATAAGCTTTAGTACCTATCTGTGTTCCATTATGTTTTTGATGCCTACGATTAAAGTACTTAAGTTGATAAAAATAGAATATTCAATAAACAAGCCCGTCATGTGTTGCAACTGCCAATTCATACAAGATTATGTCTTTAACATAATATGACCATGTTTATTAGATTAGAATTATTCAAAATATTAGATATATAATATTCAAGTATAGGTATTGTCGAATGTACTAATCAACCAACTACATTCGATCCAGAAAGCTTATTATTAAAAAGTTTGTATGTGACAAGTCCATCCCCAAGCCGCCTGCCAAGCGTGGGGATTGTGGCAAACCCTCCCTTGAGGGAGGCCTTCGTTCAGCAGTGGATGTGACAAGTAGTCTTTATCAAAAGTACCACTTCAATTTTATAAGTATGGTAGCTTAACATTCACTAAGAGCATGAATAAGATCTTAATGGTGTATTTATACTCCTAACTTTGCCTAGGAATAACTCATAATGACATACTATATCACATTGCATTTGCAATGTAAAAAAATTACGAACTAAGATAAATATTTTACTAATAGTTAAGTTAATAATACACGCTTATACCTCTTTGCAAATGTATTACAAGCAAAGTTATAGCATTCTAAGGGTACATTATAATTTGACAGGCAAGTGTGAATATATTCTATTTTGTTGTGTGAAGAGGATCGCACATAATGTAAAAAAAAAAAAAACAAACATATGCAAAACAAGTACAAAAACGTTTTATTAAAAAAAAATATATTATATAGATATTTTCAAACAACGACAATATTAACAGTAATGGCACACTATCACAATCAAGAGTTATTGTGTTACAATAATTAAAATTAATTAAGCCCTATCCCACCATCTTGGCCCTTGGCTGCCACCTCCAAGCCCTATATACTGTTATATACAGGGCAATTTTTTTATCACTATTCAAAATTTCACAAGGTGTTCTATCCATGAATATGAACAACTTTTACTATGAGACCAACTCTGAAATCACGAAAATAAAATCAGCTGTTTCATACAAAAGATCAGTGCCTACTCGACCTGCCTGTGAAAATTTGGATGGTGATAAAAAAATTGCTATGTATAATGTTGTATATTCCATATAATTATCCTGATTCTCCCCAGACCAAAAGCTGGATAGGATAGCTTGTTTTCCTGGACCATACTTCTCGAAAGAGCAATACTATAGCAAAAGAACCTGACTGATCATAACGAGACAAGACACAATAAACCGATAACTAACACACTTTATATATGACTTTTTGATTGATTTTTAATCACTTTTAAGGCACTTTTAAGGCACTTTTAAAACAAATAATCACACTGAAATATGTTTTTACTGTCCAGTTTATACTTAACTTAGCATATACAATTTATAAACTTTCATTGATTTCTAATCGAGACTCAATGGCGGACTTCCATCAAATTCTTCAGCGAAATGATCAACATTGCTATCATTATTATCTTTCATATCAAAATTTATTTTCACAGGATTCACATTTTTAACATATGTCCTATTCAAAAGTAGTGGACTACACATTACATCTGAATCATTAAAATTCGCACACTTTTCGGGAGTTTCTTCAACGTTGGCAACATTTGCAGAACTGTCAGATTTTGACTGTAACGGCTTTACACTTTCGCTTTTGGATGTTTTAGAAACATTTTCTGCGTTATTGTTATTTGTAATTAATGGACTTTTATAAGAACTGGAAGCATTTTTAGACCTATTTAATATATGAATGGTTGATAGGGGAGGAGGTTCTCCGTACATCTTTAACCTAGCAATCTTCTCGTTAACTTTTTTCTTCCTTAGTAAAATTTCTTCTGGTAATTGCGTGTCAGTTTGTTTGAACGTAGACTCAAAATCTAAGCCAGTAAGGTTGAAATTGTCATCTATTTTATTTATTCTTGCTAAAGGAGAATCTATGAATATTTTGTTTTTAGACATGTTAAAGTCACTATTATTAAATCTATAAGGAGATATATTTTCATTGTTATGTTTGATAACAGAATAATTATTTTTTAGTACAACACAATCTTCACAGAATTTCCTTCTATCTAAACTCTGAAACTTTTTATTCAAATCATCGAGCAAATTCCTAGCATTTTCATTTTTAGGTGTTTTAGTAAAATACGAAAACTCTGTCACGCGATATTGCGGTATATTTTTTTTTGTGTTGCCAGCTCGTTTCTGTAAATTAGTACAAGCTACTCCCTGGCCTGTGTCCAGTAAATTTTGGAAGCCAAATTTTTTTAGGCCTCCCCAAAAATTTACACAGATCATATTTTTATCGGCATCAGCTAAAAACACATTTTGGAATGGCTGCTTCGTCGAATCGAATTCTTGTACGCTAGGATCGATTAAAAATATGATCCCTATTGTATCTATTTCGTTATAGTCCGTTGACATTGACGGGTTAAGAGATAAATCCTTAATGGTATAACAGTTACGTTTTAAAAGGTTCGTGAATGGTTTAAATTTTTCCGGCTCTTTGTATTTTGAAGTGCTGAATGCTGATTGTCTTCCGGCTGATATCTGGATTTCTGAGTACCTGGAAGAATAATTTGTTAATATATTTATATTTTGTAAAAACTGTTGTTTTGGCTTTTGTTGCTCTAATAAAGACCTCCCATATTAGTTTTTCTCCAATATCTATAATGTATAGACATCGACCTGTTATAATTTTATTAGATGTACTAGCGGACCCGACTATATAAGATATATGTACATAGCTATGCTTACCTAACAGCCGTAGGCACTACATTGATGACGTCAATCCAACTACCTTCTTTAATGATTTCTAATATTGCCTCGTTTGGCTTCCATATTGACATCATACCTGAAAAAAAATATATTCAGATCTTTTTTTATTCTTTGCAGTGTCTGCACGATAACATGAGAATAGCTATAACGGAAAGGTTGAGTTATCGATTGCTGCGCTGAGTGTCGCGGGTTTGTTTTTTTAAAAACCTTTGGGCCACGCTATGATTTCTCTTGTGTCGTGGGTACAGTTTACAAACATACACGTCACATGCACACACAACCAGACCCGAAACAACTATCTGTAGATCATACATATATTTGTTCCGTGCGTGAATCGAACCCACGACATGTAGTGCAGCAACCGATCTCTTAACCACTGCGTCAACCGTGCCGATTTGATTCTCACACAGCAAATATTTTTTTATAACCTACAGAATCAAGGAAAATCTGACAGCCACAGCGACGAGCAAACAGTGTATCCGTTTCTCTTTTATATTTTTTCACAATGCATTTGAAAGTACGAATATATAAGGAACTTAAAAAGAACATATTTTTAAATTTTTGTCTGTCTTTGTGTTCCGGCTAATTTCCGAAACGGCTGGACCGATTTTGACGGAACCATCACTGGCAGATAGCTGATGTTATAAGGAATATCTTAGACTACTTTTATTTTAGATAAAGACTTAGAGTTTTGCGTAAAAAATGCACGGGTTCATAGTCCACGCGGTGAAGCCGCGAGCGGAAGTATGTACCTTTAGTTACTTCGACTCCGTTCTTGTCCGTCACTCCAGCAACTCTTATCTTCAGCAAGGTCACCACATTTCTATTGACACAAACACCCGCCTTCTCTATTTTTTCTCTTACTCTCTTCTGTATGTCTTCTAGAAGACGTTCTCGATGTTTGGAGGTGTGACCTTCTAGGAGACGTGACTGAGATGACGTTAAACTAGCCTGGAGAAGATATATTTTTTAATATAGTGACTTTTGTGAAAACGTTTCTGTAGGTAAAAACTGCATCACGCCTGTATTCCCCAAAGGGTTAGGCAGAGGTATACTATTCTACATTCACATTTCGCCGATGCCATTATCGAGCCCCATGTAATAAGGGGCGAGCCTATTGCCATCTACCGGGCACAGTTCCGGAGTCCGTGCTGCTACTGAGAATTTCAATACAGAAAAACCCAATAACACTTTGCCCAACCCGAGAACCGAACCCTCACGCTCAGCAGTCACGCTTACGACCAATAGACCAATGAGGCAGTCAATATTCTTTTTTTGTTTTGTCTTTCTGTTTTATCCTCTTTGGACGGTTTATGCCGTTTTTATTTTTTATTCGAAACACTTGTATAACTCATATTGTATTACCTCATTATGTAAGTAACGTTTTAGTAAGTTTATATTTTTCTCATTTAATGCATGTTAATTTAAAATTTTAATTGTAAATTAACTTTTTATTTTTTTAAAGAGTATCCATGGAGTTTCTTGCCGGTCTCTTCTCCATAGGTGACAGCAACAGTCTCTTGATGACTGTGGCGGATAGGACTGATGGCCTCATATTAAAACACTGGACGAAGACGCAAGTGTTGCCTACAAACCGTGCCCAGAAGTAGGTGTGTTGTTTGTATTGTATTGTGTTATTGTATTATGGTAAATTAATTGAATTTTATATGATGATTTATGTACTAATACTAGTTTGTAAGTTGTGTATGTCTTTACTAACCATATGGATTGTATTATCTGAATAAATAAATAATAATAAATAAATAAATAAATAGGACCTACCCCCTTTGGAACCGTGCGCCTAGAGTCTCGACTTTTTAAAAGTGTCTGAAAAGGCCTACTTGAAATAAAAAACTTTGATTTTGACAGCCATTGTCTTTCTACACAGTGGCCAATTTTGTAGGGGTATTACTCAGTCATTGTGATAATCAAGTTCGAATCCCGTGTCGTACAACATGTTACATAATCAGACTTACTCTAAATTCCCCAGGGTCCTTGCTTTTCTTCATAACTTTTGCTATTTGGGAGCCGCTGTCCAAGCATGTTCTCTTGCTGCCAGAGTCGGAGAGACCTTCGGAGTCTTGAGACTCCTGGAACAACGGGTCAAGGTATACTGGGCTGTTACGGAGATCTGAACACCAAGTGTTATGGACGAACTTGAAAAGGTCTACGTCTAGTACTTATAGTATGGGCATATAGATCCAGGAGTGAATCATGATCTTAGCCTTTTCCCAATCTACATTGGGGTCGGCTTCCAGTGTAACCGGTGGCGGCTGAATATCAGTATTGTACAACGCGACTGTCATCTGACCTCCGCCACCCAATTACTGGGAGACACTGATACTCTAAGGTTAGACTGGTTGTCAGACTGTTTTGGGCTGCTGACACCCGTAACAACTGTCATAGGTCTTCATATGATACCCGGGACTGCTTAACGTACTTTCCGAGGCACGGAGGGGTCTTGATGCGTGAAAAATGGTCAAAGGATTGACCGCTGCAAGCTCTGCTTAAACTCGTAGATCGACTTATCAGCGCGGTAGCTATGTAGCTGTAGGTGAATGTAGGTCCAATTTTGAAAGGATTCTATTTTTTTTTAATCTTGACCTGGGTTCTCCTCATGTCACAAGCCCACACCCAGACCCGAAAACTGTCTGTAGTTCATACAAATATTTGTTCGCGAAACCGCGACTCATTGCGCAGAGACATTAGGTCTATGCTTACGCACTGCGCCATCGATGTCATCAAATTCTACTTACATACCTGGTCAGAGAACTCCTTCTCCACTTCTTCATAGATTTTCTCCATGATCACCTGTCTTTCCGCCTCACTCTTCATTTGATGGAGATGTTCCAGACGCTCTGATCTTGTGACTGTGAAAATAATTTCAGTTTAGTTTTAGTACATCTGGAGGGCGTAAGAACGGTTGCTGCGCGTGAGTGGCGAAAATGGGCGGGGCCTGTGGAGAAATGGGCAGGGTTAGTGATGGAGAGGGGGCTCTTGTTGAGTGAATGGGACAGGCTTATTTCCTTCGCATGTGTAAGGCATTAGGCACATGAAATTCAATAATTAATATTTTTGATTTTGAATACTATGTACTAAATAGGTACATATCGCAGCATCAGAAATAAAGTGACCTAAGTAAAAAAATGCAATTTGTGGGAAATGATCAAGAAAGTCTTCAAAAAAGTATACTTTTTAAGGTCACTTTAGGTAAATCAGAATTTTGAATTGGGTCACTTTCATTCTTAGGGAGCGATACGTATGTACCAAGTATTTATATATATATTTGGATCGACTTCTATATCACCAGCTGCTTACCAGTGCTGCCATCTTCAAACTTTTCAACATACAACGCCGGATACACTCTTGTAACAAACACTCGCAGTTTCGACACTTTCCCGCCGTCCAGCTTGACAGATGACAGCTGAGACAAGATGGCGCTGTTGCTATGGTAACCGAGGCGAGTGTCCCAGCGCGCGCGGCGTGTGGAGTTACCGAATAGTTTCAGGCGGACTGCTGAAGTGTCCTGTAAAAAGGTTTAACCTAATTATAACATTAACACGTTGAACGCCACACGGCCCACTAGCGGTGGGCCATTCAAGCAAACCCGTTCGGGCTGAGTGGAAATCATCATTCCCATACTTATTTGCCTAAGTTAAAATCGACGCGAAACAATGAGAAAAGTCTAAATTTGTATTTTAATTTAATATTTTCTTAAGGATATTTGAAATCGGTCACCGGTGACCCCCGTGGCGCAAATGACTGCCACGTCTGAGCGCAGATCTAGAACCACACAAATTCGTCCGGCCGTCGCCTGCGTCTATCGCAACTCCTTTTCGCCGCATCTAGGCCATACTTAGAGGTTACCTTGACCCAAGATCTAGTTAGTAAATTTGTATTACTATCATCATCATCATCATCATCAGCTAGAAGACGTCCACTGCTGAACGAAGGCCTCCCCCAATGGGGGGGTTTGCCATAATCCCCACGCTTGGCAGGCGGCTTGGGGATCGCAGTGGCTCAGACGTACCCGGGTCTTGTGTTACTATATCCACGACATTTTCTAGCTTTCACTCTTCAATTTCATTGAAACTGTACATACGGTATACAGTCAACCGAATTACAGACCTTGTTGAGTCACTAACCCTTCAACTGCTACAAAAGCAATTTCCATATGGCGAGGCAAGCGGGTCCATTTGGCAGACAAGACCAGCCATGCAATAAATATTTTTTACACATAACCCAGAGGTCGTATCATGTGAATACTATGTTACATTAGAGTTGCTAACCGTCCTGTTTTCCCAGGACATGTCCTGCTTTTTGGAGTGTCCTGGGTTGTCCTGGATAGTTATTAAGTAGCGTCCTGGGTTTTAAAAGTTTTTGTAAGGTCTTGTTTTATTATTCGTGCGCCACTACTGCCTCAAACCTTACGTTTAATCATCGGCGTTATTTTATAATTTAATCCTTAATTTCATTTCTTACATTATATAATTTAATTGAAGATAATTTTATAAAACATTGTAATTGCTATTCATTGAGTTACATTGACATGGTTTTCTTATACTTTTTTTTATACTGCGTACTGTTTTTGAACCGAAATGTCCTGGAATTTCTACTTTCATACCTGGTTTTTAAAATTTGGGGATGGCAACCCTATGTTACATCTATAATTTGTCTATTTACCTTATGTTAGATTTTGAAGTCTTGGTGCATTAATTAAATAATTAAACCTAAACCTCTGTTTAACCCATGGAGAAATACATCCATGATGATAAGTTTAGTAGACGTTATAGGACATGATTTGATTCCTGCGCGTAACAAATATTTGTATGACAGATATTTGTTCCGGGTCTGGGTGTTTGTGCATGTGCACGATACAGAAGCGATGCAACGATTTAAAAAAATAGTATACTAACCTCCCAAGGCGAAATTCCCTGCTCACAGCCAACCAACTCAGCGCCATTGGTGACAATCTTGGTGCCAACACATATTTTACCAACACACACTAGTTGGGCCAACATTTTGTCGATAATCGCTCTGATGCAGTACCAACCGTCTGTCAGTAGCAGTTCTAAGTTATTTGTGGTGGTTGCACTGGAAAAAAAAAAAAAAACATAAATTATGTGACTGGCAAGCAAGGCTAAGGATCATATTGAGAGGATGAGATAGGGTTGATTCGCACTGAAATCTCAAGTTTTAAAAAGAAAAAAAAAAACGATTATAAGATATCGTTTTGGTGTTTTTCCACTAAATAGTTAACATAGAATCTGTATTCTCCGAAGGGTTAGGCATAAATGTACTATTGTACACCCAAATGCCGCCGATGTTATTTTGAACTCACATGTAATAGGGAGCGAGCCTAATGCCATCTCATCTACTGGGCACAATTCCAGACACAGTCTGCTAATGAAAATTTCCATAAAGAAAAACCCAATAACAATTTGCCCAACCAGGAAATCGTACCCAGGACCTCACGCTCAGCAGTCGCGCTTGCAACCACTAGACAAATATAATAAATGAAAATATAACATACCTGGCAACATTGACATCATTCTCATAAATTACAGCAACACACAATACTAAAGTTTTAGAAGCAACATCATCTTTCTCCAAAATCTTCCTTAAAGCTGGCCTTTGGGCATAATACAACTCTTTGTCGTATCTATACTTCAACTGATCAATGACATTCCTGGCACTACATACGACATTCGATTTCAATTTGATTTCATATGAAATTAGCTTCCATAGTATGAGTTTCAAATGGTTGTCTAACCAACCATTTGGAACTAATTTGTGGTTGACAGAATTTAAAAACAATTCTTTCAATAAATCTATTGTCATATTGCCATACGACAGTTCTTTTCTCTTGTCATGAAACTCGAATGTTAGCAAATTGTCAAAGTTGAATTGTCTTAAATACGGATCTATTGTAGTATTGTCATTTTGAGTAAATTTATCTAAATCTTTCAAAGTATACTTTTTGTTCTTCTTGTAGTTCTCATTGAATGTAGTTTTCTTGACATTTATGTTAATAATTTCTTTCTTTAATTCTGGTTTTATAATTACTTTTTGTGAATAGGGTGTTTCGAATTTTTTCTTCTTTTTTGCTCTAGGACAAGACAGTATTGGGCTTCCAGATCTTTTAGACTTGACTGGTGAGTCATGAAAGTCTTCTGTATGTAAGCTCTCATCAAAATTATTCAACACTTGTGTATCTATAATATTGGCAATATTTTCCTCGCTATTTATTTTATCTTTCTTATTTTTTGGTACATTTTCATTCGTATCATCTATATCAGAAAATAGTCGTTTGGATCTTGCTATAGCTTCTTCGGAAATAACGACATCTCTATTACTACCTGTTTTAAATCCAAAATTTATATTTGAAGCCTTTTTATCAATATTTTTATTATTTTGAGTATCAAAATCTTGGAATAGTTTTCTGCACTTCACTAAAGAATCTTCTGATATTAAAAGTTTTTTGTCACTAGCCGTCTGAACTCCTTTGAAACTTTTACTATTTTCAAATAATTTCTTAGTTTCAGTTAGCGCCTTATCGGAAACTTTAACTTCTTTGTCATTTGCAGTTTTAAATCCATGAAATTCAGGTTCGTAATCATCGTTTGATATTGCGTCTATATCTTGAAAAAGCTTTTTGCTTTTAGCTAATGCTTCTTCAGATACTGTTACAGGTTTCTTATTACCAGTTTGAAATCCTTTAAATATTGGACTCGCCTTCCCACTTTGCAAGAAATCATCCGCTTTACCAACATCAGTATTATCACGTGTCACGTTATATTTATGTATATCATTATCAACTGTTTGTCTTACGTCGAAATTTATATCTTGAAATATTTTTCTACTTTGAATTATAGCATCTTCTGATACTTCGACTTGCTTATTGCTGGCCGTTTGAAAGCCTAGAAATCTAGGTGCTGTTGTATTTTTTTCAGTAATAGGATCATCCTTTACTATATCACTACTTTTATTTGAATCTTTTTGTAAATCGTTAGATCTTTCTTCAATTATAGGATAGTTTTCTTTACGTGTTTCAGTTACTTGTAATTCAGTAGCGTCTATATCTTTAAATATATTTTTAGTTTTAGCCAAGGCTGTTTCAGATATGTTTATTACTTTATTGTTTGCAGTTTTAAAACCTACGAAACTACATCCACTAAGAGGAGGTTGATGATGTTTCAGATCCGGATATGAACTCTTTTCTTCTTTTCCAGTTTCTTTTAAATGTTCATCCGGTTTATTCAGAAGCTTAAAATCATTAGAATCAATGTCTTTGAAAATATTTCTAGTCTTAGCTAAACATTCTTTCGAAATACTTATTTTCCTGTTATTTGCTGTTTTAAAACCGGCAAAAGTGGATTTACTAGTAGACGGTTGATATAAATCTATAAGTTCACTGTTCTGTTGTAGTTCTTTGGTCTCTTTGTCTATCAAATCATCTTCTACAAAGGCTTTACAATTTTTTTCTGGTAACTTAAAATCCGTTGAATCGATATCATTGAAAATATTTTTAGTTTTAGCCAAAGCTGCGTCAGATATTTTGATTTCCCTATTATTAGCAGTTTTGAAACCTCCAAAACTAGCCTTACTAGTAGAAGGCTGATTAAAATCTATAAATCCTTCAATATCTTCACGGTTTTTTTCCTCTTGCAAATCTTCGTTGTTATTCTTGGGTAACTTAAATTCCAGAGAGTCTATATCTTTGAAAATATTCTTAGTTTTCGCTAAAGAATCTTTAGAAATGTTAATATTTTTATTATTTGCTGTTTTGAAACCTACGAAATTCGTCTTACTGGTTGAAGGTTGGTTTAGTTTAATAGTATCATTTTTAAAATCATTGCTCTTTTTCTTGGGTAACTCAAAATCTATAGAATCAATATCTTTGAAAATATCCTTAGATTTACCTAAAGCTTGTTCAGAAATCTTGATATCCTTATTATTTGCGGTTTTGAAACCAACTAATCCGGCATTGCTTGTTGAAGGCATTTCGACATCAAAACATTTCTGTGTTATTTTATCCAAACTTTCGATTGATTTATTTGGAAATTTTGTGGAACCAATATCTTCGAAAATATCCTTAGATTTAGCCATTGCTTCTTTTGAAATATGAATATTTTTATTACTAGCTGTTTTGAAGCCTTTGAAGTTGTCATTGCTCATATTCTTACTTAACTGCGGTCCTTCAACCATTTTAGGCAGACCATTTAATTCCTTATTAGCTTCTTTGTTGTCAAATTCACTTAAATCTTCGTCAAAATCAATATCCTTAAAAACATCTTTAATTTTAGCAAGCGCAACATCCGAAATTTTTATGTTCTTATTGCTTGCAGTCTTGAATCCAACCGAAGTTACATTCTTATCTGGTCCTTTATCTTCTTCTAAAGACATTTCAATATTTTCAAATTCTTGGATTATAATATCATCTATATTCTGTATATCATCTGCAAAGCTTTTATTTACGTTTGATTTCGATTTCTCAGTAGCTAGTAATTTATTTTCACATTCAACAATTTTTTCTAAGTTGTCTTTTTCAGCTTGGTTATCGAAATTTTCATTTACGTCAATGTCTTGAAACACTTTCTTACATCTAGATAATGCCTTTTCGGACAATCTAATTGCTTTATTACTGGTAGTCAAGAAACCTTCAAAATTGCTTTTTCCAGCTGGTTTTATATCATTGATTTTAACTTCTTCAACCGTGTTCCCTATTGCAAATACTAATTCAGATTCTTCGTCATATTTCTCAGTTAACTTGAGCTCTGTTTTTAGAGAAACAGAGACATTTTTCCCTTGCTCCTCATCCATATCTTGAGTTTTATTTTTCACATAACTATCACAATTTTTCACTAAATCTGTAACAGTGACTTCATCACCAGGCACATCATTTAATAAGTTTTTAGCTTGAGCAAAAGAGTCAGTGAAAATCTGAATAGATTTATTACTAGCAGTTTGAAAACCCACATACATAGTCTTATCTAAAACATCAGATTGCTCATAAAAGGAAGTTTCTAAGGCACATGTGAATGGTAGGTCTTGATAATCTCTGTGAATGTAACTATCTTCTTCATCACTACTGAACAAAAGTTCATCCTTTAGAATTTCACTCCCTGCTTTACCTTCAGGATTTTCATTCATTACTTTGCTTATAAGATCATCTGATGTTGCTTTATCTAATTCAATGAATTCCAAATCTACTTCTAAATTTGGATCTTTAACTACATATGATTTAAATTCTGTTTCATTGTTTAAATTTGGATTATGTACTTCTTTTACACTTTTGTTTTGTAACACAGGACTAAGCATATCTCTATCATTTAACAGTATTTCCTCATCCATTTGGATATGTAATTCTTTATCCAAAATCTGAGAATTGATAACACGTTTTGCAGTTTTCAAATCATTAGCTTCTAATATAGGCATTGCAATTTTCTCAAATTGCTCAAACTTATCCAAATTGAAAACCAAAGGGGATGGAGTTTTAGATTTCTGTTTTACGTTTTTGTGCATAAAAATAGGACTAAGAGGTTTTTCTATAACCAATTCTTCCTCATCAATTTCTATACATTCATTTGATATTTGACTGAATTTTTCTACTTCTGTATTTTCATCAGTTCTACTGACTGGAGTATGAAAACCTATTTCTTTCTCTGTAATATTATTACTACACATTATTGGAGATATTATACTTATACCATCATCTATGTCTGTGTCATTATTTTCTGTACTATTTACTAAAACTCTATCACTGTTACTCTTTATTACATCTTCTGAAATATTTTTATGAATCTTATCCATACTTCTTTTATCCTTTTCTGCACTCTGTGCATCTGTAGTTTCCTCTCCTTCTACTATATCATATTTCTCTGTGTGGTGACAGAAAGAAGTTTCAAACTCCTGTGTCATTCCTCGGTGAATGTCTATGATCTCGGCATCTTCAATTATATTGATTAGCTGGGTGTCTGAGACACACTGAGTGTCAAATTTTGTTGTTTGTTTGGGTACCTTGAAAATTAACATATTGTTTTATACATATAAAAATATAATATTGTTGATATTAATTTAGCTTGGAGAAGTTTGGATACTAAATACAGTGAATGAAACTGTGCAGAGGCAGCATTAACTCATCACTTTATGGACCCAATAACTAAGTACATAATTATTTATGTGTCTAACACAGTCATAAATTCATTAAGACACACATGGTGCCCAGAAACAAGACACAATTAATCTTCTGTTATGTGTCATTTGCATTACTTAACGGGTTAACAATGGCTATTATTTTACCATGGTAGAAGTGTTTATCGTGATTACAAAAGTCTGATTTCCATGAGTATAGCTAGCGGTTATTTCTATGTCTGGCACAACATGCTACTTGTAGAGTTTCCACCTTGTTAAAGTATGTCTCAATAACCAAATTTTGCATACATTTGAAAGGAAGGCTCAATAGTTTCCAATATAAAAAAACGTTTTATCATATAATACCTTACCTCTTCATACATTGGTAACTTATTTACACTTAAAAAACTACATTTCTTAAAGTTCTCTATGTTTTTATTTACGCACTTTACACTTTTCAGAGAATCTGCTTGATGAATTGCTTTGAGCTGCAAAGATACACTTGATAACACGTCTTGTGGCTTATAAGTATGTTTGTTTTGTTGTGGTTTGTCACTATAGAGACCTAAACGCTGTTTAGTGTATTGTTTCTTTGGAATAAACATAAAATTTTGGACAGGATCACTCATTTTATGTAAAGTGTTTAAAATATATTGAAGCTGAAAGCATAAGCAGAATTACTGCAATACGCGTGTAGGTGTTATTAGTTACAATACTTATTTATAATTATAATCATTTTAGCGGGAAGAAGAAGAAGAATCACATTTCTATTTATTTTCTTTGAGTTTGACAGATCGAATAGAAACTTACATCATCGGACGTTCCTTTCTATGGCTTTAAAACTTGTTATATGTTGAAGTATAAATACATTATAGAAGGATTTCTATTTTTACACAATTCCAGATTTTACATCAGTACAGATCGTTATCAAAGATTATAAATGAATAACAATGTAACGCTGATATGCGCAATATGCGTAAAATGGATATTGGAATTCTTTGCGTTCGGAAATGAAGTGTTTCTTGGTCGTAATTAAACGGAGAAATAAAATAATTGTATATCAATAAAAAAGAGTTTTTCAACTTCAAGCTAAGAGTTCAACTTATTTGTATAGAAATTAAACCCATTTTATGTATTCTTAATAATTATTATAAAATGCACATAGTCAACATTTTATTATAATTCTCACACTGAATGTATTTTTAATTTTTTATTATCTGTCTTCATAATTTCAGAACGTACAAAAGCTTCGGTACGACCGTTTACGTTTTTCTGGAAAAACAGTGATAAATAATATCGGACCGATATATTATATCAAATACCACTTACAAAATTCCTGCATTTGCATTTTCAGCACCAAAAATGGTAAGAAAAGTTGTATTTTCGCTGTATTTTGCTAACAAAAATGGCGGGTAAAACTAGGTTATCTTGCAGTCCCACACGATTTTGCTGGTGCAGCCAGGGCCTAGGCCTGAAACGAGGACGTATTCTGATTACGAAAGCGTCAACGACTGCATGGAAGGAGTCTGTAAAATATACGAGGAACATCTCAAAAGGCGGAATCCGAATACACCAACAATAACTTATGATATCTCGCAGTTATTCGATTTCATCGATCAGGTAATATTATTATCCCATTCACGTTAAATATCAGACAATAAGTTCAGTGTTCGCAAGCACCATTACATACTCCATACCATTCTCTCAAATAACTTTTATATTGGTTACAAGACTATGTCGAGCTATTCGCTTATGACAGAATCACTTTTCAAATCATATATCTTTGCTACGTCAATGTAAAATTGTAATAACAACTCCAATAAGAATCTTGTGCCTTCTGCTACTCCAGTATCTTGAAGACCTTACTCTCAGGTTCAGTAACCTACTATATTACAACAAAGTTAGTAGTAACATAGTAAGCAGTCGAGGACATCATTGATCTTGTGGTGGCAAGTATAGATGTAGAGCATGAGGTCCTGGGGTTAAATCCCCAGTTTGGGCAGTGTCATCGGGGTTTACTGTTTGGAAATTATCAATAGCGGTCCCGAGTATAGAATTGGTTCTGTCAGATGGCAATCACTTGTTTTTACATGGGACTCTGCATTTGTGGAAAGTGGGTATACTTTGGTACATCTCTACTTGAGTCATGGAGATATACTGGTGTGATATTCAATGCTGAATGTTATCATTGTAAAGAATGATCAGACCTTGCAATAAAACCTATAAAATATTATTACTACCTAGGAACTTATAAAAGAACATTACATTCTGTTTATAGTATATATTGATATTGATTTTATTGATCTATCAGAAATCTGGGAACCAACTGGAGATATGGATGGTCAAAATCACAATTTTATTTTACATATATTTAATAACTAGCTTCCACCTAGCTTATGTGCTATTGTAGACTATAATCTATCTCACTGCCAAATTTAATCCAGATCCGTTCATCCATTCTGGTGTGATTGAGTAACAAATATCCACCATCCATCCATCCATCCTCACAAACTTTCACATTTATAATATTAGTGAGATGTTCATAACTAAACTTTCTTATATGCAAGTCCACAGCAACCCATCCCATTCTGCATGTATGTAGACAGTCTGTTGCACATTACATTATGAACACTGAGAACAGTTGTTTTTAATCAGTCTAATGTTCCAATGTAGATGAGTTGAATGAGTTTGTTTCGGCGTTTCTTCTCAGGTATAGTAATAGGAAATGCCGACGCTATCTAGTTTAAAAAAGATGTGTAAAAGTGATTGAAAAATCCTAATTGCAAATAAAAATAATTTCAATTTCAATTAGATACACCAGAAAATTTATAGTGTCTGCAGGGACACCTATTTGTGTCTGTGAATTAATACATAAAAATATATATTATAACACTCACCCATCCTTTCTTATTTCAGTTGGCGGACCTTAGTTGTCTAGTCTACCAAAAATCAACGAACACATACGCTCCATACAACAAAGATTGGATAAAAGAAAAGATATATGTGCTACTACGCCAAGCAGCAGGACAAGGCGACTAACTTAACTTATAGGAACACAGAGTAGTTGGCAAATGGAGTTTTAATTTGCTTGAAATGTCATCAAACAAAACACTTTCATGTGTATTACTCAGTGAAAATATTGGTGGAGCATTTAATGGCAACAGCAAAAAAATAATATCTCTGTTGGTGAGTTACAATATTGGTATTATTAAAATCAATCACAGTAAAAAAGGTGAGCTATTGCAGCATTGGCATGGCAAATTTGTCTTCATTAGCAGAGAATATGGGTGTCCTGAGGGTAACAGATAAGTCTGCCAAGAAATATGCATAGGAATATTCTGTTTGACAACAATAATACACAGTTGCATGTGTCCACAATGATCCAACAATGTTTCTGTCCTATTAACTCATTGGGTGAGTTTTTGAGAAGTAATGTGCATATAGTACTCCATTTGCTAGCTATTCTATTATTAAGTAGAATGGTGATGCTTGAAGACGGTATCCGTTGGTTAGATGTAAGTCTGTTATGTTGTATTACTGTTAAATTTTACTATGGACAACTAGCTAGACTACTGCTCTGAGAAGCCACAAAATTATTTGAAACTCATAAACCATCTTTTACACTGGAATAGCTAAAATGTACACCACTGCTTAGTGTCATGCTATTCAGCAGTCCTGATGATGGTGAATGCATCCTCTAAGACTAGCTGTCCACTGGAATAGAGTCGAGAAAAAAATTCCAATACAATACTCTCATCGTCAAACCATCTGTTCATCAAAGATTTGTGAATAATATTAGTATTTTATTTAATATTTCTTCATTGAGATATTTTATGACAGCTAAGCGTTAAAAAGGCGGATGTTAAGAGCGTCTCGCTAGATCTATTTGCCATGCATAAAAAAATAATCTTCAATAGAGAACAGAAAAACCAGCAAAATTTAGACAAGTTGCGATGTACAATAGCTAGAAAATGGTAACACCAGCAAAATTACATTTACGAATCACGTGACAATGTTATAATAATTCAGTATATTTTTCGAGTGTTTCACTACTTTCAAGCGGTCGAAGATTGTAACTTGGTTTGTATGATATATTGTCGATAATTCATAGTTTTTGCGGGTGTTTCTATTCTCTAGCGATAGAGCTGATCGGGAATTACAACACTTCTTAATTATATAAACCATCTAAATGCATGGGAGCCAGGAAGGGTGCGGAGAAGGGTAACAGCCCCCCTCCCCTGCCTCCCTGGGTACGCTCATGCCATAGACGTCGGTATCTGTTCACCGTTGTATTGCTATCACATAAGAATCATTAACAAATGGCGCCCTCACTCGTTTTCTACTTTTTATTGACACTGAAATCCTGTATCACCACTTATTGATAAATTAGCTGATTACTATCTACAACTTGACTGACAGCGTCGAAGCGTCTGATACCTATATCTAGCTGATAAACATTGATTATTATACATTTAGATGAAAAATTACAGCTAGTTTAGTATCATTTTTTTTAGTTTATCCATCTGATATTTTATGTATTTGCTTATACAATATAGTCTTCTCTTCAATAAATATTAGTGTCTTTTTCAACCTTAATGTTGCCAAAATCGTCTAATAACAATGAAGCCATAAACATAAATTGGAATTGGAAATATGTATTAGGTTATCGGTAAGTGGTGAAACAGGCCCTCTTTACTTATAAATAGTGAAACACATTATCTATGATGGAAAAAGCAATGTCTTCAAGTATTACCACTGTATAATAAATCTCAACAAATTGTTTTAATTTTGTTTTGTTGGTCTTTAGAAACTATTATACACAACAATATTTATTTTTCTAATATTGAATAACGCGACACATTGTTAAAAATTGCAAGAAATGATCAGACAGTTTCATGCACAGAGTTTACTAAGTGATCAGATTTTACAAGTGGTCAGAATTTTCTGATCACTTGTCGTGTGCTACTATAATGTAAGATAAAAACACTCGTCCTCTCACGATAATTTGGTCAATTGATAAAGAAATATTATTATTTTACTTAAATTGTGTAATTAAAGTTTCTATTCGGCTGTATCGCAGCTTATTCATAATATATAAACTATATATACTATGACAGATTTCGTATAAAACCGATCAGAATACTACGCACGATCAGTTAAATTTTGACAAGTGATCAGAAAGGTTTTTTCTACACAAATGGTGTCAGTGTGTACTTTTTGTTATAGTTAAATTAATCCCTTTACTAATAAACATGGAAGTGAGATAAACCGAGCTTAAACTTAAATTTGCAATGTTATCATGACATTACTGACTAACTATATTGATATGACTATTCCGCGTTTATTAGTAAAATAGTTTGCTCGCTATACTGTACTATACCATGAACGTAAAAGATGCGTATCAGGCAAAATAAACTACGATCATGAAATTTAAGAGAAACTGACTTATAAATCATTCGCATAAAGGACATTTTTATTCGTTTTCAAAATAAGCCTGCCGTCACCCGTATTATGTAAGAACAGTGACAGTTGTTGTCGCTAATAAAATGCTATTTCGTATCCTCTTATGAAAAAATATATAAGTTAGAAAGGGATACACTGTTTGTTTGGTGTTTCTGTCAGATTTTCTTACGTTATCAAGCTGGTCATAGCACGGATGGTGCCGGACAAATATTCTTCGTATGGGGCAACACCAATTCACAGTGTATTGGTGTTGTCCCATGCAAAGATTTTTTTTTTATCTGATACGCTCCTTTTACGGTCCTATGTGGTCTGGTGTGGTGGGCAGAAACCTTAAAGGGAGAAGTATGTACAAGATGTGTAAGTCATTTTTTTTACTTCCTAATAATTCTCTAGGTATTAAGATACTATGTAAGTACCTTATAAGATTAAAGTACCTTTTGGCAATAACATTCATTTTTTTATTTATTAATACGCCTTTGTGTATAACTCGCATGCGTGTCGCCCTCGTCCTCTTCACTACATATTATAAAACTAAGTCCCCTGCCGTGTCTGTCTGTCTGTTCGCGATAAGCTCAAAAACTACTGAACGGATTTTCATGCGGTTTTCACCAAGACAGAGTGATTCATGGGGAAGGTTTTGTGTAAATTGGCTGAAATATGACGCTGATTGTTGAAGATGTCGGAAAAAATCATGCCGATTGGGAGGTTTACTGACGTGGGCCGCCTAAATGCTCGACGCAACAAGCTGATACGATACTACGACAGAAAAAAATATAGGCGTACATGCTCTGCTACCCGTGCGAAGCCGGGACGAGCCGCTAGTTTCATTTAAACTTTTCCTGTCATGTATGGAAGGCCCTAGTGTAAGTTTATTTCGACCAACTCGATCCGTTTCGTGTTCTCCACCAATCGGAGCGCCGAACGCGTTCGATGTAGTAAATCGAATTTGTCAAAAGAAACTTACACTAGGGCCTCTGAACATCTATCTTTAATACATAGACTATAAAATACAAGCATTTGAATCGACAATTTATTTAATAAACTTATTTACATATTTCTTAGTATTTACAATACAAATTACTAGTAACCAGACAAAAATAAAAACCTATGAACAAAAACAAGGATTATAAAACGCTATACTGAAAACAGATGGGGGCAATAAGTACCTACATTCAGCGCACCCTGGGCACTCAGATTTGTGGATCCTTGCTGATCGGATAATCTCACCACCATGAGCAACTCTCATGTACAACTCGATCGAGTCAACTCCGCACAAGGAGTGGGCGATACAAATCGTATATAGATACAATATCTATATATCGGCACAATATCCAATATCTATATATCGAACGGCGCACAAACTATGTACAATATCGCTCGACTCGAGTGACACTGCACAAAACCACACAATAATAATAACGTAAAATATCTATCATACTCTGAATGCTTAGATACGACCGAACCGCTGAACCACTATCGTTTCAGAATATCATAGATTCAACCAATACGCCATACCGCATACGTTCCATAAAACCGATACTTTAAAAAATAACAGTAACATACTACTTTGGTTTCAGAGTACCATAGATTTTGACATATATATAGATATTGAAATATATAGATTCCATATCTGATATTCAAAACCGATATATAGATACGATTCAATACAGCGTAAAGTCGATATTACACAAACCTACTGCGCACCTCATTGGAATGCCACGCTCCCCGCTCACCTCTCCTCGGTCGCCCCGTCGAAGTACTAAAACGTCGATGTGACGTCACAAGCGCTAGGTGCGGAGTTATCTTGATCGAGTTGTAAGAACTAATGTAACGAACAAGTATAACAGCATTATTAGTCATATACAAAAATATACAGCTTGTATCAGAAATGCGTGGTCATATTTATGGGTGTGAGTCTGACCATTAAACTGAACAATACCTTAACCGGGCAAATGGCTAGACCAGAAGGGCCTCCAGCCGAGGGTTTTCCTATTTAAGTCCTGATCCTTTTAAGGGTTTCTTGTACTCATCAATACGGACAACTTTTAGTATGAAACCAACCCCGAAATCGCGAAAAAAAAACCGTTAATACAAATAATTCAATATTACTGGACTTAAATGTACTGAACAGCTGTTTTTTAGCGATTTCAGTGTTGGTCCTTCACTAAAAATTGTTCATATTGTTGAGTATAATAAACCGTTAAGCGATCGAGTCTAGTCATCTCTACCACAGATCAAAGGTGTAGCGATTACTACCCGCAACATGGCAAAAAGTAAAGCGCCATCTATCGGAGTGAAGTTACAACAAACTCTGAATCGCACTATGAGAGTTTACAACGATTCTAACAAATATACAAATGTCCGAAGGTACCACCTTGCCTGGTCGGAGGATCCTCCCTTGTCAATGGAGGAACACCACACCTAGTTCCTCTATAAAGGTAATAAAATTATTCTACATTCTCTTTTCAGTATAGCGTTTGATTACTGCTCCAAATATTTCCTACAGATTCTAACAATACTTTATAAAACCAAAACCGTCTGCAAGTAACCATCCAACTTAACATAATTATCATATAACAATTAGGAAATAATCATTTTTATATTCAGTCACAAAGTATAAGCAGATGGAGTGATAATATTTGACGACCTCGGAGATATTGTTCAGCCAAAAATGTATGAAAAAATCGTGCGGCACATTTCAGTGAACTACACAGTAAACGCGTTCACATAATTTTCTAAAATTTTTGGCTTACGTTAACAATATCGAGCTACGATATTGAAGAAAACACGTACCTGTGTCATTTGTCGTTTGACAGAACATTGACATTCCATTTGCTTATTACTCTGTGTATATTGGATGCGGTAGGTATTATTGACTTGTGAATTTCCTTATGGTGTTCCGTAAAGTTGAATAAAGAAGACAGAGAGGAAGTTATAAGTCGCAATGAGATATAAACATCCCTTATTACGCAAAACAAATACTTTATCGCTATGGTAAGTCAAAGCGTATTTTTTTAGATGTTTCAGGGGTAAAGTTTGGTCCTAGAGCAGGAAGAACTCACAATGATCCATGAGTTCTTGTCTGTCGCTTGCTTACAGTTATATTACCAACTTGCTCGCACAGATGAGTGAGCGAGAGGGCAATATGCTCATGAGCAAGCGACAGAGACAATGACGCATAGTGCGAAATTCTATATGCTTTGCGACTGCAGTCTAACAAGGATTGCAGATTTATTTACTGGAGCTTCTGACATGATAGAATTTTTTTTATTTGATTTTGTCTGTCCTCCAAATAATGCAATCAACAATCGTATTATATTTAATCGTAAGGGCTATTTCACAGTTTGCTGAAAGTGTCTGATGGACAAAAAACAGATAAAAATATCAGTTATATAACAAAAAATACACCTACTAGATTAAAATGTTAACGATGAGTTTATCTACTAGATTTACTTAACCGGCATTTACATATAGTGTCTGATATGTTGTGGATAGACAATCATCGAACAAATCAGCTCAGTATGTATAGAAAACGGTACTCATCTGCGAACAATTATTATTATTGTAAAAACTCTGTGTCTAGGAAGCCGTGTTAAGTATGCCATGTATTCACCCGCATCTGGGCACAGTAAAAGCTAGGCAGATGATGAAAAATAGTATTCAATATAGTCATAAAATAATGTTTGTCTGTCTGTATGTGTCCATTATTTAAATGTTTCCTATAAACTTTTGCTATGAGAAAGTAATTAAAAAAAATTGGTTTACATCTGCAAAATTATATCCTAAAACTCTTAATAATTCTCATAATATATTTTAATTTATAATTTCGTAAATAACATATTAATCTAACATTATATTAATATTTTATTAATAATTTTCTAGTTATATTATAATAGAGATGAACTAAATGTGACAATAGCCGAATATTCGGTTGAAAATTGCTGGAAAGTATATATTTTCTGCGGAATCGACATTTATACAAAATCTTACATAAAGTATTTCCTATTCAACCACAATTTCGGGAAGACTTCATAGGCCGAAGACACCGAATGTTCGGCCACAACTATTCAAGGCCGAATATCAACATTCGGCACATCTCTATTACCAATACTTTAGAAAATATTTTACAAGACATTTAACTACACTACCGTTAAAATTGGAAATACGATCTTTTTGGAAATATTCTATAAAATGACTTCTAACACTCTCTATGTTTTTACAAAATATCCTAACACTTATTTTTAAAAGATAAACAGAATTACAGATAGCAACATTTAAGGTCAGTTTCAATAACTTATCTGTCAATCCTTAGCCGTACTAAATATTAGAGATAGGGCAATGGGCCATATTGCCATATTATTTAAAGTTATTTTTAAAATTCCCGTACGCTTGCACCATATTTAAACGTCTTTCTTTTTGAAATTGGAAATTTCCTATAAACACAAATGTTCACATGGACCAACATTCAGACCCGAAACAACTATCTGTAGATAATACAAATATTTGTTCCGTGCAGAAATCGAACCCGCGCAGCACCCAATCGCAAATGAGTAGAGAGCGGCGCTAGAGCCTGCCGCTGACGGCATAAGAGAGCATCATGCCGTATGCTGTCACGGCTAGTGTTACCAGATCCGTTTTCTAAATATCGGGACATAAGTGGAATAAAAGCGGGATTGGGAAGAAAATTGGGACTTAAAAAAATGCAATTCACAGGTAACCATTGAATTGCATTTTGTTTATATCCGTCCGTTAGAATTAATGTAAAATAATTATTTTCATTCGGTGCCATATTGTTTTTAATTGCGTGCGTAAATTTTCCTACCTAGGTAATAAATACTGATGAAAAATCGGGATTTTAGGCGTCCCGCTCCGTCCTGGCGGGACGTATCCTGAAAGGGCTGACAATCGGGACGTCCCGCAGTCATCTGGCAACACTAGTCACGGCATACGGGTCGGTGTTACCTCCAACGCGCGCCAATAGATGTTTCATTTCAATAACATCACTCTCCACGTATAAGATATTGAAACTGGCCGTTATACGCTTCTTACATTTATTTACAATTAATAACTCTTCTTTTTAATTAAAAACATTCAAAATTAATACTAAGAGATAAATTTAAAGTTTATGATTATTTTTACATATTTGTCTTTTTATTGGTTTTTTTTTTATTCCTGTCTGTTTGAATAATGTTAAAGTTGGACTGATATTTCCGATTTTCTTGCTTATATTTTTTGAAAAAAAAAAAAAAAACGTTTCCCCACACTAGAAATAATTCATGTATCGTGGGTGCGTTTACAAACACGAATATTCACATGGACATACATCCAAACCAGGAACAACTATCTGTAGATCATACAAAGATTTGTTGCTTGCGAGAATTGAACTCGCAACAGGTAGCGCAGCAGTCGATCTCTCAACCACTGCGCCAAACGTGCCCTTTGATGGAATAATATAGTTTTACAATAAAACCATAAGCAAATATCTGTAGTCCATACAAATATTTGTTCTGTATGATAATGAAAACATCGTGAGGAAACCTGCACAACTGAGGGCTCCATAAAGTTCTCGATGGTGTGTATAGTCCACCAACCCGAACTAAACTAGCGTGGTGGACTAAGGTCTAACCCTTCATATTCTGAAGAGACCCTTGCACAACAGAACAGGACTGGCCAGGATATATTATCATTTAATGCGAATCGAACTCACGACACGCGACTGAAAGGAACTCTTAACCACTGCGCCAACGGTGCCGATATCGTTGTAAATCGAAAATATAAATCCAACCGAAGCACACATTACTAATATAATCGGTATGTTTTTTTAATATTTTTTGTCAAAAGCTTATTTTCAAATAACTTCCATATGATATGATTGGTACAAAAAATCTGTTTGCCCCGACACATTCAATATTGTACCTTAATACTTGGTGAATAAGGTTTATTCTGAATCGCTTTTAACCTTTTTCTTCCTTTTGCCTTTAGGATGCATCTTGTAGACGTGTTTCTGCAGATCTTTTAGTTTTAAATACCTGTGAACAAGAGTTTTTAATGAATATTAGTTTTAAATCAGGTGTTCGATATCAGATGACGTCACGACAGAAGAGGCGTGATGATGTATGAGACCTATTTATATATAAGATAGATACTAGCTTCCGCCCGCGGCTTGTAAAATGTGAAAGTTTGTGAGGATGGATGGATGGATCTTTGTTACTCTTTCACGCAAAAACTACTGAACAGATCTGGATGAAATTTCGCACAGAGATAGATTATAGTATGGAATAACACACAGATACACCTAGACATACTTTTTATCCCGGAAAATGTACGGGTTCGTAAACCACGTGGACGCAAGCTAGTACATAAATAAAGTCACGCCTTTTTCCCATAGAGGTAGGCAGAAAGTACGGAACGTCACGTGCTACGATCCTTACATAACCCTTTTGCTTCATCTACATTCATGCATCGTTTCATACATGAACCCCGGTTGTGGATACTGCGCACCTGACTCATTGGTCTAGTGGTCTTAAGCGCGACTGCTGAGCGTGTAGTCCTGGGTTCGATTCCCGGGTCAAATTCTCAGTAGCAGCACGGAGTCCGGAACTGTGCCCGGTAGATGGCAATAAGCTGGCCCCCTATTACAGGGGACTTAATAGCAGCATCGGTGAAATGTGGGTGTACAATAGTACACCTCTGCCTAACCCTTCGGGGAATACATGCGTGATGCTATGTTATAATCTTGATATCTTCACACTCAACATTTGACTGTACCCTCCTATGTGTTAGATATAGGCGAAATGTGTGTGTACAATTTAGTACACCTCTGCCTAACCCTTCGGGGAGTACATGCGTGGTGGTATGTTCTGTATGAGACTTACTTGCAAGAACACTGTTTGCATGGAAACTTGAAGTCTTCCGGATTCCCATGGACTCTGGACTCGTGTCGATCACGGATCGATTCCGTTGAGAAGTTGCGCCGGCACACCGAGCATTGATGCGGCTTTGAAGTGCTGTGGGACTGTTGACAAAAAAAAAATGCGTTTAAATCTATGGTAATACAATATAAAACGTGTTACTGTGACTATTAGCTTGCAGACCATGATTTCCAAACATTCCGGTCTAGAGCAGAGGCACCCAAACTTTTTTTCTCATAGACCACTTTCAAAATTTAGCTGGTTCCGGTGGACCCCCTGCAGCTACATTTCTACCATATTGTAAATTGAATTGTAAACCCCCATTTTTTGTCACGCCAACGTAGACCCCCGTCGAGTCTCCCGTGGACCCCTGGGTCCACCTGGACCACTTTGGGAACTAATACTCTAAAGCCAGTGGTTCCACCATTCTTGATACAATCCTAACTAATATTATAAATGCGAAAGTAAGTTTGTTTTCTGTCAACGCTTAAACCACTGAACCGATCATCCTGAAATTTTGCATAAACGTTGTCAGGTGTACAGAAATAGACATAGGGTACCATTCGGTTAGCTTCGTCAGCTGTCAACCGTCAACACGCGTAGTCACGCTGTTGGAGAAATAAGTGACTTTTATGTGCTAGACCGCGAGTTTATTCCTCAAAGTACTGCAAAAGTGAACTTTTATCTGTGAAAACTGTGAAGAATTGTTTGTAGCTAAAAGTATACAGCGGATCAGACAATAACAGTGATCTAAATATAATAGTGACAATCTAATTCCCAAAGTTTTAGACAAACCACCCTCAATTTTAAATCGTTACGACGTTAATGTCAAAATGTCATCTGATGTTTGGAAAAACAGTGTTGCCATAGTTAATAATTTCTAAAAATAGTTGCCATATATAACCAATAAATTCTACCATCATGAATTCAAACGCACCCAATAAAATCCTTACACAACAAATATTCCACCCTGGACTGTTTAACAAAACACGATCGTCATCTTTGCCCGATATTAAAAATGACAGCCAAGAAGCGAATACCAGCCCAAAACCCGCAACCGAATCTCATCCAGCTCACGTAAGCCAGATGCCTACAACCTCTGATCCCATGCCTGGGCCACCTTCCTGGCAGCGAGTACCACCACCAAAGCGCAAGCGGACTGGGGATTCCCCACCTAGATTAATTACTCCAACTGCTAATAGATTTAGTGATCTACTACTAGATACAGAAGCAGACCATGCCACAGTGATCAAACCCAGGCTGTCAAAGCCGCCGCCAATAGTCCTTTATGGCATTGAAGACGTCAATGAACTCACAGCACTCCTGCTCACAGTGACGGACAAAAACAATTTTAAGCTTAAAATTGTAAATAAAAACCTTCTAAGAATCCTCGTAAGTTGCCCAGAACAATACAAAAAAATTATAGGGATAGTAAGAGAAAAAGGGCTTATAGGTCACACCTTTACCCCAAAAAACACCAAATGTTATAGGATTGTCGTAAAAAATCTCCATTCTACGACCCCTCATAGCGCGATTGTTGAGGAAATAGAAGCTACAGGCAATAAAGTCAGAGGCGAAATTATCAATGCTAGAGGGCCTGAGAAAAAACCAACTTCGACTTTCTTTATTAATATTGAACCTGGGCCGAATAATAAAGCAGTCAAAGAAATCAAGCATATTTACTACCAACAAGTTAAAATAGAAGATCCCCACAAATCTAAAGTTATTATCCAATGCCAAAGATGCCAGCAATATGGCCATTCGAAGAACAACTGCATGAGGCCATTTAGATGCGTCAAATGTGCTGAAAATCACAAAACAGCTGATTGCCCGAAAGAAGACCGAAATAGTCCAGCAAAATGTGCGCTCTGCCTGGGGAGCCACCCTGCCAATTATAAAGGATGTGAAGTTTACAGAGAAATCTTAGCTCGAAAACAGACCACCAAACGGGAAGCACCGATAAAGCAACAGCCAGAACAAAATAACCAATCACTAAATAAAAATAATAACAAATCACATGATAATATAAATCGTATCGTAACAGACGGCAAAAGGACCTATAAGGAAGTCTTGATGACTGAAACTCGTCAACCAGAAATGGAACAAACTCAAGTAGTACAGGAACTACTTATAAAACACTCTGAAAAAACCGACATGCTAGTACAACAAATAAGCATCCTTATGGGACTTATGACAAAGCTTATAGAAAAACTTTTAAAATGACCTACCTTCGTATAGGAACGTGGAACATTAACGGGCTTGCGCCCAACAAATCCGAAGTAGAATTACTCTTGAAATGTCACTACATTGACATACTATTAATTTCAGAAACCCACTTTACAAGCAGAAGTTCAGTAACAATACCTGGATATAACATCTACACAACTGACCATCCTGATGGCACTGCCCACGGAGGTACTGCCGTTGTCGTTAAGTCCTCAGTAAAACACCACCAGCTTGCTAGCTATCAAACAGAGCATATTCAAGCGACGACATTGAGTATTGAGGACAGAAATGGAGGGTTCAATGTCTCGTCAATTTACTGCCCACCAAAGCACAAGATCAAAGAATACCAATTCTCACATTACATTGCTACTCTTGGAAAAAGATTTATAGCTGGAGGTGACTGGAATGCTAAGCACACCTTTTGGGGCTCCAGATTGGTTACCACAAGAGGAAGAGAGCTCAAATTGTGTATCGACAAACACTCTCTTCGTACCTTGTCTACAGCTGAACCGACTCACTGGCCAAGTGACCCGAATAGGCTTCCAGACTTGATTGACTTTTTTATAACCGGAGGACTGTCAAGATTATATTTTAAGGTAGAATCCTGCCTGGATGGCTCGTCGAATCACATCCCGGTTCTACTAACTATTAGTACCACTATCTTACACTACGAAACCCACCCGAAATTATACAACAAGTTAACTGACTGGGACTCTTTTAGAGTACTAATAGAAAGCAAACTAGATCTAAAAATAAGGTTAAAAACAAAAGATGACATCGAATCCGCAGCTAAATACCTGACAAACACAATACAGGTGGCGTGTTGGCAGTCAACTCCGGATGTGTTGAGGTCCAATTCTTACCCCAGTATCGCCTGGCAAATTAGAATAAAAATCAAAGAAAAGCGACGATTGCGACGAGTGTGGCATACATCTAGAGCTAGAGAAGACAAGACAGCTCTGAACAAAGCGATTGTAGACCTTAAGGATGCTATTTTCGAAGCTGAGAATGCAACAATGAAAGCGCAATTAGAATCCCTGACAGCTACAAAAGCCACTAACTATTCTCTCTGGAAGTTTACCAGTGGCAAGAACCGGCCACAATGCGCAAAACCACCAATAAAACTTAATCATAGCGAATGGGCGAGAAATAGTAAACAGAAAGCCGATGCATTTGCAACGTACTTAGAGAAAGTGTTTACACCGAATGAGGCAGACCCTGGTACTGACGACTCTGATATTGAAGCTGCATTAAATCAACCCCATCAACTTGATCTACCTATTCGACCTATAACTCCTAAGGAAGTACTTCGACAGATAATAAAACTGGAAAGTAAAAAAGCAGCAGGCTTCGATCTTCTCACTAAGGAAGTACTTAAACAACTACCGAAGAAAGGCATTGTATTCATAACGGCACTCTATAACGGTATTCTAAGAACAAAACACTTTCCATTACTATGGAAAGTTTCCCAGATAGTGATGATCCATAAAGAGGGCAAACCAGAGCATGAGATAACCTCATATAGACCCATCAGCTTACTACCTGTAATATCTAAGCTATTCGAAAAACTACTGCTAAATAGAATGGTACCACATCTACTCCAAAGGTCCATCATACCTAATCATCAGTTCGGCTTTCGACCGAAACACGCTACAACAGAACAAGTTCACAGGATCTATAATAAATTAAGAAAATCCTTGGAGGATAAAGAATATTGCTCGGCCGCATTCTTAGATATACAACAAGCCTTTGATAAGGTATGGCACCGCGGGTTACTCTGTAAGATCAAAATATCTTTACCCTACACGTACTACGAACTGCTTAAATCTTACCTCTCCGACAGAACTTTTCAAGTCAAGGAAAGAGATACTACCTCCACTTTTCACAAAATAACTGCAGGAGTACCTCAGGGTTCCGTACTAGGACCGGTGTTATACACCATATTCACAGCAGATCTGCCACATACTCAGAATGTTACATCAGCAACCTACGCAGATGACACAGCTGTATTGGCTAGCCACAGGGACCCCGAAACTGCATCTGAAATATTACAGAGGAGTCTAGACGACATAAACAAATGGCTAAGGAAGTGGCGTATAAAAGCAAGCGCTTCCAAATCAATGCAGGTTACTTTTAGCCTGAGGAAAGGTATATGTCCACCTGTTAAACTAGGCGAGGATGAACTTCCACATAATGACTCTGTTAAGTATTTGGGCATTCACCTTGACCGCAGGCTCACATGGCGGACACATATACAAAAAAAGAGAAACCAGCTTAACATCAAATACAAGAATCTATACTGGCTCCTTGGAAGAAATTCTGTCCTATCGATAGACAACAAACTGTTGGTGTACAACACTATCTTGAAGCCAATCTGGACCTATGGCATCGAACTATGGGGAACAGCTAGTGTTTCCAACATCAACATGCTCCAAAGACTGCAAAATGTCATTCTTAAAAACATCACAAATGCACCGTGGTTTACAAGGAACTGCGAGGTTCATGAATACCTTAATCAAAACACAGTGCACCAAGAAGCGAAAATCTGGGCAGAACGCTACAGAACACGCCTAGAGAATCATCCAAATCCCTTGGCGAAAGCGCTTACAAAGCCGAATCACAAAAGGCGACTGAAAAGGCTGGCTGTAATGGACCTCAATAAGTAGGACATGCTGACATAAATTTAAGAGGGATTTCTCGTTGGAGAAACCACTCTGCACTGCCAAACCCAACAGCAAATTTGCTCATAGTCCAAGGACTGATCGCAGATGAAGAATGAGAAAAAAAAAAAAAAAAAAAAAAAAAAAAAAAAGGGTACCATTCATCCCGAAAAAAAGTACTGTTCCCGAGGAAAACAACAATAACGTTCTTATGATAATAGATGGCGCCACATGTCTTTCGCAAGCATACAACTCAAATTGATAGTCAAATTCTAAATTAACGCGAGCAAAAGCTAGCAAATTTGCTAGCTTTTACCCGCAGCTTTCAACTCATTACTGTCCCACTGCTGGGCAAGGGTCTTAGAATGAGAAAGGTTAGGCCTTAGTCCACCACGATGGCCCGGTGCTGGTTGGTAGATTACACACACCATCGAGAACTTTATGGAGCCCTTTCAAGTATGCAGGTTTCCTCACGTTGTTTTCCTTCACCGTAAACGCAACGCACTATGGGGCGCTTAGCAGTGTTGCTTAAATCTATTTAATTTGCTCGGCTGGAGGCCTTTCTCGTCTCGCTATTAGTCCGGTAAAGCAGACAAAGCTCCCTGAGTTCATTACGAGAGACAACAAAAATATCATCATCAT
Organism: Shargacucullia verbasci; assembly: GCA_947562105.1. NCBI lineage: Eukaryota > Metazoa > Arthropoda > Insecta > Lepidoptera > Noctuidae > Shargacucullia > Shargacucullia verbasci. The sequence continues at coordinate 5,205,400 of OX387308.1, forward strand.
CAGCCAGAAGACGTCCACTGCTGAATGAAGGCCTCCCCAAGGGGAAGGGGGGGGGGGGGGTGTTGCCATAATCCCCACGCTTGGCGCGGCTCGGGGATCGCAGTGGCTCACCGATTAGTGAGAGGACGCTGCTGCCCTCCGCAGGTGTCTGGCCGCAGTTTTAAGACGTACCCGGGTCATAGACGTACCCGGGTCAAAAATACATTATAACTTATATAAAAATAACTTACCACTTTCAAATGTCTCTTGAGACTTGAGTTTGTACCGAAACTTGTGTTGCATATTTCACATTGGTACGGTCTTTCATTACGGTGAGTCCTTTCGTGTACCTGTGGACAAAACAATAGGGCTTTATTACAAAACAAGGGTTACTTTGAGACATCCACAAGGCTTTGTCAAGTCACATAACCGACCTGCCTTTTGATAAATTCGGCTTGTAATTAAAAAAATGGGCGTATGATAAATGTTTTTATACAGTCATCATCATCATCATCATCATCAGCCAGAAGACGTCTACTGCTGAACGAAGGCCTCCCTCAAGGGGGGGTTTGCCATAATCCCCACGCTTGGCAGGCGGCTTGGGGATCGCAGTGGCTCACCGATTAGTGAGAGGACGCTGCTGCCCGTCCTCCGGTGTCTGGTCGCAGTTTTAAGGCATACCCGGGTCATTTTATACAGTAGAGAAGTTTAAAAATATATTTCGATTTGCATGGAAATGGTTCGTAGATTAAATTGGGTCAGATCTATATTTATAAAAATGGCTTGACCGATTTGTTATTTATTTTTTTTGTTTCGTTCTTCTCATTACTGGGGTAGTTTAGGAAATCGAAATTGGTAATTTTGTATGTGAATTTCCACTTCGGATTACTGCGTTCGTTGATGAAGAGTTACAATGAAATCAATTTTAGGTGGTACGAAGTTCACCGGGTAAAAGACCCAAAAAGATTTACTAAAATCTTGCCTGTTTGATGTTTCTCACAAGAATTCGGAAAATCGTAGTTGAACTAAATCCGCCATGTTTTTTCTCTATGTAATCTCACCTGTAAGCTATACGACTCAAAGAATCCCTTCCCGCAGTAAGTACATCTGAAGGTGGCGCCGCGCTGCATCCTCTCGTGTGTTTTCATGTGCATCTTCAGTAATGCGGCTGATCCAAACTTCTTGGGGCATTCCGCGCATGCGTGGGTTTTCTCCTGTTGACAAAATGGATGATTAATATTGCAATCGACGCTTAAGAAGTGATAAGTTAGTCAGCCTCAAAAGATGTAAAGCGATAAAAAATGGACGAATGAATATCAAAAATGTACTTAAAACCATTGTTTGTTCCTAAAATATTTTATGGCAGTATATTTGATTTGTTTATGTTATTTCATTATATCGAAAATGTATGAAAAGACAGATTTTTCAAACTCAAAACCAAGGATAATGGCCCTATAGCTTTGGTGCAATAATAACAAATGTTTTCGTTGCTGTCTTTTTTAATAAAATATAGGATGATGTCCTTTACAATACATATCGTGTTCACGGGCAAAGAATCGATCTAGCTATACTCGGTTTGTTTAGGTACTTAACTAAAGGTAAACAATCTTGATGTGTCTTTTTAATATTTTTTGTTTAAAAACTCAGTTTAAAAATAAAACGCAACTAAAAACCAATGTAAAACAACAATAACGATTACCAAATCAATTGAACCACTAGTTTAAGCAGTAGTTTATTTGTTTAATATGTGTTTGTGTAAAAAAGTCACATCAAGATTGTTTACCTTTATTTAAGTACCTAAACAAACCGAGTATAGGTCCTATATCTGGGAAAAAAAAGTAAAAAAAAAAAAAATTTGTACTGTAACTTGTGATAAAGTTACTAAGTTTGGATGTAGAAAGTAACTTGCGAAATTACTGATGCGATTTCAGAATCTTTTATTAAAATCTGCAATGGTCTATTAGGGCATCTATATAAATAACTAGCTTCCGCCCGCGGCTTTGCCCGCGAGGTTTACGAACTCGTACATTTTCCCGGGATAAAAAGTATAGCCTTTGTGCTATTCTAGACTATAATCTATCTCTGTGCCAAATTTCATCCAGATCCGTTCAGCCGTTCTGGCGTGAAAGAGTAACAAAGATCCGTCCATCCTCACAAACTTTCACATTTATAATATTATAGTAGGGAAATCAATTGCCACATGTATGACGGAGCATCGCTTGAGAAGGGCTCGACCGATTTGGCTGATTTATTTCGTTGTTTCCTAATTGTCCTTCCTAATTATTGTAAAAATCCACCGAAAACCTTGAAAATTTTGATGGCATTTTTGTATAAAATTAGTGATTTTATTAATTAGTAAATTGAACCCGTGCGAAGCAGGAGCGGGTCGGTAGTAGGTTACAAATTATACATGTAGGTCACGCGAACGAAGTCGCGGGCATCATCTAGTTCATGATCAACTTACCAAGTGTGTATCCGAGTGTTTAGCCAGCGAGTGGGAGTACTTGAACCTCTTCGGACACTCGCTGCACTGGAACCCCGGCCCAGAGTCCGCCGAGTGCGTCGCCAGGTGCGCGCGCAAAGCCATCCAGCTTGTTATAGTTTTGTGACATATCTTGCATTCACGGATACGGGTTGGATGGGTCCTATAATATATTAAAAGATTTTACAATCATCATCTGCCTGCCTTTTCCCAACTACATTGGGGTCGGCTTCCAATCTAACCGGTTGCGCCTGAACATCAGTATCTTACAACGCGACTGACATCTGACCTCCACCACAATTACTGGGAGATACTGATACTCTAAGGCATTAGTTCCCAAAGTGGTCCAGGTGGACCCCCAAGGATCCACGGGAGACTCGACGGGGGTCTACGTTGGCGTGACACAAAAAAGGGGGTTTACAATTCGATTAAGAATATGGTAGAAATTTGGCTGCAGGGGTCCATGGTCTATGAAAAAAAAAAGTGTGGATACCTCTGCTCTAAGGTTAGACTGGTTGTCAGACTTTTTGGGCTGCGAACACCCGTAAGTACAGTCATAGATATTCGTATGAAACCCGGGACCGACTTACTTAACGTGCTTTCCGAGGCATGGAAAGGTTTCGATGTATGATAAACAAACACCCATCCAAGAACTGGCCGCAGTCAGTTCTACTTAACCGATATTACTTCGACTTCTCCATTATTAAAACATCATATATGTTAAAAATTTAGAAGACAACACCATTACGCATCTATTCTCCGAAGGTAAGCAGGAGTATGCAATTACTGTATGCACATTATCAAGTTAATTTTTTTGTTTTTTAAACATTGTCCCACACTAGGATTTCTTTCGTATCGTGGGTAGTTTACAAACATATATGGCACATACGAACACAACCAGACCCGAAACAACCATCTGTAGATCATACAAATATTTGTTCCGTGGGGGAATCGACCCGCGACACCTAGTGCAGGAAGCTTATCACTTATGCTCGATGCCTCTCTCGATGCCGAGTCGCGCGACATGCTCGTGAACGGGTGCCGTCTGTTGGGACTGGTCAGCTCATAGCTGCCATGACCATTTTATCATAATATTTGTTATTAATTTAAAAATCAGGCTTGTTTAGTTTAGACTTTTTTTACATTGTCCTTACATAAGTTTTCGAGAACGTTATTTTAACAAAATATTGTAAGAAATTCTGAATTTAAAAGAGTAACCATGGAGTTTCTTGCCCGTTCTTCTCCATTAGAAGTCAACATTTTGGAACGTGGCACCTAGAGTCCGTAACTATTCTTAAGTACCTGTATATGGTCTACATGAATAAAAACATATCTTATCTTAGCCACTGCGTCAACTGTGCCGACGAAATGGTAATGGAAAGCTCAAATCCAAACTCCAGGCTGTAATTGAAAATTTCTAGACACAAATCCGAGTAAAACTTGCCTAGAAACTTGGAACCCAGGACCTCACGCTCACCTTAGATTTTGTTAGTACAAAATACGTGTCAAAGATTTATAGAGGTGCATTAAGAAACTGACCTTTGTCTATGGTTCTTCAAACTTCCTTTAGCACTGAAGACTTTATCACAATCCTTACAAGGAAACACCTTCCCATCAACCTTGACATCTGTAACATCCTTAGAGTTGATCCGCTCTAGAATCTTTGCTTCTTTCTTCTCAAATTTTCTTTGTTCTCTTATTTTAGCTATTTCCATCCTCTTTTCGTTGGTAAGACCGAATGTGTGCCACTTGTAGTGGATCAGAAAACGCTTTGGGTTCTTGAATAGAAGTACGCAGTGGGGACATTCGAAGACTCCTTCTGGTTTTATAGCTGGAAAATATATAAATATATACAGGACCTCACTTCAGAAAACTGAAGAAAAGAACTGCCTCATCGGTGTAGTGGTAGTCTAGACCAATGAGGCAGTCCTTTTCTTCTTTATTTTTATATGTTGTAATAATTAGGGATGTTACGGAGCTTCGACTCCGATTCCGATATGTCGGAACCTCCGATTAAAATTACACCTCCGAATCCGGCTCCGGTTCCGATATATCAAAACATCGGAGTTACAAGTTATGACTTGCTATCGCTGCAGCGCTACCGAGCGCTATTAACGTGACGCTGTCAACTGACGGAGTATATGTGTTCTGTACAACTGAAGAAACGAAGAGTGAATGAGTTGCAACAAGTTTCTTCTATCTTATTTATTTACATTTTACATTCGTAGATTTGCTCCGACTCCGACTCCGATTCACCTCCGACTCCGCGGAGGTCACTACGAGAACCTCCGACTCCGATTCCGCCTCCGATAAATCTACCTCCGTAACATCCCTAGTAATAATATATAATAAAAAAAACTGTGCGGAAATGGAACCTGTGACACGCAGCAGTAAAACATACCATAATACACGAGAAATAGTATTGATTTCTTATAGCATTACTGTTAGCCTGCATCATCCCACAGCTGGGCAAAAGCCTGAAATACTAGTGGTTTTAATAAAAAATATATATATATTACCGTTTTTATAAGCAGAGATCGCTTCAGTGACACTACATTCACCATCAATAACTCTATCGCTTATTGGTTCATCTTTTTGGAATCCGTTTACGTCTCTTAAAAACGGTGTGTAGCATGCAGTGTCCGCCCAACTTGCTTTTTCAACCTTTATTACGATACTATTATCTACAGGCTCCGTGGAATCTTCCGGTCGCTTTTCCATCATCGGAACAGGTTTTATGTCCTCATCTTCTGATGTTGATTCATCTTCTGTCTCATTTGTATCGTTTCTAATTTCTTGAGTTATCTTCTGTTTTCCATTGTTTTCAACTTTTGACAAATCTTTAGGAGATAATGCTAACGGATCTACACTTGTAGAGTCTGCTACATTTTTTAACGTTTTTGTTACGTTAACCATTGTCATGTCCGATGGGGTGTCATTTTCAGTACTATCCTGTACATCTGAAATACTTGGGGGTGGCTCTTTCGGTTTATTTGAAGAATGTATTAAAATATTCTCAATTAATTTGACAGTGTGTTCAATGTTTTTTCGTCTTGTATTGTCCATTTGTAGTTTTTCCTGTGTCTTCATACTAAGGTCTAAATTATGATGGGAGTTTTGGTACAAATCATTATGTACATAATCGTTATTCGAGCTCATAGGTTTGGTGTACGATTTATTTGGTATTGGAGGTATTTGCAATGGCAATTTCCGCATATTTTGATCCTTAAAATTTTCTTGTCTCACTGACTCTGACAATCGCTTATCATATGCATAGTTAATCATATTCGCGTTATGTTCGTTTTGTACATTTAGATTCATAGGAAACATACCGTTCTGCCATGATAAATCGTTGACTGAACTTGCGTTCTGGTTCATGTAAGAATGTTGAAAACCTAATTGTTGGTAGTTTGGAAACTGAGGCATTTGTGGCGGCATACCTAAAGGAGCATGGTTGTAGGGCGTATAGTCCGGTAGATTGTAGTGTCCACTGGCCGCTGGGACGCCTGGATGCGATATCTTGCTCAAATTATTTATATTATGACCGAGATTCATGTGTCCACTCATCGGGGTCATGTTAACGGGTGCTCCCATATTTACTGGCGCCTCATTCGGCCCATAAGGCCCTGTGTTATGCAACATAGTTGCGGAAGTGTTGATCTTTTACACTGTTCACGGTTGGGCGTTACATTTTTATGGAGAAAACACTAAACAAATAAAGCCAATGTAAGCCATTTTGGCTTCAGACTTTTTGACATTTCCAATGTCCACCCATTTACCGAAAAGTTGACACAGATAATAACATAATCTTTTAGCGAAAACCGTAATAATATTTTTCAAAAGCACTGAATTATCCATTTCTAACAAGTTTATTTTTAAAATCCACCAAAGTAATAAACAGTGGCGCTGATTCTGTAGTAAACGCTGTGCCTAAAATCTCTATATTCTTTTATTATGATACGTTTTGTGAATTATTTTCGGTTTTAATTTCAAAGATTTTATCGGTTTTTATTTCTGTACACATGCGATGTCACGAAACAGACTTACTAAAGTAACCGCTAGATGGCAATTCATTCCATGTCTTATTGATACAATTTTAACTTTATATCGATGGTGATAAGTTTTAGATTTTGTAACTAACAATGATTATATTAATGAACATCGATTTGGAACTCTACTGGATGGCAATAATGAGCAATTTTGTCAATTAAGTTCCACGCATCTGCCATTTTGTATTATCAATGACATAATGAATTGACGTTACTTGTCTTCTCTCTCGCTCGCTCACTTTTATTTATTTCCCGTTGTGTCAGGAAAATGGTCGTGTGTTCAGTGAATCTCGAATTAAATTAAAAATAGTGTAATTTAAAGTGTGTAAGTGTTAAATTTAAATAAAAATATATTAGCCATGGCGCTGGGAGCCATAGCTGAAGAATATTTTCGATCTATGAATCCTATAGCCTCGAAAATTCACGAGGATATAGTTGATGCAAAGAACTCGTATGAAAATATATGGGAAACGCTTACGGAAAAAGAAAAGGTAAAAAAAACACTTCCTTTACACCTGAAGAGCTCGTTAAGTAATTATTTTGTTAAGAAATACGTACCTTTAATGCATAAATGCACGCACATACTTGCATGGTAATTAGTGAATGAATCATTGGTTGTGTGATGGGTATTTACTGTTGGCTTAGTGTAATTTACTTGTCCTGTGGTCAATAATTAATTTCTCAAACTTTAATGATGTTGTTTGTGGAGTTTTATAAATATATTCAGTTAGTTTCATACAAATTTCATACATAATATTGCCATGATAAAGTTAAATACATACTCAAAACATATTAATAGATGCTATAGTATTTAGTTGTACTATTTATATTAGGCAATATTTAATTTATGATGGGCAAAAAATCTATAACAACATAGCATCATGCATGCATTCCCCGAAGGGTTAGGCAGAGGTGTACTATTGTACACCCACATTTCTTCAATGCTGTTATTGAGTCCCATGTAATAGGGGGCTAGCCTATTGCCATCTACCGGGCACAGTTCCTAACTCTATGCTGCTACTGAAATTTTCCATACTGAAAAACCTCAATTACCACTTTGCCCGACCTGGGACTCGAACCCAGGATCTCACGCTCAGCAGTCGCGCTTACGACAACTAGACCAATGAGGCAGTCAGACACAAAATCCAATATATAAAAATATGGATTTTGCAGACTTAATAATAATATAAAAGTATTTTTACTTAATCCCTTACAAACAATATATTACATAAATATAAATATCATAAACAAGGAAATACAATATTTAATGTAAAATAAATAAAACTATAACTATAATAACAAATAAAACCACACTGATGTATTATTTTTAATGTATGATTTTCCAATTTTTGTTTCAGACTGAAATAATTAACGAATCGATAATCAAACCCGAAATAGCATTAAAATATGCACTACTCGATACCTTAGACTTCGACATCAATGACCCACCTGTACGTAAAGATGACTTAATGTCATTCTTCGGACGAGACCATGGACAAAAGCTCATACAAGATGAAAATAGTTCTTACAGAGATGAACACAGCAGTCCGTTCCTATATCAAACGAAAAGCCAATTAAATCTATGTGTTTTAAGCGAATTTAGAGCTCCGAAAGACGTAAAACCTACATCACCACCTCCTGTTATGTCTGAACTGGCATTATCACATTCAAAAGTTGTGTCCGAATTAAAAAATGCTTTGAAATCTCACGAAGTTCTACGGAATACCTATAAGGATAACCAGGATAGAGAGGTGACATCCCCCGGATTCATCAGCAAGTTTATAGGGAATTTTAAAAGTAAAGATGAGGAACGGGAGTGTTTGGTATCAGTCGGACCTCAAACGCAGATCGTGGCATCATCGGAGAACTTCTTTAGGACGAATTTCAAGAGCCCGCCAGCGGAGAATAAGTATGAGAAGGATTATAGAAGCAGTGTGATCAAGTCAAGTAGCGGTAAGTGTTTAAATGATTATTTGTATGAACAAATAATAATTATATTATTATGATTACAAAACCTATTCTCATTTTTGTATTACAAATTATATTTCGACGAAAAGGTTCAAATACAAAAATGACTTGTAAGACTTGACTGGTCGGAAAATAAACACAGCATCACGCCTGTATTCCCTGAAGGGTGGCAGAGGTGTAATATTGTACGCCCACATTTCGCCGATGCCATTATTATGTCCATGCAATAGGGGGTGAACCTATTGCCATCGCCACTGGGGAGTTTGTTGGGCCGTTTCTTCTCCCCAAGCTAAAACACACAGGAAGCGGTCAAGGGCGCGCGTATTAGTTCTGTCCATAATATGTTTGACGTTCAAAAAGCACTAGTAGTAGTCTATTTAGAATAAATGAATTTTGAATTTGAATCATTTACCGGGCATAATTTCACAAAATTCACAATTTTAGAAAATCCCAACAACACTGCTCGAACTTGGAATCGAACTCAGGATCTCATGCACAGCCGCGCATGCGAACAGTAAATCAATGAAACAGTTGAACAATAAACTAATTAAAAGTAATTCCACGTATGGTATAAATATTCAATAATAGGATATTCAATAACTAGTGACCCGCCCCGGCTTCGCACTGGTAGCAGAGCATATACGCCTTCATTTTTTTTTTGTCGTAGTGTCGTATCAAACTTTTTCGTCGAGCATTTACTCGGCACACGCCAATAAAACTCCCAGTTGGCATGATTTTTTCCGACATCTTCAACGATCATCGTCATATTTCACCCAATTTACACAAAACCTTAACGAATTATACACATAAACCTGGCTCATGAATCACTCTGTCTATTAGTGAAAACCGCATGAAAATCCGTTCAGTAGTTTTTGAGTTTATCGCGAACAGACAGACAGACGCGGCGGGGCCTTTGTTTTATAATATGTAGTGATAGGTCTCTCAGGAGTTACACAATACATGAATATATTCATACTGTATTTACATTTACTTCCTCAATTTACGTGCGTAGTACGCATGCGCAAAATCACGCATAATCCCTGCTTCAAGTAACTTACAAAGACTTGGACTTATGAGGAATAGCAATATGGTATTCATCTGTAAAAAAAAAGCGATTTCAAAAAACTTTGCCACACTAACTAAAAAGCAAAAATGTTTTACGTTACAATATAGTAGTTGAAGAATATTGAAGTCGGTGCCAAGTAAAACATAAAAGTAATATACCTTGCTGCTATAATAGCGAAATATAAACATCAAGTTTACATAATAATTGCCGATCGAGAGGCGAATTGTGCGGACCACACGACAAATGCACTTCACCAATCGCGTAGGTTTATTAGTTTACATGTACTCGTACATAAAAAAAAAACATACAGACGAAAATAGAATTTCCTCCTTTTTTTGTAGTCGGTTAATAATGGTTAAGTTTACATATACATACATAGTCCGTAGCCTTCAATCGGTGTGAATAGTGCTGCGTCGTGTGAATAGTGGTGCATTTAAATCTGGCGAGGTGTGTCAATGTCTTGCCGGTTCTTCTCCATAGGACCAACTTTTTGGAACCGTGCAACTAGAGTCCTATAACGTTTCATAAGTGCCTGTATTAGGTTTATTTGAAATAAAAACAATTCTATCTATCTAATGTAACTGCCTGCGCAAAAAGGGGCCCCGCGTATCCAAACCCGCCTCCCTCCGCCTCAGCGTAATTTTTTGGGTGAAACTTATGAGGAAATATAACACAGAATTTCATACGGTAAACACCCAAGTTCTACAAAAAGTCACTTTATACTTTAGAGGCCATAGCAGATCAAGGGCCCCCGATAGAGCAGATCAAGGGCCCACGATAGAATTTGCTACGGGCCCCGCGCTTGCCGCCGGCACTGGTCGCCTGTGATCACTTACTACTTAAACCCCTAGACCAGGAGTGGCCGACGCGATTAGACTCAATAATCTACTGTTTACTGAAGACTGTGCGATATACCAATTACATAAGTACTTCTTCACACATCTTACTACTATTATAAATGCGAAAGTTTGGATGGATGGATGTTTGTTACTCAATCACGCCAGAACGGTTGACGGATCTGGATGAAATTTGGCACAGAGATAGGTTATAGTCTGGAATAGCACATACTACTTTTTCCCGGGATAATCCACGCGGGCGAAGCTGCGGGCGGAAGCTAGTATGGGATAAGGGCAGGAGAATTCATGATTTTCGATTCAGAATTCATTTATTCAATAGTACGGTTACGTCACTATACGTCAAAATATTCGAGATTTAGACAGTTTGTGTCGCTATGACATGACGTCACTGACATTGTTGAATTATTTAACTGTTTCTGATTCGTGTTTATAAACCTTCTATTCATAGGTTGACTAATACATTGTTAGAAAGATAACACACGAATATACACCGTTAATTTAATATTTATATTGTGATTTAATTGTTGACGCGTTAGTTCTTTGTTATGATAAATTGTTAGTGTAAACTATATGGAGTTGGGTTTAGCGGGCAACAATTAATGTTTGTAAGCCCTTTTAATTTTGAAATCATAATAATGAAATTGAGGGGCTTGTAGGTACAAAGCTACGGCGCTAATCAATCTGTAAGGTGGCGGAGGTCAGTTGGATGGGTGACCATATTTCCCACATTCCCCACCGTGCAATCGGAAAGCAAGTTAAGCTGTTGGCCCCGGGCGTCATACGACACACTTACGACTTATGACAGTCGTTACGGGAATCAGCAGTCCAAAAAGTCTGACAACCAGTCTGAGCTTAGAGTATCAGTGTCTCCCAGTGTTTGGCGGAGGTTTGTCTCCCAGTAATTGTCAATATTTTACACGACTGCCATCTGGCAGTCACTCGTTCATGTAAAACACAGATATTCAGCCCCAACCGGTTAGATTGGAAGCCGACCCCAATGCAGTTGGGAAATGGTTAGACTCATGAAGAATACTGGGGTCTTACTCCCGAAAGTGATTCGAATCTGATTTTGTTTTCGATTCGAACTCGATTCTGATTAGAACTCGATCTAAAACCTTACTCCCGAACCAATTCGAATCGTAAACCAAGATCGACTTACGTTCGAGTATTATCAGCGTCGTTAAGTGTATCCGGTTGATTACGTCACCATCAAGTGATATTAGTCTTTGGTTAGTTTTTTTTTAATAGTGCATTATTTTGACCTTTTTGACATATTCTTACATAAAAACGATTTCCTACTGGTTTATCTATACTTATTAATCAAATATTTAAAAAAATACATCATATTTATTATTATTTTGGTGGATAAAGAGTGACCATAAGGAATATGAACGACTGTATGCTCTGTGCTTAGAACTGTCAACTGTGAAAGTTACGTGAATGGCGCGGCCAGCGTTGCCAGAAGGTTACATTTCTTACATTTTTCGTAACTTTTGACCCCCTCGCGTAACATGTAAGTAATTTTTATATTTAAGGCAATTTTCGTAACTTTTGAGAACGACGAGATTTGTAATACTAGATTTTTATTGCAAACAGTTAACGAACGCATCCAAATTGAACGCACCTAAAACTGGCTCGTCTAAAAAGTATTTCACTCCATATCATAATCAGAGATGGCTCCGAATGAAACGCGCCATGACAAAATGAAACATATTCTGCATTAATTAAAACTTGATTTTGCTTGAGCGTGTGCGCGTACGTTTTCAACTCTACGAGTTCGCGCGGTTTCGTAGGTACTACTATTAGTTCGAAAAAGAAAATTTACATGGTTGATTTTGATTTATTTTGTTGAATGTTGCGTAGTGTTAATGTTTATTGTCATAGAACTGTGAGAGGTGGAAGTTAAAAAACGAAATTTTAAAAAAAATGTAACTTTTCCAGCAAAAATGTAACATTTCAGGAAATGAAACGTAACTTTTAACTTAGGGCCCTGGCAACACTGGGCGCGGCCGGCGTCAAATTTCAAAATGTTCTAATGTGTGCCTGCGCAGCGCTGCTATAAAAGTTTTGTTATTTTTAAATATTTTGAGTGAACTTGTGTAAGTATAAGATTTGTTCCATGTATTTAATTGAAATTAATTATTGCCTTGTGTGCCTTTGAGTTTGTGATTAATATTTTTGTAATTTCAGAGTGTATATAATTAATTATGTCTCGTCCATCATACATACAGATGGAATAATTGGTGCGATTCCTGGAACAAAATCCAGGCATTTACGTTCAGCACAGGCTCGCCATCAAACCAAATTAAAAAGGGAAGAAATTACCATTTTATTAAATTCATTGGGTGGTGCAACAAAAGACTCCAAATCGTGGGCCAAGGTGAGTGTGCACCATAAGGAAACACTTGAGATAACGTAAATATTTATAGTATCCGAATGAATGCTAGTGTATCGCCTTTTTTGGTTAAAGAATATGGCATTCTATTATTTGTTATTTAACTTATAATTTTGTTTTTAGTTTTGGGCTGATAAGAAATATGCCCTAAAAAAACAAGTGGCTCAACGCAATGCTTCTGCATCTCGCACTGGTGGTGGAGTAGATAGGTTGCAGCCTATCAAGGAGTTGGAATAAAGGCTCATTTTTGTAATGGGAGTATCCAGCTTCGCAGAAGGTGAGTTGAGTGTCCCGCTAATTATTCCATTAGTAAGTTTTTATTTATTTTCATGAAACATTAGCGATAAGCTAGTTTGATGAATTAAAACAAAAATTTAATTCCTTAATTAATTAACAGGAATCTGAAAACCCACTGCCCCAACATCCGGACGAAAGTGAAATAGGGGTTGACGACGAACCAATACCGAGTGCCTCACAAGCTGTACAGTCACCAGTTAGCCGCACATCAGCTCCTTCCAGTAAGTGTTAGTTGGATATTCAAATATTTAAACTTACTGATACAATAATTTTGTAGGAGTTGTATTGGATGCATGAATGCTAGTAAACCTTTATTATTATATGATTACAACGCCAATACGAAACCGCGTATTAGGCCTCGAAGGTTGCAGCAGAGCCAACTTCACACGGAGCGACAACGGCTCATAAGAATCGAAGAAAAGAGAGTGGAAGCTGAAGTGGCTAATTCTGCCGGCTGGGGCAGTCTTGTGCAGTCCATAGATAATTTAGCGAATGCAATAGTTGTGTGCGGAGATAAGATTGCACAAGCATTATGCAATAGACATTAGATTAATTTAACTATAGAATAAAATACCTAGATGTAAAAAATATTTATATAATAATACTGTGTACAGAATTTTTTGTAGCTTATAAAATAGTTTATTTAAAATAGTGTATAATGTATATTATTTAACAAATAAAGCCTAACTTAGTCTTGACAAAACTGATTGTTTATCGTTGCCTTCTACTTCTCCACAAAGTATCGATAAGACGTTGTCGCGCTGCTAGTCCCTGTCGTAACTCATCACTTTGTGGTGTTGAGGGCTGAACGTCATTGACTGGGGTGTTTATGACGTCTCCATCATCGGTTACATTGGATGTGTCGGGCGCCGGGCAGTTATTTGAGTTGCATAAGTTATGCAGCACGCAACACGCGTTGATAATTTTGGCTGCAGTCTGAGGATTATAATGTAACACCCGGTGACGTAATAAACACCTCCATCTAGCTTTCAATAGCCCTATTGTACGTTCCACTGTGTTTCTCGCAGAGCAGTGTTTCTGAGTGTAATACTCATCAGGAGATCCAACTTCTGCATTGACAATAGGTGTCATCATGTACGCTCTCTGTGCGTAACCGGAATCACCTAAAAAAAGTTGTCAGTATTTTATTTCTAACAATATTTATTGCTTGACTAAAGATAGTATTGTAATTTAATTTACCTAATAAATATACAGTTTCTCCTTGACTTATTAGCCCTAATAAATGTGTCTTTACTTGGTGCTGGTTAAATATAAAAGAATCGTGAGTGGCACCCCCAAATGTAGCATCTACACTTAAAATATTCATGTCGCTATCACAAATCTGAAAAAAAAATGTAAATGATAAAAACATCTAATGAAAGTGTGTGCGTGTCGAAATGAACTTCAAATAATTAAGTAAAACTTACAATTTGTACATTTCTAGAATGATAATGTTTTCTATTAAAATATCTTTCCTCATGCTCTATAGGTCGAATCATAGCCACATGTGTTCCATCAATGCAACCTACCACACTCGGAATGTGAATTTTTTCATAAAATCTGCAATAAAAATTACAATAAAATGAGTATAGAAATAACAAGCGGCAAAATCTAGCTGCCACATATACAAAAATAATATCTTTCACTCACTTCCTTTTAATAGCATTTCTTTCTTCAACACATTGGGGAAACTTAATATATTTTTTTAATATGTCTCTGTGGTTTAAAGCTTCGGTGACCTCTCTTATAGCCTTTGATACAGACTGTTGAGACATGACCGTGCCATTGCTTCTTCCTATTATTCTTTGATAGCTGCCAGTACCATAAAAAGATAATGCAACCAAAATCTGAAACAACAATGTAATTTGCTATATACAAAGGAACACATTAGATGCTACAATTAATTCGAAAACGTAAAAATGAAAATTTACCTTGCACTTAATAGAAATATCACTTCGTCTGGTTGGGTTCTTCATGTGCGGTGTTAAGTCTTCTACCAACACATCATATAACTCCTTGGATAAACGATAATTTCTCCGAAATTCTTCACAATCCATTTCCATAGCTCGGCTGTTAAACCGACTCATTCTTTGCATATTTTTTCTTGCACGTATGTCCATACGGTTCGCTTCCTCAAGAATATTGAAAAACGATGCAATGCGAGCCATAATAACAACGAATTTACGGAAAAATCACAGTAAATCACACAAAACAATCTCACTCGAACCGAACAAAGTAGCTATTTTGCTATCGTATTATTTGACGTATGTTTTCGATCCTACAACTCGAACCATAACTGTTATCGAGAGTGGGGAGTAAGGTTTTTTCGATCCTAACGAATATTACGATTTTGGTTAGTTTCGATTTGATCCACCGCTCGATCTGGCGCTAGCGTCGTATTCAAGAGTACGGATTGGCGTTCGTTCGAATCAAACTCGATTGATTCAGAACTCGAAGCTGTCGGGAGTAAGCCTCCTGAGCCTAACTAGCCTAGTGGTCGCAGGCGCGACTGTCGAACTTGAGGTCCCAGGGTCGGATAGTGTTACTTGGTTTTTCCATATGGAAATTCTTTGTAGCGGAACGGGGTTTGGTACTGTATGTGGTAAGCGTCAGATTTTGGCTGCAAGGTCAAGGTTGTTGACAGATCCTGAGAACCTTAAGCATCAGACAATAAGAGTTATTTATGAATGGACGTAATATGGGCCGCCTGGCCGATAGTCGGGTTGACAGGGGCTCGCCCGAAATATTTGAATGTTTGTGTTTTTTTTTTTTTTCGTTATTTTCTCCGCCTTTCTTTTCGGGGAATACAGGCGATGATGCTGTTATGTTAATAATGGTGAGGAAGTTACGAGAGCATACCTAAAGTGTTAATCACACAACTCGTAAATGAGCTGGCTCGACCTACATGTACAGTCAGCGATAAAACTTGCAGATGATTGTACACTCTACCTCAAAACGGTTTATAGTCTTGGTGACGAACAAATGAGAATTTTAGAAGAAATACTCGGCCATTTTAATTTTGGTTAAGAGATCAACTGCTGTGCCAAGTGCCGCGGGTTCGATCCCGCACGGAACAAATATTTGTATGATCTACAAATAGTTGTTCCAGGTTTGGGTGTATGACTATGTGAATATGTAAGTTTGTAACGCACCCACGATACAGGAATTATTCCAAGCAAGTGGCAACGTTTTTTTTTTTTTAAATAGATTCCTATTCCTTCGTTAGTTCATAAAAACTTACAATTAAAATTATACATAATTATTTTTTAAAGAATATCGTAATTTTATCTACTAGTCTTATGATTAGTTTATCACAAAAACTATATGTAAAAGAAATGATTTTATATTTGTTTAATTTGAATTCCAGATCTTTCAGAAGAAAACCGCGGCCTCCTATCCTCGAGCCAAGCTTCCTCAGGTACCGACTTCCAGTCCACAGAAACCCTCACAGACTCTGGTGTACCAAAGACCGGTTACGACTTTCTAGATAACTGGTAATATAGTCAAAATCCTAAGATTACAATGACTGATGTTAGAACTTGTTCAGACGTGGTGACCCAACTCGGGCGGCTTACAGTACTACTAAGGCCCTAATGTAAGTTTCTTTTGACAAACTCGATTTAACGCATCTAACGCGTTCGCCGCTCCGATTGGTGGAGAGCACGAAACGGACCAATTGGATTTCCGCACGCGTTTATGCGTCATATCGAGTTTGTCAAAAGAAACTTATACTGGGGCCTCTGTTTTGTAAGATTTTACTAAATGGTTTACGAAAACGCGTTTCGTTGCGTATTTAGTCTATTGAGAGCTCCGTCGTATGTCGCGTTTGTAGCGTTCGGCACAGCGATTGGTGAACAGTTTGCAGGTGGGAAATCGGCATGCAGAGACTTTAGTGCAGTTTTTTTAAAAGTAGGCGATAACGACCCCTTGGGAGAGCTGGAGGCCTACAGGGGGGCGGTAAACGACCCAGAGAAAATTGGGGTGTCGGGGTCTTGAAGCTGATTTGTGTTTTATCTAATATTAATCACAGTCTCTTTTGAAATTTAAGTTTGAACTAGGAAACAAGACATAAATGGCACGCTATAATTAAAGTTATTAAAGTAAATCTGACTTAAAACACGTGGAGAGTTTAAAAAATTATGGGACGCTAGAAAATAATTCATTCTCAAAATGGGCGGTAGATGAAATAAGTTTGAGAATCTCTGCCCTACTGAAAGTTCCTTTTAACAAACGAAAAGTCCTTAGTCGCGTTTACCGTGCTCTTTGTGGCGATTGCCCAGTAGTGAACTCCTCACCAATCGCAGCGCCGAACGGCAGTAAACGCCACAAAAACGCGCGACTAACTTAACATTAGTCACTGTGAATTAGGTTATTTTTAAGTCATATCTCAGATCTGAACTAGTTAATGCTTTAAAGTAACAAGGTCACTGACAAGGCTTTTACTTTCAAAACCAATCGCAATGAAAAGTAAATTGAATCTATGTAATATATAAAAGGGAGATACCACTCTGTATTACTAACTTATCAGGAAATCTTAGGAACTGAAATGCACTGCATCAATGTAGACGCGCCCCACTCTTCTTCCTAATCGCTTACAGTACAAGCGTGCCACCTTCCGCTAGTGTTTTAGTTCTGTCGATACACACTAATTACCTATGAGTTCACACGCACACTACGATGAATTGACTGATCATGAGAGAGCGTTAGGCTGACTGTCCACCGGAGCGGATTGGAGCTGTGCCAATTTTAACCAATGGAATTGCATAAAATCTCCGCTCCGCTTCAGTGGATTGGATTTGCGAACTAGTATAAAAATTCATACAAAACCGGGAAGCTGAAAAAGGCCAGCCGCGGGATATTGCAGTCGCGGGGCCCGGGGGAGGGGGAGTAGTGTGTTGCCGAGGTTTGGTCAGTGCGTGCGTCTCGTGAACTCGGCCTAGCTTCGCAACTCCGCTCCGCGTTACTCCCTCGCTCCGCGTCAATGGACAGGCAGGCTTACAGCCTGGAAAGCCTCGGGCAAAATATAGTGGGGTGCGTCTTCGTGGATGGCACTATTTGTACCATCAGGCTAGCTGCTAATACTATTTTCATAAACCTGGTGTGTTATTGGTAGTGTCCGAACGAAGATTCGGCTTCGGCCAAAACGGGCAGAAGTTTTGACTGAAGCCGAAGGTTTCTAGCAAGTGCTTAAATTGAACGAGCTGTTACGAATGAGCGAGAGCGCGATGGACGTGGCGGAGCGCGAGGCATCACTGCTAAGAGGCCATCCATTAAACACGAGATATTTTTTTTAGCATTTTTTAAACCCCCCCTCCCCCCAGGTGATACGTGGTGAGGTTTAAGACTAACCCCCCCCCCCTCCCCCCAATCACGTGTATTTTTAGTACCTACAAAGAATCTTAAAATTTTTAGAATATTATCTTTAAATACAGGTATAAAGTATAATCTAATTGTATTCTGAAATTAAGGACCATGATAAAAATGTCTAGACAGAAAGGTTGCAGGTTGTTTTTGACTGGCATAAAAATAATATTAAAGGAATGGTGTAATCATGCGAAAAACATATATGGTACTAGTACATTAACATATTTAATGTAGGTACATTGTCCTCGGACCACGGATTAGCAAGTAGAAAAATAAATACACGTGATATCTTACTACACCCCCTCCTCCCTTGTGATATTTCGTAATTTTTGCCAAACCCCCTCCCCCCCCTTTCGAGCCTCACGTGATTAATGGACGGCCCCTAAGCGTATCCCGGGTCGGGCAGTATTATTGGTATTTCTGTATGGAAATTCCCAGTAGCAGCGGGTAATTTGGAAAAAGGTTCACCCCCATGGTACTCAATAACAGTATAGCCGAAATTTGGGTGTATTGTACACCTCTGCCTAACCCTTCGGGGAATACAGGCGTGATGCTATTTGTATGTGTGAATATATAACAGTAATTATCATAATTATTTAGTATTATAACTTGCCAAATAGCTGTGTTCCTTATTTTCATGGCAATCTCAATTTAATAAATAGACTGTTTTGTGTTATATTTTAATTGATTGGAATACTCATAATATGTGTCGATTTAAAATTAAAACGTGCTAAATATGTCGACTGTGAACTGGCAACTGGTACTATCTCATTTTTGACAACATTACAGGATTAAGAAGAAATTATCGACCGCGTTGTGCATACAACGCTGTCGATGTTAGTACAAATTGAATGAATTCGATTTCGGCGTCTAATTTTGATTGAAGTAAAATATGCTTGTTGCAGCGCTGCCGGGTATGAAATAGTTTAGAATGGTATAACCAAGTAAAATCCTCATAAAATCGAGATAGGACATGTTGCCAGTTCACAGTCGATGTGCTCTTATAGTCACTGGGATATGTGGGTTTGACGCCCAGGTAAGGCAAAAGGAGTAATATTTACTTTTAATTTAAAAAAAAATATATGGTGCCTAATACCGTCATTCGCGAAAATTGTAACAGCGTAGAAAGGACATGCAAAGTTCAAGGGGCTTATTCTCGCGTGCTTCGCCTTAAATCTCTAATAGACATCGTCACTAAAATCTCGTTTGCCTTCCTAGTGTTGCATATCGTGCGTTCAAAGTGACGTTATCTCTAATGTAATATAATGACAATTCGGAAGTAAACGAGCTATATCCGCCATCATTTATATATTTATCTCGGTCTCGAGATAATCTCTAATTGCGCCAGAATGGGCCTTGATTTAGTAGTAAATTTTAGGATGTACTGATTCTCAGATTTTACCGTGGAACTTTAATTTTTAAATTATTACCAAATTAAAGACTTATTAGTGGCACTAATTCTGTTGTTTTCAAACTAATCTAATTTAGTAACACTGTCTCTTTCTAACAAAGAACATTAGAAAAGGATGGAAGAATTTGACAGTTCTAAATATTTCGACTGCCTCGTTGGTCTAGAGGTTGCAAGTGCAACTGCTAGGCGTGAGGTCCTGAATATGAACAACTTTTACTATGGGACCAACTCTGAAATCACAAAAATAAAATCGGCTGTTTCATACATTTTAGTCGAGTAGGCATTGAACTTTTGTATGTAAAAGCTGTTTTCATTTTCGTGATTTCAGAGTTGGTACCATAGTAAATGTTGTTCATATTCATGGATAGAACACCCTATGAAAATTTGGATACTGATAAAAAAATTGCCCTGTATATCATTACTATCAATATCAAAGTAATAACCTTAATTTCCACCAACAATATCCACAATTATAAATATTATATACACTATATTTACACACTGAACAGATTAGAAAAAGAAAAAATTTTAAAAAAATATGCATCAGAATACTCCTCCGCATCGCTGTCAACCGGCAGTGTGCCCAGAAGACTGGCAGCATTGCCACGCTGTATGGCAATACTGATTCTTTGGCCAAAAATAGGCCAGCCCTCTGGTCACAATTCTAATTGTATTTCGCAAAGCCTATTTTTTGCCCTCAGGCTAATACTGCATTTAATTTTTATATAATTCTATTATTTAGTGTTAATTTTAAGATTAATGTGTAATCTATGTACTCAAATACAAGTATTGATTAAATGATCTTGTTTCATTTTTTTCTAGAAATAATCTCATGACTATAGTTTTTTTTTTATTAGATTGACCCGCACTGGGATTTCTCCTGTATCGTGGGTACAGTTTACAAACATACATGTCACATGCACAAACAACTATCTGTAGATCATACAAATATTTGTTCCGTGCGGGGATCGAATCCGCGACACGTAGCGCAGAAGGCTAATCGCTTAGCCATTGCGCCAACCGTGTCGTCAGTTTAGCTAGACTATTTGGACCATAGATTTAGAATGTAATTTGGAATACAGGCGTGATGTTACGTAGGACATACGCCATATTATTTTTCAATTTCATTAAATTGTTTATAATCTATTGAATTATCAAAAAAAAAACATTAAAATTTTATTTCAATGCTTTATTAGAAAATTTTAACGCTTAACTAAACATACAAAATGAAATAAAACGAAAGTAGACTAAAGACTAAATTACCGACTATTTAGGTTAGTTAACTACTATTTTTAACAGGATAGTTAACTAATATTCATACAACAGTTATCACTACTTTGCCCAATCATTAGTTAAATTTCGATTTACGGAAATTTTTAATTCCGATAAACGATATCACAATAGTTAATATACATACATACATAAAGTCACGCCTTTTTCCCATGGGGGTAGGCAGAAACTACGGAACGCCACGTGCTACGATCCTTACATAACCCATAGTAAATATATTCACCAATATTTATAAAATTATTTGTATCTCTGAAATTGTACAAATAAACTGCTCTTATATAGACAATAGATATCAGTGGCGCTCCGAGGGTGGGTGGTAGGGGCCATGACCCCAAATCGTATTGACAAACCTCCTAAATATAGATAATTTACGAAAATTTTAAATAAAATATTAAATTCTTGCTTCAAACGTCTAAACAATAAAATGAATAATATTATATTTAATTTTTTGTGAAATAAATTCGTATAGGCTCAACTTTAATATGACAACCCCAGTCACTTTACTGTTAACCACTACTATTATCACATTTTAATCAAGGCTTTTTTCACCAGTGTGATTCTCGCAAGGCACAAATATTTATATGGCCTACAGGTGTTTGTCTGTCATTATTTGTGTACATAAATTAACCCACTGTGCAAGTGTGCAGTAATTATTTCTTGTGTGGGACAACGGCAAGACGATTAAAAAAATCAAAGGATCTCGACACCAGCGCCATCTAACGAGTCCAACTGTAACTAAGAACCATCCAGTAAGTGTTCGATTACTACAACGTAAATCGAATTTTTCAAAAGAAACTTACACTAGGTGGCTTCATATTTATATAGTTTTTCACCAATTAGTTTTTATTTATGAACATTCACCATATTTTCTTTTTTACTCTAGCCCGATAATCAACTAAATAGTCGATAAATAATTATATCGGATACAAAATCTCGGTTGAAATATCCGCAGTCAACCATACAACAGAACTGTTAGGACCGAAGAGAAGGTCCACAGATATTTTCAACGAGTAAATCTATGATATAAGGCCTTACCTTTAAGGGGTTATTGTACTCATCAATATCAGCGACGTGCGCAGTTTTAGACAGGATAGGCAGAACATTTTAAAAGCTTACTTACCAATAACACCTACTGCATGTTGGTATTGGTTCGTCGTCTTGTCGATTAAATAATGATGTATGTGATTTGCCACCTCAAATATCCATAGATTGATTTTATAAACACATCAATTTTGAATTTGTGTATATTCAAAGTGCCCTTTTGACACGTTTGGCTGATGTGATGTATTTGCAAAATCCTACTTAATATTATAAATGTAAAAGTTTGTGTGGATGGATGGATATTTGTTACTCAATCACACCAAGACGGCTGAACGGATCTGGATGAAATTTGGCACAGACGTAGATTATAGTCTGGAATAGCAGATAGGCTACTTTTTATCCCGGAATAATGTACGGGTTCGTAAACCACGCGGGCGAAGCCGCGGGTGGAAGCTAGTGTTCTATAATTTTGTGAATACTGAAGTTTTTGAATCCGGCTTTATAAACAGTGTCTTTTTGTCTTTCTGTCATTATGGACCGCACGCCACTGATCAATACTAACGACTTTTAGTATGGTATTAATCCTGAATATGCGATAAAGAAAATCATTTGTTTCATACAAATCTATATACGTATATATAAATCAATTTCCGATTAGTCTCGCAAAAACTCGTAAAATAGCTCGACCTACATGTTATTTTTTTGTTCTGTTCGCCATTTCGTCCAAATTAGGAAAACCTCAAAGGAACAGCCTCAAAATCGAAATTGGTAATTTTGTATGGAAATTATCACTTCGGATTACTTTCAATAGATGGAGCTTGATTAGGATTGATCTCTTATGAAGACTTACAATCAAATCAATTTTTGGTCATATGAAGTTCACCGGGTCATCTACTAATTCAATATTTCTAGACTTAAATTTACTGAACACGTCTTTTTCTCGATTTCATGTTTGATCCCATAGTAAAAGTCATTCATACTAATGAGTACAGTCAGCATCAAAAATATGTATACACAGCGAAATTCACATACTTATTCTTGGAAAATTATTGGTTAAAATCATAAAATTTAAATAACTATATATTTTTATGTCTGCAGATACTATGTGTAAAATCTGGTCAAGATTTAAATCACTATTTCCTCTAAAAATCGCTTTTTGTTGCTGACTGTACAATAACTCCTTAAAGGCATCGGAGCTAGAATGGTAAGACTTTGTGTAATATAGTTGTATATGGATAATAAAAGCTGTAAAGCAACTTAGATCTTATTTCATCTTAGTAGCAAGAGATGATCATGCCCTTTTCCACTTGATCAGCCTTTTCCTTGCCAGTCAGCATCTCGATGAGTGTCAAGCCAAACCAGTAAGCTGTTCCGGGGCCCTGAAAAGAATAAATCCTATGAATCATATGAATCAAGTATTTTGATTACCTAATTTCTACATAACATAACATAGCATCACGCCTATGTCCTCGAACCTCGCCACATTTCACCGGTGCTGTTATTAAGTCCCATGTAATTGAGGGGGGCGAGCCTATTGCTATCAATTAGGCACAGTTCCGAACTCTGTGCTGCTACTGAGAATTTTTATATAGAAAAACCCAATAATACTGTCCATTGAAGAGGAAAGATTCTCCGACCAAGTAAGGCCGTGCCTAGTGGGGCGAAGCCCAACGCGACGTGGTGCTTTGTTATGTTATGAAGTAACAAAATGAGTATGAAACATGTATCAAAATAGCGGGGGGGGGGGGTTTAAAGTTTTTCTGCTGCTGGGCAAGGGTCTCCCCTTTTTTCTTCCACTGTTCTCTAATTTAATTAATTAAAAAAAAACTGCCCCACACTAGGAATAATTCCTGTATCGTGGGTGCGTTTACAAACACATATATTCGCATGGATATACACCCAAGCCCGGAACAACTATCTGTAGATCAAATATTCGTTCCGTGCGGGAACCCGCATCTGGTAGCGCAGCGGTCGATCTCTCAACCACTGCGCCAACTGTGCCACCAAAAATGTATACCAACTCACCCTGCTAGTGACCACATTGCCATCAACAACCACGCGCTCTCCTTCAACATAGGTGTAGCAGTCAGCTGGGATCTTGTCCTTGGTGGTAGGATATGACGTCACACGCTTGTTCTGGGCAACACCGTGGGCTACGAAGGCTGTTGGAGCTAGAAATATTAAGAGAATTTTAATAAGTCTTTTTTGAACTGGAGTTTTCTGTATGGAAACTCTCAGTAGCAGCACAGAGTTTGGAACTGTGCCCGGTAGATGGCAGTAGGCTGCGAAATAGGGGTGTATAATAGTACACCTCTGCCTAACCCTTCGGGGAATAGAGGCGTGATGCTATGTTATTATAACCTATTGATATTAATCTAATTTGATCCGGGCGGGAATCGAACCCATAATACGAATGGCAGAGAACTAATATCTGAGCTACTTTTAGTATGACGACAAAATTCTGTCACTCGGCCGCGGCGCCGGCGCATGTCAGCGTAGATAAATAACTGGACATAGAAACAAATGAGTAAACTCACCAGCACAGATGGCAGCAATGATCTTGCCAGATTTCTCGTGGTCCTTCAGGAGGGTGCCCACAATTTCAGACTTGGACAGACGTTCAGAACCCTCCAAACCTCCAGGCAGGATTACCTGATATAAAAGGTAATCAGAAAAACTTTTGAGTCCTAAGTAATATAATAAATGCGAAAGTAAGTTTGTTTGTTACCTTTTCACGCTTAAACCACTGAACCGATCATCGTGAAATTTTGCATATACGTTGTCATGGGTACAGAAAGGGACATAGGGTCCCTTTCATCCAGAAAAAGTACTTTCCCGAGGGAAAAAACAATAACTTTCGTCAGTCACAATTGCTTTAGGATGCTAGATGGCCCTACGTGTGACTCGAAAAAATGCACGGATTCGTAATCAATGCGGGCGAAGCCGCGGGCGGAAGCTAGTAAATAATAAATTGAACCCATTACTGCGTCTCTTTTGTGTTTTCAATTTTTAATTTATCAAAATCACATAAGTATGTGAATAGTAATGCAAAACTATGACGTCACACTTTTGTATTCCAAACATTTTTAGAACGAAATGTCGTTATTGACAGTTCATAAAAAGTAACTTAGATAATTAGTAGTCATCTACAGTATTATGCAGTTTCTTCACTCTCCTGAAAAGTTGCTATTTTTGACATATGTGATGTTAGAGTCTGTGTTTCCTGATAGCTGCAACCTGGGAGTCTTTAAGTCAAGAGCGAATAGGCTACTTTTAGGCAAGCGTGTTACATCTTCGACCACATCATCGCTTACCATCAGGTGAGATAGTGGCCAATCGCTTGCCTATCATGAAAAAACAAAACAACAATATGATTATAACTTACAGCGTCATACTGAGGGTTCTCAGCTAGGGCATCAGCCAGTGACTTATCAGGCACTAGGGTCACCTGTCTGGAACACAGCACTGGAGCATTGCTGTCCAGACCAGCCATGGTTACTGCCACCTGAAAAAAAATACAATTTGAAAATATTGTCTTTATTTCTATGACTGCCTTATGGTCCTGGGTTTGATCCATCTTTTATAGATCTACATACATGGCACCAGTGTTACTTACAGACTGCCTCTTAGAAGATACTCCAAAACAAAGTGAAAAGTTTATTTTATGTCCAGATATGTGAGAGGATATAGGGTCTGGAATAACCTTTCGAAGAGTGCATGGTCGTAACCAGGCTTTGGGGGGTTCATATTATCAGTAAAGTGACTTGGGGTTGGGGGGGTCATATTAACATTAAATATTATCAGTAAAATGACTTGGTATATATTTGGTCATATCCTACTAATATTATAAATGCAAAAGTTTGTGAGGATGGATGGATGGATCTTTGTTACTCTTTCACGCCAGAACGGCTGAACGGAAGTGGATGTTTGGCACAAAGATAGATTATAGTCTGGAATAACATATAGGCTACTTTTTATCCCAGGAAAATGCGCGGACTCGTAATCCACGCAGGCGAAGCCGCGAGCGGAAGCTAGTTATAAATATGGTAATAAAATACTTACACCTCCTCTCCTTAGCATGTCCACAGTGATGACCGTCTCCATCTCCTCGGCGCCCTGGGCCAGGATTACCAGTGCTGACTTCGACATGTTTGCACAAGAATTCGAGTACCTGAAAAAATGTGATATTTATACATTTATAATTATTTTCTTTCTTTCTTTCAAGTGTTGCCCCATACTACAATAATTTTTCCTGTATTGTGGATACAGTCTACATGTAACACACACAACCAGACCTGAAACAACTCTCTGTAGATCATACAAATATTTGTTCAGTGCGGGAATTAAACCTGCGACACGTAGTGCAGAGAGCTCATTGCTTAGCCACAGCACCAACCATGTGGTCAATTTAACAACACAGTTGGCGTATCTTTGATACAGGAGAAATCCTAATGTTGTACACAAGCTTTCAAGTCGGGGGGGGGGGGGGGGGGGGTGTCACATAGTTGAAGTCTAGTCAGGACAGACATTCAATTACAATAATAAATCGAATTAAAATGAAATATGATTTTTGATGCAAAGTATTTTTTTTATTAAATTTATCAATGCGATTAGAAACATTATCAGTGGCCGACTTAGACCCAGCCGGGGGGGGGGTCATGACCCCATTGGATCCGCCCTTGGTTGTATAATGTTTAAATAAAAAGTTTTTTTTTTTCAATTAAATTTATTTATTTGCAAATATGGGTTTTACATGGGTTATTATACAAATTGGTTAAGTATCACCATATTCAACCTTTCAGCATGCAAACATTACAACACAAAATAATAATTAATCATATACATTTAGATCCATTACACTTATGTCAAATATTATACATATATACATCAAAATTAGTAATTACAATATTTTGTCTGTCAGATATTAACAGAGTAGTAACACTTTCCAATAAGTATTTTATTAACATTACTCTTGAACATATCAAAATTTGACATTTCGAGAATTCGATTTGGTAAATGGTTATAAATGTATTGTTATATGCACTTTACAAACCACAGTTACTATTTGTGGGTGATAATTTACTTTTACTTTATTTTTTAACCCACAGATAGTTACTGAGAAAAAAAACAAGTCAAAAGTGCATTATAAGGTGATAATTACATATTTGTGATAACCTTTATAGACCTAAAATTCGACAACGCGAATTAGTAAAACGCTGTGACGGAACAAGGTATGGTGTTCCTCCGTTGAAAAGGGAGGATCATCCGAACTGGCAAGGTGGTCAGCCTGGCGGGCCGCAGCCCGATAGTTGATGTTGGACATTCGCAGGTGCGGTCGCAGCCAAAGACTTTGGGGGAGGGGGCTAATTAATTGATTTGGGGGGGGTGGGGGTGTAATATTATAGTTGACCTTGTACGATTTTGGGGGTCATGACCCCCCCCCCCCCCCCCCGGACCGCCACCGGATATTCGTATGTATTAGAATCGATATAAATTCTCTTATTGCGATTCAGGGTATTCTGTAGTCGCTTCACTCCGATAGATGGCGCTTCACTTTTTGCCATGTTGCGCTTAGTAGCCGATACAACACAAATTCCAGGTAGAAAAAAATACCCAACACATCTACACAAAATTGATTTGGTACCGACCCTATCTATCTATCAGTACATACGGACCATTGAGTGGCTTACAAAGAGGAGTACTATCACAGCACGACTGGCACTTTCTAGTCTGCCAATTTTATATCGGTACCGGTGACCAAAAAATTAGGCGTAGGTTAGGCGGTAATAGAAGTATATATTTATTTTTATCGCTAAATTACTTTGTAAAATAATAGTAAAACTCACCTGCTTTGCACACGGTTAACGTTTTTAATCAATATTTGGTTAAATTTCGATAGTAATTGGGACTTCGTAAATGCACTCGCAAGAAGCATCAAGTTGACAGATTTTTTTCTGAAGGTCAAACAACAAAAGTTTTATCTTATAGAAGCCGGGTATCTGAGTCGAGAAAATTCCATATTTATTTAACCTTGAATTTACAATATTTTATTTATATTTTAAAATAAAAGAGTAATGTATTTTATGCTCTTTATATATTTCCTCTGTACTTTTTATGCAATTAAAAAAGCTCCTTAATCTTTATTTGATTTCTGAACGCAAATTAGACAACTTCAATTGTCTATGGAACTATAAAATTATTGCAACTAAATAAAAATACCAAGAATAAGGGGTAAATCATGTATTTTGTTTATTAAGAAAACATCGACATGCATTGGAAAGCACTTTAAGCACTCCCGGGTGTCATACGAATACTTACGACAGTCATTACGGGTGTCAGCAAAAATACAAAAAGTCTGACCTTAGCGTATCTGTGTCTCCCAGTAATTGGGTCAATACGGTGAAAGATAGCAGTCGCTCCAGGCATGTAAACTCTTGATATTTAGACGCAACTGGTAAAACTAGAAACCGACCCCAATGTAGTTGGAAAAAGGATAAGCAGATGATGCTGATGATGATGAAGGCATAATGGAGTTTTAAATTATTTGGTAGTTGAAATTGTTTTTATATAGTGTAAAGCTTTTATATTGGTTAAATAAACGTTCGTGCATACTTAACACTTCACCTGTATGTTTATTTCTACGGGTTTTATTAATGCATACCTCTGAGCAGTGCCAAGCCCTAAGCCTGTAGTCTATTAATTCTCAGCCTGCTTGCATCAAAAAATTGTAAGCTTTTCAATATTTGCTAAAAGTATTGTCTAGGAAGCTAGCAAAAAAAAAGCAGGCCTATACACATTCGTGGATGATTAATGGCTAGAATAATTACCACAAAAAAAACCAAACTGAATCGTATAAAATATGAGTTCCTTCACATTTAGACAATTCTTTTAACAACACTTTAAAATTCAAGAAATGTATATAATTTTTGCCATCTCCGTGGGTAATATGACCATAAAGTGTGTATCCCCGACAGATGTTCGTTGACGGCAAGTCTAGTTGTCTATACCTAGCTTCCTTTCTTTCGTTTCGTTCACACAATCTGAAAGTGAATAAAAATTCTTTTTTATTCAATTATTTTTACAATTTCTCTTACATTTTAACTTCGAAGCCATGTAATTTTATGTATAGAGTGTAATTCACGCATTAATAAATAATTTAAGTGTATATTTTAAGTCATTCAATACAGTGTTTTATGATAGGTTAGGAACTGAGTATGGATAGGGACTGAAATATTGTTTTAATATTTTTTATGTTAGATAATCGTGTTATTAATATGGATTTCGTGAAAAGAGAAGACCAGAATGTCATCGATGATGAGAGTTACAAGTTTTACATCGAAAGCGTGAGTAAAATGATGTTTTTGTTTGTCTTCATTCAAAATTCGATCGTTTTTTACACAAAAACTGTTGATAACGTGACTGAAGTTCCGGGTTCGAATCCTAGCTCATGCCTTCTTGTTTTTAACGTCTATTATTTTTTGTTCATTATTATATCAAATTAATTTAAGAGTTAAAGCTTTTCAGTTGCTTTTTTGTATTACTTGACATTGTTTATTAAGTAAAACATGATCAGCGAAGTTATTAATTAATATTATTTCTGAAATTTAAATTACATTATTTATAAGACGATTACATTATTGTTAATCATTTAATTGTTCATCATTTATAACATTTCTCAAATATTCCAGTCATAAGTTACATAAAATCTTTTTTTTAATACACAATGAACAAAAGTAAGAGTTAATAAATAGGCAATGTTGTTATATTATTAGCTCCAAAATATAAATAGAGTTTTGATATTCCAAATGTTTTCAACCCCTGCAAGTTTTAAGTTGACCTTGACCTAAATTTTAAGAAAAATATCTATCAAAAATTTGTGTTATGGTCATAAGGTTGTCTCTGGCTTAGGTCCTGGAACTGGCCAGATCCTAATAAAATAGAATGTACATTAAAATCTCAACTTGTAACATAGACAAGTGTTTTCAAGAATAAAAACCACAGTGTAACAAAATGAGCATGTGATTGTCACACTGTGATATTGTCATAATATTTTTCTGTCCTGTATATTATCAGGGATTTCTTTTATGGCAAAAAACATTGCAGTGTTCACATATTTCCAAACAAACGAATTAAAAGTATTTTGCCACCACAACAAATGATTAAATTTCCATTCTCTTTTTTCCACAGCTTCAAAAGTCCCACCAGCTCGAACCGACAGACTACAACCATTCTCCGATATCAATGGAACAACTACACCAAGCAATGCAGTCTTCAGTCGCAAATACCATCGTTCACAACTTCCAACTGCCACTCTCACCACGTCAAATGTCCTCACTCATGCTAAAGACCAACCATTTACCACGTAACCTCAACTTCAACGATATCCCAGCTCATCTGCAACGGAACTTGACAACGGAATTGGATTTGGTACATAACTTAACGAATGAGCTTCCTCAGAATCTAAACAGGCATGATGATTTACTCGGTCAGAATTTGAGTAGAAACTTAGATTTATCGTTAGTTAGAAGTTTGGGCAGCGATTTGGAGTTGCAAAACAATTTGAGTCAACTCGCTCAGAATTTGAATGAGAA
Organism: Shargacucullia verbasci; assembly: GCA_947562105.1. NCBI lineage: Eukaryota > Metazoa > Arthropoda > Insecta > Lepidoptera > Noctuidae > Shargacucullia > Shargacucullia verbasci. The sequence goes on from OX387308.1 coordinate 5,236,190, forward strand.
TTTGAGTGCTGATTTGAGTAGAATAAATGATTTGAGGGCAGATATTCCTCACGATTTGAGTCATGAAATTGATCTGTCACACCATTTAAACAGGCCTCTCAATCAGGAGATTTTAAGCCAAGAAGAAGCAAGACGGACGCCTATGGTAGTACAATGTGTGCAGGATTCTCATCTGTTGGATCAAAACTTGGGCCAAAGAATGGTGGGAACGAACATGAATGTACACGAGAGGTTGGACCAAACCGAACATATGTTGCCTATGCCATTCCACATTAAATCGGAGCAGGAGGATGATGGATATTTCTATGATAATATTAATCCTGTGATCAGTAATGTGGCTAGTTTAAATGGTGAGTGATTTTTTATGTTATTTTACAAAAGTGTATAGGTGGCTTTCCACGGCCTGTGATTTCTTAGGCCACCCTGTACCGCGACGCCTGTGTGTGTCGATAGTTCTAGTTTGTCTTGGAACGACGTAGACAAGCACGTGCCAGGCTGAATTATTCCGGACCGTCCCGCGACGCCTTTGAACTTAACAAAGATATTGCGGATCCAACGAGTCCTTGCAGGCGACTCCGCGCCGTTACGAGCGGCTCTCAACCCGCGACGCGTCGGGGCGATGTGGCAGCATGGCCTGTGAGATCACACGTCGTCGCAAGCCAGCTTAATAACTCTCAGGCTAGTCCTTCTGCGGGGCAAAGCCCTCTTTTCAGAATGACCTTTAGTCTTTATGCTGGCAAATTTCAATAGCTTTTCACACAAAAACTGGTTGTCATAGTAGTAAAAGCCTCACTAGTTCCACTGCACACTGGCAAGGGAGCCGCCCTGATTGACGTGCAAGCCTGTACCATACTTCTATTTATTAAGGAATATTGCTGGCGTCCATTTTTGACGACCCGGGTACGTCTTAAAACTGCGGCCAGACACCGGAGGACAGGCAGCAGCGTCCTCTCACTAATCGGTGAGCCACTGCGATCCCCAAGCCGCCTGCCAAGCGTGGGGATTATGGCAAACCCCCCCTTGAGGGAGGCCTTCGTTCAGCAGTGGACGTCTTCTGGCTGATGATGATGTTTGACGATGCATGAATGTAGATGAAGCAAGGGTTATGTAAGGACCGTAGCACGTGGTGTTCCGTAGTTTCTGCCTACCCCCGTGAAAAAAGGCGTGACGTTATGTATGTAATACAGCCAAATATTGTTTTTCACCTCTTTAAATGACTGCCAAGGTTGTGTAAATGTAAATTTAGATTCTTTAAATTTTTTAATATATTAAATTTGTCTTCTTAATTATTCAGAGATGTGGCCATTGGACGCATATTCAACTAGAAGTGCAGTGCTAGACATGTTTTTAATTTAGCGCCACTCGTTATGGTCTAGTACCAATCCAGTTTGGTATATATTTAGATTGGTATCGACTTCTTTTGATCAACTTATCGAAAATATAGCCACACATCTTGCCTCGGAAATCACGGTGCCTCCCGAATACCTATGACAGCCATTACAGGCCAACAAAGTGTCACAACCTGTCTCACCTCTATCAGTGTCCCCCTGTAATTGTGTGTCGGAGGTCAGATGGCAGTCCCGTGTAAAATACTGATATTTAGCTGCAACTGCGCATGGACCGCGTAAAGTTGGTGATGTTGATAATGTCGCTCATGCCGTAGTGGAAAAAATAGCCAGCAGTAGTGACATCGAGGCTGCCTGTCCAGGGTGCGCCACACGATCTCATATTCGTCTCTCGTGGAGGCTTTTTCCTTGAATACCCTTCATTCTCGCAATGAATTAACTTAGAGCAACCGTGTTACGTCGTCCTTCAGTACCGGCTTTATGCGGTAGACGTAATAGGGAAAAGGCAGGCAGATATGTCTGATCGTTTCGTTCTTTGAATGTAATTTTTACTTTCTGTCTCATTGCATGGGGTTCGATTCGGGTCGGGCGAAGTGTCATTAGTTTTTTTTTTAAATACGTTGCCCCACTCTTGGGTGTTTTTACAAACACATATATTCCTGTATCGTGGGTGCGTTTACAAACACATATATTCACATACACACAAACACCCAGACCCGAAACAATTATCTGTAGATCATACAAATATTTGTTCTGTGCGGGGATCGAACCCGCGACTCTTAGCGCAGAAGGCTAATCGCTTAGCCACTAAGCCAACCGTGTCGTCAACGTTTCTATATGGAAAGTCTCAGTAGCAGCACGGAGTCTGGAACTGCCCGGTAGATGGCAATAGACTCGCCCATGAGACTCAATAATCGCATCGAGAAAATGTGGGTTGTACAACAATCTCTACCTAACCCTTCGCGGAATACAGGCGTGATGCTATGTTATGTATGCTATATTGCACCTCTATTTTCATAGCAACAATCATAACGTTGTCTTATAATCGCCTAGTAACGCCACAGACAAACTTCCCAGCTTTTGATAAAAATTGACACTTCGACCTTTGCGGAATATATTTAATATATTTACGTTATAAAAGGTCACGCCGACAGGTTTTAATAACACTTGTAGTTGTCGCTTTCACGTTTATTGTACTATGATTTTATTTGGGTTTGCTCGTATTTTTTGTCCAATTTTTTCCTAAAAAAAAATATAGTGGTACGGGTCTGATTTCGAACGGTTCCTTTTCTGTTTGCTGTGTGGATAAGAATTTGATTATTACTTGCGTTAACGGTGAAGGAAAGCGTCGTGAGGGAACCTGCACACGTAAGAGGGCTCTATAAAGTTCTCGATGGTGTGTGGTCCGCCAACGCTGGCCTGAAGCCCTAGTGTAAGTTTCCTTTGGTCCGTTTCGTGCTCTCCACCAATCGGAGCGCCGAACGCGTTCGATGTAGTAAATCGAATTTGTCGAAAGAAACTTACACTAGGGCCTCAGGCCAGCGTGTTTGTCTAAAGCCTAAATCTTCTCATTTTGAGAAGAGACATTTGGTCAGTAATGGGCTGAATTATTATTATTTTTTAGTTGCGTTTCTACTTTTTTGTGGCACATAAAAAGCCTCGCCGAGTGACAATACGAAACTAAACTATCATTTATTATCACTAAGTAAAATTTGTAACAAAATTTTTTATTACTTGAAACGGTAAATTGTCTAGAATTTTTATCTCTTAATTATCAGTTTCCAAAACATGGCACTATACCATTTTAAGACCTTAATATAGACCTTAAGAATTTCTAAATCGGAAGTCCCCTCAAAAATCCTCCAAGTAACATTTTCGTGACACACAGACAGACAAGTTCTATATATCTATTTCAAAAACATTCTATTTTCGGTAACCAATGTAGTCTCTTGCTCATGTTTGTATATCAGATGCCAGTGACGTCACACGTTATTTCAGCAACTACCTAATCTTTGTATTGCGTCGTTTAAATAGGCGAGAGGAATCTGGTTTTCTGTCGTGTTTTTGGCAGAAGAAATATTAGTCAGGGACCAAAAAAAATTAGAACGGGACTGTTTCCAGCGTACGCCAGTTATAGTAACTTGGAGAGGCTGTTTTCGTGCACACAATTTTTTGCAATTGCTTTTGCCCGTGACTTTGTCCGTCTGACGTTATTCGTATAGGTGACTAAATATAATTATAGTCTATAGCACTCGGGTATAATGCAGCTATCTATCAGTGAAAGAATTTTCAGAATCGGATCACTAGTTCCAGAGATTACGCCCTACATACAAACTAACAAATTTTACCTCTTTATAATATTGGTTTAGATCACGCCTGTATTCCTCAAATAGTTGGCCAGAGGTGTACAATTGTACACCCATCCTGACTCCGTGCTGCTACCGAGAATTTCAATACAGAAAGACCAAATAATATTTTCTCCCGACCCGGTAATCGAAACAAGGACTTCAGGCTCAGCAGTTACGCTTGCTACCATTAAACCAATGTGTCATACGGAATAGCACGTTTATTAGCGATGGCAACTGTCATATTTTTCTTACATATGGCCGGAGTTAGGACTCCTCTAGACCAAAGCTAGTCAAATCATAGAATAGAAAGAAAGACTCTAGGCCCACAGTTCCAAATAGTTGGTCCTATGGAGAAGAACCGGCAAGAAACTCCATGGAAACTCTTTTAAAATAATAGATCTTACAGTTTGACGGCACATTTGGCGCACTGGTTGAGAGATCGACTGCTGCGCTACGTGTCGCGGGCTCGATTCCCGCACGGAACAAATATTTGTATAATCTACAGATAGTCGTTTCGGGTCTGGGTCTTTGTGTATGTGAATATATATGTTTGTAAACGCACCCACGATACAGGAATTATTCCTAGTGTGGTGTCAACGTTTTTTTTAAGGAGGATGAAAGTATCTTAATAATGTAATTTAAAGTTTTTTTTTGTTTTTTTTTTATACAAACGTTTCCCCACTCTAGGATTTCTCCTGTGTCGTGGGTACAGTTTACAAACATACATGTCACATACACACACAACCAGACCCGAAACAACTATCTGTAGATCATACAAATATTTGTTCCGTGCGGGAATCGAACCTGCGACACATAGCGCAGAAAGCTAATCGCTTAACCACTGCGCTAACCGTGTCGTCAAAGTGTGAAAATTAATACTAGGAAAAACAAAACACATATATATTCAAAATCAATCAATTCATTATCCAAAATATGTCTGAAATTTTATTTCAATGTCGCTTTATCTATAAATTACTAGGTTTTAGGTTAATATGTCTGTCTGTTCTCTTTTACAACTATTTGTGACACCAGGCTTTAAGATGATAAGTGTTATCAGTCATTGTGTTATCAGTATTGTTGCTACGCCTCACCGGTCTAGTGGTCGTAAGTGGGTTGCTGAGAGTGAAGTCCTGGGTACGATTTCCGGGACGGGCAATGTAGTTTTTCTGTTAGAAAATTCTCGTGACCGAAGCAATCGAGGTGTGTATCAGACCTAATAAAAGAGTATATGGTTTTCTTGTCACATCTTAACACTTTAGACACAATAGAAAATCTATTGATTGTCGGTCACCGGTATCCGTATGCGAGTTTATAGTTGTAACTGTAACCAATAGACAGGGGCTTAGCTACCGCCGTATCAGCCGTATCAAAGATACGGGGCCCCCCAGCTACAGGGGTCCCAAAACCGTGTAGTTAGGTAGCCAATTATGTAAAAAAAATTGGTTGTTGTAATGTTTAAATGAAAATAAAAGTAATGTGTAATAATGTGTGCCCCACTATAAATACAGGTAATTATAATTAAATTCGGGCACCAGGAGCTAACACAACAATATATACGGAAGCTTACCGAGTAAAGTTGAACTTTTAATCTTCAGGCGGGAGGAATACATAAAAGCAGCAATTAGTTAGAAAGCCCCCTCCAACGAACTTTGATACGGGGCCCGTCTAGGGCAAGCTACGTCACTGCCAGTACACCTAAATAACATGTTATTTTTATCATTCCAGGTCTTCCTCCTGACCACACACAGCCACAACCAACCCAGCACCCGGACAATCAAATGTACACAGTCTATAACACCCACGGCAACGTACCAGCACTAAACTCCATAGATCTCTACTCTAGACCACAAAATTACGTCCAAAATTTCACTAATATACGAGAAAACCCACAAAATTTAGTTGTACACAGACAATTTGACAACACTAGTCCGTACCAAGATGATTTTAAAAAGTTACGCCAGGATGCAGACAAAGATAAATGCGAAGAGCCGAAGGAAAATTTGAAGCCGACGGATCAAAATAAAATTTATTACACAGAATATAATCAGAATTTTTCTGAAGCGAAAAACGAGAATGATTCTAGTATGCACAACAAAATAACCGAAGATATATCTATGAATATTAAAGGGCAATATATTTGTTACAAGTGTAATGAAGTATTTCCTTCAAAAAGAGGTTTAAAACATCACTCCAAATCCTGTTCGGATACGGATCAGCTAGTCGAAAAAGTCGGGAAATTTAGCTGTACACAGTGTGCTTACAGATGCCAATCGCCGGCCATTTTAAAAATCCACGAACGCACACATTCAGGTGAAAAACCTTTTTCGTGCACCTTCTGTGATTACAAGTCGGGACAAAAAAATAACGTAGCCAAACATATATTAGTTCACATGAAAGAAAAACCTTTTAGATGTCAGTACTGTGATTATAGATGCGCCCAGAAAAATAACTTAGTCGTACACGAAAGGACGCATACAGGCTACAAGCCTTTCGCGTGTCCATTTTGCGACTATAGAACAGTTCAAAAACCCAATTTAGTGAAACACATGTATTTGCACACGGACCAAAAACCTTTCAGTTGTGATATGTGCTCATACAGATGCGTGCAAAAAACTAATCTAACAAAACATAAACAGAGACACACAAATGAAAAGGAAGGTGATAAAGTCGATGTTAAAAACCAAAGCAAACCGTACAGGCCGCGACAGAAGTCCGTAAAGTGTCCACACTGTGCATATAGGTGTGTGCAGAAATCTAGTATGGAGAAACACTTGCAATTTAAACACGGGACCCAAGAAAATGGGGAGTTCGAACAAGGTTTGAATCTTATGAAGAGTTCTGAAGACGCTGAAAGCATAAATTTGAGTGTGAAAAAAGATTTTGAGTGCCAGGATAAGGATAGTGTGGGTGCTGAGTCATAGCTTTTAAGTGTAAGGAGTTTGTTTTCTAAGAAAAGATGATGAAGGAAAATTCTATTGCATTTTTAGTTGCTTACAATACTCGTCACTGATGGTTGTGTGTGAAGTTAACAATGAATCGCTGCGCAATAACATTAGACAGATGAAAGAGATGAAAGGAAGAAATTCCCCGCTCTCAAAGCGGGGAACGAGATAAATTATAATTATCCGCAGCTAACTTCAAAGACAATATACAATCTGTGACAAATATTGTAATTTGATGAAATTATGGGTTTTTATGTGGGTGCTTTTTCATGGCCAAAAGTGTACAAAGAGTTTTTTTTATTTTACTTATTTTTAAGAACCAATATCGGACTAGAAAATTCCGCTGGACAAAGCTGACCAGTTAAACTATTTTTTTTTATATATCTGGTAACTAATTAACAAATAAAATAGATGTGAAACCTAAAAATGCAATAGATATTATTACTTTTATCATCTGTGTGAATAAACTCCAGAATTTTGCTTTCTTATAATAGTTATGTAATTAAATAATGAATTAATTGTTGTAAATATTGATTAGTTGTTTTTGAGATTATTTCGCTCGTATTTTACCAATATTTTTTTTTATCTAAATCAGTTTAATTGAAGAATCAAGTTATAGAAATTTATTTTCGTTTAATAAAATTGAAAATAAATAAATTACTCTATGTTTACTACATGAAACTATGAAATCGAATATCATGCACAGCAAAAGTAGGAGAGGGGAAGAGAGCTAGCGTTTTCTTTTTGAACTCAAATTCATGTGGCGCTAGTGAGTGCATTTAGAATCATTTTTGAGTTACAAATCGGTAATTTTCAGAGAAATATTGGTGAAATCGGGCCACTGGTCAAGTAATTCGTTAGAATTATAAGCGTGCAATTTATTATTCTCCTTTTTAGTGAATACTGTATGGGCCAAGTTCACTAACAACAGATGGTTTGTTCAAAACGTTCGTTTACTAATCAAAAGTTACTGTTATCGGGTCCTAAATCCCTTATTCCCTATAACTGAGGATCTACGGCTTAATAAAATTTACTATTACTATAATTGGCATTCTCACTTTCATATAATAGAAAAGGTTTTAAAGCCATTTTTTAAAGACAGGTATATGCTACTAATTATGAATTAAATAGTAGTTGTTCGCTTATTTTCTAATTGATCTGACTGTAAGTCATTTAATTCAGAATAGAATAGAATATATTTTTTTAAGAAATTCATGTAAATGAGGTATGTCAGTGATGAAAATAAATTTCATCATCAGTGTGATTATTTAGTAAATAATTACTGGTACTTCATTGAAAAAAGTTTCCTCATTGTTGCCCGAAAGTCGTCCAACAATTTCCATGCAAATACTCTATCATTTTTGCACTAAGCGAAGATGGCCTCTTAACTATTAATTAAGGGGCCATATTTACATGTGAATAATTCGCAATGTCTCCATAAAATCACACTAGATCCATAGATTAGCAATGGCAAGAGAAACAATACTTACCCGTTGAAGACCTATCTATTGAGTTTTTCACCATTTTTGTATTCTAAGCTACTGCAAGGAAATGATAAAATAAATATTAAACTGATACTTCTAAATTAATTACTCGTAATTCACATAAAATTTCTAAAGTTGTCCAACTATCGCGCCACTTTTCATCGACTCTGATATGCCTCATATTATTTGTGATATTGCTTATGATTATGATGAAAGATAAACTTTGCTCTCTCGTAGATATTGTTCCTGTGTATATAAAGAGTGACAAATCAAGTGCTTGGAAAAAATTACATGAAATAAGTAAGGAACACATTTGAAACACCTGACGCGTTCTCGTTGGTCACTTGGAATGCGACCAATGAGGGCGCGTGTTCCGTGCGGGGTGAGCTAAATGTGTTGCTAGCTTTATAAGACTTTTATCTTAAAGTTAACGTTGTATGGAATTTTTATAGTAGATAGGGTATCGATATTTTTAAATTGAAAAGAGATTTTTTAGCTTTCTAGACGAATTAAAGTTTTTTTATTGAAAATTGTCATTAACAAGTTGTTAATCGGCAGATTTGACAAATATTTATTATTTGTCTTTCTTCTCACCTTTAAAATATTTAACAATGGTTGCTAAATCGCTGATTTTAATTCACATTGTACAATGACATCACTATTTTACGCTATTAAATAATATTCGGTAATATTTCTCTCAAAAAAAGCATCGGCGAAATTTGAGTCTAAAATGGTACACTGCCCTACCTTCTGAGGAATTAATTTCAATAAATATACCGTTGCGTGTGGCCATATATTCTAGTGACACAGTGGTTATCTCTGGCTGTGATTTTGAGCAAATATGTTAAAATTTGTAATTCGGTTGTGAAGATTAATAAGAAAAAAAAATAACAAGTGTATGGAATTAATTAATTCAACGCGTGTTCTTTGTACTTATTATGTATAATTATATTTGTGTGTCCTATAAGGATAATGCTTGTATGATTCCGTATGTAATTGATTATTGCAATTTTATCTGCCATCTAAAACTCGGTTTAAGAGAAGTTTTGAGGAAAGTTGAGACGTATGAACGAATGAATGGGAAAAAGTTTTTTGTTTTATTGGAAATTGGTTGAAGTTTATTTTGTAAAATTGCCATTAATGATATATATTTGACCATAACGATATGGCCTCTGTGTTGAAACCGTTGTTATACGTTCCGCTCCCTACAAAAATATATGTATGATTATCAATTCATAATTCTTTTTTTTTTTTAAATTATATCAATTCAATTATTTTTATAAATTAAGTGTACCAAACTCAACAGTTATAGAAAAAAGCGATTATGAAATAAACTTGTGGATTTCGCTCGCGTTTTTAGGCAAATAATTTTAAATATATAGCTTATGTTAATAGGCTGTGATGTAATTTCCATTAACGTTTGTAATTAATCGTCGCCCGCGCATCGGGCAGTTATTATAATAATTGTTACCAAGGAAGTTTCAATTTGTACCTACGCTATTGTACATCACAATTTTTTGTATATTTTTTTTAATATTACGATCGCTAAGTATAGAAACAGACTTGGAAAGTTATTTTTGTCGGGTTTAAGTTTAGAAATAATTGATTAAATGAAAAATGAAACTTATGAAGTAAGAAATAAAATTGAAAATGCGTTGAGCGCAATATGACGGCAACTTTTAGTGTCGTTTTTGTATTTAGATAAGTTGCGCGACAGTCGCCCGACTTGTTTCAAGTGTGTTTCTGTACTAATTTTTAGTTAATAAATTTTTTGTATGTTCTTTTTTTAAATAAATGCCGCTTACCAAAGTGATTTTGTTGTTTCAATGTAATGTTAGTTTGCGTCACGCCTTCGTGGAGAAGAGGTGCAATAATGTCCTCCTGACCGATTTCCGTCACGGCGGCCAATCTCACCGGAGATTAGACAACTACGCAGGAGACATTATAGAGCACAAGTTTGTGCGCAAAACACAGGTGCTCTCTCTATTCCTTCACTCTCATAGTCCGATGGGACGGCAATCCGACACGACCGGAGAGAGATCAGGCGCGGGACCAACGGCTTTACGTGCTTTCCGGGGCACGGTGTGTATTCACATACACAAAGACCCAGATCCGAAACAACTATCTGTAGATCATACAAATACTTGTTCCGTGCGGGAATCGAACCCGTGACACGTAGTGCAGAAGTCGATCTCTCAACCACTGCGCTTACCGTGCCGCCAAAGGAGAAGAGGTAGGACACTATGAAAGATTTAGTGAAGCTGTCACCTCAAATCTACAATATTGAGTCTGTGCGGAAAGAGGACAGACAGTCGAAAGATTGTCAAGTTAGCTAAACAGGAAAGATAGTAATACAGCTGATTTCCTGGGCTGCTCTCGTCGTACAGTCGAACAGAGGGATAGCTATATTGGGTCACCAGATGTAGATGCACTTGTGTAAAGACATTAAATTCGATTTTTTAAATGTAAGTTTTTAAGGGGAGGTTCTTTCAAGTACAAATTGACCTTTTATTCTGCATATATTAATATAATATTTGGACGAGTTTCGTTTTAAAATGAAAATAATTATTTATCTAATCCCGCTAACCCCATAATAGCGTAACTATAGTTAAAAGCAAGCAATCTAATTGTTACTACTATTCGACAATAGATGGCAGTTAAAATCAAGATTTAATCTATTCGTTAATAGATGGCGCTGCGAGACGAGTAGAAAAACGGTAATAACTGACAGATTTAAATGAACTCTTCCGAATTGCCAGTATGTGAGTCATATTTTGATAGCTAGGTTATTTTTTTTTTAAGTATATAAAGTGGACACGTTTTAACGGTGAAGTGAAGTAAGAAGTTATCGTCACCCCTTAGATGCTTTCATAACTTATTAATAAAATAAAAAATATATATTGTTGGCAAGCATAATAAGTAATGATAAAAAAGAAAATAATAAAAATATATATAACTAGCTTCCACCCGCGGCTTTGCTCGCCTGATTTACGAACCCGTACATTTTTCGATAAAAGTAGCCTATGTGCTATTCCAGACTATCTATCTCTGTGCCAAATTTCATCCAGATCCATTCAGTAGTTTTTGCGTGAAAGAGTAACAAATATCCATCCATAAATCCATCCATCCTTACAAACTTTCATATTTACAATACTAGCTTCCACCCGCGGCTTCGCCCGCGTGGTTTACGAACCCGTACATTTTCCCGGGATAAAAAGTAGCCTATGTGCTATTCCAGACTATACGAGTAATTTCTCTGTGCCAAATATCCTCCAGATCCGTTCAACCGTTCTGGCGTGAAAGAGTAACAAAGATCCATCCATCCTCACAAACTTTCACGTTTATAATACATATTTATAATATAATATTTGTAGGATAAGTAGGATAGCATAGGATAGGATAATATCTATTCGCGGCTATGCCCTGTGGAACTGACAGTTCCTACTAGACTAGGCGTAAGATGATGCTTACATTTTTACAAAATATCATTTGGGCTTTATTCTAGCGTGTCTGTCACTATGACGATTTTTTTGAGCAACGGGTTCGATTTTCACACAGGCAAGCTTTGAAAGCCTATCTACAAAAGCTCTATAATGTAGTTCACTGTCTCTAGGACATTTGTGGGTGGATTGGTTCCGCCTCTAGATATACCTACGGCCAGTCCATAAAACGTGGCTGCAGAGCAAAGCTACCCAAAATTGTATACAGTCCAAAGATAGCACCCATCAAGCATGTATATCCCGAAGGGTTACGCAGAAGTGTAGGTATTGTGGCCACCCATATTTCACACAATTGGAGGTGAGTTTATTGCCTGTATCATACTAATCCTACTAATATTATAAATGTGAAAGTTTGTGAGGATGGATGGATGGATCTTTGTTACTCTTTCACGCCAGAACGGCTGAACAGATCTAGATGAAATTTGGAACAGAGATAGATTATAGTCTGGAATAGCACATAGGCTACTTTTTTCCCGGAAAAATGTACGGGTTCGTAAACCACGCGGGCGAAGCCGCGATCGGAAGCTAGTAAATAAATAAATAATTCAACCTATTACTGTCCCACTGCTGGGCAGTAATCTTCTCAGAATGAGAAGGGTTAGGTCTTAGTTCACCACGCTGGCCCAGTGCGGGTTGACTGACCACACACACCATCAAGCACTTTATGTCCCCCTCTCAAGTGTGCAGGTTTCCTCACGATGTTTTCCTTCACCGTAAACGCAAGAGATAATCAAATTCTGATCCGCACATGATTCCGAAAAGTCAGAGGTGCGGGCCTGGTTTAAACTCAGACCATGCATGGAAGGCCTATATACAAAACACAATTCCACATTGATGGCTGTTACTGAGAATTTGGACCCGGGTACGTCCTAAAACTGCGGCCAGACACCGGAGGACGGGCAGCAGCATCCTCTCACTAATCGGTGAGCCACTGCGATCTCCAAGCCGCCTGCCAAGCGTGGGAATTATGGCAAACCCCCCCGCCCCTTGCGGGAGGCCTTCGTTCAGCAGTGGACGTCTTCTGGCTGATTATGATGATGATGACTGAGAATTTTGTAATAGAAAACACATTGCCTGACCAGTATCCAGGACCACACGCTCAGTACCCGACTATTAGACCAATGAGTCAAATCTAATTGTTTTAAAATGTCCGTTCTACAAAAATCCCGAAAGTTGGTTCACGAAAATTTTAAGCCAGTCTATTCATAACATGTAGCAATTTTTCTAAACACCAACGGTTACGGGTTTTGTGCGCGAATTTCGAAACAACGAGAAGTCAATCATATCGCTCACGGGTTTAAACAGCTGTCAGGGGCAGCCGCCATGTTGAGTTTTAGAAAAGTTAGGTTATGTTAACGAATTTTCGCGGGTTTTCATTTAAAAAACAACGTTTCGAGTTTTTTTAAGTATCGCTTCACGCCTGTATTCCCTGAAGGGTTAGGCAGTAGTGTACTATTTATTGTACACCCACATTTCGCCGATGCCCATGTTATAGGTACGTGTCGAGCCTATTACCATCTACTGGATAGTTCCAGATTCCGTGCTGCTACTGAGAATTCCCATACAGAAAACTTTTCCGACTCGGGAATCAAACCCAGGACACGAGGTTCAGCAGCCGCGCTTACGACCACTAGACCAATGAGACAGTCTCCTTTTGTATGTTATAATATATTTCTTTTTTTAATAAAATATTTTAAGCAGACCTACTATAGCGGTCACTTGTGTATGTTTGTACACGCATCACGCAAAAACTACTGCATGGATTTGAATGCAGTTGTCACCGATGTATTGCTACAGGTTTAACTTAAAATATGGCTCCATTTTACCGCAGGAAAATATCAGATTCTTAATTTCACGCGAACGAAGTCGCGGACAAAAGCTAGTCCCATAATAACACAATATTTTTTATCTGTGACATATTTTCTGTTATCCTATAACAGAAATATTTAAAAAGTCAAAATATAAAGATGCTTTATTATATTTTAATAATATCATATGTGGGGTCGTAACTTAAAATACAAAATACAAATGGCGATGGATGATAAAAATAATGTCTTATTAATATATTGAACGAATTTCTCGCGCCATTAGCTTATTGATTTATAGGGGTGAGCAGGATTGTAAATATAAAAGGGCCATTAAAAAGTTTAATATGAAACAGAATTGGTAACTTAAACGCTCTTACGCTTCGTTGTCTTGGGAGTTCTCGAGTGACTTACTTTTTAATTGCAGCAATTAATCAATACCTACTAGCTACTCGCTCGGCTTCACACGAGTAACAGAGCATCCATATATGCCTCCTTTTTTTTCTAAAACTATGGTCTTATTTAATTTAATAAGGATATATTTGAATAAGGATATATAACTCTATTGGTTTACACGGCGTACACCAGTAAAGCTCCCAGTCGTCATGTATTTTTTTTTTCAACATCTTCAATAATCGTCATCATATTTCAGCCAATTTACACAGAACCTTAATGAATTATACATCTAAGCCTTCCTCATGAATCATTCCGTCCTTTAATGAAAACCGTATAAAAATTTGTGTAGTAGTTTTTGAGTATATCGCGTTCAGACAGACAGACGTGGCGGGGGACTTTGTTTTATAATATGTAATGATGATTCTTCTTGTTGCACTGATTGTCTGGAAGAAATAGCTTTTTCTTCTGCTTTTGTTTTTAAACGATGCCATTTACTTGGAGTTATTCAAAGTCAAAGTCAAAGTTTTTTATATCAAGTAGGCCTTTTCAGGCACTTTTAAAAAGTCGACACTCTAGGCGCACGGTTCCAAAGGGGGTAGGTGCTATGGAGAAGAGACCGGCGAGAAACTCCATGGATAATCTTTTCAAAAACAAAAAGTTAATTTACAATTAAAATCTTAAATTAACATGCATTATATAAGAAAAAATACAAACTTAATATATTAATAGTGCATTTACAAATACAAATATTCACATGCACAAACATCTCTATCAATTTTATTTTTTACTATCGCCATTATCTACGAGCCCGACTGCTGACCGTGAGATTCTGGGTTCGATTTCCCTGTCGGGCAAAGTGTAAGTGGGTTATTCTGTATAGAAATTCTCAGTAGCAGCACGGAGTTTGAAACTGTGCCCGGTCGATGGCAATAGGCTCGCTCTCAATTACATGGGACTTGATAAGGGGCGAAATGAGGATGCTCAATAGCACACCTCTGTTTAAACCTACGGGGATATCAGCGTTAGGTTATGTTACGTGAATAGAAGAAAAATTTAAATTTATATCCTCATCTACAGATATTAACAAAATACTCTCTCTGTTTCATTTTTGGCTACCAATACAAATTTTCGAAGGAGGAATGGTCGACGCTCCGGGGCACGTCAATCATTGCCCAGTAACAATTACCCACCGTTCAGAAACACGCCACAAACGATGTACAAATTAAATGTTTCGACTGTAACTGATATAAATTGGTAGAAAATTCATATCGTTATAATTATATTAAAAGTTTATTAGTAGTTTAAATTTTAATGTGTGCGTTCGCGCAGCGGAATGTTGTTGAATTTAAAGATATTAATTATGCAGATATTTAGTGTATGACGTCGTATAATTGTGTATGGTAAAAAAAAATTGTGTACGCAGCCATTGTGGAGAAATTCACCAAAAACTGATTCCGCTGGGCGAACGTTGTCCTGGCGGAACTTATTTTAATCCATAGACTTTAGAAGAAAAGAGGTGTGTCCAAAAATTAGTGTGTATTTGTGTGTAATTGTGTATGTATGAATAAAATGAGTGCATGCATAAACTTCGGAGAAATTCAAGTTTCCGCTACGCGAACGTTTGGCCATTAGCTAGTTTTCATATAAAGCGCTTACATAGAGAGCTGTAGATTTTTACATACGTTGTTTTGAATTTGTTTATATTTGTTTAAAAAACAGATTTAGAAAAAATCGTAGGGCTTAAAAGATAAAAATATAAACGTAAAATACACTTAATAGGTCTTAGTTCTTAAAGTATGCACTTTGGGGTCTAGATTTTCACGTTTATACAAACCTTGTAAGTATCTGAAACATGTTGCCAAGTATCAATGATGTTCCGTTAGTAATTAAAGAGTTAAAGGACAATTTTACCATGAATAGATCACTGTTTACAAAACAGTCAAATATCACGACGTTCTAAAGGAATTGCATGGTAAAATGTATGCCAAAAATTAGTTTATTCATTCAACTATTCACATGCAAAATTTCATGTCATTAAATTTAGTAATTAAAGAAATCAATTAAAATACTGACGAAGCATCGAAAACCTACATAACCCGACCAAGTTCGGATAGCTACAAAAAAGCGTCCATGCAATATATTTAGGTAACATCCCAAAATTTACCGTATAATACCGGTATTGAATTGGTATAGGTGATAACACAATTGTTGTTTCGATATAATTTAAAGGTCATTTATTTTTGTCGAATGTTCGACTAGCAGTTTGTGGAATATTCCACAGACGTTAAATTACGTGCGTTCACAAGAATATAATTAAATCAAAATATTAACTTTTAAAAAATGTGAATACCTATCGGAACTCCGAAATTATTCCAGTCAATTCTGGAGCTGAAAAATCAGAACAATTGAACAAAAATTTGGTGTACAAAAATAAATGACCTTTAAATTATATCGAAACAACAATTGTGTTATCACCTATACCAATTCAATACCGGTATTATACGGTAAATTTTGGGATGTTACCTAAATATATTGCATGGACGCTTTTTTGTAGCTATCCGAACTTGGTCGGGTTATGTAGGTTTTCGATGCTTCGTCAGTATTTTAATTGATTTCTTTAATTACTAAATTTAATGACATGAAATTTTGCATGTGAATAGTTGAATGAATAAACTAATTTTTGGCATACATTTTACCATGCAATTCCTTTAGAACGTCGTGATATTTGACTGTTTTGTAAACAGTGATCTATTCATGGTAAAATTGTCCTTTAACTCTTTAATTACTAACGGAACATCATTGATACTTGGCAACATGTTTCAGATACTTACAAGGTTTGTATAAACGTGAAAATCTAGACCCCAAAGTGCATACTTTAAGAACTAAGACCTATTAAGTGTATTTTACGTTTATATTTTTATCTTTTAAGCCCTACGATTTTTTCTAAATCTGTTTTTTAAACAAATATAAACAAATTCAAAACAACGTATGTAAAAATCTACAGCTCTCTATGTAAGCGCTTTATATGAAAACTAGCTAATGGCCAAACGTTCGCGTAGCGGAAACTTGAATTTCTCCGAAGTTTATGCATGCACTCATTTTATTCATACATACACAATTACACACAAATACACACTAATTTTTGGACACACCTCTTTTCTTCTAAAGTCTATGGATTAAAATAAGTTCCGCCAGGACAACGTTCGCCCAGCGGAATCAGTTTTTGGTGAATTTCTCCACAATGGCTGCGTACACAATTTTTTTTTACCATACACAATTATACGACGTCATACACTAAATATCTGCATAATTAATATCTTTAAATTCAACAACATTCCGCTGCGCGAACGCACACAATTTTAATTGCTTTTGGTTATTGTCGGTTTGATGATTTGACGGGTAATTTTATTGTGCATAATTATATCTATATTAATATTATAAAGAGGTTATAATATTATAAAGGAATATTGGCGCAGTGGTTGAGAGATCGGCTGCTGAGCTACGTGTCGCGGGTTCGATTCCCGCACGGAACAAATATTTGTATGGTGGACAGATAATTGTTTCGGGTCTGGGTCTTCGTGTATGTGAATACACACCGTGCCTCGGAAAGCACGTAAAGCCGTTGGTCCTGCGCCTGATCTCTCTCCGTTCGTGTCGGATTGCCGTCCTATCGGACTATGAGAGTGAAGGAATAGAGAGAGCACCTGTGTTTGCCCACACACTTAATGTGCTCTATAATATCTCCTGCGTAGTTGGCTAATCTCTGGTCAGATTGGCCGCCGTGACCGAAATCGGTCAGGAGGACATTATTATAAAGAGGTAAAGTTTGTTTTGTATGTAGGGGGTAATCTCCGGAACTAATGTTCCAATTCTAAAGTTTTTTCACTTTTAGATAACTTCATTATCCCCGACTGCTATCACTAAATATTATAAAGCAAAGTCCCCCGCGGCGTCTGCCTGTCTTTCTGTTTGCGGTAAACTCAAAAACTATTGAACAGATTTCCATGCGGTTTTCACCAATACACAGAGTGGTTCATGAGGAAGGTTTACGTGTATAATTTGTTAATGTTAACGTTGATAGTTGAAGATGTCGGAAAAATCATGCCGACTGGGAGCTTTACTGGCGTGCGCCGCCTAAATGCTCGACGTAACGGGCAGATACGACAGTACGACAGAAAAAAAATGAAGGCGTATATGCTCTGCTACCCGTGCGAAGCAAGGGTGGGTCACTAGTAGGCTATAAATTATTATATAATATGTAGGTTACCTGGACAAAGTCGCGGGCAAAAGCTAGTCGTTAATAATTCCCGTAAATAAAAAATTTCATGTTGGTTGAAAATTCATATTTTATCGATAACTTTATGGACATAATTACTTTCGGGCCTCTTTTGAACCTTATGTCGAAAAACTCCGCTCTGGCAACTGAACAACACTAGTAATCAGGATCTCACTTTGCTCGGCCTGCAAATCTAAGTCAAGACCTCGTGGTCTATTCCAGCCTTTAAAAATCTAATTTTTCTCCTCAGACGTGCCACTGCATTTATTCTGCCTTTTAGGTCTGACTGCATCAAAAATAAATTCGGACATCTTGTTTGGCAAATAGTTTTCCTACTAGAAACTCAGTAAAACTTAATCTCTTGCTTATCTTTGGCGTTTTAAATTTTGTTTTTACCAAAATCACACTATTAGTATTTCCATGCCAATAAAAAACTATGACGTCACGCTTTTGTATTCCAAGCATTTTTAGAACAAAATGTCGTTTTTGACAGTTTTTTTTAAATTTAATTTTTTAATATCATATAACTAGTAGTCATTTACCGTACCTATTATATTATTTTTTGTTATATTTGCATACATTGGCATAATTAAATAGGTTTCTTTCTTTGGCAATTGGAAAAACATCAAAATTCAATCGATTGCGATTATGGGTCTATAGTAGGTAATTATTTCGTTGCCGGTCTAGCTCGTTACTTTTAGGTATGCATTCTGACAAGGAATTTCATGGTGAAATGACGAGCCTTAAGTTCGAGCTATCATTTAATAAAAAATCCGGAACAAAACGGTCACACCTGATTCCCGAACGCCGCCGACGACGCGTCGGTCCCAGGCTACATTTACCGATTGCGGTTATCACTCAAGAACTTTAAAATGCTGTAATGGCATACAAAATTCTAATTATTATTTTTTCTACTAACTCAAAATCGAGTTTAGCTTAATCATTAACAATGTGCGTTTTAAAACATCTTGTTAAATTCAAAATGCTCTCTCAAAGTACTTTATGTACCGGAATAATTCGCAATCAAGCTCCAGACCGGTTTGTCAGTCATTTGTAAACATTAGCTAGATCAATTGTAGCGTAAAATGGTTGAAGACTTGTTATTTATGGTCTAATATGAATGAGTCGTTGAAAAATTTAATTCGGATAACGTCTGGGGAGCTTTGGTTCCGTATTTATGTCTGAATTGTGTTTTGTGTCGACATTGTTGATGTTTGACATGATAATGGAGTGTTGAAAAGTAAGATAAATAATGTGAGAATAGTAACGTTGATTTAAAAAGTAATTTTAAGTCTGTCATCAGATTTTATTTCACGCAATTTGTAAAACTCAGCGAAAGAAGTAAAAATAAAAGTTGGGGTACCACTAGGTAACCTTTTTATGGACCGATTTTCACTCACCATGTGTTTTTAGTAAGTAAAAGTTAATTAACTACTTGAAACTAAAGATAAAGTTACGAAAAATACTAACCGTAAAAGATTTGGTGTTTGGTTAACTTTAAAAATCTCAACATTTCTACTGCATTGATAAACAAAATGTTTCCGTTACACCTTTCCAAACAGATCTCTAAAAACATTCATTAATAACACATAATTTTTACAAAAACATCGATAAATTATCCAACAATTGAATTCGCGCCTTTTTTAATGTCAAATTAGGTCGGCCATTTTTGTGAAATGTCACTACGCCATTGTTCTTTTCGGATGCGTTCACGCGTACACTTAATTTTTTAACAGGGGTCGATTTTTTTTAACTTCGCTTGCTTTTTATTTTGTCTGCGTGTGGCCGTTTTTTGAATTAAACGTACTTTTTTGTGTAATCTCCTATGGAATGTATTTAGTTTGAAATGTTGTAAGTTTTTGCACGTGTTTGCGTGAGAATATCAAGGGTTACGGGGGCTTAATTTAGTGGATATTTTGACTGATGTCAATCCTTTTACCACCCTGTAAGTTAAGTTAAAGATCTCTTAACTATCTGGAAATATGATTGACTGTGGAAAAGATTTGCCTCATTGGTATAGTGGTTGCAAGCGCGACTGCTGAGCGTGAGGTCCTGGGTTCGATTCCCGGTTCAGACAGTTTTTCTATATGGAAATTCTCAGTAGCAGCACAGAGTCTGGAACTGTGCCCGGTAGATGGCAACAGGCTCGCCCCCTATTACATGGGACTCAATAACGGCATCTGCGAAATATGAGTGTAGAACAGTATATCTCTGCTTAATCCTTCGGGGAATACAGGCGTGATGCTATGTGGAAAAGATAGGGTATAAAATTGTTATTATACTAAAAGGCTTGAACTGCTGATCTACGCAGAATAAAATGGTATCTTGCCTACGTATATAGCTACATATATCATAGCTTATTCATTTGCTAGAACTGGATTGTAATATAGCATAAGAAGTCTCGGGCCCAACTTTGATGAAAACTAAAACTGCACCATTCGATTTTTTAATAAACAATATTCATAGCCAGGAATAGATCCCGCCGATTTTGAAAAAAAAAAAAACACCCTGTATTATTACACCATCCGATAGTGTCGCTAATAAGGATCAATTTCTGGGAAGTAATGACGTATGGCAAACTAAAGGAAAAAGCTAATTTTTCGCTATTCCTTATAGTTTCGGATTTAGACATGCACAGTTGCAGACCCACTTGACAAAAATCACTCTGTATACTGTTTGCTAAAACATTCTCCCACCCCTAACTCTGTTCATCCCCTAAACACCACATACGTTACATTAGTAAAAGCGTAACACGTATCCAAATAATATCGAATGTACAAATTGCCGGGGAACGTAATACGATGGGGATTTAAGTGGGGAACAGGGCAGGACTTGGTAATTGAAATGCATAGGGACAATACCGCATATTATAAAACTAAAGTCCCTCCGCCGCATCTATCTGTCTGTCTGAACGCGATAAACACAAAAACTAATGAACGGATTTTCATAAGATTTTCACCAATGGACGGAGTGATTCACGAGAAAGGTTTAGATGTATAATTCATTAGGATTTAGTGTAAATTGGTTGAAATATGACGATGATTGTTGAAGATGTCGGAAAAAATCATGCCGACTAAGAACTGTACTGGCGTGCGCCGCGTAAACCAATCGAGTTATACCACTCATTTGGCGAAATGTGGACACATTGTACACCTCTGCCTAGCCTTCCAGGGAATACAGGCGTGATGCTATGTATAATTTTTGACAGATCAACCTGCAAGCTCTGCAAGTGGCGTCTCTATTGTGACGTCATAGGTAATACGTCACTGAATCCGGCCCGCGCTCGTCACCGTCATGTTAACAAGTACACAACACAAACTACACGCCTGGTACTAGTGTACTGATGACGTCACTGTACACGAAATGTAGATGCGGTAGTTTTTAATAACGTATTCTCATATTTACATTGAATAATGTCATTAAATTAAATAATGTGTAATTTTTAAAGTCTATGCGTAGGTTCTAGATCAGCCATTCCCAAACTTTTTGGTGACGGAACCCATTTGGACAACTAAATACTTGACGGAGCCCTAAAATAATAAAAAACTGGTTTTATGTGTACTCTTTATTAATAATCATATTACTTGATATTAACATTTGCATCTAATGGGAGATATGAAATTATTTTTTACTTTTCATCGATTGTTTGATATCAGGTTTGATAAAAGAGTGATCAGTATTTTCGCGGAGCCTCCACAGCCCGCGGTGCCCTAGGGCTCCGCGAAGCACACTTTGAGAATGGCTGTTCTAGAGTATTGTTTTTCCAAAGTAAATTCAACATTAAAATAATTTGATATTTAACTTGCTATTGCCCACAATTTTGTCGGTGTGTTTCTTGTCCGTTGTAAAATACCTTGTTTTTACTAGTAAAAGGACTTACCAATAATCGTTTTCAAACACATACAGCTTTCACAAGGCAAGGAAAAATATTAATTTTAATATCACAATTCACTTCAGTCAAAATGTCTACTTTTTTTCATAACCTATCTACCCGCTTTTTTTCTGTGTCTCGCTTTCGATGCTTTACTTTTTGTTAAGCAATGATCATCAGTGACATACAGCCATTAATATGAAAGTTGTTTTTTTTTTTTGCTTTTTATGTAAATATTTCTTTATTCATATTAAAATACAGTTTGTTTGTCGTACTGACGAAAAGAATATTTGTTGAATATTTTTAGATAATTTCTTCCAGATTTTTTTTTTCTAATCGGCAATATTTCACATAGAAATCGTTCATGCCATTAAAAAATTACTAAAATCCTTTAATATTAACCCATATTTTCGAAACTTAAGCTGACCCAACCCAATTACCGATGTCACGACAGGCGTAGATCGCGCGATAACTTCTGTCAAACGTCATTTTTGTGACATATAATGTATTGGCTGACAGTGAGATTGCTGTCGCGTTGCTGTCGCTTTTTTACGTAATTAGGCTGCCGATGCTGGTTTAAAAGACCATCCATTGAAAAACTGATTTAAAAAAAAAATAACATAAACGTAAATGCATTTTGGAATGAACATATTTTTAAACTAAATAATTTTATTGTTCCCAAACTAGGCAAGCCAGTGTCTCGGGTCTAAACAAATATTAGCTTCTGTATTTCATAAAACACCACTCGTGTTTATAAAAAAGCAGAATAAAAACAAGGAAAATGATATAAAAAAAAATCTATAAGTGATTGTCTATCTGTGCATCACGCTTGTATTCTCCAAAGGGTTAGACAGAGGTGTACTATTGTACACCCACATTTCGCCGATGCCGTTATTGAGTCCCATGTAATATGGGCGAGCCTTTTGCCATCTTTTGAGTACAGTACCTCTATTATGAGTTTTTCACTATTTACTTTCATAGTAAATGTAAGTTTTTATGCAAGCGATTTTAGTTCTTAACTTGGTTATATTAGAGATTAGAGTCGCTAACATGACATCTCTATAATATCGTAAATAGTAAATCAAAACGTAACTATGACACATATGTCACATAAGCGACTCTAATCCCTAATTTAACCAAGTTAAGAACTAAAATCGCTACCATGAAAATTTACTTTACTATGATAGTAAATAGTTAGAAAACTCGTGATAGAGGTACAGTTCCAGACTGCGTGCATCTACTGAGAATTTCCAATACAAAAAAAACCAATAACACTTTGCTCGACCCGGGAATCGAATCAAGGACCTCACGGTCTGCAGTCGCGCTCGCGACCACTACACCATTAAGCAGACTGTGTAACAGTTTATACAAATCAAATCTTCACCCCTTAATCAATGGAATCGAAACAATCTCGAACCATAGTTTGCAAATTGCATGAACATATTTGCCGAAACCCGACACTCTTCGCAAAGTGCTTTGACAAACATGGCTGGACAGGAGCAGGACGTGACATGTTTGTTTAGAGAGACATGATGTATCATGGCCGTTTAATGGGGGAACAGATATTTAAGAACTACCATTGATAATGTCGCACCTTAAGGATCAATCCCCACTGAGCGAGCAGCGGCCGGCAGCGGCTTTTGGAGCCAAAATATTACAAATTATTTTGAATCTTATCTACGTGATTAAAAATTTCATAGTTATTCGAAGACAAAGGAGGGGCAGCGCGGCGCCGCGAAGCTGCACGAGCCTTCTAGCGCCGCACTGCCCCTTGCGGCGCCGCGCTAAGTTACTTGCTCTCACGGCCGCTGCGCGCCGCTCTCTTTCAGTAGGAATTGACCCTAAGAATGAAAGTGATTTAACTCAAAATTCCTGAACAACCAAAACTGACCTTAAAAGGTCTTTTTTGAAGACTTTCTTGCTCATTTCCCACAAATTACATTTTTGACTTAGATCACTTTAATACTAAGGGTGCGATGTGGTATTGAACTAATAGGACCGCCACATTGGCCTAGTAGTCTAAAGCGCGACTGCTCGATTCGAGTTCGATTTTCAGGTCGGGCAATGTTCTTTGATCGTTCTGTGTGGAAATTCTCAGTAGCAGTAAGGAGTCTGGAACTTTGGCCGGTAGATGGCAATAGGCTCGTCCCCTATTACATGCGAAAAAAATAACGGCATCGGTGAAATGTGGGAGTATTATAGTACACCTCTGCCTAACTCCTCAGGGAATACAGGCGTGATGTTATGTTTCTGTTTTATGTAAACTAATTAATCCTCTAGACCAGAGGATCCCAGACTTTTTTTCTCATAGACCACTTTCAAAATTTAGCTGGTTCCGGTGGACATTTTTACCATATTGTAAATTAAATTGTAAAACCCCATTTTTTTGTCACGCCAACGTAGACCCCCGTCGTGTCTCCTGTGGACCCCTGGGTGTCCACATGGAACACTTTGGGAACTGATGCTCTGGACAATGGTGTTCCAAGAGGGGGGAGGGGTCATAGGGGCCATGACCCCCCCCCTAAAATAAACAATTTACGAACTTTTAAATAAATTATCAAGTTCCTGCTTAAAAAATCTGAATAATGAAATCAAAAATAGGTAGGTTTTTTTATAATAATATATCACTTGACTGTTAATATGACCAGCCCCCCCCCCCCCCCCCAAGTCACTTTACTGTTAATATGACCCCCCCAAAGTCTTTGATTGCGACCACGGCTCCAGATAAGACCATTATAATTAGGCGATGCCAATTGTCGGACTTACATAGCTAGCGTTCTGATCAGTCGATCTGTGAGGTTAAGCAACGCTTATTGCGGTCAGTCTTTTGATAGGTGATCGTTCTTCACTAATCGAGACCTCTCCGTGCATCGGAAGGTACGTTAAGCAATTGGTCCGGGTGTCATACGAATACCTATGACAGTCGTTACGGGTGTCAGCAGCCCAAAGTCCTACAACCGGTCTAACCTTAATGTTTGCGGAGGCGCGCGTACGCGTGGATTGTTTTTATACAGCAATGCGCAAGAGAGGCACCTCGCTGGTTCGGCGAGTGCGGAGGAGCTCCAACAGCATGCTGGCCGCGCTCGCGGAATGTCTCGATAGCGCCTATATTAATCACTGTTGTAGGTTACACATTGAGCGCAGGTAACGTGGCAAAACTGCAACAAGTCTATAGTACCCAATTGTTGTTTTGTTTGAATCATTTTAATAATTTCATAATTTCTATATTTAACTATGTATTTAATTACTTAATGTGACTGAGTGTGTATTAATATTTATAGTAAATGAGTCTGTGAAACTTGAAATAAATGATTATTATTATTATTATTAATGTCTTACCAGAAGTCAGATGCTAATCGTTCAGTATAAAATACTGATATTCAACCGCATCTACTTAGACTGGGAGCCGACCCCAACGTAGAGACAAGCCTAAACAGACAATGCCGATACACATTTGATCTTCAATATTGTAAATTCTATTTTTGTAAATCTATTATTCACAACTACCTACCCGTATTATAACTTCAAAGCACCGATAAGGAGGCTTGCAGCGTCTGTATCCGACATGTGTAATGCCACCCTTTGGATCAAGACATGGTTTTATCTTTAAAGGAATTTTAAACATCGATTACTTGTTTATTTTTAAGTGTATGTCAAAGTCAGTTTTTTATTTCACACTGTCGATCCGCCCCGGCTTCGCACGGGTGCAGTTTACTAATGGACAAAATCAAAAATTTCGTACAAAAATACCATACAAATTTCCGACGTTTAAGGTGGATTTTCCAAAAAAAAACTTAGATAAAAACCTTCTCCTGACTATTACAAACACAACAAAAAAAAGAATTAGCCAAATAAGTGCAGCCGTTCGGAAGTTATGCGCTTAGCAACACATTTGGCGATGGCGGCTTCGCCCGCGTGGTTTACGAACCCGTACATTTTTCCGGGATAAAAAGTAGCCTATGTGCTATTCCAGACTATAATCTATCTCCTTGCCAAATTTCATCCAGATCCGTTCAGCCGTTCTGCCGTGAAAGAGTAAAAAAGATCCATCCATCCATCCATCCTCACAAACTTTCACATTTATAATATTAGTAGAAAGATGGGTCTTTGCAAGCACTTTTAAAACGGTAAAGAATCTGGGTGCACGGTTCCAAAGTGGGTTGGTCCTATGGAGAAGAGATCGGCAAGAAACTCCATGGATACTCTTTTCAAAATATTGATTTACAATGAGCGAAGTTATTTTTAAGTACAGGTAGCTTTTTAAAAATAAAATACATGACACTGGGCACAGTGGCGTGCGGTTCATAAAGACAAAAAGACACTGCCTACCCTACATAACTCAGATAAATATTTATTATAAGATATTTGAGGTAGCAAATCACATACATCATTATTTAATCGACAAGATGACGAACCAATACTAACGTGCAGTAGGTATTATTGGTAAGTAAGCTTTTAAAAATTTCTGCCTACCCTGTCTAAAAACTCTGTGCACGCCGCTGTCTGTGCAATATATAGCATAAGGACTTCTTAAATAAGAAAATAAAATGTTATAAATGTATGTTGTATATAAAACATAACATAGCATCACGCCTGTATCCCCGAAAGGTTAGGCAGAGGTGTACTATTGGACACTCACATTTCACCGATGCTCTTATTAAGCCCCAAATTTTATATAGTGGTCGCAAGTGCGACTGCTGAACGTGAGGTCCTGGGTTGGATTCCCGGATCAGACACAGTGTTATTGGTTTTTTTTTGTACAGAAAGTCTCAGTCGCACGGAATCTGGAGCTTACAATGAACTCAAAACTTGAACGTAGCAACGTCGCGTAGTCTCATAGTTCTATTCGTTCTACGTCGTAGCACTTAGCTACGAGCCTCTACGAAAATCACACAAACATGTTATTTATTGATATTTATACGGTTTTTAGTTTCCTGACTTTCCAAACAAGCCATTAACAAAACCAAACATCTCTGTCCTTGTCCCCCACATACGTCTGTCCCTCTCGCACACCATATGACGTAACGCGTGGCCGACACGTGACCCCTTAGAGATTATCAACGCATTTGTGAATCGGATCCAAAAATCATGTTTATTTGTCAAGAGAGATATTAATTTTATTGTTTATCTTCAAGCTGTTGCGGAGCAGACGGGGCGAACAGAGATTACATGTACAGATATCTGATTAAAATATTAATTTGTTGATGCAGAGTTCGGTTGTATTGAGTTCTAACTTGTAGTCGGACTGGAAGTCGACCTTTTATCATCATGGCAGCTAGAATATGTCCAATGTTGATAATAGGCTTCATCATAGACAGTTCACCTAAAGAACGGTCGTGATGACGTGAGCAAATATTGCTATAACATTGTTATTAATTGGATTTTATTATAAACCTCCTCATTGGTCTAGTGGTGGCAAGCGCGACTGTTGAGCGCCAGGTCCTGGGTCCGATTTACAGGTCAGGCAAAGTATTCAAGTTTTTCAGCAATCCGAAGTTTGGAATTTTACCCGGTAGATGGTAAAAGGATCACCCCCTATTACGTAAGACTGACTTTCGCATTGTCGAAATGTATATAAGTAACAAATTATAAATTGTCATTCCTTAAATATAACATATAAAAATTACTAGCCAAAATTTACCTCTATTACGAGTTTTTTACTATTTACTTTCAAAGTAAATGTAAATTTTCATGCAAGCGATTTTAGTTCTTAACCTGGTTACGTTAGGGATTAGAGTCGCTAACATGATATCTCTATAAAATAGTGAATAGTAAATCAAATCTTACGACGGCTAACTTCACAGCTAATATAGCTAGTTGTTTCTTTCTATCTCGGAACAAAGAAAGAGAAAGATATATATGGCAAAAATACTAATGTTCAGTGTCGATAAATAAAAAACTTAATATTATAATCCTTTACAATAGAAAGAACATCTACCTGTAAGCCGAAGAGTAAAGATTAACCGTATATTGAAATTGATTTCTTTATACGTCATTGTAAATAATTTATTGATTGTCAACGAGTGTTGCCCGATCTAGTGTTTTATTAGCAGAAATACCTTTTTTAATCTACTTATTTTATGGCTGTTACGGAAAATATACCTGCTTGTACAGATATCAGTCAAAACTATCTACACTCAAGATAGATTGCGAGATTAAATTGGTTTTATAATATTTATTGTAATAGTTCGTAAATAAATCAGATTTAATAGTTACTCAATAATGAGTGATATTCACAATTCTTAATGTTTATTTGTGTCTCATTTTTTTTTAGTTTTTCAGTTGAACTTTAAGTGTATTCTGTTCCATAACTGCTTATTGATAATTAGTTGTGCCCGCAACTCTATCCGCGTATACACCAACCTATGCGTGAAATCCGATACATCTGAAAATTTGTTATTAGCTTTTCGATTCAACTTATTATAACTATTACACTGTTATGATTAGCAGTAGATTTTCCTCAAAATAATTAATATATAATAGTTGTATTTGCACAAACCGTAGGTATTTAAGTTGCGCTCAAAGTGTCTGTAGTAAAACTGTAAAGGGGGTAGACCTTTTACAGTTTTATTTTAGTAGGTAGTGTATAGATTAGTGATAGACAGATATTGTTCGGATTGCTGTTCTTTTGAAGTAGATAACTTTTTGTTCTCGGCTCATATGTCAGGCTTGAATTGGGATAAACTCTAAACCTTAATGTTTTATAGGATAAAATAATACAATATAATAAAGTTTATTAATTTTCCCTAAACAACTGGAACACTTTCAGTTTTATTTGTATTGCTTGTTTAAATTTCATCTGGGAACAACCAACGCATATTGCACATTTCCAATTGATTTAATTTTTTATAATGTTTATTGTGCCTTTTTGGCGTGGGAAATGTTAGCGATCTTGTTGTGTCTTTGTTCCCATACTGGCGTTCTTGTAGTAGGTATGAAGTTATATCAAATATTTATTTGTTTTATATGTATTTATTTTTGTATACAACCTTTTGAAGAAAAATATTTTTTATTGTAATGTAACTGTCAGAATTTGACATTTGAAGTTAATACTAACGAAAATGAAGTTCATGGTATGCGATTTAGTCGGTACCATTTTTACCAACAATATGCTTGATTACCTTATAATTTTATTTATTCTATTTTGTGTCAACATAATGTCTAGCAAAGCTTTTGAGCATGGCATATTTGAGAGCGGCTGAATTTGAGGATTAACAATGCAATGTCAGCGAAGTAAACACGGCAATTTGAGAAAGATGTTAACCTATCCGAAAACATAGTTACATAAACATAATAACAGCTGGGATTAAAAACCTCAAGGAAGTTTTAATTTGGGATATTAACGGAATATAACGTGAATTTTGGTGTCAGTAAATATATAATCACAACCTCTGGTGTGGTGGATGTCAAATGCAAATGGAATCGACGGTAAAATCCTGCCTACATAAAAACGATGCATAAAAACTTCGAATTCAGTATGCATGATGAACACCAGAGTATTGTTTGTTGAGAAACTACTCTTCCTAAGCAGCTTCCTAGCTTCCTAAGCAACTTTCCTAACTGCAAGTGAAAATTCAAGATATCATTGGAAAAGTAAAACATTTCACTATTAGGAAAAGGTCGAAGTGCACAACTATAAGACAGTGTAATAGAGAGTAATGTAAATGTGTATATACAGCATGTATCAGAAATACGTGGTCATTTTTCAGGGTATGGATCTAAAAATATAAATAAATATACATATTTCGAGGTGATAATTATAATAAAAATAATCAGCTGTCCCATACATTTAGGTAGAGTAGGTATTGAAGTTTTGTATGGGACAACTGATTTTCGCGATCACGATGTTGGTCCCATGGCGAAAGTTA
Source organism: Shargacucullia verbasci (assembly GCA_947562105.1). Taxonomy (NCBI): domain Eukaryota; kingdom Metazoa; phylum Arthropoda; class Insecta; order Lepidoptera; family Noctuidae; genus Shargacucullia; species Shargacucullia verbasci. The sequence goes on from OX387308.1 coordinate 5,266,026, forward strand.
TTCAGCATGATGACCTGACCTTTGAATATTACCACGCATTTCTGATACACGGTATGTAGGATACATTTTTGTGTCAGACGTATGTAGATTTAATGATAAAATAAAATATTTTATGAATTTCATTTTGTATGAATATCTAAATGATTCACCACAATTTGGTATATGTACCTATTATTTATATATCTGAGAATTTTGAGATCGAAATCTTTAGGATTAAGAAAAAAGCAAATGCGGCTGATACGTGCATGGATTTATTATACCCAATATTTGGGTTAAATATTTTTATTTTACTACGTAATATGGTCAAGCTAAGAAGCACAGTGTGGTCTCAAGATTAGAAAAGTTGAGGGGCAGACGTTGTTTTATATATTGACAGGGTAAGCAGATTACTTGGCGGGTGAATACAGAAATATATTGTCGCTCTGGACAACCTTCGGCGGATTAAGGATTGATTAAATAAAAATGTTTTTTAAAAACGACTTATTTAATGATAATTTCAGGGGACAAGCAAATCCATGTATAATTATATAAAAAAATATATAATCGTCTAAACACACTCTAAAATCTGAAATGGTTCTCCATTGCATGGGTAGCTGTATTGTATGGGCCGGAATCCAAATTCAGTCCTATGCGTAATCCAAGTCGTCAAAAATCCATTAAAATACTAATAATAATAAGTGCACAAAAATTCTACATAGCTGTTAAATAAACACAATGACGGTTTCAACTGAAAATTGACAATACTCTTGTCTTTTCTCGTTCGTTATTACGTTCCTTCTAAAACTAAAAATTTATATATGAAAAAAATATAAAATATTCTTTTTTTTATTATTATGGATTATTGCTTTGTCAGTTTATTATTAACAAGTAATGAAAATAGAGAATCATTAACTGAAGAACTTAAATTGTTTTACAACTTCAATCATTACGTATAGTGGAACGAAATTTCTTGACATGGACGTATAAAGAAATCAATTTCAATATACGGTTAATCTTTACTCTTCGGCTTACAGGTAGATGTTCTTTCTATTGTAAAGGATTATAATATTAAGTTTTTTATTTATCGACACTGAACATTAGTATTTTTGCCATATATATCTTTCTCTTTCTTTGTTCCGAGATAGAAAGAAACAACTAGCTATATTAGCTGTGAAGTTAGCCGTCGTAAGATTTGATTTACTATTCACTATTTTATAGAGATATCATGTTAGCGACTCTAATCCCTAACGTAACCAAGTTAAGAACTAAAATCGCTTGCATGAAAATTTACATTTACTTTGAAAGTAAATAGTTAAAAAAACTCGTAATAGAGGTACTCATATAAACTCTATTTTTGCTATGGTACGCAAATAACGCAAAATAATATGAACATGAATCATCATCATCAGCCAGAAGACGTCCACTGCTGAACGACGGCCTCCCTCAAGGGGGGGTTTGCCATAATCCCCACGCTTGGCAGACGGCTTCGGGATCGCAGTGGCTCACCGATTAGTGAGAGGACGCTGCTGCCCGTCCTCCGGTGTCTGGCCGCAGTTTTAAGACGTACCCGGGTCAATGAATGAATACCTAAATGTTAAAGTTTGTATATAGTTTCCATTTATTATGTAATTTTGCATGCCCAATTGTAAAATATGGCTGAACTGTTTGCTTCCAATATTGCCATGTATTTGTACCCATATTTGCAAAATAAAATATCTTTTATCATTATCTTTACCTCAAAAAACTCCAATAATATTTTGCCCAATCTGACTGAACCCAGGATCTCGCGCCAAGCAACTTGCAACTGCGAGACCAGTGAGGTATATATACATTTTTTTTTAACATTGCCCCTGTCTTGGAATAACTCCAGTATCGTGGGTGCGTTTACAAACATATATATTCACATACACAAAGACCCAGACCCGAAACAACTATCTGTAGATAATACAAATATTTGTTCCGTGCGGGAATCGAACCCGCGATACGTAGCGCAGCAGTCGATCTCTCAACCACTGCGCCAACTGTGCCGTCAATTCCCCATTAAATTAGTAACGGAGTGCATGTAATGGCAGGATCACAGCAAATCTTTCCAATATGGCGGCATGTGTGTTTGACATAAGTTTTGGCGCGTGGCTCGCACGTGGCGTCTGTTACACATCGATCCAGGCACTGGTATTATGGTGTACAGTCATTAATTTGTTTATTTATATGGTTTTTATGGTGGGGTTTCGAATAGAAAATATTAAAGTTTTTGTCTTTAAAAAGAACACTCGGGGCTGTTTTCCAATAGCTAAATTAACCTCAGACAATTTATTTATCCATTCTTCAGTCACCAAATATCCAACTATTATTTGAAAAATAAACATGGCGGTTTGACATAATATTTTCATGAGAGCTGTCAAATTAATTTCTCAGATAAAAGTAATCTGAAAATTGAAAAATCAAGCCCAAGATGTCCATACAAAATCTGTTCCAATTTCAAATTAACGGCTAGATAACTTTTATGCAAAATCGGGCCTTTAGGTGTCTGTATCGTGGGTACTAGTTTACTAACCTATTATATATCTGAGACTTTCGCCTTGATCTCGTAAGAAAAATCTGTCGACAGCATGCGATTACTCAAAGATAGGGTGATACGACTGATGCCTTTGGTATTGCCATCGCTCAGAGGCCCTAGTGTAAGTTTGTTTCGACAAATTCGATTAACTACATCGAACGTTCGATGCGTTCAATAGAGTTTGTCGAAAGAAACTTACACTAGGGCCTCAGGTCACGGTAACCGTTTACTACCAAACGTATAAAAAAAACACCAAACGCCTCCAAATATGTCAACCTCATCAATTTAGACCTCTTTTAGAATTATTTTTTTAATACCATAGTGTTAACTAATATATTGGCAAACAAAAGAAGTTTCTCGTTTTTCTATTTTCTTTCCATTCAACTACAAATCCACGGACAAAAAAATATTTATTAAAAAAAAAACAACCGGGCACAGGACACAGCGGGTAGGCGGCACAGTCCACAGATTATAAATGTGTAGGTGCGAACTCGTGTCAACTGCAGTCGTACGTTCGAACGGTTATTTATATTTCACACCTCTAGTTCACACCCCGCGTGGGGACACCTCTATTGATTGCTTATTTTTGTTTGTTTTGATATATAACAGCTTTTGCAAGTTGGATTGTACGAATGTGAAGGAATGTCTTGGTAAATTTATTTTTTTCAATTTCTTCTTTGCAATCTTCATGATTGAGGAAACATGAGATTGTCTGGCGCACCCTGGGCAGTCAGGTTTGATAGCATCATTGCTAACAGGCTGATCTTTCCAATATATAGCTCGTGTTGATTTGACAGAAATACAGACAGTCTCAAAAAGATGTATATACACGTAGCGAAGTTTAAACGCTTATTCTTGGAAAGGTTTTGATTAAATTTATAAAATTTAAATTGTTTACGTCTTTTTATGTATCTGTAGACACTACGTATGGCATTGGCTAAGATTTCAATCACTATTTGCTCTAAAACGGGCTTTTGACCAGACCCGAAACAACTAACTAACTAACTTTAAACCGAAGTTGAGTTTTACGTCAAAATCTTAAAACTTAGGTGTCTGAAAATATCAGTATTACTTTATTAAATCCCAATTAACTGCCTGCCTTTCGACCACTAGACGAATCTAGTGGTTCAAAGCGCGTCTGGTGAGGTCCTGGGTTCGATTTCCGGGTTGAGCAAAGTGTTACTGGGTTTTTTCTGTACGAAAGTTCTCAGTAGCAGCACATATTCTGGAACTGTATCTGGTAGATAACAATAGACTCGCCCCGATTACATGGGATTTATAACGTCATCGTCGAAACGTGGGTAACTCTGACTAAACCTTCGGGGAATACTGGTGTGATACTACCGCGCGGTTGCAACCAAATACTTTGGGGGCTAAAATTAACTATAATATTACCTTTTTTGATTCAATTTTTAGACGTCTTAAGCAGGAATCACCAGTAGTGGTCCGTTGTCCGTCGGTCGATCCCGTCCGTCGGTCGATTGAAAAAAGCCAATTTACTAAAAATTTTAAACAAATTATTAAATAATTTGTTGAAATTTTTAGTAAATTGGCTTTTTTAGGGGGTTTTTTAATTTGACGTGTACGACCGACGGACAACGGACCACTATGGTGATACATACTATGTTGTGTTAAATCCTAACTTGAAACTCCGCGGTTATTAAATTACCCAATAGTAGTAATTTGTTAAGTTGCCTTCCATGCAGGAGGGTTTGCGTTGAAACATCGCATCTCTGACTTTTCAGAATCATGTGCGGATCAGAATTTGATTATCACTTGCGTTAACGGTGAAGGAAAACATCGTGAGGAAACTTGCACACCTGAGAGGGGGACATAAAGTCGTTAATGGTATCTGTAGTCCACCAACCCGCAGTAAACCAGAGTGGCCCGTGGCCCATGTTAAGTAGTGAGACAGTAACAGCGGCGTGCACAGAGTTTTTAGACATTGTAGGCAGAACATTTTAAAAGCGTACTTACCTATAATACCTACTGCATGCTGGTTTTGGTTCGTCGTCTTGTCGATTAAATAATGATGTATGTGATTTGCCACCTCAAATATCTTATAGTAAATATTTATCTGAGTTACGTAGGGTAGGCAGTGCCTCTTTGTCTTTATGAACCGCACGCCCCTGTACAGTAATGGGTTGAAGTTATATTTTTTTTTCTTCTTGTGTGGACTGCTAGAATGTGGTATGTTCAACTGAACAAAGTCTAAGGCTATTGAGATGAAAATAAATACACAAAATATCATTTTATATTGTTTATATTTCCACATAAAGTTGCCATGACAATATCTTGATTTAATTAAGTCTTTATTATTTATTTATTTTATGAGATCGCTTATTATTTAATACATAAGATTTTTTACATTATTGGTGCAAATTACGTGTTAATTAAATATATGATTTTTTAAAATTAATGTTAAACAAAATCATGGTTTACAATTTTATACTATTCAGCACGATAAAAACTCTCATATAGAAATAATAAGGGCCTGAATCGCAACTTACTGATAAACTAGCTGATTGATTGTCCACCACTTATCTGTCCGATAAGTAAAACTAGCTAATAAACTGTCCGAATTAAATATCTAACGTTTAAATGAAAAATTACAACTACTGTCATCTTTTATCTTACTGATATTTTAACTGTTAGCTATTTTACCAGGAAGTGGTGAAGCAAGCCCGAAGTGTTTAAGTGCCTTCTAAATATAATTAATGGAACAGAATCTAGTAGATAAATTGAATCAAAACTTATATAGAGGGAATAATTAAAAAAAAATACAAAAAAAGTAATTTATGACATTAGGACGGAGTATACAAATTAAAAAAAAAATATTTTTGCACCAAATATTAATACGTCACATTTACAAAACTTATAAACTAAACAATTATTTTATATTTACACGTGTTCCTTAATTTAAAATATTAGCCATATTTAATAATTAATGTTTTGGGTTGCACAGAAAAGGACTCAACTGAAGATACCTGCATCCGTCATTGTACCAGAAAGCAAAATTACAGAATTATATAATTTACAGATATAACTGTTTTTTTTTTTTTTTTCGAAAATTATCTCCCAGAATGTTTATTTAACCTTCTGTGAAAGAATTATTTCTTGTCCAAAGAAAGCTTTTGTAACTATCTATTTGAAAAAAGAATTCAATAATCTTAATAATGTTGAAATATATACACGCCGAAAAAAAAAAAACGACTGGCCATAAATCTTGACATACCTATCCATAATACTTAATTTAGCATCACTAGCATATATGTAAGTAATCTATAATTTATTTTGATAAGTGCGGAGATTGGGGACTTGTTGAGAATGAAAAAAAAATACTTACCAAAAAAAAATGATTTATTTATTTTATTCCCAAAAAGAAAGTGACTCAAATAAAACCGCTTTCTGCCTAAAAATTCTTGCATCCCTAATAATCATTAAAATTGTATCAACAGACTTTTGGCGTTGCAAGAACTTACCGAAGAGTATTCCCATTAGGCGTTAACCACACCAAAATAAAAAAGCATTTCATTCGGTACCCTGAGGACGAATATTTCAAACATACCTAACGATTTACGATAAGGTTACGCAGGATTAAAGTTTTCGTGCTTGGTTTCGAGAAATTTTCGATAAACGAATCGATTATTTAAGATATCGATTCAAAAACTCTGTGTTGGCGATGACTTAGTTTGAAAACCGTTCTAAATCCACCGATATCGGTGTGTATGTTATGTATATAACACATGTCTCATGCGACCACACCCAATATCGTCAACAAATCTTCAAATCTTACCTAAATAAATATACAAAACCCTTTAATAATTATATTACAAATTAGACCTAAAGTTAACAAAAACACGTCATGTCACATTGATTTCTTCATCACTAGCGTCATCGTCGCTTTCGTAATCATCCTCCTCCATATTCTGAAACGGAATTTCGCGGGAAAACAACTGAGCGCCGGCCATCTTGTCTTCATAACCTCTAAATTCATTCGAAGTTGTTGCGTAACCTTTTTTCATGTCTTCACTTTGGTCTTCGGTATTTGGTGATAGTGGAGATAGTTTTGGCTTGTCTGCTTCAGCGTCTGACAGGTCTGGATGTGGGTTGTTTTTGTTGGGTAGAGTTTGTTCTCGAGATCCACCTGACGCGAGAAGTTCCCGCTCTTTCGAGTTCCGCCATTTCATGCGTCGGTTCTGGAACCAGATTTTTACCTGTGGAAGAGGAATAGATGTTAATAAAAATAATAGTATTAGTGAAGCTTTCTTTGCAAATTGGTGCCTTATATATCATTTGGTCAAAGGCTATATTATTTTATCCTGGTGTTATAAAATAAACAAAGTTGAACGCCGTGATTCAATCGCCTCTAATTCTTACATTACTTAAGCATCAATATTGTAATCTATTTTTTATTCCCATTAGTAATAGTTCTAAATAAGCCAATAAGTCGTAGATACTACTTAAAACTCTGCTCACCCCTAAGCGACCAACTATGTACGTAAATCTAATCCATAAATGTTTATTTCATATTAATAACAATCATTCATTTTAACTATTGTGTTAAAAAGGAGTCATACAGTCGTATTCCATAGCCAATTTAAAAAAAAAAACGTCATAGTCGTCAAAATTACCATCGACAAAAAGGGCGCGAAACATTATTAACACCGTAACTTTTTTTCTCAAATCGATTTCTCATTTATATCGTAAAAGTCGTTTTATATTTTTTCTGTAAAAATTCTAACAGTTTTACGGAATAAATAGCGAGTAACGGTGCATTGTGTTTGACATCGCATGTTATTGATGGTCGGAGGCGGGGCTGTACGCGGGTGTGTTCCTTTGCTTGCGTTGTGTTTAGAAAAAAAAAGCTGACGTTTGACCGCGCGCGGTTTTTGTTGTTATTTTATTTTTGTTTTTGTCCAATCTTTTATTTGATTTTTTCTATAAAAACTGTTATAAGTAAAAAATATTATTATTAATCTATAAATTGATTAGCTATCTAGCTGCTGAGTATAAGGTCTTTGGTTAAATTTCCAGGCTAGACAGTTTTATTAGGATTTCCTAACCACACAATAGTAGGTAAGTCAGAAACGGGTGACTGAATTTGACAATAAAAATAATGTCATCTTTTCAACAATAGAATAATAAATTTGATCAATCATCACACCGATGACGATGACGTGGGGGCGTGAGATACGGTTATTATGACTATTTTATTGTAATGATATCTTGCTTTGCGGATACGTAAGTAGATGAATACACTGAATTTTTATTGTTCTGTTTTTTGACGCGGTGCAGTTCTGGACACAGTAAAAGGAAGAAATATACGATCACAACAGAACCAGAACCTGCCGTTTTTTATTTATAAAAAGTATATAAAAATAAAAATGAAATACTCATACAGAAAAGTAATAAAAGACGCACATATCAACATATGTACAAATATCGACCCAAATTTCTCAATAATGAGATCTTTCGTCTTCACTACATGAAGTTCCTCTAGCTAGTTGATCTAGCTCTCCCGTCACAAGTGGGCTAATAGGATGCCTAGTAGATTTTTTTTTTTTCGTTTTTTTTTGACTCTCAGTTTATCCATTCTAAAGTTACTCTAGGCACAGAAAAAATAATAAGGATCATACATCTGTGCGATAATTACCAGCTGATGTATGACTCTAGCTTTATTCCCAGATGAAACGCGAAACCAATTTAGCAGATTGCGAAAATAAAACGATTGAAGTCGAAAAAATCGAATCACATTTTTTCAAAAACAAATTTCTTTAACGAAATGACAAATGGCACCCGCCGATTGCCCGTAACCAATCAAACTGATCGATGTTCGCGCCCGATTCAAATATCGAATCATTTGTCAAACTTTTAAATATGGCCGTGTTTTTTACGCGTGCAAATTTTCATTGTGTCAAATTGAATCGTTAAAAATCTTGACAATCTTTTATCGAAAAAATGTGAATAATGCAACAGATGTTGCTCGGTATAATGATTGCTGATATTCACGCTCTTATTACGGTCTAGGTGAGTTTAACTCGAAACAATTAACTCTCTTTGTCCGAGTTTCGAATGACAAGCCAACTGCTATTGTTTTTTAATTCAAATCCAGATTCATATAACTAGTCCGGTGAAAAACTCAAATAAGGCTCATAACTAACGTAAACAAAAAAAAAAAAAGAATATTACCTCTACTTGAAATCATTTGTTTATTGGCAGGTCATATGGGCCTATGTATCAAATAAGCAAGTACCCAAGCTCATTTTGAAACACAGAATTAGTTGAATAATGCCGTGTTAATCCCATAAACTTACTTTCGCTGTTTTTATGTATTGGTTATATATTTTCTTTTTTTCAATTTTCCAACTTGCTCTGATAAACAACTGCGAGCACACTTAACTTTGCAAAATCAGTGCATGGATGGATCCTACTAAATATTGTAGTAATATATTATTTTTAGACTCTAGGTCACCTATTTACGCCCAGGCTGATATTGGAGCTTATTCTTAGATCTAAACCTGTTTATAAGTATTCCAGCTAGTACATATCAGTAGGTTGTCTAAAAGAAATCGCGACACGACGCAGTGCTACGACCGGCGATTGTTTCTTTATTTTTATAAAATAATATAAAAAGAGGATTTATTATAATATTTTGTTATGGCATATAGATTATCATTACATATGATGCTTTCGTATCTAGCCATGGATAACTTACCCATCCCTCATGCGCTGCTTAAAATGTTCTAACCCTTACAATGATAACTCTCAAACTCACGGCTCCGTGAATCTGAGGAGCAAAAGATCTGTAATCTAGTGACCGCTCCCCCTGGGTCTGTACCCTGGCGTGAAGGGTGGCGACAATATGCCGCTGGCAGATGACGCCGGCCCTTTTGCTACTAGTGATGTAGGAGGTGGAGTAATTGTCGATAAAACGTTTTTGTTTTCATTGGAACACTTTCATAAGTAAGAAATTGTGAATTTTTCGCCCTCTATAGGAAATAATTAATTTGCATCGTTGCACCAAAAGTCTAAAAAACATATCTTTTAAGATATGATTTGAGGTGTGAATGAGACGTAAAAATAATTGATTCGATTTTCTGTCGTTATAAAGGGAGAGTATATTATCGATTGGGTTTAAGGGAGTGACTGCTTTTAAAGTAATAACTCTACATCTGGTTGGTGCCTAAAACAGGGTTTCGAAGGGTTGGATAAGTTAAACGACATTCAAACCAGCAATATTGGAAATCGACCAGAAATCCTAGAAAATAAATCTGTAACCCAATAAAAGAAAAAAACCATTTTGGACTCTACCCATAGTGAAACAACAAAACGGCAAAAAATAATAAAAGAGCGCCATCGTAGCAGCTAGTGATATAAATAATATAATTTATCTTTGTATTGTTTCCTTTAGTATAAAAAAAAGTCTATCTATCTGCTTAAAAAAACAAAGAATCGATAAAAGTTTATCGACACATCGCACAGCACTACAAGAGACAGGGGTTCGCCGGCTAAGTATTAATTACTTTTTGACATATTCACTTTTATTACAATTTATACGGAATAGAGATGTAACGCGTGATGGTGACATAAAATGGAGCAGGAAATGCGGGGAGGCAGATTATAGTTAATTAGTAATTGTTATGACTAAATAGAATTACTCTATTTTAGCATCTTTTGGTCTCATATCATCATAACAGATGGCTGACCATTTTTATAACAACTCTGCTTTGGCAGGTCGATTGGCGCAGTGGCAGGTAGGAATAAAATTAAATTTTTCTATGACCCACTTCGTTGTCCCGGATCTGGTTAGGTGCCGAAAAGTGTAGTTTAAAAAAAAACGTAGAAGAATAAGCGACCAGAGAGTTAAAAAAAAATGCGATTGAGAAATTTGTTTGACGTTTCTATTCATTAGAAGACAGTAATTTTGCATTCATTCAAAGCATCGTTTTTTTTTTCTTTTTGCCTGAACTGGAACGTGAAAATTTCAGTCATACACAAAAGAAAAAGTTTTAATTTTATGCTCCTGTTAAATACAAATACCGAGGCATTTGATACTATTTTAATATACCAGTCCTGTTTATAATATTCGTATCGAATATTAAATAAAACCACGATGTTTGCATAAAGTTATGTTTGCGAAGGGTTAACAAAAATGTTTACAATAATTAGAATGCAGTTTAATTTGAATAGTAAAAATTAAACAAACATGACATGTGTCAATCAAAAAGTCAAATATGGATTTCCCGCGTAATAAAAAGAGATACATAGATAGATTTTTGAAAGAGTGAAAGAGAACCTTTTATTACTGTAAATATTCAATTCAAATTCTAAAGAGAGATAGAAACATAATACGATGGAAGTGCGACAAAGACAGCAGTACAGTTGACTAAAAATAATATTATTTTTGCAAACGAAACGCGGCAAAAAAGTCCGAACAAAAAGGTCCCGTATCCATAAATAAATAAATGCAAATATTTGAAATTGGAACGCCGTGAATGTAAACACAGAGCAGTTTGAATATTCATTCGAAATATGAATATTTCAAATATACAGGATGGTCCGAGGACGAAAATCAGATTCATTGGGTATAGGTACCTATTATAAGGTTTGATTAACAATATGGTTTCTGAATGGCCAATGCTGGCAGATTTTAGAGGTAGATTGTACCACTTTCATGGACATCTTTCAGTTTAAACGTTGTGTGTTTCAATTTCATGGACGTCTTTCATTTTGAAACTTTGGATGTTTCTAAATACGCTGCATGTTTATGTGAACAAAAACGTCGCAAACATACGAATCTTTGCTGAACCTTGGCAGATTGGATGAGATAAAACTAGCAACATAAAATTTGTGGCCTCCTATCACATACAACCAATTCTTTATCACAATAACCCTCCCACATTAAAGAGTAGCCAGATTCGCAATATAACCGACTGTCCGGCCCCGGCGCGGCGCCTTGATTCTAGTTGTTGCCGATAGTTCGAAACGCTATCGTAATTTTGCAGGTGGGTTCAGGAGAAGAGATATTAGAGATTTTTATAGTTTTTTAAGTTTTTATAAGAGAAGACAAAAGAAGAGACACGTCACGTCATGACGTCAACGATATCACAATGCAAATGGCCAGTATCACGGCCGTAGAGTAAATTATTCTATATATTAACATACACCTACATAGTAATCTAATTAAACAATCAGCCACATTGTTTTCGTAAGTAAATTATAATTAAATACGACGATAAACCACACAAGAACATCAAAAGCGTTTAAATTATAATCTATTGTTGAACCATAGACAATTAATTAAATTTAACAATGGCGGAGATTAGATGGCGGGCTGAAGATATTATTATGGCGGGATTTAGTAGATTTTGAATTTAGTATAATTATATCGGTGAGGGTGTATTATCTTTCTTTTTTTATTCTATAATATGCGGTGATTAGAATTGGAGTGTCTATGGTTCTAGGGTTTTAAACTGGAAATTAATCGACTAGCTAGCAGAATTTGCCATACTTACAGAAATGAGTAGTGAGTTGGCAAGTCTCCGTCTGCCATTTTTACGTGTAATATATTACATTGTTTCTACATGAGCCATAGGTTTCCATAGTTCCCTAAAACCTGGTCCACTAACATCCCACCACAATATCCCAAGTAGTTTTTCTCCACATATTCTCCAATAGCCCTATAAATCCAGGGATTGTCCTTGGGTGCATTTCTATAGCGCATACAGGGATAATCGCTGAGTATGTCACCATAAAATTTCATTAAAATTATCTTAAAGGGTTCCTCTACGTGTTGGCTTCGGTCCCACATAAGCTTTCCAAACATCCGAGACTATAGTCTCGTGCAAAGAGAAGAAAATAATAATAATATATTTTTTTTTTTAATTTAGGTGTTGGTAATATTTACTGCGCTGCCTTACACACCGTATCACGCTAGCTCGTATGAGAGACACTGAGAAATTTGGTGTACAGAAATACAAAAAAAAAACACAAAAGAGAATAAAATCAATCTGAAAACAACCTCTTTTTACCACATTAACTCACAGAGAAGTAATAGAAAAATACTCAAAGTCAAACTCCACACAAATAAAGGTATTCGCCCACGGTATCGTATCCGCAATCTTGGGCGCGGCTTGCGTCTGACGTTAAATAATTGTTGGGCGCCGGACGGATATCCGCACTGAACGGATAGATGTGGCGGATATTGTGTTTCGATTGTTTTGCTATGAAATATTGTTGTGCATCGTATAATATAAAGGAAATAAATGTGTCTGTAATATTAACTGCCTCTGGTTTAGCGGCTGCCGTGAGGTTCTAGGTTTGATTCCTAGGTAGGTTTAAAGTATTATTGCTGCAAGTCGGTTGTGCTACGGATCTTTATTTATGTAAGTATGTGCCTATATAAAAGTAATATTATGTCACCGAGTTAAAAATTCCGATTTAGATTTGTTTACCGAGTAAACTAAATGTTATCGAAAAGAATTTGAATTCGATTTCCGGATCGGGCAAAGTGTTATTGAGGATTCTGTGAATGTGGATAGGTTTTCAAAGCTCGTCATCTTTCGCATGGTACTCAATAAAGGCATCGGTTTTAAAATGTGGGTGAACCGGGGGTGAATAACAACAGATAAAGTTATCAATACCCATCGAAACAAACATGAGTGAAAAATACAATGAAAAATTCAACATTTCTGCTTAGCCCTTCATACAAGCTTATTAGCTTCATATAAGCCTTATACAAGCGTGATTATAGTATAGTAAAGTAATTTTAAAAATTGAATTCAAGTCACAGATGAAGTTTAATAATATTTTCAATATCCGTCGGGTCTATTCGCTGCCAGTCTGTGGCGAGGGGAGGCGAGCAGTGGAAATTTATTTAATGATGACCAACCGTTGGATTTTTGTGAGATTATGAAGACATTTCGCAACTCTTAGAATTTCCTTCTATTTTTATGATAGGTGTGAGAGGGACGGTAGAGGATATTGACGGCCTATCTATTTTCTGGTACAGTCAAAGAAAGTGATGATGAGATATTTTTCAGAATGTCATGATACATGGTGATCTGACACGTCTGACTGCTCAGCATTTACTTTTGATGTTGACTGTACCTACCTATTTTCACTATCGATATCTGAGAGGCAAAGCTTCCTGTGATACGGTTAGTCGCGGTTTCAATTCCCGACTTACAGATAGTTGTTCCAGGTCTGGGCATGTCTGTAGGTATGTAATATTAATGTCTATAAAACCCATTATACTTGTACGGGAGAATTTCTGGTGTGGGAAAACTATTTAAAAAGAACCAAAAAATAGAGAAGGTCATATTTTTATAAGGATTTCATTTTATGATTTGTTTAAACGTTCAAAGATAATTTATCTAGCTAAACTAACAGAACCTCACGGTCGGCGGCCGCGCTTGTGACCAGTAGACTAATGGGAGCTCTGATGGCAGTATTTAGGTAAAGTAAATGTGTAGGTAAGTATTTCCTTCATCCTAGAATCAAAGGCCTATTTTGAAATTGTCAAAATGTAGTAAGTTTTTTATTTTTATTTTATTTTATTTAGAAAACCAACAGCGTTACATATAATATCTTATAGAACTTGTGTATTACAGTAAAGTATGGCCAATAATAGGTTTCCCTGTGTAACTAGAATAAGTATAAACATGCGGACAGACTACAAAGAGGATTTAAATTTACATATACAGTGTTATACAAAGTTAAGTTTACATTTTAAATTCATTATCTATGTGTCAAATAACAATAAGAGCGTTGTTCATTGTTTGCTTGCTTTTAAGTATTGCTAACTTACCTACTACATTCTGTAAATAAATCTAATTTTTATTATAAATATCTAAACTGCTAAATTCTACCAAACCATTCGGAAACACCACAATATCTGTTCACAAGTACGTAATAAAATTCAGATATCGTAAAAAAGGCCCCGGTACGAATATCCGAACGCGAATACGAGTAAAAAAATAATATAACCGACCAATAGCGTCGCGTTCACACTTTTATTCGATACAAATCGGCCAATAGAAGCGGGTTTTAAGACGTCGTTGTAGTAATATTGCCGTCTCTTTCTAACTTACACGGCTTCTATATTGCTGTTTCACGGGAATGGGTGTATTGTCTCAAGACATTCGAAATCCGAATGTACTGAGAATTTCTCGCGGCTGGTATTTTTTCGATCCTTTCTTTTGTTAAAGGGTTTTGATGTCAAACCTCTTTGTTATTATAAGGGATACAATTAAAAGATTGCGCTGTTGTTTTACGCTTTGATCTTTTTCAAGATGTATTTTGAGAAAAATTGCGCGTAATTTAATAATAAGATATTTTCTTCAAAGAAACATAGCAAGCATACGTCTGTATTCCCCAGGGGTTTAGGTGAAGGTGTACTGTTATACACCCACAATTCGCCGATATTAACTGTAGTAAAACTTTGGGCTAACTAAATAACACTTTCTTTGACCTAGGAATTGAACCCATGCAAGACCTACGCAAAGCAACCGATCTTGCGTCTTCTATCAATGAGGTAGATGGAATAATATTAGTTATTTACCTATAAACATATTTTAAATATACGGTAACAGATAACTGAATTAAACGACACGGTTGGCGCAGTGGCTAAGCGATTAGCTTTCTGCGCTACGTGTCGCGGGTTCGATCCCCGCACGGAACAAATATTTGTATGATCTACAGATAGTTGTTTCGGGTCTGGTTGTTTGTGCATGTGCGATGTATGTTTGTAAATTGTACCCACGATACAGGAGAAATCCTAGTGTGGGGCAATGTTTAAAAAAAAAAAAAAAAAAAAAAAAAAAAAAAAAAAAAAAAAAAAAAATTGCCTGCCAAGAACAGTCGTCTCAACCAAATCATATTATAGCAGAAAGAATAACTGCTGATACACAAGTATCAAGAATAATAGTTGTTCTATTTTCAAAAGTAGATATTAAAAACCGCTGACCTCTATAATTGTATCATAGAGATCAGTGAAAGTTGGTCTTAATGTTCCATTTTCAAGAGTATTAAAAAGTGGGACATGGATTTCTATTTTCAAAATTATTATCAAGTGGCACATGATGGCGTTCTAATTTCAAATGTATAATTCTATGTTTTAATCATCCATTATACTAAATTAGTCTTTATTTATTTATTTGCTAGCTTTTGCCCGCGATTTCGTAAGCGAATTTAGAATCTGATATTTTGCGGTAAAGTGGAGCCTATATTTTAAGTTAGACCTCTAGCAATATATCCATGAAAACTGCATTCAATTCCATGCAGTATTTTTTGCGTGATGTGTGTACAAACATACAGACAGACAGACAGACAGACGAAAATTCTAAAAACTGTTGTTTTGGCTTCTGTTACTCTAATAAAGACCCCCATATTAGTTTTACTCCAATATCTATAATGTACAGACATCGGCCTGTTATAATTTTATAATATGTATAGATTTAGGTCCGAGGTTAGTACCGTTCCCAATGCTGAAAGTGACTATGTAAAATTCAGAATTGGCAATTTTTATATGTGACATATTGCTTGCGGTTGTGTTGGTAGCTCGCGAAGAGTTTTAGCAGTTTCTCAGAGAAACCTGCTATTGCCAGCTTACTCAAAACTATATCGCTGTCAACTCGGTCAAAAGCTTTTTGAAAATCAATATAGGCTACATCAACCTGCTTTTTATCATTCATATTTCTAGCTAAGAGCGTGGTAATATTAAGCGGCTTAGACGTGGACGTTTCGGAAGCAATCCATGTCGCTCATCCACGAACCACTGATATTTTGTCAAACCATGGAATTCTACAATATACATAAGTGTGAGTTATAAAAATTGGCCTGCAAGTATACATACACTAGCATCCGCTCGCGGCTTCCCCCGCGTGGATTACGAATCCGTGCATTTTCCCGGGATAAAAAGCCTATGTGCTATTCCAGACTATAATCTATCTCTGTGCCAAATTTCATCCAGATCCGTTCAGTCGTTCTAGCGTGAAAAAGTAACAAAGATCCATCCATCCATCCATCCTCACAAACTTTCGCATTTATAATATTAGTAGGATGATTACAACGAATAAATAACATCAAATAGGCCTAGTAGTTATCACAAAACTTGGTGCTCTGAAAATAACCCCAAGGTACCTACAGTACATCGGATGCACCTTTGCAGTCAGCCGTCTTAGATACGTTACCGCCTAGCTAATCTTTTCACCACGGCATGGGAATCACATGGTTTGTCGACTTGACAGAATAAGAGCTTAAATACTAATAACCAACTACTATTAACAACTAACCAACTATATGTTTATACAAACGCTCTGTCTAACAACAAAATCTATATTGTTTCTATGATTAGGTACAGTGTGAATGTTTAGCCTATAGTGGCAGCGGTAAAAATGGCCTAGAGGCGTTCCGCCAATAATAATCGCCACAAGAGTGGGCCCATAACCTATAACCTATAGGAGTGAACACTATTTAGTAATTGGATAACTAGATTTTTACGGACATACAAGAGAAGAAACAAAACCGACCCATGGGTCGGTTTTGTTTCCATTATGTCTATTTTTATTCTATTATGTCTGTGTTTCTATTAAGTCATGACTTAAGAAGGAAAGAAGCTGTTAATTTTTTCATTATGCGCTTGTTCACAATAAATATGTAACAAATTACATATCTTACAAAAAAAAATTTACACATTTTGTACATAATATATACATAATGATCATGACTACAAATGTCCAATTCTAAATTCAAATAGAGCAGTGACTTTTAAAATCACCGGTACAGCCATAAACAAAAATTAAAAAAACACATCGACTAAATTCAACCCTTCTCAACTCACTCGAAAAATCAGTATCAAAAACAAGATCGAATAAACAAAAAAGCCTCAAAATTGAATACTTAGTTGATTTCAACCGCACCCCAGGGGTTGAAATCGTTTAAATGATCGCCGAGGGGATGTGCGCAGATAATTGGTAGCGTTTATCGAATTAGGGGATGAAATGAAGGTGTACCGTCTTTAGATATTTAGGGGGTGAGTTTAGGTGTAGAGCGTATGTGTAGGCGGTAACGAAATTACTTAATAAATACCTATTATTGTACCTCATGGTACTAGTTGTCACGCGACTGCTGAGCGTGAGGATTAGGGTTCTACTCCGAGATCGAATATTTTTATTTTTTTGTAAGGTAATTCTCATTAAATGCCCGGAGTTTGGAATTATGTCCGGAAGATGGCAATAACCTTGTTCCTTATTACATGAGATTTAATACCGGCATTAGCGAAATGCAGTTGTACGTATAACATTATGCCTCAGCCTAAACCTTCAGAATACAAGCCTTATGCTATCAAGGGCGAATCCAGCTTTCAAGTCAGGGTGGGGTCACATGTTTAAAGTCTACTCGGGACAGGCTCCTATTCGATTACAATAATAAACACTGTACGATCAATGCGATTAGAAAAATTATCAATGGTCGACCTAGAACCAGCCCAGGGGGGGTCATGATCCCAATGACCTCCCCCTGGATCCGCCCTTGAATGCTATAATATAATTATATATTAAATAGATCGTATGTTTAGGACTTAGGTGATTAGGAAATTACTTGAATTTATCGCGGTTGAAATTACTAATATAATTATAAAAAGTAAGTACCTTACGGGCCATTTCATGTCTTCCTCCAGGAGTTATGGAGAAGGTGCATAACTTAACTCTCAATAAAACAGCTCAAAAACAAAAACTACACAAAAGAGTATGTAAAATCATTTTTGACAACCAATTCAGAATCAATACTCAATACTTTATTGCACTCCATATGTTACAAAGGTGTTCCAGAATATAATATTACAGTACAATACAGACTCTGTAGGGCACGGCAACGTAGAGAGGGGGATCAATCAATCAGGTCAGGCCACCTGTCAAAAATATATACCTAATTCTGACATTACGATATATAAGGATACTTTACATACTAAACAAACTAACATCATAAGAATTATCAAAAGTATACATATCGCACCCTCAGAATTAAAGTGATCTAAGTCAAAAATGTAATTTGTGGGAAATGAGCAAGAAAGTCTTCAATAAAGTATACTTTTTAAGGTCAGTTTTGGTTGTTCAGGAATTTTGAGTTATATCACTTTCATTCTTAGGGTGCGATATGTAGGTACCACTTATGTCGTGACTGATAATCAGTTCTTAAGATTTGGAAACAATGGAACAAGTTAGTTTGTAAAAAAAATTGAAAGCTTGGAGCAAAGATTACTGTGTAATTCTCAATGTTCTCGTAAATTTGTTAAGTAGGTAAATGTAATAATTACATTTTTCCAGGGCAAATATTATACCGATACAGCTTGCGATTGTTTTTCATTACGTTGCCTCTTACAAATGGCTCAAGGAACATATAGATACAGCTTTATGCAAAATATCTTGTTGTAAATAATAATCAGCCTCGATACGTCTTTTGCTGACTGGCTAATCTTTCCACTAGGATGAGAGATTCCCATGTAATATCCTATCAAGCAACCACTTCTCTAAATTAAAAAATGATTATGTCAATATATTCTAGGTTATAAACTCTTTTTTTTTTAAATGGCAAAAGCCACACCAATACAGCCTAGCCAACCAAAAAGTCTAACAAACTCAATACTAAAATTCAAATTTCCCCCGGTAATTGTTTTAAACGTTTCCTACGGGGGCGGAGTCCGACGGCTGCGTATGACAGCCCCCTCGCAGCCCCAAGGGGTAGCAATTTTTTGTAACACCCTGTCGACTCCCCTTGGGGAGAACGGCGGGAATATTGTATCTTTACGGAGAACTCCTTCACGGAGGGTAGTGTGTTTTGATTTTTGAATTTATTGGATTATAACGTCCTCTGAGATATTATAGAGCACAAGTGTGTGCGCAAACACGGGCGCTCTCTCTATTCCTTCACTCTCATAGTCCGATGTGACGGCAATCGGATATAACCGGAGAGAGATCAGGCGCAGGACCAACGGCTTTACGTGCTTTCCGAGACACGGTGTGTATTCACATACACAAAGACCCAGACCCGAAACAACTATCTGTACATCATACAAATATTTGTTCTGTGTGGGAATCTAACCCGCGACACGTAGCGCAGCAGTCGATCTTTCAACCACTGCGCCAACCGTGCCGTCGGAATAGGATTATAATGGATTGGGTCTCAAGTTTAAATATGATGCGGTATTTTATCTGCAACATATCTCAGTGGTTTAGTGGTTGCCAAGCGCGGTTGTTGAGCGCGATTCCTTGATAAGGCAAAGGTTAATTAGGCTTTTCTGTTCGTAAAATTCTGGCTAACAGCCTGGAGTTTGAAATGATGCCCGGTAGGTGGAAATAGGTTCGCTTCCTAATTACATGGGAGTAAATAAACCATCGGCAAAATGTGTGTGTAAAGCAGAGCACCTCTGCCTAACCCTTTTGGGGAATTCAGGCGTGATGCTATTGTATGTTATGTGTTATACCCCATCACATAAGTCATGAAACCTTTATAGATGTTTTTTTTTATGGCACAGGCGGCAAACGAACACACGGATCGCCTGATGCTAAGCGATTACCGTCACCCATGGACACCCGCAACACCGGAGGAGTCACAAGTGCGTTGCCGGCCTTTTAAAAAGGAGTGCGCTCTTTTCTTGAAGGTTTGAAGGTCGTATTGGTCCGGAAATACCGCAGGCGACAGTACCTACTACAAAAGAGTTCTTCATCAACTAACCTGACTATCCTTAAGTCCCAGCTTCTCTGCCAGCTTCTTCCTATCAGGCTTGGAGATGTACTTTTGGACCTGGAACCTCTTCTCTAACCCTTTGCGCTGCAGATCCGAGAATACGGCCCTCCGCATCATGCCTCGACGGGGTTTACCTAAAGCAAAAATATCTATAAATCTACTTATTTAATAGTACAAGCTTCCACCCGCGGCTTTGCCCGCATTGATTATGAACCAGTGCATTTTTTCGGGTCACATGTAGCGCCATCTAGCGTCTTAAAGCAATTGTGACCGTCGAAAGTCATTGTTCTTTCTCTCGGGAACAGTATTTTATTCTGGACTAGCTTCCGCTCGCGGCTTTGCACGCGTAGATTACGAATCCGTGGATTTTCCCGGGATAAAAAGTAGCCTATGTACTATTCTAGACTATAATCTATCTCTGTGCGAAATTTCATCCAGATCCGTTCAGCCGTTCTGGCGTTATTGAGTAACAAATATCCATCCATTCATCCATCCATCCTCACAAACTTTCACATTTATAATATTAGTAGGATAGGATTTGTAGGATTAGTTAGAAATACAGCTTGAAGGCCTTAGGAGTCTACAGCCGAATATAGGACTCATGATACACTGCCTTGGAAAATCATCTTTAAATCATTATAGTGAAAGGACTATGTCAGGCGCTTAACAAAAGAGATTTATTGCGCGATTGTTTATGTAAATGACCTAGAAGGACGTGTACGGACCTCATAATCGGCGTGCATGTATGAAATATTGCATGAATGTAGATGAAGCAAAAGTAGTATATAAGGATTAAGGCGTTCTGTAGTTTCTGCTTACCTGTGTAAAAAAGTCGTGATGTTACGTTATAAGTATTAATACCAACCTCTAGAACTGTGAGCCCAAGGGAAGCCGCCAGGTAAAGGAAACACTTGAGTATGCGCCTGCGCCGGTCGCACTGAAACAATACAAAGCTATTAGGTAGACGTCACGACTGAAGCATCTCAATAATAAATCCGTATCAATAGATCGATATTAATTTTTGGAAAAAATTAAAAAATCATCTCGGTAATTGACCACTTTTTATCATGTTTCATTCTACCAAAAAACAATAATATTTTTTTCAACAAACAGCCAAAAAGGCAACGGAAATCGAACGCATTCAGCCTAATATTAGTAAAAAAGGGCGTTTATTGCATTGTTGTAGTTTTTGCACGATTCATCTTGTTTGTTGAAAGGTTAACAATGGAATTATGGAAAATATATTAGTTGCTCCCGGTCTTGCTCTGCATTACGATTGATATTATGAGGGATTGAGCTTATTAATTTCAGTATTATATCTGTGGGAGTAAAGATAAATATCCAATATCACAGATGTTACATGTTTTTATAAGCGCGGGCAAATTATACCAACGTCAATAACAACATTCCATATTTAAAATGCATTCAAACAGGGAAATTAAAAAAGAACAAAGACAATCAATTAAATGGTAATATTTTCCATGTAAAATAATGTTTTATTTTTTAAACGCTGCCCCCTCTAGTATTTGTCCTGTATCGTGGGTACAGTTTACAAACATACATGTCAGATACACAACCAGACCCGAAACAATTATCTGTAGATCTAACAAATACCTATTTGTTTTGTGTGAGAATCGAACCCGCGACACCTAGCACAGAAAGCTAATCACTAAGCCACTGCGCCAATCGTGCCGTCAATTGACAATTTCAGTCGATTGACTGGATGTAAAATAAATTACTGATGTTTATTTTAATCCTCACATGAATTAACAAAAGTCAGTGGCGCGGGCTGGTATCGAACACAGATCCTTCCGCATGAAAGGCAAGCGTTCAACCACTAGGCTACAGTACGTCATCCTATTTTAAATTCTGGAAGATTAGCTTGCATTCAATAAACGAACAATGGATACGGCAATAAAAATATCACTTTTTAAACACCAAAACCAATAAAAAGAACATCAATGTATTCAATATTAATTTTTCAACCATTACTACCCTCTAAAAACCGTGTTTATCTAACAGATTACTATAACAAAAGGTTTGTTTTTATCTCTGTCCATCAAATTGGGCGTGTCGGGAGCTTATTGCCCGACATTTTGTTGCATTACAACAATTTGTTGTCACAAACAACAATGCCTTTTATAGCTGGGAGGTCTATGGTTAAAAAAGTTTTAATTCATTGTCTATGGTAAAAAATAAAGAATCTACGGATTTAAAAGTGAGTGTTTTATTGTCTGTGGTTTTGAAAAAAAATGGCGACTATTCGCAATATGAAAAGGGATTTTCACATCGTTGTTTTTATTGAGGATTTAGTTTTTGTATTAATGCCTACTTGATACAATTTAGAAGCGAAGCTTTTTGTTGCAATCTTTCTTTCCGTGCATGAGCTCTCTCAAGACAATTGCTCATGCCGTGAAAGAAAGATTATACGATCACCGAGAATTGTAATAAGACAGACTGCGCAGGGAGCACCGGGCCTAGGTATGTACCGCGTTGTATGCACAACGCTGTCGATAGTTTCTTCTTAATCCTGTAATGTTGTCAAAAATGAGATAGTACCAGTTGCCAGTTCACAATCGATATGTAGGCCATAAAAAAACATTTGTTCCGTGCGAATCGAACCCGCGACACGTAGACTACGTGCCGTCATATGAAGGCATTCACTGCCGCAAATTTATCTACACTTACCCAAATATGGATGATGACAATGTGCCAGGAGATGTTGTAAATGCTGATGCTGTACTGGAATAGGTCTGCTGGCAATAGGCTTGGCTATAGGCCACGGACTGCCCATAATCGGCTGCCGGTATTCTGAAATAGAAGAACAACAAATTTAGTCAAAATAAAACGTTAGAAACTAAAAGTATGACGAATAAAACCTATTCTTTTGAAAGAAGTTTTTATAAAAAACTAAATTAAAGAAGAGACATAGACGGGGCACCTATATTTACCAATTCTCAGCCAAAGTAAATACCATCTGAAAATGATGATAAAATATTCAGGTCCTGATCAATGCTGAGGATCCAGTGTGGGTTCGGAGATGTCACAATTCTTTAGAATTTTTACTCAATATCTATTGCGTCCCACGATATAAAATAAGGTGGTAAATGATACAAATAATACGTTCATTATGGGCCCCGTCGGGCACAGTTATGTAGAAGAGAGGAAGCATCTGTTTTAGTTCTAGGTCATGCCAATTTTTTCACAAAGCGTTTCATTGTTGAAGCAGAGTGGATGCAAAATGCACATATCCTACTATCCTATCCTATCCTATTCTACTTCCTACTAATATAATATTATAAATGCGAAAGTTTGTGAGAATGGATGGATGGATCTTTGTTACTCTTTCACGCCAGAACGGCTGAACGGGTCTGTATGAAACTTGGCACAAAGATATATTATAGTCTGGAATAGCAGATAGGCTATTTATTATCCCGGGAAAATGCACGGATTCGTAATCCACGCGAGCGAAGCCGCGGGCGGAAGCTAGTAGGTCATTAATTAATCTGACCCATTGGTGCTCATGCTCGCGTGGAAGCCAACCTATGGCCCACACGATAACTGTACTACCCGAACATTTCAATATATTAAACTAATTAAACCAAGAGGTAGTACATCAATAAAACCATAG
Organism: Shargacucullia verbasci; assembly: GCA_947562105.1. Classification (NCBI taxonomy): domain Eukaryota; kingdom Metazoa; phylum Arthropoda; class Insecta; order Lepidoptera; family Noctuidae; genus Shargacucullia; species Shargacucullia verbasci. The sequence continues at coordinate 5,289,941 of OX387308.1, forward strand.
ACGAAACAAACAAAAAACGAACTACATTCCAAAATTGAATATAAATAAATGGATCTATCAAAGACAGACAGATCGATATAAAATAATCAAAGTTGAACGGCTCGTAATAGGATAACGACGTGATTACAATACAATGCTGGGCTAGAGGGCGAAGGTGTTACAAATTGGGAACTGATAGCGTAATGTAATTATAATGTTTTGTTTTTATGTTACATGAATGTTGAGTTGAGGCTTAAGTTTCAAAACTCATTTTTGTAATAGGTTGGCGTGTAGTCATAATTATGTATTCTCCATTTGCATGATGATTGTTTAAATAAAATTTAAAAAAGAACGTCCATAGCGTTAGTTAAATGTTTTTTAATTTTTTTTATGAGTATTGTTCGGAGGGTGTGACAATGCGCATGTTAAGTTGGCTGCACTGTTTGTTACATTTTTGTTGCCAGTTAATAAAAAGTTGTTATTTATATTTTAATTTTCGTTGTCTGTGTCTTTATGAGCAAGAAATAAATATTTTTTCTTACCTTTTTATACAAAAAAAGAACTCGAACAATATTCCATACGACCCAGAATTTTCAGTGCAATTTCCTTGTGTGAGTGTTTTTCGTATAGTTATTCCTTGGGTGACCGAATTGAAAAACTTTAATTGCTCAAGGCATATAAATAAAAAAAGACTATATTTCCCCATACTCATCATAAACATGCAACAACAACATCCCTCATCATCCGCTCCCCTCTCGTCACTTGCGGCGTACGCGCCGGATTCTTACCACCCTCTGTCAAAGACACGCTCTCCATTATATATTGTGTGCCTTTGTTAAATCATTAATCACAACGCTTTGCCTTGTTTTTGAATTAAACTATTATGGTGGTATAATATATACTTTATGGTGTATATGAGGTATTAGGAACTAAGTAACGAGTAAAGTAAACCTTTTTGGTAGTATAAGTAACATAAAGCTGCACCTGTATTCCCCTAACTGTAGCACAGAAATGCAGGTACTATTTAAAAGCCTCTAAAAGACGTTTCATTTAGCGAAATTCAAAAGCGATTTTTAGAGGAAATAATGATTGAAATCTTGACCAATATCACACATAGTATCTGCGGATACATAAAAATACATGGCCATTTAAGTGTTATGATTTTAACCAATACTTTTCCAAGAATAAGCGTTTAAATTTCGCTACGTGTATATATCTTTTTGAGGCTGAATGTGCATCATATTTCGTCGATGCCGTTGTTAAGTAAATTTTTGTGTGAGAATAATTCTCAATAGCAGCTCCTAATTTGGAATTGTATCTGGTAGATGCCAATAGGTGCACCCTGGGCAGATAGCCTCGATACTTTCTATTGTAACTGGCTAATCTTTCCACTTTGACACGATGGAAAAATAAGGTATTCCGTATGACAATCGAGACGAACTGCTTTGCTTGCTTTTTGAGGCACAAAGGGGTTTCGCTGTGTAAAGCATGGTCACCCATCCAACGACAAACCGCGGCGAGAACAGCGTTACCTCGCACGATGGATTTGCGCGTTAGCTATGTAGCTACGAGCCCCTCTACCTTTTGTTACATAACGAGGCTTATTAAAAAGTAACATGGGCGGTCCCCAATATAAATTAACTATGTTAAATCATACGTTACAAATAGCAGTTAATAAAAAACTGTAAATAACCCATCGTTATTTTAACGCAACCAAAGCAAACTTAAACGATATAATACCTTTTGTTAACAGATCAAAACTATCCTTTTTTATCTTTTATTATGTTTGAGGATTACGTTTTGTTTGCTTTGCATTATGGTTTTATTGCCTCTATTGTCGATGATCTTTTTTTTTTGTTTTCTCAAGTGTTGCTTGCGTTTTGGCGAATCGTTTTTTGTTAATGCCTTTTTTATAAAGTAGAGAGAATATAAAGTTGTTCTTATTAGTTTTATAGGTTTTATTGTTGTGTATTTTATTTCTGAAGAATTTGTTTGTGAAGATTGGTTTTGATCTTATTTTTCGCTCGATATGATTTACTTCTTGAATTGAAAATAATTAATTTGGCAATACTTGATATCTAATATTGTACCCGTGTCTATGGCCGTTATTCCACTGCGACTACAATCAACTCAGTGCACAGAAATAATTCAAATAGTATGATGTTTTTCGAGAGAGACTCTAAGCTCTTATAACTCCCTTAGCAACTTATATATATAAAAGATGATCAGCCTATTTCCAGCAAGAGACTGCTAGCTACTTATTAATAGTAAAAAAATGTGAATTATATTTAAATGACGGATTCGTGTAACTCTGTCTGTACAAGCAGTTTGTTCATACACTGAAATGTTTAATAATGTTGTAGGTTATGGTCTCAGGACGGAATGTTTACAAGAAATAAAATCTCTTAGATTGAACGAACTATTAGTAAATTCATCAGTTTATATAAGCAATGTAGGTTTACTTGTGGTTGGCGCTTTAGCTTAGTCAGCGAATATAAAGAAAGTCATAAGCAAAAATACAAGTGCGATAAAAGGTAAAAACAAAAACAGTATAATGTTATGTGGCGACGCTCATACATTGCACTATTCGTTCTCAAACAAATGACAGAGACAAAAATAGAGACACACCTAGGACCATCCTTGAATGATGATGATCGTGGTTTATTATTAGGGTCACTATTGGATGGACAATGGGCTCTAATCCCTCTAAGATAGCATCAACAAACACTTAAGCCAAAACTCCTCGTCATAAATCATCACAGGCTCCGATAATACCAAATTAAACGCAAATAACCTATCAAGAACATTCGGAAATCAACCCCTATACAATATTATAATAAAATAATTAAAATCACACCGGGGGTGAACGTTTTAAATCGCTAAGCGTTAAGGGTGGTTCGGAGTAAACTTTTCCGGTATGACGCCTCCACCCCAAAGTTTAAAGGGTGGATTTTCTACACCTCAATCGCTTGAGTTTATTTTCTGGATTATTCTCTTGAGACGGCGATTAGGAATAATTTGATTGATACTTGATTTCCATATAATATGTTTACGCTATGATGGCACGGTCGGCTTAGTGGTCAAGAAAGCTAATAAAGCTTTCTGCGCTACGTGTCGGCGGTTGATCCCGCACGGAACAAATATTTGTATGATCTACAGATAACTGTTTCGGGTTTGGGTGTGTGTGCATGAAATGTATGTTTGTTATTTGTACTCACGATATAGGAGAAAACATAGAGAAGAATAAAGTTATAAAAAAAATACTTTAAAATATAACAGCTATAATATGACAAGAGGCCCGACAACAACAACAGGACCTTAAGAAATGTGGCGAAAAATCTCAGCTCTCCTATCGTAAGGCAGTTTGTGAGGAACATTTTAGTCTATTTTACTAATACTAGGCCTAAGTTTTGTTTTCCGCAATAAAAACATTTTAATTGATTATTATATCAACGTTTAGAAGTTACTTAAAATATCTTCTCAATTCATTAAGCAGCAAGCCTCCCGCGGCTAGAACAATAGGAATCTGTGTTACGTCACCTGGCGGGTTATTCATTATTCGGCGGCAACCTGCCAAATTTTGATAATTGCACAAGTTGTACAATCTATCTATACATAAAAATTCACACATGCTCTTCTTTTATTAGTGTAATAAGAAAAGGGAAGCGGCTTATTTTTCTCAGTTTTGAGGATTATTATAATGAGTATAAAATAAAATATACAAAATTAAATTAGTATAATAATCCTCGTGTATCATTTTCATTCTTGCTTCTATTTCGCTAATTATTTTACTTCTTAAATTGTTCTAAAAGATAAACAACGAAAAAAAAATATTTTACAATAAAACACGTTAGTAAATAATCAAACCGTTAGTATCATTACAATAACGTTATTTAATTAACCGGTACTCGAAAAACGATAGAGTCGCCACTCGCCGTGCGCCATTTTGGCTATTTGGCGCCAATTTTTACGCGGTAAAGTGAGAAAATAATTGATTTCGGTAGGGGACGAAATTTATTGGAACCCGGGTTTATTGTAGGGTTTAATTTTCTTTGCAATTGTGTCCCTGGTGTATTGTTTCGAAGTTAAAATGTTTGCGGGTTGCTTTTTAGGAAATAATGAAATAATCTCTTCGGCGTTGTAATAGAGTGTTTCTAAAAGTAAAATATGGCCACTTATTTTATGAATTTGGAAAATAAATCCTATTTGAAATTAAAAAAACGACTAATTAACCTTTTTTATTATTATGTGGGTAGAATCTATTTGATATGGCAGCGATATATTATTGTGCAGTGTACACCTAAATATCATTGATGCCGTTATTAAATGAAATGGGAGCCGTGAAAACACAATTAGGACTATAAAAATGCTTTTTATATTATTTGACAACCTCACTGAGTAATGTAATTATTATATTAATTTATTATTGCCCTAACATAGTAAATATATGGCCTTGTTAGGGCGCTGAAAAGTAGCATTATTATTATTTTAAGTATTTTTTTTACAAAAGTACCCTTTTTCGTGACATTTCAATACATGTTTGAATAGAATAGAATATGGTTTATTTCTTGGTATATCGTAATTAAAAAGATGTTAAACTTATATAGTGGTTCACATATACTACCGTATCCGGTGTAGAAATATTACAATTAGAATAAGATTTAGAATAAAATGCATTGAAGTAACTAATAAACTTAACCATCCATGAGGTATTATTATTCTTTTACATACCTTAATTTTAAAAAAATAACTAAACTATTAATATCGAAATAAATACGAATATTAGAATTAATGTTGATCCATTAGAATAATATTTAACATTTTATATTACTTATTTAGACAAATTTATTTTTGTTTTGTCATCTTTTGAGACGTCACAAAACAAAAAAAGAAGTTCAACACGTTACAGCCAAATATGGCCACATATGATTATAAAACCAATATACAGGCTTTAGTTAACACTTCACACTGTATTAATAATTTATTCGAAACAATTTAACATCCAAAACGGAAGGTAAAAGCCAGCATAAACGTCACAATCTGTGCTGCGGTTACCTGCGTGCTGCAGACATATTATGTTACGTGCGGCTTTTGGAATTGCGACACCCGACGGCATAACAAACCATAGACCATCAAGGGCGGATCCAGCTTTCAAGTCAGGTCACATGTTTGAAGTCTAGTCGGGACAGGCTCCTATTCGATTACAATAAAAAATACTGTACGACCAATGCGATCAAAAATTATCAGTGGTCGACCTAGAACCAGCCCGGGGGGGTCATGACCCCAATGCCCCCCTGGATCCGCCCTTGTAGACCATCTATAGACCTCATTAACGTTTAAGTAAAGCTCTGTGGTGCGAGAAAATAGCCTCGACTAGAGACATACCTGAGATCGTCTGACGCAGTCTACTTGTCAGCCTCGATATTCATTGCTGACTGGCTAATCTTTCCACTACGGCATGGGCGATTCTAATATTGACGCCACGATTGGCGCAATGGCTAAGCGATTAGCTGTCTGTGCTACGTGTCGCGGGTTCGATCCCCGCACGGAACAAATATTTGTATGATCTACAGATAGTTGTTTCGGGTCTGGTTGTGTGTGCATGTGACATGTATATTTGTAAACTGTACCCACGATACAGGAGAAATCCTAGTGTGGGGCAATGTTAAAAAGCTTGTGACGATTTCACAGACGAAGAATTACGATCAGTAATAGAAAGAAAAGGAGAACAAACATAACATAGCATCACGCCTGTATTCCCTGAAGGTTTAGGTAGAGACGCATTATTGTAGAACTTCATTTCAGTTGTTTGGGAAAACAGAAATTAATTTTATCATCATCCAAATTTCACCTTTAAAAAATCTAAACTTTGTTTTTTTCACATAGCTATAGGGTAGGTACATTTTGCATGGACACCCACGCAAACCCTATATAACTACCTATCTATATTTTATACACCATTTTCAGTGTTGGACTTGAACCCGGGACACGTAGCACAGAAAGTTAATCACTTAGCTACTGCGCCAACCGTGCCGTCGACTGTAATCTCTACTTACCCCAATAGCAGAAAACCTCAAATTTACATACACATACTTAAATAAAATTCATCCTGTAACCCACCTTAACCCGACCGACCGCAATCGTCAATTTCCGTGAAAACCCGAACGCGTTATCGCGTTGCCATTGGCTCGTTTAAATTCAGAACGTGTCTGCGGTCGTGTGCAACGGGCGCGGAGTGTTTCAAAATTGGAACGCCAACATTTAACAGGTGTAGAACATTTAGTGAGTACGTTAGCGGTTATTGTACTTATAGTTTTGTGTTGAGCTTGTGTGTGGAAGGGGGAGGGGGGGTGTAATTTAGATGGATTTGCAACAGTGTTGTACTTATGTTGTACATGTAAGTACATTGTACTGTATGATGGAAGACTGCCTCGGTTAGAAAATTGTAAGAAAATCTACTGGGCTTATTTCGGGCTATAATGCTGACATTACGACCTGCCGTCGATACGTAAGAAGAGCTGTAGTATCTTCTTTTGCATTGTCCTAAATAGGCCCATCAATTAAGAGTAATAACAAAAAAATCATATCAAAAATCCATTTTAGACCGGTCTAACCCTTAAAGCTCTACAGTCGAGATTCCCTCCGTTATTTTACCCCAAGTATTAACTTTTTCATTACAATTCCAAGCAACGACAATCACGTTTAGCCCAAACTAACAAAATAATAATTTACCCCACCTGTTACCAAGGAAAAAGTAACCTTCCGAATCATTCGATAATCGAATCGAACTTACTAAAACGGTATCGATAACCCAACTTTACGACGTCCATAAAAAATCGGATTCAGAAAATCGACTAATATATACTTGGACAAAATTAAACTTTGCTACTAAAATAAATTTAAGTTCACAAAGAATAAGGTTGAATATCCACTGTGTTGGGTGTAAAAGAATATTGGTTGTGAAACGTAGTGAGTGAACGTTCGGAATTCGAATATGATCGCAATATGGCGGCTGAATGACATGTTAATATGGGCCCAGGGACCGATATGCATAATTTTATCACTCCTATTCAGAATTTTGCTTTTCCATTCTTATTTCTTGTGTTAGCAGATGTTGCAATATAGATTTTTGGCGTGACTTCGCTCTGGTTTGTCGAGGTTATTGGAAATTGGATTCGTTTAAAAGATATCGCCTGCATGGTCTAAAGGTAGATTGCCGATCTGGCACACATGAACCTCTATCTAATATTTTCTTATATTCTCAGAAATTGGACGACACTCCACAAATGACAATAGACATTTCTCCATCTTCATGGAACACCGGTATCCATAATATTATAAAAACGAAAGTAACGCTGTCTGTTTGTTTGTTACATCATCAAGACTAAAACACTGATCCGATCGTAATGAAATTTTACAAAGAGGTTGCTTGGAATCTGGAGCAGGACATAGAATTATATTTACCATTGCAACAAAATACTAATTAGATGATTAATATAAAGTACATGCAGATGAAGTCGCGGGCAACAGCTAGTGTATAATAATTCCCCGACGCCGTAATTTCTTTCCTAGAAAATCAATTTATAGATCTCAAAGATTATTCGATTGATTTCAAAAGTGTATGTTTCGATAAAAAAAAATAGTATAATTAATGCCGAAAAGTGTTTAGCACAGTTCAAAGTGGTTCAGTAGTTGCACAAATGCTTATAAAGATTGAACCCGCAACCCGCGGCGCAGAAAACAGAGTACCTACTGAGCCACCGCTCAATTCAACGAATTTGAGAGTGTATATTATTCAAAAACATTTTTCCTTTTCATCAGCATCAGCGATTATCATTATATCGTAAGTATAATAAATTTGTGATAAGTAATCAAAAATAAAATAAATTCCAATACACCATTGTATTTTTAATCAAAAGACTCCCAAAGACACTCAAACAACGTAACATCGAAACGAAATTAATTAACTCCAACAAAAAATAGCAATAACTATAAAAACAAAAGTGACACGTTAATAACGGCTAAATAACGCTATATCGTTGCTACATCTTAATTCAGTTACGGGAAGTCGCAATATGGCTTCGGGGAGTTTTTCAATAAAATGTTGGCAACAGCTGGCTGGACACTTAAGCGCGGGGGAGGGAGTGAGACAGCGCTATATATTACACCATTCGTAAGAAAGGGATGGGTATAGTTCAGGGGTTAGCTACGAAATTAATATGTCCTTTTCTTGACATAACGCGAAGAGTAAGTTGCTTTTTATATTATTTTATTATTGATGTCGTTCCGTGGATATGGTGTTATTGTCTGTCGATATTAGCAACGAAGCAATTACGGGGAAATAAGATAGTGAATACAGCCGTAAATATAATAGTATTAAAGAATTTGGTAGTTTTGTGACTTTAGGTATCGTGAAAGTAAGGGATGCCGAAATTGATTATAATAAAGATTTTGGATTCGATTTACATGTTGAGCAAATAGTGTTTGACAATACGGTTGGCGCAGTGGTTGAGCGATCGACTGCTGCGCTACGTGTTGCGATTCCCGCACGGAACAAATATTTGTACGATCTACGGATAGTTGTTTCGGGTCTGGGTGTGTGTCCATGTGAATATTTGTGTTTGTAAACGCACCCAAGATACAGGAAATATTCCTAGAGTGGGGCAAAGTTTAAAAAAAAATTAAATTTTTAGTGAACTACACCGTAATTCAAAGACTTGACTGCCTCATTGGTAAGCGTGATTGCCGAGTGTGAGGTCCTAGGTTCCCGGGCCGGGCCAGTTATTAGGTTTTTCTGTTTTAAAGACAGATGCCAATAGGCCCTCCCCCTGTTACATGAGACCCAATAACGACATCAGCGAAATGCGAGTGTACAATATTACACCTCTGCCTAACCCCTCGAGGCACACATCAAAGTTTGTTTTTATTTCAACTGGGCCTTTACAGGCACTTTTAAAACGTCGAGATTCTAAGAAATCAGTTACAAAAGTAGATTATTCCTGGAGAAGACATCAACAAGAAACTGCAAATAATCAGATTTCCATTGCCTTCAATAAAGTGCACGTCCCACCAAGCAACCTTGTTGTCTTGCACATCGACATGACTTGGTTGAGAGACTAGCCATATACTAGTTGAAGATTCAGTACGAAGGTGACTAGCCGGCAGCCTAATTACGTAAAAATAGCCACAGTAACGCGACAGCCACACGACAGCTGCCTCACTGTCAGCCAATACATATATGACACAAAAATGAGATTTCGACACGCCCTATCAACAACGTCGGATTTGAATTTCGGCCTTTTTTTAAATTCCTTATTACTAACTACTAAAACACTAAACAGATTAAAGATGTAAAAAATATAAAAATATTATCTACGCGTCAAAATACTCCTCCGCATCGCTGTCAACCGGCATTGTGCCCAGAAGACTGGCAGCATTGCCACGCTGTATGGCAATGCTGATTCTTTGACCAAAGAATAATCCAGCCTGGTCACGCGTAGAGTCGACTAATCGCTTTGCAATATGTTTAAACAAGATGCGAGCACTCGGACCCCATGTCCCAAGTGACCCCAAACGGCTCGAAAATATAACCACCATAATATATTCCTGAATGTGCATAAAATCTATTTAATTCGTTCAATGGACAATAGGATACATAATACAGTATGAAAATATAATCTCAGCGCTTCATATGACATTATTATTGAACTTTTTAACTTTAAAATACTCTCCTGTAAAGTTGTAGATTTGTAAATCCGATATGTCTGCTCGTTTGCAGCTTATCACATAAAAACAAAATCCGACATTGTTGATAGGGCGTATCGATTTGATAGTAGCTATCACGCGATCTATGCCTGTCGCAAACTGATTGCTATATCTGTAATTAGGCTGCAGGGCGCACTAAACGTGTATCATTCATCACTCGGAGACCTCCCTGCTTAATAATAGTTTCCCGGCAGGAAAATTGTCTCATCAATTCCTTATATTACTCAAGTGTGGGCCAAACTAATTTAAATTGCCATCGACACGCTAACAAGAAGAAGACTGTTCAACTTTGGGATTTATATCTCTCTATCGTCATAGCGACGCGCGACGTTCAGCTTAATTACTGGACAACAGCATCTCCGGAAGCGACCCAAAGTTTTCCGACGGAAAAACGAGCTCTCCTAGTCATGAAAGCCTCCATTTGTCTGTAAAAAACGCTTATCTATGCACGATATGTATGCACCGTCGTGTAGCAATGTGGATGAAACCTCTACGAGTTACGTAGCCGCGTAGCAACCTCTACGAGTTGCTACGAACGTTAAGCTACGCTGACGTAGATATGTCTGTGAACAGGCAGTTCATGTGAATAGGCAGTTTCAATAAGCTATCTTTTGGTGGTTTCTGGTTGAATAGTGATGATATGTCATAACTCTCCCTATGTCCGTCCACATTTGCCCAACATTGGGACAACACAGACTAAAATATATAAATAAAAATTCAAAACAACCGTCTGTAGGCCATACAAATATTTACTCTGTGTAATCAAAATCTCGACCAATAGCGTAGAAAATCTTGGCAACCGGTACCTTGTTTCTCATTAATGTCCCTATTTTCTAAGTCTAACTTAAATTTTGATGACGACACGGTTGGCGTAGTAGCTAAGCGGGTTCGATTCCCGCACGGAACAAATATTTGTATGATCTACAGACAATTGTTTCGTATTTGGGTGTTTGTGTGTATGTGAATATATGTGTTTGTAAACGCACCCACGATACAGGAATTAATCCTAGTGTGTGGCAAAGATTTACAAAAAAAACGCGACTTCGTACGCGTGTAATTTAGAATCTGATATTTTCCTGCGCTAAAATGGAGCATATATTTTAAGTTAGACCTCTAGCAATACATCGGTGAAAACTGCATTCAATTCCATGCAGTAGTTTTTGCGTGATGCGTGTACAAACATACAGACAGACAGACAAAAATTCTAAAAACTGTCGTTTTGGCTTCTGTTGCTCTAATAAAGACCCCTCGTACTAGTTTTTCTCCAATATATATAATGTATAGACATCGACCTGTTATAATTTTATTATATGTATGGATATCACACTGGCATTTCCAATGATTAACTGAGACGATACGCCGAAACAAACTCAGGGTTCAAGATCTATTTTAAAGCCTAGACAAAATCTCGTAACTTTATGTGAGAATAATGTAGAGTATCGTCCGGAGAGGCCTTTAGAAGAAAGTGCCATAACGTTTGAGCTGTCCCAACAGATGGCAAGGCCTCAGTAATCGCGTAGCTCGATATAATACGGTTGGCACAGTGTCTAAGCGATTAGCTTTCTGCGCTACATGTCGCAGGTTCGATCCCCGCACGGAACAAATATTTGTATGATCTACAGGTAATTGTTTCGGATCTGGGTGTTTGTATATGTGAATATATGTGTTTGTAAACGCACCCACGATACAGGGATTATTCCTAGTGTGGGGCAAAGTTTTTAAAAAACAAAAAAAAAATCTCTTACTATACCCTTCACAAAACGCAAATACGCTACCACATAGTTAGAAAGAACATCTCTTATTTCCGCCATTTTAGTTGGTATGATATGACGGGTGAAAAAGATACGGATAGGACATCTCTATTACTATTTACCAGCCACAATTTCAAACCCCAGGCGATAGAGAATTTCTTACAGAAAAATCCTATAGCTTACGTTGAAGAGTCGCGCTTATGACCACGAGACTAACGAAGCCATTACAGAGGAATACAGGAAGTCTAAAAAACATATCAGAGCCGTCGGCATTTTCATGAATAGATAAAGTTTACTTGAGAATGTTGAAGCAAAGTTAACGTATTTTTATTTCAAGTGGCCGCTTTAAATAGTCTCTAAAAGTGCGTTGGTTCTATGTAAAAGAGACCGGAAAGATTTTTAAGAAAACCGAAAGATATACTTTTATATACCGCACTGACAAACGTATTATCTTTATTAACTTAACTAATATTATAAACGTTAAACTTTGTGAGGATGGATCTTTGTTACTCTTTCACGCCAGAACGGCTGAACGGATCTGGATGAAATTTGGCACAGAAATAGATTATAGTCTGGAATAGCACATAGGCTACTTTTTATCTCGGAAAAATGTACGGGTTCGTAAACCTCGCAGGCGAAGCCGCGGACGGAAGCTAGTTATTTATAAACTGCTTTTAAACAGTGGCATTAAAACAATTTCTATGACAAAGATATTTTATATAATTATTTATTTACTATAAACTTTATTGTACTTCTCATAATCTATGCAGGACAGACAATTGTGTACAATGGGCGGTCTTATCACACAAGGCGATCTCTTCCAGACAAATTCAGACTCCTTCTAAAAGTCCTACATCATCACGCCGGTATTCCCCTAAGAGTTTAGACAGAGGTGTATTCTACACCCACATTTCACCGATGCCGTAATTAAGTCCCATGTAATAGGGGGCGAGCCTATTGCCATCTACTGGGCACAGTTCCAGACTCCGTGCTGCTAATGAGAATTTACATTCAGAAAAACTAAGTAACCCTGCCCGACCCGGGAATCAAACCCAGGACCTCACGCTCAGCAATCGTCCTTGCCACCAATATACCAATGAGATAATGAATATATAGCAGTGAGTTAAATCTAGTCACCGTTAAATAGTAGCCCCAAATAGCCCTGTATTTCCAAAATTACCCTATTTTACGGTAAAAACAATATCAAAAATACACTTACCGCTAACATTGCTGCTTTTCAAACTGTCTTCACCCAAAATAGCACTAACACTGAATTTTAATAACGGCTTTTTTTGTTCGTTATAATCCTCACAGGTCCGCACCAGTTCATCTGTGTACCCCTTCCCTTCATGCTTGTCACCTTCGTCGCCAGAATTTTCGTGATAATTCAGATTAAATCGCTTCTCTAATTCCTCGAGTCTACGTATTCCAGATTTCTTGCACGAAAAAGGCGGGCAATCGTACGAACCGCAATTTTGACAGCGCCGAATCAAATTTGGAACGTTTAAAACCTCCTTTTCCGATGATCGGGCTTCTTCGTTTCTCTGGTAATATTCATTATTGTAATAAACCTCATTTTTGACGTAATCATCGTCTCTGCTTTTTGAATCGTCGTCTTCGATTTTTGAATCGTCAATTGATTCCTCTTGACGATTTTCTTCGTCGCATTCGTTTGTCTTTGATTCGTCCATGTCTGGCGTATTTTCCCGGGACCGCTCGTAATTTTGGCGCACGTAGTTTTCTATTTGTTGATTTATATACTGATTGTGTAATTCAGTTTTTTGTTGGTGTAAAATATTGTCGACTAGAAATGGCGAAGTCATGTTAAATGGGCCCGCACTAGACTTGTTGTAGCAAAAGTTTTGGATCGTTTTCAACATAATGTTGTGGTCTAGATTTTTACTAAAAGTATTCAGTTTTAACTGTCCATTTTTCAAATCTGAAGGGTACATAATACGTTTTGATATTAACTTATTTTTATTTTTTTAATCTACAAATTTATTTGCACATAACATAAAATAAGAAAAAAGTTGTTTATGTAACTGGTCATCACAATCACTGAAGTTCGATTTATGAATTTGAAATCCGCGCTCGGATACGCATCAAAAACGTTCATACGCGTCTTCCTTGTTCGGTGGTTGAACAACGACTGAGTCAAAGGGAGTGGTTCTTCGAAAAGGGGCGTGTATCCGAACACGGGGTGGCTTTTTAGGCGCGCTTTTGTTACTACCACCAGTTTAATCCGACCTCCCCTTGCCTTTTTCAACTGAATATCAAGAGGTCTGGCTTTGTTGGTCGTTTTGCTGACTTACAATTTTACTAATGGAATTTATGTCATTGTAAAATATCCCTTATTACTTTAGTTATAAGATTTATTTCATATTTTTTGTGTGCAAACATACAGTTGTGAAGTAATAGGTACGTGTGTAGTTATTCATAAGTCAGTAAAAAGGGTTTATTTAGTTGTTTTTTATCGAGTTAGTTTCTGCCCTCGGCGCCGCCCGTATTTTATTGTAACAAAATCGTTTACAATTGATACAAAGCGGTAATGTTCCTTTGATAATACAAAAATGGTTCCTATATTCATTTTCTGAGTTATGACTTGATTTGGGATTAAAGAATATATATTGATGCGAATACTTACATATTATTTTAATAATGTAAACTTTTATTTGTGGTTTACAGTAAAAATAAGTACAATACCTGTTTATGTTCTTTTGTTTTTGCGGAAGACCTATTTTGAAGTTCTTTTTAATTGGTTTTTCTTCGGTTGACAGTTTTATTCTTTGCTGCGAATGTCCAGTTAGGATATCCACTGATGCAGAAACATCCAGGGGTTAGTAAAAAGTCATACATATATTTCTGCACAAGAATGGAATGTAACCCGCGACCCATGATTCATATAATCAGAAGGATCGACAAAATTCTTCAAAGAACACGTTCCTATATGGCGTCTAAGAGACTTGTTACCGTTACGAGATTCTGTCCGCGTGATTTACGAACTCGTACATGCTTCCTGGATAAAAAAAAAAGTAGCCAATGTGTAAAATATGATTGTACACACCTGTCTTATCCTTCGAGGAATACAGGCGTGATGCTATGTGTTAACCTATCTTATTCTATCCTATCCTACTTCCTACTAATATTAGTTTGTGAGGATGGATGGATGGATGGATATTTGTTACTCAATCACACCAGAACGGCTGAACGGATCTGGATGAAATTTGGCACAGAGATAGATTATAGTCTGGAATAGCACATAGGCTACTTTTTATCCCGGGAAAATGTATGGGTTCGTAAACCACGCGGGCAATTGCCAATTTCCGTCCCGTGACGGGTTAAATAAAGAGTATATATGCTTCTAACAATATTATTCTTATTTTTAATCTTCTTGGTCCTATTATATTTATTTCATGTAAACCAAGTTCAGGCACTTATAAAATGTCGAGGCGTACGGTTCCAAATAATTGGTCCTATGGAGAAGAACCGGCAAGAAACTCCATGGAAACTCTTAATAAAATAGATAGTTAATGTCCTCTGTTGAACATAGGCCTCGTTGTAGGCCTGTGTGGGAACATTAACATAAACATACTACTAACATACATTTATTTGTAAATAAAAACTTAAACTAACAAAGTCTATTTTTATTTTATGTTAATCTCATTTTATTCTTAATATAAGGTCCTTATTATTAATTAGTGAGTGCTAAATAAGATTTGAAAAAATATTTCAATAAAAAATTTGTTACAGATACGAAAACCTATTTCAATAATCTTATTAGATTAAGCGCTTACTAGAAATTTAATACTTTTGAATACAAACGCTAACTAGAGATTTTTAAAATATCTTTTGACGCTAACAACCAATTAGTACACTGACAATGAACTACAAGAACACTGTTATTATTACTACAGCCGATTGCTTGTCCATTGCTTTCGCACCCCCAGTAACCGACCCCCAGTTGTAACAGCTGATACGCTCTCCATTACTTTTATTCCCCAAATCAGCATAGAAAATGTAACAATAACAGCCGTTCTGTTTCTAAATAGACCCTAAACATTCAAATGAGCTATTGACACCATTTTTCATCAAAAATCATAATCAATTCTCAAAATTCCAGACGTCTTTCTCTTACGACGTCTAACCGGCGACTGAGCGTAAAAGAAAAACGGTGTTCTGAAGAAAAAATCGTTCCAATTTCAAAATTGGCCCCGCCCCTCATTGTTATTGGCTGTTTGGGAGTCTATAAGCCCTTTTCTTTTATACAATCGATTTTGAACTTTATTTTGAATGATGAAAAGTAGAATTTTCGTTGTGATTTTTTTGTAATAAAAAAACATCGCATGAATTTTACTTCTTGGAGCTAAATATTGGAATTAATGAGGTAAGTCAGAGCAGTTGGTTATCGTGGTTGGTGAGAGCCGTAAAACATTGAATATAGGTTACTGTGGCTTTTAGGTTAGGTAGCCATATTTTTTTCAGTGTTCTGTTAATATTTACGGTCTTGTTTGGTTTAGAAATGGGCAGGGTTTTAAGCGATTATAAAGTTACGCCAAATAAGTTCGGATAATTTAATATTATATTCTGTTCATAGAGGCGTTGTTGATGTTTTCGGTATATCAGTAGCTACATGTAACTTTATATTGAGCATTATTAAGAACTCTGGTTGAGCTCGATACTCTAAACCGTTTACTCAGTTGAGTATCTATATTATTCTAAGAGTATCTATATTAGTTTCACCGCTATTTTTGAGACCTGTGTAACCACATTTCTACGAATAAATAATTTGATTTGATTTAGAAATATAATAGAAATTATTATAATAGAAATGACGACACGGTTGGCGCAGTGGTTGAGAGATCGACTGCTGAGCTAAGTGTCACGGGTTCGATTCCCGCACGGAACAATTCTTTGTATGATCTACCTACAGATATTTGTTTCGGGTCTGGGTCTTTGTGTATGTGAACACACCGTGCCTCGGAAAGCACGTAAAGCCGTTGGTCATACGCCTGATCTCTCTCCGGTCGTGTCGGATTGCCGTCCCATAGGACTATGAGAGTAAAGGAATAGAGAGAGCACCTGTGTTCGCGCACACACTTGTGCTCTATAATATCTCCTGCGTAGTTGGCCAATCTCCGGTGAGATTGGCCACCGTGACCGAAATCGGTCAGGAGGACATTATTAGATATTATTTCATTTTTTTTATGGGATATGCGGCAAACGAGCAGGTGGATCGCCTGATGGTAAGCGATTAACGTCGCCCATGGACACCCGCAACACCGGAGGAGTCACAAGTGCGTTGCCGGCCTTTTAAAAAGGAGTACGCTCTTTTCTTGAAGGTTTGAAGGTCGTATTGGTCCGGAAATACCGCAGGCGACAGTTCATTCTACAGTTTTTCATATAAATTTGAACCGCTATCTTTAGGTGTTGTATTTTGGGTAATTGTTTCTTGGTAAACCTATAAGGAACCCATTTGCTAAATTTCAAGTTCGTAGGCTTTTTAGGATGGGGAAGAAAGGTTCTCGAGTGGCGACCACGAACCGAAAGACGCAGCGTAGGAAGGCCTCCTACTAGGTGGACCGACGACATTGTGAGAGTCGCGGGCAACCGATGGATGCAAGTGGCGGAATGTCGTTCGATGTGGTGGTCTAAGGAGGAGGCCTTCGTTCAGCAGTGGACGTCTTCTGGCTGATGATGATGAAGGCTTTTTAGGCCATGAGATTTAGTGATTAACGGTTCTAGATATTATTGTAGGGAACTGGTAATGGAGGCGTGACTTCATATACGTTAACATCACGCCAGTATTCCTCGAAGGGTTAGACAGTGGTGTACTATTTTGACTACTCACATTTCACCAAGGCCCTTATTGAGTCCCATGAAATAGGGGGCGGGCCTATTGCCATCACCGAGCACAGTTCCAGACTCCGTGCTGCTACTGAGAATTTCCGTACAGAAAAACCCAATAACACTTTGGCCAACCCGGGATTCAAACCCAGGACCTCACGCTCAGCAGTCGCGCTTGCAACCACTAAACCAATGTGGCAGTCCTTTATATTTATCCACCAAAAAAACGCTATTTAATTCTAAATCGTTATTTTGACATTTACCCTTTTACCAACTGTCCGTGTCAAATCAAAATAATTGCGTAAACATATCGCTTTGATTTGAATAAAATAAAATAGGGGTGGTGTTTTGTATTCGTGTATTATACACGGGTTCATTGTAACAGGGTGTAATGGCCTAACCAACTAAATAATATTCTGAAATCGTTCGTTTTCTAGACTATCGTTTTTGGTACTTTTATAGTTAGCTATTACAATACCCCTAGTGTAAGTTTCTTTCGACAAATTCGATTTACTACATCGAACGCGTTCGGCGCTGCGATTGGTCCGTTTCGTGCTCTCCACCAATCGGAGCGCCGAACGCGTTCGATGTAGTAAATCGAATTTGTCAAAAGAAACTTACACTAGAGGTACACGGGTTCCTAAACTTTTAAGATAATGGAACACTCACCAAATACCTTTTATTTTATGGAACCCCATATGAAATACCTATATTGTCGTGTTGAAGGGCGCCGCGTGTGTCTTAATGAATTAAAAAAAGGAATTAAAGTGAAATGTTTATTTCTTAGCCACCACCAACCCAAACCGCAATAAATAATGAATCATACATAAATATAACTCATAAAATTAATATAAATTTTATTGAAGGCCTGCGGATGACACGCATTTTGGCGCGAAATAGCACGTGGCGACATCTTTTGTTAAATTCGTTACGCTTCCCTATAATTTGACATGCCGCATTAGTATTGTCCTAATTATATTTTATTTTTGTATTTATTATGATTTAGACGAGCTAATGGCGGATTTTACGCTTTGGTTTATTATTTAAATGTGTTATGGCAAATTTGGGTGGATTTTAAACCGGTTTTGCAGTGATTCATTGAATGTGAATAAAATTTGAATGGGAAAGCTAAAATATTATGATATGTCATTATGTGTATCTGATAAAATTAGTGACCTACCATTTGATAAAAAAAGCAAATTATAACTTACTATTAATTATTATCTAATAGTTTCCAAGACTGCGATAGAAAATCAAGATAGTTAAACGCATAAATAAGCCCACATCATTTTATATATTGCCAACTCTCCCAATCCCAGTCAAGATAGGCTTGCTTTTTATAAAACTGAGTTAAGAAGTACGCTAGGACACCCACACCTAACCGGCTAGGATTATCCGTGTGAAATAAATCCATCACAACGAGGCAACTAGCGCCATCTATTATCCAGTAGCATGAACGTGAACTTCATTTCGAAATATAGCTATTGTACGATAGATAGCGCTTAACAAACTATACTTATGAACATAGGATCACGCCTATCTTCCGCATAAAACGTAAGCACAAGCAGAGGTGTATTATTGTGCAACCTCATTTTGGCATGTTCATTACGTTCACGTAATAGGAGCCTATTGCCATCTATCGGGTACAATTTCAAACCTGGCTGCATGCGAGATATTTCCTAGCAAAAAAAAAACAATAACACTATCTGACCCGGGAATCGAACCCAGGTTTTAACGCTTGCTTAGGCACAGGTGTACTATTGTTCACATTTCACCGATGCCGTTATTGAGTCCCATGTAAAAAGGGGAAGCCTATTGCCATCTACCAAGCACTATTCCAGACTCCGTGTTGCTACAGAAAAAAACCCAATTGAATAAAATAAACTTTATTTCAAGTCTTAGACTCATATAGGTTAGAACTAGTAAATAAAATTGCACTGTGATACATTTAATAGGCAACAGTGAACTTTGTATGGGTCCACCCTGTCAGCAATCATATTCAGGAGCAATATCAATAAGAGAGCCCGATCCAAAAATCAAATTCGGGACCCGACGCTCAGCAGTCGCGCTTATTACCACTAGACCAATGCGGCAGTCATAGTTATACAAGTCACTAGCTTCCGCTCGCGGCTTCACCCGCGTGGTTTACGAACCCGTACATTTTACCGGGATAAAAAGTAGCCTACATGCTATTCCAGACTATAATCTATCTCTGTGCCAAATTTCATCCAGATCCTTTCATACGTTTTTGCGTGAAAGAGTAACAAAGATCCATCCATCCATCCTCACAAACTTTCGCATTTATAATATTAGTGGGATAGGATATATCTACCTATATATATATATAAATGTGTATAGATAGTGACATCCACGAAGACGCGCCCCACTATTTTTGGTCGAGGCTTTCCAGCTGACCGTAATGCTCTTTCGTGATCAGTTAATATTTCATAGTGTGTGTGCACTCATAGGTAATTAGTGTGTATCGACAGAACTAAAACACTAGCGGAAGGTTGCACACTTGTACTGTAGGCAATTAGGAAGAAGAGTGGGGCGCTTCGCGATGGCACTATCTGTATGTATGTCCCCTATGGACTCCAAAACGGCTGGAGCGATTTTAATGAAATTTTTAGGTAATCTCCAGATTAGCCCAACGAGTGATCCTGTAAAGTTTGATAGCGATCGGATCAACAAATTTTTTTTTTGGCTTTTGATTAATTTTTTGTGCTGCCCGCGCGAACCCGGGGCTGATCGGTAGTCTTCAATAAAACACATTTCTAATCGAAACAAGCATTTATTACATAATTAATAAGCAAATATACATACATTACAAGCCCAATCAAACTACCAACTTTGGTCGCGTCCAACAATTAATTTAATCATATTTACAAACAAACTGAAAAATGAATTTTGGTACAACAAGCACTCGACTCTACTAAACTGTGAAGAAATTCATATTTTTACAAAATATATTTGATACTTCTTTGCGGGGTCAGCAGATCTGTCAAACACTATTGCCTAACAAGACTAGGTCGAAACTAGTCAGTATTGTTGAGACGAGTTTAACTTCAACTAAACAGATAATTAAAACAAAAACCGCCGTTAGAGGTGTTTTTTTTTATAGTATACGGTTTTTTTTTATATTTTACATTGTTATTTTTGCGGTACATAAAATTGAAAATGTTTAACTTAATCAAAATGGTTTATTTAACAATTAAAATGAACAAGAAGCAAATATAAGATTACAATTTTAAATATCAATAATTATTGTAGTGGAATAGTATTTTTGACTTCGGATCAGCTCGAAGAAGGGGTTAGCAGAACCAAATTCAAGCCGAGACAAAATCAAAAATCTTCAATTCCATAATCGAAAGACCTCCTACCCGCAATGAACTAACATGGTGGTAGCTTCCACAGTCAAGTTACCACAGACAAAAAAAAAGCAAGAATGAGATCAAACTAAAATTAAATAATAACCAACCCACCATGTGGGGTGGTTTGATTTGTTATAAATTATTTAAAATTACATGGACGACAATATGTCCTTTCACCCTATTTAGTTTTATCACTTAGTCATAGTTTTTTACCATTAGTTATATTCATTTAGATCTGTCCTCTGAACTGCGAAAACTAATGGTTCTCATAATATGCTTTTTTGAGTAAAATTAAATTGCATTTTTTTTCCAATATATATATAATATCTCTGGACAAGCCCGAGTTGGCCGGCCAACAGATAGAGATATCACGACTATGACTACCTTCTAAAACCGTATTTATTATAGACGTTTTTTCCCCACGAAAGACTAAGAACAGCTTAATTGGTCTGGTCAAATATATGGAGAACTATTTAAGCTTCAAAGAACGAATGAAGTTTTTAATCTGACTTGAAAAAAGAACGCCCAAAAATCTCAACTTAAAAAATTAACTTTTTTTTTAACCCTCTGATTAAACATACATTACTGAGTCACAGATTACTCTGGTATTTTTTTAACACAGACCCATAAGACCGGGTTGCATTAAAAAAATAATGTTCACCTTTTTTCTTTGCAGGAAAAAAATCTAAACTACAATTAAATTATTTGATTAAACAGAAATACACGCATATCGTTAAGTATATAAAGATTTCCGTAAACTCAATAAAAACGAACAACTGGTTGTTTCAAATTGTTGCAAAATTGACAATAATAACATTAAATTGTAACAAATGTATTAACCTTATCACAAAATTCCCGCTTGTCTCTATATTAAAAAAAAAATCATTAAAACGGTTAAAGATATTAAGAGTTATTTATTTAAAAATGTCTACAGATACAATATATCTTATCCTACAAACATTTTTTAACAACTATCAACAATTAAATCAAATGCTCCAAAAAAAAAACAACCAGTTGCCGGTTCCAATTGCGTATACTAACAAGAATTTCGAGTAAATCAACTTAAATAGTAATAATTCTTAAATTTTATAATTACATTAAACTATGTACCTTAAGGGGTGGGCAGAGCCCTTAACACGACTACGGTGATCGCGTGGTGTGGAGAATATATGGAAAAACAATAATACTTTAAAATTAATCCTTTTGTCTAAACTAAAGTGTTAGATATCAAATCGGAATATAAAATAGTTTTATTAATTGGAATATATTTTAAGTGTCTTAAATCATCTATTTAGATGAATAAGATCAAACATTTTTTTAAAATATAATTCAAGTAACCTTTGTATTTAAAAATGATTGAACAATACTTACTACCAAAATTTCTTTGCTAAGATAGTAACAGCAAAAAAATATGAGAAAAGTATGTTTTCGTATTATAAATGAAAAATATTGTTTTGCCATTAAATTAATTCATTAATCCACATCTCCACGCCACGCATGCGCCAGAGTCGTTAAACATTAACTGGGTTACCTTATCCTAATAATTTTATACACCTATACAAATTATTTTTTCTCATATAAATATTACATTTATTATATTTTTTTTATTACATATTATTTAAGCTGCCTTATATTACGTTTTGAGGCATGGTAGGATCAGGAACTAGGAAATATTTTATGATAATGCTATTTTCACTAAGAGCCAATTTCACCAAAAACATAACAGGTGTTTTAAACAAAATCAGCCGATTTATAATGAATAGCTTTTGCCCGCGACTTCATCGGCGTAATCTACGTGCAATATATAATTTATAACCTATAGCAGTCAGGAATAATGTAGCTTTCTATCAGTGAAAGAATTTTTAGAATCGAATCATTAGTTTCGGAGATTACCCCCTACATAAAAACAAACAAATGTTACCTCTATAATATTAGTATATATAAACCGCTTTTGTATTACAAGGCGACACAAAAAAGTTCAAGCTTCGTTCACGAAGCCACGAAAAGACCAGAAACATTTTTAAAAAAACATCAACCTTATGAAATGCGCGTAAGGTGTAAAATGTGATTATCGTACCGATTTCTTCAATTTCGTTCACACTTACCAAAGGCGCGTGTGAGGCGGTAGAGACGGTACTTTCTCATTGGTTGACTTTATATCGTGTAATTAAATTGTGCCAACTACAGGTATATCAGCCATACTGAATATGTACTTCTATAAAATATCTGTTATATGGTCGGTTGGTATGCCATGAATAAAAATGATTATGATAAAAACGGCATTTAAAAATCAATTTTTGTAAGGCTGATTTTATTTTATACATTTATTATTAGGTCTTTGTGCATGGCACTGGGTATTTAATTTTTGTGACCATTTTTTGTGAAATTTAACGCAATTTTAGCTATCTCGTACGTTCAAAAACAAAAATAGAATAACGTGCAGCAATATTTAACACTCTTATGCTCTGTTAAATCTAGTAAAAATGTTTATCTGTTTGATGATTGTTGGTGAGCTAAGTCGCGGCGTTAATAACTAAATTAATTAAACAGTATTCTTTTTAAAAATATAGGTACTTAAAAATGTAATTTTAATCAACTTTCGTTGTTGACTGTACCAATCTCTCCCGCTATATTGGTACCATGTTCACTCACACATACATATTTATAACGGGCGGGCAAAGAAGCTGTACTCTAAGTGACACTTAATAATTGACATTTCAAATAAGAAAACAAAAGAATGGCCGCCATTTTGTCACTATCTACTGACAGTGAAGTGAGTGTATGATCACAACATGGCGCCGATCCATCTAGATTCTCATTTGAAACATGTGTTTATTTATTTTTTAGACCCATGAAATCCATGCCTCAAAATCTTAAAAACTAGATACAATTAATCTTTTCCAAATTTTATCACAAATGTGTAACGGAAGATACAAGTTCAGGACATATTGTTATTATACAAGTTTTTTTTTTCTTTAAATTCGATATGAAAGCACTTTTCAATCACATTTATATTTAAAAGGCACTTATATTAAGTCTATAACCTAATTGGAGGGTAGTTATAGCAACAGTGCGACAGAATGCGACTTATTAACTCTCAGAGAGGGGACTCGAGTCCCAACAATGGGAATATACGGGGTAATATAGGGACTAGGCTATGAGCGCGTGTTAACGGGTTCAATACCCAGATCGGGTATCAGGATCTATTAGGAAAGCAGATTGGAAATCCTCCTGGAGAATATAAATTTGCTCACTTATTACGGGACTTCCGTGAAATGTGGGTGTACAATAGTACACCTTTACCTAATAATTGTGTGGCGAAAGTCAGATGACAGTCGCTCCGTTTAAAATACTGATATTCAACCGCATCTGGTTTAGACTGGGAGCCAGCATTACTGGGAAAAGACTAGGTCAGACTATCCCACGTGGGATCAAAACTAATCTGAATTTGAAGGAAGTCTTATCACGATTAATCGCAAGTCGCATTCTGTCGCAGCCAACGACAATAACATTACGCATCCTCCATCCACAAAGAGGATAGACGCACTCAAAATCGGTGGATTTACATTTTGACATAAATATAAATAATTATCGTTTACGCCTTTGTGTTTGGGTGTTATTATAAAGTAATATTGTTACCAGTCTGTTCATATAATCTTTACATTTTAAACTATTTTTA
The DNA here is from genome assembly GCA_947562105.1 of Shargacucullia verbasci. Classification (NCBI taxonomy): domain Eukaryota; kingdom Metazoa; phylum Arthropoda; class Insecta; order Lepidoptera; family Noctuidae; genus Shargacucullia; species Shargacucullia verbasci. Next base: position 5,314,330 of record OX387308.1, read on the forward strand.
AATGCAATTTCGGAGCAAAATTTGTGTTTTCTGGATTATTTAAAAGATGTTTTACAATGGGTAGGGACTGAACTCAAAAGCTCTCGATCTGCAATCCGATTAACCGTCTGGCTATTGTCGCTTGAGAATCTTGTTGAGTCAAAAATTGTATCATATTTATTTATTATTCCGTTGAAAGACCTTATTGCTAATATTCTTCAGATAAGTTTATTAACAGGTATTTAAAAATTTAGTTTTTTATTTTTTTACTGTATAAACGCTTGAAATACTAAGGGCATCACTCGCGCGTTCATGATCCTGTTTTTTCATAAATTTTTGACATTTGACATGTACAAGGTAATATAAACAGACTTAACTAATATTCAGCAGTGGCGTGCACAGAGTTTTTAGACAGGGTAGGCAGAAAATTTTAAGGGCTTACTTACCAAAAATATCTACTGCATTTTGGTATTGGTTCGTCGTATTGTTGATTAGATAATGATGTATGTGATTTGCCACCTCAAATATCTTATAACAAATATTTATCTGAGTTATGTAGGGTAGGCAGTGTCTTTTTGTCTTTATGAACTGCACGCCACTGATATTCAGTTACAAGTTAGTCTAGTTAATTGACCCAAAGACGCATCGATTATAATTTAATTTTATTGATTAGTCACTTAAAAATATACAAATATAGTTTAAATATGTTAACGATATGTTTCGTATGGTTTAATTGAGTTTGGAGTAGACCTTACGGTCATAGGTTATAGATATGGTCAAAATAAACTGAAAATACGGAAGATAATATAACAAAAAGTTTATACTTTTTGATATATAGACAAGTATATTTTTTTTCTCTTTGTCTTGTACAGGGATTTTATTTAGCTCTGTTATTCCGTTTTTTTTTTAAATCTCGGCCGTAGTCGCCGTAATCCAAAGATGTATGAAAATAATGTGATGCGCGTTTATGATAGTTCAGTCAAATGCGCGCGCACCATTTTTTCTTCCGATTTTGGCTTAGCTACAGTCGAGTTCAAAGATAGCCGTATTTAGAACCCTTGGTCTAGCTAACATCTGCAAAAATATCGGCCATTTTTTTAATTAAAGTTAAATTTCTCGAATATTCTATAGCTCGAGTTTTCTGTCTAAAGATTATCGTATTACAGAAGCGGCAATGCTTTTAATTCTGTTTTATACAATGAAAATGTTGTGTACAAATATTAAAAACAAACCCTTTAGAGAAAGGGCAATTTTCTTATTATATTTTTGTTGTATGTCAAATATTTGGTTACGTAAACAACCAATAAACGGAGCCGTCTGCACAGTTTATAGCTGACCAAAGACTAAGTTAACAGAAGCGACATCTCTTTATAATCCAGAAATCTTTGATTGTACAAAGACTAAAATCTTATACGGGACAATTCTCTTTATAAATTTTCTTTGTTTTATACATACGACTTAGAGACAGATATCTCACAGAAGCGACAAATCCTTTTTAAATATATTAATATTGTACCTTTTTCGTTCTTCTAAACGTTCTGTCGAGTCTGTCTATTCTGATCGGTGACGTCACGGACTGAATCATTTCCGCGATGTGTGTTTCGACACGCGGCTTCTGTAACCGTTTCGCCGACCTTGTGCGAAACTTGGCCGATTCTTGATTGGCTACTATGTTCGGCGTTAATGATTTTATGCATCTGTAAAAAAATAGTTATTGTTAGAACCAAAATTATTCGTATGATAGTTGTGGGTAGTACGAACCAGTACCCGTTGGTCTAAAATGGCCCGTTTATTCAATGCAGCAAATCTGTTTGACAGTTACTATGGATATATATAGATGAATTACTCAATACTGCTAAATTAGGCCCACTGGTCTCTTAAAATTTGACTGGCAGCCTGTAGATGGCAATAGGCTCGCCCCCTAATATGTGAGTGCACAGTACACTGGTGTTGTTGCCGGCGGGATGCAGCAGCTATGATATATGAGTAGTATACCTGGCGGCCTCCTGCAGCTTCCTGGCCAGCAGCTCGTTCTTCATCTTGGCGGCGGCGAGCTCGCGGCGCAGCTGCGTCTTGCTCTTGTTACCAGCGGGATGCAGCAGCGGGTGTCTGCGCAGGCGCGCTGCTGACGGACGGACGGATGGATCGGGGTCTACCATTTTCTGTGGACAATTAATATTATGTTAGTTTATAAATACCCATATAAGATTACCATAACACAATTCTTTTAAGTCATTAAAAGATATTTAGACCCAAAATCATCATCGGCCTAGCCTTCTCCCAACTACACTGTAGTCAGCTCCCAGTCTAACCAGTTGCGGTTGAATATCAGTACTTTACAAAGCAACTGCCATCAGACTTCCGACACACAATCACCGTGAGACACAGATACTTTAAATCAGTTGTTTTAGACTTTTGGGGCTGCTGACACCCTTCACGACTGTCATAAGTATTCATATAACACACGGGACCAACTGTTGAACGTCATTTAGAATGGGTCTCGATGTGTGAAAAAAGGTCAGCCATCCAAGAACTGACCGCAGCAAGCGCTGCTTAAGACTAGTTTAGCTAAAATTTTTCATACAAAATGTGTTAACGTTTTTACCCCACTGAACATGAGCTTTGCTGATTTTGATTTTTGATGTCTGTACATTATAAATATTGGAGTAACAGAAGCCAAAACAACAGTTTTTAGAATTTTTGCCTGTCTGTCTGTATGTTTGTGCACGCATCACGCAAAAACTACTGCATGGAATTGAATGCAGTTTTCACCGATGTATTGCTAGAGATCTAACTTAAAATATAGGCTGCATTTTACCGCAGGAAAATATCAGATTCTAAATTCCACGCGTACGAAGTCGCGGGCAAAACCTAGTAATAAATAAATAAATACACTTAGGAAAATATGCGTCACATCCTTGCAAAGAGATAGAGGTGTGGTTCCGTGTTACAGATAGATTTTTCTCATACATATATTGAGATTACACCCATCATCGGCAAATTGGCACACAATAGCGGCATATTAAGTGATTCTCACCTTCAACAGCTGATTGAACTCTCTGGACAACTTAGGCAGCTCCGGCAGCTTGCCGTCTCTGATGTCGTGCCACTCCTGGCCGTTTTTAGGCAGAGGACCTCCCCCACCAGCCTCGAAGAGTGTCAAACCTGGAAATTAATTAGTATTAGAGATATGGTAAATAAGAGATGTTTACCATCACGCCTGTTTTTCCCAAAGGGTTAGGCAGAGGTGTATTATTCTACACCCATATTTAGAGTTCTTAACGCGACTGCTGAGCGTTCTTGGTTAGATTCCCGGATCGAGCAGTGTTCTTGAATTGGGACAAGCCTATTGCCATACATCCCATCAACCGGGCACAGTTCCAAACTCCGTGCTGCTACTCAGAATTTCTATACAGTAAAACCCAATAATACTGCCCGACCCGGGAACCGAACCCAGGACCTTACGCTCAGCAGCCGCACATGCGACCACTAGACCAACGAAGCAGTCAATGATGATATGTAAGCATAAAAAATAGTCAAACCCCCTAATAGGGATCACATTGAAACAAACTGATCTTATTAGTACAAAATAAATTCAAAAAAACATGATGCATGAATGTAGATGAAGCAAAAGGGTTATGTAAGGATCGTAGCACGTGGCGTTCCGTAGTTTCTGCCTACCCTCATGGGAAAAAGGCGTGACTTTATATATGTATGTACAAAATACAAAACTCACCGAACGCGAATATATCGGCCTTGGTGAGCTGCGTGAGGTCTTCCTGCAGCACTTCCTTAGGCAGATACCTGCAGTCACCTTCCTCCACTGATGGCGATGACACGCACGTCACGTGGCCGAGGTCACCTGGTGAACAAATATGGTGATGATGATATAATGGTGATATCAAAACATATTATTTGCAAGGAAAGAAATCCTCTGAATATCGCTACATCTATGCACCTTGATAATTCCGACGTTTCCAGTGGAATTTCCAAAAAAATATATCTTTCATCCAAATCTTATATTGACAATTACGAACACAACAAAAAAAATTATACTCGGTTTGTTTAGGTACTTAACTAAAGGTAAACAATCTTGATGTGACTTTTAACACAAACACATATTAAACAAATAAACTACTGCTTAAACTAGTGGTTCAATTGATTTAGTAATCGTTATTGTTGTTTTACATTGGTTTTTAGTCGCGTTTTATTTTTAAACTGAGTTTTTAAACAAAAGATATTAAAAAGACACATCAAGATTGTTCACCTTTATTTAAGTACCTAAACAAACCGAGTATAGCTAAATAAGTGCATTATTTTGAAGTTATGTGATTAAATAAACATGGCAGATATACCCTTTATTGACCCCTATGATAAGTTTATCTTTAAACACGCCAGGTTTCTACTCAGGTTCTAAAGGTCTCAACTCACCGATCTTATATTTATGGTGGTATTGGGGCTCATCATCATCATAGCCATCATCCGAGTCGTGTGACGGTTCTCCTTCACCACTGCATATGAAGATGTTGCCTGGCTTCACATCCATGTGAACTAGCTGGAGCGAATGGATGTAACTGTGGGGATAAAACAATCCGGTTAACATTACATCATATTGTGGACACTGCTGAAAATAGGCTCAAAATCGCGAACATTACAAGATGCAGTGTAGATTCGGGGAAAATAAATAACGGCAGAGAATTATGTTCATATTTGTAGAACGATAGTTTCGCATAGACTCCTTGCTACAAAACTACCTCACAGATCGACCGATCTCGACAGCAGCGCCACCTATCCGGTCCAAGTATAGCTAAGAACTAACCAGGTGACCCCAGAAGTACAAAAAAAACATCGAAATCAAGTTATACTTAAAGATACTCACGCTAGCCCATCCGCGATGTGAGCGAGCAGTAAAAGCAGTTCACTCTCACACAACGGTCCGTTCTCCATCTTCTGTTGTAAGGAGCCTCCATCACAGTACTCGTTCTGGATTATCATGTGATCATCTTCTGCCCATGCTGAGTAATATCTGTAATAAAATTATATTAGATGAGTATGGATAATTATTATGGGTAAAGTATGAATGGTAAAGGTGGCGAGGATTTGTCGGACGAAGCTGGGGAACCACTTCTGACATACTCATCAATAGCCTGACAGCGACATCTATTCTCCTCCAGATATCTATGAATTAATTAATCCATTTCTTTTCATAAATATTTGTATTCAATCCTATGCTAATTTGACTCACAAACTCATATTCACATACACACTCTCTCACTCATATACACACTCATATTTAGACACACTCTTACTTAGACAAAATCTCATATTTAGTCAAAAAATCATATTCAGCTACCCACAGACAGAGGTTTATTTTTAGACATGCTGAGTTCTGCGTTTTTCCATTAGATATTACCTGACGACGTGTGGATGTTTCCCGAGTGCGGCGTGCGCGTACACCTCGGTGAGCGCGGCGCGCTCGGCCGCGGAGCCGGCCACGGGTCTGAGCGAGCGCTTGAGCGCGTACACGCAGCCGTCCAGCTTGTTCACGCACTTCGTCACGCGACCGAACTGACCGCGACCGATCACGCCCAGTTCTATGAACTCTATGTTGTAGCGGGAGATGTTGGATTCCTGTGGGTGAGGTTGTACAGTTATTATATTGAGATTTAAACGATGTCAAGTGTTATATCGTCATAACGAAAGAGATATCTGGAAGAATTTGGGGGAGGCCTTTGCCCAGCTGGGAGAGTTAGAGCTAGAAAAAAAAGAGACAATGTGCTAAAGTGTTCGAAGGGAATATTATTAGTAAATTAGTAATGTTTTTTTTTTTAAATTTCAACATTCTACATATAACTTATTATATGTAGATAAGTACCCAAATGGCATCTATATTTTATTAAACTTCAATTAAAACTAACTTGGTAATAAACATTAAATTTTAACTATAAACGGAACGCGACATTCAGTTTGATGACATTTATTATTTTTATAGTGTCTTGTAAACTGTTTCGTTTTGGATTTAGCACAGATTTATGGTAAACGGTAAATATGGCCTTATACAAATGTATAGTAAAAATGGCCTTAACCCGTCAAATGAAACGCTGACCTCCATATTATTGTTGCCACAGAAGTTTACAACTTAATTGCTTTATAGAATATCAATAGAAATTATCATTTCAGAGTGTTATTCAGATTTTCTCAGTAGCAGAATCCTCAGTAGCAGTATGGATTTTGGAACTATCACCGTTAGGTACCAATAGGCTAGCCCTCTTTTACATGGAACTCAATAACGGCTTCAGCGAAATAATAAAATATAATAATAAATGTGGGTGCTTCCTTCCTTCCCTTGAAATTATTGTATTATAGAAATATTATTTTGTATTTACCCTGAGCCTCTTGGCGGGTTGTTCGGGTGTCGCATCGCCCCACGTCGGTGTTTTCGATAACGCACGCTTCTTTTTGTTCAACGCTTGGCCTGTGAACAAATAACAAGTATTAATATGGTATTAATTAATTAAATTAATTAAATTCAGCCCATTACTGTCCCACTGCTGGGCAAAAGCCTCTTCTCAGATTGAGAAGGGGTAAGGCCTTAGTCCACCACGCTGGCCTAGTGCGGGTTGGCGAACTAGACACACCATCAAGAACTTTATGTCCCCCTCTCAGGTGTGCAGGTTTCCTCACGATGTTTTCCTTCACCGTTAACGCAAATGATAATCAAATTCTGATCCGCACATGATTCCGAAAAGTCAGAGGTGCGGGCCGGGTTTGAACTCGAACCCTCTCACACTGAAGGCAAGCGTTCAACCACTACGCTATCATTGCTTATTATTATAAAAGCGTGACGTCATCTGTATCAAAAGTTAGACAATTTATTAAAAACTAGCTTGCTGCAGTAGAAATAAGCCTATGTCCTTTTCCAGGACCCAGGCAATCTCTATGTAAAATTTCATAACGATCGGTTCAGTGGTTTAGCCGTGATGAGGTAACAGACAGACAGAGCTGCTTTCGCATTCATAATAGTGTAGATAGCACTCGGGAATAATGTAGCTATTTATCAGCGAAAGAATTTTCAGAATTGGATCATTAGTTCCGGAGATAAACCCCTACATAAAAACATACAAATTTGACTTCTCTAAAATATTATGTAGTATTGTATATGACGGATGACTCACCGTCCGGCGTGAAGGGATTGATATTGGCGACTGCACGCCGCGTCATTCGAGACTCGTCGAGTTCATCAGGTGGTAAGCTGCCCAACGCACTGTCTTCGTCACCCGACGGCGGGTGGAGGTGGTGGCTGGAACCTGATGGCATGCCTACAAAGAAGAAATAAAAGATTAATAAAACACATACAATTACGCGGGGTCGCGAGCGAATATTGGGTGGGCCCTGAAAAATAGGACGGCCGGACGGGCGACCACTGACTCATTGCGATTAAAAGTAACTAAAATTGAAATTGATATTAAGACTAAAATGACAAAAAATAGGAAACAAATAGCATTCCTTGTATTTAAATATTAACACTTTGGATCGGTACTGAATGCTTTTTTTTTAATCATTCCTTCATTCATATAGCTTTTTCCTTCGTGAAAACCAAGGGTGAGTCCCGCATTTTGAACTTTTTGTTAGGTCGTAAACTTTTTACGCGGTCCAGTCAACGTTGGGAACCACTGGTCTAGACTGCTGTGCTTACGCGTAAAGGGGGAAAACGGCCCCTTGATAGCGTAATACAATAGATATCTCAATCACTGATAAACATGCTACTGTTTCCACTTATGAAAAATATACAAGCGAGAAAGGGATGCACTGCTTATTGGTCATTGTATGTCGAGGGTGACGGTGTAGTGACTTCTTTGTCTCGACTGTTCCGACTTACCCGTCTGTGTGGTTAATTTCGGCGGGAATAGCCTGGTCCGTGGTGGATGGTGTGATGGCGTCGAACATTTCTCTAGTAACGTTTTCGGTGTGTGAGGGCTGTCGAATAACCTGTAAACAATAGAGAAACATTATAACAAACACTGTTTATTGTGTACAGTCAGCGACAAAAGCTGATCATAAGTTTTTAATGACTGATGAAAATTATCGTATCCTACTAATCCTACTAATATTGTAAATGTGAAAGTTTATGAGGATGGATGGATGGATGGATGGATGGGTGGATGGACGGATCTTTGTTACTCTTTCACGCCGCGAGCGGAAGCTAGTATTATCTAAATAGCTTAGGCCCGCGTGGTTTACGAACCCATACATTTGTTACATGTGCTATTCCAGACTATAAGACGCTATCTTGTATCGCAATACAATAATATTGACAATATAATTTCTCACAATAAGATCGCACCTGTGTGTGCCTTGAGACCGCTTCCGTTTTTACCGGTCGCATTATGCGTCGCATGCGCAGCTGTAGTTTCCAAGGTCTTTGATTCGGATAAATACAATTGCAGTTTTCTGGGGTACGCCTAATTATTGGGGTTGGAATCGTAGCCGGTAATGGTTGAAATACTTCGCGTTATCGCATGTTATTGCTTGGCAATACATGCGTACACGTTTAAAAATTGTCTAAAGGCCAATACGGCTGACCCTTAAAACTATACTTTTAAAAATAATCTTAACTCAACTTTTACCGTAAAAAAAAACATCAAGCGTGTTACTTGTATCATCTATCAGTACCCTGAACATGAACAACGTAACGTTCATAGCGTTTTTACGAAGGACTGAAATGTTCGTGCTAGGGGGGTTCGTGTACTGCAAACAAACTATTATTAACTAGCTTCCGCCTGCGGCTTCGCCCGCGTGGTTTACGAACCCATATATTTTCCGGGGTAAATAGTAGCCTATGTGCTATTCCAGACTACAATCTATCTCTGTGCCAAATTTCATCCAGATCCGTTCAGCCGCTCTGGCGTGGAAGAGTAACAAACATCCATCCATCCATCCTCACAAACTTTCACATTTATAACATTATAAAATAGGATAGAATATTAATTTTTAAAACCTAAGCATTTTCGAGCCTAAACATATCATAGACAATAGGCAGGAAACGCGCTAAAACTACATCTGACAGCTGACATTTATAGCCCAACAAAAAAAAAAACAACAAAAAAAAATACACCGATACCATAAACTACAAAATATCACCATATCAAAATCCGAAACACCTTTCGTAAGGCACCCTCACACGACCCTCTTTTTCTTAAGACATCTCAGGTGTTCGAAATTCAATAGAACGCAAGTGTGGGTTTATTGTTATAAGACTTGCAAGTTTTCCGTTTGTGTGGGGTCACCCTAAGTTTTTTTTTCGACCTGTAATTATTACTTGTAGAATTTAGGGTAGGTAGGGCAAGTAGGACCAGGTTGTACTGATGGTTAAGCCAAGGGTCGCAAGAAGCGACAGGTATAACTACGTGTTTATATTTTTCACCCTACGGTTTTAGGCTACTTTTCCTGTCAGGTTGAATCTGTCAGATAAACTGGTTAATTCTAAAATTATGGTTTATTTTTTGAGCATTGACATTGGGAATAATTCCTGTATCGTAGGTGCGTTTACAAACACAAATATTTACATGGACAAACATCCTAATCATGAACAACTATCTGTACATCATACGAATATTTGTTCCATTCAGGAATCGAAGCCGCGACACATGGTGCAGCTGACGATCGCTCATCTACTGAGGCAATCGTGTCGCCATGATGCCAAATGCTCCTAATATAATATTTTTGACCTTTCTAGCTATATATAAAGGATTTATATTACTAATAGCGTAGTTCTGTAGTATTGTCGTATCAGCCTGTTACGTTGAGCATTTACTCAGCGCACGCCAGTAAAGCTCCCAGTCGGCATAATTTTTTCCGACATCTTCAACTATCATCGTCATATTTCAGCCAATTTACACAAAACCTTAAGGAATTATGCACCTAAACCTTCCTCATGAATCACTATCTATTGATGAAAACCGTATGAAAATCCGTTCAGTAGTTTTTGAGTTTATCGCGAACAGACAGACGCGGCGGGGACTTTGTTTTATAATATGTAGTGATTTTAGTTTTTCATACTAATCTGTTCTACTCTTATTGTCATTGCCAGTTCTAAAAGATACCATATTGCGCAGTACCTATGCTTTAAAAATCTGCGCATGATTTGATTCAGTCTATCGTGATTTTCGTTTTCGATTACACGATAGAAAAAGCGCCGTGAGTTAAAATATGCCATAAAAATATTTAAATACGCGAAAAAGTCGTTACATACAAAACACGATCCTACAACAACAAAAAATATCGTGTCATTTTTTTCGGAAAACCTGTTTTTTTTTATAACAAGGACATTTTTAATACAACAATAAATTCAATTAGCATTCGAATACAGACTTAAACACTATCACTTTTAGATTCACTTTCGCAAAAAGTTTTGTTAGGTAAAAACGCACCTACAATGCAAAATCCACTCAAGTTTGACTGCATTAAGATTCATTTCGGCGTGTAGATATGAAGGCATGTGTTGTGGGTGTATTTTTTTGTCGACAGGCAGATGTCAGCTGTTTCGATCATATGTTTTCGTATATAACTGTAGTCTAACTGATTTTACAACGAAATTCTTTTGAGTGAATCATACATAATAGGCATCTTTTGTAGTTTTTTTGGCGTTAAGCTGCTGCTTGTATTTCCGTTGGGTAGGCAGAGTTTATGGCACTTGAGTGTTAGGATATTATTAAATTAAAACTAGTCTTTTGATCAGCTTGGAGTTTGTAGCTACTGTACAGATCAGTCGATCAGCGAGGTTAAGCAGCGCATGCTGCGGTCAAAATTGGGATGGGTGACTATTTGAGACCCATCCGTGCCTCAGAAAGCACGTTAAGCAGATTTTGGGTGTCACGGGAATACTTATGATTGTCGTTACGGGTGTCAGCAGCCCAAAGTTTGACAATCAGTCCAACTTTGTATCAGTATCTACCAGTCATTGTAGTCACTTTGTATAAAATACTAATATTCAACCGCATCTAGTTAGACTGGGAGCCGACCTTATGGATTAGAGCACATTGAGAAAAAGTTAGCCAGATAAAGCTCTAATTGCTCTAGAATTTTCAATAAGTTTTTGGTCATGTCAAATTTTTACGTTACACAAACGAAATAAAGTTCAAAATGCAAAAAAAATATAATACCCTTCTATCCCACCGCAATGTAAATTGACCTTTAAGCCAGAAGGTGCACTGTTGGCATGTTTTTGAAGACGAATGAATGTGTATCCATCATGCGCCTACGCCTAATATTAGTCAAATGGTCAATGCACTGGCGTTCGTAGATATAATTGGTGTAGTTGATTCAATGTGGCTGTATTATATAGTTTCAGTACAGGCAGCACCAACGCCATTTAAATTATAAAATATATAATAGTAAAATATTAATTACTAGCTTTTGCCCGCGATTCGTCGGCGTAACCTACGCGCAATATTTAATTTATAACCTATAGCACTCAGGAATAATGTAGCTTTCTACCAATGAAAGTATTTTTAAAATCGGATCATTAGTTCCAGAGACCCCCAACATACAAACTTCAAATTTTACCTCTTTATAATATTAGTATAGAAAAATAATAATATTTGGAGTTTCTTGCCGGTCTCTTCTCCATAGGACCTACCCCTTTTTGGAACTGTGTGCCTAAGGTCAACTTTTTTAATGTGCCTGCAAAGGCCAAGTTGAAATAATAAACTCTGACATTGACTTTGAATCACCAGATTCTTTGATATTAAATTAAATCTTCAGCATATATTATAGAAAATGTATTGTTTGCAGCACCCAGGGACATTGGGAGCTTAGTATTAATATCACTACATATTATAAAACAAAGTCCCCCGCCGCGTCTGTCTGTCTGTTCGCGATAAACTCAAAAACTACTGCACGGATTTTCATGCAATTTTCACCAATAGACAGAGTAATTCATGAGGAAGTTTTAGGTGTATAATTCATTAAGTTTTTGTGTAAATTGGCTGAAATATGACGATGATTGTTGAAGATGTCGGGAAAAATCATGCCGTGCTGACTGTACCTACGTATATTTCAAGTCACGTACCAGTAATGTTAGGTATATGGTCATTATGATGCATAAGTAGAGTCACGCAGGCCATCGTCTATGAATAAACATATCTTACTGAGGCGTAACCCCAATTCACACAGTGTCTTACCATATGCGCATGCGCATGCGCATGTCAAATAGCTAGATAGTGTAAAAGTGAAAGACCGTTCTTTGGCCTAGTGGTCAAGCTAGTTAGCTGCTTTGTTAGTCTAGTAGTCGCATTTGCGGCTGCTGAGCGTAAGGTCCTGGGTTCGATTTTCAAGTGTAACAAAATGTTATTGGGATTTACCGTTAGTAAAATTCTGTTTGCTGTGAGTTTTTAATTGTACGCGGTAGATGGCAATAGACTCGCCCCCTATTACATGGGACTTCATAAAAGGCATCGGCGAAATGTGGGTGTACAATAGTACACCTCAGCCTAACCCTTCAATGAATACACACTTAATTATGTATGTTTTCCATCCATATTCAGTTAAAAAGATGCCTTCTTCATAAAAAAATCATATTAAAATTTTTATTACAAATATCCAACAAGTTTTTTTTGCTATGCCAAAATACGAATAACAGTATATGTACAGAAACCTGTTGGACAAGTTCAAAACGAGGTCACCTATCAATAGTGAAGGGTGTAGATGTAAAACATGTTACAACTTGTAAGAAAATTGGAACAAGGAAGAACTTTCTAGGGATTAGGGAATTGTCATTTTAAATGGACTAAATATTTTTTTAGTCTTGTGTCTTTTATGGCCTTTACAAATAAAAAAGTTTTGAGTTAGAAAGATATGATCTAATCAAAAATCTATGTAATTGTTCCTTTGACTGTGTACTGTTTGTGATGATGAGAGAATAAATACATATTATTATTATTATATAATTATAGTTATTTTTTATCGAATTTTTATCCTGGTTGATAACAATCATGATTTTTTTGAGATATAAAAAATCATGAGTCATTTTTGTTTAGTTTTTTCTTATGTTTAGCTGATTTGAGCTGTAAATAGTACTATACTCGATTTGTTTAGGTATTTAACTAAAGGTAAACAATCTTGATGAGTCTTTTTAATATTTTTTATTGAATAAAACCTCTTATTTATAAACATGTTTGTTTGATTATTAAGGTTGATTAAATCACTATAATGTGTTCAAATCTTGGCCGACTCCTTGCTCAATAGATAAATAGATAGATAGAATTGTTTTTATTTCAAATAAACCTAATACAGGCACTTATAAAACATTATAGGAATCTAGTTGCATGGTTCCAAGAAGTTGGTCCTATGGAGAAGAACCGGCAAGAAACTTCATGGATACTCTTTTTAATAATACTGTTTGTTAGAAATATCATAAAAAAGCAGAACGGGATTTCTAGAAAGTTATTTAGGAAAAATCTGTACCATTATTCTAGAACATTCCATAGAAGTTATATTACTATTCTGTTGCTATCTCATTCTTTTATAAAGAATGACAGAGAGAGGTGCAACTGAAAACAGGATGGGGATTGTTAAATCTTGTTGGCAGAAGAAAAGACTTGTTAGGATTAGGGCAAAACCTGTAAAATATGAAGGACAAGTAGGGACATGTTGAAATTGGATGTAAGAGAGTTTGAGTCAATATAGAAACTAGCCAGGTAAAACTTTAAGAATTAAATAATGATTATTTTATGTAAGTAATTCCTTATAGGAAGCTTTCAAAGTCTTTCTTTTTCAGATCTAGATGACGCCAGCGTTTACTACTGACTGCCTTCGAGAAGAAACGCCGAAACAAACTCAAAGTTTTCTTATTTTAAAGTCCAGACATGTATCTAGGTATTTTAGATTATGTAAGGCTGGAGGCTGAACTATATTTTGCTTTATGGACAGTGAAATTATTGGTCACAGAGCTGTCTTAGAGGATTAAAATGGGCTTCAGTTTTAAAAGTACCTATATCATAATAATGTTAATATTTATTGTTGTTTTGTCTCCTATGACCTCTATTAGAAGACATGATATTTAAAAGATGAATTAAATGTCAGTATTATTACTAAAGTATCAATCAAGTTAGACCATTGATGATTCAGTCTCTAAGTTAAGAAATGATACATAATCCTAACACAAAATATCATCACATCTGTTTGTCTCACATAAATCCTTACTTATAATCTGTCTGGACTTTAAAATAGACCTTGACCCCTGAGTTTGTTTCCGCGTTTCTTCTCAGGGATAGTCATAGGAAATGCCGACACCATCTAATTTAAAAAAGACATGTAGAAGTGATTGAAAAATTCTAATTGCAAAATAAATAATTTCATTTCCCTAAAGAGGGTCAACCTTTTGTTATGACGTGATTATCGGCTACTAATTATACCAAGTTTTAGAAGAGAAATTATCAATTTTCTAGTAATAAAAGTATGGTCAGATGCCATAATTATAACTATAGTGCATAGAAAGTCATATAAAGAATCAAGTATTGATATTCAATCATGGTGTTAACAGCAATTGGAGTCTGTTGAAATTTATGTAGACAGAAATGTTTTCTTGTTAAGAGCTCACAATTAATACGATTATGATTATCTTATTTAGAGGGGTCTAGAGAAGAATTAGTGTTATTCAAGATTTACTTGAACTACACATGAGATTTACACCAAAATTCATATCTATATCATGAAAATAGACAATTGTGTGACTATTTCTAACTGAAATCATTATAATTAAGTATACATTCTAATATTGGTAATTATTAGGTTAATTAGGATGAAATTATGATAATTAAATGTGAATGAATAACATATAACATACATTCACATCTATGAACCAATAAAACATGTTGGAATCAAGATCAAAAACAAAAAAATCTAACATAAAATACTCGAAATAATGGCCAGAACATTCTATCCAATAAAAATGTAAAATTTACATCTAAATTGCATAATTTATAGTGACATTCTTTCTCAATGTAAACCAAAAAGTGAAAGTTTCGTTATTGATATCGTAAATACATGTCCGATGTCCCTATAGGCCTAGAAAACCCATGAAACGGCCAAGCAAAGCAGCAGAGCGTGGTGATTTCCTACAGAAATTAGTTGGAAAGGTCTGGATACATACCTGAGTGCCCTAACTCTTTTATACGGCGGACTGAGTGAAACTGGAGCCGGTAAAGCATCCCTCATCCCGTCGTCGTCGTCCATGCTACTAAAATCCAACTTTCTTGGAACTATTGATGATGGAATCGGACTCAAATTGTCCGAAAACATATTGAAAGAATCTGACATATCGCAGGAAGTTTCTGCGGATAATTCCGATGAATCGTGCTTGTTTATGAAGCCTGTCTTCATTCTATACCACTCGGTCATCTTCGTTAACACATTAAACACTTTTACAACAAAAATATCACAATAAAATCACTATTTTCTTTTAGAATTCACAAAACGATCTCACTTTCACGCACTAACAACGTTATGGCGGATGACGCATAGCACCTGTTCAATTGTTCGACCAATCAGAGCGAACCATTTGACCGGTGAGTTGAATACTCAAATTCTATTGGCTAGGGTTATTTTTTTTAAATAACGAAGTAGCTTCTTTGGCTCTGATTGGTTGATTTATGGGTGCGTTCGGTTTTTCATAAGTAATATCATGCGTTCAAATCGGTTCAAATAAAATAATTTTAGTTTAACATAATCATAGTAGGACTAAAAGTTTTCTGATGCATTATGTTTAAAAAAGATTGTGGTTTTCATTGGAAGGCCAATTTATATATGTAGACAAACAATCTAAGTCAAAGGTTGCATATATATTTCACTATAAGGCTTTGTTAAAATTAAGGGGCCTTTTTCCCATGAGGGTAGGCAAAAATTATAGAACGCCACGATTTTTATCATTATGTTTGGCAGCACATCAGCGTATCATCAGTAAGATTTTTATTCTTTATATGCCCATTTCATATAATCATGAATGTGGATCATCATCTGCCTAACCTTTTGGGAATCTACCCGAAAGGCTAGGTAGATGATGCACACTTAAACTTAATACGTAAGGGAACCAATTAATGCAGCCGCCTAGCGGTAAGAAGAAAGAAGTCTTTTTTTTTTTCATAAAATTGTTTACGTAAACATAAATAAAAATTTAAAAAGTTTTACATAAGGAGTACAACTAGTCACAATAATATTAATAGGAAAACCCTTAATAGTTAAATTAGTAGCTAAATAAACATATATTACTCAAATATATTAATAAAAAAGTGCAATAAATGTTAACGGTGGATAGGAATTAAATGTAGCGCTAAACGTTTTCCGTCGTGTATTCATTTAGTCATTTGGTTCTCCGTTTGATTGTCCGTCCCTCCGTCCGTCTCTTTTAGTTTGTTTGTTGGCAGCAGTGGCGTATTTTAAAATTTAGCGCCCTGGGCCTGTAAGATTTGCCGCCCCATAAATTGAACAAATCTCCCTCTGCCGCCCCACCCGCTTTCGCCTATGAATATGAACGAAAACGACACGAGCAACGTCGAAACATCCCGACTAGTCCCGAGTCGCGATGGAGTCCGATGGACACGCCGCCGCCGCCATCCCGCCGCGGCCGCCCGCCGTTCAGACATAAGAAAGCCTCACGTTTAGATGTCTATCAAACTTACAACCAAATGAGTTTTAATTTTTCTTAATTAGGTAGGCTTTTTTTTATTTCTTCAGGCGTGTAAAGTCCAAAAGAAAGTCGCTCTAAGCTAAGCGCGAGGTGCGCCTTGCGCCGCCCCTCGCAGCTTGCCGCCCCGGGCCATGGCCCTTTTGGCCCAAGGGTAAATACGCCCCTGGTTGGCAGTCATGAAGTAGAACAAGTTCACAGGGTAAAATTAAAATGATGAAAACGAACCTGTGGGTAGAATTTATATGTTTCCTTACTTGACAGTAAAAAACTTATAAGGGCTTTAATGAAAGCCACTGCATAAAATAATCTTAAATATACAAATCACAGAACAAGCTGTGATACAAACTTGATGTGGAGTATAGAAATCGAGAGGCTGAGAGAGTATCTTATGGCAATTTAGGAAAAACCTAGTTCTAACCTATATGAGTCTAAGACTTGAAAAAAGTTTATTCTATTCTATGGAATGCAAAGTAAAATAGCTTTAGTTAATGAGCCCATTCAATGACTGAGGTCCATTTTCATCATCATTAAAACTAAAATATCGTTACCTAAAAATAAGAAAATCGATTATATTCAACCAAAACCTGCCCTTCCCTAATTGACATGACATTTCTTTTTGATTTGACAACTCAGTAATCAGTTTTGATTGATAAAAATCCGCAGTCTACGGATTCCCCCGATAAATTACGAATTTACATCAAGATAAATTGCAGAGTACCGTTTTGATACGATTTAAATGACTCGCTAAGTTCACATATCAATTTAATGACTATAAACAAACAATGGCGCTATTAGGATGGATAAAAATTGTGCTGTTTATTGGTTTACCCTACCTGTGTTTGCAAGAAAATATAAACAAAGGGGAAATTATATTTCATTATAATAATACGTGAGTATTGTATTGTTGTTGAATAGATTGTTTTAAAATTATCGTTTCATTCTTTGATTTTGTTTAAAATATTTTACAATTCGTTACATGATAAAGATTTATTTTCGGTCAAATAATCCATATTGGTGGCCAAGTTATGTCATAAATCTGTAATGTTATTACTGAATTACTTTTCGTAATGATTTCGTGTAACAGACACGACAAAATCAACAAAGACCATCAGAAAACCTAAGTACAACAACAAACAAAAATATCTGATTAGTGATTACTTCTTTTTTTTAAATCTGATTAAAAAATAAATGTTTTGTCTTTGTGTAATAATGGTTTGTTTCATTAAACTTCAATATTAGCTGATAAGATTACAAGAAACAGATGGAAAGTTAATTACTATCTGTAATCTTTGAATTTTTCTCTGTAAAATTAAAAAGTAAGTTTTATTTGAGAACACAACAACACATTATTCACAGTGGCATTGATTGGCTCACTGTTGCTATTTAGGTGCTGGTCCAATTTTGTTTATCTGGGTGTATGTGCATTTGAAATAACTATGGTCTATATACATATATTAAAGGAAAATACCACTCATCATCTAACTATAAAAGCTACAGATTTGAAATTTATCAAGTAGGTTTCTTACGAGCATAGGTATTTGCTCAGAAATGTTTTTCCAAAATTCAACTCCTAAGGTGAAGAAAAGGTGGTTCAAAGATTGTATAAAAAATGTTTATAAGCAGACAGAGTCACAGGAATCACCTACTATACTATACATATAATCTATATAAATAATAATCAATTGCCAAAAATGTATGTAAGCGCATAACTTCAGAACTATTTGGCTTATTCTTTTTATGTTGTGTTTGTAATTGTCAGGACAAAGTTTGTATGAGATTTTTTTGGGAAATTCCACCAATAAAGTCTGAAATTTGGATGGTATTTTTGTATGAAAATCTCAATTAAAAGTGAATTTCACTCATGTGAAGCCAGGGCGGATCACACTACTAATAGATAATAGAACAGAACAAACTTTATTTCAAGTCTTAGATTCATATAGGTTAGAACTAGTAAATTAAACTGCATTGTGGTACATGCAATAGGCAACAGTGAACTACGTATGGGCAATCCACCCTGTCAGCAATCATATTCAGGAGCCTGTTGGGACTGATCCTTACTAGTGATACTCGTCGTACTAGTGATGCGGCGTGCTTACGCATTATGGTGTAAAAACAGTCTACATGCGCTGCCGCAAACATGCTTGACGCACTACAATGCTATGGTAGCCCCATCAGTCTCCGGAACGCATTATTATATTGAACGCAAAGGTCCTCATAAGGGCCTAATATGATTACAAAACGTATTCCATTATACTTTGGCCGTGTATTGCAGTTTATGCCAGATTCAAAGGTTTGGAGGCCCTAAAAAACATTCACATTTAATCAAAGGTATCAGCTCAGGCTCGTCAGTAGTGGAGGCTTAGGGGTTTCGGCCCCTGTTTAATTCCTCTAAATCCAGTCCTAGTAGCACTCAGTGCTGGATTAAGCAAGCGCGGGGCCCGTAGCAAATTCTATCGCGGGGCCCTTGATTTGCTATGGGCTCTTAAGTAAAGTGACTTTTTGCAGAACATGTGTGTCTACCGTATGAAATTCTGTTTTTTATTTTCGCCAACAAAATAATCAGTTACCAATTGTCTGACTTGGATTGTCTTAGTCGGAACTGGGCGGGTTTAGATACGCGGGGCCCGTAGCAATTGCTACTCTTGCTACGTGGTTAATCAAGCAAGAGTGCACTGAATGTGCCTCCTATATATAACGATTGGTAATTTTAGCATTGAGGCTGATCATTCAGAGTACCCCAGTCTATTTAAAGTTTCATTACTCATACTAGCTCCTTCCTACAAACATACAATGTTTATACATATTACTATAATAATTACAAAGCAAATAATAATAAAAAAAACATCGTTATCAGTCAAACTAGTCAATGTACTCAATATAGCAAGATAATAATGTTTATGAGATATAAATAAATGCAAAGAACTACGCTAGGAACTGATGAGTAAAAATATTGTGTTTTTAGTATCAGCTCACCAACGGTAACATCTTTGTTATAATGTGTTGATGACAAATTAATTGGTTGTATTATTCTGCTATGCTCGCTGGATTTTCAATAGGAGGCCTAAACTTCTAATGCCACCACCTGATTGATGACTATATGGCTCCCAATATATGGTATCTCCGAGATTGACGGCACGGAGACAGCACGCATTGAGAGATCTACTATGTGTTGTCGATTAGATTCCCGCACGGAACAAATATTTGTATGATCTACACATAGTTGTTTCGGGTCTGGATCTTTGTGTATGTGAATATATGTGTTTGTAAACGCACCCACGATATAGGAATAACTCCTAGTGTGGGGCAACGTTTTTTAAAAAAGAAAACAAAAAGAAAAAAGTACCCAGTTAGTCAAAAGCTGTGTATGCAGTAAATCATGACTAAATTCATTAAGACAGAAGAGGCATCAGGCTGCAATAAACAATTTTCTGATATTTTCTATTTTATATGGGATCTCGTGAGTTACAGTTGATCTACAGATAGTTGTTTCGGGTCTGGTTGTGTATGTTTGTAAACTGTACCCACGACACAGCAGAAATCCTAGTGTGGGGCAAAGTAGTTTAAAAAAAACCAGTAAATATAAAAGCTAGCTATGCCCACTGTTCACATTACATATCACAAAATCATGACTAAATTGATGGCTTAATTCATTAAAACAGAAGAGGCATCGCGCAACAAGAAACAATGGACTTTCTGTTTGCCTGTTGAAAGTTACTATGCAGATTTGACCATTTAAGGGCCACTAAAAATGTTTTCAATTTACATATTTTCATGGTATGCAGTGTTCATAGTATAATTAGTTTGAGATTCTAGTAAATATGTTTGTTCCAGGTATAAATATAACATACCATACACAGTGGCTGTTAATAAGAGTACGGAATACATCTTGGAATTTGCTGGGGTAAGACACATTACTTCACAATCATTGAACAAGTGACTCCTGCTAATACTCTTGTCATGGCAGTCATTATTTTCAAAGTGTTCAGTTCCCAGAACATTCATTTGTGTGTACAATGTAAGTACACCATTAAGAGTGTAAACAATGTGATGATTTAGTTTCGTTTACCTATTTATTTTATTCAATAACCTTCATCAACGCCATCTAGTGACAACAATCACAACTAAAAATCTACAAAAGTGACTTACCTTCCAATAGATGGCGTTACGGTTACTTATTTTCTGTTAGCTTGTTGCAACTCACAGCTGGCCAAAGTCCTCTTCACTTGATTTCCAAGCTGTTCCTATGTATGTCAAAGATGATTTATCTTTGTTAAGCGTCCAGTGCGTGTTCTCACCTTTTCCGATATGCACTGACGCCGTTTTTCTGTAACAGATGGCGTTATAATAAAATAAACAATTTTCAGGAGACTGAAGCCTACGATACCCCAGCGAGAATCACTGTTGCCAGTGACTTTGCTAACAAAACATATCCATTGTTCATCACAGCGAGACAGCAGAAAGGTATGTTTATCAATATACAGCAGAAAAACAGACCGACCTGAGGCTTCATTAGCCCAGTGTAGTACTTTAGTTTGACAGATACTACAGCGAAAGATGGCAGGCTTGGGGGGCTGGCAATTCTCGCGCAACTGGAGATCATGCCGAAATCGAGATATATCGAAACAAGTCGGATATCGATTATATTTCAAACGCTCGAAATACAACAATTGTTGAATATAATCGTGATTTTATTGTATCAAGGAAAACACTATATTTAATAGATAATTTTTAAAAGTTTACTAGTGTGGAGGAACAAATTATGGTGTTCCTCCATTGAAAAGGGAGGAGCCTCGAGGACGGTTGATGTCGGACAGTCATATATGTGTTAAAATCGTTATAAACTCTCATAGTGCGATTTAGGGATTGTTGTTATAGCTTCATTATGATGGATGGCGCTGTTACTTTTTGCCATGTTGCGAGTAGTAGTCGCTACAACAAGTATTCTATGACATACTGGGTGATTTTTTTTACCGTCTTGAAAATTATATGGTGTGTTATGTTTGTGGAATAGAATCTATGTATGAGAGTATTTGTGTGCTAGCCCGTCGATTATTACAGTTCAGAAAATCCAATAAAATACATAAAAAGGAGGCACCCTACACGGCGCGTGCGTAATATTAAAATAGGTACCTACACTGCCTATGCCGCGATCGCGCATGAATGAAAAGTGCGAGCGAGATAGCGTAAATACCTACCCATTGCTACCATTCGAGAGATTTCGATCTTCCCTTCATACTTTTAAGGGCTTAGGACCTTCTAACATGCTGTAGTTGTGTAACATGTTAAAGTTTATCATAATTTATCGGAATAAATAAAATAGTAGGTACGAGTATTATGCGTAAACTACAACATACTAGGCGCATTTAAAAGATTGAAATCAACTTATTTACAAATTACACTGATGAATTACAGAGTAAAATGTACCTTTTAGCGATATCACAGTAACTGTTCAGTGTCCACCGTTTCTCTCTAAACTAGGGATGTTACGGAGCTTCGACTCCGAATCCGATATGTCGGAACCTCCGATTAAAATTACACCTCCGAATCCGGCTCCGGTTCCGATATATCAAAACGGAGGTATATATCGGAGTTACAAGTTATGACTTGCTATCGCTGCAGCGCTACCGAGCGCTTTCTATGTGACACTGACAACTGACTGAGTATATGTGTTCTGTGCAACTGATGAACGAAGAGTGAACGAGTTGCGACAAGTTTTTTCTTTTTTATTTATTTACATTTTACATTCGTAGATTTGCTCCGACTCCGACTCCGATTCACCTCCGACTCCGCGGAGGTCACTACGAGAACCTCCGACTCCGATTCCGCTTCCGATAAATCCACCTCCGTAACATCCCTACTCTAAACACAAACTAGCACGTCTTTGTAAATTGTTTGTTAAACTAAGCTGGGCGTCACTATCACTTTTTAATATATCAAAAGCGTCTATTATGCACTGTTTAAATTCACTCCACCATTGCTAAATACTCTACACTGTTGTATTCGTACCTTTTTTTGTTTATGACCGATCGACGGTGACGTACGCGGTAATGTAAACAATGCGAATAGATCTCGCGACGTCACAAAGTGCCTAATCGCATGCGACTGAAAAAACCAAAATAAAAGGACGGCGGGCGGCCGGGCGGGGGATGGCGGGAGCGCGGGTCCTGCGCCGGCGGCTCGGCGGGAAGGGGCGCCCGGCGGGTGCGAGTGTCCTTGAAGATAGTTTAGCTACCTATTAAGAATTTTTCCTACTTTGTTGCGCGTTTAGTAGGGTGACCATGATTACGATTTTGAATTATTTTAATTATTTTTTCAAATTCTTCTGTTAAATGTTTTAATATGAAAAATAGATTGTAAATTAGTAGTGTATATTGGTAGATTAATTTCAGACTATGTTAGTAAAACAAGTAAAATATATAAAATAACCATGCCATAGGCTTCTACTCCATTTACCTATCACGCCCTATTTTTTTCAAGACGGTAAAAAAAATCACCCAGTATAATATTTAATATTTGGTCGAATGAGCGCGAGTATTTTTTTAGTTTTCCTTTTCATCTTTACAAATAAATAACAGCTTTTTACTAAATGCATTTATGCAAGTACATATATACGGTAATGATACAAAAAACCTTTATTTTTATTTTTTGTCCGTCTGTTTGTTTGTTCCGGCTAATATCCGAAACGCCTGGACCGATTTTGACGGGACTTTCACTGGTAGATAGCTGATATTATAAGAAGTAGCTTAGGTTACTTTTATTTTATAAAAATAATTAGCGTTCCTCGCATAAAAATGCATGGGTTCGTAGTCCACGCGGGCGGAAACTACTATTGTATAAAATAATAATTAAAATATCTTATTTACAGGTGTATTCTCATGGCAGCTACCAATGCTTGTCCAGACTCCGGTCAGCCTGGAGCAGTTTACCAACATATCGAGGACTCTGTGTCCACACAATAACATGTTCACCGAAGATGAGGATACCTGTGGTGAGACATTTGGCAGATCTTTGGCCCATTGGTCTATATTTAAAATGCATTTGATATGAAAGGGGTTTATTTTTAATATTAGTATAATCCTTTTTGAAATATATTAGAGGTTTTCGAAAATCTGTTGTATAGATTTATTCTGTATTTTAGTTTTTTTTTTTTGATAAATTCTCAATATATGTACGTTTCGGTATTGGTAAGGTATTAGTACATATATTTTTATGTATTTATTTTATTAAAAGGTTATATTGAGGGTTGCCAGATGCGAGTCAAAATATCTATCAAATTTTAATAAGCAATCGCATCGAAAAATAATACTTGAATTGATTTTGCTTTTTATTATGAAACTGTTCAGGATAAGGCATCTTCATTATTTTTAATTTTCAATCTGGCAACCCTTTTTATGTATTCAAGCATTTACTATAAATAATACTCGGTTTATTTATACAAATAAATATATATTTACATTATATACCCTTGTAAACCAAATAAATAATTTTGACTTTTTTGACTAGTCCGACTTATCCGACTTTGTCGACTCCCTTTTTTAATTTACCTTCTCTTTCTGTTCACGCTGTCTTAGTCAGTGGGAAAAGGATTAGAGTCTACTGTGGTCCTCTCATACGTAAATATTTATTGATATTGTACATTTTTTATATATATATATTTTATATGCTCGATTTGGGAAAGAAAGAACAGGAGTAGGAAAGAAATATTACGAAGTACAGGTAGATTATTTAGAGATGGAAATCGAGACAAGATGCTGTGCGGTGCTGCTATTAGGAATCTGGCTAAATGTTTTAGAAGCAGTAAGGTCCGAGTCACGAAGGAGGCTGGTACTAGTATCAGGGGGGCGCCTGTCCTAATATATGGCAAAAGAGCATTAGGCATTACACACATTCAAAATCAGGACGCGCCAGCTGAAATGTTATATTTCGAACTGCAATAGGTTAATTCTGTGCTTATAACTCTGTGTAGATAGATTTTTTATATAATTTTTGAACTCTAATTTCATCCTCTTAGGGTTTATTTTTGGAAATTCCTATAAGGAACCTACCTGTCAAATTTCAAGTTCGTAGGCTTTATAATTTTTAAGATTAGTTAGTCAATGGTATTTAACTTTATATTGATATATTCAGCGTGTATCAGAAGTGCGTGGTAATACTTCAAGGTGTGGATCAGGCCATCAAACTGAACAATTTTCTCTATGAGAAAAAATAATCAGCTGTCTCACACAAAACTCGCCACAAATATATGGGACAGTGTGTAGCGACTACTACTCGCAACATGACAAAAAGTAAAGCGCCATCTATCGGGAGTGAAGCTACAACAACAAACCCTGAATCGCAGTATGAGAGTTTACAACGATTCTAACACACACGAATGTCCGACATCAATCGTCGGGTTTCGGCCCGCCAGGCTAACCACTTTGCCTGGTCGGAGGATCCTCCCTTTTCAATGGAGGAACACCATACCTCGTTTCTCCATAAGTGGATTATTTTTTCGCGATTACCATGTTGGTCTCATAGAGAAAATTGTTCAGTTTGATGGTCTGATCCAAACCCTCAAAATCCACGCATTTCTGATACACGTTATGTATATATCGTCCCTTAGGTAACAAAACCGCGCAAGTAAAATTTGATAAGTTTCAGAAGAGACATAAAATTGACTTGATTTCTTATGAAAATTTTCGTAAATGTATAATATAAACAAAAATACAATAGAATATAATACCATACAATACAATACACTTCATTGCACACCATTTACGGATTTTTTTCATCACGCCCTTTCTCCGCCGCGTCTGTCTGTCTGTTCGCGATAAACTCAAAAAGTACTGAACGGATTTTCATGCGGTTCTCACCAATAGACAGAGTGATTCGTGAGGAAGATTTAAGTATATAATTCGTTAAGGTTTTGTGAAATATGACGAATTGGCTGAAATATGACGATGATAGTTGAAGATTTCGGAAAAAATCATGCCGACTGGGAGCTTTACTGGCGTGCGCCGAGTAAATGCTCGACATAACAGGCTGATACGACACTACGACAAAAAAAATGAAGGCGTATATGCTCTGCTACCCGTGCGGGGCGGGTCGCTAGTAAGAAATAATCAGTTCTTTGTCCCTTCTGAGAACTTATCGTATCGTATTGTTAGCTAAGCGACGATGTGTGATTTTTTAGATATATCCATTACTATATATTTAATAGCGATTAAGATTAGATTAGTGAGATTTATAACGCGGTTGTTAGTGGAAACGCCAGGAGAGGACGCCCTAGAAGGACATATACGGACCTTATTGGTGATGTCCTTCAAAAAGGTCAGGTGCGTAGTACCAACTGGCGTTCATGTATGAAACGATGCATGAATGTAGATGAAGCAAAAGGGTTATGTAAGGATCGTAGTACGTGGCGTTCGTAGATTCTGCCTACCCCCATGGGAAAAAGGCGTGACTTTATGTATGTATGTAAGATAGATAGTAACACCAATTCCTTAAAATATTTATAGACACGAGAACCGGATATATGATGCTATAAGTCTGCTTTACTCCTTAAGTACGAAGTGCTAGCTTAGCTCGTTAAATTTAAACTTTCCGTTTTTTTAACAAGTTGTAGATCAGTAACACACTGTAGTTTCATAGTAATAACGACAATAACTATACATTTATCAACAATTTCGTGCTAGAATGATAACAAATTAATCGCCATCGTGTTTTTTTAACTCCAAAATTGACTATTTTGATAGTTACACAGAATTTGGAGCTCTGGAGAATTTGCCTCACACTAGCATTTCTCCTGTACCGTGGGTACAGTTTACAAACATACATGTCACATGCATACACAACCAGACCCGAAACAACTATCTGTAGATCATACAAATATTTGTTCTGTGCGGGGATCGAATCCGTGACACGTAACGCAGAGAGCTAATCGCTTAGCCACTGCGCCAACCGTGTTGTCGATTGTTTATGTACAAAGTTGTAAATATAGTATAGTTATTGTCGCGTTTACTATTGTCTAAACCTACAATGTATTTGTTAAATGGTCTTCTTCAATGGTTGAGTAAAAAAACTATCACAATGGTCAGAACCTAATGAAATAAAATGAAATGAAATTATTTATTTTGCAATTAGGATTTTTCAATCACTTTTACACGTCTTTTTTAAACTAGATGGCGTCGGCATTTCCTATGACTATCCCTGAGAAGAAACGCCGAAACAAACTCAGGGGTCAAAGTCTATTTTAAAGATCTTTTTAGTCTTTCAAACAATGAAAATTTCATTCTATGAATTAAAACTACTATAATTGACGGAAGATCTTAACGCCGCCATCCACGACGTTATCAGAGTTGTACATCACCATCTTTTAACAAAAACTTGACGTCGATATGGCGGTTGTCTCGATATAACCGACTAGCTTCCGCCCGCGGCTTCGCCCGCGTGGTTTACGAACCCGCACATTTTGCCGGGATAAAAAGTAGCCTATGTGCTATTCCAGACTATAATCTATCTCTGTGCCATTTCATCCAGATCCGTTCAGCCGTTCTGGCGTGAAAGAGTAACAAAGATCCATCCATTCATCCTCACAAACTTCACATTTATAATATTAGTAGCTTCCGCCCGCGGCTCCGCCCGCATTGATTACGAACACGTACATTTTTTCCGGACACATTTAGCGCCATCTAGCGTCCTAAAGCAATTGTGACCGTCGAAAATTATTGTTCTTTCCCTCGGGAACAGTACTTTTTTTCTAGATGAAAGGTACCCTATGTCCTTTTCTGTACCCCTGACAACGTATATGCAAAATTCCATGATGATCGGTTCAGTGGTTTAGGCGTGAAAAGGTTAGGAAATAGTATAGGTGGCTAAACAGTGTTATTGATCTACGATATACGAAAAACCAAATAAAATTTGCATGGCTAAGCGAGCACTTACACATTTAAATAAATAAAAAATAAAACCCCAACGTTAATCTACCATTTTTCTTTCAGACGTCTCAACACAAAACACGCCAATCATCCACTTAACATCATCCTCCCCTGATTCGATAAACGTCACAATATTGGTGGAGACTGTCCGAGATTTTTTCGTTCGTCTCAATTCAACCACAAATTTGACCACCACACCTAGTCAACCGAAATATTATTTTTTTCCATTCGACCAGTCAAATAACTTAGATTTTTCATACCAACATGCTAAGAGAAAATATATGTGCAATTCTGATCTCGATGACGCGGAACAATTGGATTTGCACAAGCATTTGCTGAAGAGCAATTTGGAAAGCCACAGTTGGTTATCGCGGCCCAAAAGTGTGATAGTCATGATTGAGTCAGAAGATGATATATGTGCTGTGGTATCTATACAAAATTTTTCGGTAAGTAATGCAGAGTATTTTTAAGGAGTGCGACATATTTACATAGCATCACGCCTTCATTCCCCGGAGGGTTATACAGTGGTGTATTTTTGGACACCCATATTTCGCCGATTCTGTTGGTAAGTCCCCGTGTAATGGGGGCGAGTCTATTGCCATCTATCGGGCCAATTCCAAACTCCAGGCTGCTATTGTTAATTTTAGAACATCTCATTAACATTGCCCGACCTGGGAGTTGAAGCCAGGACAAGGCTCGTCTCCTATTACGTGGGACTCAATAACGGTATCGGCGAAATGTGAGTGCACAATAGTAAACCTCCGTCTAACTTGACGACACGGTTGGCGCAGTGGCTAAGATATTAGCTTTCTGCGCTACGTGTCGCGGGTTCGATCCCCGCACGGAACAAATATTTGTATGATCTACAGATAGTTGTTTCGTGTCTGGTTTTTTGTGCATGTGACATGTATGTTTGTAAACTGTACCCACGATACAGGAGAAATACTAGAGTGGGGCAACGTTAAAAAAAAAAAACCTTTTGGGAATAGAGGCGTGATGCTATGTTATGTAATAAATACGAGTTTATAAAATTTTATTAATAAACGCGTATTTTTAAGTAAACTAATTAATCTAGAGGAATATATTGGTTTCTTAACTGTCATAGTTATTTAAAAACAATTATTTTTAATGATAAATTAATTTTAAAATGACGTATCGTACATTTACTTTTGTTGCTTGCTATACCTTATAGATTTTTGTTGAATACTGTTTTAAGGCCTAGCATTTCTCTAAGAAGAGGCTCTTGCCCAGCAGTGGGAATGTAATAGGCAATTTTTACTTTGTTGACCAACATGAACATGCTTGATATTGGAAATACCAAGAGGGAACGCACTAGAAGGACATATACGGACCTTATCGTCCTTCAAAAAGCCGGCATGGTTGGCGCAATGGTTGAGAGATCGACTGCTGCGCTGCGTGTCGTGGGTCCGATTCCCGCACGGAACAAATATTCGTATGATCTACGGATAGTTGTTCCGGGTCTGGATCTTTGTGTATGTGAATATGTGTTTGTAACGCACCCACGATACAGGAATTATTCCCGGAGAGAGGCAAAGTTTATTTAAATAAATAAAATGGACAAGTGCGCAGTACTCACAACCGGCGTTCATGTGTAAAACGATGCATGAATGTAGATGAAGCAAAAGGGTTATCTAAGGATCGTAGCGCGTGGCGTTCTGTAGTTTCTGCCTACCCCCATGAGAAAAAGGCGTGATATTATTTGTATGTTTTATATTTGCAGTGCCCAGTTTTCGACAATGAAAGGGATATATTGTATGATGGATATTACTTAACTATGACCAGACGAGGAGGGATCACCCTTACTGTAAGTGTTTCTTACTTAACCGACTTCAAAAAAGGAGGTTATCTTATCGACCTGTATACAGGGTGAATTTTTCAATTGGGCATGGATGGCCAAATTCTAAACTGTAAGAAATAGCGAAAAATACTCAAATGAGTCAAGAGCCCGATTTAATGAAAACTAAAACTGCGTCATTGGATTTTTGAGAAAAGAATATTCGTAGTCAGGAATCGAACCAGTTGATTTTGGAAAAAAAAAAACACGCGCTGTATTATTACACCTTCCGATAGTGCCGGTTTTCATCAAAATCGTGCTCGAGACTCCTTTGAGTATTTTCTTCGCGCTTTCGCTATTTTCTTATAGTTTCGGATTTGGCCACCCACGCCCACTTGAAAAATTTACCCTGTATATGTTATATGATTAGAATTATACAATATTCGTATATGTTAATGTTAATCTCATTGGTCTATTAGTCGCAAGCGTGACTGCTGAGCGTGAGGTCCTGGGTTCGATTGCCAGGTCAGGTAGTGTTCTTGCATTTTCTGTATGTTCTGGTTGATAGAAATAGACTCGTCCCCTATTACATGGGACTTAATAACAGCGTCGGCGAAGTGTGAGTGTACAATAGCACACCTCTGCCTAACCCTTCGGGGAATACAGGCGTGATGGTATGTTGTGTTATGTAAATACAAAAGAATATTAAAAGTTACATATGTAATTACAATTAAATATACATAAAAATAATATTATTTCAGCAAGACACGTTCCCCATCGGTTTCTACATCGTCTTCATAGTGAAGACTTCAGATGAGGACTGTACAGACAGAACTGGTAACGCCACGCTGCCCCAGGTCGCGCATTATCTGGGCTGGGCGGAGGAGGAGGTGGTGCAGGTCGTCACTAACGATGGCAGGGTCAAGAAGTTCAGGTAGGTCCACTAGCAGTGGCGGTCTGAGGGGTGGGGGGGTCGTGGGGCTCATGACCCCCCCAAAATCGGCAAATTAACACAATTAAGAAAATTTTAAACAAATTATTAAAAACAATGAAATCAAAAATAGTTTAATTCAAATTCGCTCAACTTCAAGGCGCGGAGGGGTGAAGTTTGAAAAATGGTCACCCATCCAAGGTGTGACCGCGGCAAGCGCTGCTTAACCTCGTTGATCGACAGGTCCCTCTGAGATTGATCACATGTCGTCATAATACACTGCGCCGCCG
This sequence comes from Shargacucullia verbasci, assembly GCA_947562105.1. Lineage (NCBI taxonomy): Eukaryota > Metazoa > Arthropoda > Insecta > Lepidoptera > Noctuidae > Shargacucullia > Shargacucullia verbasci. The sequence continues at coordinate 5,344,925 of OX387308.1, forward strand.
CTCCCCCCCGCTCCCCGGTCCGTGAACAGATTTTCAATCAACACTTTCTTTAATTCTTTACTAACAACCCTGGTACAGTTTCAGGATAATCCAGACGATATCGTATCAAGACTACGCGATCGCCGCGGGCGCAGCGCTGGCGTTCTTCAGCTCTTTCTATGTGGCGTTCATCATAGCTGTGTTATGTAGAAAGAAGTCTGTACCACAGGAAACCCACGATGCAGGTATGTAGGTACCTCTTGTATGCACGAGGGGGTGGCCTCTTTACAGTCACCCCCTCCGGGAAGTGCCGTTCGGCATGACACCGTGGTGGGCTTCGGTGCGGTCTTCTAAGAGTTCCCGAGGCCCACCATATGGTGTCGAGGCGGACCACCGTGGTGAGTTTAGCTGGTAGGAGTCCGGCACACCCCTCCGCCCCCCCCCCCCCCAGGCGGAAGATAGCTCATGATGGGTACTCACCACGATAATCCAAAAAAAAAAAATTTACGTGTTTAAGACATAACGACAATATTATACAGGAAGTAGGTCTGAATTGAATATATCGTGTTAGTAGTTCGTAAGTCAAAAGCCACTAGACCAGCCATACTCAAAGTATGCTCCGTGGAGCCCTAGGGGTCCACAAAGTCTCTGTAGGGGGCTCCGCGAAAATACTGGTCACTCTCTTCACAGTCGACTCTCTTCTATCAAGCCTTACACAAAACAATAGGCTAGTTGACTGCATCAAAACTAAATTCTGAAGTCTTTTTTGGTAAATAGTTTTCCTTCTAAAAATTCAGTAAAACTTAATCTCTTGCTTATCTTTGGCGTTTTCAATGTTTAATTTATCAAAATCACACAATAAGTACGTCAATGGCATGGCAAAACTATGACGTCACGCCTTGCTATTACAAACATTTTTAGAATAAAATGTCGTTTTTGACAGTTCATAAAAAGTAACTCGATAACTATACTCGGTTTGTTTAGGTATTTAAATAAAGGTAAACAATCTTGATGTGTATTTTTAATATTTTTTGTTTAAAAACTCAGTTTAAAAATAAAACGCGACTAAAAACCAATTTAAAACAACAATAACGATTACCAAATCAATTGAACCACTAGTTTAAGCAGTAGTTTATTTGTTTAATATGTGTTTGTGTAAAAAGTCACATCAAGATTGTTTACCTTTATTTAAATACCTAAACATCGACAAGACGACGAACGAAAACCAACATGCAGTAGGTATTTTGAATAAGTAAGCTATTAAAATTCTCTGCCTACCCTGTCTAAAAACTCTGTGCACGCCGCTGCCGATCACACAATAAACCACTGAACATAGGACCCTCCCAACAACAATCAATTAACCCTAAACTTATCTCTTATATTCCACAGAAGGCCGCCTAACCCCACCACTTATAGCTCACGACAACGTCAACGTAGCGTCAGCGAGGCGACGTCACGTCAATGTTATGGATACAAGCGGAGAAAGTACCTCGCGACAATGTTTAGCGGGCGACGGCGACGTGTATACGTCACAACGGACAGGTAATAGCGCCATCTATCTAATACAAATAAATATATATACTACTAGCTGTGCCCGCGACTTCGTTCGCGTGGATGTCGGAACATAACAATGTATTTTTTAGTGAGACCAAATGCACTTAACCCTATTTTTTTCAAAAATAAAATATTTTTTCTAAAATAAAAGTAGCCTTAGTTACTCCTTATTACATCAGCTACCTGCCAATAAAAGTCCCGTCAAAATCGGTCCAGCCATTTCAGAGATTAGCCTATACAAACAGACAGATAGACAGACAAAAATTGTAAAAAAAATTATCTTGGTGTGTACATACACCAAGATAACATTTTTTACAATTTTTGTTTTGTTGTTCTCTGAAATGGCTGGACCGATTTTGACGGGACTTTTATTGGTATACGTATATATATTCACATGCATGTAGTAAAAAACGGTTATTTCAATATTACAAACAGACACTCCAATTTTATTTATATGTATAGAATACTATATATATAGTATTTTTTTACAAATGATCTCCTTCCTTTAGTTTGCCATATGTCATTACTTCCCAGAATTTGATCCGTATTAGCGACACTATCGGATGGTGTAATAATACAGCGTGTGTATTTTTCCAAAATCGATAGATTCGATTCCTGGCTACGAATATTTTTTAAAAAAAAACTGGACTGGACCTCGTGGACCCAGTTCCGATTTGTAGATGTCACAAATCTTCCAATCTTCGGGTTCGATTCCCGCACGAAACAAATATTTATATGATCCATAGATAGTTTTTGACCCGGGTACGTCTTAAAACTGCGGCCAGACACCTGCGGACGGGCAGCAGCGTCCTCTCACTAATCGGTGAGCCACTGCGATCCCCAAGCCGCCTGACAAGCGTGGGGATTATGGCAAACCCCCCATAATTAGGGGAGGCCTTCGTTCAGCAGTGGACGTCTTCTGGCTGATGATGATGAGATAGTTGTTCCTGGTATTTGTCCATATAAATATTTTTGTTTGTTAACACATCCACGATACAGAAATTATTCCTAGATAAACATTTTAAAAAATCAGACCTCTTTTACACAAGTATACAACAGACTTTATGTCTTCACAGATGGCAGCTCCTCTTCTGACACAGAGTCTGACTTCTCCACGCTAGATGATGTGAACACCGACAAGGATATCTACATGCTTGGCGGAAAGCTCTGCGTCGCTAATTTGGCCAGGTACGTTGATAGCAAGGCGGCTAATAAGGCCACTTTACTAGTAGCGTAGCGTGGGGTTTCAGCCGCCCACGGCGCAGCCAAATTTCGCCGCGATCTTATTTAGGTCTTTTAAGAAAGGGGATTCTTCGGTCTAGTAACAGAATAAGAAATGAATGGTTCAAATATTTATAAGATTGGAGAGAGTTATTATTATTGTCGTCATCCTTATTCTTCTGCCCATATCCCATATTATTTGAGGTCGGCGCAATGTGTTTTTCTTCCATTCATCTCTATCAGAAATTATTATTATTATTTATTGTGAAAATTTGCCGCCCCCTAAAAGTCCCCTGCCCCCACTACGCTACGCCACTGCACTTTAAACAGTCTACGAATCACTGTCAAACAGATGATTGTTGAATATGCACCTTATGTACATGACTATAAGAGTGATCAATTAAGTGGAAATTTGTAGAGATACAACTGAAGTGACCTTTTTAGACTTCCAGGAGTGGATTAAGGGATAACAACGCTAAAATAGTAAAAATTAGTTTAAAAATAACATTTGTACTCTCTTTAATTTGTTTTTCATATAAACTGTCTCTTTGGTCTGGTGAGCGTGAGGTCGTGGGTTCGATCTCCATGTTGTGTTAGGTTTTTCTGTTAGAAAACTCTCAGTAATATGGGTTTGGATTTGTGTCCAACAGATGGCAATAGGTTCGCCTCCTGTTACATGGTACTTATTAACAGAATCGGTGAAATGTGGATGTAGAGTACATCTTCAAAGTGGCGTAGACGCACAGTGACGGCCGGTGATGCCTTAATGGAGGGACGCGTGCGCTTATTTAACAAGAATGTTCCGTAATACTTTATGTATTGTGTATGGTGTGATTATTTTGATAACTAATTAACTTTTTTCTTTCTTTTTTTTTTTTTTTTTTTTTTTTTTTTTTTAAAAAAAAAACATTGCCCCACACTAGGATTTCTCCTGTGTCGTGGGTACAGTTTACAAACATACATGTCACATACACACATACAACCAGACCCGAAACAACTATCTGTAGATCATACAAATATTTGTTCCGTGCGGGGATCGAACCCGCGACACGTAGCCCAGAAAGCTAATCGCTTAGCCACTGCGCCAACCGTGCCGTCAAATGCCGTCAAGTGCCGGCATGATGCTATGATATGTTATATCTTAATTAATTTGTTCTTCCTTCAGGTGTCGTCCTCGCGTCCTGTCTGCCAGATCTAAGATGTACCTGTGGAACGTGCTCACAGTGGCAGTATTCTACACATTGCCAGTTATACAGCTTGTGGTCACATACCAGAGGGTAATAATAATAATAATATAGATTTCAAAATATTTAAGTAATATGAATAAAGGAATTCCCCCCCTAGTCTTCCTATTAGACTAGACGAAGGTTTGCACAACAAGTAAAGGAGAAAGTAAAAGAAGAAGATTCTTAAAGAAAAATATTTCAATAGTTCCCCATAATCTACTCCACTAACATCCCGTCATAAAAGCATAAGTAGTTTTTCTCCATATTTTTTGTAATAGGCATGCAGATCTAGGGTTTAACAATGGGTGCATTTCTATAGTGCATACGCAACGTACTAAACGGTACTAACGCTACTAAAACTCTGTAGTCCCGTGCAAGAAAAGGGGCCATCCATAAATTACGTCACACGAATTTCATGCTTTTTTGACCCCTCCCCCGTCCTTGTCACAGCTGGTCACATTTGTGAGACTCCCCCCTCCCTAGTGTGACGTCACATATTTTGCAATTTTATATCCAAAAATTATTAAATTAAAACAGCAGTTCCGAATTTAGTTTTATTTCCATTTATTTGAAACCACGGCGAGGCTCTCGAGGAACTCGCCAACATAACAATTGAAATCTTATATTCACATAGATAGAGTTGGAAATATTGTTAAGTTTTTCGTTAATAGTTCAAATTTCACGTTTTAATACTTAGATATATTAGATTTTGAAATGTGATGTCACGAAACTTAGGACCCCTCCCACCCCTTGTCACAAAATGTCACACTTCGTCGACCCCCTCCCCCCTCTTAACGTGTGATGTAATTTATGGATGGCCCCAAAGGACATAAAAATAACATAATACATAGCATCAATATCACATAACACATACGAGTTGAAATATTCATGGTTCCAGCTTCTGAACCAGTCGGGCAACCAAGACCTGTGCTACTTCAACTTTTTGTGCGCACACCCGCTCTTGATGCTGTCGGACTTCAACCACGTGTACTCCAACCTGGGCTACGTGGTGCTGGGGCTGCTGTTCCTCATGCAGGTGTGGCGCAGACACACCACACACCACAACAAGACACCACAACAGGTCAGTCAAGACAAGTTTAGGAAGTATTTGCAACATAGCAGTAATATACAGCGACATCTATCGGAATGAAGCGACAACAGAAAAAAAAATGTATCGCGCTATGAGAATTTACAAGATTCTAACATAAACAAGGTGAATTTTTTCAAGATTGTTTATGGGAAAATCCGAAATGAATGGCGAAATCCGAGTTTCCCATTTGTCATTACTTCCCAGAATATATTCCTTATTAGCGACACTATCGGATGGTGTAATAATACAGCGTGTATTTTTTTTCTAAAACCAATGGGTTCGATTCCTGGCTAGGAATATTGTTTTTTCAAAAATCCAATGATACAGTTTTAGTTTTCATCAAAATCCGGTTCGATACTCCTTTGAGTATTTTTCGCTATTCATTGTAGATGTTAAGCAGTTGGTCCCGGGTGTCAGACGAATACCCATGACAGTCGTTACGAGTGTCAGTAGCTCCAAAAGTCTGAAACAACCAGTCTAACCTTAGAGTAACAGTGTCTCCCAGTAATTGTGTGGCGGAGGTCATATAGCAGTCGCGATGAAAATATTGATATTCAGCCGCATCTAGTTAGACTGGGAGCCAAATCAACATAGTTGGGAAAAGGCAGGGAGATGATGATATTGTGAATAAAAATATTTCTTTCTTTCACACTAGTCTTTCTTTCACAGAAAGAGCTCGGCATCCCGCAGCACTTTGGATTATTGTACGCGATGGGTATTGCGCTGGTTAGTGAGGGATTACTGTCGGCTGCCTACCACGTCTGTCCTAATAGCATGAACTTCCAGTTCGGTGAGTTGTCACGGCAATATTACCCACACAGTGGCGATATTACCTATGCTTTGAAAAATTATTATATTAAATAAGCGATGAAATTGACATTAAATAGTGGCAAATTTAAAAAATACGGTGGCGATTTTAACCACACAATGGCTGTATTAGCAAACATTTGTAAGATATGAGTGACATTTTTCTACGATCATGACTTTTAATAATCTATATGCCAATATTATCTCAAATCGGCGATGAAGTTCTAACACGTTAATCAGTCTTTGACGATTTTGATGGCACTTGCTAAGGAATAGACGCCGCGTTGTTTCAGCCAATCGGAAACAAGCATCGTTCAATATAAACTCGTAAAATGAAATTAATATAAAATGGCGTTGTACTGGTGTTTATGTAAAATTATGCAGTTTATTCACTCTCCGAAAAGTTGCTATTTTTGACATACGTGGTGTTAGAACTTCAACGACATAATGCAGAAATATTACCAGCTTAGTGGCAATATTAACTTTTCCACGGTGGCATTATTAACTAGTCCCTAGAAATATTGCCGCCTCTGTGAAAATAACAATTACTTCGCAGTGGCAATATTAACTACACCGTAGTAGCATTACCGCCTTACTGGCAATATTACCAACACCACCCTACGCTATGCTATATTGCACTCTTTACATTAAATGTAACATGGGCCTTATTAAACCTCCATAAACATGTTACAGACACATCGTTCATGTATGTAACATCGGTGCTATGTATGGTCAAGATCTACCAGTCGCGTCACCCGGATATCAACGCCAGAGCGCATGCGACGTTCGGTGTACTGGCTCTTATTATATTTATTGGTAAGTTTAGTATTTATTTACTTATGGAGACCAGCCCAGGATTGGATTTGTTTGCTGATGAATGGAAGGCGATAATGTTAGAATGTTTGCGGTTCTGTGAGAAGACGGTGTGATAGGTTTACTTGTCAATGGTTATTTGGTTTTAATGACTAATCGGTGTACTAAATAAATAATAAAATAAATTAATTATTTGTCTAGTGATTGCAATTGTGCTTGCTGAGCGTGAGGGACTTTGGTTGTTTCCCGGGTTAAGTAAAGTGGAGGCCTATAAAGTGAAGTGAATTTGGGATTGTGGTTGATGGTAATAGGATCGCCTCCTAATACATGGGACTCAATAACAGCATCGGTGAAATGTGGATGTACAATAGTTGACTTCTGCGTAACCCTTCGTGGAATACAGGCGTGATGCTATGTTATGTTATTTCTGCCTACTCCCACGGCAAATTGTGCGAGCGTGATGTTAAGCCGTGGACATCACACGACATCGTTATTATACTGCAAGTCGTGTACCCTTTAATGCCCCCTATAATTTATCCACGTGTGATTTAGTACTTCAAATAATTTAAAACCTTTTCTCGTTTATCTTTCCAGGTCTTGTTGGAGTACTAAACGCGAACTTCTACTTCTGGATAGCGTTCACAGTGTTACATCTCGTCACCTGCCTGATTATGACCTTCCAGATATATTACCTGGGAAGATTTAAACTGGGTGAGTTCTTAGACAACAAGAGGCCAAGACTTCCCAATTTAGACTAATAATAGGCACATGACGGCACGGTTGGCGCAGTGGTTGAGAGATCGAGTGCTACGCTACGTGTCGCGGGTTAGATCCCGCACGGAACAAATATTTGTATGATCTACAGGTAGTTGTTTCGGGTCTGGGTTTTTGTGTATGTAGACACACCGTGCCTCGGAAATCACATAAAGCCGTTGGTCCTGCACCTGATCTCTCTCCGGTCGTGTCGGATTGCCGTCCCTGAGGACTATGAGAGTGAAGGAATAGAGAGAGCACCTGTGTTTGCGCACACACTTGTGCTCTATAATATCTCCTGCGTAGTTGGCTAATCTCCGGTGATATTGGCCGCCGTGACCGAAATCGGTCAGGAGGACATTATTAGGCCCATGATAGCTAAGGGACAACAAAGATAAAGATTATTGATTCAAATGGGCCTATGCATGCACTTTTAAAACGTTATGAATCTAGGCGCACGGTTCCAAAGTGGGTTGGTCCTATGGAGAAGAGACCGGCAAGAAACTCTATGGATACCTGTCAGCCTAATAAAGCCACATCAGTTTCTTTCTTCCGTCTCATTAGTCTAGTAGTTGCTAGGCTGCGTGAGGTTCCGGATTTGATCTCCGGGTCGGGGTATATATTGGGTTTTTTTGTTAGAAAATTTTGTATTTGGAAATGTGCCCGGTAGATGGCACTGTCTCGCCCTCTATTACTCTGGATTTAATAACGGGTAAATGTTGGTGTATAGTATATCTCTGCCTAATCCTTCGGATATTATAGGTGTGATGATATGATATCTTCATAAACATCATCCACAGTCCGACTCCGCCCAATGCTCGATTTAAACCTATCTTTGAAATGATACGTTAGTTAACGGATAATATTATAGATGGCGGTATAATCTGTCGCGCTGCGCGGGAGTTGCTGACGCGCCCTCTAGCGGCCATCACGCCGACCTACTGTGGCAGATGTGTGCTGCTCATCATCGCCAACCTGGCTAACTGGGCGATTGCTGCTTATGGGTGAGTCGCACATATATCTAGGACCTGTCATTGTGATTTTCAACATCCTAATCCTAATATTATAAATGCGAAAGTAAGTTTGTTTGTTTGTTACCTTTCCACGCCTAAACCACTCAACCGATCATCATTAAATTTTGCATATACGTTGTCAGGGGTACAGAAAAAGACATAGAGTACCTTTCATAGGGAAAAAAAATACTGTCCCCCGGGGAAAGAACAATAACTTTAAACGGTCACAATTGGTTTAAGACGCTAGATGGCGCTACGTGTCTTTCGAATCAACTAGCTAATCTACTGTCTACGCACACTGTTTGTTTAGTAACCTGAATTTATAATAATAATTTTATAATAATATTTTTTTTTTTTTTTTTTTATTTGCATAAAATGTGGTACAAAAGCTTGTACAAAAAATGTAGGATAAGGACAAGACACATTCCGCAGTATTATAACAGCATGCAAATATTTTAGGTAAGGGCACATAATCAAATTATTTTGTTTTAACATACACCTTGGACACAAATATCAAAACCAAATTTCAAACTTATTTTAAATAATAAGTTAAATATAAATTATACTCTATACAATTTTCCAAAAAAAAAAAAAAATATAAATGACTTCAAAATGCATTTCCAAAATAATAGGAGTGAGACGCAAACTTTTTTAATACCTAAGTTAATCGTATTAACGTTAATGCTTCCTATATGCACCAACAACCTGAATTGATTTTCAAAATCTAAATTAACGCGAGCGAAGCCGCGGGCAAAAGCTAGTTTATCATAAATTACTACTAGATTATTTTTTAGGGTTCCGTACCTAAAGGGTAAAAACGGGACCCTATTACTAAGACTTCGGTGTCTGTCCGTCCGTCTGTCTGTCACCAGGCTGTATCTCAAGAACTGCGATATCTAGACAGTTGAAATTTTCACAAATTATGTATTTCTATTGCCGCTATAATAACAAATACTAAAAACAAAATAAAATAAATATTTAAGGGAGGCTCCCATACAACAAACGCGATTTTTCTTGCCCCTTTTTTGCTCGATATCAATAATGGCAACAGGTAGGCACTTGAAATATTCACAAAATACTCAGTTGTATTTTTACTTTAATAATAAATACCTACTGTTGTTTACCTAGTCAATGGTACGGAACCCTTCGTGCGCGAGTCCGACTCGCACTTGGCCGGTTTTTTTCGAATTAGTTGCTATTGGTGATATGACGGTTGTCGCAGTGGTTGAGGGATCCACTACTGTGCTACGTGTCGCGAGTTGTGCTTCATTGGTCGAGACCATTAGTTCCCAAAGTGGTCCAGGTGGACCCCCAGGGGCAGCGGCGTGCACAGAGGTTTTAGACAGGGTAGGCAGAAAATTTTAAAAGCTTTACTTATCAAAAGTATGCTTCGTTGGTTTGGTCATGTAGAGAGGATGGATGAAAGGCGATTAACGAAAAAGATTTATAACGCGGTTGTTAGTGGAAACGCCAGGAGGGGACGCCCTAGAAGGACGTATACGGACCTTATTGGTGATGTCCTTCAAAAAGGTCAGGTGCGCAGTACCCACAACCGGCGTTTATGTATGAAACGATGCATGAATGTAGATGAAGCAAAAGGGTTATGTAAGGATCGTAGCACGTGGCGTTCCGTAGTTTCTGCCTACCCCCATGGGAAAAAGGCGTGACTTTATGTATGTATGTACTTATCAAATATACCTACTGCATGTTGGTATTGGTTCGTCGTCTTGTCGATTAAATAACGATGTATGTGATTTGCCACCTCAAATATTTTATAATAAATATTTATCTGGGTTATGTAGGGTAGGCGATGTCTTTTTGTCTTTATGAACTGCACGCCACTGCCCAGGGGTCCACGGGAGAGTCGACGGGGGTCTACGTTGGCGTGACAAAAAAATGGGGGTTTGCAATCCAATTTACAATATGGTAGAAATGTAGCTGCAGGGGGTCCACTGGAACCAGCTAAATTTTGAAAGTGGTCTATGAGAAAAAAGTCTGGGAACCTCTGGTTTAGTGGTTGCAAACGCGACTGCTAGGCGTGAGGTTCTGGGTTCGATTCCCAGGTCGAAAACACGTTATTGGATTTCCAGAAACTCTCAATAGCAGCACGGAGTTTGGAACTGTGCTCGGTAGATGGCAGTAGATTCGCCCCCTATTACATGGGATTTAACGCTGCTATTTGTTCTGACAGTGTCGCTCAACACAGCCGTGACTTCGCTTCGCACCTGCTCTTGGTGCTGATGAGCAACCTGTTCCTGTACACGCTCTTCTACATCGTCATGAAGCTCCTGCACCGGGAATCCATCAGGTGGTACAGGTGTGTGGAACGAAAACAATGCTGATATAATGATATATTGGTGTCTGACTCAAGGGCGGATCCAGCTTTCAAGTCAGGGGGGGGTCACATGTTTGAAGTCTAGTCGGGACAGGCTCCTATTCGATTACAATAATATATACTGTACGATCAATGCGATTAGAAAAATCATCAGTGGTCGACCTAGAACCAGCCCAGGGTCATGACCCCAATGACCCCCCTGGATCCGCCCTTGGTCTGACTGCTGCGCTATGTGTCGCGGGTTCGATTCCCGCACGGAACAAATATTTGTATGATCTACAGATAATTGTTTCGGGTCTGGGTGTTTGTGTATGTGAATATATGTGTTTGTAAGGGTACTCATGATACAGAACTCATTTCGTATAGGCATCATTTCCAAATATAATAAAATTATAACAGGCCGATGTCTGTACATTATAGATATTGGAGAAAAACTAATATGGGGGGTCTTTATTAGAGCAACAGAAGCCAAAACAACAGTTTTTCGAATTTTTGTTTGTCTGTCTGTATGTTTGTACACGGATCACTCAAAAACTACTACATGGAATTGAATGCAGTTTTCACCGATGTATTGCTAGAGGTCTAACTTAAAATATAGGCTCCGTTTTACCGCAGGAAAATATCAGATTTTAAATTCCACGCGTACGAAGTCGCGGGCAAAACCTAGTGGCTCTATAAAATTGTGGATGATGTGTAGGAAGTCTTTCAACCTGCCCCGGTAGCAAACACAAAACGTTTAAGCCTGGCGCACATTGGCAGTACGGCATGGCAAGGTATTTTTAGGCGACGAATAAAAATATAACTTAATAGTATGGAAATAAAGTTAAAATTTCAATGTTAACAGTCGTAAGTACAAAAAAAATGCCGCGGTATGGTTAGGCATGCCGTGTCGGCAGCCTTCGGAACGCTTCGGCTTCCCTCGGAACGCCTTGGCTGTCTTCGGGATACCGCGGCAAGACAGCCGCCCGAACCCTGCGGCCCCGCGCGTAGTTTCATTAGCTTATACTCGGTTTGTTTAGGTACTTAAATAAAGATAAACAATCTTGATGTGTCTTTTTAATATCTTTTGTTTAAAAACTCGGTTTAAAAATAAAACGCGACTAAAAACCAATGTAAAACAACAATAACGGTTACCAAATCAATTGAACCACTAGTTTAAGCAGTAGTTTATTTGTTTAATATGTGTTTGTGTAAAAAGTCACATCAAGATTGTTTACCTTTAGTTAAGTACCTAAACAAACCGAGTATAGCGTCGTTCATGCTGAAACCAATCTATCTAACATCATACACACACAACAAGCTTGCGTTAACACCGTTCTGAAGAAGAAATACGACTATTGTGAAAAAAGCTAGGTGCGACCACGGTGTCTAAGGACGCCTCGGTATGCTTAAGGACGTCGCGGCATACTTAAGGATGCCACGGCATAGTTACCGCCAGTCCGCGCTTACATGTAGGGATGCCGAAGGATCCCCTGCCGTGCCGTGCCGCCAATGTGCGCCGGGCTTAAATATATATTAAATACTAGCTGTGCCTGCGACTTCGTTCACGTGGATGTCGGAACTTAACAATTTATTTTTTAGTGAGACCAAATGCACTTAACCGTATTTTTTTCTAAAATAAAAGTAGCCTAAGTTACTCCTTATTACATCAGCTACCTGCCAATAAAAGTCCCAGTCAAAATCGGTCCAGCCATTTCAGAGATTAGCCTATACAAACAGACAGACAGACAGATAGACAGACAGACGGACAAAAATTGTAAAAAATTTTATTTTGGTGTATGTACCGTATATATAATATATATTCATATGCATGTAGTAAAAAACGGTTATTTCAGTATTACAAACAGACACTCCAATTTTATTTATATGTATAGATGTATAGATAATTATATTAAATATAATGTTGTATAACTTGTATTTCCTCAGCTGGCTGTTCATAGCGATGACATACTCCATCTGGTTCGGATCCAGCTACTTCTATTTAGACCAGAACACCAACTGGGCGGTGAGTTATTAATATTTTATATAACATAACATAGCATCACGCCTGTATTCCCCGAAGGGTTGGGCAGAGGTGTATTATTGCACACCCACATTTCGCCGATGCCGTAATTGAGTCCCATGTAATAGGGGGCGAGCCTATTGCCATCTACCTCTGCCTAACGCTTCTGCTGTTTAGTCACTTGCCCAAAAATGATTGACTATAAGAGGTAATGCGCGTGTAATGTACCAATATTTCATCCACAGCTGACTCCTGCGCAGTCTCGCCAGAGCAACCGCCAGTGCTCCTTACTGCAGCTGTACGATTCTCACGACATCTGGCACTTTTTATCATCTACCGCCATGTTCTTTTCTTTTAACATGTATCTAACCATAGACGATAACCTCTCTAGGACGCCCAGGAATAATATTATGGTATTCTAGATATGGAGGGTTAATTTGAGAGGAAATAATTAGCCAGAGGCTGGGAAACTGATTGTAGAAAAAAATCGTGTGAATGTATTTTTATGTGTTAAAAAGTGTTTTTTGTGTTGTTTTAATTTAAAGATTTTGTCGATTATAATCTACGCCATATTGCGGTTTTTATGAGAACTAATATTTAATATAATTTGTTTCTTTTTGTCAATACTAGCGCCACCTAGTTTTTAATTGACTTTGAAAAGAGATTCTCAATTTATTTTGTCTATTTTATTCTGGTCTCGCTACTTTGTTTTGTAATACCGCTAGATTTGACTAAGATAAACGGGCCGTTTTAGGACTTGGATATTCTTAAACTGGTTTTAAGGTACTTCCGCCATTGCGTTTTCAAAATGGCGCCCAAGTATTTATTTTAAAATGACAAAAATATCTGTACATTTTTGGTTGCTAATACGAGTATTTACCAGACTTTGCTAAAGATTAATTTCTGTTAGGAGTTGTGTTTTATATAATATTCTTTTAACACATTTTACAGTACCATAAAATACTTTTAACACAAAAAAATCTTGGAGATATTGTTACAAGGTGTCCCCAGAGTCCTATTGTAAAGTGTAGGGTCTATTAGTGATGGGAAAGAGTGTCCTGGGCAGTGACGTCATGTGACGTAATGATTGTATTACAGTAGTTATTTATGAACGAAAAAATATATATATATATATATATATATATATATATATATATAATCAATACATAGATTTAATTAAAAAGATTTGACAGAATTATGACGGCTGGGATTTTTTTTAAATCCCTAGTGATATAGTTAAATAACGTATTTGACGGAAAATTATCAATCCATCTCATAAAATCTTACTTAAGGCTTTTTTTTTCTTTTGTTTATAGATTTAGTTATAATTTCTAAAAAAAAGTGAGAAATATTAAATTAATATACAAAAAACATCGTTTCGACGGTCCCTACGTATAAAAAGTCATGTCCAAAATCAGATTCTATTTATCGATACGCATAGAACCATATATATATTGTTTTAAAATAAGCAGTATTTCCGCAGATACAGAAAAGTATAAGATAACAGGCATCACGAATCTAGTAATTAATTTCACATCGATTAGATGCTTTAAAACGCTCTCCTGTAAACCTAGACTTTTGGTATGTCGCTTTTTACGTAGGAACCGTCGAATTCATATCTTCGTTGATGTCGGACATTCGTATATGTGTTAGAATCGACGTAAACTCTCATAGTTCGTATTCAAACCATTACTGTTCCACTGTGGACACGTGTGTCTTACCATAATATGAAGAGTTTCATTAAGACACACGCGGCGCCCGGCAACGATACCGAATAGATTTTCTATTGTGTCTCGTGCGCCTTGATTACACCTTAGTCCACCACGCTAGGCCCCGTGCGGGCTAGAGGAATAAACATCGTAAAAAAAAAACATCTTGTAGATGTAGACAATGTGATCTGATTACTACGAGGCCGGATTTAGGAGTGGGCAACACGGGCCTGGCATTTTATGATTTATATAAAAAAGTATTCTCGCCCCACTTCTTCAATAGAATAGAATAGAATATTTTTTATATACTCGTAAACCTATATCAGGACCCAGGCTATCTCTATGTAAAATTTCATTACGATCGGTTCAGTGGTTTAGTCGTGATTAGGTAACAAACATACAGAGTTACTTTTGCATTTATAATAGTTTGGATAAACCTATTACAGGCACTCTTAAAACGATAATACGACTCTAGATGAACCACATTGCCCCAGGGTCTGCAAGACCTCTCAAATCTGGCCCTTAATTAGGATAAACCTCATTTATTACTGGCTCATCGTTCACTTGTAAATATGAAAAAATTTGGCTCAAAAAAAAGTATTTATTAAAATTAGATTTTGAGTTTTTAGTAGAGTTATTGGATTACAAAGTCGATTGTCACTTTCAATCTTAGATATAACAATCAAAATTGAAGGGGTCGGGGTAAAAACGGCTTTTGTCACATAAACTCAAACTCAACCAAAAAAAATACATAGCATCACGCTCTGTTACCCGAAGGGTTAGACAGAGGTGTAGTACACCCACTTTTCGCCGATGCTGTTATCGAATCCCGTGTAATAGGGGGCGAGCCTATTGCCATCTAACGACAACAGTTCCTGACTCCGTGCTGCCACTGAGAATTTCCATACAGAAAAACCCAATAACACTGCCCGACCCGGGAATCGAACCCAGGACCTCACGCTCAGCAGTCGTGTTTGCGACTACTAGACTAATGAAAGACAAAAATAATAGTAAACTCAAAAAAAAAAACATAATAAAATACATTAATAATAAACATATTCACAAAATGAAATAGTTCTCTTATTTATTCGGCTTTAAATAACTGTTTTTATGATTTTAATTTTCAATTGGCATTATCTCAGTTTCTTCATTATGTGACAAAAGCTGCTTTTCCCCTCACCCCTTCAATTGTAATCGTTTAGATATTAAAATCAAACAGTCCCCTTTAATATGGGTTTATGTAATTTTTTATTATTATTTTATATTATGAAGATCTAATTATTTTTGATTTCTCATTTTTATACGTCATTGTGTTTTAAATCGTCATATTCGTAGAATAACGACGGATTAAAAAAATTACTATTTCCTTTTTTATATTATTTTTGCATAAAATTTCTTTGAAAAGTGCATTATCACTCGACAAATATTTGCCAATTAAATTTGCTGAGTGATAATGCAACTTTTTTAAGAAATTTTATGATAATATATAGCAATAGCAATATATATAAGCAAATAACATTTTTTTTAATCCGTCGTCGTTCTACGACTATGACGAAATGATCTGGTAATTTAATTTTTAACAGTCTAACGGCGTTTCTCATAAATATTATCTGATTTGATTGGTTGAAAATTTGTTTGTTAATTATGTAACCAATCACTTAAAAATATTATGTCTAATATATGTATGTATATATTTTAAACTTTAATTAATTGTATGTGACTGTTTAAATCGAATGTATTTTTATTAGTAGTTTGTTTGTTTAGTAATTGTGTGTTATGTATGTTCCTAATTAAAAAAATTATTATTAATTATGACATAAATAATTTATAATATTGATTTGTTTAGACTTTAAAGACGGTCGGTGCCTACCCTCATGGGACAAGGCGTAACGTTATGTATGTATGTATATCTCTATAGATTATTAGGCTAAATTTTAAGATAGAAAAAAATCCTTTTTAACTATTAGTGTTACATTTTGAATAATTCAAAACTCGTAAGCTTCCAGACACGCCTTAGTAATTAATTGACCGTGGGTTTTAGTCGACTATTTGTAGTTAGACGATAAATGAATGATTTTTTTAAATTGATGGTGAAAATTAACTTCGAATTTTATTACCTTTTGATTGAATTATATTTCTAGTCACCAGTAAATGGTCATATCGACTGTGAACTGGCAACATGTCCTATCTCGATTTTATGAGGATTTTACTTCTGTCTACGCGCCGCCATCTTGCAGTGACGTCACGTTGTTTACCCTCACCTCAGTACGGCGGTAATCAATTGAGAGACTAAACATCGTTCTCCATGACATGTACACACAGTATTATCATTTTTTTTTTGAGTTATTCTCTCTTCACAACAATTTGATTAGTTATAAATAAATAAAATCGGCTTGGAAAACAAAACTGAATGTTAATGTTTTAAAGGCGTTATCCAAATATTCGACTAAAACTCTTTCGGTTTACACCAAAGCTTAAAATTAGTTGAAATCGATTAGTGAAACGAGGTGCTATGAAATTGTTAAATTAAATTTTAAAAGTCTTCTCGCTTGTAAGCTTTTAACAAAATGAACAATATTCCCTTGTTTAATATTTTAAGGCGTTACTGTGTGTTCTAGAGCCTTAATACAAGCTGTATTTGCCAGTCAGTTGCCAGTCGCAGGACTGTTGACCAGTGCCGGATTAACCACGTAGCAAGAGTAGCAATTACTACGGGCCCCGCGTAAAAGGGGGCCCCGCGTATCCTAACCCGCCTCCGCCTCAGCGTAATTTTTTCGAGTGAACCTTATTTTACACCTGTTTTCCGACTAAGCCAATCCACGTCAAACAATCGGTAACTAAATATTATGTTGGCGAAAATAAAACACAGAATTTCATACGGGAAACGCACAAGTTCTACAAAAAGTTACTTTATACTGAAGAGCCCATAGCAGATAAAGGGCCCCTCGATAAAATTTGCTACGGGCCCCGCGCTTGCTTAATCCAGCACTGATGTTGACTGTTAATTGGATCTTGTATTGAAAGACCCTGTTTTAGTAAAATAGAATGCTATATGAGTGTTTAAAGGTTGTCACACACTGGCCAGATAATATATTTTATCTTCCACTTTTTGCGCATTAAAACTTTATATATATATTGAAAACGGAATATTCAGGATTATCAGACAACGGTAGTGTTTGAAGGCACAGTTGATACAGTGGTTGAGCGGTCGACTGCTGCGCTACGTGTCGCGGGCTCGATCCCCGCGCGAAACAAATATTTGTGTGGCCTACAGATTGTTACCAGGTCTGAGTGTTAGTGCATGTGAATATTTGTCTTTGTAAACCCACGATACGGGAATTAATCATAGTGTGGAGCAAAAAAATAGTTATCAGTCTATGTACCTACGGGCTAAAACCTAAAAATTTTCACACAATGTATTTCACACCCCCCTCACTGCAGGCCGCCTCGCATGGCACGCCCTTGCTATACTTACATATATTTTCTACGAGCTGCCGCTCGCGGCTTCGCCTGCGTGGTTTACGAACCCGTACATTTTTCCGGGATAAAAAGCAGCCTATGTGCTATTCCAGACTATAATCTATCCCTGTACCAAATTTTATCCAGATCCGTTCAGCCGTTCTAGCGTGAAAGAGTAACAAAGATCCATCCATCCATCCTCACAAACTTTCACATTTATAATATTAGTAGGATAAGAAGTAGGATTTAACAGAATCTGCCAATATTGCTCATTAATTTCAATAAAAAAGGCAGTATAAACAGATAATTTATATGATGTCTCGTGTGTGACAATTTTTAGAAGCTATACATATGACTGTTTTAAATATGTTAAAAAAAATAATTTAAAAGTATTTAGTAGTATAAAGTGTAAATAAAATTTTAAACCCCACACATTTTAAATATTAAAATCTCATCAATGCATTATAGTAGATACTAATTAAAATCTCACTTAGAAAGGCACTTAGTTTAAAACGCTCAATTTTATTCATTTACCTATCTAGATTGAAATTTAAAAAACATTGACACAAGGAAAGTACCTAAAATATTTGAGATATTAATTTCAGTCAAACCAAAAATTTATTGTATTTTGGCCCTTTTTTTTCAATGCCCGAACAAAAGTTATCTGTTCATTTGACGTACAATTTTTTGTATGGACTTATCAGATGATGGTGATGATGAAGTTATCATCATCATCCACAGCTTTCTCCCACAGCTGGGCATAGGCCTCTCTGAATGTGCCACTTTCTACGCTCCTGCGCCAGTCTCATCCATGTTCGTACCCCCGATGGCAACAATACCGTCCGCCCATCTCGCCGCGGGACAACTGAAATTCCTTCTGTCCAGCTATTGAAAAGTCGGCCTTGAAAAGAACTGCATTCATATGTTTTTAAAATGACCATCCCTGACTGGACACGGGTGTCGAACCGAGAAATATGCAACAATACGCGTACTTGTGTTTTTTTTGTTGTGTGTGTTCCGTGTCTTGTTTATTTCCACAGAATAGTAAAATAAATTCTGCGAACCAAAACTGAAAACTGTGGTACTTTCCTTTCAAAATTATTTTCTGGCTTTTATTGTCTGTTAACTTAGATTTATAAAATTGTCCAAATCTTTTTTAAAATTCACGTTTTTAGGGCTTTTTAGAGGCTAGTGCTAGTACGAACATCAAATGGAATCACTATACTTGTTTGTCTTCTCAATGGTATATAAAAAACTGCGTTAATTTTGTTAGCGTATATGCCTAAACAGTGGCTGTGAGACACTCAAAAGGATCCGCCGTATAATGCATAAATTAAATCACTAATTTAAAAATAATACAGACTGGAATTTTTAGGAATTTATTTGATGACAAAAAATAACAAATTATTTTTAGTTGAATGATCGTTACACGATCTTAATAATAAAATTGTAACGGAAGACAGTCTTACATTGCAGGACTCGTGTAAACAACTCTTATCTAACTCCGCCACTGTTTGGGCAAAAGATCAAGTTTTAAGACTGTTCTCATTTCTCTTATGTATAGTTATGTACAGTTCTACTTTGTAAATAAATATCGCTTTTATATGCTATTGTTTTATTTATATCTTTGTTGGGTTGTAAGTAAACATAGCTTGTACTATAAAAAAATAAGGGTAGATCCCGGTTTTTGATCTCAAAATAGTTTTAGCTGATACTTGAACGATTGAATTTCGAAATTAAAAATAATTTTAGCCTTAATTTGACTAATATGGTCCTCCTCTTAAGGATTTAGAATCGGTTTTTCTGTCATTGCATTTTTTTTTATTGAGGGTAATTGGTCAATCAATTGAGATATTACAACGATATTATTTAACAACATTAATTTATTTAAGATATTCTCCCAACGGTGGAAATAAGTACCGTAAATAATTTAGTTTTACGCAAAGTTCCCTCTTTGAAAAATAAAAAATATTTAAATTGTATTAAATGATTTATTTATTTTACTAATTCCTTCAATTTCCGTCGGGCCAGCAACAAGCAGTATTGTAGAAAAATATACATATTTTTATCAGTTTAATACGTACGGTTTTACCTTGCCACGAAATACTGCGGTTTAGTTGCAAAGTACTAGGATATCAGAAGTTCTTAGGAGTGTTAAACAGAACATTATATTGCTAGACCGTTGCGCCATCTATTGTCAGATAGCAGAACTACCTACATACGGAATAGTGTCGATATTTTCACATTTTCTACTAGGAGAGCAGAAGTTCGTAGAAGGTATACTGCAAATCATTTTATTGTTAGATCGTTGCGCCATCTATTATCAGGTAGCAGAACTAACTTCATGCGAAATTGTATCGGTATTTTCACATTTTCTACCAGGAGAGCAGAAGTTCATAGGAGTTAAATGGGAGACGGTATAATTATTGTAAGACCGTTACGCCATCTCTTATCAAGACGCAGAACTATTTCCATACGGAATATGAAATGTGTAGATGGCGCGAATTTTCTGGATTCTTCGAGAAAGTTCTACCAGGGTACGAGTAATTTTTTTTACGAGATAGGAGTAAAGTAAGTTTTTTGTGGTATCTTGTAAAATAGGTAAATAAAAATACAATCATCCGCAATACTTTTTTTATTCCTCATAACCTACATCTACAAGCTGAAATAAACGAATATTTATATTACACGATTGTAAATACAAGGTTGCCGCGCACAGTGGCGCCCTCTGCGTCCGCCGTAGCCCTCATAAGTGGAAACGCTTAAAGCTCAAAATTTTATAGTTAACTATTTACTAACCACTGAGATTGGTATGAGTTCAAAAATTTGACAAATTACAAAAGCAGTATTTTTTTGTGTTAAAAGAACTTGATTTAAAAAGTTCCATGTATTTTTAAACGAAACGAAACTTCAAAAATTATTCAAAGACCTTTTTTTTGTCTCTCCTATCGCATCTTTCTCAAACGTCAATTTATTGAAAGTTTTCAGTACATAAAATCAAAACTACCGCCATATTTAAGAGATTCTTTATATCTTACCGCCTAATACTCAAACGAGTTTGCCAAGAGTAGTCATTAAGTCACTTTAAGGCGACTGCACAAAGTATTACTTTTAAGAGCGTTTAAAGTTGGAGCGTTGGAGAATTGGGCGATAAGTCCTATAGTTCCAGTACAAAACTACACACATATTTAGAACTTTAATCATTTCTTCACAAACCAAACTCAGTCGTCAGTAAAAAATACACGTTTTGTTTACAATTTTACATAATTAATATTTATACGCTTAGTGTAACATTGAGACTTATAATATCGCGTCGCATCGCTTATGTTACATATTTTATTACAATACATTTGAAAGAGAAATACGATTTGGCAATGTCAGTCGCGTCGGTGATGAAGACAACTGAACTGTAGAGTAATATAATTGGTCTAGCTGTCGCGGGCAAAGAGAAAGGTGTTTCTTTTTTTTATTCTTAAAAGCAGCATGGAGTTTTCAAGTTTGGTCCACAGATGGCCAATAGACTCACGAGATTTAAAAACTTTTTTTGGTACCCTCATGTGTGCAGATTTCCTCACCGAATTTTCTTCACCGTTAAAGCAAGTGATAAAATATTACTGCTACAGATCATTTATCTTATATGAGTTTTACATAAGATTTGGAAGAAATAGTTCGGACTTTATTGAATATCGGTTCACAGTTAAAACGCTAAAATTGATAATATTAGTCAAGTTACAGCACAGAGACGAATATTTTGACGTATAGAACATACGATAACGTAACCATATCGTTAATGTCAGTGAATTTTGAATCGAAAATAATATCCTCCTGACCGAATTTCGGTCACGGCGGCCAATCTCACCGGAGATTAGCCAGATTAGGAAATATTATAGAGCACAAGTGTGTGCGCAAACACAGGTGCTCTCTCTATTCCTTCACTCTCATAGTCCGATGGGACGGCAATCCGAGACGACCGGAGAGAGATCAGGCGCAGGACCAACGGCTTTACGTGCTTTCCGAGGCACGGTGTGTATTCACATACACAAAGACCCAGACCTGAAACAACTATCTGTAGATCATACAAATATTTGCTCCGTGCGGGAATCGAACCCGCGACACGTAGCGCAGCAGTCGATCTCTCAACTACTGCGCCAACCGTGCCGTCATCGAATCGAAAATACAACTATCCTATAAGATTTTGATTAATTTTATGTAACAAACACACAGATATGAATGAAATCTTCAATTTTAAAATACATATATTGTGTAAAAAACGATTATTTTCAAAATCTTTCAAGATTCATTCACGTTATCGAGCGTTATCGAGCGTTGCTAGACGTCAAAACAGTGCTAGGCCTATTGTACACCTTGTACAGTCCCCCGTTACCAACATTACGACTGAATTCACTACGGTATCAGCAATATTGCTTTACTCTGATTTTAGATCTTTAGCTGTTAACTAATAACATAAAAATTCCCGATTCATTCAAATACTGTCAATTATCGGTCTTGTATCATTTTAGAGATAATTATATGAGGGATATTAATGATTTTTATTATAGAGTATTTATCAACGGAGTATTAGACCTGATATGACGCACACCGCTACTGAGCGTAAGTTCCTGTGTTCGATCACCGGGTTAGGTAGTGTTATTGAGTTTTCCGTTACAAAATTCTCAGTAACAGGCCGGAATAAGGAATTGTGAATGAGTCTCGCATGGGACTCAATATCGGCGGTGTGTGCGGATGTGGTTGCACCAACACCTCTGGCTAAACCTTTGAGGAATACAGGCGTGATGCTACGAGATGAGAACAATACAAGTCCGATTATAAGACACATATATATATTTGATTATTGTCTGTATAATTACAATTGAGTCCAAAACATAATTAGATATCAATTCCATATTATATATAAAGTATCATTTACTTCAATGTTAATTAATATTCTGTATAATTTCCTAGTTTTAATACCGTAAACAATAATATAAAAAGGTCTATCTATCTGCCTGCCTTTCCTCAACTGCATTGAGGTCGGATTCCAATCTAACCGGTTGCGGCTGAATATCAGTATTTTACACGGAGCGACGGCCATCTGACTTCCGCCACACAATTACTGGGAGATACTGATTCTCTAAGGTTAGACTGGTTGTCAGACTTTTTGGGCTGCTGACACCCGTAAGGACTGTCTTAGGTCTTCATATAACACCCGGGACCGACTGCTTAACGTGCTTTCCGAGGCACGGAGGGGTCTCGATGTGTGAAAAATGGTCACCCATCCAAGGACTGACCGCGGCAAGCGCTGCTTAACCTCACAGATCGACCAATCTGCGCGGTAACTATGTAACGACGAGCCCCTCCAAATATAAAAAGGTATGTTTGTATGTGGCGTAAAGTATACTAAATATGTTTTGCGACTCGATTTACCGACTTTATACAAAACGAGGTGCGATTGTTATACATTTTTATATACAAAGAAAGCTATTTTATGGAACCATACTCAAATGTAAATACACTATGCAATATTGCATTGATTAAATAAATTAAATGAAATTATTTATTTTGCAATTAGGATTTTTCAATCACTTTTACACGTCTTTTTTAAACTAGATGGCGTCGGCGTTTCCTATGACTATCCCTGAGAAGAACCTTAACGTGTGTTAGCGTATAATTATAGCTGAATAAATAATTATTTTAAAAGAAGAGTATTCATTTTACCTCCTCAACACTGTCAAAAGAATGATTGCTACGCGCATGATATTAAGCGTTGTCAATTAAGTGGCATTTTTAGTTCCCTTGGCACAAAAGTGATCAATTTTATTATACAAATAGTCCATAGTATATTTACATTTAAATATAATTCAAGTATTTCCATACGGCCTCTATTCTATTGAATAAATACTGCTTACAAAAATATAGTAATAAATGCATTTTTATTATTTATATTTTTTTCAATATGGCAACACAATATTATTTTTATAGTGGCAATTTTGTAAAACGGTTTACACTTTGAAAAATTTGTTTGGTTTCGAGACTAGCCTATCGTTACCAAAATGTATTCTTGGATAACCAGATCTAGATTATAAATAAAACCGTGAACCATATGTGGTTGTTTTTTTTATAACCGCTTTCATAATAATCAAGCTTCCCAACTGCGTAATTTAACCGTCAGATAAATGATGTTTCTTTCTAGAAACCATTCTATTTAGTTACTAGTGTTTCGACCGAATACTCAAAAGCATCACAACTTTTAAAAACTCGCTGTCGTTATCGCTATAGTCCAGTACAAAATATGATAAATATTACTTATTAGATATTATTGATGTCAATAAACCTGTTAATCATGTCATTTTTCATAGTGAAGACCGTTTTAAAAACTTGCCTATCAAATAAATATGGTCGACGCCTTTTCTACTATAACCGTGTAATATCTCGGTAAATATTCTGACCGTTACCGTAAATTTCTTATAGGTCACACTAGTAAATTTTCGCAGAAGAAACGTGCATTTTGGCGTTCAAAAAACCCAAAATTTAGCCGTAAGAACAGAGAGACATTGGTAAATGTTCTATTTTATTAGAAAAAGGCGCCTTTTTTTTTCATTCAGCCTGTATGTCATAATCGTCACAACTTTGAGAAATATACTGAGATTCCTAGTCAACAACTTATGTATGAGAATTAAATGTTATATAATATAATAATACTCGTGTGGTCGGGTTTTGAAGCGATTAAGATTTTTGTCATGATAAGCTTATAGGACCCGGGTACGTCTTAAAACTGCGGCCAGACACCTGCGGACGGGCAGCAGCGTCCTCTCACTAATCGGTGAGCCACTGCGATCCCCAAGCCGCCTGCCAAGCGTGGGGATTATGGCAAACCCCCCCTTGAGGGAGGCCTTCGTTCAGCAGTGGACGTCTTCTGGCTGATGATGATGATGATGAAGCTTATATTTATTTGTCAACTCGATTTGAAGACTTCTTCACCGAAAAAATCTTGGCTTACAGCGATTCTGTGGGAGCGGAAAGAGCCTCCACGAAATATGAGACACTCTGGCACACTGAGAGTCAGCCTCGAGACCACCATTGATACACATACAGCTCGTGACGAAACGACAGAAGCAGAGACAGGTCTTCAGGAGCTTCGTGCTAACGATTGAGAAGAAACTATCCAAAGATCATAGCGAGGGACACTCATAGGACAAGACATACTTGGCGTCGCAACATTTAGGCTGTATGATGACGTCATTCCGTCAGTACACAATTAATTTTTAATTAATTAAATTAAATCTTTAACGCTTCAAACCCTACCAGTGTGATGATTAACCGACAAAATAATAATATTAGTAAATAAAAAAAACCGTCAATAAATAATTTAACGAAACAAGTGACTTATCTATACCTAATTGTATTTCTTGTACAGTCTACATAAAGTAGGTATACAAGGGTAGGCCGATAAAAACAATAAGATTTTCCTGACGATACCCGCGTTCGTCCGGCGCAGGCGCACCCTGTGCAGTCACGAAGGATGTTAAAGTCAAAATAAGCTAACGTTATGTATGACTGTACAAAAAATAATATTATACAACTTAATTACATATGTTCACAATTAAAAATGAGTTTCATTTTGTTAATATACAAGATAACAGTTAAATGGCTACTGTGGTGAGACTTTGTGACGAGTGTGGGCAATTGCCACAACTACGTATTTATTTTTAACCTTTACCCAATACTGTGGTCTGTTTCCAGTCTAACCAAATGCGACTGAACAATAGTATTTTATATGTCCATATAAAATACATATAAAAATGGGTGTCATTTTTGTGATATATCCAGTTAGACCGTGAATATACCACAATTGATTTTTTACGACGTTATTTTACCATATATTTTGCCAAAAAATTATTATTTCGTGTTAAGATAATTAATTTTACTAAATAATTACGAATTTTAAAATATATAAATCGCGCAAATACAATAAAATTACAATGTTTCAGCAAACTTCACAACTTATGAATATATAACAAATCTCTTACCAATAAAGCAAGTAAATAAATGTACATATACAATATAATTTTGTGGTAATTCAACCAAATAAATTTCGACATTTTTTTGACATCTTTACCAATACTAAAAATTCATTTTCTACCAATTAGTGGTAACATTGGAAACTTACCAATTTTTTGGCGAGTCTGGAATTTTACCACTACTGGTATTCTCATAATTATCGCCACATCGTCTCGCCACAGTTTGTGGTAATCTTATCAATAGTTGGTTGTGGTACGTCAACCGGTGTGTGGGTGCGATTTTTGCTCGAAAATCGCCGCCATGTCTCGAATATTGTACGACGGGGACACTTTCTCCTTCCTGAAGCGAAATAATAAAACACTATTAGTACCTGAAATAAACGAGTATGTATATGAAATTTATTTCTGTAAACTACCCACAATATAGGAAACTAAAAAGGGCGTGGCATCGTATTAAACTAAGCAATACCATTTCGCAATAAATTCCAGAATTAAATTTTACTACAAAATTTTATAAACAACAATATACTATGAATTGTTTTATTATATATCACATGATTCTTTAGTTGGTTATCAAGAAGAGAACGTTCACGTACAATACACATATTATTGAATACAGAACGAAATGACTCATTTTGTATTATTTTTGAAAGAATTTTATATTTACATCCTTTAAGGTACGCTTAAACTGATGCGAATGGGCCCGCAAGTTGCGCTTCAGATTCTTATCCATTTTTTCTATAAAAATGTCTCATACATTTGTATAGAAACAACGTACAAATTGTATAGTAACCTCGGAACGCGTGCGAATTCGCGTCTGTTTGAAAACAGCTTTAAACTAACTTCTTAAGCTTCAATGCCATCCATCTGGTCATAAGTTTCATCGACGCTTGCTTTATTCAAAGTACATTGCGTACAATATTAAACGGTCAACTATTTAAAAAGGGGACAGTTAATAATTTTGTGCAAACCTATTACAGAGTTATAGTGTTAATTTATTTCGAAATACAAGTAAAGCCAATTGTACATAGAAAATCAAACATAAAACATTAAAACATATATGTGGCTTGGAGGTTATTTTGATATTTTTACTGTCAAATATTAAAATTCATGGCATAAGTACTGCTATTTTAATATTTAATAGTTAGGGTGAGAAAACATGATCAGGGTTTTGATATAACGCCTATATTATTTCAGTCATGGCTGCATGCAACATCAGGCCTGGAGAGGACGGAGTGACATTATTGGCCTAGATAAATAAGGGGTTTTCTATAGTTATTTAGCATCGGAGGTGGCCAGCCGGGATCACTGACATATGACACAAAACTGAAATTTCATTAAACTCTTTAGGGTATTTTATCTTGCAAAGTGTAATAATAAATTTAAAAAAATACGTTTAAATAACTTCCAAGCCACTTTTTTGTACAACTTACCTATCGTACTGATTCCTATCTTCTCGACTGTCACACCGAAACTCTTTATCTGGACTAGTAGGAGACGGGATCGACTCCAGGTTGTTGCTGCTCTTAGCCAGGCTAAACCTTAGCCTCTGCCCCAAATCCACCGTGTTCCTCCTCTCGAACTTCGGCAACTCATCCTTTAACCTTTCACACGACTCTATCTTATCTTCTCTATCTTTTTTTATCTTTATTCTGGTTAACTGTTCAGGGTTAGATCTAAAAGATTGTGAGCTATATTTTTCTCGTAAGAAATTTCTGCGCTCTTCTTTATATTTCTCTATTCGTTCTCTACTTAGTTTTTTGTCGCCGTCTAGAGATATTAGCGTTTTGATGTCTGGACGGTCAAATCTTTGTATGAGAGATATTTTGTTTTCTGTTGTAGGGGTTATGATCACTTTGTGTTCGTGATCCGTGTTTAGATTTAGATCTGGAAGCTTTTTGCTTGAGTCTTTGACTTCTAGACTTTTTCGTCTGTCTACATTTGATTGGTCGTTGCCAAATTCTTTTATAAACGCGTTTTCGTCTAATGATCTTGCGTTGCAAGAGTTTTTGGATAGCTTGTATGATTTTGGAGACTGAGGTTTGATGTCGATTTTCTTGACTTCTATGACTCGTTTTTCTTCTTTTCTCTCCAAACTGGGGTATTTGATTTCAGCTTTGAATTTATCGAAAGTGAATGCAGATTTCTGCTCTGTAGGGCTTTCGAATCGTATCGCTAACTCTCTGACATTCATACTTTTAAAGTTCCCATTTTCTGCCGTATCTTTAGTGTTATCAACGTCGTTAATATCTAAATCTTTATCACATATTTTAAGAGTATCAACATTGATATTTTCATAATCATTTTGTTTTTCAAACGCAATATTCTCGTAATGCCTATCTTCTGGTAGAAGCATAGCATTGACTTCATCAATACTCTTTTTGAAGAATTTGACTTGACTATAGACATCTGCATCTTCATCTAAATTGGTTTCTGTTGGAGTCTCTAGGATTATCAGGTCTTGTAGATCTTCAGGTTGGCAAGCCTGTTGAGTAGGCAAGCAGGCGTCAGTCTGAGGGACAGTTGCTTCTTCAACTATTGACAGATTCTTTTCTAGATCAATATCTTCGTAAACCGAATCCCTATCATTGGTTGGTGTATCTTCATAATTATTGACTTTAGTAGGAGATCGGAATGTTATACTAATCGTAGATTTGAGGGGACTTTTTAAAGGACTGCCTGGAGAACTTTTACTAGTACTAGACGATTGCAAGTTTATATAATTTGGTCTTGTATAATTGTAGCATTCGTACAATTCATCCCCTTTAGTCAAACTCACGTTAGAGTAGCTTGAAGAGCTTTCATGTGATGACGTCATAACTTTCATGATGTCAGCGTCATCTTTTTTCTTGTCAGTGTGATCAGAGTTAGAAGAATTAGACACAGCTGACAATCTGTTAAGATTGTGGTAGCTAACATCAGTGGAATGTAAAGGACTATGTTCTAAGCTATCGTGGAGATTCTCAGAGAAATCTTTTAAATTTTCATAATCAGTAGCTTTGAGTTCACACTTCAAACATTTCTCTTCATCACAGTTATTGCAAACTTCACTTTTTATCTGTATAGTATGTTTGTTTGTCTCACTGACTTCTGAATCACTCTCTAAAGGGTCGTATACCGGTGTAATAGGAGTCAAAGGGCTTGAATTCATTGTGCTTGTGTTTAGAGTACTGACAGAGTTTTCTGCCGGCCAGTCTATCTTTATTAAAGTAGAGTGGCCGTCTTTTCCGTGCCAACTGAGACGGTTTGTCTGTTTCTCTGTGTCTAAGTGCATTCCGCTGTATCGTGCTTTAGATTTTCGTGGCGAATTTCTTTCTCTGAAAGTGTTATGTCAGTGTAAGCGGAAATTTAGATTGTTATAACATTTATTTTAGGTTATTTGGTGTTGTGGATTAATTCTGTTTTATAATTTTGTTTTATTATGTCTGTTGATGAGATACAAGTTACTTTTATGACAACTTAAATATCCTAATTGGTTCCCGAATCGTGTTATGTAATCTTTAGGGCTGTAAATATGAAATCTGTATGTCTGTATGTATATTGCATATTTAATGGCCCTTATACAAATACGTAGGTAAACCCAGTGATGGAGTAATATTGCTTGTATCTTTCAAATGAAAACTTTAATAGTATTTTAATAATGGTCAATTTACATTGCGGGGGTAGAGAAGGGAAATTTAATTTTGGTATTTTGAACTATAACTCTATTATGTAACATAAAAATTAGACATCTGATAAAAAACAGATGGCCCGCCGTTCCCGAGAATTCACGAGAATTTTCGCGACAATTGTCAACGACATGACACGATACAAAAATATATAAGGTTCAAAATGCAAAATTAAAAATATTCTCCTACGCCACAATGTAACCCATAAGATAATGAAGCCTATTTATCAGTGGCGTGCACAGAGTTTTTAGACAGGGTAGGCAGAAAATTTTAATAGCTTTCTTACCAAAAAATACCTACTGCATGTTGGTATTGGCTTGTCGTCTTGTCGATTAAATAATGATGTATGTGATTTGCCACCTCAAATATCTTATAATAAATATTTATCTGTGTTAAGTAGGGTAGGCAGTGTCTTTTTGTCTTTATGAACCGCAAGCCACTGCTATTTAGTTTAAGTTAATGAAAAAATCCACAACACCTTAATAAATCAATTAATTCAAAGTCACAGTGGCTGCTCACACAATTTGGAAAAACATCTGTGTTATTTGAAACGATGGCATTGGTATGTATTTATAAACATGTGAATTATGATATTTCTGCTGACTATGAAAATAGGGAGAGACAGTATTCAAAATAGATTACGAAACATAGAAATCACTTTAAATTTAAGATCTTCAAATACAATTATCGCCAGAATCCTACTAATATTATAAATGTGAAAGTTTGTGAGGATGGATGGATATTTGTTACTCTTTCACGCCAGAACGGGTGAACGGCAGCCTAATTACCGATGTAGCGACAGGCGTAGATCGCGCGATAACTTCTGGCAAACGTCATTTTTGTGACATATAATGTATTGGCTGACAGTGAGATTGCTGTCGCGTGGCTATCGCTTTGCTGTCGCTTATTTACGTAATTAGGCTGCCGATCTGGATGAAATTTGGCACAGAGATAGATTATAGTCTGGAATAGCACATAGACTTTTTATCCCGGAAAAAATGTACGGGTTCGTAAACCACGCGGGCGAAGCCACGAAGCGGGTGATATTCTCAGTTTGGCATTGTACCCACCCGATTAGTCTAAACCTATTTATTATATGATACTCAATAACTTATGTTTTTGACTTTGTTCCGATAATATGAAATGTTTTATTTGAATAAGGAGGTAAAATTATAAACTGCGCCTTTCACTCGAATGAGTGAGTAGAAAATATGAAAATCTCCATTGAAAATCCTTTACTTGATGGCGTAATACTGTCTCTCTCTATATATCTGGGGCCCTATTGTAAGTTTCTTTCGACAAACTCGATTTAACGCATCGAACGCGTTCGGCGCTTCTATTGGAGAACACGAAACGGACCAATCGGAGCGCCGAACACGTTCGATGCGTTAAATCGAGTTTGTCGAAAGAAACTTACACTAGGACCTCTGTATACATGTATATAATACACATTTACTACAACACGTACATATAAAAGGTATATTTACCTGAGTTTAACGTTGCCAAGTGTAGTAGTGAAGTCCGTCAGCGATGCCATGGGACTGTCCCGGTCCTTGCATAGTCTGGGGAGAATACAAACACATTTAATATTGCTTACCGATGATCTCCGCACGGAACAAATATTTGTATGAACTACACAAAATTGTTTCGGGTCTGGGTGTTTGTATATGTGAATATATGTGTTTGTAAACGCACATACAGAAATTTTTCCTAATGTGGGACAACATTATAAAAAATATGTGTGGGTACCTCTTAGCGATGTCGGTGTGTCGGGGCGAGGCGGGGCGCGCAGAGTGGCGCTTCTCGGGCGGGGGGCGCGCGCGCGGGGACTCCCCGTCGATGTACCCGATCTGTGACAG
Source organism: Shargacucullia verbasci (assembly GCA_947562105.1). Taxonomy (NCBI): domain Eukaryota; kingdom Metazoa; phylum Arthropoda; class Insecta; order Lepidoptera; family Noctuidae; genus Shargacucullia; species Shargacucullia verbasci. Next base: position 5,376,431 of record OX387308.1, read on the forward strand.
CTGCTCCTCCAGCGCCACGCGACGACTGACGAACGACAACACCGGTCAGCACGATATGGTACACAACTTGTTTGATGCAAATTTTCAGTAATATACGTTACAAATATTAAGAGACATCCAAAATATACAGGATGAATTTTTCAAGTGGGCATGAATGGCCAAATCATAAGAAAAGCGAAAAATATTCCTAGCCTCAGAAACGCACCAGGCGATTTTGAAAAATAAAAATCACCCTGTATTATTACACTATCCGATGTCGCTAATAAGTATCAAATTCTAGGAAGTAACACATAGTTATGATTAAACTCCATGCTGCAGAATTTACGTACAGAATATGTCAATTCTCTGTAGCAGCACGGAGTTTGAAATATTGGCCGATAGATGGCCATAACCTCATATAACATTGGACAATAACGTCATCGGCCAAATATAAGAGCACTGAACTACACCGCTGCTTAACCCTTCGGGGAATACAAGCGTGATGCTATGTTATGATATTAAAATGGAAATGAGTTCCTTAGTTGTTTTCTCATACTTTTTCACATTATGTACATAGCAAGATTGTTAAAAGAGACTTTAAAAGAGTATCCATGGAGTTTCTTGCCGGTTCTTCTCCATAGGACCAACTTTTTGGAACCGTGCATCTAGAGTCCAATAACGTTTCATAAGTGTATGGAGGAACGAGGTATGATGTTCCTCCATTGAAAAGGGAGGATCCTCCGACCAGGCAAGGTGGTTAGCCTGGCGGGCCGAAGCCCAACGATTGATGTTGGACATTCGTATATGTGTTAGAATCGTTGTAAACTCTCATGCTCAGTGCGATTCATGGTTTGTTATTGTAGCTTCACTCCGATAGATGGCGCTTTACTTTTTGTCATGTTGCGAGTAGTAGTCGCTACAAGTGCCTGCATCAGGTTTATTTGAAATAAAAGCAATTCTATCTATCTATCTAAATAAATCTACGCGTATTTGAAATGATTATAATAAGAAAAACTAACAATAAAATAATTTGTATTGTAACGCGGCGTGGTCCTTTCTATCGCAGGCTTTAGGTCCCACAGCTTCAGAAATCTAACGTTTTGCATGTGAAGCTTACTTCTGCATACTTCTGGAAGAACACTATTATCATCACTTTCAGGTTAGATCCTATTATGGGTAAAATCACATGGCAGTATACATTAGTATTTTATATAAAGACTAGTTGACCCGATAGACCTTTCTTGAGTTTATACAAAAACTAGCTTCCGCTCGCGGCTTCGCCCGCGTGGTTTACGAACCCGTACATGTTCCGGGATTAAAAGTAGCCTATATGCTATTCCAGACTATAGTCTATCTCTGTGCCAAATTTCATCCAGATCCGTTCAGCCGTTCTGGCGTGAAAGAGTAACAAAGATCCATCCATCCATCCTCACAAACTTTCACATTTATAATATTAGTAGGATTCTATAGGAAAAAGCTTTTGATAAAATTGCCATGACAGTTATGAGCTGGACTGGCCCAATAGACGGCACCCGTTTACGAGTATAACGCGTACATCAGCGTCGCTTTGCTCAACCATATTGCAGGGAACCCAACGACCCGATGCACAACGCCACCATCATCAGGACATTTAAGTGAGCATTACAAAGTCAAACTGCCAGACAGCTATCACGTCTATTAGATATAGGATTTACAAGTTGCGAGTACAGTTTTTCTCGAATTTTCCATTTATCCGGGCAACAGACTATAACGACAAATTTATTTTACAAGAATGTTTTTGAATTTTGCAGATCGATCAACTTTCACCGGAGATATGAGGCTGACGGTGGAGGGACTTTTTTTTCTTAGTGTTGTGGATCGTGCGGTTTTTTATATAGTAATATACCAATCAACAATGTGTACTATTTATTTTTATTAATTTCTATTGTTATATGCTAGTGATAGCCTAGCGGTTGAACGCTTGCCTTCCATGCAGGAGGGTCCGAGTTCAAACCCGGGCCGCACCTCTGACTTTTCGGAATCAAGTGCGGATCAAAATTTGAGTATCACTTGCGTTAACGGTGAAGGAAAAAACATGGTGAGGAAACTTACACACCTGACAGGGTGACATAAAGTTCTTGACAATATTTCAATAATTACCATGAATATAGCTATCAATTCCCAAGATAATTTAAGAGCCAGCCGACTTCATGGTGTCACTTTTATCTGTCAGTGTGCGCGCACATCGTAAGAATTCACTCTCATCAAGCGCGCCAAAAGAAGTATAACTCCAAAAAATTGACTCTGACTGTCCAGTGTGAGCCAGACGATCTCACGTTTCGTCACTCCCAAGTGTCTCTTTGTATCCTGGGTAGTATATATGTAGTGTATAGTTACCGTTCGGCCAGTTCGTTAGCTTGGTGTATGTCGACGCGCAGGTTGCGGCGCGGACTGGGCTCGGCGCTGCACAGACCCGACTCGGGCGGCGTCGAACACAGGGAGTCACCCTGCACATTACAACAGTATTATAACGACATTTAAATATTTGCTGTAGATAGAATATCTGAGTATACTGGATGAAATTTTTCAAGTGGGCGTGGATAGCCAAATCCTAAACTATAAGGAATAGCAAAAAATACTCAAAGGAGTCTCGAGTCCGATTTTGATGAAAACTAAAACTGCATCATTGGATTTTTGATAAAACAATATTCATAGCCAGGAATCGACCCAGCTGATTTTGAAAAATAAAAACACATGCTGTATTATTCCACCATCCGATAGTGTCGCTAATAAGAATCAATTTCTGGGAAGTAATGACATATGACAAACTAAAGGAAAGAGATAATTTTTAACAAAATACTATTTTATTTTTAATATAATCCCTATGTACAATGGGCGACATTGGCGGTAGTACACTTTGCTAACAAAATTCTTTACACGGTTTGCGATGAACTAACCACGCCTATATTTTGCTTCCGCCAATGAGAGCTCAGATATAAGTATACCTGTGATAAGAGCGGCAACAGCGCGGTGTCATATTACGACAAGATCTTTTGGCACAATTAATGCTGAATAAAAACGATCACACCACACACAGTCACAGTCGCCCTCGCATAATTATTTATCAAATTATTAATCACAATCACTCTATTTAATGTATTCTAACGTCCAATGTAAACGTCCAATTTCGCACAATTCACTTAACTGTTCACTAAAACTACCTATGCTACGTTATCTGTCCTGCCCCTATAAAAATAAATCGTCCAATTTCGCAAAATCACAGTAAAGGCGGTGAAACTCCTGCGCTTCCGAAATTGTAAAATAATGACGCTTGCGACGTCACAGGACCGCGGCGACACACTGACCTACATATGTAGGCTTAACGGGGGCAGGCGCAAGGATTCGAAAAGAAAGTGAAATAGAAACAAACAAACTTAGATTTGTTTCTTTCGCACATACTTACTCTTATGTCAATCGTAAGAGTACGTAATATGAAGTAATAACTTCCGCATGCATTATTTATTTTCGTATCTAATTCTGATGACACGTTTTGACTTTTATGGCTCAAGCATAAAGTATATCTGACAAATGACTATAATATATGTATCACTGTTTTCCCTTACATATATTACTATTTTAAAATAGGCATGTCAATTAATTAAGATTTTAACAACAAAAATAAATATAAATAAACAACACAATTTTTTATATTAATATCAGACTGAGCCACAGCGAAGTTTGGCCAGGTTTAGCTAGTATTATTATAATCCAAGGTTTAGCTAATATAATTAGGTGGTTGTGGTGGTGGTGTCAGAGCAGTCTAATGTTTGTGGTGTCGGTGTCAGAGGTGTCAGATGTTTGTGGCGGATGGTGTCAGGGCAGTCAGATGTTTGTGGTGGGTGGTGTCAGAGCCGTCAGATGTTTGTGGTGTCGGTGTCAGAGGTGTCAGATGTTTGTGGTGTCGGTGTCAGAGGTGTCAGATGTTTGTGGCGGATGGTGTCAGATCAGTCAGATGTTTGTAGTGGTGGTGTCAGAGGTGTCAGATGTTCGTGGTGTCGGTGTCAGAGGTGTCAGATGTTTGTGGTGTCGGTGTCAGAGGTGTCAGATGTTTGTGGAGTCGGTGTCAGAGGTGTCAGAGCAGTCAGATGTTTGTGGTGTCGGTGTCAGAGGTGTCAGATGTTTGTGGTGGGTGGTGTCAGCATTCAGATGTTTGTGGTGTGGGTGTCAGAGGTGTCAGAAGTTTGTGGTGGATGGTGTCAGAACAGTCAGATGTTTGTGGTGGGTGGTATCAGAGCCGTCAGATGTTTGTGGTGGGGGTGTCAGAGCAGTCGGGTGGTTGTGGCGGGGGGTGTCAGAGCAGTCGGGTGGTTGTGTTGGGAGTGTCAGAGCAGTCGGGTGGTTGTGGTGGTGGTGTCACCGCATTCGGGTGGTAGTGTTGGGGCTGTCAGAGCAGTCTAATGTTTGTGGTGCCGGTGTCAGAGGTGTCAGAGCAGTTAGATGTTTGTGGTGTCGGTGTCAGAGGTGTCTAATGTTTGTGGTGTCGGTGTCAGAGCAGTCAGATGTTTGTGGTGTCGGTGTCAGAGGTGTCAGAGCAGTCAGATGTTTGTGGTGTCGGTGTCAGAGGTGTCTAATGTTTGTGGTGTCGGTGTCAGAGGTGTCAGATGTTTGTGGTGTCGGTGTCAGAGGTGTCAGATGTTTGTGGCGGATGGTGTCAGATCAGTCAGATGTTTGTAGTGGTGGTGTCAGAGGTGTCAGATGTTCGTGGTGTCGGTGTCAGAGGTGTCAGATGTTTGTGGTGTCGGTGTCAGAGGTGTCAGAGCAGTCAGATGTTTGTGGTGTCGGTGTCAGAGGTGTCAGATGTTTTTGGTGTCGGTGTCAGAGGTGTCAGATGTTTGTGGTGGATGGTGTCAGAGCAGTCAGATGTTTGTGGTGGGGGTGTCAGAGCAGTCGGGTGGTTGTGGTGGTGGTGTCAGAGCAATCGGGTGGTTGTGGTGGTGGTGTCAGAGCAGTCTAATGTTTGTGGTGTCGGTGTCAGAGGTGTCAGATGTCTGTGGTGTCGGTGTCAGAGGTGTCAGATGTTTGTGGTGTCGGTGTCAGAGGTGTCAGATGTTTGTGGCGGATGGTGTCAGATCAGTCAGATGTTTGTGGTGTCGGTGTCAGAGGTGTCAGATGTTTGTGGTGTATGGTGTCAGAGCAGTCAGATGTTTGTGGTGTCGGTGTCAGAGGTGTCAGAGCAGTTAGATGTTTGTGGTGTCGGTGTCAGAGGTGTCTAATGTTTGTGGTGTCGGTGTCAGATGTTTGTGGTGTCGGTGTCAGAGGTGTCAGATGTTTGTGGCGGATGGTGTCAGATCAGTCAGATGTTTGTAGTGGTGGTGTCAGAGGTGTCAGATGTTCGTGGTGTCGGTGTCAGAGGTGTCAGATGTTTGTCGTGTCGGTGTCAGAGGTGTCAGAGCAGTCAGATGTTTGTGGTGTCGGTGTCAGAGGTGTCAGATGTTTGTGGTGGATGGTGTCAGAGCAGTCTAATGTTTGTGGTGTCGGTGTCAGAGGTGTCAGAGCAGTCAGATGTTTGTGGTGTCGGTGTCAGATGTTTGTGGTGGTTGGTGTCAGAGCAGTGGGGTGGTAGTGTTGGGGCTGTCAGAGCAGTCTAATGTTTGTGGTGTCGGTGTCAGAGCAGTCTAATGTTTGTGGTGTCGGTGTCAGAGGTGTCAGATGTTTGTGGTGTCGGTGTCAGAGGTGTCAGATGTTTGTGGCGGATGGTGTCAGATCAGTCAGATGTTTGTAGTGGTGGTGTCAGAGGTGTCAGATGTTCGTGGTGTCGGTGTCAGAGGTGTCAGATGTTTGTGGTGTCGGTGTCAGAGGTGTCAGATGTTTGTGGTGTATGGTGTCAGAGGTGTCTAATGTTTGTGGTGTCGGTGTCAGAGGTGTCAGATGTTTGTGGTGTCGGTGTCAGAGGTGTCAGATGTTTGTGGCGGATGGTGTCAGATCAGTCAGATGTTTGTAGTGGTGGTGTCAGAGGTGTCAGATGTTCGTGGTGTCGGTGTCAGAGGTGTCAGATGTTTGTGGTGTCGGTGTCAGAGGTGTCAGAGCAGTCAGATGTTTGTGGTGTCGGTGTCAGAGGTGTCAGATGTTTTTGGTGTCGGTGTCAGAGGTGTCAGATGTTTGTGGTGGATGGTGTCAGAGCAGTCAGATGTTTGTGGTGGGGGTGTCAGAGCAGTCGGGTGGTTGTGGTGGTGGTGTCAGAGCAGTCTAATGTTTGTGGTGTCGGTGTCAGAGGTGTCAGATGTCTGTGGTGTCGGTGTCAGAGGTGTCAGATGTTTGTGGTGTCGGTGTCAGAGGTGTCAGATGTTTGTGGTGGTGGTGTCAGAGCAATCGGGTGTCAGAGGTGTCAGATGTTTGTGGTGTCGGTGTCAGAGGTGTCAGATGTCTGTGGTGTCGGTGTCAGAGGTGTCAGATGTTTGTGGTGTCGGTGTCAGAGGTGTCAGATGTTTGTGGCGGATGGTGTCAGATCAGTCAGATGTTTGTGGTGTCGGTGTCAGAGGTGTCAGATGTTTGTGGTGTATGGTGTCAGAGCAGTCAGATGTTTGTGGTGTCGGTGTCAGAGGTGTCAGAGCAGTTAGATGTTTGTGGTGTCGGTGTCAGAGGTGTCTAATGTTTGTGGTGTCGGTGTCAGATGTTTGTGGTGTCGGTGTCAGAGGTGTCAGATGTTTGTGGCGGTTGGTGTCAGATCAGTCAGATGTTTGTAGTGGTGGTGTCAGAGGTGTCAGATGTTCGTGGTGTCGGTGTCAGAGGTGTCAGATGTTTGTCGTGTCGGTGTCAGAGGTGTCAGAGCAGTCAGATGTTTGTGGTGTCGGTGTCAGAGGTGTCAGATGTTTGTGGTGGATGGTGTCAGAGCAGTCTAATGTTTGTGGTGTCGGTGTCAGAGGTGTCAGAGCAGTCAGATGTTTGTGGTGTCGGTGTCAGATGTTTGTGGTGGATGGTGTCAGAGCAGTGGGGTGGTAGTGTTGGGGCTGTCAGAGCAGTCTAATGTTTGTGGTGTCGGTGTCAGAGCAGTCTAATGTTTGTGGTGTCGGTGTCAGAGGTGTCAGATGTTTGTGGTGTCGGTGTCAGAGGTGTCAGATGTTCGTGGTGTCGGTGTCAGAGGTGTCAGATGTTTGTCGTGTCGGTGTCAGAGGTGTCAGAGCAGTCAGATGTTTGTGGTGTCGGTGTCAGAGGTGTCAGATGTTTGTGGTGGATGGTGTCAGAGCAGTCTAATGTTTGTGGTGTCGGTGTCAGAGGTGTCAGAGCAGTCAGATGTTTGTGGTGTCGGTGTCAGATGTTTGTGGTGGATGGTGTCAGAGCAGTGGGGTGGTAGTGTTGGGGCTGTCAGAGCAGTCTAATGTTTGTGGTGTCGGTGTCAGAGCAGTCTAATGTTTGTGGTGTCGGTGTCAGAGGTGTCAGATGTTTGTGGTGTCGGTGTCAGAGGTGTCAGATGTTTGTGGCGGATGGTGTCAGATCAGTCAGATGTTTGTAGTGGTGGTGTCAGAGGTGTCAGATGTTCGTGGTGTCGGTGTCAGAGGTGTCAGATGTTTGTGGTGTCGGTGTCAGAGGTGTCAGATGTTTGTGGTGTATGGTGTCAGAGGTGTCTAATGTTTGTGGTGTCGGTGTCAGAGGTGTCAGATGTTTGTGGTGTCGGTGTCAGAGGTGTCAGATGTTTGTGGCGGATGGTGTCAGATCAGTCAGATGTTTGTAGTGGTGGTGTCAGAGGTGTCAGATGTTCGTGGTGTCGGTGTCAGAGGTGTCAGATGTTTGTGGTGTCGGTGTCAGAGGTGTCAGATGTTTGTGGTGGATGGTGTCAGAGCAGTCAGATGTTTGTGGTGGGGGTGTCAGAGCAGTCGGGTGGTTGTGGTGGTGGTGTCAGAGCAATCGGGTGGTTGTGGTGGTGGTGTCAGAGCAGTCTAATGTTTGTGGTGTCGGTGTCAGAGGTGTCAGATGTCTGTGGTGTCGGTGTCAGAGGTGTCAGATGTTTGTGGTGTCGGTGTCAGAGGTGTCAGATGTTTGTGGCGGATGGTGTCAGATCAGTCAGATGTTTGTAGTGGTGGTGTCAGAGGTGTCAGATGTTCGTGGTGTCGGTGTCAGAGGTGTCAGATGTTTGTGGTGTCGGTGTCAGAGGTGTCAGAGCAGTTAGATGTTTGTGGTGTCGGTGTCAGAGGTGTCTAATGTTTGTGGTGTCGGTGTCAGATGTTTGTGGTGTCGGTGTCAGAGGTGTCAGATGTTTGTGGCGGATGGTGTCAGATCAGTCAGATGTTTGTAGTGGTGGTGTCAGAGGTGTCAGATGTTCGTGGTGTCGGTGTCAGAGGTGTCAGATGTTTGTCGTGTCGGTGTCAGAGGTGTCAGAGCAGTCAGATGTTTGTGGTGTCGGTGTCAGAGGTGTCAGATGTTTGTGGTGGATGGTGTCAGAGCAGTCTAATGTTTGTGGTGTCGGTGTCAGAGGTGTCAGAGCAGTCAGATGTTTGTGGTGTCGGTGTCAGAGGTGTCAGATGTTTGTGGTGGATGGTGTCAGAGCAGTCTAATGTTTGTGGTGTCGGTGTCAGAGGTGTCAGAGCAGTCAGATGTTTGTGGTGTCGGTGTCAGATGTTTGTGGTGGATGGTGTCAGAGCAGTGGGGTGGTAGTGTTGGGGCTGTCAGAGCAGTCTAATGTTTGTGGTGTCGGTGTCAGAGCAGTCTAATGTTTGTGGTGTCGGTGTCAGAGGTGTCAGATGTTTGTGGCGGATGGTGTCAGATCAGTCAGATGTTTGTAGTGGTGGTGTCAGAGGTGTCAGATGTTCGTGGTGTCGGTGTCAGAGGTGTCAGATGTTTGTGGTGTCGGTGTCAGAGGTGTCAGATGTTTGTGGTGTATGGTGTCAGAGGTGTCTAATGTTTGTGGTGTCGGTGTCAGAGGTGTCAGATGTTTGTGGTGTCGGTGTCAGAGGTGTCAGATGTTTGTGGCGGATGGTGTCAGATCAGTCAGATGTTTGTAGTGGTGGTGTCAGAGGTGTCAGATGTTCGTGGTGTCGGTGTCAGAGGTGTCAGATGTTTGTGGTGTCGGTGTCAGAGGTGTCAGAGCAGTCAGATGTTTGTGGTGTCGGTGTCAGAGGTGTCAGATGTTTTTGGTGTCGGTGTCAGAGGTGTCAGATGTTTGTGGTGGATGGTGTCAGAGCAGTCAGATGTTTGTGGTGGGGGTGTCAGAGCAGTCGGGTGGTTGTGGTGGTGGTGTCAGAGCAATCGGGTGGTTGTGGTGGTGGTGTCAGAGCAGTCTAATGTTTGTGGTGTCGGTGTCAGAGGTGTCAGATGTTTGTGGTGTCGGTGTCAGAGGTGTCAGATGTTTGTGGCGGATGGTGTCAGATCAGTCAGATGTTTGTAGTGGTGGTGTCAGAGGTGTCAGATGTTCGTGGTGTCGGTGTCAGAGGTGTCAGATGTTTGTGGTGTCGGTGTCAGAGGTGTCAGAGCAGTTAGATGTTTGTGGTGTCGGTGTCAGAGGTGTCTAATGTTTGTGGTGTCGGTGTCAGATGTTTGTGGTGTCGGTGTCAGAGGTGTCAGATGTTTGTGGCGGATGGTGTCAGATCAGTCAGATGTTTGTGGTGGATGGTGTCAGAGCAGTCTAATGTTTGTGGTGTCGGTGTCAGAGGTGTCAGAGCAGTCAGATGTTTGTGGTGTCGGTGTCAGATGTTTGTGGTGGATGGTGTCAGAGCAGTGGGGTGGTAGTGTTGGGGCTGTCAGAGCAGTCTAATGTTTGTGGTGTCGGTGTCAGAGCAGTCTAATGTTTGTGGTGTCGGTGTCAGAGGTGTCAGATGTTTGTGGTGTCGGTGTCAGAGGTGTCAGATGTTTGTGGCGGATGGTGTCAGATCAGTCAGATGTTTGTAGTGGTGGTGTCAGAGGTGTCAGATGTTCGTGGTGTCGGTGTCAGAGGTGTCAGATGTTTGTCGTGTCGGTGTCAGAGGTGTCAGAGCAGTCAGATGTTTGTGGTGTCGGTGTCAGAGGTGTCAGATGTTTGTGGTGGATGGTGTCAGAGCAGTCTAATGTTTGTGGTGTCGGTGTCAGAGGTGTCAGAGCAGTCAGATGTTTGTGGTGTCGGTGTCAGATGTTTGTGGTGGATGGTGTCAGAGCAGTGGGGTGGTAGTGTTGGGGCTGTCAGAGCAGTCTAATGTTTGTGGTGTCGGTGTCAGAGCAGTCTAATGTTTGTGGTGTCGGTGTCAGAGGTGTCAGATGTTTGTGGCGGATGGTGTCAGATCAGTCAGATGTTTGTAGTGGTGGTGTCAGAGGTGTCAGATGTTCGTGGTGTCGGTGTCAGAGGTGTCAGATGTTTGTGGTGTCGGTGTCAGAGGTGTCAGATGTTTGTGGTGTATGGTGTCAGAGGTGTCTAATGTTTGTGGTGTCGGTGTCAGAGGTGTCAGATGTTTGTGGTGTCGGTGTCAGAGGTGTCAGATGTTTGTGGCGGATGGTGTCAGATCAGTCAGATGTTTGTAGTGGTGGTGTCAGAGGTGTCAGATGTTCGTGGTGTCGGTGTCAGAGGTGTCAGATGTTTGTGGTGTCGGTGTCAGAGGTGTCAGAGCAGTCAGATGTTTGTGGTGTCGGTGTCAGAGGTGTCAGATGTTTTTGGTGTCGGTGTCAGAGGTGTCAGATGTTTGTGGTGGATGGTGTCAGAGCAGTCAGATGTTTGTGGTGGGGGTGTCAGAGCAGTCGGGTGGTTGTGGTGGTGGTGTCAGAGCAATCGGGTGGTTGTGGTGGTGGTGTCAGAGCAGTCTAATGTTTGTGGTGTCGGTGTCAGAGGTGTCAGATGTCTGTGGTGTCGGTGTCAGAGGTGTCAGATGTTTGTGGTGTCGGTGTCAGAGGTGTCAGATGTTTGTGGCGGATGGTGTCAGATCAGTCAGATGTTTGTAGTGGTGGTGTCAGAGGTGTCAGATGTTCGTGGTGTCGGTGTCAGAGGTGTCAGATGTTTGTGGTGTCGGTGTCAGAGGTGTCAGAGCAGTTAGATGTTTGTGGTGTCGGTGTCAGAGGTGTCTAATGTTTGTGGTGTCGGTGTCAGATGTTTGTGGTGTCGGTGTCAGAGGTGTCAGATGTTTGTGGCGGATGGTGTCAGATCAGTCAGATGTTTGTGGTGGATGGTGTCAGAGCAGTCTAATGTTTGTGGTGTCGGTGTCAGAGGTGTCAGAGCAGTCAGATGTTTGTGGTGTCGGTGTCAGATGTTTGTGGTGGATGGTGTCAGAGCAGTGGGGTGGTAGTGTTGGGGCTGTCAGAGCAGTCTAATGTTTGTGGTGTCGGTGTCAGAGCAGTCTAATGTTTGTGGTGTCGGTGTCAGAGGTGTCAGATGTTTGTGGTGTCGGTGTCAGAGGTGTCAGATGTTTGTGGCGGATGGTGTCAGATCAGTCAGATGTTTGTAGTGGTGGTGTCAGAGGTGTCAGATGTTCGTGGTGTCGGTGTCAGAGGTGTCAGATGTTTGTGGTGTCGGTGTCAGAGGTGTCAGATGTTTGTGGTGTATGGTGTCAGAGGTGTCTAATGTTTGTGGTGTCGGTGTCAGAGGTGTCAGATGTTTGTGGTGTCGGTGTCAGAGGTGTCAGATGTTTGTGGCGGATGGTGTCAGATCAGTCAGATGTTTGTAGTGGTGGTGTCAGAGGTGTCAGATGTTCGTGGTGTCGGTGTCAGAGGTGTCAGATGTTTGTCGTGTCGGTGTCAGAGGTGTCAGAGCAGTCAGATGTTTGTGGTGTCGGTGTCAGAGGTGTCAGATGTTTGTGGTGGATGGTGTCAGAGCAGTCTAATGTTTGTGGTGTCGGTGTCAGAGGTGTCAGAGCAGTCAGATGTTTGTGGTGTCGGTGTCAGATGTTTGTGGTGGATGGTGTCAGAGCAGTGGGGTGGTAGTGTTGGGGCTGTCAGAGCAGTCTAATGTTTGTGGTGTCGGTGTCAGAGCAGTCTAATGTTTGTGGTGTCGGTGTCAGAGGTGTCAGATGTTTGTGGTGTCGGTGTCAGAGGTGTCAGATGTTTGTGGCGGATGGTGTCAGATCAGTCAGATGTTTGTAGTGGTGGTGTCAGAGGTGTCAGATGTTCGTGGTGTCGGTGTCAGAGGTGTCAGATGTTTGTGGTGTCGGTGTCAGAGGTGTCAGATGTTTGTGGTGTATGGTGTCAGAGCAGTCAGATGTTTGTGGTGTCGGTGTCAGAGGTGTCAGAGCAGTCAGATGTTTGTGGTGTCGGTGTCAGAGGTGTCTAATGTTTGTGGTGTCGGTGTCAGAGGTGTCAGATGTTTGTGGTGTCGGTGTCAGAGGTGTCAGATGTTTGTGGCGGATGGTGTCAGATCAGTCAGATGTTTGTAGTGGTGGTGTCAGAGGTGTCAGATGTTCGTGGTGTCGGTGTCAGAGGTGTCAGATGTTTGTGGTGTCGGTGTCAGAGGTGTCAGAGCAGTCAGATGTTTGTGGTGTCGGTGTCAGAGGTGTCAGATGTTTTTGGTGTCGGTGTCAGAGGTGTCAGATGTTTGTGGTGTCGGTGTCAGAGGTGTCAGATGTTTGTGGCGGATGGTGTCAGATCAGATAAGATAAGATAAGATAAGATATGTTTTTATTCATGTAGACCATATACAGGTACTTAAGAATAGTTACGACTCTAGGTGCCACGTTCCAAAATGTTGACTTCCAATGGAGAAGAACGGGCAAGAAACTCCATGGTTACTCTTTTAAATTCAGAATTTCTTACAATATTTTGTTAAAATACATTGTTCTCGAAAACTTATGTGAGGACAATGTAAAAAAAAAGTCTAAACTAAACAAGCCTGATTTTTAAATTAATAACAAATATTCTGATAAGATTGACATGGCAGCTATGAGCTGACCAGTCCCAACAGACGGCACCCGTTCACGAGTATGACGCACGTATCGGCATCGCTCAACTCAACCACATTGCAGGGAACTCAACGACCCGACACGCACGCCACCATCAGCAGGACATTTAAGTGAGCATGACATTCTCAAACTGCCAGACAACTATCACGTCAATTGAATAAAATCAGATCAGTCAGATGTTTGTGGTGGGGGTGTCAGAGCAGTCGGGTGGTTGTGGTGGTGGTGTCAGAGCAGTCTAATGTTTGTGGTGTCGGTGTCAGAGGTGTCAGATGTTTGTGGTGGGTGGTGTCAGAGCCGTCAGATGTTTGTGGTGGGGGTGTCAGAGGTGTCAGATGTTTGTGGCGGATGGTGTCAGATCAGTCAGATGTTTGTAGTGGTGGTGTCAGAGGTGTCAGATGTTCGTGGTGTCGGTGTCAGAGGTGTCAGATGTTTGTGGTGTCGGTGTCAGAGGTGTCAGAGCAGTTAGATGTTTGTGGTGTCGGTGTCAGAGGTGTCTAATGTTTGTGGTGTCGGTGTCAGATGTTTGTGGTGTCGGTGTCAGAGGTGTCAGATGTTTGTGGCGGATGGTGTCAGATCAGTCAGATGTTTGTAGTGGTGGTGTCAGAGGTGTCAGATGTTCGTGGTGTCGGTGTCAGAGGTGTCAGATGTTTGTGGCGGATGGTGTCAGATCAGTCAGATGTTTGTGGTGTCGGTGTCAGAGGTGTCAGATGTTTGTGGCGGATGGTGTCAGATCAGTCAGATGTTTGTAGTGGTGGTGTCAGAGGTGTCAGATGTTCGTGGTGTCGGTGTCAGATGTTTATGGTGTCGGTGTCAGAGGTGTCAGAGCAGTCAGATGTTTGTGGTATCGGTGTCAGAGGTGTCAGATGTTTTTGGTGTCGGTGTCAGAGGTGTCAGATGTTTGTGGTGGATGGTGTCAGAGCACACAGATGTTTGTGGTGGGGGTGTCAGAGCAGTCGGGTGGTTGTGGTGGTGGTGTCAGAGCAATCGGGTGGTTGTGGTGGTGGTGTCAGAGCAGTCTAATGTTTGTGGTGTCGGTGTCAGAGGTGTCAGATGTTTGTGGTGTCGGTGTCAGAGGTGTCAGATGTTTGTGGTGGGTGGTGTCAGAGCCGTCAAATGTTTGTGGTGGGGGTGTCAGCGCAGTCGGGTGGTTGTGGCGCGGGTTTTAGAGCAGTCGGGTGGTAGTGTTGGGGGTGTCAGAGCAGTCGGGTGGTAGTGTTGGGGGTGTCAGAGCAGTCTAATGTTTGTTGTGTCGGTGTCAGAGGTGTCAGATGTTTGTCGTGGGTGGTGTCAGCGCAGTCGGGTGGTTGTGGCGGGGGGTGTCAGAGCAGTCGGGTGGTTGTGTTGGGGGTGTCAGAGCAGTCGGGTGGTTGTGGTGGTGGTGTCACCGCATTCGGGTGGTAGTGTTGGGGCTGTCAGAGCAGTCTAATGTTTGTGGTGTCGGTGTCAGAGGTGTCAGATGTTTGTGGTGTCGGTGTCAGAGGTGTCAGATGTTTGTGGCGGATGGTGTCAGATCAGTCAGATGTTTGTGGTGGGGGTGTCAGAGCAGTCGGGTGGTTGTGGTGGTGGTGTCAGAGCAGTCTAATGTTTGTGGTGTCGGTGTCAGAGGTGTCAGATGTTTGTGGTGGATGGTGTCAGAGCAGTCTAATGTTTGTGGTGTCGGTGTCATAGGTGTCAGAGCAGTCAGATGTTTGTGGTGTCGGTGTCAGAGGTGTCAGATGTTTGTGGTGGATGGTGTCAGAGCAGTGGGGTGGTAGTGTTGGGGCTGTCAGAGCAGTCTAATGTTTGTGGTGTCGGTGTCAGAGGTGTCAGATGTTTGTGGTGTCGGTGTCAGAGGTGTCAGATGTTTGTGGCGGATGGTGTCAGATCAGTCAGATGTTTGTAGTGGTGGTGTCAGAGGTGTCAGATGTTCGTGGTGTCGGTGTCAGAGGTGTCAGATGTTCGTGGTGTCGATGTCAGAGGTGTCAGATGTTTGTGGTGTCGGTGTCAGAGGTGTCAGATGTTTGTGGTGTATGGTGTCAGAGCAGTCAGATGTTTGTGGTGTCGGTGTCAGAGGTGTCAGAGCAGTCAGATGTTTGTGGTGTCGGTGTCAGAGGTGTCAGATGTTTGTGGTGGGTGGTGTCAGCATTCAGATGTTTGTGGTGGGTGGTGTCAGCATTCAGATGTTTGTGGTGTGGGTGTCAGAGGTGTCAGAAGTTTGTGGTGGATGGTGTCAGAGCAGTCAGATGTTTGTGGTGGGTGGTATCAGAGCCGTCAGATGTTTGTGGTGGGGGTGTCAGAGCAGTCGGGTGGTTGTGGCGGGGGGTGTCAGAGCAGTCGGGTGGTTGTGTTGGGAGTGTCAGAGCAGTCGGGTGGTTGTGGTGGTGGTGTCACCGCATTCGGGTGGTAGTGTTGGGGCTGTCAGAGCAGTCTAATGTTTGTGGTGTCGGTGTCAGAGGTGTCAGATGTTTGTGGTGTCGGTGTCAGAGGTGTCAGCTGTTTGTGGCGGATGGTGTCAGATCAGTCAGATGTTTGTGGTGGGGGTGTCAGAGCAGTCGGGTGGTTGTGGTGGTGGTGTCAGAGCAGTCTAATGTTTGTGGTGTCGGTGTCAGAGGTGTCAGATGTTTGTGGTGTCGGTGTCAGAGGTGTCAGCTGTTTGTGGCGGATGGTGTCAGATCAGTCAGATGTTTGTGGTGGGGGTGTCAGAGCAGTCGGGTGGTTGTGGTGTCGGTGTCAGAGCAGTCTAATGTTTGTGGTGTCGGTGTCAGAGGTGTCAGATGTTTGTGGTGTCGGTGTCAGAGGTGTCAGATGTTTGTGGCGGATGGTGTCAGATCAGTCAGATGTTTGTAGTGGTGGTGTCAGAGGTGTCAGATGTTCGTGGTGTCGGTGTCAGAGGTGTCAGATGTTTGTGGCGGATGGTGTCAGATCAGTCAGATGTTTGTGGTGTCGGTGTCAGAGGTGTCAGATGTTTGTGGCGGATGGTGTCAGATCAGTCAGATGTTTGTAGTGGTGGTGTCAGAGGTGTCAGATGTTCGTGGTGTCGGTGTCAGATGTTTATGGTGTCGGTGTCAGAGGTGTCAGAGCAGTCAGATGTTTGTGGTATCGGTGTCAGAGGTGTCAGATGTTTTTGGTGTCGGTGTCAGAGGTGTCAGATGTTTGTGGTGGATGGTGTCAGAGCAGTAAGATGTTTGTGGTGGGTGGTATCAGAGCCGTCAGATGTTTGTGGTGGGGGTGTCAGAGCAGTCGGGTGGTTGTGGCGTGGGTGTCAGAGCAGTCAGATGTTTGTGGTGGATGGTGTCAGAGCAGTCAGATGTTTGTGGTGGGTGGTGTCAGAGTAGTCAGATGTTTGTGGTGGGGGTGTCAGCGCAGTCGGGTGGTTGTGGCGGGGGGTGTCAGAGCAGTCGGGTGGTAGTGTTGGGGGTGTCAGAGCAGTCGAGTGGTTGTGGTGGTGGTGTCAGAGCAGTCTGGTGGCTGTGGTGTGGGTGTCAGAGCAGTCGGGTGGTTGTGGTGGGGGTGTCAGAGCAGTCTGATGATTGTGTTGGGGGTGTCAGAGCAGTTAATGTTTGTGGTGGGGGTGTCAGGGTCAATCTGGTGGCTGTGGTGGGGGGTGTCAGAGCAGTCTGATGGTAAGTATGAAAAGCTTAAGTCACAAATCTTAAATCACAAATTCTCAATTGTCTAATTCTCAAACTCAAATATCTCAAATTTCAACTTCTCAAATCACAAATTCTGGAATCTTGAATCTCAAATTATCAACCTCTAAAATCTCAAATTCTCAAGTCTCAAATGAGAAATTATCTATTGCTGAAACTCAAATATCAAGCTATTAAATTTCAACTTCTAAAAAACTCAAAATCTCAAATCAGAAATTATCTAATTCTCAAACTCAAATACCTCAAATTTCAACTTCTCAAAACTCAAATTCTCAAATCACAAATTCTCAAATCTCATATCACAAATTCTCAAATTCAAATATCAAGCTCTCAAATTTCAACTTCTCAAAACTCAAATATCTCAAATTTCAACTTCTCAAATCTCAAATTCTCAAATTCTTAAATTCTCAAACTCAAATATCTCAAATTTCAACTTCTCAAATCTCAAACTCTCAAATCTCAACTTCTCAATAATGTCAGAATCTTAAGTCACAAATCTCAAATCACAATTTCTCAAATTCTCAAACTCGAATATCTCAAATTTCTACTTCTCATATCTCAAATTCTCAAATCTCAAATCACAAATTCTCAAACTCATCAAGCTCTCAAATCTCAACTTCTCAATTATCAACCTCTAAAATCTCAACTTCTCAATTCTAAAACTTTCAAATATCAACCTCTCAAATCTAACGTTCTCAATTATCAAATCTAAAGTTCTCAAATTCTCATGTCTCGAATTCTCAAATCTCAACTTCTCAAAACTCAAATTCTCAAATCAAATAACATATTTTCAATCTCACAAATTCTCAGATCTCAAATTCTCAAACTCTCAAATATCAACCTCTCAAATCTCAACTTCTCAAATTTCTCAAAATCACAATTTCTCAAATCTCAAATTCTCAAACTCAAATATCTACCTCAAATTCTCAAATTTCAAATTCTCACTCTCATATTCTCAAATATCAATTTCTTAAATCTCAAATTCTCAAACTCAAATATCAACCTCAAATTCTCAGTTCTCAAATCTCGAATTCTCTAACCTCAAATTTTCCATTTCTCAAATTCTCAAACCTCAAATCACAATTTCTCACGCTCTCAAATATCAACCTCCCAAATTCCCAAATCTCAAATTCACAAATCTGAAATTTTATTTTGTACAACTGACTCAATAGTGTAGTGGTCGCAAGCGCGACTGCTGAGCGTGAGGTTCTGGATTCGGTTCCCGGGTCGGGGAAATTGTTATTGGGTTTTTCTGTATAGAAATCCTCAGTAGCAGCACCGAGTTTGGGGTTATGCCCGGTTGATGGCAACAGGCTCGCCCCCTGTTACATGGCTTACGTGACTTAATAACAGCATCGGCGAAATGTGGGTACACAATGGTAGATACGCCTTTGTGGCTTAGTCTAACCTTTCGGGGATACAGGCGTGATGCTTGCTATGTTATGTTATGTTTTTCCATAAAGTGTTCTTTCATAAAGTGTAATTTATTATTCTGTAGGTACAGCGATTAGGTATTAATATAAATGAAACTAGCAAAGTTAATCACTCCGATCACTCTGTTTTCTCCCAATTTATTACGTATAAATAGGCGAAGTGGATTTAATAGGTATGGATAATACTTTCTCGCTCGCACACTGACTATCTGTTTCATTCATAGCAACTAAAGAAGTACAAATTATTTTCTAACAAAAGATTGGCGGGAAGTATGTTGCACAAAACTGGTTTTAAGAGGGCGTGGTTTTCGCTATGGTCACAAGTTGGGTGCAAGCGATTTTAGCCTTATAGGTGGTTCACCGGCAATGTCGCCCATTGTACCTATTAAACGTTATATTATGTACTTATAGTTTCGGATCTAGCCATCCACGCCCACCACAAATTATACATATTTAATCATTACAGCATGACGCCCACACTTTTTTTTGGTTAAACTAGGAATAATTACGGTATCGTGGGTGCGTTTACAAACGCAAATATTCACATGCCCAAACAATCGGACAAACAACTATCTGTAGGCCATAAAAATATTGTTATCTGTGCGAAAATCAAATCCACGGTTGGCGCAGTAGTTGAACGATCGACTGCTACGCTACGTATCGCGGGTTAGATTTTAATTCATAAACAGTGCCTTGGAAAGCACGTAAAGCCGTTGGTCCTGCGCCTGATCTCTCTCCGGTCGTGTCGGATTGCCGTCCCTAAGGACTATGAGAGTGAAGGAATAGAGAGAGCACCTGTGTTTGCGCACACACTTGTGCTCTATAATATCTCCTGCGTAGTTGGCTAATCTCCGGTGAGATTGGCCGCCGTGACCGAAATTCGGTCAGGAGGACATTAATTCATAAAGGCACTTATTCTATTACAATATTATTCCTAGTGTGGGGCATCCTAATCTCTTCAAATATTTACATAGATACCAATCACCCTTCTCACAGATACACCACAAAAATATCACCAATCACCACACCAACCTGTGCATGGTTGAGCTGCAGCTGCGTGTCGTCCTCCTCACTGAACATGTGATGATCTCTCTCCTGCGGCGATAGGCGCAAGCGCATGTCCGCCAGCTCTGCCTGCCACGGCTCGAAGTACGAATCGCATGATGATGACCTGTGGACAATTTATGATGATTTTACACTTTTGCGTGAGTCAATATTTTTTCTGGTTCTTTTTACACGACTGCCCAGAAAAGGAGTGTAATTTTTCAGGTTTTATGTTACATATATGAACCCTGATACGCTGACTAAACAGATAAATAAAATTGTCATTGCAGTCGGGGGACCTCTTAGATTAAAAAGTGTTTCACAGAACGGTCCCCCAACTGCAATGACAAATTTATTTACCTGTGTAGCGACAACTACTCGCAACATGGCAAGGAAATCACCTTGCCACCTGTCAGAGGATCGTCCCATTTCAATGGAGGCACACCATACCTCGTTCCCCCATATCTGTTTAGTCAGCGAGTAAATGTCGCTTTGTACATACAGATTAACTTATAAAACTTGTTTTTTACTTTTTAGTTAATTTTTTGGCAGGGCAGTCGTGTTTTTATAATTATTATTTTATTTTTGCAGTATTTTTACAGGTCGATTGGTCTTACCTTTATTTTAATATATATATATATAAACTATCTAAACCTGCCTCATTGGTCTATTAGTCGCAAGCGCAGTTCCTGAGCGCGAGGTCCTGGTTTCGATCACCGTGTCAGGCAAAGTGTTATTGGGTTTATGAGCGAACCACACACAAAGTTTTATTGCATAGATTTTTTTTGTCAATAGGTAAACTTTTAAGTTTACCTATTTTAATGATTAATAAATAATAATAAATAAAAAAAGGATGAACGAAAGGCAATTTGACTACACGGTTGGCGCAATGGTTAAGCGATTAGCTTTCTGCGCTATGTGTCGCGGGTTCGATCCCCGCACGGAACAAATATCGTTTGTCGTGGTATGGACATGTGATGAGGAGGGATGAGAAACATGTCACTAGAAGGGTTATCAGTATGAATGTGGACGGATACACGAGAAGAGGTAGACCCAAGAAGAGATGGATGGATTGTGTGAAAAGTGACATGGTGTACAAGAAAGTGAACTCTGAGATGACGTCTGATAGAGATGAATGGAAGAAAAAGACATATTGCGCCGACCACAAATAATATGGGATAAGGGCAGATGATGATGATGATAACTACGACAGATGGCGCTGTACTCTTTATGTTCGGAGTATCTGCACATGTTTTATTATTAATACGTTTTGGCGTAAAACAACTGAGAAAATGTTATATCAAAATTGAGTTTTAATATCAGTTAATAGGAATAAAAATATTAGTAGTCATTATAGAATTTAGTTCACGCCTGGTATTTTGTTGCGACTCATTCACGCGACTTTAAGTCTTATTATAACCATGCGTTATGTTATTTTTACCTTAAATCCGCCTGTTCACTAGGCGACAAATGTTGCACAATATGAGTGGCGGGCAACATTGCGCTATGTTGCCAGACATCGCTCGTTGAGCGGCTTCTTAAAACAGAAAACTGTGCTCTATTCATCATAGAATAATACAAGCTTGGAGAGAGCCGAGTGACGTCACGTCCTGAGCCATTAGCCCACTACATGTGCCACTCTCAAGGAGACAAGGTGACTCTTGACACGGTCACGTCTTGTATGGGAGACCGGATGTCACGATAACCGTCGTCTACGTAATTCTGATAGTTTTTGTCGTTGATAAATCGCACTTATGGAAAATATACAAGCGCGAAAGGGATGGAGAGAAGGACTCGTAATTATATAGCCACTGCGCTGGTCAGCGAGGTTAAGCAGCACTTGCTACGGTCAGTCTTTGGGTAGGTGAATGTTTCCCTTACATCGAGACCCCTCCGTGCCTCGGAAAGCACGTTAATTGGTACCGGGTATCATACGAATACGTATGACTGTCGTTACGGGTGTCAAAGCCCAAAAAGTCTGACAACCAGTCTGACAACCAGTCTAACCTTAGAGTATCAGTGTCTCCCAGTAATTGTGTGTCGGAGGTCAGATGGCAGTCGCGTTGTAAAATACTGATATTCAGCCGCAACTGTTAAACTGGGAGGGAGGTGAGGTGAGGTGAGGTGAGGGACGGCCAGGCGGTTAGACTGGGAGCCGAAATTAAAAGGTTAGATGTTTACCTGGTGTGATGTTTGAGCGGTATGGCCGCTCTCTCGGCAAGCGGAGCGAGCGTGTCCGTGTCTGAAGTCAACGACTCGCATGACTTGACCGGCCGTAGACCCAGACTTGACTGGCACATTGGGATGTCCTGTTGACGAATAGTTCATACTATAGACTATCTATACATACAAATAAATAAAATGTTGTCTGTCTGTTTGTTCCGGCTAATCTCCGAAACGGCTGAACCGATTTTGACGGTACTTTTACTGGCACTAATGATATAAGCAGTAATTTAGCCTACTTTTATCTTCGAAAAAGAATTAGGTTTCCAGAAAAAAAAAATGCACGTGTTCATAATCCAAGCGGGCAAAGCCGCGGGCGGAAGCTAGTACTAAATAAATGCGAAAGTAACTCTGTCTGTCTGTTTGTTTGTTACCTCATCACGACTAAACCACTGAATCGATCGTTATGAAATTTTACAAAGAAGTAGCCTGAGTCCTCGAGAAGGATATAGGTTTATTTTACTATTGCAGCAAAACACTAATTAGATAATACATAAAAAATACACGGAGACAAAAGCGCGAGCAACAGCTAGTTATATACATATATGAATAATATTGACAAGAATATTCCCGCAACTTATATTCTATGTAATGTACCTGTGGCGGAGTGGCCGGCAGCAGCGGCGCATGCGGCGCGGGGTCACGGCGGCTGCGCGCGCGCTGCTGCTTGCTGCGCGTGAACAGACTGCTAGAGTAGTGTACCTGTGGCGGAGTGGCCGGCAGCAGCGGCGCATGCGGCGCGGGGTCACGGCGGCTGCGCGCGCGCTGCTGCTTGCTGCGCGTGAACAGACTGCTAGAGTAGTGTACCTGTGGCGGAGTGGCCGGCAGCAGCGGCGCATGCGGCGCGGGGTCACGGCGGCTGCGCGCGCGCTGCTGCTTGCTGCGCGTGAACAGACTGCTAGAGTAGTGTACCTGTGGCGGAGTGGCCGGCAGCAGCGGCGCATGCGGCGCGGGGTCACGGCGGCTGCGCGCGCGCTGCTGCTTGCTGCGCGTGAACAGACTGCTAGAGTAGTGTACCTGTGGCGGAGTGGCCGGCAGCAGCGGCGCATGCGGCGCGGGGTCACGGCGGCTGCGCGCGCGCTGCTGCTTGCTGCGCGTGAACAGACTGCTAGAGTAGTGTACCTGTGGCGGAGTGGCCGGCAGCAGCGGCGCATGCGGCGCGGGGTCACGGCGGCTGCGCGCGCGCTGCTGCTTGCTGCGCGTGAACAGACTGCTAGAGTAGTGTACCTGTGGCGGAGTGGCCGGCAGCAGCGGCGCATGCGGCGCGGGGTCACGGCGGCTGCGCGCGCGCTGCTGCTTGCTGCGCGTGAACAGACTGCTAGAGTAGTGTACCTGTGGCGGAGTGGCCGGCAGCAGCGGCGCATGCGGCGCGGGGTCACGGCGGCTGCGCGCGCGCTGCTGCTTGCTGCGCGTGAACAGACTGCTAGAGTAGTGTACCTGTGGCGGAGTGGCCGGCAGCAGCGGCGCATGCGGCGCGGGGTCACGGCGGCTGCGCGCGCGCTGCTGCTTGCTGCGCGTGAACAGACTGCTAGAGTAGTGTACCTGTGGCGGAGTGGCCGGCAGCAGCGGCGCATGCGGCGCGGGGTCACGGCGGCTGCGCGCGCGCTGCTGCTTGCTGCGCGTGAACAGACTGCTAGAGTAGTGTACCTGTGGCGGAGTGGCCGGCAGCAGCGGCGCATGCGGCGCGGGGTCACGGCGGCTGCGCGCGCGCTGCTGCTTGCTGCGCGTGAACAGACTGCTAGAGTAGTGTACCTGTGGCGGAGTGGCCGGCAGCAGCGGCGCATGCGGCGCGGGGTCACGGCGGCTGCGCGCGCGCTGCTGCTTGCTGCGCGTGAACAGACTGCTAGAGTAGTGTACCTGTGGCGGAGTGGCCGGCAGCAGCGGCGCATGCGGCGCGGGGTCACGGCGGCTGCGCGCGCGCTGCTGCTTGCTGCGCGTGAACAGACTGCTAGAGTAGTGTACCTGTGGCGGAGTGGCCGGCAGCAGCGGCGCATGCGGCGCGGGGTCACGGCGGCTGCGCGCGCGCTGCTGCTTGCTGCGCGTGAACAGACTGCTAGAGTAGTGTACCTGTGGCGGAGTGGCCGGCAGCAGCGGCGCATGCGGCGCGGGGTCACGGCGGCTGCGCGCGCGCTGCTGCTTGCTGCGCGTGAACAGACTGCTAGAGTAGTGTACCTGTGGCGGAGTGGCCGGCAGCAGCGGCGCATGCGGCGCGGGGTCACGGCGGCTGCGCGCGCGCTGCTGCTTGCTGCGCGTGAACAGACTGCTAGAGTAGTGTACCTGTGGCGGAGTGGCCGGCAGCAGCGGCGCATGCGGCGCGGGGTCACGGCGGCTGCGCGCGCGCTGCTGCTTGCTGCGCGTGAACAGACTGCTAGAGTAGTGTACCTGTGGCGGAGTGGCCGGCAGCAGCGGCGCATGCGGCGCGGGGTCACGGCGGCTGCGCGCGCGCTGCTGCTTGCTGCGCGTGAACAGACTGCTAGAGTAGTGTACCTGTGGCGGAGTGGCCGGCAGCAGCGGCGCATGCGGCGCGGGGTCACGGCGGCTGCGCGCGCGCTGCTGCTTGCTGCGCGTGAACAGACTGCTAGAGTAGTGTACCTGTGGCGGAGTGGCCGGCAGCAGCGGCGCATGCGGCGCGGGGTCACGGCGGCTGCGCGCGCGCTGCTGCTTGCTGCGCGTGAACAGACTGCTAGAGTAGTGTACCTGTGGCGGAGTGGCCGGCAGCAGCGGCGCATGCGGCGCGGGGTCACGGCGGCTGCGCGCGCGCTGCTGCTTGCTGCGCGTGAACAGACTGCTAGAGTAGTGTACCTGTGGCGGAGTGGCCGGCAGCAGCGGCGCATGCGGCGCGGGGTCACGGCGGCTGCGCGCGCGCTGCTGCTTGCTGCGCGTGAACAGACTGCTAGAGTAGTGTACCTGTGGCGGAGTGGCCGGCAGCAGCGGCGCATGCGGCGCGGGGTCACGGCGGCTGCGCGCGCGCTGCTGCTTGCTGCGCGTGAACAGACTGCTAGAGTAGTGTACCTGTGGCGGAGTGGCCGGCAGCAGCGGCGCATGCGGCGCGGGGTCACGGCGGCTGCGCGCGCGCTGCTGCTTGCTGCGCGTGAACAGACTGCTAGAGTAGTGTACCTGTGGCGGAGTGGCCGGCAGCAGCGGCGCATGCGGCGCGGGGTCACGGCGGCTGCGCGCGCGCTGCTGCTTGCTGCGCGTGAACAGACTGCTAGAGTAGTGTACCTGTGGCGGAGTGGCCGGCAGCAGCGGCGCATGCGGCGCGGGGTCACGGCGGCTGCGCGCGCGCTGCTGCTTGCTGCGCGTGAACAGACTGCTAGAGTAGTGTACCTGTGGCGGAGTGGCCGGCAGCAGCGGCGCATGCGGCGCGGGGTCACGGCGGCTGCGCGCGCGCTGCTGCTTGCTGCGCGTGAACAGACTGCTAGAGTAGTGTACCTGTGGCGGAGTGGCCGGCAGCAGCGGCGCATGCGGCGCGGGGTCACGGCGGCTGCGCGCGCGCTGCTGCTTGCTGCGCGTGAACAGACTGCTAGAGTAGTGTACCTGTGGCGGAGTGGCCGGCAGCAGCGGCGCATGCGGCGCGGGGTCACGGCGGCTGCGCGCGCGCTGCTGCTTGCTGCGCGTGAACAGACTGCTAGAGTAGTGTACCTGTGGCGGAGTGGCCGGCAGCAGCGGCGCATGCGGCGCGGGGTCACGGCGGCTGCGCGCGCGCTGCTGCTTGCTGCGCGTGAACAGACTGCTAGAGTAGTGTACCTGTGGCGGAGTGGCCGGCAGCAGCGGCGCATGCGGCGCGGGGTCACGGCGGCTGCGCGCGCGCTGCTGCTTGCTGCGCGTGAACAGACTGCTAGAGTAGTGTACCTGTGGCGGAGTGGCCGGCAGCAGCGGCGCATGCGGCGCGGGGTCACGGCGGCTGCGCGCGCGCTGCTGCTTGCTGCGCGTGAACAGACTGCTAGAGTAGTGTACCTGTGGCGGAGTGGCCGGCAGCAGCGGCGCATGCGGCGCGGGGTCACGGCGGCTGCGCGCGCGCTGCTGCTTGCTGCGCGTGAACAGACTGCTAGAGTAGTGTACCTGTGGCGGAGTGGCCGGCAGCAGCGGCGCATGCGGCGCGGGGTCACGGCGGCTGCGCGCGCGCTGCTGCTTGCTGCGCGTGAACAGACCGCGCCAACCTGACGGGGAACGTTTCAGGCCGCGTTTGCCTGTCACACAATCATTATTTATTTATATTGAATAACAAACATATTGAGAACTTTATATAAAGTGTATAACAACAAACTAACCTGGAGCGGGTAGATCTAACACGGTGTGGTACTGCGGCAGGTTGTTGGGACCAGACCCGACCTGGAACATAAAACATAACCTTATATTATGCACAGAAAGACCCTAATCCCTGAACACACTCCCATACATCTCACACAGTGCCGGATTACACAAGCGCGGGGCCCGTAGCAAATTATATCGAGGGGCCCTTGATCTGCTATGGGCTCTTAAGTACAAATTGACTTTTTGTAGAACTTGTGCGTTTACCGTATGAAATTCTGTGTTTTATTTTCGCCAACAAAATAATCGGTTACCGATTGTCTGACGTGGATTGTCTTAGTCGAAAAACAGGTGTAACGTTTCACGTTTTTGTGACATCAAGTAAATTCAATATACCACGTCTTAATAAGTTTCATTCAAAAAACTACACTCATGAGGATGGGTTTGGATAAGGGGGTCCC
Organism: Shargacucullia verbasci; assembly: GCA_947562105.1. Classification (NCBI taxonomy): domain Eukaryota; kingdom Metazoa; phylum Arthropoda; class Insecta; order Lepidoptera; family Noctuidae; genus Shargacucullia; species Shargacucullia verbasci. The sequence goes on from OX387308.1 coordinate 5,402,272, forward strand.
CCCCTTTAGCGCGGGGCCCATAGCAATTGCTGCTGTTGCTAAGTTGCTAATCCGACACTGATCCCCCCTACGAACTTTGCTGATGGGGACTGGAGCAAAACTGAAATGAGACTTGACGACATCGACAATAGAATCTTTTGTCGAGCCGTAGTCCCGTAGTGGAAAGATTGGCCAGTGAATAATTTGACGGCACGGTTGGCGCAGTGGTTGAGATATGTTACGCTAAGTGCTGCAGGTTTGATTTTCGCACGGAACAAATATTTGTATGATGTGCAGATAGTTGTTTTGAGTCTGGGTGTTTGTATATGTGTTTGTAAACGCACCCACGATACAGGAATTATACCTAGAGGAATTTACAAAAACCTTTGCACCTCAAGAGAATGAAAATGATGGTTACGTACCTCGATATACTTGGGCCTAAGATGTGAGGAGGGTCGCAGCTGTGTGTTGGCGGCGGCAGCGGCGGCGATGGCTCCGGATGCGGGCGGCAGGCGCGGGCTGGGCGCCTGCGGCCCGCAGCCCACCTGCCCGCGACGACGAGCCTCCTCTAAGCTGGAGAGGAATAACCTTTACATCATTCATGCTCTCGACAATCCTCGCGCGTTTTCCATAATGTCTCCCTCTTATAGATTTTTTTTAATACACTCGTCACCGACTATACCCTATAATTTTATTTCTGCGATTTTTTTTTCAATTTCGGCCTAATCTCTATTCGCGCAGGAATTGTGAATTGTCATTGATTACTTCAAAAGCGGCCCAAAAGATTCTCTATATTCGGAAATTAGACACTTTTAATATAAAACTAATATTTTCAAAATAGGAAATGGATGGAAAGATACATAAGATATTGTTGGAATATTAGTGGTTGTGTGAGAGAGATGCATGACTGGTTTGTTAATATTTTAATTATTACTAGTTACCCGCCCTGGCTTCGCACTGGTAGCAGAGCATATACGCCTTCATTTTTTCTGTCGTAGTGTCGTATCAGCCTGTTACGTCGAACATTTACACGGCGCACGCCAATAAAGCTCCCAGTCGACATGATTTTTTCCGACATCTTCAACTATCATCGTCATATTTCAACCAATTTACACAAAACTTTAACGAATTATACACCTAAACCTTCCTCATGAATCACTCTGTCTATTGGGGAAAACCGCATGAAAATCAGTTCACTAGTATTTGAGTTTATCGCGAACAGATAGACAGACGCGGCGGGGGACTTTATTTTATAATAGGTAGTGATTATTATTTAAATTCTTGTTTATTTAGTGTTATTGGTCTCTAGCCGTTCTAGGTAAACTAAAAATATATAAATAAAATAAAGTCTTTGTAAAGTTGCTAATAATACACTATATTTTTCAAACAAATAAGATATATGGATTATAATGTGTATATTACCTTAACAGTTTGGTGGGTGGGTTGATAGGCAAACTCTTAGGTCGCCTGCACGACTCATTGCCGCGCAACTCTACCAGAGACTCGCAACGTTCCTGTAACAAATAACATACATATTTGATGTATGAATAAAAATGAACTATTTACATTAAAATTTTAAGATTTAAGTTTAGGTTTGTAAACTTGAAACTTGTAATGTTATGGCAACATTTTTTTAAGTTCGTTCTCGAACCTTCTATAAAAGTTATGGTGCAACATTTATTTTGAAAATTTTATATGGACTTATCGGAGGAACTAGCTTCCGCTCGCGGCTTCACCCGCGTGGTTTACGAACCCATACATTTTCCCGGGATAAAAAGTAGCCTATATGCTATTCCAAACTATAATCTATCTTTGTGCCAAATTTCATCCAGATCCGTTCAGCGGTTCTGGCGTGAAAGAGTAACAAAGATCCATCCATCCATCCTCACAAACTTTCACATTTATAATATTAGTAGGATATCTTATCTGAGGATCTCTATTTTTTTTCTTAAATGTTATATTTTGTTACTTTACTTGTTTACCTTTTGATTTGTACATTAACAATATACTATTTCCTTATTTAACGCTTATGCGTTTAAATAGGATGATTAGTTACCTGTTCAAGAGATTCAGGTCCCGAATCTTCGCCTTGTTCTTGAGCGAACAACTCCTCAGCGTAACAAATCAGGAACTCTGTCACCACCGCCTGCAGACACAAATTGAATAAAATATAGTGATGGATGGCGGATTATGAATATGGGAGATTGCACTCCATACAAGAAAGGAGCCTCTACGGGTGACGAAATATGTGATTGTCTGGCGCACTCTGGACAGTCTGACCACTGCTGACAGGCTTTCTACTACTACAGCATGAGGGCTCGCAGCAGGTTGGGTGCCCAAACTATCGCCATGTTTTACGCTACTGTTGGAGTGGGAGCCTCGCACAACATAGGTGTATACCTGCACAGCCACTCCCTGCAGCGCGTGCTGCGGGCGCGGTGCGCGCAGCAGGTTGGGTGCCCAGACTATCGCCATGTTGTACGCTACAGTTGGAGTGGGAGCCTCGCACAACATAGGTGTATACCTGCACAGCCACTCCCTGCAGCGCGTGCTGCGGGCGCGGTGCGCGCAGCAGGTTGGGTGCCCAGACTATCGCCATGTTGTACGCTACAGTTGGAGTGGGAGCCTCGCACAACATAGGTGTATACCTGCACAGCCACTCCCTGCAGCGCGTGCTGCGGGCGCGGTGCGCGCAGCAGGTTGGGTGCCCAGACTATCGCCATGTTGTACGCTACAGTTGGAGTGGGAGCCTCGCACAACATAGGTGTATACCTGCACAGCCACTCCCTGCAGCGCGTGCTGCGGGCGCGGTGCGCGCAGCAGGTTGGGTGCCCAGACTATCGCCATGTTGTACGCTACAGTTGGAGTGGGAGCCTCGCACAACATAGGTGTATACCTGCACAGCCACTCCCTGCAGCGCGTGCTGCGGGCGCGGTGCGCGCAGCAGGTTGGGTGCCCAGACTATCGCCATGTTGTACGCTACAGTTGGAGTGGGAGCCTCGCACAACATAGGTGTATACCTGCACAGCCACTCCCTGCAGCGCGTGCTGCGGGCGCGGTGCGCGCAGCAGGTTGGGTGCCCAGACTATCGCCATGTTGTACGCTACAGTTGGAGTGGGAGCCTCGCACAACATAGGTGTATACCTGCACAGCCACTCCCTGCAGCGCGTGCTGCGGGCGCGGTGCGCGCAGCAGGTTGGGTGCCCAGACTATCGCCATGTTGTACGCTACAGTTGGAGTGGGAGCCTCGCACAACATAGGTGTATACCTGCACAGCCACTCCCTGCAGCGCGTGCTGCGGGCGCGGTGCGCGCAGCAGGTTGGGTGCCCAGACTATCGCCATGTTGCGCGCCGTCATGCCGGTCTGCTCGCCCAGCAGCGACACGCGCCGCAGGTGACGCATCAGGTACGCTAAGGTTCTGGAACAAACAGTTATATTAATATCATACCTCAACTTTGATATCACCAAGCTCTCATATAGTCTGTAAGTTACCTATAGTGTGGCGGGGGCAACTTAACGACAGTGTCTCTGACTGCCCTCAGCCTGGCAGCCTCGTCGCCCTGCTGTACCGCGCTCACGAAGCTCTCGTACAATTGGTACGTGCACAGAGGGTTAGGTAGTTCGCTGTGAAAGATCAATATTAATTAGTACATGGAAAAACTAGCTGCGCCTGCGTCTCTCGCTACGCCCTGGGCTACTGCACTCACCGGAAGTACATCTTGAGCAGCGAGGGCACGGCGTGCGGATCACGCATGGTGGCGGGCGCGGCGAGGTCGGGAGCGGCTCCTGCGTCGAAGGCTGCCCGCAGGCGCTGCGTGAGGCCCGCGCCGCCCGACAGCCGGTACACGCCGTCCACTGGGCCGCGGGCTTCGATGGCAGCCGCGCACTCCACCAGCACTTGCGGCACTGGACACAACAAATAGCAGGGTTGAAGGCTTCAACACTCATTTAATTAACCTATCGTAGACACATGGTAAATATAGTCACTCTCAAAAATCCCATAGAATCAAAGATATTCAAATTTTTCAGCCTAAAACTGCGCCAAAGATATATTCGGGACCGTGGTCGCTGGACGACATGTTCACGGGTCACCGAGTCAAGACGGTGATCATCACCACGAGTCATATTCCCCTGGTCGCCGGGGGCATGTTGTATGTCACCAGGAGTCAAGATGGTGATCACCAACAGTCATGATCCCCTGTTCGCCGGGGGCACGTTGTATGTCGACAGGAGTCAAGATGGTGATCACCACGAGTCATGTTCCCCTGGTCACCAGGGGCATGTTGTATGTCACCATGAGTCAAGACGCTGATCATCGGGAGTCATGTTCTCCTGGTCGCCGGGGGCATGTTATGTGTCACCAGGATTCAAGACGCTGAGTATCGGGAGCCATGTTCCTCTGGTCGCCGGGGGCATGTTGTATGACACCAGGAGTCAAGACGCTGATCACCAGAGACATGGTCTCCTGGTCGCCGTGGGCATGTTATGTGTCACCAGGATTCAAGACGCTGATCACCACGAGTCATGTTCCCCTGGTCGCCGGGGGCACGTCGTATGACACCAGGAGTCATGACGCTAATCACCACGAGGCATATTCCCCTGGTCACCGGGGGCATGTTGTAGGTCACCAGGAGTCAAGACGCTGATCACCAAGAGTCATGTTCCCCTGGTCGCTGGGTGCACGTCGTATGACACCAGGAGTCAAGACGCTGATCACCACGAGTCATGTTCCCCTGGTCACCGGGGGCATTTTATATGTCACCAGGAGTCACGACGCTGATTATCGGGAGTCATGTTCCCCTGGTCGCCGGGGGCATGTCGTATGACACCAGGATTCACGACGCTGATTATCGGGAGTCATGTTTCCCTGGTCGCCGGGAGCACGTCGCATGACACCAGGAGTCACGACGCTGATTATCGGGAGTCATGTTTCCCTGGTCACCGGGGGCATGTTATGTGTCACCAGGAGTCATGACGCTGATCACCACGAGACATGGTCTCCTGGTCGCCGGGGGCATGTTGTAGGTCACAAGGAGTCAAGACGCTGATCACCACGAGTCATGTTCCCCTGGTCGCTGGGTGCACGTCGTATGACACCAGGAGTCATGACGCTGATCACCACGAGGCATGTTCCCCTGGTCACCGGGGGCATGTTGTAGGTCACAAGGAGTCAAGACGCTGATCACCACGAGTCATGTTCCCCTGGTCGCTGGGTGCACGTCGTATGACACCAGGAGTCAAGACGCTGATCACCACGAGTCATGTTCCCCTGGTCGCTGGGTGCACGTCGTATGACACCAGGAGTAACGACGCTGATTATCGGGAGTCATGTTCCCCTGGTCGCCGGGGGCATTTTGTATGTCACCAGGAGTCAAGACGCTGATCACCACGAGACATGGTCTCCTGGTCGCCGGGGGCATGTTATGTGTCACCAGGAGTCATGACGCTGATCACCACGAGACATGGTCTCCTGGTCGCCGGGGGCATGTTATGTGTCACCAGGATTCAAGACGTTGATCACTACGAGTCATGTTCCCCTGGTCGCCGGGGGCACGTCGTATGACACCAGGAGTCAAGACGCTGATCACCACGAGTCATGTTCCCCTGGTCACCGGGGGCATGTTGTATGTCACCAGGAGTCAAGACGCTGATCACCACGAGTCATGTTCCCCTGGTCACCGGGGGCATGTTGTATGTCACCAGGAGTCAAGACGCTGATCACCACGAGTCATGTTCCCCTGGTCACCGGGGGCATGTTGTATGTCACCATGAGTCAAGACGCTGATCATCGGGAGTCATGTTCCCCTGGTCGCCGGGGGCACGTCGTATGACACCAGGAGTCATGACGCTGATCATCGGGAGCCATGTTCCCCTGGTCACCGGGGGCACGTCGTATGGCACCAGGAGTCAAGACGCTGATCACCACGAGACATGGTCTCCTGGTCGCCGGGGGCATGTTATGTGTCACCAGGATTCAAGACGCTGATTATCGGGAGTCATGTTCCCCTGGTCGCCCGGGGTACGTCGCATGACACCAGGAGTTAAGACGCTGATCACGACGAGTCATGTTCCTCTGGTCGCCGGGGGCATGTTGTATGTCACCAGGAGTTAAGATGGTGATCACCACGAGACATGTTCCCCTGGTCGCTGGGGGCAAGTTGTATGTCACCAGGAGTCAAGACGCTGATCACCACGAGTCATGTTCCCCTGGTCGCCGGGGGCATAAGGTATATCACCAGGAGTCAAGGTGGTGGTCACCGGGAATCATGTTGGGGATCACTAAGCGTAGGGAACATATTGGGCGTCACGTTTGGGGATGAGCTCACTCAGGTTAATAATATCATGTCTCGGCGCCGATGGTAAATAACATGTTATGGGGATAACAGAAGAATACAAAAAAAGCAGAAATAAAAATGTCTTTTGCTGGCTACAATATACGACACTAGTCATATGATAAAAAAAAACGTATTCAAAGAAAAGCACATTTAAAGCAAATAAAAAAAAAAAAATACTAACAGCACCCACCTTCGTGGCCACAATTCAGAAGATGCTCCCCAAGATCGCAGCCGAACACTCTCTCGCGCAGGATGCCTTGTTGCTTCAAACTCCTCCGCGAAGGTCGGGACAAGATGAAGCTTCTGAACAAGGATATCAGCTTGCCGTGTTTGCGGAGTATTGGTTTTATTGGAGCTACGGCTACTGAACTGTAAGAGAGGAAGATGGATTAGAAAATGTACGTGTAGAAATCATCACGCCTGCTGTTTCTGGAGGGTTAAATAGATCATAGTTTTAGTAGATACGGTTAATCGTTCATAGGTTGTTTCTCTACGTCAATGTGAGTTTCTCTTGACATATTTTGATAATTACATCTTAATACAACTTGAGTACTGAAAAATATATAAGTACTCACCCAACTTTGATGAAGCTTTGTACAACAAGTGATGGAGAAAGTAGGGGTAAAATCGTATCAAAAGGTTAAAACGAAGGCACCGTATAGACAGCAGTGGCGATTGCTTCCCCAATACAAGCTAAGATCTTTAATTAAAGAAGACTCACCCGACGATCGGCGGCGGTTGTGTCATATGTCGAGGCACCTTGTCCCCAATAACAGCGACGCAGTGGTGCGGGAAGAACCCCACGCGGAAACCTCGCTTGCCTCGCCACCACAGAGACTCTTGGGGACCTGAGAGAGCTTGGCAACATTAGGAATAGTTGCTAAAACATTTAGATCTGTATTACTGAACTAATTGACTGATTTGTGTGTGTCATAACATAGTATCATGTATTCTCCGAAGGCTTAGGCAGAGGTGTTCTGCTGTAAACTCACATTTCACCAATGCTGTTATTAAGACCCATTTAATAGAGGGCGAGCTTATTGCTTTCAACCCGGCACAGTTCTCAGCAAACTCTGCGCGAACATGACGTATTTCCCCGCCGCATGCGCACGATACGGCATCACAATTACATCATTGCGTGACATCCGTCGTAACCCTTAATGTTTATGAGATCGGTACTCCGTATTTAATATAAGTTGACAAAGTTTTATGCAAAATAACTCTTGTCACAAACACATAAGGTGTATATTGCTTAAGAAAAACTTACCAGGCATGTCGATAATCGATATCATGTCGCCAACTTCAAAACTAATCTCGTCGCGTGCCTGGAAGAAAATAACAAAAATGAATATCTATATAAATAAAAATTTAACGCTGTTCGTTGGTAAGCGCATCATTGAGAGCGCCGGGACAGATTTACTGTTTTTTGTAAATTTTTGTAATAGTCCGAATGAGGTTTTCAGAAAAAGAAAAAATGGAAAAGTTCAAAGTGTTTTTTCTATGTAGTTTTTGTATGAACTCGAGGCCTTGGAATCCATCCATCTGTCGGGTCAGCTCTAGTGGATAAAAGAGAGTTCAACGTTGGGTAGTTTATTGTAATAAAAATTCTGTCCAAAAATACTCTTTAAAACAGGGGCGGTAATTTGTAGGGTAGCCTGAATTCAGAAATTAGCAACCTCAGTTTATTTTTAAAATCAGTTTTTTTTGTTACATCCATGTAAGCCAAATTTCTAATAATAGGCTTAAAATATATTTTATTAACATTTCATGGCCACATGTGCTTGCAACATACCGTTTTATATAAAATAGAAAGCCATAGAGGTCAACAAAGAGGTCACAATGTGTTGTGCCAGACATATTCTGTACTAGCCATATAAATATCCATAAAAATAATAATAAGTATCTACCTGCGACACGTATTTCCTGACAGAATATGCGGCTGCGACGGCCGGAGTGTTGATCGATGATGAATCTTCATTCGCCACCAGCAGCTTGTGACCTGGTGACCACAGGAACATTTAGGTTTCTTCAAAACTATTTCACGAATTCATATAAAGTAACTGTATAACATACATTGATGACACGGTTGGCGCAGTGGCTAAGCGATTAGCTTTCTGCGCTATGTGTCGCGGTGTTGAACCCCACACGGAACAAATATTTGTATGATCTACAGATAGTTGTTTCGTGTCTGGTTGTGTGTGCATGTGACATGTATGTTTGTAAACTGCGTACCCACGACACAGGAGAAATACTAGCGAGGGTCATTTAAAAAAAACCTATAGCCAGAACTAGAACTGTCAATCAAACTGATCCTCGACACGTGTTTCGCCCTCCACAGGGCATCTTCAGGAGATATTAACTCGTCGACCGCTAGGACGCGAATTATTTGCATGTTACATTATACATATATATGCGGGCGGGAGGGCGGTGCTGCATTTTACACGCAAGCCTGAACCAATCTGGCAGAATTAAAACTAACCATTCTAATTGTAATAAGGAATTATGCATTTTTGCTCAATGAAATATTTATAATCTCTAGTAAATAATAGTGAAAAAATGTTTAAAATATCTTCATCAGCGATAAAGTTATAAAGCATTGAAGTGACGAATTAGATAGAGAGGTCCGACGTGTTATCTAACGTCAAATAACATCACGCCCACAGAACTGCCATAGAAAACAGCGTTTTTGCGAAAGAGACAGCAATATTCGTTTAAATTGGTTATATCTCGTTTGTTTTTCGATCAATTTTGATTATGATTTCACTAATGGTTAGATTACAAATATTTTTTTCATGCATATTCCCTATTGAATGCTTGTCTTCCATACAGGATGGTTTGAGTTCAAACCCGGCTTGGACTTCTCACTTTTCGGAATCATGTGCGGATCAATTTAATTATCACTTGCGTTTACGGTGAAGGAAAACATCGTGAGGAAACCTGCACACCTGAGAGGGGGACATAAAGTTCTTGATGTTGTGTGTAGTCCGGAAACCCGTACCGGGCCAGCGTGGTAGACTAAGGCGTAACCGTTCTCATTCTGAGAAGAGACCCTTGCCCAGCAGTGAGATAGTAATGTCATGGAATTCTGCAAACCTTTGTTGTCCATCTGCAGCCAGTTGAGCACTGGACCGCAGTTGATAGAGTCATCAGCTATGATGGACAAGTGATGCACGTAGTCTGATATCAGACGCTGGTATTCGGACTCCGAGCGAGCGAGCGCGGAGGATATCTTCTCGCGGAGGTGTGGTAGGCCGGAGACTCTGCGGTCGTATATGCATCTGGAATATTTGAGAAAATGGTTAGACTGGAAAATGGAAACTAAATATTATGAAATGGGTGTAATGAAAATCTTAATTAACTTGCAGTAGACGTGTTTTGGATGAAACAGGCAATATGATTTGTAGAAAACAGAAACTAGTACAGTCAGTAAATCAATAGCCTTACTAAATTAATTTCAAAATAACAAAAACTGCATCTTCCTATTTCACTGTCTGTACCTTCTTGTACATCATCAATTTCTAGTGCTACTGAGTACAGTAACCGTTAAGTTACTTTGAAACATTCCGACTAAATCATAAGGGAGGCGCTTAGCAACTATGAAACTTTACCTTATCGAGGACCGCACGGCTCTATAGTATCAAGCGTTATTTCATTACCTGTGCAGCATATCGTCGAGCTGCAGGAAGTTGTCTCTGTTCCTGGTGAGTGTCCACTCGCGCACGTCACTGGCTTCCGTCCAACTGCTGCTGAGCGCCCGACCCTCGGCGCTGTCTTCACATGCCTCTGTCACGTGGGAACGGACTTTTAGGCAGATCCAAACTGAAATATAAGGAATAAGGTTGATATAATACTTTACTGGAAAACAGTAAGTTTTAAGTTATAGATTTATCTTCTGGTCTTCAGCTTGGAATCTAGATTCCAGGGTCTAAACTGGGAACAACATGACATAATTTGAGTCTACAAAATCGAATGTTATTTTACCGTTACCCTTGATGCTTACCACGAACTCCTAATTCCAGTCAATGCTGTCATTGTGGCAAAACTTGGCTTATTCGTATTATGAAGTTTTTGAACACGATGAGTCCCAGCTTTACCTACATTTACCCTAACTCTATTCAACTCCATCATGAACCAACACGGTCCAATGTATGCAGAAACTTTGAGTCTGTATCGACAGCTACATAGCAAAAAAGTACTCCAGCGCCGTCTATCGGAATTAAACAACAACTGCAATTTGAATTTTTACAACAATTGTCACGCATATACAAATGTCCGACATCAACCATCAGGCTTTGTCTCAGGATCCTCTCTTTTCAATCGACGAACACTATACCTTGTTCATCCATAATAACATATCGTCGTTGAAGTTCTAACACCACGTAAGTAATTTTTTGGCGGTTTTGACATTTTGATGGCATTTGCTAAAGAATCGGAAGACGCGTTGTTTCACCCAATCAGAAACAAGCATCGTCCAATAGAAACTCGTAAAATGAAATTAACATAAAATGGTATTTTACTGGTGTTTATGAAATATGATGCAGTTTTTTTACTCTCTTGAAAAGCTCTATTTTTTATATTCGTGGTTTTAAAACTTCTACGACGATATTAAGGCTGATGAGCAACCTACCTTCATCCATAGAGTCCTGGCATTTGTCCTCACACCGCACAGTCTCTATGCTCAGCCCCCCAAGCGACACTCGTTCATAGTGGAAGTGCGCGCACTCCTCGAGCTTGGGGAAGCGACACGACGGCACCGGAGGCACAGGCTGGAAGCAGATGAACTGAATATTTACATGAGGCAACTGTCCTTTACACGATACATTATGAGAACTGGTTAACTAAAACTAGTTCTAATAGATGTCGTCACCGTCGCCATAAGACGGTTAAATATAATATATGGAGGAATAATTAAGCGTAGACATTAGGGAGCAATTTTCGCGTTTTTTGACATACATCTCTATTGGAGGTAGACTCTCCCTCTATAGAAAAAGTCACTAAAATATCAACTGCATCCAACCATTGATTGTATGTAGAGCGTAATAGAACACTTCGGAAAGGAACCAGAAAGTCGTCTAATTATAATTTATATCATTAGTTCCCAAAGTGTTCCAGGTGGACCTCCAGGGGTGCACGGGAGACTCGACGGGGGTCTACGTTAGTGTGATAAAAAATGGGGGTTTACAATTCAATTGACAATATGGTTGAAATGTAGCTGCAGGGGATCCACCGGAACCAGCTAAATTTTGAAAGTGGTCTGTGAGAAAAAAAGTCTGGGAACCTCTGGTTTATATCTTTAGATTTCGCTTCGCAGGCATTACTGCGTCATATACTCATCATTATAACAGGAACTGTTTGTATCTAATATTTTTCAAGAGAAGTAATGGAATAAGGTCTATTTACCGCATCGTCGACATCGTAGGTGGCGGACGCGGACGGTGCCGATTGACTCATCGCAGAGCCCTGTGACGTCACCGGCGTCACCGTCAGCGCCGTCAGCGATATAGAGCCTGGAATTGAGAAGCAGAAGAAGAATTTAATATAAGTATAGGTTATGTTAGGATGAAATATTGTTAACCATTAACTGTGTATCTTGAACCGTGAGATTGCCTTTCATCCTGTTTATAAGTCCGGTGGTCGCAAGCTCGTTATTTGAGAGCTGGAGTCGGACAACGTGTTACTAGGTTTTATGTTCAGAGATTCTGTCTAAAAAACGTTGCCTCACACTAGGAATAATTCCTAGATCGTAGGTGTATTTACAAAGACAAATGTTCACAAACAGATTATATCTCAATAGCATTCGATCTAAGATACAATTATGCAACACGGCTTAGCAGATCTGTTCTGCTAGAGAAGTGTAAGTGTGCAAAATCCTTAGCTAGAAGAAATGATGACTCACCAGGCGTCTCCCTCTTATTCTCCGGATCATTGGTGGCTCTAGTGGAACTGCGAGAGTCTGAACTGAACCGCACCGTTCTGTGGACATAAGGAATTGCCGTTTAATATCATTTGATGCCAAGCCTGTCGAAAAACTGAATGCAATTGGTACAGATCATTATCCTTGAGTGGAGACCGCTGATTCCCCACCCAGATGAATCAACGACCTGACGAAAATATTTGGGACATACTGAATTGAGGAGGACTGGATATGGTGACACACTTAGTAGAGGCTAGTGTACAGGTTTTATGCAAGTGATCGGCCTTCTTGAAAAAGACTGGCATGTGTTTCAGAATGAACAAAGATTCGCCTTCCCCAGGGTGGCGGGTAAGGATGGTCCATTTCCACAGAAAACAAAGGAACAAAAGGATCTTAAAGGAGGAGGTGGGTTTCTTATACAACACTATTTTACCTCCAAGGAAATTGTGAAACTTGAAGTTTCAGTTTCGAAAGACACATCAACGCTCCTCACCTGTGAAAGCCACTGCAGTGAGTCATGCTGTCCTTGTCGGGCTCGGCGAACGCACGAGCGGCGAGCGACTGGCAAGACATTACCGAACCGTGGGGCGATCCCTGCAAACAAACATATATGACTGTTAGAACAACTTTTTATTGAGGAAACGTGCACAGTGTTACCTGATGGTCTTCCAAAAAGGCGTTTCTTATCCTACACAAATATGATTCCTTTCCTTTGACTCTAGTCTAACTTTATATAGTCCTCAACGCCGAATCGGTGATGGCGACTTAAGCTAATTTCGAGTGTGCTCGAATATTGCTCCCTAATCCGAATTTGCTCTTAAAAAATCGGTCACATATCTGACTGCAGAATTCACCGACATTATTGTAACTGTAATGGGAGGGCTTGGGGTTAGTCTCCGTACTTGACGTTTGATGTCAAGTTGTGACAAATGGACGAATTGAAAGTCAACTTTCGCAGGTTATTTATTTAACTGTACAAATTCCGCACCCTACATACTTTTCCGTTGTTTTTTTATAAATCGCATGAGCACCGGACCCTACCACCATGTCTATATAAGAAGATATTTCTATGCATGCGAAACCAAAACTGAACTAGGTTGAAGATATGAAAGGATTTTTGTTGAGGAACGAAGTATGGTGTTCTTCCATTGAAAAGGGAGGATCCTCCGACCAGGCAAGGTGGCGCCTGGTGGGCCGAAGCCCAACGGTTGATGTCGGACATTCGTATATGTGTTAGAATCGTTGTAAACTCTCATAGTGCGATTCACGTTTTGTTGTTGTCGTATTGTGCATGCCATACGCCATGTTGTGAGTAGTAGTCGCTACAGTTCTGAGGCAATGTCCCATGTGATGACAGCAACACAGTTCCTGCATAACATCACGCCTATATTCTTAGGAGGGTTATGGAGAGGTGTTTCACTGATAAATATGTAAATCCCATGTAATAGGCAAGCCTACTGCCATCAATTAGGCCCAATCCCAAAACCCAGGTTACTATTCAGAATTTTCTTACAAAATATGTCAATAACACTACTCACACAAAATTACACAAAAGAGCAGCCGTGCTAAGCCAAAGGCAGTTGAGCTAATCATATCGATATTCCAATCATCTTATCTCCTAGAACCATTTCCTAAATCTTAACAAATAACTACCCCACACAATCTATCAACGAACCACTCGAGTTTTATCATCACGCTAACAACGTTAGGCACTCAGCGGTATCTCCCAGATAACATTCAAGTGTTCGGTAGGTTAACGACGCGTTTATCTGAGGCAGTTAACCGAATAAGTAAAAGATATTGTTCTTAAGTGCTTCATGATTTGGGAAGAACAAAACATGGTAAGGTGCACGTAAAAAGCCTGCCGGAGTAATGTCACCTATGAACTAAAATAGGCATATGGTAACCTGGAGTCTAGTAGGTACCATATTCCTCGATCTCAATGGTTGGTATTTAAAGAACGGCCATCCATCCAAGCTTGACCGCGAAAAGCAAAGCTTAACCTTTCAGACGCATCGATTTGAGCGGTAGCTATTCAACTACAAGCCGAAAAGGTAAGCCATTCAAAGATTGGCCGTATCAAAAGCAGCTTAACCTCGCAAACTGATAGATCATGCGCCATAGCGATTAAGTGAGCCGCGAAGTCTATATAACAAGCGAATCATTTTCTCAAAACCCGTTCCTAACAACTAACTAAACCAGCTGATACTTTCTTCTGCCGGATCAGTATAAAGCCCATAATAAAATGTAATTATGATAAAGCAGAACGCGTTGGTTCGACATAACATTTTATAATGCAATAAAATGTCTGTAATGTAGGTTAACAACGTCTCTATGATTTTTGAATGCGAAAGGTTCCAGTGATGGCGGGTTTTTTTTTTTTGACCAAAAACAATTAATTTTTTTGCTCGTCTTTCGTTAGTTTGTTCGATATTATATCGAATAATCAGGGCAGTAAATAGATGGGCGAGCGTCAAAAGTAACTTTAATAGTTCATAGACAAGCAAAAATGTTGATGTTTTATTCGTTTATATTGTCGCATCATGATTTAATTATCTATGGTCTCAAAAAAGGACGCTGAATAAAGGAAGCCTGAATATCAGCTGGTGCCAGCAGACAATAGACAGGCAGAACGATAGCATGGTACGCAGAGGTTAATTCGTGCACAAATCAATACATTTTCAAGTTTTCTTTGTATAGTAATCAAGTTCGGAATCAGGCACCACAGCTAGCACAACAGTCTGCAGATGAAACGACGTAAGTAATGAGATTCATCTCAGAGAACGACATAACGTCGCTTAGGCATACCGCGCAAGTAAAATTTGATAAGTTTTTAGAAGAGACTAAGAACTGATTATTTCTTATGAAAAATATTCCATAAATGGTGTGCAATGAAGTGTATTGTATTGTATGGTATTCTATTGTATTTTTGTTTATATTACACATTTACAAAAAATTTCATTAGAGATAATGTCAATTTTATGTCTCTTCTGAAAATTTTTACTTGCGCGGCATTGCTAAGCGACGATAAGCTCTCTCTTACTTGGGAATACATTGCCAAGACGCAAGTCCATTTACTAACCCGCTTTACGCTTACTCTCATTCTACCGCTATCCGCTGTCAGTGGGACCGGAGTTAACGCCGACATTTATATGTCATAAACATTTGTAGTAAAAGTATTGCCGTCTGTGAAACGTGATAGCTTCACTCCAGGAAAGGAATTTTTCGGATAATTTCAGATTGTCTCGAAATACTAACGATATTTAAGACCATTCTTTGCTCTTAGCTACTTAGCATCTGGGGATCAGCGAGGACGACCTTATAGTTTAAAATGTACGGATTATGCTGGCATATTCTAAACGATACCCACACATTCCGTACCTTGGAAAGCACGTTAAGCAATTGGTCCTGGTTGTCTAACAAACACCTATGACAGTCGTTACGTGCAATCAGAAACTCGGCGACTCTAACAGCCGGTCTAACCTTAAGGTCAAGTCTTATTGGGTGGCGATTAGATGGTAGTTTTCGGTTAGACTGGTAGCCGTCTCTGACCAAGTTAAGAAAAGGGTAGGCAGATTGAGACGATTTGATATACTATTATCTATTGTCAAAGTTTACTATTGTTATCTATTCTTAGAAATAGAAAGGGCGTCACGTCATTCAACGACCGGTCACCGACTGCAGAACTTTACAATACATTATTTGATCAAAAAAGCGCCTAACATACTCGTATACGTGTTAGAGGAGTTGTATACTGCAATATTTCATCACCCTTCAGGGAAACCGACTAAATAACAAAGTAGGAAAGTGAACAATCTACAATCGTTATAAAATTGTCGCTGATGACGGATTCAAGCCTTAAATGTCAATACCATACATTTTGCTGGCGTTTCTCTGCTATAGAGATGGTAGATTTTTTACTTAAGTTCTGAGGAAACCCATGGCCTTCTAATAGTCTGCTTTGAGTGGTCTTGGTTGAGTTTACCGTGATATAAGAGGTATCCGGCCGCCATGAGGGTACCAATATTTTGTATAAGGGAGTGTTACGGGGGAGTTACTTGTCCCCAAAGCAAAAATACTTAGAAAGCGGTGAAGGGCGGGCGAATGAATCCAGAATTTATTTCAAAAAGCACTGTATTTATAGCCCGTTTTGGAACAAAATTATTTGAATTAGAAGACTCCAGTATTCAGCAAGTCCTAATCATAAAAACGTTGATAACCTTCTTGGACAATTCTCGAGGCATACTCCCACAAGGGACAATCGCGTTGCTATTATCTATCGCCGTCATTGTCCACATAACAAACAAACAAGCCGGCTACTTATATAGGAAACAATTGCCATTGACTCACTGCACTTGCGCATGTGTGTGTAACAGATTGACCGGCATTGAGAAGGATAACCTGCACCGTTTGTTCGCACTGCTATTGTTTTCGCGTTCTTTTAACCGAGTTCAAAAGTTTGTAAATTCATGTTTCGAAGTTCTCACCCTTGACTAATAATATGACGAAAAGCGAAGGGTCAGCAGATGCACAGTATCTGAATTAAAATTTCAGTCGTTTGCAGAATTAACTAAAGTATATTATTAATTATTACTCAATTATTCGCTTCGCCGCCTCTCCGACCCTAAGAATAGAATTTTTATTTCGCACAAGGACTGACCTTTAAATTAATATATTCATTAATAACTCGTATTTTTAGGCAGAAACCGCGCTAGACTATTGCTCAACATATGCGTGTGAAGTGTACGGCCAGGTAAAGTAGAGTAAGTAAGATACATTATAGCTAATATCACGCTAAATTAGGTAATTCTAAATTGAGTGTAAACAAACAGGTCGAGCCAGTATTCTAATTAATACGATAAGGTATTAATTATGTATTGTTTTAATACTCTTGTTTACGTTGCGATACAAAAGCCTAATAAAAATAGTATACCGTGTGATAATTAACTATGGTCATTAAGTTGCGTTTATTATGTAAATAATACATTATTACTTGAAAGTTCAGTTCAGACTGCCTCATTGGTCTAGTGGTCGTAAGCGCGGCTGCTGAGCGTGAGGTCCTGGGTTCGATTCCCGGGTCGGGCAAAGTGTTATTGGGTTTTTCCGTATTGGAATTCTCAGTAGCAGCACGGAGTCTGGAATTGTGCCCGGAAGATGGCAATAGGCTCGCCCCCTATTACATGGGACTCAATAACAGCATCGGCGAAATGTGGGTGTACAATAGTACACCTCTGCCTAACCTTTCGGGGAATACAGGCGTGATGCTATGTATGTATGTATGTTGAAAGTTCAGTTTTTTTTTTCTGGCTCTTCACGACTTGTGTTAGTCAATGACAAGATAAGTTCAGAGTTATTCTATCTTACTAATTCTTTTATTTCTCTTTAAAAAAAAAAACGTTGTCCCATACTAGGATTTCTCCATCTTTCTTCGTGTCGTGGTATTCATTACCATAATCACTACTTATTATAAAACAAAGTCCCCTGCCGCGTCTGTGTCTGTTCGCGATAAACTCAAAAACTACTGAACGGATTTTCATGGGGTTTTCACCAATAGACAGAGTGATTCATGAGGAAGGTTTAGGTGTATAATTAATTATGATTTTGTGTAAATTGGCTGAAATATGACGCTGATTGTTGAAGATGTCGGAAAAAATCATGCCGATTGGGAACTTTACTGGCGTGCGCCGCCTAAATGTTCGCAACAGGCTGATACGACACTACGACAGAAAAAAAATGTAGGCGTATATGCTCTGCTATCCGTGCGAAGCCTTGACGGGTCACTAGTATATTATAAGTAGGTAGGTCAAAAGAAGTACAAGATATGCAATTAGAATGTATAGTTATTGTATAATTCCGCCGAACTAGTTCAAGTTTGAGTCGGTCGACGAGTCAATATCTCCTGAAGAACCCCCGTGGAGGGGCGAAAAACTTTTGGCATGTGCATATAAGAAAATAAAAAGAATGAAAATAAGTTTATGAAAGCCAAGAGGTTAAGCGAATAAAAAAAAAATGGGTATCGCATCCGCCTCTTCCGCAAAACGGCCATCGCTCAGCCTATTGCTGTAGATGCGCAGCGCTGGTTTTCAACGAAAGCCGGCCGGGATATATTTGCGGGCTCAAGGGCAGTGCTTTATATTGCACCTAAACTTGAACTAGTCTGGCGGGATTAAAACTAAACATTCTAATTGCATATCTTGTATGTCATAGATTTCCGCATTCACGCCTGATTCCATTATTTAATCAAAGCAATAATAACTTCAGTTGAATGCTTGCCTTCGGTGAAGTAGGGTCCTAATCATTTCATATCCAACTATCTGCACTATTTTTTTTTTAACCAGATTTATATTTCAGAGTAAGACCCCAGGTGTCATCGGACACATCAAGGTGACTGTTTCAGTGCCATGTATGTACCTGTTTCCAATTAAAAACATGTGCATAATAAATAATCTATTTTTCTTTCAAGTTTTCCTTAACAATCAAGGTATCATTAACATGATGAATATTTTATTTTACATATGTAAAGTTGGAGATCATAATTGTAAATCCTTTTTTTAAAGGTGCATCCGTAGAGTTTCTTTGTCTGTTCTACATAGAACCAACCCGCTAATTCAACCCATTACTATCCCAGTGCTGGGCAAGGGTCTCTTCTCAGAATGAGAAGGGGTAGGCCTTACTCCACCACGCTGGCCGGTGCGTGTTGGCGGACTACATACACCATTAAGAACTTTATGGAGCCCTCTGAGGTGTGCAGGTTTCCTCACGATGTTTTCCTTCACCGTAAATGCAAGAGATAATCAAATTTTGATCCACACATGATTCCAAAAAGTTAAAGGTGCGGGCCGGGTTTGAACTTAGACCCTCTTGCATGGAAGGCAAGCGTTCAACCGCTAGGCTATCACTGCACCAACCAACCCACTATCCAAATGTCAATTCAAAATTTTGACAGTTGAAAATTGTCTGCATGCCAGTAAAAAATTCCTCGACTGATCATCGTTGATTGAAGAGACCACAGTTAGAGTTGGGAAAGCTACACTAAATTATAAAAAGTAATGATCTAGATTAGTAAACACACAATAACATTCAACAACAATAATTATGTGTTAGGTGATAAACCAATTTGTAACACATCATAAACATGCAATAGTGGTAAGATAGGACATTGTTTCTCAACCTGGTAAAGGCAAATTCAAGGCTCACAACAGGCCAGAAATGTTTAAAAGTGAAAACTGCTTTCATCTATACTATAAAGTGGAATATTTTATTGCATTACAAGAGTATTGTTTATTTTATTTTATTATTTTAAAATTGCTACATGTTCTTAAAAATAACTTCAACTCATTCCAAACCATTATTCTGAAAAGAGTATCCATGGAGTTTCTTGCCAGTCTCTTCTCCATAGGACCTACCCACTTTGGATCCATGCGCCTAGATTCATAATGTTTTAAAAGTAACTGCAAAGGCCCATTTGAAATAAAAAAACTTTGAGTTTGATTATTCACTAATTTCAACTAAAAAAACAATTACAAACTTTAAAATAGGTAGATAGGTTTTCTATAGGCATTCGCTAATAAAGAATTCAACACCAAAGGATTGAAATTAGGTTTCAAAGATTGTATGAAAAATCTTTCAATGTGGTCAGTGTCATGTACACAGCTAGTAACCGATAAATGAGACTGTTTGCTAACTGCGTGAATACTAGGTACTAATTTGCCTGGTACATCCCAGTACTAAAAAGTTGAGAAACAATGATATAGATATAAATAGATTAGAAACACATAGAAATCACAACAGGTTAAACTAGCACCCATATTTAGAAATACTAGATTAAAATTAATAAACATAATTATAGCACCTATTATTATTCATTTTCCTTGTGATACCAATATACATATAACACATGAAAATGCAATTATAAATTTTACATAACAGTATTATTAAAAGTAAAACTGCTTGTTTGACCAACTATGTCGACCAACGGAATAAGTAATTCTTCAAAACAGAAGCAGATGAAGACATGTTGCTCAAAATAAGGGGTTTACTTGGAAAAAGAACCATAGTGAATATAGGTTATAAAAAAATATTAAAGGAAAAAAGGTCAGAGCCTGAATTTCATAGTGCATTATCAGGTGATGACATGTTATAATAGTTTATTATATATTATTATTAATATTAAGTAAGATTAACATTAGACAATATTACCAGATGTAGGGACAAATTAGATTTTTATAATTTCTTATTTTTTTGTATCAAAAAAAACAATAGGTAATAGTTTTTTTTTTAAATAGATCATTTTTATGTTGCCCATTGTTTATGTACTTTTTTTTTCTAAATATGAGTGTTGAAGAAAAAATTAAATTAAAAAAAAGAAACAGACATACAGACAACATCTAGGACAGCCTGGAATGATTAGCTCCTCACATTCTGACCGCAGAGCATCCAGCTGTCAGTACACACACCAAATACCCTCCTCATCGTTGTGTGACACTAATATAGAGCAATTTATTATGATAAAATGCCATTTAGTATAATTCACAAACTTCTAAACCCACAGTCAAAAACACATTGTTCCACTTGCGTTATTTTATAATTCACTTTTATTAAATAAAATAATAATATTCAAAATTCAAATTTTTATTTTGTAATTTGATACAAATTAAGAATTTATTATTTCTTTTGTTTTTGGCGATCGTGTTCATTTTATTCACTGTATAATTATCACTCTTACACTTTGGCACTGCATTTTAGAACACAAACTGTTTTTGTACTAACATTGGCACAGATTCGTTACCCAAAGAGTAAATTTCGAAAGTATTTTTGCAATAAATGTCTAAGCGCAACGCGTTCACGGTCTGTCGATGATCGTAGTGTATAAAGATAAAAAAAACGTGAAAAAACACCACTGCACCACTACATTTCGACACTTAAAAACAATATTTACAATAAAACTGGGCTACAAAACAAAAATAGCAATCCCTATGGCCACGATCGCAACGCAATGAACGAACAATATTCCGCATCAGTTGCAACATTCGTGTTTGTAGACCGTTAGCGGATAGACGAATACACTAATATCGCGTAAATTAATTCAGTAAAAAGCTTTTTTTTCTAATGAAATGATCGCGAATTATAACTCAAGAGGATAATTCGATTTGACAGACGGCACGCCCCCCACCCCGCTCGCAGCGTACTGCGGTCGATGACGATGTTGCCAGCGCACGGATATTACCTTGGCGATGCGGGAGATTTTATTCGTAAATAGAACACGAAAAAATGTGGTCGTAAAAATATCCGGCGAAAGTCTACTATCAGTGTTGAAATATTTTATGAAGTTGAATAGATATAACAGTTTAGATCTGAAAGCATAATTGTTTATCGATTTGATTACATCGAACATATTATGTGAGAGTTAAAAGTTATTTCTATTTAATTTTATCTGGCTTCTTAATATAGATCAGTTCGCTTATCGATGATCGCATGAGAACCGTTTCATATCAAAGATGTTGATTTAAAATACATTACAAAGATAAAAAGTAAATTGCGTCTTCATGTATTTATGTTATGTAAGGCTCTTTGGTAATCGTTTCTGGGTTAGTACATTTATAAAATAGTAACTTCTTTCACGAAAATCTTGTAAACAAAAGCAAAGCGTCTCTGGTATAATTTCAATTATTTAGATCTATAACTTACTACGAGAAATTCATTACTTTCAAGCAAAAACGATCAACATTTTCATTACTTACTAAACTTTCTCTGCGCAGTTAATATATTTTACTCCGCCATTTCTACAAGTTAGTAGCTACGGCAATTTACGACGATATAATATCGAGTGACGTCATCAGAAATAAAACGTAGTGTTGTGATCATGGTTGGCGAAATGGTTTATTTATGGCGTATTAAATTCTGCTGTTTTATGGTGTCTGATATTTTCGGAGTGTCATGATAATTATATAGGTATCATTTTATATAATATCGCCTTTATAAGTCTCTGACACTAGAGCTCGAGCTCACCCTGAAGTAAACCCCAAAATAAGGGTTACAAATCAGCCATAAAAATAATTACTATCAATGGAAGTACCTATTTTCTTAAAAAAGAGTGATGTTCATTCGACGATATCTTCCTAAAATTTATATTCCTGGTAATTTATCTAAGTAGTCCACACGATTCTATTAATATTTGTTTCTGTTAGAGTAGGAAAACAATAAGGAAACCCACTCGACAATTAACAATGAATTAATTCTAAACGAACAACGCTGGATAACTGCGACGTATACGATGTTGCATAGTTATTGTTTTACTCTTCAATGCGGCAATATAATGGGATTAAAGAAGGGTTCGGGAAACTAACGATAGAAAAGAAAGGTCAATAATGAAATGTATATCAGCATCAGTATTGAGTATTGTATAAGAAGCGTTGTAGCAAATTCCAGTAGTATCTAGAATCTACTCAACCTGTATAAAGCTTCTTCTTTTATAGAGCCGACACAAGCCGAAATATTAGCAAGTCATCAATGGTGATATCGAGGTTGAAAGCCCAGGGTGCGCCACACGATCTCATGTGCCGCACTTAAGTAGGCTCTTTCTTATCATTGATGGTGTCAGTCTACCTTAAGTTCGGAACTGAAGATATAAAGGCTTCGTGTAATGGCGCAACATAAAAGAAATTTTCATTTACATTGGACACTGATTTGATTGATTGAAGGATATTAATTTGACTGACTGATGGTCTTCTTTCAATTCAAAACCATTTCTTCTTTTTGAACAAGGCAAGGCGCCAGTTCCAGACAAGGCAGTCAATGAGTTCTGCATATTAATATAAAGTTTTCACTTTTCGCATTAATCCTCGCTTGGACCGACAGTTTCGTAGAGAGCTGTTATTATTATAGCATGGTTATCGAACAGCCATTACAGCGTGTAATCATTTTAAATTACGAACGTGTTATTGTGATGGACGCGAAAGTGTCTGATTGGTTGTTATGTTACCATTTTATTGGCTCGGTATATCATGCTAATGATAAAATAATAGCTTTGCTTTTTAAGGGTTAGCAAAAA
The DNA here is from genome assembly GCA_947562105.1 of Shargacucullia verbasci. Taxonomy (NCBI): domain Eukaryota; kingdom Metazoa; phylum Arthropoda; class Insecta; order Lepidoptera; family Noctuidae; genus Shargacucullia; species Shargacucullia verbasci. The sequence goes on from OX387308.1 coordinate 5,425,551, forward strand.
CGAATCTACTGATATTTAATTATAAGCCTGAGAAGGTTATGTAACATAGCATCTTGCTTGTATCTCCCATGGGTCAGGCTAACGGATAACGTTATAAAGTCTCATGTCACTTAGAATTCTCCACAGAAAAATCCTATAACATTTTGCTCGTTTCGGGAATTGAAACCAGGACTTTATTTATGCGCAGCAACCGTGCTTACCATCACTGGGCAAATGAAGCAGTTTATCATACTAATGATAAAATAATAGCTAGTATTAAATTAGCTGGTAAAAGCAGATCTAATATGTTGTTATAGAAGATTTCTCTTCGCAATGTTTGTATCTGTTATTGGATAGTATTAATATGGCGTAGTTGTTATATCAATACTAACAAGACATTAGATCGGGCGATTCGAAGACAATCTCTGGCAACAGACAACACTGAAAAATTGTACAAAGGTCTGTAATACAGAACGAAACTTAAACGGTGATCCCTACTTGAGCTCGGTTTTGAGCTGTCATTTCATATAAATACTCAAAGCCAGCTATTAATTCTGGTCACTATCTGTGAAAGGCGTTTTTACATATATTTGTGCTTTAAAGTTGTTGAATTACAACTTTAATGTGAACGTCAAATAATGTGAAATGTAGAACAAAACCTGTGTCCAGGTTGATAGCGCTTTGAATTCTGAACACATAGAAAGGGAAAGGAAAGTAACAAATACATAAATGTATAATTTAAAGTTTTCAACAACGAAAGCAAAGTAAGATCACAACACAATAGTTTGTTTAAAAAATACAAAGTGAATATTATGTCAAACACATATTTAAACCACTGAACATGGGCTCTATAAATAAACTACTAGAACCAACAGATAAAACCATAATAATCACGCTTGGGAAGCAAAATAATGACTGCAATTTGCAATACAATATTACAAAGATTGATGGTGTTGTCCAAACACAAAAATATATCATTCCTAACGATATTCAACCTGACATAGGTAAATGTTCCTGGCTTATTATAAGCCAAGAACCAGACTTAAAATACAGTTTCATAAAGTATTCAATTTCTCCCCCTCAAACGACTAAGTGCGCATCGTTAACTGCACTGTCCAGTCACCCCTCAACGGAAACGGAACAGGTTTCAAGTTTTAATTATTGTAGAGCCGTGTGAAACTGGCGTGTTTTGAGTTTGTGACTGTCGAGACTACCGATTGTTTTGATTGCCGTGCCCTCGTTTCAGTTTCGTTTAAATGTTTAGTTTTGGAGACGTTATGGAGTTTAAAGGAAATATATTTGGTATTTTTAAATTTGTTGAAGTGATGTTAATATATGTTTAAATAGGATAGTAATGGACCATCGTCTCTTTAAATAGATTGAGAGTAGAATATTATAAGGGGCTTCCAAATCTTTACGAATAATATAAATTGGGTATCATTAGTCAGTTTTTGAAGTGTACATTGAGAATGCGTTCAATAAATTCGCTTGTAAACAGGTTGTTTATAATTGATTAAATTAATAACATTGTATTACACAGTCAACGATGAATAAACGACGAACAGTTATTTAACCTTTAGACCTAACTAAACATATAAATAAAGAAACGATGTGCAAGGGATTTTCATAATTACCAAAGACTATTCGTGTGTTTTTGTGATCCCAAAACGTTGTTATTACTACGTTTGATAGCTTTGATAATGATACTCATCATCATTAGCCACCGCGATACACACTAAAATCAGGGCAAGGCGAATCGAGGACTAATACAGACAAAACACATTTTGTATGTTTGTTTTGGTTTACTCTTTACCTAATTCGCGAGTTCTCCGGGTTAGAAACCTCAGACCTTTCATTGTCACTCCTAATCAATCTTCTTCCGACGCGACGGCAGGAGCTATCACAAACAAATTGATACAATCATACACTAATCAATTGAACGATCGATCAATTCGAACAGCTTAAAAATGGAGCTCAAATACAGCAAAATTCTCTTCCTATATCAAATCAGAAATGTATCGTATCTAATTTGAAACCATTTGCATATTTATTTGACGATCGCGACTTCGAACGGCGTTAGTCAAACTTGTTAGTTCTAGAATCTCAAATAACTCGAATATAACATTAATAGTAAATTAAATTTCTTAATGATTTGGACCAGATGTAAGATAGGATCTAAGTGAAAACCTATTTATTGAGAAAAGTAATGATTCCGTTGAAAAACTCCGAACAAAAAACCCAATTACCATCTTCTCAAGATCAACGACGATTATCACAGTCACTATATGAAATAAGTAAGTACGTTTGCAATGCTGCGTATTCCATAATTGATATTCATAGTAATTAATTTCTTGATTTGGATCTTGTATCCTGGATCACGGAACAGGTTGGGTATCATTGCCAAAACGATAGCGTGGACCGGTATTCTGAATTTCTAAGTTCAAGATCATTGTATACCACACCTTAAAACCGTGAATTTGTGGAATGCCACGCTGTCTGTGATACACGCTCTACTTCGGTATTTAAGGCGTAAAGATATATCAGTTTGGAAATTTTATTATTGAAGAAAGCTGTGCTGTTGCATTATTTTTAGAATATCTATGTAGTAATAAAGAATACTTATCTACTTCGTGATAACCAGATGCGGCATATAGGCAAAGAATAAAAATAATATGTATATTAAACAGGTTGATTGAGCATCTTTATCCTCAGAACTATTAAGCTATCAGAAAAAATTAAGATGCTACTACGCATTAGTGGGACCAACGAACAAAAGGCAATGACAAAAGTACAAAAAACGGGGCCATGTGTTATGCATACGGGTCAAATGACGTAAAAGATGTGGTGGTCACCATTTGTGGAGGATAATGTGTGTATTGATATTTTTAATGTACAGTGTAATTGTTGCTAACATCCGTTGTCGGATAAGAAGAGCTTTAAGTTGTGATAAAACAGCGTGAAATATCGAATACACAAGTTTACACAACATTTCTGAATACACAACATTTTTATTCTTGACATTGAATTTTGTTAGTCGAGGCTAGCTAATTTAAGAGATCACTCAACGCTCAAGTTTCAATCGTCAAAAAAGAAGCAGCATAATGGGGTAAAATTAATAATTAATCTGGCAACACAAATAATACAATAACATTAGGACTAATTTTTTTATTGCTCCAGAAAATAAATGGATGACCCATCGTCCATCGATGTCTATGGACGTAAAAAAATATGGTGGCATTAAAAATGTAACAAAACTAAACCGCTCATATGAACAGAAATTAATACGTTAAGTCTATGACCGTAACTAAAAAAATATCATTACGTTCATTTATGTAATTTATGGCTAATTAATTTAATTAAATCTACTACTGGCATACTTGCATCACGACTTCACTAGCTTCACGTATTCTTCGCAGAGAAGCGTCACTTATTTCAAAATTACGGCAATTTCTTTAGCGATTCATAATGTCATCAGATCTAGGATTCATTTGCATTCTAGATCGTAAAACTTTAGTTACGTAAAATTATTTTACAAAAGTAAGCGAGAACAACTGCATAATATTTGCACAAACTCACAGTTGTGGTTTTCACCGCCATGAGTCGTAAAAACGAGTCCAAACATAACAGTTTAGAAACTGTTAACTTTCAGTACTTAAAACGAGCGAGCTTGGATGCTTGAGGTGACAATGCTGTTATCGCACGGCAAATTTATGTCACCTGCCTAACCTTCTCCCAACTATATTGTGGTCGGCTCCCAGTCTCACAAGATGCGGCTGAATATTAGTATTTTACGACGCCACTGCCATCTGACAACTGCCACACAATTACTGGGAGACACTGATATCCTAAGTTGTCTCAAAACCTCTTGTGTGGAAAGCACGAACTAATCAACTATGTTTTTTTTTGGTATGGTACACTTAAATTATTATAAAGTCACATAAAAGATTGTAAATACATATATGTATCCGTTAGCACGTGGTAACTCAATGTCAACCAGTTAATAATTAGCTACCAGTAGATTTACAGCTATGAATCACTGATGGCATTTATAATATAACACAGACGTCTTTATTTAATTGTTAACGTGGCTGGCATTTTAAATTCATTGAGAGATGCGAAGATCTTGTGTGATAAATAAACTTAGGCGAGCATCAGACGGTTAAAATCGCTAATTCAAAAGTTCCCCGGAGTGCCAAAATAATCATATTATTTGCGCAATGTGTACAACTTCACTCCAAGTAGATTTCAATCTGTATGTTCTCTTTTATTAAACTATATCTATACTGAGACTGATTCATCAACGCAGAGTCTAAACCGTTGAGTCTATAAACTTGAAAATTTAATCTAAGGAAGGATTTTTGAAAATTCCACCCCTTAAGGGGTAAAATAAGGGATGAACGGTTGTATGGAAGTCCGTCATTTTCAAAGTAAGAAGCATGAAATTTCATATATCTGCTTCTGGTTAGAAATAAATGTACACTTATATCGGCGTTTTTCAAACGAGTCTTATTTTAATATACATATCACGCCTGTATAAGGGGTAAGCAGAGGTTTGCTGATATTGTAAAGTCTCATGTAATAGGGAGCGAGTTTATTAACTTCTACTGGGCACAATTCCGAGATGCTACTGAGAGTTTTTTAACAGAAATACCTGATTATACTTGGCCTGACTGGAGATTTAGGATTGGACCAACGATCTTACGCTCAGCAGCCGCGATTATGACCACTACACCAGTGTGGCAGTTAGTGTCTACGCCGTTTAGTTTTACTAAGGGCGCTTCTCTATAGAGTCCATCACTAGCCAGCTTTATGTCATTGTATCATAGACAATTTTTTTTCTCGTTATAAATAAAAGGCCAAGTAATTCAAGTTCGACGTGATTTTATTTGTTTGGGTCTCAAAAAGTTTTGTCTACTCAAAGTAAAAAAAAATCGATGACGTCATTGTTGCCGTTAATATGTTCTTAATGTTTCAACAGCACTCACAAATACGTGCTCATCTCAACAAACAGACAAAAACTTTCTCATTTATATAATTAACTGACATTGCGCTCTCGCACACCCATCGAATTATATGCCTCAGTGTCTGACACTTAACCTTTGATTCTTAGAATTACGTCAGGTAAGGATATTATTATAATAATGTAATAATGTTACAAAAGGAAAGTTTGGTTAGATCTAACAATCGCATGAATGATCTGGCCTTCAATGTAGGAGGGTCTGGGTTCAAATCCACACCTTTGACTTATATCATACTAGCGACCCGCCCGGGGTTCGCACGGGTAGCAGAGCATATACGCCTTCATTTTTTTCCCTGTCGTAATGTCGTATCAGCCTGTTCCGTCGAACATTTACTCGGCGCACGCCATTAAAGCTCCCAGCCGGCATGATTTTTTCCGTCATTTTCAACTATCATCGTCATATTTCAGCCAATTTACACAAAACCTTATCAAATTATACACCTAAACCTTCCTCATGAATCGCTCTGTCTTTTGATGAAAACCGCATGAAAATCCGTTCAGTAGTTTTTGAGTTTATCGCGAACAGACAGACAGACAAACGCGGCGGGGGACTTTATTTTATCAACCGGCCGTTTTTCAATGTCAAAAATTCGGATATTACATAGTGATTAAAATTTTACATCTTAGAGGACTTCTCTATGGTGTATGTGAAGTCTCAATCGGTATCAGAGGGCTAAATTAAGTTTTTTTTTTTAAGGAAATGAAACCTTTTTTTTTTCATACTTGGGCTGTGCATGTTTATTGACACACTCCAATCTCACTAATCGGAGCTTCTTCACAAATAGTTTTCGTCAACATTGTTTTTATAAATTTGCTTTATCGGCCAGCGAAGTTTTTTTTTTAGTAAGGCCTACACACGGGCCTAAACCTCATTCTGACACCAGCCACACAATTGATGACGACAAAAACATTCACAAGATACAATATTTTTATAGTTCAATGGCGTATTGTAAATATTGAACTTCAATAAAAATATTGTGTCATTTTACCTAGCAAGGTGAAGGCACAAGTCATTGATAGGTGTAAAAATAGGTCACCCCAAAGTGGCCTGTCGGAATGATCAGATCGTTAGTTTGGAAGTTAACTTTCAAAAAAAAAATTTAGATTATCTACTTGTTTACGGTTCGTAGAGGTTTAGTTCGAGTCTTCTTCGACTTTGACGATACTTTACGTAAGCCAAAAATGTATGCTAAAAAATGTGCGCGCGTCTAAAGGGGATCACTCAGATGCGCGCGCACGATGTTTCATACATTTTCGGCTTTATGGTAAAATTCAAATTCTTAATTTCGAATATAATAATGTATAGGGAAAAATGATCAAATATGAGTAAAACTTGTACTAGACCCCCAGATAAAGGCTTAGCTCAATTAGATATCTAATCTAGAGTATCGAGACTCAAAAACCAGGTAATTACGAAAGACCCTCTCTCTTACTCGAAATCAAAGTCGAGTAGAGTAGAGCCGTTTAAGAATAAGGATTACGTAATTCAATTATCGAACTTAATGTTTTTTAAAGCACACAGTGCAATGTACTACATTATTAAACCGACAAAATTAATTTACTCTGATTACGAGCGCGTATTGCAGATCCTATCGATAATTTATTCTAGGAAAGAATCGATTGCTAAGCTTTTTCTTTTTTAATTTAATCACTAAAACTTCACAATGATACCAAACGACTTAATTGCCCTACACAATCAATGAACACACATAATTGTACAAAAACATTCTCAATTAACCAGAGGCTGCGTGTCGGATACATATCATTGCCTTACACACAAAAAAGTTAACTGTTTGTCTATTGTTAGGCGGGTTGCACATTGTAAGGTTGAGTAGAAGAAAAAAGGTGTTTAGGTTAGTTTTTGTTCCATTTTAAATCGTTTCCCGCTATTCTGTTTAGCTGAATATCTTCCGTAGAGTAGTTTGATAATAAAATCAAAATTAAATAGTGAACGTAAAAATCTTGAGGAACCAGAAGGCCTCATAAAGTTCTCTTGTAGTAGCAAACTCAAACTAGGCCAGCGTGGTGGATTCTTCTCATTCTGATAAGACGCTCAACAGTGAGACAGAAATCGACTCGATTTATTATTACATATTTTATTAACCCGTACCTTTTTCTAGATCCTCGGTTTCAAACACATGGAGAAAGAGACTGCCAAGAAACTTCATGGAAACTCTATTGAGATAAAGCCAAGGAATTTGATTAATTGGCCAATTATAACATAATATTTGTTATGTAGTCTATCGGATAAATGAGTTAACATGGTCATTTTATAGAAAAAATCTCAAAAATCGCAGTTTGGCAACACAATTGTTTGTCTATGGTGCTGTCATGCAATCTTTTTTTGGTTATGGCTTTGTATATGCCATCATAATTCTTAATACGAAATAAAATATATTTTTTGGAAAAAAGCGTTCCTCTCGGTAGCAAATTGGGTGTTGCTATGTTGTAGATTTCAAACTCCCTTTTATTTTCCCATCTGTCATGTCAGCTTGAGACAACGCTCTTGTTGTAGTCAGATGATTTCAGATATCGTTCCTCATGGCGACTATTTCCTTGCACCCCCATATCCGACGGACTATACAATGTACGCACATCTTAACACCATCCTCACAGAGCGTAACAAATGACAGTAAAAACACTATAAAACCGTAGTTACATATAAGTTTATGAATGTTTTGTTTACAGATGCAGCGGAAAAAAACTATCAAATCATCGATTACGGAACGTAATGGACATTAGATAGCTAGATTATAATTTATCACGCTCGTTCTGTATTAAGGGTGGGCAGAAATCTGTAAAATAAAATATATTTTTATGCTTGTGACTCTGGTTGCTGATTTTCCAAAGAGTCGTTTTCCTGTCGAGAAGAACGGGGTAGGAAGCTATGGATACTTTTTTAAATTCAAAGTATTTTACAATATTTTTAACTGCCACATTCACTTGTCGTTGGCTAAATGCACAAATAGTGCGAAGAAATCAACAAAAATAAAAAACTGCCGCTGTGGTCTAGTGGTCGCAAGCTCGGCTGCAATCCACAGATTGAACAATTTTATAGGGTTTTTCTGTACTTATGAAGATTCTCAGTAGCAAACCGAAGTTTGGAACTGTGTCCGGTAGATGGCAATGGGTTCGCCTTCTGTTACGTGAGATTCACTAACGGCATAGGCAAAATGTTGAGGAAGTTAGGGGTAGCTGTGATGTCATGTTATCATTCTACTGATTAAAATGTACTCATACTTTATCTCTAAACCTCGAACAGAGCCCATTTTATTTGAATCTCAATCTATTCACCTGAATGAACATCAAAAACAAACGATATCATATTCCAGAGCTTGTCATTTTAAATCAACCAAACGAAGTCAATGACCGACAGAGATATTAAAAATCATAACAAAAACTCCATCACATCACAATATTTGCATTTAACAGCTAATCAAGCCAAAGAAAAAAGAACTAAAAAAGTAAACGTCGTCGTATCGACTAAACACTTAATAATAACACTGCGAATATAAATTAAATTCGTTCGATTTTGCACCTTAAAATAAGAAGTATAAGAACTACCAGCAGTTGAAAGCCTCTATCAACCACGATCAATTCAATTTGAACACTAATACCAGGGAATAAAAACTAAACACTGAACATTGTAACACTAAAAGTCGGTTAAAAAGAAAAACATTCCCACTAGTAAACACTAACAATAAACAAGTCATTCAATCTACGACCTTATTTTCATTACTATAAGAGGGATAAAACAGACTTGCGTAATAACCAATGTTGCCATATGAGAAAAATGCGTTTCCCATGCACCACGGCCGACAATGCGCGGAAGTTGACACGCGCCGAACGTCACGATACTTGTAATGCGTTTATATCACGCATTGGACCGGGTAAGCAGAACTGCGCATGTTTGTTTAATGTACCCAACAAATAGGGCTCGTGGATAAATGGCTACTGCGTAGATTGGTTATCAACTATTCTACAAACGAGAATATTATACAGTACGTCACAGAATAGATAATAGTACTACGACGCCAAAAGAAATATCTATATCATGTTGCTCCAATTTTATCCTTCTAAAATTACTTACACTTGAATTCAAGCTTAATATCTTCTCTCTGATAGATGGAAGACAAAAGCATCGTCCTAAACAATTTGCATAGTGTCATAGAATATACAATAGCAGAGTTAAGTAACTTAACCTGAATTTGATAGAAGTAATCAATTTCATTTACACATTACAAGTCAAAAAGGCGGACAAGCGGACACCGCTGTGAAATTAGGTTGAAACTTTAGAGAAATCGAAAATTAAATCAATCATCCTTTCAATTTCCTAAAAACCCGCAACAATTAACAAATAGTGACAGCTTTACTTTATGAGAAACAAGCATTTCACATGCAACACACGCGATAATACGCGGAAGTTTACACACGTCACGCTTCCACGCATGCGCGTTGGTAAAACATGTCACGCGGCAAACTTCGAGTGCAGGGTGCTTGCAAGATCATGGACGGAGTGAAGACTTACAATTTTATTACTTAAATTAGACCTGGTATGAAGCTTTTTCTTAAAACCTGATTATATTCTCAAAGGTTTGGCCTGTATTAACCCTTGCTAACCGTTTAAGAATGAGATTTAATGAATTAGTGTTCATATATTTAGTCAAACGCTTTCTTAAAAAAAAAAAAAAAAACTAAACGTTGCCCCCACACTAGGAATAATTCCTATATCGTGGGTGCGTTTACAAACCCGTATATTAACATAAACAAATACCCAAACCCGAAACAACTATCTGTAGATCATACAAATATTTGTTCCGTGCGGGAATCGAACCCGCGACCCTGCGCAGCAGTCGATCTCTCAACCACTGCGCCAACAGTGCCGCATTGCAACTAAAGACGCTCTAATCCCCTAAATAGCCAATTGGGATTGATATTTATATATTAGTAAGTCTGTACTTTTTGGTGGCGTTCCTATGTTCTTGCTATTATGGATTGTACACGTGATTACGGTTACTGGATTGTGGAACTTGTGTTTGGAACAACTACAAACAATTGATATACACCTATAATTAATTAAATGCCGTTTATTTTCGGTGAAAAACCTTCGAAAATTCAACCGTACTTCCATTTATTTAACACCATATAAATCTCGGATTAAGTAATAATATTTATGAGGGAACATTACTGTCACTAATTACATACCTGAGAACCTGAAAGGTAGGTTTATAAACGGAAAACGATGTACCATTACCTGTTTCTATTAATACATATAAAAGATTACACCTAGAATATCAAATGACCGTAAAATACATTTTATCTTCATATCAAAGATGCGTACAACGGATAAAACGTTTGAATAATAGCACACGTGGGGTAATTTAGTTTCTATATCTGGCAACACCGCCGCCCTACGGACGCGTTCAGAATAAATTAAAGTAATTGATTGCGCTCATGACATTTAATGACGTATTATTTCATATATATAGTCTTTTATGATGTATGATTATTGTAGCATACATAATACTACTTATGATTCTTAATGAGGTAAGTATTAATGCTAAAATAACTACTCGAACGTTGGGCACAGATATGATGGATTCAAAACAAATTTGATTTATTTAATGGCTGAGTCGGTTGTTATAAGCTGATATAGAAAAAATAATATCTTCTCCCACCTGTACAGTTTACAATAGCTAGAGAATAGAAACCCTAACAAAATGTAGAGTAGAATATTCACGTAATTCATAAATGTTTATTTTTAGCGATTGTAGAGTGTAACTTGTCTAGAGACTTGATTACCAACAGCTCTATAGCTATCAGATTAATGATTATCGCAGTAACAAATAACAAAGCTTACAAAAAAAACAGTAACTTACGTTACAATTATATAACAGTTAAATAACACGTAACTGGGGCATTTCTCTTTGCATAAGTACTAACAACTAGTTAAACTAGTCCCATCACTAGTTTTGACCTGTCCAATAAACTGTTCATATTGACAACCTGTCAAATACAGGGAATCGAAGTGTAGAGATGGCCCTCCACAAAAAATTCCGGTATAGTAAATGATATTATGTAACTCACATAACAAGACTCAATCAACACATGACACAAAGACGAAACGAGCGGCCGTGATCTCCCAAGTGAAATACCAGGGAAGATTCAATATAATATCGGGATAAACATTACTTTGTATGATTTAACGATTAGTTATCTGGCTTTTTGGTCTAGCGGTCACAAGCGCTTCCGAGTGGCGAAAGGAGCGAGGAAACGGTTTTTCAATTTAAAATTTTCTAGATACATATGAGATTAGGGTACAAAAAATTGGAATATTAGGCTCATATCTTATCACATAAGGCTTAACATACTCAAGCAAAGTGGCTTTACTAAAGATCGCAATCAATCTGTGTCAAACTTGTCAAAAATCAAAGACGCGATAGTTATGTGGTCCTTTCAAATCTAGATTCTAATAACCGGTCACTTACTAACCGTATTGTGCAACAGTTACACAAAACTGCAGAAGTTTCTCTTTGCATAAGTCATAACGATGTAACAGTAATGGACTGTACTTGTCGCATCAACTGCCAGTTTTGACAGCGGATACAGGGTTGCCACATTAGGAATAAGTTCGCCAACATTATAGCAGAAGTTTAGGACAAAAGCGATCGTTTTAACAGAACTTTTAAGTAGGTACTATTTTTTTTAATGATACACCGCGGTCATAATTACTTTAGCACAAATTAGTATGCTATTTCATGCAAATACTACACTCAGGCGTTCCTAAAGTCAGTCTGCTCTTCACGGAAATGACTAAACGTACTTACAATACTGAGTTTAAAATTGTCTGCAATAAAACTTAATTTAATCTTTTAACACAACATACGAACATGTTTGACAGGCGTTGGAGATATTGTTATCAAGTTCGCGAGCCTGACGATCGAGCGCACACCACACTGAGATTACGTAGTTGATGATTCCTGTCAGTCTCTTAGAAAGGAGGCCTTAGTACAATGAGCACATTAATAGGCTTAGGTAGAAGCCAGACAAGATTCCGACCTAAGAATGCGTGTGTTCTCATTAGGCTTAATATTTGTTTCGCCGAAGTCGAATAATTAAGACATATCTAATTTGGCTAGTAACCGGTCACAGCTTGAAAAGAAAAAGTGACTATTATGATAGGTACACAGTGATATACTAGCCTCAAATGTGCAATATGTTTCGTTTTACATAACACCGAATTACTGTAATAAAACTGTGGCATCACCTACCAGTTTTGACAGCGGACATGGGCTGTCATTTACACCAAAAAAATGCAATTGTCTATGGATAGTAAATCTATGCTTTACAATGGTATTTTTTTAGGTGTTGGCAAAAACGTAACCTATTTTTTCCCAACGTATTACTTTTTATATATTAAATTTGTAACTCGATATTGGTTTGCCGACCTGACTGTCAGGCGACTGTGACAGAGTCAGTTAAATTGACCAATCAAACGTGCTTAATAATTTAGTTTGCTATCTTTATACCTGCCAGTAAACGCCTGCATTGTAATTTGCCAGTGAAGAAATACCCCATGAGAATAATATGCTCCATTTTATGTAATATTTAGATACTATTATTAATAGAGACTATTATAATTGTGCACTCACATTTCCCCGATGCCGTTATTGACTCCCATGTTATTCAACCAGCCTAATTCCATCTATCGGGTACAATTCGAACCTCCGAGTTGCTACTAAGAATCTTCTAGTCCGATCCGGGGACCGAAGCAATGACCTCACGCTTAGCAGCCACTGTAGCGAACGCTAGTGGGTGACTGAAAAAAAACTAAAAAAATTTATACATTCTGAAGCAATTCACACCTGTCTTGATACGGAAGACGGAGACTAGAGTGTCGCAAGTGAGAAGAAGTCTATAATCCAGAGATTAGGTTTGATCCACGGATTACGACACCAAACAAGGCCAAACATATCTTGACCCGGTGACCCGCACCACGGAAAGCAGACGCCTAACTGGTACAGCCAGTTACATCAATCATTGTTTACAAATATCTTGGTTATGAATAAAAGGAAAAATATATTTCAACTGAGTTAATCTTTTGAAGTCCATTGTTTATCATAGTATTGTAATTTTCAATTGTTACATTCTTTCGTATTTTGCGATTTAACTGTCGTGGGTTTCTTGGGTGAGCCACGGTAAAATCAGTAGACTTGTGTCTGGATGCGCGGCTGCTGAGCATGAGGTCCTCAATTCAATGCCGAGGTTGGGACAAAGTGATAATGAGACTGCAGTGATGGGAATAAGCTCGCCACCTATTTCTTTGGGCTCAATAATGGTATCATTCAAACCGGTCTACAGGTAGGCACAGGAGGCAATGAACGTGTCGACTTCATAACACGCGACAGAAAGCTATGAAGAATAAAATTAAACTACATTATAATTTCACGGAACACGAGCTTCTGAATTATGCATCAGCTATAATTCAGGCGCCAAAAACGTGTTACATTTAAATACTGTTTATTTCAATGTCAAGAATATACACCTCGTATAATAAAAACAAAAGTTTTTACTATTAATATTAATAAAGAAACGTGTTTTCGTTTTTAGTCTGCTATATATTGTATAGCTACGGAGTACATAATAAATTTAAAATAAATTAAACCCATTACTGAGCAAGGGTCTTTCCTCAGATTAAGAAGGGTTAGGCCTTAGTCCACCACGCTGGCTCGGTGCGGGTTGGCGGACTACACACACCATCAAGAACTTTATGTACCACTCTCAGGTGTGAAGGTTTCCTCACGATGTTTTCCTTCACCGTAAACGCAAGTGATAATCAAATTCTGATCCGAACATAATTCCGAAAAGTTAGAACTGCGGGCCGGGTTTGAACCCAGATCCTCCTGAATGGAAGGCAAACGTTCAACCGCTAGGCTATCAAGACTATACCGAGTACGTATCTGTTGAATAAATCCTTTTAAATCGTACGTTCACCATAACTTGACACCTGTCAAAGTTCTTATGTCAATGTTGTAACGATTGTTTTAGCTGAACTCTCGGGTCTATGCTAAGGAAATGTCAACATCTAAATAAGTCACGAGGTTAAGTGGTAACATGTCAACTTATTGTTATTCATTTTTATAGTTTTATCTTTTAAAGGAAACGTACAATGTGTTCTTGTTATTTTTTTATTATTTTAAGCATTGGCAGTCACTGAGCTTTGTATGTTAGTTTTTGGCAAAATATATCCTTTATTACCTTTCATCTATGTCACCATGTTTCAGATAAATACATTAATATTTCATTCTATGTAAACATATTACTTCCAAACCAGACAGATTAAATTTAAAATATGAAAAATATTTGAGGTGAATCTGCTGTTTTTTTTCACCTGGGGACAACCATACCGAGGTGAAACTCGAGTTTAATGTAACGATAACACCGATAAGCAGTGGCAAAAACAAATATCGAAAAAAAAAACGGTACAACAAAATCTGTTCTAATTACAGACAGCCCTGAATAATAAAATCACAATAGTGCTGTGGCATCGTGTCGTAAAACCGGTATTTTTATATCAGAAACCGGTATTATATGTTAGATTTCTCTCAGCCGTTTAATATTCAGTGAAATACATCCCAGATATGTGCCAATGGCACTACTTTTACGTTTCTAAAACGGTATAGAAACACTATGTTACTTTTAATGTTTATGGCCTGAGAAACGGCAAAATGTAGTTTATAGTTGTTGTACACAACAGTAGCAATTTTCAACTACACTTCTAATTAATGACTCATTGGTCTAGTGGTCGCAAGCAGGACTGTTGAGCGTGATCTGGGTTCAATTCCCGGTTCAGGCAGTGTTTTGATTTTTCTGTATGGAACTTTTGTACTCTGTAGCAACGCGGAATTTGGTAGATGGCAATCAGATCGCCCCCTGTTACATAGGACTCAATATCGACATCGGCAAAATATTGAAGTTAGTACAATAGTTTACCTGTGTCTAACTCTCCGGGGAATATAAGCGTGATGCTTGCAAAAGATGAACATAGATAAGCTCTTAAGAAGATTGTGGCGACACAGTATAACGTCGCGATTAATTACGATCGTGTAAAGAGGCCGTATTTCACTCTATTTATATATATTTTTCACGCGTCTCTTTGATTGGTGGAAATATTACCTCAAAGAAAACTAAAGTATTTGGTAGGTTATCTATATTACAAGACCAAAGACAACGAAACCATGGAATAGAAACGCCACTAAAATATACTCAATTGACATTAGCTGTCAAAAATCACATGATTTTTAAATGTCAATCCTATCACATTTTGGCGGCGGGACGATAGATCGCTAAATAATAGAAACGCCGCGGCGTTTCCATCTTGTCCAGGGGACGAATTATATACTACTACCAGGGTTAATCAAAGGACCTTTTAAACAAATAGTCACCATTCTATAGAAAACATGTCTTAAAATATTTTCACAAAGGTCGAGGGCCCGAAACTGACCTACCACGAACAAATAGGGCGTGAAATTACGAAAGGTTGACTTCGGCTACGAATCAACTAAGCAGAGGATGGAACGCTTTTTGGTTTGCATTGAATAGGCTTTTTGACAGCGTGCAAAATAATATCATAGCTGTAGGTATCCGCATAGATTATGGGTTATAAAATATATTTGCATTAATCTAACTAAAAAGTAATAGGTAATTTATCCAAAAACCCCAAAAAAACTTAATTTTTATTTGACTGAAAGCGCCATATTATCTCAAACGATCTGGACTGGCAGAATCTATGATGACGTCACGCGAAAATAAATATATCTGTCAATGATAGCCGTTCCTTTGACTTTGATGTTTATTTTGTGACATGTGGCATCACAAGACAGTACGACGCCATATTGCACAAGATAGTGTTTTGGCGGTTTATTTAAATAAAGCGTTTATTTGATATTTTTTAGAAGAATTGT
This sequence comes from Shargacucullia verbasci, assembly GCA_947562105.1. NCBI lineage: Eukaryota > Metazoa > Arthropoda > Insecta > Lepidoptera > Noctuidae > Shargacucullia > Shargacucullia verbasci. Next base: position 5,441,514 of record OX387308.1, read on the forward strand.
GTGTTTAAAATAATTATCATGAAAGCCATCAATGTGAACTTGTACACAAAGACCAAACAGCTATCCTTTGTTAAGAACTGTCGTAAGCATCACGCTTCTTAAGGGTTAAGCAGCGGTGTACTATTGTACACGCATATTTCGCCGATGCAATATTGACTCCCATGTAATAAGGGCAAGCATATTGCCATTTACCGGGCACAGTTCCAAATTTCGTGCTGCTCTTGAGAATTTCTATACAGAAAATCGTAATAACAATTTGCCCGACATGGGGATCGAACTCAGGTTCTCACTCTCATCTGTCGCGCTTGCGACCACAATACCAAAAAAGCTACTCGTATTCAAATTCTAATATTCGAAATTCAAATCTTGACCAGACGGCGGACAGACATCCGTCCAAAAAAATATCGATAAAAAAAAAAACTAGATTTTCGACCTCTTTTCCGGTAACGGTTTTGAGTTTTTAATGTAAAAGCTAGAATATCATTAAACGTTCTAAAAGGTTATTAGAAAGCAGCTGTACCGGTTGGTGGGTGAGCAGTAATGTGGGTCTAAATAATTTTCGGTAGGGTAGCGGGCCCGATTAATAGAAAAACTGATTATTTTTTGTTCATATGCGGTGGTGAGTATTTGAACTAAACATGGATGTCTTAATTTGCTTGAACGAAGACTTGTTCCCCTCTCAGCCTAACTGCCTTGCTCTCATATGAAATAATCTCATGTGAAAATATGTTGTCAGATGTGATATTTAAAATAAGAATAGAAATGATATTCCGCCATATTGACACATCTCAACAAAAAACAAATTGAAATTATTTTTAAAACCAATCAAAACTTAAATTCATTTTGTAACACTAAAATCATTTTAATAATCTGTAACAAACAATGTATGCAAATTACATTTCCTTGCAAGTCGTACAGATTGATATTTGACAGATCGAAGTCATTGACTTTCGTATTTTTAATGATACATCAAACATAAATTCTGTAATCTTGTTTGGTAAATAGTTATCTTTCTAAAAACTCTGTAAAACTTAATCTCTTGCTTATCTTTAGCGTTTTCGATTTTTAATTTATCAAAACCACACAATAAGTATGTAAATGGCAATGTAAAACTATGACGTCACGCTTTTGTATTCCAGACATTTTTAGAACAAAATGTCGTTTTTGTCAGTTCATAAAAAATAACTCAGATGACTAGCAATTATCTACCGTATTGATTGCATTATAATACAAGACTAGGAAAGTACCCTCGAAACCTGGATTAAGGGAGAATTCAATAGGCGCTAAAACAAAAAAGTTCTAAGTAGATAGTTAGTTAAATTAAGCAAAGAACAAATTTAAAACAAATAAAACCCCAACTAATCACTACCGACAACTGCCCACTTCACCTAAGTATCGATTCAATTGATTAATAGCTTTGTCGTGATATCAAAGAGAAATTACGGAACAGGATGAACGGATGTACAAAGAATAGATTGTCTATGATTGACGGCCGGTGAAGGAATAAAAAATATGAGAATCATTTACACGACTAATTTAATATGTGGATAAAGTCATTATTAAAATCATGACGGTTTCGTATATTATCTAATTAGAATATTTCACGATAAAATTAAGTCGCAGTAAAGATTTTTTAATTTACATATTTTAAGACTATTTGGACGGTTCTAAAATTAGGTTGGTCCTATAGAGAAGAGACCGGCAGAAACTCAAAAATATGCGTAGTATGTGTGGTGTAATTTTGAACGACGGAGTGAGTACTATGTTTAAAAGGAGATGTAGTGACAAAGCTAGAGAAAAGTATGTTTCGATGGTTTGATCATGTAGAGAGGATGGATGAGAGGCGACCTACGACTTATACGACCTCATTGGTGATGTCCTTCAAAAAGGTCAGGTGTGCAGTACCACAACCGGCATGAATGTAGATGAAGCAAAAGGGTTATGTAAAGATCGTACCACGTGGCGTTCCGTCGTAGTTTCTGCCTACAACTACGAGGAAAAAGGCGTGACGTGACATTATGTATGTGTTACCGGCAAAGCGTATAATTCAGGCATTGTATAGAATACCTAGTGATTCTATATAATGCCGAGCTCGTCTAGGTATTGTATAAAGATCCACATTGTGTTGTTGGTATAAAGTTGTTTTGAGCGATATTTAAATGCAAAAGTACTTTAGACCAACATCTTTAGACAAAAAGCTATTCGTTTGCACACATTGTCGGTTGAACATTCGGTATTGTGTAGAATGCCGGGGCAAAGTATAGAATAAATTATATTTCATCATTTGCCCGATCGTTATAGGCATTCTATAGAATGCCTCGGTATTCTATAGAATACCTAATTATACAGATTGGCGATAACATAGAAAGAAAGAAAGAAAGAAATTGCGTTTATTGGCACGATAAAAAATAAATAAAATAAAAAACATCACATTTAATATATTCCTTTGATGCCAAAAGGGCCTCAGCTCAGCATAATGTCAGATGGCAACATCAGGTGTCACCAACTGACGCTGATTTTCAGCTGCTACCCACGGGTGCCATACGCTCGAATGTACTTATATCATACATATATATAAATATAAAAGTTGTTAAAATTTTGTAATACAACAAGTTAATAAAAATGATTAAGTAATAGATATTAGATATTAAATTTGAAATTTGATAAATTAAAATTAAATATGGTAGTATAACAATTAACACTACAAAATAAACATAAAAATATTTAAATTCATAAATCACTCGTACCTACAACAACCACGCCAAAGAAAGAAAGAAAGTCATATAGCGGACGTAGTAGATTGAATATACATACGTATTATGAATGAAGACTTTATACAATTTTTATGACCAAATAAATTCACATAAACCATGTTCTGTATAAACATTGTTTACATGAATTTTCCTCGTAGGTAACCATTATTTAATTTGTGGGTTAGTTGAATTCAAAACGGTATCCAAAATGACGTAACCAATTCAACAGTGTTAATTGTGAATGGAGGTGCTTGCCCTATCGATTTGTGAGGTTAAGCAGCACTTGTTGCGGTCAGTTTTTGGACGGGTGACCACACACCTCGAATCGAGATCCCTCTGTGCCTCAGAAAGAAGGACGAAGACTACTAAGTGCTTCAAAAGTAGACAGCTGTCACCCACAATGACATAAGCATAATACCCAATAGAGGTACAGAAATAACTTGGCGTTTTTGTGGCGATGGTGACGCCACGACAGAAATAGTACGTTCTGTTTGTCAATACTCTAATTTTGGTACACTCATAGGGGATCGTATTCAAATTTATTTCTGTACAGTCGAGCACAAACATGTAAACACAAACTTACCGATAATATCTCTAACGTGTATTACTAAGATAATTAGGTATGTAACACAGATAGAAGAGCCATCCCTTCTACATATTGACTTACATTAATACTTCTTTATTAGTCTGATAACATTTATATGGAGTTTAAAAAGTGCAAATGTATTTACTTTTGTGGTCGCGACTGTACATTATATTGTATCCTACAGTTTACAGAACTGCAGTTTATTGTTAATGGAGCCATTTTTTTTTGCGAATGCTATTATAAATATAATCCTGTGATTGCCCAGTGACCTCAAACCCTCTGATTTTTCGTAATCATGTGCGGATCAGAATTTGATTATCACTTGCGTTAATGGTGAAGGAAAACATCATGAGGAAACCTGCACACCTGAGAGGGTTCCATAAAGTTCTTGATGGTCAGTGTAGTCTGCCAATCTGCAACCCTTCTTATTCTGAGAAGAGGCCCTTGCCTATCAACAGTAGGAAAGTAATGTGCAAAATTATCATTAAACGCCACAATTGCAAGGTAAGAACATTGCATGACGTTTTACCTCGTCGTGAATAACTGTCACCGTTAATATCTTGATAAGCTATTAAAATGACACAAAACACAGTTACCCTACAAACTGGGAAAACCCGGTTAATAACATGGCAACCCTGTTTGACGTAGTGTTGTTAGGAATGTCACAAAATTCAAAAATATCGATTATGAACAAATTATTTTGATTTCTTTCTGTCACTTTAACTTTTTGCTCGTCTTTCACCAGACAGTGGCTCGTGATTAGAATTTAAAACTATTTTAAGTTCATGTACGTATTTATTGTCTTTTTAAATAAACGTAAGCTTAGCAATCGTATAATTAGCGTACGCACCTGTTTTGAAGACTGTAGAGTGATGTTTAAGAATGTAGCAAAATCTACATAATTATGTTTGCTTCTTTGCCGATTAAATAGAGATAACTAGGAATCTTAGCGTTTACCTTAGATATAACCTAAGCCGTTACGATTATGTAAACTGTACATAAGTAAATGATAAAAAAGCTTCTAGTGCATAAGTAGATGGTAAAAAAACTGGAACTTTCACACTCATCTTAGGTCTTTATGCGTTATGAATCAGCGATAGACTGTAGATACTTGCTATGTACAAACCTACATATAACACACAACATACCTAAGCCGTTTAATTCATAGTCTTGACCCTCTAACCTTAGTCGCCGTTGTTAGTACCAGAATGCCTGACTGCCGGCGTACTTCAATAAAAACACAAATTAACACACTTCGCAATACCGCTATGGGCCGACCTTGGCAATGACCGGCGGTTTTTTTTTGGCGGATTCGTTTTTAGGCCTATGACTGTGTGTAAAAAGTAATAATCAAGAATAAACAAGTTTGTATTATGTTTTAACGGGCTTTAGGGGAGGAATTATAATTTTATTTAGGGTTAACGGTGCAGGAAAACGTCTGAGGGAATTGGACGGGCTAGGGTTCTAAAAATGTTCAATGGTGTGTGTAGTCCTCTAACTAGCACCAGGTCAGCGTGGTGGATTAAAGTCGTATCCTTTGTTATTCTGAGACGTGGGAAACTAGGACATTAATGGAATCTGCTATTATTATTTATTGATATTTTTTTACGATGAGGTAACAATCAGATTGACCGGCAGAAATTCTAAGAATGATTTATTTGTTTTCAATTGCTTATTAAATAAGCAATAACAAATTATACATATCACATGCTATTCTCTCTAACCGCTTCTTTTAATATACTATGGAATAAGATAGTATCGATAGCTATAGATTGCTTGTTAAAGATAAAATCACGTACAACTCGCGTTTTTTTAACCGCCTATAATAGCCCTGTGTTCATTATGTGCACCGTTATGTATTTATCATCGATACCGTACACTTTCAAAAGTTATTCAAAGTGATATGATACTTTTCATTTAATTAATGAAAGGAATAACACAATACCGCTATTGGCTACGCGACCTCTGCAATGACCATGTGGTTTTTTTGACAACGTTTTATTAGGATTACGTGGGGAGCTTATGTAAAAAAAATCTGCATTGTCAGCTTTGCGGCACGATTTGGGCCTGATTTTTAAAGGAAGATTTTCGTCATGCCTTCCTCCTCCGACAAGCTTTAAGAGCTAAAAGAGCTACATTACAGTTATTAATTGGTCCTGATCGAACACCTAGGTTAAGGACCCTTTTAGTTCGATCAAAAAGTCGGAAGAAATCAAGTAGCTTATTCAAATCATAACCTTATTTCTAACCCCGTTAATGTAAAGATTACTGGCCACCAAAAACTCTTCAGCATTTTGAGGAACCACCGCACTTTTTTGTTTTACAGTTGACTAGCAACTGACAATCCTCATTGACTGATAACGGTACGACAAATAGTCGACATTTTTAACGTGCAAACACTTTTTTGCAATAAACGAGCAGACCTTTTTTGTGAGACTAGCAGTGACTGTCGATTTTTTTATAGAGCTAAGATAAGGTAAGACAGATATTATATCTGTTAGATAGAACATTCTGCCACATGATCAAGCTGTTAATTGAACAGAAATGTGTCACTTTTAATGCCTTCTGTCAGATTAGTTGAAGACATTCAGTCAGACTGTTTATACAAAGAGGTGAAACAGGCGCTATAAATATATACTCGAGGGCCTCGTAAAAAGGCTACTTACGTAATATCAGGTCATCAAGTTTGACAGAATCACCCAGTTTAATAAGAACTTATTATGGCAACCAATCAACCTGTCATGATTAGGTGCTTTGATTATGGCACTGTCCTCCAACAATAGTTAAACCGGTATAGCCATAGTAATTGAAATCAACAGTCATTGCTATTACACTTATAACGTACAGACAAACAAAGAGATAAGTATATAGGCTCACGAGTAGATGAAGGTTTTTTATAGTGAAATTATGGATGTATTCAAGAATTATTACACAAACTGTGTCTTCCTCTAATCCTATGAGCGATAGCGTGATGATACATATTTATTATTAGAGCTAGACTCTTTAAGTAGCGCTAAGCTACAGTGAAAGTCCCATCAAAATCGGTCCACTGGTTTAAGAGTTAAAAGTATTCAAACAGACAAAAATAGAAAAACAAGAGTAAATCCAATTACATAAAAATAAATTCTTAAATAGACAACTATATTTTTTTAACGTAAAAAGCTATTATCATTTCTTACGAAAACTTCATCTATCTATCTTTGTTGCACAGTACAATGATCTTACTACAGCCTACAGTCTCATTGTACCTATGCCTTAATAACCTATATATTGTACAATCATCTTTATTATCATAGTGCGTATTGTTGGCACAAAAAACTTCACGTCATGTGAAATTGAAACGGTATTCAAATGGGCATCAATAGCAACTGCTTATAAAGACATAATCATAATAGATAACTAACACAAAAATCATCTTCATCATTCTAATTATATTTATCAAGTATGTTGAGAGGCAACCCGCCTGCGTGATGTGAGGCTTCTCATTTTAATATTAGAACTAGAACTGGAACAGCAATTGGCTAGATTTATCAGTGGCGTGCGGTTCATAAAGACAAAAAGACATTGCCTACCTTACATAACTCAGATAAATATTTATTATAAGATATTTGAGGTAGCAAATCACATACATCATTATTTAATCGACAAGACGACGATTCAATATCAACGTGTAGTAGGTATTGTTGGTGAGTAAACCTTTAAAATGTTCTGCCTACTCTGTCTAAAAACTCTGTGCAGCCACTGAGATTTATTATATTGATATCTGCTTCCAAGTTAATCAAATTGATTATAGTAAAAATAATGATAGTATTTTTCAAGAACCGACTGCTTACTTCCTTGACTTAACTGATGAGAGACGTCTTTGTAGCATTACGGTTGTATTCCACGAAATATTAAGTGCACTTTTGTACCCCTATATTTCGCCAATGCCGTTATTAAGCATCATATAATGGGAGGCGAGCCTACTACCATTTACCAGGCACAATTCCAAAACACAGAGCTGTAACTGAGAATTTGGCAACAGAAAAATTCAATAACACTTTGCTGGAACCAGGGATTGATCCCAAGTTCTCACGTTCAGCGTCTAGTGAAGGTATCTGTGGAACTCGGTTGACCCCTTCCACCTTCGGGCCATGACACGGTACTCATGAAATTATGCGGCCAAGTGACAGCTCACATATTTCTGTCATGGAGCATGTCAGATAAAATGTACAATAGCATAAGATACACTATTTTCGAGCCCGTGAATCATTGAAACAAGCATGATACATGATACCAACATAACATCACGTTACTGACACTATATTATTTGTTCAAATCATAAAGATAATGATAAAAGGTCAAAACAATAAGTCGCCTACACGCATGATCTTCATAAGACGTTGTCTGTGGAGTTTTAGGAATTATCGATAACAGTCGGAACAAGCCAAAAAATCTTTATTTTTGTATTATCTACACTATTTATAAAAAAAGTTTTTTATTTTTTATTTCTGCGGCGTTTTTTTCTTTTTGCATTGAGAAATAAGACTAGGCTGTATGGATATAGAATTATGGAAACATTTGCCCATCAAAAAAATATGACGAAGAAACAAAAACAAATGTTTTTTTTTCAATATTCATTTCTGTAGGCACGCAGTCTTTCTACAACATTTTAAATCAAGCCGGAATAGCAAGTTTATCTTTTAATCATTCTTATATGTGTCAATGAATGGTGGTTAAAATATTGCATTCACCAGAAGCCAAAAGCGTACTTAATTCGAAACCAACAACGACAAAACCAACTGGGAAATAATCGATTTAATAAAATCGATACAAGCACGTCCCTACAACAGTAATTGACAGCGAACGGAAGCGCCAATGAACTTGGCGGGAAGCGGTCGTGAGTAATTTAAAAAAAGAATTCTTTAATGGCGAGGCTAAACCTCCTTGTTGATATTGACATTATTGGCGGGAATAATTAATTTGGGCTGGCAAGGACATTTATTTTTGACAAGGATTCAATTAATTCGATAAAAGAAAGGAAGTGTGTTTTATAAAATACATAATTTTGCTTATATATAATTTTGCTTAACGAAAGCATGGGGATACACAAGAGTAACCAAATTAACTGGTGTTAATAATAATTAAACAAAACTACTGAAATATGCGATCAAATGAAAGTATTGTAGATAAAACGACCGCCATCGGATCTCCGCAAGCCAATTTTCCCACATTACTGAGGGGAACCTATATTCTAAGCTAAGACCCAGTTGTCAGACTGGCTACTAGTTGCCTGATTATGTCGCCGATCGATCAATCTGCGCCGGCGTCATTTAGCACGTGCATGTCGAATACTATGCACAGTTAGCTATCTATACAGCTACCTAATAATCTTTATATCGACGATGAAGTGACAAGAACTATCTGCCGAAACAGAATTTTACGGGAAATGAAAAAAAAAAAAAAAACGTCTGATTATTTTACAACAGAGTATAAAAAAATCTCAAATATTCCTATATAACCTTAGCGTTATTCCGAAAACCATAAACAATATTTCATCATAGTGTATCTTAGTTTTTTATAGCACAAATTACATAATAGTTACTACAAGTCGTCGCAAGACTACAAGAAGTCGCCAAATTGGTCTGAAAAACGCTAGACCGATCAATGTAATAAAAGAGAATGTTACAAAATTTCGTGCGCAGCCTACCCCGGAAGGAATATTAAGCGTGATGTATAACATTTTACGCGAAACAAGGCTACCAATGACATTTATATCGGAAACTTGGCAACATTTCAGTACCTATCTGTTCTATTTGTTAAAGGCAATGAAAAATCTACATTCAGCCGGAGTTGGTAATGTAACAGTGAATGACTCAGACGGAATTTTCGGCCAAATTTTCGGCTTCGGCCGAAATCTTTAACATTGACAACACAAGCGAAGACATTATGTATACGTACTAAGTAAATGGTACGTTCGTTTGGTTGTTGAGATTTAGGAAAAATATTCGGCTTCGGCCAAAAATTTTGATACTAACAAGCGAATGGAATAAATTGTGCTAAGTAGGTATTGGTTCTTACTTTTCTTTAGCTGTTGAATTTTTAGTAATTAGGGTCTATATCTATGTTAACCTTTTCTAAAAAAATAATAAGTAGTATTTACTAATGTTTACAACTAAATAAATTGTTGTGATAAGTAAATAACATTGTGTAGTTTAAAAAAATACTTTCATTCGTACATAACCCTTCATGACAAATATTTTCGGCCGACACTAGTGCAGAGACATTTAGTCAGTCAGTCAGACTATCTATTTACTTACTAATAATATAGTTTATAGCTTTCATTTCCGCTGTTTAGTACCTGAAAATAAACAGAGTAGTTAGACATACAAATATAATAAAAGTTTATTTTGAAACTGACAGCATTTTATAATTCGGTGTTGAATTATATTTGGTGTTGCCAATTTTGATTTTTTTAACCGGTAACACCTTGTAGACAAGAAAAGGTAGAAAAGCACGAACGTGATATTATTTAGTGGATAAATGAAATTAATTAAAAGGCTGATAGTTGAGTAAAAAAAGGTATTATGGAGTTCTATATTGCTGTTTGACCCAATAGAACAAAGGCGTGATGTTATGTATGTAAAACGTCACGTATACAATTATTATGCAACTAGAAAAAAATGGTTCTTGGCATAGCGCCCTAATAGTTATTAAGTACACACATACTTCGAATTGGCAGGAACATTGCGTAAGCGCTTGAAAACTTCCTTATAACATTATTATTTATCACTCCTACTGACATATTAACACATCGAAATCATTACCCTCCTTTTAGTATAAACAACAGTCGGTTAAAAATAAACTTCCATATTGTGGTTCAACCGGCCATCGCGATCGTTCAGATTGTGATTTAGTATTTCAACATTCCCAACACCAGCCCGGCTAGCTCAGTCGGTAGAGCATGAGACTCTTAATCTCAGGGTCGTGGGTTCGAGCCCCACGTTGGGCGAAATCTTTTTGCGATTATTTTCATTCAGAAGTAAATATTTTAATTATTTAACATGATAATTTTTACCTTTTTTTTAATAAGCCTTCTTGTTTTTCAAATGGATTAAATTTCAGTTGCTCATTGTCCCATGATATTTAAGGTCAATCGTGAGAAATAGGATATTCCCTTTAGTTAGGTGACTGATTAATGGTGTGAAGATATGCATTACAATTGGCTGAACAAACTATAATTTGAAGCCAATTACAAGTGAAAACCACTCTTATTTCTATTGACATACGGTTGATTTTCGTTCAAGTTAGTGTAGTCTACAATCTGCCGCGTACACCCATTATAAGTAAAAATAACTTTTATCTCAATTGACATATGGTTGATTTTTCTCTGTAAAAATATTGCCAGTTTATTGTATTCGGTCACATTGCAAGCGAATGGCGGATGAAAATATTCATGAAATGAACAAGAGTGGCATTTTCGCCAAGTCGTGCCAACAATTCGGATGTTGATCAATAAATTGAAGCGAAAAAACGTTTTGAATCATATTTTGCAGTGACTGTGAGGGTCTCATTTGTCTAGTGGTCGGAACGCGACTGCTGAACGTGAGGTCCTGGTTTCGATTTCCGAGTAGGGTATTGTTATTGGGTTTTTCTGTATGTAAATTCTCAGTAGCAGCACGGAGTCTGGAACTGTGCCCGGTAGATGGCAATAAGCTCGCCCCCTATTATATGGGATTCAGTCACAGTATTGGCGAAATGTGGGTGTACAATAATACACCTCTGCAAACCCTTCGGGGAATACAGGCGTAATGCTATGTTATTTTGGAGTGAAACTACGAAATGATCAGCGTTTCAGTTGAAACAAGAACAATTAGTAGGAACCTACCAAGACAAAGAATATACATAGCATAACATCACGCCTGTATTCCCCGAAGGGTTAAGCAGAGGAGTACTACTGAAAACCCACATTTCGCCGACGCCGTTATTGAGTCCCATATAATAGGGGGCGCGACTATTATACTAACGGGCACAGTTCCAGACTCCGTGATGTTATTGAGAATTTCCATACAGAAAAACCCAATAACACTTTGCCCGATCTGGGAATCGAACCAAGGACCTCACGCTCAGCAGTCGCGCGTTGCACCCACTAGGCCAATGAGACAGTCTTACGTATAATGTTACTTTGCCAATCATATGCCAGTCATGCACGAGGCTTGGTTAACCTTCACAAGTCTTATTTTTATGGTGAGCAGACCACCTAGAGAGATTGCGTATTTGTGTTACTATCAGCGGCGTGTACAGATTTTTAGACAGGGTAGGCAGAAATTTTTAAAAGCTTACTTACCAATAATACCTATTGCATGATGGTATTGGTTCGTCGTCTTGTCAATTAAATAATGATGTATGTGATTTGCCACCTCAAATATCTTATAATAAATATTTATGTAAGTTATGTAGGGTAGACAGTGTCTTTTTGTATTTATGAACCGCACACCACAAATCAATGCCATATATACATATGACTGAGCATCACTTGAGAACGGCTCGACCGATTTGGCTGATATTTTTTTTATTGTTGCGTTCGTGACTGTCGGGACTAAGTTTGTATGAAAGATTTTTCTTTTTGAAAAATTGTGTTTTTTTATGAAAATCTCAATAATTATCAGTTTCAGAGTTAACTGCAACCGTGCGAATCTACTCTCTAACCGGCAGCCTAATTACGTAAAAAAGCGACAGCAACGCGACACCCACGCGACAGCAATCTCACTGTCAGCCAATACATTATATGTTACAAAAATGACGTTTGACAGAAGTTATCGCGCGATCTACGCCTGTCGCTACATCGGTAATTAGGCTGCTGGGCGGGTCGCTAGTTTTATATAAAATATCGCCTTTTATCAGCATAGCAATAAGCAACATTGGTTTGTTTATGCAGATCTCACAGAAATTGCTAAATATAGACATAGATAATAGATTCTAGAATCTATATAGTTGCAATTGTTCGATATGATATGTTTACAGAGACGGCACGGTTGGCGTAGTACATAGTTGAATGATCGACTGTTGCGCTACGTGTCGAGGATTTGATTCCCGCACAGAACAAATATTTGTATGAACTACAGATAGTTGTTTCGGGTCTGGTTGTGTGTGCATGTCACATGCATATTTGTAAACTGTGTCCACGATACAGGACAAATCCTATTTTTTTTAAGAACAAAGCTTCTTATCCCTTTTGCTCGAGAAAACAACATCGATTAATAAGATCATCGGACTATAATCGATAGCGTATAGATCGATTGACATATACACTATTGTCACTCACTAGTACTTTTGATACTGGCGATTTATGGCATTACAAGTTTGACAATTTATGACAAGTTCAAATATGTATTTAAAACATCGATGACTTGAATATAAGCGGTCAAGTACCTTTCTGCATTACCTATAGGAGATAAACACGGCAGTGAGTCAAGACACTGATCTGCCTACACTAACATTTGGGTATGTTAGAATACTCATTACTGCGTCCGCGAATCCGAGCGCGTAAAAAGATTTTTCGAACAAACTTTAAGCCACTGAACTTTGAATTTTGGAAAATCTTTTTGTAGCAGATGCTTCTTCTGTTTCCGAGCTATTATATAAGAATCGCTAGTACCGCAGTGGAATGATTAGCCAGTCAGCAATACTGGTATTGAGGTTGCCTGTCTTGAGTGTTGGGTGATCTTAGATTTCGTTACTCGTGGAGATTCTTTCCTTTTTGGTGGATGTCTACATCCTACAAGGAATCCACCTCTTCAAAATCTGCTTAGAGTTCATTAGGTTTTTCTCAATTAACAATGTTTGGTTGCAAGTAGGAAAATTTAAAAAATAAAAATTCTGCAGTATCTCGAAAACCTCTCATAACCGTCTCTTGGTTCAAAGTCGAAAACTGGCTCTAACATAATATTGCGAGGAAACCAAGCCCACTTACTAAACAACTTGGTAAATATACACGTATATGATTTTCCCTTCAGGCTGAGCAGCATACAGAAGAGTCATCAAAACAAAGTAAGATCGTGCATATTTAATGATTCATAAACAACCAGCCCAATGCACTTATAAAAATTGCGAGTCACACGCAATGGATAAGGAAAGAGGGTCTGAAGTGGGCTGCTTTGAGTTGATATGGTAATTTGGTAACGTAAATGTGAAGTAAAGTACTACAAAATTGAAGTTTGTGAAGAAAAATATGGAACCAATACTTTCGTTCATCATCTGCCTAGTCTTTTCTCAAGCCAGAACTTGGCATGTCTCCAGAAAAACGTATAGAAATGAAGATTCATCGTTATTCCGTGAAAAAGTAACCAATCTTATATTGTCCATGTAAGAAAAAGCAGGGGTGAGTGATGTCATCGTCTAGGCGTCGGCGAGGCGGCGTGGAATAGGGTAGTCATAACAAAGAGCGCGTGGTTCAGGGGGTCTAGCATGAGTTTTCACGACCTCAATTGTCGGTACCGTTCAGCCAAAAATTCATAAAAAAATTGTTTGTTTTGTTTGTTTGTTTGTTTTTTAAAAAATTGTGCGCGCGCATTTAGGAGAATTCGTATCATAAACGTGTGCACATTATCTTCGTACATTTTGTTGTGTCACATTTTTTGAGGTTATGGCTTTTATTTAAGCTGTACTTGGCGAAAAATCGCCCCTATTTTTAAGGGTGTTATAAAATGCTTCGTACGAATTTCGTCAAGAGTCAAAATGGGGTGGCGTTGCTTTATCAGGGATCCAATGTACAATTTGTTAGAACAATAGACAAGTGTCTCAAGGCACGAATATCCTTAGAACCTTTTTCAAGTACAGTTTCAGCTCATCTTGATTGATCGTTAAGGTTTATAAAAGCATTATACTGTGATGAATCCTGACTGGAAGCAAACACGTTGTTTATATGCATTTATTTAACGAGATTGGACATTATTTGTTAATTTTCGTAAGAAATATAGACTGTCTCTAATCTATACATATATAATTACGTGACTTGACTGACTGATTCATGATAACAGAGCTTAAACCGCTGCGGCTACAAACATGAAATTTTGGCAGTTGATGCCTTTTATGTTGTAAGCATTCACTATGGAAGGATTTTTGAAAATTTCACCCCCAAGGGGGTAAAATAAGGGATAAACGGTTGTATGGAAGTCCGTCATTTTCAACGAAGCCGCGGACAACGGCTAGTTCTTCTCTATAAATAATAGTGTGTAGATGTAAAAGACCGGGCAAATTGGAGTCGTTTTTCTGTTTCTATCGACAACGACTACAGAATAGAAACGACCGTAAAATGAAACTTATTTGACATAAGTTGTCACCTGTCATATGATTCGTAAACGTCAATCCCATACATTTTTGCTAACGATTTTATTATCTTGTTATTGTAAATTGCAACTCATCTACGACCCTGACGTTTGTCTTTGTGACATGACATGACAACACGATTGGCGCAGTGGTCAAGCGATTGGCTTTCTGCGCTACATGTCGCGGGTTCGATCCCCGCACGGAACAAATTGTATGGCCTGTGAACATATATCTTGGAAATGCACCCACGATACAGGAATTCCTAGTGTGGAGCAACGTTTTTTTATAAAAAGAATTGATATGGAGCCTCTCATGTGTGAAGGTTTCCTTACGAATGATTTCTTTTACAAAGAACCCAAGTGGTAATCAAATTGTGCTCATATGAAAAGTCAGAGGTATGGTCTGACTTCTGACTAACTCAAATCCTGGATAGAAGGCAATCGTTCAACCGCTAGGCTTATACTGAATCCTATGCCTTCGGTGTTACAGGTATATTTTAGGAACACCGTGTGGTTTTAATCAGTAAGAGTCCAACATCATCCGTCACCTCTCCCAGGGCGGCGGGTATATATGAGCTATCCACATCATCATCATCCACAGCCCAACTTCACCCACTGCTAGACACAGGACTCCCTTTGAAAGTGCCAATTTCTACGCTCCTGCGACAGTCTCACCCATATTCGATCCCCAAAAAAGCTGACAATGCTTCATTCAGTGTCATCAAAATAAATCAACGGCAATATTTCCGAGAAACACAGAAAAAACCTGTTTCCAATACACTTTGCTTGACTGGGAAATCAAACAAAGAGGTTAGACACACACTGGTCACCGTTATTGAATTATAAGGGCAATACCCTACCCAATCCTAAGTGCCCTTTCTCCTAGATTTCCCATAAGGCTTTAGTCGACCTCGATTGCCAAAGATTGATGGCATAATCACTTGAAACTATGTAACTAAATGGCTAGCCTATAATCTTCTAAATAGTTCACTCTTGTCGGGACAGGTGGCGCAATGGTTGAGCGATCGACTTCTGCGCTACGTATTACTAGTTATATTCCCGCATGGAACAAATATTTGTATGATCAAATAGTTGTCCAGGTTTGGGCGTTTGTCCATTCGATTCGTTTTATGGTGATGGCGCAAAATAAAGTGACGGTGTGTCTTTTAATTTATACTAATATTATAAAGAAGTAAAATTTGTTGTTTGTATGTAGGGGGTAATCTACGGAACTAATGATCCGAATCTGATAATTCTCTCACCGATAGATAGCTACATTATCCCCGGGTGCTATAGGCTATAAATTATATATGTAGATCACGCAGACGAAGTTGTGGGCTGAAGCTATCTATACTTATATTATGAAGAGGTAAAATTTGTTTGTTTGTAAGTAGGGGTAATCTCCAGAACGAATGATACAATACTAAAAATTTTTTCACTGATAGATAGCTACGTTATCCCCAAGTGCTATAGGCTATAAATTATTATATATGTAGGTCACGCGGACGTAGTCGCGGGAAAAGCTACTTTAACCTTTTTACTGTCAAGGTCACAAATCCTGCTAAATCCTTTAAACTTTTAGTGAACCTTAAGCATCCGGATAATAAGAGTTATTTATGAATGACGTCATATAGGCCGCGCGGCTATTCGTCTATTAATGAGTAAGTACTTGGTACAAAGGGATGGGTAACCTAAATTAGATTTAACCATAATTTCGTCCGCCGTCGATGCCAAATATAGTGACAAATCTGACTAGGGAGAAGGGCTTAATCATTATGTAGTGTTTCATGGAACTGTATGACACAGAATTTGAGAAAAATCAAAAGCTATTACCAGAACAGTCGGGACATGTCAACTTAAACAGCTATGACACTTTTCTCTAAAGGACATTCCAGACAATACCCTACATTATTCTCACATAAAGCTACGATTTTGTCTGGACTTTAAAATAAGCCGTGACCCCTGAGTTTGTTTCGGCGTTTCTTCTCAGGCATAGGCATAGGATAGAATAACATCTAGCATATAAAAAAAAATGACCTGTAAAAGTGACTGAAAAATCCTAATTGCAAAAATAAATCATTTCATTTCGAACTAAAGCAGCTAACCCTTCGGGTAATACAGGCGTGTTCAGTGTCAGTTTGGCGATAACATCAAAAGGTAGGTTCTTTAATCCATTAAGCGACTGAGGCCAAACCAATAAGAATGTCTGTGTTTCGTCACCTGAAGAGTTAAGGAGAAAGGTTCTTATCGTAGTGTTTTCCCAGTTTCTTTCTGTTACCAGGGTTCGGTTAGATCGGAGGAACTAGCCTTGCTTTTATCAGCAATATGGAAAGCTCATATCTGCTGCTATGAAATTTTGTAAGTAGGGTGAGTGGGGGAAAGATGAAAAACGGGGTAACACAAAAAGTCGTCCATAATGCAAGATGCATTTTTGTGTTACCCCGTTTTTCATCTTCCCCCCACTCACCCTTCCTCACAATTACACTAACGGTTGAATGCTTGCCTTTCATGCAAAAGGATTTCAATTCAAACCCGGCCCGCACCTCAAACTTTTCGGAATCTATACGGATCAGAAATTGGTTATTTCTTGCGTTTACGGCGAAGGAAAAATCTTGAGGAAGCCTGCACATCTGAGAGGGTGCTATAGTTTTCTATGCTATATGTAATGTCCTGCTGACCGAATTTCGGTCACGACGGCCAATCTCAGAGATTAGCCAACTACGCAGGAGATATTATAGAACACAAGTGTGTGCGCGAACACAGATGCTCTCTCTATTCCTTCACTCTCATAGTCTGATAGGACGGCAATCCGACACGACCGGAGAGAGATCAGGCGCAGGATCAACGGCTTTACGTGCTTTCCGAGGCACGGTGTGTATTCACATACACAAAGACCCAGACCCGGAACAACTATCTGTAGATCATACAAATATTTGTTCCGTGCGGGAATCGAACCCGCGACACGTAGCGCAGCAGTCGATCTCTCGACCACTGCGCCAACCGTGCCGTCACGTCACGTCGATGCAGTGTGGACTGTGTAGTCCACCAGACCGTACTAAGTGCGCATGCCCAACATGAACAGTAATGGATTGAATTTATTTATACGTCACGGTGACGTCACATCTGAATTCGCAACAGCGGAATGTCACGTCAAACATCAATTGAATGGCAACCGACTGAGAGATTAGAGTGAGACGTGATTTGCTTTACAGAATAGCACTAACAGTATTTTCTGATTTAGATCATGTATCTGAAAAAATCTTCAATTCTTTCTGATATTTCCGTGCGGCAACATTCAGCTTGGTATTTACCAAGCTTAAATTTGGACGATGTACGATCGTCGATTGTTTAACCAAATATGTATGGAAAAATCGTGCGCGCGCATTTGAATGAACACATCGTCGACGCGCGCAAATTTTATGCATTTTTACTTTACTTTAATTATGTTAAGGATCAGAAAAACTATTACAAGACGTCCAGATTTTGTAGCAAAAACCAATTGCCTGAATTCCAATAAGCCTTTGACAATAATTATAGCTTATTAAATGTCTCGGTGAACTTCGTACCACCTATAATTGATTTGATTGTAACTCTTCATCAACAAACGAAGTAATCCGAAGTGGCAATTTCCATACAAAATTACCAATTTAGATTTTTTCGATTTTTCGGTTGTTCCTTTACATCCTACTAATCCTACTAATATTATAAATGCGAAAGTTTGGAGGATGAGATGAGATGATGAGAAGAGGATGGATCAGAACGGCTGAACGGATCTGGATGAAATTTGGCACAAAGATAGATTATAGTCTGGAATAGCACAAAGGCTACTTTTTATCCCAGGAAAATACACGGATTCGTAACCCACGCGGGCGAAGCCGCGGGCGGAAGCTAGTTTTTCCTAATTTTCGGGATGTTAAAAGGTTTAAGAAAAAAGAAAATTAGGAAATATCTAAGTATTGCGGCGAACAAAAAAATAATAATATTCAAATGGGTCGAGCCATTTTGAGTTTTTATGCAAGGCTATTTATTTTTATATAATTATGTACATAGATTAAGTTTTCTGACCGAAACGACCACAAAAGCAAGTGATAGAGAACCCTAAATCGCCTCAAAAGTTTTCTGAGACAACGATTTTATTAGTGTTCATGAGGATGCTTCTATCTAATATCCATTCATCCAACACTCTTAATCACCCCTAACGATTCCTTCGGGAAACAATTAAATGACCCATTTCAACCGAAGACACGTCATTCGGTTTACACACCCAATATAGAAACATAGACATCGGTTCTATGAGGGAAATAGCACCATGTTGCATGGTGCTTCTTAGAAAACTTCAAAAGCGAATTAAATTAGATATTGAGTCAGTACACAATGAGTAATCAAACTTAACGTTTCAAAAGAATTGGCAAAATGGCATCTGTTAACTGAATTGGTCACTTAATTGCACAATGGATCTTTGATTCCAGATCAACTTCCATTAAGTATATAGTAGATGTTCAATTAACTGATAACCAAGAGATGAAATATAACCATACTTTTTGATTGCCGTTATTTATTTTTGTTCTATAAGCGAAATTCGAAGTCTATGGTTCTGTGCTAATTTTATTGTGGTTGTGATGCTTTATAAAGTTCTTTTTTCTCTTTCTCTTTCTGTCCTTTCTTCTAATCAATCATTTTGAGACACGCGTAGCGCACACTGGGCAGTCAAGTATATTTTAAAATATATCATAACTAGCGCAAGTCATCAAACAGCAACCTCATGTATATTATTTACACCAACCGCAGGATCTGCGGTCGACCGGCGCGGTTACAGAAATACATACAACAGAAATACAGTTACGTCATTGACATATAGATTTACATAGGGTATATAAATATATAAATCAACTAATTGCCGTCTCCACTGCTAGGACACGGGGATCTGTTGTCAAAAAAACATTTTCTTGGTCAAAAAGGCAGTGTTATAGTTTACAAATCGTTTGAGAAGCATTAAGTGTTAATCTATAGCACAGTGACACAGGCACAAGTCCATGCGGCCAATTCTCTCCTTATTTGAAATAGTATTAAAATCCTGTAGTCGATTTTTAAGGTCTTAGATAAACTTTGAGTTCATTCCGAGTCATGCTCGAGTCTGTTTTCAAGTTTTCTTTGGAACATTTCTACGAGATACGATTCCTTTGAACCTTTAAAATATTTTAAGCACTTGTCTTCACCACCTGACCACAAACAACACGAAATTCGGCCGTTAACAGAATTACGCAGTGCGTCACACCGTATTTGGGTCAAGGTGGCGCTCGCGAACTTTGTGCAATAAATAGGGTTTATGGAGACATCGCTTGCGCGCTGCAGTTTCATTTTATGTCTCTGGGTTTGATAAAGCTTTACGATTAACATGACAAAGTGACGCGCCTGTATTATTCGAAGTGGTAGGCAGGGATTTATACACACCAAGCCTATTCGCATCTACCGGGCACAATTCCAAAGACCAAACTGCTACTAAGAATATCTTCGCGCTTAACCCGACCTGGGAATCGAATTCGAACACTCATGCTCAGCAGCCACGTGAAATCTACTAATGAATATATTTTTTATGCTATATTAAAACGCAAGTTAATTATGTGTACCTCAAGTAATGTGAGTACATTACTTCAAAAAAAAGGACTAAAAAGCGGGGCTGTAGTTATTTTTTTTACTAACAACATGCAATAGAAATGCCAGAAAAATGTATGAGACTGACATTTACGAATTCCTTCACTATTTGACAGCTGTCATTTCATCATTCAGTACATTTTGCTTCAGTACCCAATTCTCATTTCTCTGGCGATTGTAACACGGTACAGAACAGAAAAAAAAAACATTAACCAACCATAGACTACATCGATTCATCATCATTATTTCCACACAAATTACTAAAAAAAAAATGCATAAATTCACCACACAATATCCGGCAAGGTGAAAGTGTGACATTACGTCAGCCAGTGAGTCAGTCTGACCTTCAAACGCCGAGCCCCAACAACCTCGACACCCCTATGACCTTATAAAGGGTAGGTGCTGATTAAACAGGTTTGTTTTTATTACCAAAAATGGGTAGGGGTAAGTTTGTTATGATTTTCAGACAAGTTAAACGTTTTTGTTATGATTTAAATCGACTTAATTGCATTTACACTATTATAAATACAAAAGTAACTCTGTTTGTTACCTCATTACGACTAAACCACTGCACCGATCGGTATGAAATTTTACGAAGAGGTAGCCTGGGACCTGTAGAAGGATTTACGCCACTATTAGAGCAAAACACTAATAATAAAATAAATACAAGCAGCTAGTACATTTTAACGATGCCGTTATGGAGTCCCATGTAATCGGAGGCGAGCCTATTGCCATCTACCGGGTACAGTTCCAGACTCCGTGCTGCTACTGAGAATTTTCATACAGAAATACACAATAACACTGACCGACCCGGGAATCGAACATAAGACTTCACGCTCAGCAGCCGAGCTTGCGACCAATAGACCAATGAAACAGTCAATGTACCAAACACATCAAAATGAAAGTAAAACACAGTATTTCACGGCATGTGATTACCATTTATGAGCGAGTCGTGGGAAACTGGTTATAGTAAAACAGTCATATGGTCACCGTGGGCAATAGGCCAGAACATCATTAGAATAACGACCGATCTTCACGCAAGTTTCAAGCCTTGTATAACATGACGCCTGTCAGCTAAATAGATCAGTAGAGTGTAGTGTTTTAAAAACGTATTTTGTCGATAAATGTCGACCGTGTTGCCATTTTAAGGGGATATTGTAAACTCAAAACCCTTGGCATTTACCCTTGCAAGACCAATGCAAATGCAATGCAAGGCAGTAATCCTACTGATATCTTACTAGTAATATTATAATCCTATCCTCCTACTCTTTTAATATTATAAATGCGAAAGTTTGTGAGGATGGATGGATGGATCTTTGTTACTCTTTCACGCCAGAACGGCTGAACGGATCTGGATGAAATTTGGCATAAAGATATATTATAGTCTGGAATAGCACATAGGCTACTTTTTATCCCGGGAAAATGCACAGATTCGTAATCCACGCGGGCGAAGTCGCAGGCGGAAGCTAGTTTTTAAATAGTTGTTTAATTATATTTTTCAAATATTACACATAACATAGCATGACACCTGTATCCCCGAAGGGTTACGTAGCATACCCATGTTGTCATTGATGCCTTTATTACGCCCTATAGGGGACGAGCCTATTGCCATCAAACGGGCACAATTCCAAAAAACCGTGCTGCTACTGAGAATTTCTATACAGAAAAACCCAATAACTCTTTGGCCCGGGAATCCAACGATACGGTTGGCGCAGTGGCTAAGCGATTAGCTTTCTGCCCTAGTTGAACAAATATTTGTATGATCTACACATAGTTGTTTCGGCTCTGGTTGTGTGTGCATGTGATATGTACGTTTGTAAACTGTACCCACGATACAGGAGAAATCCTAGTGTGGGGCAAAGTTTGAAGAAAAACAAAACCCAGGTCCCCACGCTCTGCAGTCGCGCCTGCGACCACTAAACCGATGAGGCAGTTCTACTAATGAATCATACAAAGCCATACTGCATAAAGTTTTAAATTGTAACACCATAGAGATCTAGTTAGCGCGGTACCCGCCTCACGCACACACTTTCCACTTTCGTGCCCCGTTTTGAGTTTGCGTCTGCGCACAGAATTGTGATCAATTGCAATATAGTTTAGCACTTCTCTTTATTTCACTTTCTTCGACCATGAGTATGCGAATTTTAGGACAAGCTTAGATCTCACCGATTCCTTCTGATTTGAAAGTGCTTCTGTCCGTCACAATTATTCTATATTATGTCTAGTTATTTTTTAAACTTTAATGTAAAGAAAGTCAAAATTTACATTAACCAGCTTAATCTGGAAACAATTACAATTGATAACCCAAAATAATTAAGTTTATCTTTTTGTATACGTTTCATTTCGTAATTTTTAGTAGAATATAAAGAAAAATTACGAAGAAAATTAAATTTCTGGCAATTCTCAATTATCCTGGCGACTTCAGTTTTCAAACAAGGCTAATTGCGGATCACATTACTTTACCAGTCACGTCATCAGGGTTTCACAGAAGCTCAACAATGGCACATTCACACACACATGGAACAGGACACAGAGTAATCAAAGGATTGATAATACCTAATATCAAGTTATAAAATGTTTATCATTGGGTTGAAAGCGCTTTGACTGTCTTTTTGCCACTTATACTATCCCGATCCCACCTCACTGTCCCGGCGATGTTCGATTTATGTCCTACAACATCGCTGCATCGTGAAGAGTAGAGGGCCAAGAATCATCGGTCCTAACGGTCTCAATAAAGCGCCTACAAAATCTACAGATGTGTGCAGCTTTGTAACACGTCTGCACATCGACAAAAATCGAGTAATATATGACAAAAATGCTAGCTCCATTCAACCGCTAGAGTAAATATTCGTGCAGGAATATTATTCTACACTTCGCATTTAAAATTAACAATCGCGAAACGCCCGCATTGTCACTCCATGTCTTCCCTACTCTGTATCACACACAGACATAACGTGACAATATTTTAGATCAACTGCTACATTTCAAATTAGTGGTCACTTTGTAATGACTTCCTTTCGTGTCAGTTGCATCCTGAAAGTGAAGTTCCATTGTCTCCGAGAGCCGGAATAAGTGTCAATTGACAGACACTATAAAAACGATACGTCGGTTGAAAATTTTCCAACGTGGTCCTAGTGTTTCTTTGACAATCTCGATTTTGCGCATCGACCGCGTGCGTAACGATTGACCCAAAGATCTTTACCAATCAGAGCGGTGAATGCGGTTGATGCGTAAAATTGTTTTTTTTTTTTTTGGTAACATTTCTCCCGAAAGCGATAATCCCTCGCCTTTAATCTTCCTAAGGGTGGGGATGGGAAGAAATTATAGCTCCATTGCATTTGCGCACAGTCCATTTGCGACAACGGTCCAATTGAAAAGTCCAAGTATAAATTTTTCTTGTCAGTTATTCTAAGCTTAGTTTATGATGAGACTGACATGAACCGTGTTCAAAAGCCCCATGAAATAAAGGTGAAAAAATGAAGTACCAAGTCTAAACATTATTGTATATATGTATATATATAATATATGGCGTTGCGTTTTTGTATAAAACCGCACCAAACCAGCAGAACATGTATATGTATAAATTCTGCGCATAATGAGAAGGGCCTTAGTTCACCACGCTGGCTTGGTGCGGTTTGGCAGACTACACACACCATCCAGAACTTTGTGGAGCCCTCTATGTGTAGGTTTCGTCACGATGTTTTCCTTCACCGTTAACATAAGTGATAATCTAATTCTGATCCACACATGATTATGAAAAGTCAGAGGTGCGAGCCGGGTTTGGTTATCACTGTTTCCTTTCCATTTATTGTACCATATTTTTATGCAAATACATTTCTATTCTATTCTATTCTAAAGTAAGTAGTATAACTACTTACATATATCTTCCACTCAAACAAAAACCGCAGTGATTATAATAAATCCCTAACGACGTAATTTTCTATTAGGAGGCCCATATTCAGCTCGTTTGCGAGCCAATTATTATGTCAGGCTCCTAAAATACGTCGGCCCATTCCCAGCGAGATAGGGTACGAAGGGCTTATCTGTTGAGCTCCAATTGGGGTCAATTAGTACGTATCATCGGATAGATTAAAGAAAGTTGGCGTGGGCGGGAAGTTTGTCGTTCATTGTTGCGTTTATTGACATAAATGTATTGTCCAGTATGCATAGACTAGGAAATACCCAAATTAAAAAAAAGAACGGTCCTATTTATTATTTGTGAGGTATTTTATTCAATGAAATTGTTTAGTTGGATTTTTTAGGTCTATTTAAAGTTCAGACTAATCCTCATACAGCTTTATGTGAGAATATATACGTATCGTCTTGAATGGTCTCTGAGGAAAAGGCAGCATATATCAGCCACTGTGTAGCTCGTTTAGATTTAAGAGGCGCTCGTTTGTTGATCTACTAAGTTATACAAGTTTGCCGAGGATCCCGATTATGTTTTAGTTTCCGATTATACCAAAATCAGTGTAAAGTAAATAAATTCGTCTTCAACACAACAATCGTTCTAGTTTAACTGCATACCCGTAACGTTACGTAGGTTCGTGCGAGAAATAATTAAGATTCCACACACACGCACAACCTTCAATATGATTATAACGTTAACTAGCTACTAGTACGTTCATGTTTATGATTACTGAGCAGACAGAGTCAAACAGAACATCCAATTTCATCTGCGTTGTATGTATAAACTTTGCAATCCATACATCGCTATTTATTCGGTTTTTCCTTGGAAGGAAAAACTAGAATGTTGATTTTTATCTTTATTCCATATATCTTCCCAGGTTTTCTTTATAATACACAATTATGTTCCAGCAAATGGTCTATCAGTGTGCCAATTTCATCCAAATTAGTTCAGTTGTATATAAGTGATTGAGGGACATCCAAACATCTTCACAAAACTTTATAATGCTACTTTAACATTAAAATTACATAAATACTATAATACAGTACAAAAAGAATGATGGCAATAGAACTTAT
Source organism: Shargacucullia verbasci (assembly GCA_947562105.1). Classification (NCBI taxonomy): domain Eukaryota; kingdom Metazoa; phylum Arthropoda; class Insecta; order Lepidoptera; family Noctuidae; genus Shargacucullia; species Shargacucullia verbasci. The sequence goes on from OX387308.1 coordinate 5,466,794, forward strand.
ATATACTTAAAACCACAGACCACATTTGGTGTCAATTTTAAATATGGCGTCTTGGTATCTTGTCCTTCTTGCCTATACCGCATTTGGTGGTTTAAGTTTTGGCGGAAACAAGTTTTTGACCAGATACATGACTTACTTAACCCAACATAGCATAATTCCCAGAAAGGTGAGGCAGAAGTGCACCCATATCTCACAAATGACTTCGTTAAGCCCATGTATATTAGGCGCGACTATTGCCATCTGTTAAGCAATACTCCGGACAACTGAGAATAATATTTTGTCCAGTGTAAATCAAAACCGGGACCACACGTTCCGCTGCTGAAATTGCGACTAACGTCTACTACAGGAATGAGGTAGCTTTCAAGGTGTTTATGAAACAATCCATCATTTTCATAATTTCTTAATCTATGATATCATACTCAATTTTTTCATCAAAATTCAAGGACATTTTTGTCTCATCCTTATTTCTTTACAAATAAGACATGACATCAGCCTAAATTACTAGTGGGCAAGTTTCCTAGTCATAACAATGTAATATGAACTAGGATATTGCGTTGCTCGTTGAAGCAGAAAAGCCATCAGCGACCGACTACAAATTCAATTAGAAATAAAATGGATCGCCATATTGGATGAGTATTTTTTTTATGTTATTTATTTTTTGTATGGTTCTTAGTAACGAAAAGACCGGTGTTTATTAAGCTTTTTCCTTATTTATTTATTTTAAAAAGGTTATGCAATGTCGGTTCTCTATTAATAGTTATTCTGTAGTCTAATGTTTCTGAACCTTTGGTCCGCACGTGGAGCGATCCGCGAAGTTATGGTGTTCAGAACCGGATTTGAAGCGAATCAGGATTTTTTGACGTTTTTTCCGGATGAGGCGGCGCTTATGGTTGTCTAAAGCGCCAAAGTCATCTAGATTTCGGGACGATTAGAATAAATTCAATAAATAATAACGCTATTCTTCACACTGTTGTAAAAGGAGGGTCTCAAATCAGTTGCCATCTCACCCGTGGAAACAGTACCTAATGCACTAATGTTTTCAAGAAACAAAAACAGACAGACGTACAAAGTTGCATAAATAAGTAATTTTGTTTACTAAGACAAGTCTTCACCTACATACAAAATCAAGTGCATGTTAATGTATTCAATTCAAAACATTTGAAACAATGGCTATTAAAAATGTACGCTACATCTACGTACATACACATTGCAGACGGTTATTTGTGAATTGTTCTGGTGAAACCTACTTACGTACTAGCCGACAAAATAAATGTAACACATACATATACATATTGTATATAAATCTCATTATTTTCCAGAATTCGATATTTACAAGAAAAGTTCATAGCTGGTTCAAAATTAAATGGCGAAAAATTTGTCAGCTGGTTAGATTTTTGGTATCGGGACTGTGAGGTAGGCCAATTGGTCAAATGTTTCCATTTCATATCATTATCCACACCTTTCATAGTGAGATTTTTAGATGCTTTTTGTTCACGCTGCCTTCGTACGGGTTGGCGGACTACACACGCTATCGAAAACATGTCGAGGCTCTCTGGTGTGCAGGTATTTTCACGTTTTCCTTCACCGATAACGAAATGATACTGGGAATACTGGGACCCGGGTACGTCTTAAAACTGCGGCCAGACACCGGAGGACGGGCAGCAGCGTCCTCTCACTAATCGGTGAACCCTTGGGGGAGGCCTTCGTTCAGCAGTGGACGTCTTCTGGCTGATGATGATGATGACTGGGAATACTGGTCTACCGATGCAGCTCATGGCTATGAAATCATATTATGATAACTCGGGGGGCTGGTGTTGAACTCAGCCCTTGCATGGAAGGTAGAGTAACCATTTAACCTTCAAGCTAGTTCATAAACATTATAACCGCGTCCATAAGAGCAAAAGCTTCTCACGTCTCTCTTTATCGCACTTAAACTATTCAAATAACTCTAATTTAGTTCAACATCGCCTTACTTTCGCTAATTCTCGCCGCACAGTTGCCAAAATTAGCAAATATTACACTGTTAATTTACCGTTGCATTTGAAACAGTGTTTTAACAAATCGCATAATTAACACGATAAAATGTAACGCGATATTCTGAAAAATCGCATCTTAATTGTACCGTTTTGTTCTACTAAACTGAATTAGTGATTAGGTATCATTATCGTAGATATTTTTAGAGGTTATAGAAAAACGTAAATTTTTACCAGAATGTAACAAGAGTTTTCGATCGTATTTACATGAGATATTTTAAAGACCCGAATATAATCCAGCTCAATTAATATTTTGAGGACACAGACCAATTTCATCTTGTCTTCGAAAAGTCAGTCGGTTCCAGATGTCATATGAGAATTGAAACTTGAATATTGCAGAATATTTATAATGTATGAAAGGGGCCATTTTAGCCTAGTTTTCTAGGGGTTTTTATTTACTTTACGGTGAATTTCGTAAATAAATTTCGTCTTTTAGGCAATTAAAACTTGCTACACCCAAAATTACGGGCATTTCAGCTGATCGAGCGGCGCTGTGCGTGGGAGCTTCAATAAATGAAGTCCAAGGGCTCGCGCGATTAAGATTTTGAGAAAATTATGGAGAAAAAAGTTACAGATTTTAACCCAAAACCCGCCGTTGAATTTTCGAATTCATGTCCGAAACGCGAAGCGAAATCGCGAGTAAACTTACACACCTGAGAGGGATTCAAATTGTCAATGGTGCGTAATCCGCCGACCTGTACTAGGGTAGCATGGCGTATTAAGGCTGTCATTCTGAGAGCCCATGGTCGGCAGTGGAATAATAATCACCTAAATCATTTTAATTAATAATGAAAAGATGAAAATGTCTAGACTCATTGAATAAACATACTCACGGAAGACCACACATGACTAAACTATGACATATCACTAATGGCCATACCTAATGTAGATAATTTTAGAGTCTTGTATGACATCAGACAGTTAATTGTTCTTTATCTAATGACACTGAGGTTTATGACCTGCGGACTATTCATTCATACATAACATTAATATCAAGTAGAATATTGTATGGTTTAAGTTACAAAAACATACAAAAAGAAACAGTTATTTTTAATCAATTATTAAAGTTTTAATAAAATAGGAAAGTATATGTAGCAGAGACTTTAATATATTTAAATCATCATTCAAAACAACTTACATTATTTGTAATATTATAAAATATAAATTAATGCAGATTATTATGAAATTTCTAGTCATGGTGTTTGTCAAACATCCTAGAATGAATGCAAACTGTTTGTACTAATTGTGAGGACAAGAAAACAGACAACAATTATTATGTTTCCACTTTTATTATAAAGACTAAAATCTACTTTTTATTGATTTATTTTAAAATAAAAATTACAAAGTAATCTAAAAACTTTACCTGTTTATTTATTTATAGTCTTTCTTTAAATTGTGTTAATACAATATTTAGTCTACAGTTTTTTTTTTTTTCATTTAGGAATGTATTTGCCCCATTCAGCCTGTCTTGAGTAGCTCTATTTTACGTTCTTACTCCTTGGGCAACTACCTCATCTTCTAATTCCTTGAATTCTTTGTAAAGAAGAGTAATTCATATGAAAATATGACACAGACTGAAGTTTAATATAATATAAAATAAAACCTTTTGTATCTACCCCAGCAACAGACAAAACTGGCTCACTGAGGACAGATAATAATAATCTTTTGAACCATTCCTTCAAGTAGAGTTTCAGCTCACCTCGTTTATGGACGAGAAATTTCATAAAAGCATTGTGTTTGAATCCTTGCTGAAAGCAAACACGATATTTATTTCTAAAGATTTCCTTGCTATCATCTGCTTCTATTGGGCACTATTGTCTATTGTTATAATAAAGTGAATATAGTACAAACAGAGGAAGAGGAATATTAAGAAGATGTAAAAAAGACAAAATAAAAGATAAGTTAGGTGTCAAGACATAAAAATAAAACTGTTTAACAAGTGAATTAACTAGTAGAAAGGGATATACGGAAAATGCTTCAGACAAAATTTAAACTTTTAAGATTTGACATGTATTTATGGCCACTAAATAAATAAAATAAAAAACTTAGAAAAATATGTTGGCTTAGCTATGTAAATCTGGAAATGATGATGACAGAAATGAATCGAAGAAAAGGATATATTACACTGTGCTGACCTCAAATAAAATGAGAGATTATGGTAATGCTGTAGTGAATACTGAATATCACGCTAGCTGGAAAACAAAGTTTATGCAGTAATAGATGATAATTATGTAAGGTTTATGAAGAAAAATAGAAAATTTATTTTTACCTTCAATGCAGGGGGTCGAAACTTCTCGTATCATCCATGTTTTAACACATAAATATACATATCTAAAGTATCACTAGCACTTACACAATAAAATAAAGTCAAAGCTATTTTTTTTTTGTTTTTTTTTTTACTAATGATTCATAAACAAATAGTTTTTTTTATTCACATTCACAAACACACAGCATTCACGGGAAACGGCCTATAAAAACGACACGACACGAATAGAAAATGCAAGAGTTTAAAAACAGGACGTGTGGACGAAAACAATTTTTGCGACAATTTGATTTATTATTTTCGTAGGAAAATTGGCACACAATTTTTTTTATCGTATCAACGTCTATTCACTTGATTGTAATTCAGTGTCTTATTGGTTCATAATTAATAAATATTTTTCCTCAATCGTAAACGATTAACGTTTGCTATTATTTATAAATTGGTGTGCGAACGAAAGAGATACACCCAGAAAAGTCAACAACCGTTTGACAGGTATTGGCATCTGGACGCGTCGCCATTTTCCATACGTGTTTGCCAGTAAATTTTATAAATCTCCCATTTTTATTTATACATACCGTAATATTCTAAGATTGGTGATGCATTATTGTAGCAGCGATTATTCCACAAATATCAATTCGTGTCTTAAATATTTTAATTTTTTAGTCCCTGTAATATTATTCATCACTTTTTATGTTACGCCATCTATCGAGGTTCTAAAAAACTAAGTTTACTAAAATTAAAAGCAGATGACTCTCAAAGTTTCGACAAATAGTAATTACTACGTAAGATGTCGTTGTAAGTCCTTGTCTACCAATTTTTGAGATTAATTTAATTTACTTAAGTTTCTAACATTAATATCTGAGTGATCGTTGCACACTCGTTTTCTTTTCATTATTATTCAAGAAAAGGAATCCAAGGAAACGACAAATATCAGGGGGAAATGATTATATTGTTGACTAGATACGTAAATTGTAATCGAAGCATAAAGCTTACAATACTATTTAAATTATTGCACTTATTATCTTATTATATAGGTAATTATAAATATTAAATATTATTTAACAGGTACATTAGCTTTGGCATTGCTATAAATGCACATTTCGGCAACAGAAACGTTTTAAAATGAGATCAAGTACACAGCAATATATCTTTAGTTACATACAGTTTAGATGACATGGCAACATTCAATTTTTTTTTTAATTTATTCAATAGGCAAAGCCATTAATTTTGAAGATTTTGTATCTTTCTCAACCCCGGGGAATACAAAACCTTTTTTAGCCAACTCTTCGTAAGTTATTTCATACAGATCAATAAATCCGGCTTTTTTGGCCACCGCTTGTGATGCTCCGGCCGTGAAGACGGTCGCTGTCACCTTAATGTTCAGGGCCTTGCATAGCGGGATCCTGTGAAAAAAGAAAAAGGAAAAGCATGAAGGCTTAATTTAATAATTTATTTTTCTTAATCCCGGTGTTAGGGCCATGGTACACTGACTATTTCTGCAGCAAAATGGTAATGTTTGACCTTTTGACTAAGACAAGTTACTTTATATTTTTTTATAAAGGCCAAAGTACCCTACTTTATAACGATTCCAGCGTCTATATTCCCCGATTCGTATAACTTAGGAATATTCAAGGCGAGAGTAAATAGGCGTTATTTGAGCTCGCGTGATCCATCCTCGTTAGCATTGTCACTCACCATCAGATGAAGTGCTGCCAAACGCACTTAAATTAGAAGTAATAAATTTTTTTTCTTTATATCAGAGCTCTTGTCGGTTGAGCCATCGCCACTACACTTTGTTCTCTGCCTTCTTTTTGACCTCTCGATGCGATTTTACCCTTATTTTTTTCTTCAGTTGTTGTATATTCTTCAGTGTTCGTATATTGATTGTAATACAATATAAAATAAAACTTTATATATAGGAATAGTGACAGTTTGTATATTAGTACTAAATTAGTAAAAATAATTGCACTATGATACATGAGTGAAGAAACGCCAGCAAAATGTATGGGCTTCATTTATCATTGCCGTCTAAAAAAGTTGCCTGATGTGGTGTTTTTTGGGATGACAATAAGATTTGTATGTTTAGATTAATGTGGCCAAGATTTAAAAGGGACTTCCCCTGCAAAAAAATCTGTTAAAAGAGGCCGTAATGATAAGCATTTAAAAATTTAAATATGTGACACGAATATGTCATTTTATTTCATTTTTTGACAGCCAAATCAATTGGGATTTTCTTGTTGGTTTTTTATAATTTTCAGTCAGTAGAAATGTTTGAGAAATCCCCGATACCTAAAAAGAAAAAATGCATTTGCGACACGGTTGCTATCCTAGAAAATATTACAGACCAAAAAAAGAAGTTGCCGAAGCCAGAAGTTAATCAGATAAGACTTAATTTATTTACGGAGCGAAATTCTGATGGCACGGGCTATCTCATGTTGAGAGGGAAGGACATTCAAGGCAGATATAGACGCAGGATCCAGGATACTGATATCAGAGCAATATGTCTTTACGTAAGGGAATCCCCGAGGCGAATTACCATACTTGACCTAAGTTACAACAATATAACAGATAAAGGCTTTTATAAACTGTTAAAAAAACTACTTATCAAAAGCCGATCCAGCATTATCAATCTAAATATTATGAACAACAGATTAACAAGAATATCCATAGACAATCTCGCAAAATACGCCAAATTTCTAAAGTTGAAATATTTAAGATTAAATGGAAACCGTTTCGGTACGAAAGGCGGCGAATTTTTCGCTAAATTTCTGATCAATAACACATCTGTAGAATATCTCGATATAGCAGAAACCAATCAGAATTTATCGACTGTAGCTCAAATAATAACGGCTTTGAGGAAGGATCACGGCGCAAACACAACACTACGTGTTTTCGATTTTAGTCGAATCAATCCCATGTTCAATCGATATCCGTACGAAACAAAATGGTTGGCGTACCACATCGAATATTTATTAGAAAGGAATTCTTCTATAATAGAATTACATCTACAGAAGAATCAATTTTTGAGTCATGATATGGAATATTTTGCGAGGGGTTTACGAAGGAATACTACGCTTTTATATTTGGATTTAGGGTATAATAGGATTGGAGATTATGGCATCGAACTGCTGGCCAAATATCTAGCAGAAGGACCTCAGTTAATCCTGCTAAACGTAGCTGGCAACGGAATAAACGATACTGGTGCAAGAGCACTTAGTTTCGGCATGCCATACTCCAAAATCCGAGCACTTGACATTTCTCACAACAATTTGACAGATAGCGGTGTGCTTGACATACTGAACACTTTAAAAAAACCGTTCTTTTTACGGTTTTTGAATATATGGGGCAATAAGTTTGGACATAACTCGTGTTTCGTGATTAATCGTATGTTGCAAAGTGGAGCTCTTTTTCAACATACCATAGATGTAAAATTGTATGAAGTTGATGAAGTATTGTATGGGGCTTACTACCCGAATCCAGCTAATAGGAATAAGCATTTGTATTATGACGAATTGGACTTCGGTTGTGTTCAGCCGATTTACCATATAACGCGTAATGTTATTGAAGAGACAAAGAAAGTAAAAGTCGATTGTAAACAAAGACATAAGTTAGATAAAACTGACAAGAATCACTTTTAATTATTTTATAAAAATAGTTTTTGTATTGTTTTAGTTTTGTATGTATTTTTAAGCATTTTTAGAGATTATTGTGTAGATCCGCTTTAATTTAATAAATCGTTTTTTTTTTGTTACTTTTTCTTAATTATGGTAACTGCGTTTTTTATTTACTTAATTGTAAGTATTCTATTTCATAGAACAATTGACAATTTAGTGTTTGTAAAAATTAAAAAGGAGAGGTGACTGACGACGTTTGGTTGAGCGATCAACTGCTGGGCTACCTGACGCAGGTTCGATTCCCCCACGGAACAAATATCCGTATGATCTACAAATAGTTGTTTCGGGTTTGGGTCTGTGTCCATGTGAATACTTGTGTTTGTAAACGACGATGACGACACGGTTGGCGCAATGGTTAAGCGACTAGCTTTCGGCGCTATGTGTCGCGGGTTCAATCACCGCACGGAACAAATATTTGTATGATCTACAGATAGTTGTTTCGGGTCTGGTTGTGTGTGTAAATGACATGTATGTTTGTAAACTGTACCCACGATACAGGAGAAATCCTAGTGTGGGGCAATGTTTTAAAAAAACAAATATAAAAGATAAACGCACCCACGATACAAGAATTATTGCTAAAAACATTGCCACTCAGGCAACGTCTTTTTTACAAAAAATTATATTGCATATGAGCCTCTGCATGGTCTAGTATGGCCATGCAAACATTACCTAATGCCTTATAAACCAAAATAAACCTGCAAACTATTTAATACCTACACAGAATAACTTATACATAACAATCTATAAACTCATATCGAATAACCTAGAGACGCACCACGTCCCACATTCCGGGATGATTTCCCGATAAATTCCCCATTATCCGGGACTAAAGAATTTCCCAGGCATCTGTAATAAAGCCTGTAATTGAAATGCGGTTTGAATACCGTTTTATACACCGCTTTAATCATCTGCGGGATAAGGCTTTCGCGATTTAATCGTGAAGAAATGCGATAAAATATTGTAAGACGTCCTATATTTTTATAATATCCTGTTAGTTGTGATATAGTATACAAATAACATAGCATCACGCCTGTATTCCCCGAAGGGTTAGGCAGAGGTGTACTATTGTGCGCCCACCTTACGCCGATGAAATGAAATGAAATTGTTTATTTTGCATTTACGACGTTTTTATGTAACAAGATGATGTCTGTATTTCCTATGACTATCCCTGAGAAGAAACGCAACCAGATTATATTTAATACTAGCTTTTACTCACGACTTCGTACGCGTGGAATTTAGAATCTGATATTCTCCTGCGGTAAAATGGATCCTATATTTTAAGTTAGACCTCTAGCAATACATCGGTGAAAACTGCATTCAGTTCTATGCAGTAGTTTTTGCGTGATGCGTGTACAAACATACAGACAGACGGACAAAAATTCTAAAAACTTTTGTTTTGGCTTCTGTTGTTCTAATAAAGACCCGTATATTGGTTTTTCTCCAATATATTTAATGTACAGACATCGGCCTTATATAATTTTATTAAATATATGTATAGATTTATGTGAAGGAAAATATAAGGTATAGGATGCTGTTAATAAGTTCCATTAAACAGTGGGCGAGCCTTTTGCCATCAATTGGGCACAGTTCCAAATTGAGTCCTACTACTGAGAATTTCCATACAGAAAATCCCGACACGGGAATCGAACTTAGGACTTCACGCTCAGCAGTAATGCTTGCTACCCCAAGACCAATAAGAAACTGTTACGTATATTGAATACTAGCTTCCGCCCGTGGCTTCGCCCGCATTGATTATGAACTCGTGCATTTTTTCGGGTCACACGTAGCGCCATCTAGCGTCCAAAAGCAATTGTGACCGTCGAAATTTATTGTTCTTTCCTTCGAGACCAATACTTTTTTTCTGGATGAAAGGTACCCTATATCCTTTTCTGTAACCCTGACAACATATATGCAAAATTTCATGATGATCGGTTCAGTGGTTTAAGCGTGAAAGGGTAACAAACAAACTTACTTTCGCATTTATAAATATTAGGATACCTGGCCAAAAGCAGTTCCTTGCCAACGCCACATCCCCTCCACGCTGGGTCAACCACCAGTCCGTAAGCAGTCAGATATTTGTCCACATTGAAATGCTCGAAGATGTCCACACTCTTGCTCACCAGGTCAACTGCTCCGAAGAGTTGGGCCCAGATCTCGTCATCCGTCTAGAAACGAATCAGATATATATTCTGTACCTTGCGTGCAAGTTTTTATTTAACGACAAACCTCCTATGGAGTAAAGAGGTATGGTGTTCCTCCATTGAAAAGGGAGGATCCTCCGACCAGGCAAAGTGGTTAGCCTGGCGGGCCGAAGCCCGACACTTGATGTTGGATATTCGTATATGTGTTAGAATCGTTGTAAACTTTCATAGTGCAATTCAGGGTTTGTTGTTGTAGCTTTACTGCAATAGATGGCGCTTTTACTTTTTGCCATGTTGCGAGTAGTCGTCGCTACACTCCATATTACAACACAAGGTTTATAATGAGACCAGTTTTAAACCTTTGAGCCGGTTTTTGTATTATGAACCTTTCTCTGGTCGAAATACAGTCTTTAATACAAAACTTACAGCTTAGTCTAATATATTTTAAGCATAGTAATAAAAACTGACTTAAAGATTTGAGACTGGTCTAAAGCCGTTTATATAGAAGGGTGTATGTTCAAACCCGGCCCGCACTTCTGACTTTTCGTTATCATGTCTCGATCAGAATTTGATTATCACTTGCGTTAACGGTGAAAGAAAACATCGTGAGGAAACCTGCACACCTGAGAGGGGACATAAAGTTCCCAATGGTGTGTGTAGTCCGTCAACCCGGACCAGGCCAGCGTGGTGAACTAAAGCATAACCCTTCTCATTCTGAGAAGACGCCCTTGCCTGATAGTGAGACAGCAATAATAAATAAATAAATTCAACTCCTTACTGTCCCACTGCTGGGTAAGGATCTTCTCAGAATGAGAAGGGGTAGGCCTTAGTCCACCACGCTGGCCCGGTGCGTGTTGGCGGACTACACACACCGTCAAGAACTTTATGGAGCCCTCTCAGGTGTGCAGGTTTCCTCACGATGTTTTCCTTCACCGTAAATGCAAGAGATAATCAATGCACACAGACTGGACTGAATTTATTTTTTTCGTTATCAAAAGAAACTCACTTAACAGTGTGACATTCTCACCTGGAACGGCTCCTCTTTGTCCTCTTTGCAGATGACAGTGAGCACGTTGACACCCACAATCCTTTGAGGCTGCTCATCATTGTCTTCAACGCACACCAGCGACAGGTTCTCTTTGAGAGGAGTGCGCCAGAGTTTTTGCAGTTCTGCTAGCGCGGAGGGGTGGTTTTGGATGCCTGTGACAGAGTTGGCGATTGTTCAAGTGTCACCGGAGTCATGCCATAAGCAGGAGGATGGTTTTAAAAATAATTCTCACAAGTCTAATTCTTTTGTAAAACATAACATAGCATCACGCCTATATCGCCGAAGGGTTTAAGTCTCACGTAATTAGGGGTGAGCCTATTGCCATCATCCGAGCGAAGTTTCAAACTCCGTGCTGCTACTGAGAATTTCTATACAGGAAAACCTAATATCACTTTGCCCGACCCGTGGATCGAACCCAGCTCCTCGCGGTTAGCAGTCGCGCTTGATGAGGCAATTAAATAAAAATACTAGTTTGTTCTACATATATTAATAATTTGTACCGTATTTGACGGCACGGTTGGCGCAGTGGCTAAGCGATTAGCTTTCTGCGCTAGGTGTCGCGGGTTCGATCCTCGCACGGAACAAATATTTGTATGATCTACAGATAGTTGTTTCGGGTCTGGTTGTGTGTGCATGTGACATGTATGTTTGTAAACTGTACCCACGATACAGGAAAAAATCCTAGTGAGGGGCAATGTTTTATTTTAAATACATAAATAAAATATTGGGCAATTTCGTGATTCTGCACTGTGTATTGAAGACGTCAATCCGAGTTTAAGTCGACAAAACTTTGGGTACTCACCAATGTACTTGCAAGGCGGCTCATCCCTCGTGAAGTAGCGCGTCAGCAGTTCCATCGCTTGTTCGTGCATGTCCTCGGTCAGGTCCTGGATGCGCAGCGCACCTCGGTCTGTGGTGAACCGGCGCCAGGTGGTTGGATGCGGAATGTGTGAGGGTCGCGTGAACACCATCTGGACAGCATGATTAGAAGAGTCAGAGATAGGTAGATCGAGATTTCAGCTAGCGTGAAGCCAGCGCCAGCGTGTCATTCTGAAGAGGCCCCTGCCCAGCCGTGGGAAAGAAATGCTATTACAGTAAATTTAATAATTAAATAAATTACACATAGCATTATGCCTGCATTCCCCGGAGGGTTAGGCAGAGTTATACATCCACATTTCGCCGATTCCGTTAATGAGTCCCATGTAATAGGGGGCGAGTTTATTGTCATCTACCAAGCACAGTTCCAGACTGCATGCTGCTACTGAGAATTTCCATACAGAAAAACCCAATAAAACAAACAAGTCCTTTTTTAAATATTTTGATATTGGGAAATTCTCCTGCATCGTGGGTGCGTTTACAAATACAAAACTTCACATGCACAAACACCCAGGCCCTGTAACACTATCTGTTAAGAAGATTTTTAAATATTTGTTCTGTGCGGGAATCGAACTCGGAATACGTAACCCTGAGATCACCCAACCACGGCCAACCATACCATCACTTATAAATTAACAAAAGTTGTTGGCAAGATAAATAAAAATAACTTATGTCTTCTTTCAAAGACTACTGTTAAACTACCTGATTGCCTATCCACAACTTATCTGTCAGAATAAGTTCTATTTCACAAGTGTCTTAATATACTCAATATATACTTTTTGACTCATTATTATCAACATTCAAAACTAGCAGTTGTAATTGTTTAATTGACTAATATTTAAACTGTTTACCATCAAACACTATCAATAAATGGTAAAACCGAAATTCTAAGTATATGGGTAAATAACAGGCTTTAATTAAACGAACTTCACGACATATTGTTAAAAAAAATCATGATTTACCATAGCGGGCGGCGAGACACTCAAAGATTTTCTTTAGTGCCATTTAAGGGGATGAACCAAGTTAACACCAAAACGAAACACTTTTAATCACTCACCGTTTTCCAGTTATTTACTATAGTATAAAGTTGAGCGGTTAATTTGTGCTTCCCGCACCACAGGCTGCGACGGAGTGAGGCTTCTAAGGGATGAATAGGGATGGGAACACACCGGGAACATCGGATGAGAATATATTAATTTTAAGTATATCACAGGAAAGTGAAATTTGGGTGATTTTCCTCAAATGCGGTTGGATAGCGCAAGATATTGGGTGGGACTACTTGGTCAAAAAATAAGTTATTCTCAAAGAACCTTTTTTTTTTTTCTCTGTCTAGAAAAAAATATATGAGAAATTATTCCAAATCTAGATAAAATTAAATTATAAAGTTCTGGATGTCTAAGGGTCAAAATAAGTGCTGATATTAAACTCGATCTTTAAAAAAATATATGATTTAATTACGATCAATTAAAAAATCGTTCGTATCAATTTTTCGCCGTACTCGTTAACAAGTTTCGAGTTGTCGAGTGAATTGCCATCTACTTAACAGGCCCAGTTCCTAACTTCAGGTTGCTAATACTAACAGAATAGTGACTACCCCATTGGTCTAGTGGTCGTAAGCGCGAGTGCTGAGCGTGAGGTCTTGTGTTCGATTCCCGAGTCGAGCAAAGTGTTATTAAGTTTTTCTGTAGGGAAATTCTCAGTAACAGCACGAAGTACTCTCTGGAACTGTGCACGGTAGATTACAAAAGACTCGCTCTCTATTACGTGGGACTCAATAACGGCATCGCTGAAATTTAGGTGTACAACAGTACATCTCTGTCTACATCTTCGGGGAATACAGGCGTGATGCTATGTTATGTAATATTACTAAGAGAATGTCGTGATTGTACTTGCACAGTTTTAAAAGTGGGTTGGTCCTATGAAGAAGAGACCGGCAAGAAACTCAATGAATACTTTTTTAAAGTGATTTTCCGAAATCGGTATGAAAATCTAGTCCATATTTAAACTTAATATGTGAATGAAATCTGGCAACCAGTGTGCCAGTGGCTTGTACAGTGGCGTAGCTAGGTAACCAAAGGCCCTGGGGCATAAAAATAAACAAGGGCCCCCAACTAAACTATTTAAAATCGTTTGTTCCGCATTCGTTGTGTTCCGAATTCGACATACCTCCACATTTGTCGTAATCCAGATTCGTCGTAATACAGTCGACTCCATAATAAAATTAAAAACCAAATACAAATTGCAACTTCAATTTATAGTTTGTAAGTCAGAGTCTGAGAGGCCCCCTGAGCTTGGGGGCCCCGGGGCACTGCCCCGTCTAGCCCTCCGGTAGCTACGCCACTGGGCTTGTACTTCAACACTGGTAAGTTTTAAGAAGTTATCCTAACTATTATTCAAACACTAGTTAAGGGTACCGGGTACTATAGTTAACCTTAACTTTATTAATTGTTGCCGATACTGTGTTCTGCTTTCCATTTAAACTGGGCCAAACCAAAACAAGGCTCCATTTTTCAATTATTATTTTAAACTAGCTGGTACCCGGCGCGTTGCTGCCGGAGAAGAAATAAAATTGTAAAATTGCAGAAATGCTCTTTCAAATACATTTGCCGGTACGACGCGCGCGCCACCTACTGTAAGTTAATTGTACTATGCCTATAACCTTCGCGCAAATGCAAACAATAAGTTGACAAAGTTTTATCGCAATCAGATGAATGGTATAGCAGTGTATAAAATACGAACAAACCAACAAACATTGATTTTTTATATATGAAGATAATTTCAGGCCGTTTGGTAGCACCTCAGGCATGGTAAGTGTCAAATGCTGCAGAGGATCACGCAAGCAAATAATGCTTATACATTAAAGATTTCTACATTATACGAATCGGGGAACACTAAAACCGCGCCGACACAGAATTACACTCTATGGATTTCATTAAACAATTTTTTTGTTCTTATGTCACCTGGATGGTTCTTAGTTACAGTTGTACCCGGTAGGTGGCGCTGTTAGCGAGATCCTTTTCTTTCCCACTTTTTTTCGGATAATAATAATAATGTCCTCCTGACCGATTTCGGTCACGGCGACCAACCTCACCGGAGATTAGCCAACTACGCAGGAGATATTATAGAGCACAAGTGTGTGCGCAAACACAGGTGCTCTCTCTATTCCTTCACTCTCATAGTCCGAAGGGACGGCAATCCGACACGACCGGAGAGAGATCAGGCGCAGGGCCAACGGCTTTACGTGCTTTCCGAGACACCGTGTGTATTCACATACACAAAGACCCAGACCCGAAACAACTATCTGTAGATCATACAAATATTTGTTCCGTGCGGGAATCGAACCCGCGACACGTAGCTCAGCAGTCGATCTCTCAACCACTGCGCCAACGGTTGGCGCCTTCGTCGTCGTTTTTCGGATATTTCACTTAAAAATACATGTAATCTCAAGGGGTCCGCTAGTTGTATATAAATTACGTATTTTCAATAGGAAATCGTCCTTATTACAGTTGAAATTCTTGATTTTTGGCCACCTATCCCAAAAACTGGGTGCGTCCAGATTTTTGTTCCATGTTTTCCTCCCATTGCGCCCCTTACCTAAGAGATGCCGTCACGATCTAATCCGAGGCAGCTAAACGGTATTTAATTTGACACCCGACGACATTTATATCGTTTCGGAGTCGTGACGTACATATTCCTCAGCAGTCTCTTCTAATATGATTGTGATCAGAGAACCATTTACATCAAAAGTGGTGCGACTTTGTAAAGTCCGATTTGTATGAAATTACAGACTCTACTTGTAAGTTTGCGCTCAACGCTCTATCTGTCATTTCTTGCAAATACGTCACTCAAAAGCTGCGCTCAAACTATATATATATGACACATGCAAATGTTTGAGAAATTTCAGTATAAGCGCAGGTCTAATTAGATGACCGCTGAGCGTAGTACTTTAGCTCTGGTTAAGAGTAGAAATACCTATATACATATTTTGTTTGGTCAAACTATTAAACAACATTAATATTCTTATTATTAAAAACTAGCTGTGCCCGCGACTTCGTTCGCGTGGATGTCGGAACTTAACAATGTATTTTTTAGTGAGACCAAATGCACTTAACTCTATTTTTTCTAAAATAAAAGAATTTTTCTAAAATAAAAGTAGCCTAAGTTACTCCTTATTACATCAGCTATCTGCCAATAAAAGTCCCGTCAAAATCGGTCCAGCCATTTCAGAGATTAGCCTATACAAACAGACAGACAGACAAAAATTGTAAAAAATGTTATTTTGGTGTATGTACCGTATATATATTCATATGCATGTAGTAAAAAACGGTTATTTCAATATTACAAACAGACACTCCAATTTTATTTATATGTATAGATGTATAGATATCATTAAAAAGTCGTTGCGTAAACGTTACGTATACAACAAGATAACTTACAAATTCGAATGATTTGCAGTTTATAACTTTGTTGTCAAATCGCTTTATTATAAGTTTACTTACTAATATTCTTATAATATTTAAGTATATTAATTTTATTGTATTTAAATGACAGACGTGTTGCTGGGGAGTTTGTTAGGCCGTTTCTTCTCCCCAAGCTAAAACACATAAGAAGCAGTCAAGGGCGGGAGAATGAATTTCGTCTTGAATCAATACATACATATAATAAAATTATAACAGTCCGATGTCTGTACAATTAAAGATATTGGAGAAAAACTAATATTAAGAATTTTTGTCTGTCTGTCTGTATGTTTGTACACGCATCACGCAAAAACTACTGCATGGAATTGAATGCAGTTTTCACCGATGTATTGATAGAGGTCTTACTTAAAATATAGGCTCCGTTTATAAAATATATATATAGATACTTGATTCTAAAATCAACGCGTACGAAGTCGCGGGCAAAAGCTAGTATTATATAAAAATTCTAAAGTACTCTTCATATTCTAATTTGGATAAATTTATGAATTTTGTGATTAAAATTTTAATTGTGAAAGCTTATTGAAGCTATATATTTCAATGTTGTTTGAAAGGAACAATCTAGGAGTAAAAAATCTCCGCGAGTGAAGAGACCTGAGGTTGTTTGGCACCCTGGGCAATCAGCCTCGATATCACCATTGCTGACTGGCTAATCTTGCTGCTACTGGACCGATCGTTAAGAAATTTTACAAAGAGGTAGCCTGGTTCCTGTATAAGGATATAAGCTTATATTTACCTTTCCAGCAAAACACTAATCCTGATACTTACTAATATTATAAATGCGAAAGTAAGTTTGTTTGTTTGTTTGTTACCTTTTCACGCCTAAATCACTGAACCGATCATCGCGAAATTTTGCATGTACATTGTCAGGGGTACAGAAAAGGACATAGGGTATCTTTCATCCAGAAAAAAGTACTGATCCCGAGGGAAAGAACAATAACTTTCGACGGTCACAATTGCTTTAGGACACTAGATGGCGCTACGTGTCTTTCGAATCAACTAGCTAATTTACTGTCTACCCACACTGTTTGTTTAGTAACCCGAATTAATTACCTAAGTTAATCGTATTAACGTTAATACGGCCTATATCGACCAACAACCTGAATTGGTTGCCAAAACCTAAATTAACGCGAGCGAAACCACGGGCAAACGCTAGTTACATGATAAAAATAAAATGGATGCAAACGAAGTCGCGGCAACATCTGGTTAATGATTGAAAAGTAATTTAAATTAATATATCCCACACCTGTATACTCTTTGTTCGACTGTAGGTAAAAACGCAATATTTTTCGTAGCCAATGACTACGTAGGAGTAGTCTGGTCATATGTTCCTCGTGGCGAAGATGCGCATGAGTGTTGGCAGTTAATAACGACACGAGGTAAGGAACGAGTTTCGCATTAGTTCGACAAGATCGTGATTCTACGCACTCCTCAAAAACGCATATCGACTGTGAACTGGCAACTGGTACTATCTCATTTTTGACAACATTAGGGGCCGTCCATTAATCACGTGAGGTTCGAAAGGGGGGGGGGGGGGGGTGAGGGGTTGGCAAAAATCACGAAATATCACAGGGAGGTGTAGTAAGATATCACGTGTATTTATTTATTCCCTTGCTAAGAAGTCGTTATAAAAAAAGCTCATCCTATAAATATGACAATTAGGTACTAAAGCCTAACCCTTCTCGTTCTGAGAAGAGACCCTTGCCCAGCAGTGGGACAGTAATGGGTTGAATTTATTATTTATTAGGTACTAATCACCACGTATCACCAAGGGGAGGGAGGGGATAAAAATGCTCCAAAAAAATCCTCACGTGATTAATGGACGGCCCCTTACAGGATTAAGAAGAAACTATCTAAACTATTAGTAAAAATTGAATAAATTCGATTATGGCGTCTAATTTTGATTCAAGTAAAATATGCTTTTTGCAGCGCTGCCGGGTATGAAATAGTTTAGAATGGTATAACCAAGTAAAATCCTCATAAAATCGAGATAGGACATGTTGCCAATTCACAGTCGATATACAACAATTCTAATATCACGTCTGGTATTCCCAAAGGGGTAGGCAGAGGTGTACTTTTGAACTTAAATTTAGCCTTATTCCGTTATTGAGTCTCATATAATAGGGATAAACCTATTGCTACCGACCAGGCACAGTTTTAAACTCCTGAGAATCTGATTATTTCTGAGAATTTTCAACAGAATCCAGTGACACTTTATACGACTTGGGGATCGAACCCAAAGCGTTACGCTCAGCAGTGATAGCCTAACCGTTGAACGCCTGCCTTCCATGCAGGTTGCTTTGAGTTCAAACCCGCCCGCACCTCTGACTTTTCGGAATCACGTGCGGATCAGAATTTGATCATCACTTGCGTTAACGGTGAAGGAAAACATCGTGAGGAAACCTGCACACCTGAGAGGGGGACATAAAGTTCTTGATGGTGTGTGTAGTCTACAGACCAGCACCAGGCCAGCGTGGTGGAGAAGAGACCCTTGTCCAGCAGTGGGACAGTAATGGGTTGAATTTATTTAGTGTGAAAACTAGTTTTTTAATAAAAAATAATAAATAATACATTTTTAATTTAATTATTTTTTTCGAAGCAACGACGAAGAGGGACAGACAGAGGCCTGATTGTCACTGTCTATATATACATATATAGTACCTACTACAAGTAAGTATATGAGATAGGTACGTTGTACAGCCTAATTATCATGTATACATTTGTATAATAAAATTATAACAGGCCGATGTCTCTACATTATAGATATTGGAGAAAAACTAATATAGGTCTTTATTAGAGCAACAGAAGCCATAACAGCAGTTTTTAAAATTTTTGTCTGTCTGTCTGTATGTTTGTACACGCATCACGCAAAAACTACTGTATAGAATTGAATGCAGTTTTCACCGATGTATTGCTAGAGGTGTAACTTAAAATATAGGCTCCATTTTACCGCAGGAAAATATCAGATTCTAAATTCCACGCGTACGAAGTCGCGGGCAAAAGCTAATAATTAAATAATATTATTGTTACTGAGCATAAATTCTGGGTTCTATTAACAGCGGGGAAATTGTTTTTGGGCTGGTAGATGGCAATAGGTTCACCCTTACATCAATACTGCTTATTCCTTCGGGGACTACAGGCGTG
The DNA here is from genome assembly GCA_947562105.1 of Shargacucullia verbasci. Lineage (NCBI taxonomy): Eukaryota > Metazoa > Arthropoda > Insecta > Lepidoptera > Noctuidae > Shargacucullia > Shargacucullia verbasci. The sequence goes on from OX387308.1 coordinate 5,486,448, forward strand.
ATTATATATATTATAACCTTCAGTTAAATTGTACTTAATTGATCTAATAGTCGGGAGAAATTGTTAGTGAGATTTTCAGTTAGAAAACTTAGATAAATAGACTCGCCATCAGACCGTCAACGAAATATGGGTGTGCAAAACTACACCTCTGCCTAACTCTTCGAGGAAAACAAGCGTGATGCTTTGTTATGGTTTCTTCGGTCCAGTGCCGGAATAAGCAAGCGCGGGGCCCGTTGCAAATTCTATCGGGGACCCTTGATCTGTTATAGGCTCTTAAGTATAAAGTGACTTTTTGTAGAACTTGTGCGTTTACCGTATGAAATTCTGTGTTTTATTTTCGCCAGCAAAATAATCGATTGCCGTTTGTCTGACGTGGATGGTCTTAGTCGGAAAACAGGTGATAAGTTTCAGGTTTTTGTGACATCAAGTAAATTCAATATACCGTCTTTATAAGTGAGGTGAGTTTGGATTTACGGGGCCCCTTTTTGCGCGGGGCCCGTTGCAATTGCTGCTCTTGCTACGTGGCAAATCTGGCACTGCTTTGGTCATAATATTACGATCTACAAGTTTCATAATCATAACTAAACCAGCCTAAGCTACAAATCCTGAGACATTAGTTACGAAGATTAAGTTCGTTGTTCTGTAAAAATCTTTGTTCTGAAATGGTATACAAAGAGAGATGCAAGGTGTAACGCGGAGTAGGGTGAGTGAGGCAAATGGTGTCCTTTTGAAATAAATCCTAGTTGTATTCAATTTGTTATGAAAATTGGAACCGCAACTACCTTATAGAGATTTCTTCTTCTGTTATCCAACAATGTTCCACCATCGTTGGCTGCCACCAAACTTCTTGATGATTAATGGAAGTCGATGATGTTTGAATGTTTGCGGTTCAGTAAAACAGAGAGAAAGCCTTTTCTCAACTATATTGGTTGCGGCTGAGTATTTTACACGGAGCGACTGCCTTCTGACTTCCGACACCCAATTACTGGGAGACACTGATACTCTAAGCTTAGACTGGTTATCACATTTTTTGGGCTACTGAGACCCGTAACGCCTGTCATAGGTCTTCGTATGACACCCGGGACCAACTGCTTAACATGTTTTCCGAGGCACGGAGGGGGTCTTGATATGTTAAAAATGGTCACCCATCAAAGGAGTGACCGCGCCAAACGCTGCTTAGCCTCGCAGATCGCTTGATCTGCGCGGTAGCTATGTAGTTACGAGCCCCTTATTATGGCTAATCACTGTAAATACTAAATACATGCATAATAACTAATTGAATTATTCGTGACAAATGTCACTGTTAATTATTTTTGTTCGTCCAGATATTATTAATTAAGTAGAGTCGTGTAAATATTTAAAAAGTCATCTTATTAAAGCAACACTGAAATCCTAAACTTTTAATCTGTGCTCATTTTTATCGAAACCAACATACGATCTAGTCTATCAAAACGTCGAAAGTGCTTAAAAGGCCTACCTCTTCATAATACTTACTTTCATTGCTGTTGCTGAAATCAGACTTCAGACCTTCATATTTTGACATTCTTCCTTCCAAACAAATGGTCCACAATGTTCATGATGAAAATTCGAAAATCCTGCAAACAAAACTATTTCATACATCATATCTGGTATTTTTATTTCATTCCCTATCTTACTTCAGGAAGAAAACCATTCATAAACATTAAAAATGCACCACCAATAAAAAAACATCTCATTGACCTATTTTACAGTCCATTTCCATCACCTCTTCGTACGTCAATACAGTTCAGGGTTCAAAACCGAACGGCCGATAACAGCCCCATCCACCCTTGACCACCGGACGCTGCGTACTTCGTCTTTGGCAGTCCGCCAGCTTGGAAACCCTCCAGATTTCATTTATACGTCTCGACAACAGTTCGATATCGTCTATTTAGCTGGACGGTCGTCGTTTCAGTAGTAAAACAAAACAAACAAATAATAAAACAGTATTTTTATTGATTCACAATAAATTTTGAGGTTATTGAGTTGTTTGACAGGTGACAGCCCGGGAAAACGCGCGCCTATTTCAGCGAGACAAAGGCGATTGTGTTATTATTCCTCTGTGGATTTGTTTATTTCGGTCGTCAGGTGGATAACAGGTAAGAATTATTGCAATATCTTTTCTATGATTGTTTTGTTTTACAGCTGTTTCGTAATATCGAAGAACTATCTTTGAATAAAAAAAAGACAATTTTATTCATGACTTCATAATAATTTTGAAACTATGAGGCGTGGTGAATCGTCTCGTGCGCACTTTGTGCGTGCGCATCTTTGTGCGTGCGCATCTTTGTCTCTTTGTGTCGGTTACATTTAAACAAATTAAAATAATATGTAGGTAGTGGTCATTTGTGCTAAAATGGTGTGTAGTATGCTATTAAATGAAATCTTTTGGAAATGTTTTCATAACAGATAAAAAGTTATACAAGAATGTAATTTGTTGGTACACATGTATTTTTCCGAAGTAATTAATAAATTTAACTGCGTCACTGGTTTAGTGGCCGCAAGCGCGACTGCTGAGCTTGAGGTCCTGGCTTTGACTCCCGGGTCGGACAAAGTATTTTTTTTTGAGTTGTCTCTCGCACTTAGCTCAGGGAGCTTTTACTGCTGAACCGGGCATGTGGCGAGACCAGAAGGGCCTCCAGCCGAGCAAATTAAATAATATTAAGCAACACTGCTAAGGGTGCCCCATAGTGGGACTTGAACCTCGGCTTAGGGCGTTGCTGGGGGACAAACAAGAGAGGACTTGCTGGATCTGATTGTGATTATTAAGGGACATATGATTTGTTACTACGGCACAGCGCGGGCTGGCTCGAGCGAGGGTCGGGGTGGGATGGACACAGTGATATTGGATTTTTCTGTACTTATAGAAATTCTCAGTAGCAGCACGAGGTTTTGAACTGTGCCCGGTTGGCCCCTATTATATGGGACAGCATCAGCGAAATGTGGGTACACAATAGTACACCTCTTCCTACCCCTTCTGGGATACAGGCGTGATGCTATGTTATGTTCATATAATTTTTCTTATTGTAAATATCAGAAGGTAGAAACACCAAATCTGGCTTTTACACAAAATGGCCGTTCTTGGCTTTATATTTAAAGTCCTTCGCCTCATTCGTAAACAAGAGATCCATTAACGGAAATGGCAATTGACCAGTATTTGTGGGACATTTAATCATAACTGCGACCCGCCCCAGCTTCGCACGGGTCTGTCGTAGTGTCGTATCAGCCTGTTACGTCGAGCATTTACTCGGCGCACGCCAATAAAGCTCCCAGTCGGCATGATTTCTTCAACTATCATCGTCATATTTCAGCCAAATTACACAAAACCTTAACGAATTATACACCTAAACCTTCCTCATGGATCACTCTGTCTATTGGAGAAAACCGCATGAATATCCCTTCAGTAGTTTTTATCTTAAGACACACGTGAGAATGACTAACTAATGGCATTAGTATTAAGTATAATGTATATCTACGTCACTATAGACAAAGCGATCCTAATATTTGATGTCTAAATAACAACTTTCTATGCTTTTTAACTGTTCTACTAATAAAGACTTGACGAGTTATCTTATGGGAATCGCTCGTGCCGTATTGAGGCTGACTGGACATAGCTGTTTAAAGATGCGAGTTCAGCGTTCGACACTCGCGGTGTCTCTTCCAGCGCACTGCTTTCTACAGCTTTAGAGGATAATATACTATCATCATCAGCCAGAAGACGTCCACTGCTGAACGAAGGCCTCCCCCAAGGGGGGTCTGCCATAATCCAAATCGAAAGAATCGCAGTGGCTCACCGATTAGTGAGAGGACGCTGCTGCCCGTCCTCCGGTGTCTGGCCGCAGTTTTGAGACGTACCCGGGTCATAGACGTACCCGGGTCATTAAGGTCATTAATATACTATAATTATATCAAATTTAGATAAAAAATACTCATTTTTTAGTTGATAACAGGTTCGAAATAGCTAATTCTTAAGTCTCCTTTTAAATACTCACTCACGGAAGCCGTTTACCTATTCATAGTTGGCACCATGTGGTCCAAAACTCCAAATACAATTACCGAATTGTTTGACGTCTAATGTCATAACACTTGGCAGATTTTGATGATTTAGTTCACCGATTTGAATGAGAGTGAACGCGTGGGTGGTATTTGTAAATACTATTACGTGAAGGTTACCATGAACTCTTAAATAAATATGCGTAGCTTGTGAACAGCATATTTTATAATGCTGTAACTCTCATGGATATACTAGAGTCGAATGGATATGCGGAAAGATAACCGTAATAAGATTTGAGGGCGCAGCGGTGCTTAATTACAGAGGCCCTAGTGTAAGTTTCTTTCGACAATTTCAATTTACTACATCGAACGCGTTCGGCGCGCGGCGCTCCGATTGGTGGAGAGCACGAAACGGACCAATCGGAGCGCCGAACGCGTTCGATGTAGTAAATCGAATTTGTCAAAATAAACTTACACTAGGGGTACTGTATTTGTCATATTGAAAACACTGTTACGTCATTATAGTTCGACTGTAAACATCTTGATACTTTGAGGATGCATTATAATCTTTTAATTTAAGTTTCTTAGTTTCAATAAGAGTTACAATTAAATGTATATGTAATAATAATGTTAGGTCCCGTCTACGCCACGAGGGTTATCTTTCCGCATAGACTCTAGAACTTATATAATCCAATCCCATACGAAGATTATATAAAATCGGATGGTTGTAGTAACTGATGACAGGGCAAATTAATAAGAACGCCATCTATTGCAAAAAGATTAAAACAAAATAAAATATCAACGGCTAAGCATCATTGAAATGGGTTTAAATGAAACTCAAGGGTTTCATTTAACGTTTTTTTTTTTTTGTTGAAAATACCTAGTTAGTTTTGATTTTAACGCATCTCACTTCGGCCATATTCTGCAGTTCAAGGCTTTTTAGTGATTGATAATTTCTCTATTGTTACCGATGCTGCCATCTATGAATTTTTTTATAGACTAATTGTAATTTATTCAAATTGGGACCCCTTGCCCTGGGTAAGGCATTTTTACTAGCTGAATGAGCACGATGTTCGGTTAATCAATGACTGGGGGTGTCCGGACCTGCTCGCGCATCATGGAATTGCAATTTTCTTTGAATTACTTTTCTATTTGAATTTGGCAGTAATACAACACAAAACCACGTGTACTAAGAACATGCGGAGAAGTGTAGGTACAATATTGTATTTAGATTATTTTGTAAACCACTGGAAATGGTAAATCTCTGAAATAACTCAATTATGCTATGAACTACACAACATTGAATATTTAGAACTTTCCGGTACGTATTTGTTAATTATTTTGTATAAGTATGTAACATAACATGCTTTTACGGAGCTCCCAGTCAATCGTTAAATTTTGTCCTGCAAATGAAATTATTAACTTTGCAATTAGGATTTTTCAATCACTTTTACACGCCTATTTTAAACTAGATGGCGTCGGCATTTCCTATGACAATCCCTGAGAAGAAACGTCAAAACAAACTCAGGGGTCAAGATCTATTTTAAAGTCCAGATGGATTGTAATGATGTTAGGATTTATGTGAGACAAATATAGGGTAGAATAGCCTTTTGAAGAAAGTGCCATAACTATTTGAGCTGACCTGTCGTTACAGAGGGCAAACATGTATCAGTTATCGTGAGAATTAATGAAATTAAGAGCGTTCAGCCTAGATCTCACTCACATTTACAATGTATAGCGGTTATATATAAGAAATCACTTAAATAAACAGTCTTAACAAAGCCAAGGACAATGGTTGGTTGGTACAGTGAAGGGAAATCATTGAGACACTAACAGGACAATTTTTCAACATATTAAAATATACCTTTGACTTTGAATACCTCACTGGTCGCTAGTGCGACTGCGGCACATATTCATCCATCTCCAGGCAAACCAATCACACTCTGGTGCTGATGTCAGAAGAGAATTTAGCATCGACAGAACCTGATTGAGGGGAGTTTCGAATTAAAGCACCTACACCAAATCAATTTTATGACATTTGAGCGTCTCAAATTAATATTATCAAACTGAGTTCTTAGACTTTTTCTTTCCAATTTACATTTACAATAAGAAGGTACAGAAAATACTTTTTCGAAAGATATTCTGGCGCTCTCTTACATATAATGATATACCAACACACATTCGGGTTATTGTCGAGGCTGAGAAACTGAAACGCTAAATATAGCGCCATCTTGTTTTCGTTTCCCGCCACTTCAGACGACTGAGATTATGGTTATTTCGTTATTTTGAATGCACTTATATTGGCGTTTGCTTTTTAAATCTTTCGCTTTTTTATTCCTGAAGTCTGATTAAAAGAAAAACATTGATTAAAAAAGACATTGATCTGGCTGCGCATGCGTGAAGCTGTGAAGTGTGAGCTTTCTTACTAAAGAAGTTTCTATAATATTCATTCAACTCATCACTCACCTCAGTTGATTTTACTACATGACATGTAATTATTTAATTGATTGAAATCAAACAACAAATCACGTGTGACAGTCTCAATGAAAAACAAACATATATAGAACAAAATAAATCAATTCATTGACGTGTAAACGCCCTAGCAAGGTCACGTCGTGCAGTGCAGCTGTCAAAAGACGAACAGTTGCCATAGTAACGCGCGCGTGATTGGCACAGATCATACACGACGTTGGCGATAACCTTGTGTGGTCGGCTATAAAATTATTGTCGTACGTCAAATTTAATTTGGGTGAGACTTTTATTTCTAAGGTGTTGTTTATATATTTATCTAAACCATATTGATATCTACATAAATCCTAAGTTATCTTTGTAAATTATGTGTTAGCCAGAGGCGTACTATTGTACATTTGGTCGATACTGTTATTCTGTCTCACTTATTCCGTAATAGAGCCGAGACTATTGCAATCTTACGGGCACAATTCAAAACTCCGTACTAGTACTGAGAATTTTCTAATAGAAAAAAAAAAAACAATCACACTGCCCGACCAATCATCAGTCCACGGTAACAATAATACAGGTAAAAAAATCTATTAAAACAATTTCAGTCACGTCATATTTCATAACACAAGTTTGGATATGTGCCCATAGAATGGTGTTCCGTCCCCTACGCTCTGGAATACCTTACACCGGAAACGAGACCAGACAAGACGACAGTATCACACAGTGAGTGTTAGAAAGTGCACCTCTTTCCTTCCGGGAATAAAAATTTTTATTAAAAAGTGAAACTTCCTTAGTTAATTTGTTCTTTTATCTTGTGAATCATGTCATGGAGTCATGACGAAGTGCAAGTGCATTGTACACCATGTACGTTGAAGGAGATTTTATTCAAATTTATAGTGAATTCGGTTCAGAGTGTCAGCGGTCGATAGGTTGCGAAGCTGCAATCATTCGTCCTAATCTACAATAACACTTTCCGGGACAGACCGCCTCTCGACGTTATCTCGGTATATCGTTACGTGACAATACGGCTAAGGGCGGTAGCTAAGTAGCCGCACTGTCTCATTACGTTGCTCGTTGTTAGTCATGGTATGACGTTCCGCTCATAGGCGTCAACGTCTGAGGCCGTATTTGTCGTATCAAAAAATTAAAAATATATGTAATATGGTAGTACGGCTATAGACGGTATGATAAAATGTATGGGATTTTGAAGTGTCATATCATGACATTTGCAAATAGTCAAGTGTCCCGGAACGTGTTAAGAATCACTGTGGTGTCGTGTGTTTGTGCTTTACGCTGCGTAGTGTTTCAAATATGGTGTAGTTACGGTTCTAGGTCGTATTTTAATTACTCGTTTCCGTGTTGTGTTATTTTTGGTAGTAAATTTAGTATTCTTGCTAGTCTACTTTTTAAGCATCCTGGATCTCTAATCAAATCAAATCAAATCAAATCAAATCAAATAATATATTTGTGATTCACAGGTAAAATAGGTCTTAATTAAGTATAAAAATGGAGTTCATTCTGTGATCAGCCTCATGGGCATACAAATGTCAAAAGCAAAATAGTACAATAATTAAATTTCATCATTAATACATTAAAATTATGACATTAAAAATGACATTGATATTAAAACAGTCAATCAGTCATTCAATCGGACACTAACCAAAGTTGTGTTTAAGAATTCGTCGATAGAATAAAATGAGTGCGCAATGAGAAATTGAAACAATTTATTTTTGAAAACGTGACTGTCTCTACACTCCTTAATGTTATTAGGGATTTTGTTATATATCTTTGGCGCCATAGCAAACACGCTTTTTTCATACAGGGTAGTTTTATATTGTCTACAAAGATTGCTATAAAGTCTACTCCTGTTGCGAGACCTAAGCTCCAATCTAAATAACGATGGATGGTGCCTGATAAAGAGAGCCGTTTCAAATATATACAACGATGGTACAGTAAGTAATTTTAAATTAATAAAATGATCCTTACAGCTATCAGTTCTTTTTAAACTACACATAGCGCGAATGCACCTTTTTTGACATTTAAACACTTTATCCCAATTAGTGGCGTTTCCCCAGAAAATTATTGCATATCTCAGCCTAGGAGCAACAAAACCATGGTAAGCAACAAGCAAAGTTGGAAGGCTAACTTTTTTTGCTAGCATGTAAAGGCTGTAAGATGATTGTGACAATTTTTTACATACAAATTCTATGTGGCTTTGCCATTTCAAGTTGCTATCTATGTGTACTCCAAGAAATTTAGCTGTTGTCGTTAATTCAACTTCTTTGCCATTATATTGTATTTGTGTATTTAATTTTTGATTCGTTTTCTGTTTGAATTGCATTAATTTAGTTTTATCAATATTTATTACTAAATTATTGTTTTGTAACCATTGAATTATTGAAATTAAGCTATTACTTATGATGTTTTCATTTTTATAGACAACAGTACAGTCGTCCGCAAACATTATCATCTGATTATTAGTCGATTTAGGTAGGTCATTAATATAGATAATAAAAAGGAGTGGCCCTAAAACACTCCCTTGTGGAACTCCAAATTTAACTTTTCTAGGAGTGGATCTATAATGTATTTCTTCTTTAGTAATAGGACAAATTTTTTGTATACTCGTGATCTGAGTTCTATTATTGAGATACGATTTCAATAAATCCAAAGTATTGCCCCTAACACCATATATTTCAAGTTTATTTAATAGTATTGTATGATCCACAAAGTCAAACGCCTTTGACATATCCATGTACATAGCATAAGTAGGCTGTCTTTTATCAACTCTAGGGTATATCATAGTTAAAAAATCATAGATTGCTAGGTTTATAGACATATTCTTTCGGAAACCTTTTTGGTTTTCGGAAAAGATGTTGTTATTTTCAAAGTAATTATATAAGTTATTATATATAGCCTTTTCAATTATTTTAGAAAATGTAGAAGTTAGGGCTATAGGTCTATAATTTTCCATATAACATTTAGCTTCCTTTTTATGGAGTGGTTTAATTATTGTTGTTTTCAATATTGATGGAAAAATACCCTGTTCAAAACATAAGTTGATAATGTAGCTAAGGATGGGTGCAATAGTATGCCCAATATATTTTAATACTGATACGCATATGTCATCAAAACCAGTACTTTTGGTATTTTTTAAATTTAGTATTATAGAATAAATGTCGCAGGCATCCGTCGGATTTAAAAAAAAGGAATATGGAGAATTATACAAGCATGTTTCATTTTTTAGGGGATTTATTATATTCTGAGGGTTTACGAAATCTGCATAGTAATCATTGAATGATTCTGCTATTCGCTGAGGATCTGAGACTCTACAGTCATGTATTAACAATTCTTTAATATTTTCGGCTGGAAGTCTTTGTTTATCACCATGAATTACCGTCCATGAAGCTTTGGATTTATTAGAAGCATTCAGAATGAAGTTGTTATTTTGACATCTTTGAGTTAACTTGATAATTTTACTATATCTCGTGGAATATGTTTTAAAAGTTAGTTTATCGGTATTGTTCTTGGATAATCTATATTTCCATAGAAGAGAACGTTTACGTTTGCTGCATCTCTTGATACCATGAGAGAGCCATTTTGGTCGAATTTTGGTCTTATTTTTTATTTTCAATATGGGAAAACACAAGTCATAAAACAATCGAAACATATCATAGAAAGAAGTGAAAGCTTGGTTTGCATCATTTGCCTCAAAAGTATCACTAAACTTAAGCTCCTTAATGCACTCTTTGAATTTTCGCAAATTATCTCCCGAATAATCCCGTTTGAAAGAGAACCAATGGTCAAGTAAACAGGTCCTTTTCACAGGACAGAATAAATATTGGGCTTTGTGATCAGACAAACCTAGTTCCAGGAGACCAGATTTAGCACCACGTACATTATGAAAGATGTTGTCGATACAGGAGCCACTGCTAGGTCTAGTTGGTTCATTGATCGATTGTTTTAAATTGTATCCAATTAAAAGTTGCTCTAACTCCAATGTATTCTTATTCGTTTTCAGCATATCTATGTTAAAGTCACCACAAATGACGATTTTTTTTTTTTTTTTCTTTTTCTAGGCTAGATATTTGAGCTATGTATCTATGCCGCTAGTGTAAGTTTCTTTTGACAAATTCGATTTACTACATCGACCGCGTTCGGCGCTCCGATTGGTGGGGAGCACGAAACGGACCAATCGCAGCGCCGTACGCGTTTAATGTAGTAAATCGAATTTGTCAAAAGAAACTTACACTTAGGGGTACTGGTTTCAGCTGATTCTGAATTTGGGGGATCGCAATTAACAAAAACTAGTGGCTCGGTGGTTTCATATGTAGAAATTGGTTCATTGGTCTAGTGGTCGCAAGCGTAACTGCTGAGCGTGAGGTCCTGGGTTCGATTCCCAGGTCGGGCAAAGTGTTACTGGGTTTTCTGTGTGGAAATTCTCAGTAGCAGCACGGAGTCTGGAACTGTGCCCAGTAGATGGCGATAGGTTCGCCTCCTCTTACGTGGGACTGAATAACAGCATCGGCGAAATGCGGGTGTATAATAGTACTCCTCTGCCTAACCCTTCGGGGAATACAGGCGTGATGCTATGTTCAATTGGTCATAAAATGCTTCTTAACAATTGGTTTGATGATTCTATGACAGAAAGATCTCTTTATCAATAGCATAGGATTCTGAAAGCCGATTATTGAATTGATATGTTTTTTTGAGCCTCGTTTGAAAAGGAAACTCCAAACATACCATTTGATATATTCATCTTCATTTCGTTTTTAAATGTGATATAAGAATTTTTAATTTATTTTATGTAAGAGATGAAACTTGTATGAGAAGGTTCAACAGTCGTTTGGCTTACAACATCGCGGTGTTGTCCAATTTATTTATCGTTATGCGATCCCGATATGTCATTGGATAACTGTCAAAAATTATCAATTTCGTAACTTTCTTGATGAACGTTTATTTATTTATTGATTAACACCTACGCTGTACTAATAGTGGCTTTCATGTTTAGTGCCAGAAAGACAAATACATAGTATCTTTGATTCAGTATTCTCATTCACTCCTTATTCTCATTCAGTGAGTGTTATCAGACTACACTCTCAATTTTTTATAACATTCTCCACAAACGTTCTGTTATACACCTATTCCAATTTTGAAATTTTGAAAGACCCCGTGTCTTGCTCAATCTGGCCAGTAGCTTGGTTTAACTTTAACCTTTTTACTCTCAAGGTCACAAATCCTGTAAACTTTTAGTGAACCTTAAGCATCCGGATAATAAGCGAGCCATACGCGAGTCAAACGATTAAACATGTCACAAAATAATTGTAACATGCTCCAACTCACTATCCTTACACCAGCAATGCAGTGTATAACTCACAAATATATAATAACTCACAATGGGGTGCCCTTAGAATCTGTTGCAGAAGGCCTTAGTCTCGTCTGGTTCTGGCTAAGCAGATTATAGTCAATGAGACCAATGCGAGACGCCATTTTACTATGCAGAAGCGTCTACCAAAAAAGTGTTACCTCAACCGGGAATTACTTCAGTAATCACAAAATATCGATGTCCAAATCTTAAAATAACATTTTACCTTGAATTGAGATTAAGAACCGACAGAAAGGTACATATTTCCCAGTTGGAACTATCCCAAATGGCCGATCACAGTCCGAATAGTTGAGACCTCTCAAACCTTCAGAAGTCTGGTACATTTGTGGGGAATGTAAAGTTCTATTTAAATTGGTAGTGAAATAGGCCATTGACACTTATTGGGCGGTTGTTTTCAGCGAATAATAGATGGCGCCACAAAGGTTTTGTGTTTGTAAACATGAATTTGCGCACTATATGCTATTTTTGCGTGTCGCCCACGCAAAAACTGCATGAATGTTGATTTTATGGTAGTTTAATATGTTTTGAATGAATTTGGAAAGCACTATTTACCGATTTCTTCTTCGAAGTTCTATAAATACACTGATCTAAGACCAAAAATATGTATTCTGCGTTGCCAACTAAATACTACAGTACAAAAGTAAGCAGATTTTTTAGAAACTCTTGACGTCTTTATTTTGAAGCACGGAAATGTGTATTTTAATCAAATTGGATTCTGAAGCCCTAGTCTCCAATCTTCTATCTCAATCATTGATTCTGAGCTTCGGCACGCAAAATGAGGTTGATGCTTCTCGAGGTAACATGGCTCTAGAACTTTGGTGTTGTGTGTTAAATTTGAAGACTATTGCCCTCTAAATAATTAAGGAAAGGTGGACTAGTCATTATTAACTTGCCTTTTTTATAATTATTTTTGTTTTTTTTTTTACCCTTTGTACCAAAGAAAATACCCATTTTCCAAAGTGCCATTTTATTTTCAGTACTAATTATCACTACAATTCACCTTCTTTCACTAAATGGAAACGAATAATTAATTTTACTTTATTGCGAAATGTTTCGAGGAAATACCCTGATGTAAAATTGGCGCGAAATTTGTGCCTTTCCCGCGTTTTGGAACGACGCCATGTTTGCTTTTCATTTTGAATTCATAACGACATCCTCTCCAGACTGTCTAGTGGGAGTTTAATTTAAATCAATTAGGTGAACTTATTTGTTTTTAAAGAAAATTTCTAGAATAAAAATGAAATTAACGAAAAAGATACTTGCATAACTTTTTATTGGTCATTAATGAGCCGTATACTGAGCAATGACAGCAACTCATCACTTTTTATCACTGATCATATTAACGAGAACTAGAGCAAGGCTCTGGTATGGAGTCAGATGAAACCAGATGGCAGGCATCCTGTGTTACTGGCCACATATGTGGATTATTTAAAAGATAATTCTTTTCTTTTGAAAGTGCTAGTGAGCGCAAGCTTTTCAAGAATTATGACCCTGATTTTAGCTGGAACTACGTACAACGGAAATTAAAGTAATGTTTCCTATATATGTCTCTCAAAAGGCTACAGAGAAAAGTTAGCCTTACCCGCGGCCTCTGGAGAATCTTGCTATTGCTCTTCCACCTAAGCTGTTGTGTTAGCTGTCAATGTCTAAGATCAAACCTGTAGAACCTGTTCTACACAGATGTGAAAACCAATCATTTATATCTGACAGACCCTGAAGAGTCAGCCCCACTGAAATAGCTAGCTAATCTTTCCACCACACATGACGATACGACAGAAGCAAGAACAGTACCTACATCGCTAACTAGTGCACTTACTTACTCTGTTGGCTTTTGAGTCTTCATGATCATCATCATCAGCCCATATTCGTCCACTGCTGGACATAGGCCTCTCCCAGTAAGCGCCACTGAGCCCGGTCTTCGGCTCTCCGCATCCACTTTTTACCAGCCACCTTACGCAAGTCATCGCTCCATATGGCTGGTGGGCGCCCTACACTACGTTTGCCTACTCGCGGTCTCCACTCGAGAACTCACTTACCCCGACGGTTATCGGTTCTGCGGATTATGAGACCAGCCCACTGTCACTTCAGCCCACTAATCCTATGGGCTATATCGATTACATTGGTCCTCTGTCGGATAATCTCGTTCTGGATTTTGTCGTTCAGAGTGATTCCGAGCATAGCCAGCTCCATATCTCGGTGACCGACTTTGAATTGGTGGATTAGTCGTACCGTGAGTGTCCACGTTTCAGCACCGTAGGTCATGACTTGAGTCTTCGCCTCATGGAATGCCACTCGGTTCTGTCTTAGGCCATTTCCTTAAGCAAACGGAGTCTATGCTTATATCTCCGCGACGACATTCGGATCAGCCACAGTTACCTCGGCATTTTCCTCCAATTCCAGCTGCTATCTGGGCTCAAGATCTTTCGTGAAATCCTCCTCCACATTACAAGGAGTCTGTTTACCTCCTCGAGATAGTATGTTACCCTTGTTTTTCTGCATCCCGAAAGCTTTATTTTCCGAGACGCAATAATTTCGATATGTTATTAATCATGTATTTTGCGCGTTTAATGCCCGATAGAGGTCGTTGGTCGTGGCAGACTGCCCATAATACGCGTTGATCGAGATCTGTACGTTCACGTTACCTTGTATTTGTTTTGGTAAAATACGCTGCGTAAGATTAGCGGGGATTGACCAAAATATTGCGTAACACTGATTTATTTAAACTTTTATCAGCAAATAAGTAGATCTTTACGCATCAGCCTTTGCCCCCCGTTTGTTCTGATTGAATCAGCCTATTCTTCGCTGGAGTGGAGATAAATAATCTTTACACTTTTTGCCGTAATCTCAGCCTCTTCTTTCTTCTCCCTTTCGTTTTCAGTATACCACATATATTTCTAGTTTTATCCAAACACATTTCATTGTTTATTTCGCGCAAATATGTTTCGCGCGAGTGCTTTTCGTGTAACTGTCATTTCACCCAAGTGTTTTCTCAGAAATGGCCTTCATCGTAAGTGTGCAATTCACATCGCCAGTGCCAGATTAACCACGTAGCAAGAGTAGCAATTGCTACGGGCCCTGCGCAAATTACGCTCAGGCGGAGGTGGTTTGAATACGCGGGGCCCCCATTTGCGCGGGGCCCGTAGCAATTGCTACTCTTGCTACCGTAATTTTTTGATTGAAGCATATTAAGAGGTAGTATATAGAATTTACTTAATGTACATGTTCTACAAAAAGTCACTTTTAGGGTCAATAGCAGATCAAAGGCCCCTCGATAGCATTTGCTACGAGCCCCACGCTTGCTTAATCTTGCACTGCACATGCTAATATGGTATTTACATTATTAATTTTGTCACTGTATAATTAATTGTTGAAGACAGGTTCTCTTCTTGGTTGTAAGCGTACAAGTTTCTTCAGTCCGTCTCACGACTATAGCCAATTAGCTAAAACGATGACAAATTGCTGCATCTTTTTTGTCAATCTAAATATTTTAAAGTCTCAGTTATTCATCCTCAATGACAGCTATTATCTAATTTTTAGACAGTGAACTCATTTCTTCACCTCTGTTATTCATTGCCAAAATAAAAGAAATATTATTATTCTTTTTACCGTTTATGAGTAAGTCTGAGATCATTGGTTTAAATTGACTTGGCAGTGTGATGTTTAAACAAAGGTCTTCCCTTCATTTTGGGTTTTCCAAAAGCTACATGAATATCTAACTACTAATAGTAATTTTCCTCGATGACTTGCATTATCTATGGTCTAGCCATAGACTACGAAAGTCAAAAATGTATTAAAATTATGTGCGGTTGTTAGTGGAAACGCCAGGAGGGGACGCCCTAGAAGGACGTATATGGACCTTATCGGTGATGTCCTTCAAAAAGGTCAGGTGCGCAGTACCCACAACCGGCGTTCATGTATGAAACGATGCATGAATGTAGATGAAGCAAAAGGGTTATGTAAGGATCGTAGCACGTGGCGTTCCGTAGTTTCTGCCTACCCCCATGGGAAAAAGGCGTGACTTATTATGTGCGCGCGTTTCCGATTGGAGTCAAATGCGTGCGCACGTAATTTTTATACATTTACGGCTTATTAACGAGGATCGAGAATATTTCCAACACATCTAAACCAGTCTGTTTATAAATTGGCTTTAGATGTTATCATTTCAAATGAATTTACATGTTTTTATTTGATGTTAGAAGTCTTTCTTGTTTGAATTATTTTTTCACTGGAAGGCAGCTTAAGAAAGTCTCACGGTTTTAAAATAATTTCATTACATCATTAACAACATCTTTTCCTTATTTTAGACATTAAAAGATAAAGATAAAGATCAATTTGCATTAACATGAGTAGATTACAAATTTGCAATGGTAATAAAAATAGGATTAGGTGCTACATGTTATGCCATGGAGGGCGTGCAAATTATTTTATATTATATTTTTATGACATACATTATTAGGTATATTAACAATTCACTATCGAAGAAGTTGATTACACTATAATACTTTCACAGTCTGACATTACAAGATCGAGAAATAATAATATCGATTAGTAATTTTAATAACAATAAAAAATAAAAAATAAAAATATCAATAATTTAATATCAGATTGTATATTGGTACAAAATAGCACCATAGTGACTAATATTTAAAGACAGAAGATTGCCATTGCTAGAATCAATCTCTGTGTTTGAGAATAAAAGAAAAAATACCCGTTATTCCCAAAGTCAATACCCCGTAAATATTTACACAGACTGTGATATATAAATACGCGATGTGCAAAGCACATGCACTCTGATGTTATCACTTGGAGTTGTGCCCACCGCAACGAGGAACACGATCCTGATGACGTAGGAACAAAGAGAAATCTAATTAAGACAATGATATGGTTACATGTGGGTAACACTGGCCATCAACATTTAAATAGTAATATAAAATCAGCCTTCGATTTTCAACTGTAAAAAAGCATGCATTTAGTGTGATTTCGATCTGTGCTTGCACATCGAGGAGAATATAGGTCCCGGTTATTGTACTATGGTACAGCGTACTATGAGAGTAATACAGGTGGTTGTCACACCAAAAATCTGGCACCCGATCTAACCGTAGGGTATCAGTATCTCCCAGTAATTGTGGGACGGAGATCAGATGGCAGTAACTCCGTGTAATATACTAATATTCTACTAATGTCACACTGAAAGCCGAACTCAACATGAAGTTTCTTACCGATCTCTTCTCCATAGGAGCTGCCCCCTTTTGGAACCGTGCGCTTAGTTTTTAAAAGTGCCTGCAACAGTCCAGTTTCAATAAAAATACTTTGACCGAAAGCTAAGACTTAATGCATCAACTTAAAAGATTCTATATGAATTCCTGGAAATATTACTAGAAGAAAGAAATTAAGAAAATATGTCTAAGAAGATTTTTTTTATGTAAGAAGCACTTTAGTCGTTACTGGTGTTCACGCTATGGACAAAATAACAGCAGAAAATGATGTAGATACATTAAAGCATGCACCCAATCACATTACACTTACTAAAACCACCCCACCTCAACTTTTGAGGCTCACATATAACATACGCAGTTTTAAACCAACCACTTAAGAAAATAGTACCGTTCTTGACGATGTTGGCAACGATAGCTATCTCATTTATTGCAACTCGTTGACTGATTCTGCGTGCTGATCACACGAGTCGTCATCTGCGTGATATTATATCTATTAATGATGTTTATTTTGTCCAAACGTGTTATATTTTCTTGGAGTAGTGTTTGGAGCTATTAAAAGTCAGTCGTGTTTTTCTCGTTGAAATATAGCGTTGTGTGGACTTTCTATTGGAAGAGAAAACATTGTCGTTGTCATTTGTTTTTGTTTTTGAATAGTGACTGTGTTGTTTCTTGTTTTTTATCTACTTTAGATTCTTATGCTTATTGAGTGAAGTTCTGTAAAGGATTGACATTTACGAAGTTACTTATATCGGTTGTATATAAAGTGCTGTTTTCAAAAATAACCGTCGTTTTCAAGCTTCAAAGATGCCAAGTTTTATCAGTTAGTATATTAACTTACATATCATTTGCAAAAGGGGATGGGCAGCATCTACCAGTTATCGACAAACAACATATTGACTTCATAAATATGTTTGTTTGAACTGATAAAAAAATAGTGTTAATATAACTCAAAAGCGTGGTAATTATGGCAGTATTCCCTCACGAACTTTCAATGGACAGCTCAATTTAAAGATAGACACAAAATTTGTGAAGGTAACTGCTATACTATCTGGAGTTAACGAAGAAGAAAATCATTCAGAGATGGTCCGTAAGGTCTAAACCACTAGACAAGCGCTAGACAAGGCATAATGCTGTCTCTACCATGAAATATCTTTTAAGAGTGTTTAAGTCCTTCAAGTATTTGGACGTAAAATCCATAAATTTTGAGGTTTTCATATGGATTGTTTGTTACAGTGACGATGCCTTCGGAGGTGCTTACGGGCAAGTCGATGCAGCGAGAGCTGGCGGACTCCATCATAAGAATGGTGCCGCTGGATGAGATCAGGATACTGCTCGCTTGTGGTGCAAAGGTGAGTAAGAAATTTTGTACCTGCCTGGATTCATCCAGCTTTTGTCAAGTTCTGGCTTTTTTTTATCTTGACAACCCGATTGGCGAAGTCTTTAAACAATTGGTTTTCTGCGCTACGTGTCGTGGGTTCCATCTCCGCGCGGAACAAATATTTGTATGGCCTACAGATAGTTGTTCCGGGACTGAATTTTTGTGCACGTGAATGTGTGTTTATAAATCCACGATACAAGAATTATTTCTAGTGTGGGGCAATGTTTTTACATATAATAAAAATAAAAAAATTAAGGAAAAAATTTAGTAAGCTAAAAAGAATTTTTAGCTTAATTTAATTTAATTTCTTCCCCTCCCCCTACTTTTATTTGTATATTTTTAACTTGTATGTAATATTTAATAAGTCTGCATTAGCTATAAAGCATTGTGCATTACGTTCAATCTGAATTGGGGAAATCTTCGATGACCGCTCAAATCCACATCAAGCGCAGTCGCTAATAGTAATTGCTATATTGTAAGTGGTATTAAATAAATAGACGTAGGCTTTAACAATATGGAGTGAGTAGAACTTCAGATGAACTTTAGACTAGGTACAAATTACGTTTCCAGTGATAAAATGATAACATTTACAGGTGAACGAGCCAGTAACCCAGGGCCTCCGTCCGCTGCACTACGCGATCTGGCAGCGGTACCTGGAGGCTACCAGGTTGTTGGTGGTGCGAGGATGTGACGTCAACGCGAGGGATGACTGTGGTTACAGCGCGCTACACCTGGCAGCTGAGCATGGGTAAGTTTATGTTCTAATAAATTTTATGATAGAAATTGAAACGAGCGTATAATAAACTTTTTTTGGATCTTGCTAAAGCTTATAGATAGATGCGGATGCTTAAAAGATAGGTGCGGATGTGTATGCTTCTCGTAGGTGAGATGCAGCTACATACTCATGCAGTATAGTATTTGAACACGAGAAACGATTACAGTGCAGTCGTGTCTTTTTTAATTCGAAATTATTGTGTAACCTATCCGAAAAGAATAACTTAAGGGACTCTGTTGATTATTGATATCACTGAACATCAAATCCACACTATTATAAATACAAAAGTAACTCTGTCTGTCTGTTTGTTACCTCATCACGACTAAACCACTGAGCCGATCGTATTGAAATTTCACAAAGAGGTAGCCTGGATCCTGGTGAAGGACATAGGCTTATATTTACCATTGCAGCAAAACTCTAATAAGGTAATAAACACAAAACACACGCAGACGAAGTCGCGGAAACTGTTTGTATTTAATAA